>BSBK01002463.1:1202500-2492500 GCA_027943335.1 Chamaecyparis obtusa | reverse complement strand
TTGGTTGTATGTTCATGGTGATCATGGAACTATCTAGGAACCTTTCCATATGATCACATCATGTTTGGATCAAAGACCTTCATGTTTGGACTATTATGGTTGCTTCAAGTAGCGTGTTCCTTTTCTTCTTGGGATGACCTTGGAGATTGCGATTGCAATCATTAATTGTTAATTATTAACGCATGTAGTCTTGATGCATGATTGTTGGATCCCATATGGACCTAAATATGGGTTTGTACCTTCTCTTTTTCTTCTTGGAGGTCATTTGATTTGTTTTTGGGTTGACTTATATTTATATGTACACATTTCATTTTGAAAGGTAATTCTTGGATGACCCCATTTCTGCGGTTGGGTATATGCACTCAAGTTATTGTAATTTTCAAGTCAAAACTCAAAGAGTAATAGTTAAGTTGATCATGAAGCACTGATCTTTTATATTTGAATTCATTTTTATATGGCCTAAACTAGGAAGGCCTTACAACCCATCATGTATGATGTACCTATTTGAATAAATGATTGGTCATGCATTCTCTCTCTCCCTCAATTCTATGTTATTGGTTCTCTGTGTGTTTAGCTATGAGGTTGGACATCCCATCTTGGGGCTCTCCACCTTGGTACTAGTGTCAAGTGGTATCAGAGTGGGTTTCTTTTGCAAGCCCTTGGGTGGAAAGTTGCAATATGGCCTACAATTATAGAGGGTTACGAAAATGGTTCATGGTAGGAGAGATGTAGATCATGTTAGATAACTGAGAGAGGGGGTGAATTAGTTAAATCAATTATCCTCAGTCCCAAAATCTCAGATGTACTTTTTAAAACTTATTCAACAATTCAAACAACTCGGTAAGATAAGTTATCTATCTTTCTGTTCATTTACCGAATACCAATTATTTCTGTAATCACTGAAAAGTGGACAGGATCATTCATGTGATTAATCAAGGCAAACCAAGGCAAAATCAAGGCAATTGAATCAAAACAAGCATTTAGCCAATCAAAATTAAAATCAAGCTCTAATTCAATTTAATTAAAAACCAAAGCCATAAAGATCAATTAAAACCTATCAAATCATGATAAATTAAATCAATGTGCAATTAATCCAATTAATTGTATAGTTCAATTTAAAATCAAATTAACCCACTCAAGGGGTACACATGGCTAAAAAAATTAATTAAATCCAATTAATTAAGTCCTATTTTCTCTCAACACCACATGGGAGGAAAAAGCCTCAACCAATAGGATTTAAGAAAAGAGCTCAAAAGGATCAAGCTAAAATTCAATCTCAATCACTCATTCTAAAAAAGCATCTTGTCCACTCATCTTGTCTTCTTGTCCCAAGCTTTGAGGACACAATATTTAAATTGTCTTCAAAGGGTGGAACCGAAGACTCAACTCAAGCCTAATCATGATCAACTCAACTAAACCCCCTACCCTTGCCTAAATCTATAAAAGGAAGGCTAAAATCAATCAATTATCAATCCAAAAATATGAGAATTGCATCTAACCTCTTGAGATTTTGAGCTAGGAAGGCAAATTTAGAAGTTAATTAAGAATTTCAATTTGGAATTGAACTATTTTAGCTTACTTTATCATCTACTCTCATTCTAGGATTGTCATTAATGGAGGCTTGTTGAGAGCTTCACCATTAACACTCTTAGTTAGAGATCCATAGACTGCTTAATTGTCTTATTTGTTAAAATAACTCTTCCTTTGTGGTTAATTTAGTTATTTTATTCAATTATTGTCAATACTAACCCTATGAAGGTACATATTCTAGTACACAAAATGGCACCCACCGTGGGGCATTAGGCTTCACTTTTCTAAAAATTCATAAATTTCATTTTTGTTCAAATTTTACATGTTAAGCTCTTTGTTTTACAAGTGAAACAATGCTTTTGAGACTTTAAACAGTGTGTTTGAGTAGTTAAACAATGCTTCTGAGCACTATAACAGTGCTTCCACGACAAATTTGTGTGCCTTTGCATAGAGAAACAACGCTTTCGATTCTTTCTGGCTTCTGTCTAAATTTCTATCAGCACTTATTGCTTGACTAGCCAGCGTGTTTGATCCATTATCCAATGCTTTTACAGTTTTCTTGATGCCTTTGCTAAGTTTACAATGCTTTTGATTTATGTTTCAACACTTTTAAATATTTCTGCAACACTTTTAATCTGATCCACAATGCGTTTAAGCATTTAAATAGCACTTTCGAGGATTTAAATAACGCTTTCAAGCATTTAAATAACACTTTTGCTTACATTGGAAATTTTCATAATCTGACTGTTAGAAAATGATTTTTATGTCTTTGTAGGATGACTGATCATAGAAGAATTAAAAAACCAGAGAGTAGATTCAATCAAGAAGGCAAAGCTTTAACAAAGAAGATCAAAGAGGAGAACATTGCTCACATTAAATTGGTTTTAGAGGATTCACAACAAGAAAGCAAGGTACATAAACATTATCTTAAAGTTGTAGAAGCATATAAGGCAAAATTTGTTTCATTGAATTGGATTTATTCACCTTAATCAAGTTTTTCTTAAATTTGACAAATAAGGTTTTAGATTCAATTTTATTTTGTTTTCTTCATTATGGCTGGTTTTGTTGACTAACTTGTTGGAGGAAAAGCACATTGGAAAGGAACTATAGCCACTAGGTAAGCATAAAATGCAAAAATCAATCAAAAATTCCCCTAGCCTTTGCTAGCTACAAGGAAAAGGTAAGCCTAAACTTAGTCATTTTTTTCACTTAAATTGTGGCTTTGTTGTTTTCAAAATCTAGTAAGTACAAACAACCTATTATTGTTTGAGAATTTTTGATATTAGGCCTATGCTCTTCACTTCTTTTAGTGAAGCAAAATGCCAAAAGTGTCAAAATTTCTTGATTAAAAGAAAGGTTAAGGAAATCAAGCTCATAATCAAATAAAGCCCTTGTTTGTAGAAAAGAGTAGCAATACTCGATTCTCACTAGTTAGTGGGTTGGTAATTAAACCTTGTTAATTGTGTTTGGGAATTGAGAAATAGCTAGGGATATGCTCTTCACCTTTTGGTGAATCAAATTCTCAAAACCTATCTCTTAACTCCACTTTCTTGCTTTCAAATGAACATGCTAGATCTATAGTTGGGCTCACCTCCTGAGATTTGCATTAACGAGGCCGGTGAGAGGGACAGCCCAAAGTGGGATACACTCACCTTTTCCATGATCATCCAATCCACTATACAATGAAATGCATGCATCCTTAATGGGGTGTGTGACAAAAGGGTGTTAAATTTTTGAACTTCCTCGAGTACTCCTTCGGGATTGTGCAAAAATCTGACATACCAATGGTGGGAAGCCTCTTAATATACTTGGAGGATGAAAGTTTAATATCCATTTTGAATGGAATCTTGATTAAATACCTTGATAAATTAGCAAGCCTACCTCATTAGAGCCATTTAAAAGCCAAATTTGACCTTAGGTAGATTGCTTGGAAGAATTTCTTGTGATAATTGATAAAATTATTGTGTTGTGCTTGAAGGTCTTTGATTACAAAAAGAAAACATCATTTAAGATCCAAAAATCAATTAACAATAAAGATTCAAAAGAATATTCTATTCACAAGAATTCAAGAAATAGAAAAAGAAATGAAAACATTATCCAACCAATTCTCATTAAGAACATTGTTTCCTTGCCTTTATGATCAAGAAAAACATCATGAACACCATATCTTTGATAATTCAAAATTTGATCCAAAAGAATATCATGAAAACCCTATATTTGATAAAAAAATATCTAATTGATAAACCAATATTCGATGAAGAACCTATTTCAAAATATCAAGAGAATCTCATCTTTGATCAAGGAAATCAATAGGAATTAGTCCCATCTCAACAATATTCATCGCATGAAAACTCTTTGAAAAACACAAATACATCCAAATATCCTTGGGATAGATCTTTTACTCCTTTGGAAATTTCATACGAATCAACTTTGGAAAAACTCCTTGAAAATGATCTCATCACGTTGCCTCAAATCACTTCATGTGGTTTTATTTTTTTGAGTAACTATTGTGCATATCATAGACATAATGAACATGAAACTTTAGATTGCATGGATTTGAAGCATAAAATCCAAAATCTTATTGATGATGACTTAATTGAAATTGAAAATCCCAATGAATCTTCTAATGAAGATACTACTCTCAAGAAAGATCAAACTTATGAACACATGTCTAGTAGTGGTCCTCTTATAGCTTTTACCTATTCCACCATTCCTCCATTTCATATAGAAGCAAAGCTATCCAATATTCCTCCATCAAACAAAGATCCAAATAGTTTTCATAATGACTATGTATACCCTCAAGGACTACCTCTAAAAGAGATCCAAGCTAACCTACATCTTACTACAAACTTCTTTCATGCTTCAAAGGTTATAGACTCCAAGCCTTCATGTGCTACAATTCCTATTATACCTCTTTCAAATGAACATCCATCATCCCTTCAAGAATCCCTCGTGTAGATCTGAACTCCTACATTGTCCTTAGAAGTGGCTCCATGTCAAGAGACTAATCAAAAGTGCAAAGAAATAAGTCTTATTAAGGATCAAGATCAAGATAATATCCATCCTTATCCTATATTTGACCAAAGTCCCATATCCCAAGAATCCCATGATGAATCCTTCATACCCCTCCATTTATTTCAAGAATATATTCTTCCATCTCAAACACCCCATATTCCTTCACCTCTTATATCGTACCCATCTCCTAAGCAATATCAAGGTATTCTTTCCATCTCTAATGAACTTATTGAAAATCAAAAGAAAAGTATTCTTCCTAGGCTATCAAAAGATCCTTGTCAAGATCAAAGTACCCCAACATCCACTTTTCATAAGCCTCCATATCCATCTCAAGATTCAACTGCTCCTATCAAAGTCACTCCTATCAAAGCTACATATAAGCCTATTTGTACAAAGATAGATCCAAAAGACAAAAGCCTTGGCCATGCAACTCAAAATAAAGATGTTGATATCCCTCCCACATCCCATTTACCTCCATTTTTAGATAAGCATATTCATTATACATCCTCCAAATCCATTCTTGGTCCCCATATCCTAAACTTGAAACCTTATACATCCTCCAAATCCATCCTTGGTCCCTATATCCCAAAGTTGAAACCTTATACATCCTCCAAATCCATCCTTGGTCCCTATATCCCAAACTTGAAACCTTATACATCCTCCAAATCCATATTGGGCCCTTACATTCCTCCATCAACCTTTCCTACCATCCCTATCCCACCATCCCCTTACCTTAACATGTATCAAGATCAACAAAGACATACATACTTGAGAAACCAAGCACCCATCCATATCAATCCTCCATATTAGACCATCCATATGAACCATCCATATCAACCTTATTCATCCACCAATCCCAAGTCCTTTGGAAGAAATTTGAATGCACAACATAAAAATCAGAAATCCAAGAATCCACTTATGTATGAAGAGCACTATGTCCCATCTAATCGACATGTGAATGAAAAGAAAAAAGAAATATTCAAGAGACCACAAAGGTCCATCAAGAAGAAAGAAAAATCAAAGAAAATATGGATTCCTAAATCCCTCATTGAATAAATGCATTCTAAAGAATCCAAAAGGAAAGAAAAATCAAAGAAAGTGTGGATTCCCAAGTCACTTTTGAAGGACTTACACACGAAAGAGAAATCAAAGTTGACATTCAAGCTTCCAAAGGATTCCACTCCACATTCTTCCAAACACATTCCATCTTATCCATCCATTTTGAGTCCTTGTGTCCCAAGATCCATATCCTCTCTTACTTCAAAATCCAAAGCTATCTCACCCATTTTTCCTCCATTATTCCACTACTCTTCAAGGAGTGTATCAATGTTGATCTTGATAATACTTCTTATCCTCCTATTCATTATCCTCCCATTCCCTTTTTCACGCCCACACATGAAAAGACTTATTATCCTCTCATTCATTATCCTTCCATTTCCATTATCCAATCCATTGCATAAATCTTTAGCCACCCTCTACCTTATCCACCATATCAAATTTTCATCACCCTATCAACATCTTTGAGAATACCTTTCAGTAGCCTTGGATTTTCATATCATAAATTTTCAAGGAGTATCAAAAGAGCATGAGACTTGAGTCCATCCAAAAAGAAAAGAAAAAAAAGAAAAGAAAAGAAAAATAAATCCATCTTATGATGAAAACCACTTCTTGTGGCATCTTGGACAAGTACCATGATGAAAACCTGGCAAACAAGCGTCATGCGTAATTCCTCTTTCTTGCACTCTATACTTGGGGGCAAGTTTCATCCATCATATCCTCCATCTTTCTACCATTTATCTCACTTGCATCTGTATTACATCTTTCACCTTTGATCTTGACAAGGTTGAACATATCCATGAGCATTAAGTATCTTGACATGCATTATCCTATCCATCAGCCTATTCACTTGTTGTGTTCACGCTACCTTATCATGATCTTGCTTATCCTAAAGCCACCTTCATTATTACTAAGAAGCCTTCCCATAATCCCAAACCATTCACTCATAGCCTTCATCACCCCTTTATCATGATTGTGTGATTCTATACACATTGATCCCTTGATCTTGATCCAATTGAAAAATCAAAGAAATGAAAAAAAAAATGTTAGAAAAAGTCTCTTGATATGTCCACTCCTTTGGACCATTGTCATGACACCAGGTCATTATTCCATATGCTATCCAGCACCACATCATTGACCTATATTGAGATATTATTTTTCCCTAGCTTAGATAATCTTGAGGAGATGGTCCTATGGGTAACACGCTTGCTTCATCCATCATTGCCTATTCATTGGTGAATCATCAGTTTGAAAACCCATCTTTCATGTCCTATACCTTGCTAGACATTGGGGACAAATTCAATGTGATCTTGTTTGAGAACTAGTAATCTCTAAAAATCTTTTTAAAAAAAGTGAAAATGTTCCTCAAATAATCCAAGAAAAAAATACAAAATATCTAAAATCCAAAAAACATAAAAAATCTCTAAAAATCCAAAAACATAAAAAATATCTAAAATCCAAAAACATCAAAAATCTTTTAATAATAATAATAAAAAAATCTAAAAATCTGAAAATTGCAAATCTTAAGTAAACACTCAAAAGTTGCATTACCCAACAAAGCATGATCTTTGCTAAATCAAACCAGGAACACCAATCTAAGTTCAATGAGCTTATCAAAATAGATGCAAGTTGGCTCAAAATCATTGCATCAAAAGAGGAAAATTGCTACACTTGAAATTATTGATCAATATCACATTTCAAACATCCAAACACTTGATCTAAACAAGAACATTTGACAAAAAAAAAAACTTTAAACAACAAATTAGATCAAAATCTAAAAAGGCTTAAACATAACTAAGGATCAAAGTGGATGAAGTTTTTGAAATATGGATTTACAAACAAAAGAAAAAATGTTCAAAGTGATTACTTGATTGTTGAAATCATGTATTTTTAGCAAATCAATGATGGTTGACTAGATGAGCAATGATGAAGACATGACATTTTCTTGATTTCTTCTTGACTGCTTGTTAGGTTAATTCATAGTAGTATGCGAATCCATCTAATGACATGATCATCAAAGAATCATTGAGGACATTTGTATATGAAAGGGATAAATTCTTTGATTGTTTACTTACAATTATTAAAATATGAGGAAAGAGGTATTCATATCATCACGGTTAAACCAATTAGGGTTGTACCAATTTCATGTTCCAAAAGCTCGATGATGAAAATAAGCATCCAAATTCTGAATAGTGACAACTAGTTGCATCCATATAGATTAATTGCATGTTAGTTTGCATGGGTGGATCCTTTTTCTCAATATTTGTAAGGAAAGCTAAAGGGGGTAGAGTTATCATCATCAAAAGACCAAATCAAGATACATCAAATGATCAATGATATCATCAATGGTACATCATCAAATCTATTGAAATCTACATCATCAAATCCATCAATATAATCAAAGTCTTGATCAATATCATCAAATGTCCATCAATGTATAATCAAAGTCATGATCAACATCATCAATGCTTGAAGTATCCATCATCAAAAATCATGCTCAATTTGATCATCAAAGGTATATCAACATCATCAAGATACAAGTACATGTAAATCATGATCCATAAAATGATCCATTCTTCATCAAGGAAATCATTAATATTCAATCATGCTATCAACTAGGGGCAACCTAATCTTGTTCATCACCTTCTCTTCTATCAATCCCTATTTTGCATCATGAGAACATCCAATCAACCCCGTATCATCAAAATATATATCTAATTATATCAAATCAAATATCAATAAGTCAAATCATCCAATTGATCATCTAATGTCAATCAAGTTATCGTATCATCCATTTTCTCATCGTGAGCACATCAAATATCCTAACTCTAGATCTTGAGGAAGGAAAATCAATGTTTTGTCTCTCTAGATCTTGAGAGAGAAATATCAACCCATCAATTTTATCCTATTAGATTGACATCAACATCAACCAAGTGATTTTGACTGACATCAAATGATACCAAACCATCATCAACTTATTTGGAGCATCAACATCTTATCAATCAAATTTTTTCTCATCAAATCCTCTCATGATTGGGGCATTTCCAAATTTCTATATCAGGAAATAAATTAAAATTTCCCATTCTAAATGAAATCATCCAAAATCATTTTGATTCATTTCCTAAGGGGGCTTACACTCGGATAATCGGAATGACATCAACATCATCAAATCAGGGAAACAACCATCAAATCAAAGCGCAATCTTTTATTAGAAAACTTTTCACTTATCAATCAAGTGGGGCATCAAACATCAAATCAAATCAAATCAGGTACCATATCAGGAAATCTATCATCGAATTGACCATCAATGATATCAAATCAATCAGAACTACATAAAAAATCATCAATATCTACATCTTATATCAAACATCAAGATCAACCATTGACAGAACCATGACCTTTTATCAAGATCAGAACATTCTTTGAATCGACACGCTTTGCATGTCAACTCAAAGAGGGGCATTTGTAATCATCAAAAAGTGGACAGGATCATTCATGTGATTAATCAAGGAAAACCAAGGAAAAATCAAGGCAATTGAATCAAAACAAGGATTTTGCCAATCAAAATTAAAATCAAGCTCTAATTCAATTTAATTAAAAATCAAAGCCATAAAGATCAATTAAAACCTATCAAATCATGATAAATTAAATTAATGTGCAATTAATTCAATTAATTGTATAGTTTAAAATCAAATTAACCCTCTCAAGGGGTACACATGGCTAAACAAATTAAATAAATCCAATTAATTAAGTCATATTTTCTCTCAAAACCACATGGGAGGAAAAAGCCTCAACCAATAGGATTTAAGAAAAGAGCTCACAAGGATCAAGCTAAAATTCAATCTCAATCACTCATTCTAAAAAAGCATCTTGTCCACTCATCTTGTCTTCTTGTTCCAAGCTTTGAGGACACAATATTTAAATTGTCTTCAAAGGGTGGAACCAAAGACTCAACTCAAGCCTAATCATGATCAACTCAACTACACCCCCTACCCTTGCCTAAATCTATAAAAGGAAGGCTAAAATCAATCAATTATCAATCCAAAAATATGAGAATTGCATCTAACCTCTTGAGATTTTGAGCTAGGAAGGCAAATTTAGAAGTTAATTAAGCATTTCAATTTGGAATTGAACTATTTTAGCTTGCTTTATCATCTACTCTCATTCTAGGACTGTCATTAATGGAGGCTTTTTGAGAGCTTCACCATTAACACTCTTAGTTAGAGATCCATAGAGTGCTTAATTGTCTTTATTTGTTAAAATAGCTCTTCCTTTGTGGTTAATTTAGTTATTTTATTCAATTATTGTCAATACTAACCCTATGAAGGTACAAATTCTAGTACACAATTTCCAAAACTATCTTTTATTGATTAATCCAATATGTAATATGTAAAGTATGATAGAAAAATAATCATAACAAATAACACATAGCACAATGATTTAATGTGGAAACCCTGCTAAGGGAAAAACCACATGGGACTGGTAACCCAAAATATTTCACTCTTCTAAAGTGAGCTCATAAAAACTCATCTGATCAATAATCAATTCACTTCATCATATTCCCCCAACTTACTGTACTCGGTGTATAGTTCTCTAACACTTGATTATGCCTCCAGCTCAGTTTTGTCTATAGCTAGTTTGATCAAGAATGCATGAACAATGTCTTCACGCAAAATCTTCTGCAGTCTCTATTCATCCAACATAATTCAACAGTGGATTATATGTCTCTTATATAGACATGTAAACCATTTTCATATCAGCCATTAGATTTTGCCTCTTAATCTCATTCATCCATTTTGCCACTTAAACCTTCCTTGGTAGATGTGTCATTAACACGTTTCATTCTCTTCCCTTCGATCTTCTTTGAATTTTGTTAGTTGTGGATCTTGTAACAAACTTCATATGTTACCTCGAAATCATACACAATTTCCAACTCAATAATTTTAGTCGGCTATTATAACATTTAATATTTTCATCCATACTTGGTTAATACTGAATATGTTGGTGATAACTAACTTGATTATTACTGTCACTCGGTATACACAAGACTGACTCAGTGTATAGAGAAATTGTTAATTATCGACCACATTCACTTGTTCAATTCTAAACTCTTCTTCATAATAGAATAATGTAACATGCTCAAGTCAATAATATAATGCCATAGGCTCATTAATAAGTTACCAAATGTATTCCATATCCTTATCTGTCATATCCATCTTTTCCTTATGTAGATATCTCATTTCTTCACCATTTCTTCCTTCTACAGATGTTCAAATGTTTGTAACTATCTTGATAAGTATAGTCAAGACTAGTTGACATCAATGACAATATATTGACTGATTTAATCATCTTACATATAACTTTGATAGCTTAGTGATCTCTAATCATTTTCTCTTTAATTCATCAAGATATTCAATCAGTTGTAGGTCATCAGATCATGCAGTGATGCATATGTTGAGGCAAATTTATGCAAGGCTTGAAGTTGTTGAGACAAACCAAAGAAGAAGAAGACCTATTGAAGATGATAGTGAAGATGAGGGAGAAGAATTATAGGAAGGAGGATCACCACTAACACCTATTATAGATGACACAATCAAGTATGGAGGTTCCAATTAAGGACTGTCTGACCTTGCAGCCAACCCAATACATAGCAGAAATACACAACAACAACAATAGATCTGATAGAAAATAGATATTTTATTCATCAAACTAATGATTACATGCAATGTGCTGGGATATAAGGCCTTCCTAGTTATGACTAATTACAAAGTAAGTAACAGTCTACAAGATCTCGTAGGATCTAAATCTTTTCCACAACATCAACACTCAGCTAGCCCTAGTCTGTAACATGACAGGACACTGGTAGGACCCCAGGAAAGATCTAAACTTGTACTCACAACTTCCAAGAAATCTTCCTGTACCTAAGCTTGCAGGCTACTAACTCTACCACCAACTATCTCCCTAAACAACTACCCAAGCATCTACTTAAATACTAAATCCCAGCCACAAGTTAGCTTGATGAAATCATTAACTCCTACAAATAATTATTAAATGCCAAAATGTCAGTCGGCCCTCAAATAGCCTTACAATAAAATGAAATCATCCATGTCGGCCTCCAGATCATATAGGAGAATGCAACATGTGAGATCTAGGCCCCCAGACATCCAACGGTCAATCCATAACTTGAGGAGCATGACCCAAATTAAATGCACCAGTCAGCCAAGCTGATTCATCCAAATAACCAAGTCGGTAAGCAAGAACACCGAGTGCCACCGAGCAACAGAGAAATAACCAAGCACCAGAGAACCGACCATGCCAAGCATGACTGAGAAACATAGTTATCACCGAGCACCAAAAGCAGCCGACGCCTTCAGTTCCCAAGTGTTCTTCAGAGACTGAGCACCCCGGTAACCATAGAACCGAGCAACCAGTCTCCCAAACCGAGCAAGTATTGCACCAACAAAGATCAAAACTACTAATCTACCTTCAAAGACAAACATATTTTTGGTTGATACTGTAATACCCCAAAAATGGGCTATAAGTTCATTAACCTCCTACATCTACAAATCAAATGAAATCAACATCGAAGTCCTAATCTAAGGCACATCTAAACATCATCGAATCATAATTGATTATGTTAAATTCTGCATCGGGGAATATTCCTAGCAATATTCCTAATTATCTTAATTATCTTTAATTTAATGATTATTTATCGGTAGATCACATTTATCCTAAGTTTGATTAATTGAATATTTTCATATTTAATTAATTAGATTTAATATCTTGCCACTTAATTGTGTAATTAAATTTAATTCTATCTATTATTAATTGTATTATTTAATTTTGACAATAAATCCAATATCCTATGAATAATTGATTAAATTTTTATTTAATTAATTAAAGCAAGTTGTCATTATTTAATAATATAGTTTTTAATAAAAGTTTGATTAAATAATTGATTAACCCATAAATCAATTATTTGTTTTTAAAAATCAGTTAAGTTGAGCATAAATCACTTTATTTATTTAATTAATTCATAATTATTATGCACATTCAAAAGAAACAGTTAAACTCCAAATTAGAAAATCAATGCAAAGTGTTGACTTTTTAGAACTCAACATCCTTTTTGAGTTTTAAAGTTGATCTAAACTTCTAATTTGAGTTAAAAAACTATTTTTGTATGATTTGCATATTTTTGTGAATTAAATTATCTTTATTATCAGATAACTCAAAAATCAAGCTGAGTTAATTTGAGTGATTTATGGCTTTTTTCCATGCACCTCCAAAGCCTTGGATTTCTATAAAATTAAAGCCTCAGCTCATCTCAAAGCATCTCATATTTTTGCACAATCACGCTGGAGAATTGGAATTGGAAGGATCAAAGCTTATTGCGAATCAACATTGTTGTGAGATCACTTTTGTTTTCATATTATTGTTAGATCAATTCATAGCATATCAGTTTTTACATATCATAGATTTCATATCATTTTTCATATTATTGCATAGAAAATATCAAAAAAAAAGAAAGATTAATTGCATTCAATTCATATCTAGATCAATTGCATTCAAATCCTTCATTTAGGTGTCGTCTAGGTCACTGATCTTGATAACAATCTGAGAACATCAATCTCCCACCTACTAGAAGGCAGTAAATCACTTGGTTAAATTAGATTTCAATTTTGCACTATTTTGATTTTTGCTAACCTCTAATGTTTTACTGAAGTGTTGTGTCTACAGATCAGGTACAATTTTCACACACACATTTTTGGCGCCCACCGTGGGGCCCTGAAATGGGTTTCCAATTCAATTCTATCAATTTCTGTCTTTTTCTCCTAGGTTTCTGTGCAAAAATATGATTTTTATTTTTTGTTTGTACAATCTTTGTACGAGTTTCTGACAAAAGTCGTATAAGTTTGAGCCTGCTGTCGTATGACAGTTGACCGAGTATCATTTCATTAGGCATCCACTGTCATTTGGAAGCTGGATTATCATTTCATCAGACACCCAGTGTCGTACGAGTTTCCAGACTGTTGTCTGGGAGCATACCCACTATTGTATGAGTTTCTTACTGTCATCTAGTAATAGACCCACTGTCGTACAAGTTTAGGCATCAGATTTCAATTGTCATTTCATTTTTGCAGGCAGTTTGTCAGATTTGATTTTCAGATTTTGACTAACAGCTAATCTTAACAGTTGGAATTCTCTATTTTTTATTGACTCTTGCTGGTTTTGATTGAAAAAAGCGTAAAGTTTGCTAAAATTAGGTAAAAATCTACTAAGCGCATTGTGAGGATCTCAGGTATTCCACTTGTGCTGATAATAGTTTGATTTGGGCTTAAAATAAATCTCTCGTGTGTCTAGCTTGGGTGATTCTTTTCATGCTTTTGTTTTACACACTTGCATAATTGATACTAGGTTGTGACACCTTAAGTATTTATTAGCAGTCTTAGATTACTTATGATTGATCTTGATTGCTATTTTGGGTTATTGGACTCGCTAATCTGCTGACCCCTCATTCCGCCCTGTGGTTGCAAGGTCAGCGCCACATTAAAGGGGAGGGGTCAACAGGACAGAAGCGTTAAGTGTTCCACTTGGTAACCCATTTGTGCTTTTAGGAACTCACTTGTTTTCTAAGTTGGGGACTCATTTTTAGCTTGTGTGAGGTGTTAAGTGTTCCACCTTGTGGACTCATCTCATATTCACTTTAAGCGTTAAGTGTTCCTCTTTCTACTTTTTGGGTACTTTTGGTAGATTTGCTTTTGGAAACATACATCTGTGCTCACATAGTAATTAGGCCCTATGAACACTATTCATGATTCTTGAAAGATTGGATTCCCAGTGAAATCCTTCTTGATGACAGAATCCTTGTAGGTAGGGAGGATACTTAGTGCATTTCACATTCAACTCAGTTAGTGCATCTTCTCTTATTGATCGATACATTCTCTCCCAGGAGAGGTTGATAGATCACGTGGGGTTGACATCACGAGCTTTGGTGAATCAAAATTGGTTAGTGCGCCTTCTCTTATTGATTGATACATTCTCTCCTCGGAGAGGTTGATAGATCACGTGGAGTTGACATCATAGACCTTGGTGAAGCAAAACTTTGTCTTAGCGTGTCGAATTAATTTGCTTACTTTGTTTGGGTTAAAAGAGAAAGGTGTCAAAAACCTTGGATCTGGAGCCAAGTCCCCTTGTGGTATACTATTGTGAGCCACCTTGAGAGAGGGTTAACCATAGCAGACACTCCCTTCATAGGGAAAACTGCGTTGATGGAACCTCAAGCGGTAATAGCCATTTTCACCGTGGTAGTGATAGCCGCTATATAAATGTCCTTGTGGAAGAAATCTCTACAGGTATGGTTCATTGTTGGGTTGTCAGATCTCCCTAGAAGCTCCTGAAGATTAAGTTCTCAGACTGTGTCAAAACCCTAGTGCACCGGGATTGGAGTCCACCCCTTTGGATCATAAAAGTTGTAGAGTCAAACCATTACTAAAAACCCTAGCGAGGCTAAAGTTTCATTTTCTAGGGTATATGTGCGTCATTGCAAAACATTTTGGAACATACACAATTAACACTTCTGAGGATTAGAACGAATAAGTCACTTGATTGTTCATGTGCAAGGTTGCTTTTACCCTTGTTCATTATTTTTAGACATGCTTGAAATCACTTGCTTGCTATTTTGCGTGCTTGTTTATCTATCTGGTTACTGAAAATGAACAAATCTATTACAATCCTCAAATTTGGACATTGAAATTTGCAAACAATCCGAATCTGCAAACTCAAAATTTTGCAAAAATTGACGTAAAATCCTTTCTAGAGTCAAAAATCATTTTAGGAAGTCAAAAGTCATACGAGTTTTTCCAAGTGTCATTTCATTACAACCCATCTGTCGTATGATTGAGTACCCAGTGTCATACAAGTTTCCATGCTAGCAAATTCTCAAAGTCAAAATCTTGCAACTATCGTATGAGATTTTCAACTATCGTTTCATTGCTACCCAACTATCGTACGAGTTTTTCAACTATTGTTTCATTGCTACCCAACTATCGTATGAGTTTTGCAACTGTCATTTCATAGCATACCCACTATTGTACAAGTCTGTAGAGTGTTGTTTGGGAAATTTTTGAAAGTTGTCAAAAAATTGTCAGAATTGCCAGATATTTAGCTTTTTCAGCCTAATTTCAGAATCTGTCAAACGAATCACTGTGTTAGGAATAGAGCAGTAGCTATTAAGAATCCAATCATTTTCCTAAAGTGGCCTTTTGAATCTGATTCAACCTTCTATTTAATCAATTTGAGTCCTTATCATCCTGTGTCAAAACCTTGTCATAACTATCAATCTTCAATCAATCATCAAAATGACTAAGTGTTGTGATATCTTGTTCGCTATCTTTTGGGAACCTACCCATACATCCAGGGCACAGTATCCTTCATCCAAGTCTAATCAAATCTTCAAATCAATCAAACCTTGACAAGGTTGCGTCATTTGATCATCTTGATTCAATTCATTCTTCAGTTATCTGGATCTTATTCTTTTGTTTCACTTGAGGTGAATGGTGGAGACTAGAGCTTCCTCTCACAAGAAATCTATCACCACTCTCCAAACTCTAACTCTTGAGCAACTCATCAATTTTGGTCTTTATGAGGACGACGGTCTTGGCAACTATCGATTGAAATCTGGTTACATACCTCCTCCATCAACTCACGGAGGTACTCAACATACCCCCCATCAATCTAATCCAGGGAGTCCACACTCTCCTACCATGTCTCAAGCCAGGAAAAACTTTGGCTCTCAAAGAGCTCAATCTTGACATGGTGCAGATTAGGAACCCACACCTGAAGAAATTGCTTGCTATCAAAATGACAATGAATTTAACAAGATGATGAGGCATTTCTTGAAAGAAAATAGAGAAGCATACTTTTTACAACTAGCTCATCAAGGAGCTAAACTTCCTCCCAACTTTAATGTTGAAGATATCATTACGCATGAGGAAGAAACTCCACTCACAGCTATGATGAAATAGATACATGCTTTACAAGTCAAATTTAATAGCCTTGAGAAAGAAAAGGAACCCAAAGAGTTCTCCATGGAAGCTCTATGCCCTTTTCTTTTTGACAAAAACTTGTATATGCCACCATTTCCAAAAAGAATGGAGATGCCAAAGTATGACAAGTATTATGGACACTCTAATCCTCAAGATCATGTCAGAGAATTCTGTACATAATCAATGGAGTTCATGCATGAACCAACCTATCTGATGTGTCTCTTCCCTCGATCTCTAGGGGGAGCAACCATCCACTGGTTCTCTAGACTACCTTCTACTATCAAAACTTTTGAGGAGTTGATCAAATTGTTCTACCAACAATACTCCTACAATATTCAACATTCAGTCACCATGATTGATATCTGTAATCTCAAGCAATATCCAGGGGAACCATTCCTAACATTTCTCAAGAGATGGAGGAAGAAGTTCTCTCTATATGCCAGACCTATGCCAGAAACAGAAAAACTAGAAATCTTCATCAATAACCTTGTTCCAAAAATCAATTATCCTTTACAAATGCAAGATCATACATCTTTTGACAAGATGGTGGATAATGCTATCAAAATTGAAAAAGCACTTGTAAAAAAAGGAGAAATCACACTTCAAAAAGACAAGTACGAATCTGGATCTAGTTCCAAAGATAAGAACAAAAATTGAAACAAGAACAAGGGCATCATCACAGATGGCATTGTTGACACTGTCTATGCCCCATCAAAGGCACCAGCCTACAATCTCACTCTTGGTACTCAAGCCATTAAGGCTTCAAAGCAAAAGTCTTCTGAACCATCTCAAAGGAAGCCAAAATACAAAAGATGGGATAAACATAAACAATTTACTCCTCTAAGAGAGTCTTTAGAATCAGCTATGAAAAATCTACTGGTTGATAACATCATCTCTTTACCACCAATTCGACCAAATGATCAGGACCCCAAACCGAAATGGTGGAGAGGAAATGAATTCTGTGATTTCCATCAGAGTAAAGGTCACAAAACTAATAATTGCTACCACTTGAAGCATACCATTCAAGATCTAATCGATAGTGGAGACATCATAATTGACAATCCCCAGAACAATAACAATCATACAACATTCATAGGACCATTTCTGAAACATGGTCAAGAAGTTTCAACTTCTCAGCCTAATATGGGGGCAAAAGTCAACTATGCCTACCCTGGAAATAATGCTATCATCAATATGGTTGAACCATGTCTCCCTGAAAGTTGCAATGTCATCACAATTGTAGAAAGAGACAGAGATCATTCCTCAACTAACGCAGTTACTCGATCATAGGCTCCAATGCATCTGAAAGGACAAATCCCAGATTCATCAAATGTCCCTAAGGTGCCCTTCAATCTTTCATCTACTTCTAAATAGAAGGCTGCTTCCAAATCTTCCAATCCAAAGGATGCAAGGCCTACGTCTTATAGCATTGTTCAACAACTCTAGCACACTAATGTGAAAATCTCCACGTTTGAGTTGCTTTGAATATCTCCAGCTCATAGAGCCATTCTCAATAAAGCTTTGCTCGGTTCCAATGTTCCTGATGACCTTGATTTAGATAGGTTCCAGACTATGGTTGGACATCTTACATCTTCACAATATATCTCCTTTTCAGAGGAAGATGACAACTCCTTGAGTCACCCACATAATCAGCCTTTGCATATAGAATTCTTGATCCAGAACCGTAGAGTCAAACGTGTGTTGATAGATGGGGGCGCTAGTCTAAACATTTGTTCTTACAGCTTGATCACACAATTGGGATTTTTAGAATTGGCTATTGATCCTCGAAAGAAGATCACCATAAAAGCCTATGATGAACAAGAAAGATCTTCTAAAGGCACCATAGTCTTACCTATCAGAGTAGGTCTAGTTATCAAAGATACCATCTGTCAAGTGCTTGATCTACCTTTGGCCTACAACATCCTTCTAGGGAGACCATGGATACATGAAATGCAAGCTATTCCTTCTACATACCATCAATGTTTGAAGTTTCCTTATGAAGGAGTAGAGGTTACTATCCCCGTGGATCTGAATACAACTTGCAACACCTTGAAGGAAAGTGCAGATAAGCTTGTGCCTAATAACAATGAATCTCCCATTGAACCAACTAAAGAAGCATCCACATCTAAAATGGAAGATCTTGCAAAAGAGGTTAATATCAAAGAAAATAGTATGGGAGAATATACTATTGAGCCAGTCTTATCTTTGACATCTCTCCCTATCTCACCTAAGTCTTATGGGCAATCTTTGAAACAATCCAAACCAGACTATAAAGAACCTCTGAAAGTATATAAAAATAATTTTGTAGCAGAACAAGTATCCAAGCAAGAATTTTAAGAGGATGAAGTTGTGCTATCATGGCTATACAAAGATGAACCTGAATCTCAAGTTGTTCAAACTGGTGACGTTGCAGTATCCAAACTCCCTTCCAAGTCATATGGTCTAGGAGATAAATTAATAGCTAAGATGGGATATTCAGGTCAAGCACCTCTAGGAGTTAGAGGAAAAGGTCTCATGGCACCTCTCCCACATACTGGTAGAGAAAATAAAGATAAAGTCAGCTTAGGCTTTAAGAAGAAACCCTATCACCTCAAAGGTAATTGCTCTCATGTCATATAGCAGATCACACTAGGGGAACCTCTTCTTAAGAAAGAAGAAACATAACCATCAGATAGTGATTCAGATAGTTCAGAACTCATCTCCTATGAAAAATTGCCTAAAGAGATCAAAGACCTTCTTGATGATAAAGATGATCCTATCAAGAGAATTAATGTAGTAGAAACACAAGAACCTACTATCAATCAAGAGATAGTTGCAACACAAGAACCGGCTAATCTTGAAAACAATCAAGAAGAGGGAACTGGTAGTGATTTTAAGATAGATTCTCATGAGTATGAATACAAATCAGAATCTGAGGGTAACCCTTCTTGGGGTATTCACCCTGACTTTACTCATGTTCTAAGATTTCCTAGAGATCCTGAATTAGAAGATGAATCTAATGACTATGAATGGGGATTCATCCCAAAACCAGATGAGCTTATCACAGAGAAACATGTTGATGTTATTCACCAATATGCACCTCAAACCAACGTAAGTCTAGAGCGAAATGATGAACCTATCGAGTTTGATCCACCTATGGCTGAATTGGACTCCCACGATGACATTGAGCCTATTCATGAATTGGATGTCTTAAGTTGTAGTATCACCTTTGAACTCGAGTGTCAGGTTAGGCCCATTGATGATAGATCCATATCCATAAACACTATCTCTCAATCTTTCCCTACTTTGACTATCAAATATCCAGAACTTATTGATCAAACCTCCATGAATCCGAGCCATGGTATTCATACCTTCCCGAATGACTATGCCCTTGCTTGCTACCTCAATGCAGTTGAGCCTATGAGTACTTCCATTAGTGAACCGAGCGTCAGCATGACTGAGTCGGACATCAAATATCTTAGTCAGAAAAACAAGAATAAAAAGAAAAAGAAAAAGAGTTCTGAGGGTGAAAACCACTTTGTGGCAATCTTAGAACCTAAAAAAGTAAAAATAAAAGATGTATCCAAAGGTGAAAACCTCTTTGAGGCACCTAAGGATGAGATATTTGATGTCCTTCCAAGTCATTTATAGGACAGATCTCCAGTTCTAATTGAGCCCACTCAATCCATCAATTTGGGTACAACAGAGGCACCACAATTGGTACATGTAGCACAATCATTATCAGAAGAAGAGAAGCAAAAATTTACAACATTCCTAACAGAGAAGAAGATCAACTTTGCATGGAAATATTTAGATATGCTAGGATTGGATCCTAATCTTATAATGCATCATTTATCTATTGCTCCAAATGTCAAACTTGTCAAGCAAAAATTGAGAAAGATGCATCCTCATGTTGCACTCTTGGTAAAAGCTGAATTAGAGAAGCTCCTAAACACTGGATTCATTTGAGTTATTGACTATGCAAAGTGGATCTCTAATATTGTACCTATTTCTAAACCAGATGGGTCAATCAGAGTGTGCACAGACTTTAGAGATGTGAATAGAGCATGCCCTAAGGATGATTTTCCACTACCTAACATTGATATGATAGTGGACATGATTGCGGGTTTCGAGATGTATTCCTTAATGGATGGTTTCTTTGGATATAACCAAATAAAAATTGCTCCAGAGGACCAAGAGAAAACTGCTTTCACATGTGCATGGGGCACCTTTTGTTGGAATGTCATGCCATTTGGGCTTAAAAATGCTGGTGCTACATATCAAAGAGCAATGACATCTATTTTCCATGACATGATGCATCAAACTATGGAATATTATGTTGATGATACTTTAGCAAAATCTATGATCAGAACTGAACATCTAAAGGACTTGAGCATGATCCTAGACAAAATGGAAAAGTTTAGTCTCCGACTAAATCCTAAGAAGTGTGCTTTTGGTGTCACTTTTGGAAAGCTTTTAGGATACATTGTTTCAAAGAAGGGCATTGAAGTTAATCCAGCTAAAGTCAAGGCTATAATTGAGATGCAACCTCCCATGAATATTAGTCAAATGAGGATGTTGTAAGGAAGAGTTCAATCTATTAGAAGATTCATATCATAGCTAGCGGACATATCACAGCCTTTTACAAAAACATTACATAAAGGTGTGACCTTTGCATGGAATGAAGAATGTGAGAACAACTTTAACCATATCAAGAAGTATCTATCAAATCCACCTATCTTGATGCCTCCTATTCATGGGAAGCCATTGATCTTATATGCCTCTGCAACAGCCACATCACTGGGGGCATTGCTAGCGCAACATGATGAAGAGAAAAAGGAAAGAGTCATTTATTATATAAGCAGAACATTGGTGGCATATGAAAATAACTATTCTATGATTGAGAAAGCTTGTCTCTCTATGATCTTTGCATCATAGAAACTGAGACACTATATGTTAGCTCATACCACGCATCTAGTAGCAAAAAATGATCCACTAAAATACCTACTAAGCAAGGCTGCCCTCACAGGTAGATTGGCTAAATGGGTCATGCTTCTAAGCGAATTTGACATTGAATATGTTGAAAGAAAAGCTATAAAAGGTCAAGTTATTGCTGATCAACTAGCAGATGCACCCATGTTTGATGACACACCAATGCAAATGGAATTTCCAGACTCCTCTATTATGCACCTATCTTCTAGAGAATGGCAATTGTTCTTTGATGGCTCCTATACACAGAATGGATCTGGAGTAGGCATATTGTTCATAACTCCTCAAGGATACTCCATCCCAAAAGAATTCAGACTAAATTTCCCCTGCACAAACAATATTGTAGAATATGAAGCCCTTTTGAATGGTATGAAAATAGCAATTGAATGGAGAGTAACAGAGCTACACATTCATGGAGACTCTCAACTTGTTATTCATCAAGTCAATGATGTGTACCAAACTAAAGATGGAAAGCTCATTCCTTACAAGAGAATGGTAGATGATCTTAAGAAATATTTCACATCTATCACATTTGAGCAAATTCTTAGAATGGAGAACAAGGCTGCCGATGTAATGGGAACACTATCTACTTTATTACAGCAGCCTGAACATGAGCTACGCTATGAGTTCCTGGTGGAAGCACTATCTTATCTTGCATATGACTCCCCTGAAACCTGCATGATCTGCACTATTGTTGGTCATGATTCATCCAGATACAAAGACCTCTTTTCCTATCTCCAAGACCAAATCATTCCCGATACTTTCAACTACCATGAAAAGAGATACCTTATCCATAATGCCTCTCGATATGTCATCATTGGTCACGATCTATACAAACAAGGTCTAGATGGTACGCTACTTAGATGTTTAGAACAGGAAGAGTCTCAACATGCATTAAAGGAAGTCCATGATGGTATTTGTGGGTCACACTCGAACGGTTTAACACTAGCTCAAAAACTTATTAGGGCTAGGTACTACTGGCCTGAAATGGAGAAAGAGGCCATCAAATTTGCTAAGAATTGTCAAAAGTGTCAAGTACATGGCAACCTAATTCATGCTCCAGGGAGGGATCTAATCCCCTTTACAACACAATGGCCTTTCCATCAATGGGCATTTGATCTTATCGGGATGATTCATCCTCATTCTTCTAACGGACATACCCATATAATCACAGCCACATATTATTTTACAAAATGGGTAGAAGCGGTCCCTTTGACGCAAGAAACGGGAAAGAAGATATCGATGTTGATCTTAAACTATATCATATGTAGATATGGGATACCTCATTCCATAATCACAGATAATGGTGGGCAATTTAGGAATAAAGACCTAGATGATCTATGTCCCAAATTCAAGATCACCCAACATTGGTCTTCTATCTACTATCCACAAGGGAATGGCCAAGAAGAGGCTTACAACAAAAATCTATTGAAGATCTTGCACAAAATAGTAAACAAAACCGGTAGAGACTGGCATCTCATGATTAATCCAGCTCTATGGGCCTATAGAACAAGTATTAGAATGCCTACAGGGGCTACACCTTTCACTTTAGTTTATGGGTCTGAAGTGGTACTACCTATTGAGGTTGAAATCCCATCACTAAGGATCAGAATGCATGGTCTCATAACTGATGATGACTATAGAGTGTCTAGGTTGCAAGAACTTGAACTACTAGATGAGCGTAGACAAGCAGCGTATGATCATCTCAGAGTATATCAGAGGAGAATGTCTAGAGGCTAACAAGAAAGTCAGACATAGAGAATTTCAGGTTGGTGATCTAGTCTTGAGAGAAAATCCTAAAAATCAATCCCATTGAGAATGCAAGGGGAAGTTTGAACCCAACTGGCTGGGTCCCTTTGTTATCACTGCTACTTTTGGATCTGGTGCCTATCAACTCTCAACAACTGAAGGAGAACAGCTCTGAGAACCAATCAACATTCTCCATTTGAAGAAATTCTACGCCTAAGGCATTCAGTCTATGGTAAAATGTCCTCAAAAAATTATAAAAATTAGAAAAAGTCCTGAAAAAATGAACATCTTGGTGAAAACCTAGCAGTAGGCACCTTGATGATTCACAAAAAAAAAAAAAATATCAAAAATTCAAAAAAATTAAAAAAATGAAAAATGAAAAAAAAAGAAAAAAGAAAAGTGCCTTGGTGAAAACCTGGAAACAGGCGGCTTGGTAGCAAAAATAGAATCTCTACCAAGATGGTGAAAACCCAGCAAATGGGCGCCACTTGTTTCAAAATGCTCCATCTATCAGCACAATCTTGGTCTTTCCCAGCTTTCAATCTTGCTTTAGTTTGTACATATCTCTCGGTTTGTTTCTGCATTCTTGTTCTCAATAAGTCAGTTTGTCCACCAATCTGCTCAAGTGTCTGTATCCTATCAATGTTCAAACTTGGGGGCAATCAATGTCATATCCTATGGTCTCCAGTGTATCTTAGACGTATCATATCCTGTCAGAATCCTTTGAAGCTTCATGTGCGTCAGTCAGTCAGTCTTGTCTCCAGAAAGGATTTTGCATCTACAACAACGCAATCGAACATCAAACACAAATTGAAAACAATCTGTGCTTTTTCATGCTTTTATCTCCTTGTATGCTTATTGATTCGCATTGAGATTTTTGCATATCATGTCCCTTCAAGCTCTTCGATGATGTCCTTTATAGGATTTAGAGAGTGATGACTAGGGGCATAATCTTTTCTTTGTCTTTTGCTTGTATGTGAAAATCTAACAACTTTGGAAATTCTGGATTGAAATGGTGTCTGACTATAAGAGCCTTTATCTCGAATTGGATAGCCATGCGTACCTCGACCATTGATACCCAAAAAATTCAAGGAAGTTTGATCTAACTATTGTCTTTTTGAGTGAGTTCTTTCTCCTACTGTGAAACGCGATCTTGCCTAAGGATGTGAACGATAAAGGGTCACTACGGGTAATTCACATTGGATTTAGAATGATCTCTTGACTGTTTGATGTGTTTGCAATGCAAGGCATATTTAGGTCATCACGACATTTATGTTTTGATGCTTATACAAATTGCTATATCAAAATGGACATGATATTCAGGTCATCCTGGCATTTATGCCTTGGTGCTTATATCTAATCTGACATTCTAAAAATAAAATCAATATTCATATATCCATGGTTGTTGACCAGTGGGTGTTGTATTGATTCTTGCGCATACAAATCAATATTCATATGTTTATGGTTTTTTTAGCTAGTGGGCATTGTATTGATTTATCCGGTTACCTAAAAGTTCAATGATGATAACAAATCGACACATGATCAGTGACTAGGTCCTAGGTCTTAGTTTGCATTTCATTTTGCATGTCTCTTTGCATTTTGCATGTTGCATGATCTCATAATGGCTAAACAAACTTCAATGCTTAAACAATTCTCCACTCGCATCTTCAAATCTAACAAGAGCTAAATCTCACACGAAGGTTCCTCCAATGAAACAACAAGTAGAATCCTTTTTCGGGATCAAAATCAAAATTTGAGATCGTTTATTATGTCAAAATCATGATTTAAAATTTTGGGCCCAGCACGGTCTACTGCTTGCATATTCAACCTTCAATCATAGTAGAAATCCATAATTCAACTTAACTGATTATCTTACATCAAACTATCAAAATTTCAACTTGGTCAACCATGGTCAACTCATGGTCAAACCTAGTCAAACTTGGTTGTCTGGACCTCTAAACGATGCAGATTGCATTCTCAGACGTATTTAACCACTTCTCAAATCAATTAACATGCTTCTAAACTATCAACACTGACTTTTCTTGTCAAATTTCAATTTCAATCTCGAAGGGGGCATGGTATTGCACATCATTCAAGTCTGTAAATCTAATTTTATTTGGAATCTGTTATCTTTCATCAATGATCAAGACAAAAACCATGTCTAGTTGCTGATTCATCAAAAGTCCTCATCGCTCGGGGCAAATCTATCATCACTTGGGGCATATCAGATTCATCAAGATCCATATCAATCTGGTATTCTCCTAATCTTGTAAACTGTATCAGTTTTTGCAACCATCAGATCATAGTGTTCTTTCCTTGGTTCTTCAGCAACTGAAGGGTTCAGATGTGATACCCGCTAGTTCTGCTAAGACAATCGAGTCTAGAACCGGTCACTCACTTCTTCGCAATCATAAGGTTCAGAATCAGGCGTTTTGACACTTTTTTTTTCACAATCCTCGGTTCATCGCTGCTACAATGAACATTATCTTTGGTCATTCAGGACCTATTATCTTCATATCAAATCAATATCAATTAGCTTCTGTCTCATATCAATTATCAATTTCAAATCAGTTTTATATCTCTATCAAACACAGACTGTCTTTGAACCACTGCGCTTCACACAGTAATTCAAAGAGGGGCAAAATGTAATACCCAAAAAATGGGCTATAAGTTCATTAACCTCCTACGTCTACAAATCGAACGAAATCAACATCGAAGTCCTAATCTAAGGCACATCTAAACATCATCGAATCATAATTGATTACCTTAAATTCTGCATCGGGGAATATTCCTAGCAATATTCCTAATTATCTTAATTATCTTTAATTTAATGATTATTTGACGATAAATCACATTTATCCTAAGTTTGATTAATTGAATATTTTCATATTTAATTAATTAGATTTAATATCTTGCCACTTAATTGTGTAATTAAATTTAATTCTATCTATTATTAATTGTATTATTTAATTTTGACAATAAATCCAATATCCTATGAATAATTGATTAAATTTTTATTTAATTAATTAAAGCAAGTTGTCATTATTTAATAATATAGTTTTTAATAAAAGTTTGATTAAATAATTGATTAACCCATAAATCAATTATTTATTTTCAAAAATTAGTTAAGTTGAGCATAAATCACTTTATTTATTTAATTAATTCATAATTATTATGCACATTCAAAAGAAACAGTTAAACTCCAAATTAGAAAATCAATGCAAAGTGTTGACTTTTTAGAACTCAACATCCTTTTTGAGTTTTAAAGTTGATCTAAACTTCTAATTTGAGTTAAAAAGCTATTTTTGCATGATTTGCATGTTTTTGTGAATTAAATTATCTTTATTATCAGATAACTCAAAAATCAAGCTGAGTTAATCTGAGTGATTTATGGATTTTTTCCATGCACCTCCAAAGCCTTGGATTTCTATAAAATTAAAGCCTCAGCTCATCTCAAAGCATCTCATATTTTTGCACAATCACGTTGGAGAATTGGAATTAGAAGGATAAAAGCTTATTGCGAATCAACATTGTTGTGAGATCACTTTTGTTTTCATATTATTGTTAGATCAATTCATAGCATATCAGTTTTTACATATCATAGATTTCATATCATTTTTCATATTATTGCATAGAAAATATAAAAAAAGAAGAAGATTAATTGCATTCAATTCATATCTAGATCAATTACATTCAAATCCTTCATTTAGGTGTCGTCTAGGTCACTGATCTCGATAACAATCTGAGAACATCAATCTCGCACCTACTAGAAGGCAGTAAATCGCTTGGTTAAATTAGATTTCAATTTTGCACGATTTTGATTTTTGTTAACCTCTAATGTTTTACTGAAGTGTTGTGTCTACAGATCAGGTACAATTTTCACACACACAGATACATGATTGCCAAGAATCCTAGGATGCTCCTGCATCACTAGAACAAGGAGAATAAATATTCTTGAGAGATATGACAAACATTAATTCCAAACCTCACTTAAATCCTCCTGAGTATAGTAGTAGATTAGATTCAGATGAGTTGATGGACTGGATCTTTGAAATGGAGAAATATTTTGATTATAAAAACATACTAGAAGATAAGAAGGTGAAGATTGCAAGCACCAAATTGAAAGGAGATGCATCCTTATGGTGGGAACATATGCAGACTGATCGAAAAAGAAGAGGTAAAGATAAAATCAAGGTATGAGAAAAGATGATTAACAAGTTGAAGGGTAAATTTCCATCTGGTGACTATCAAGTTAGTTTGTTTAGGAGAATGCAAAATTTGAAGCAAAAGGATAGTTCTATGAAGGAATATACCGAGGAATTTTATAGGTTATATATCAGATTTGGACATGTGGATGATGAAGTTGAAAGGATTGCTAGGTACTTGAATTGTTTGAGGACTTCTATCCAAGATGAAATGAGTTTAGTCAAGATGAACACCATTGAAGAAGCCTATCAATTTTCATTGAAGGGAGAGGAGAAATTGAAAAAAAGGTATGAACAAAGGAAGAGAGGTAGAGGTGGAAGATTTCTTAGAGGTAGAGGCAGATCCTATGGAGAAAATAGTAGATTAGATCAAAATAAAGAAAATCAGGACAAGGGTAAAATAGAATGGAAAGGAGAATGTTCATGTAGGGGCAGAGGAAGTTACTCAAGAGGTAGTTACCCTAGAGGTAATGTGAAGACAAGAATTGGTTCAAAGGAATTTTTTTCAAGTGTGGTGAAGGACATAGGGCATTTTAATGTACCAATGGAAATTCAAACAAGAAGAGCAGTAGCAGTAGCATAAATGCACTTGTGAAGGAAGTGTTAGCATGAATGTTAAAGAATGTTGTTAGCAGGACAAATTGGATTTTGTTTAGAGATGATTGAGTTCTTATGTGTTACATTCATGATTGGGTTTGTCATTGATGTCAACATATATGCTTTCTGGACAGAGTTAACAAAGTTACAGGAACATATTTTTTTGGTGAGGTTTTATAATGATGAATTGAGTTTTGTGAAGATTTATTAGAATTCAAGAACCTTTTTTGATGATGTGGTTGCAAGCGCAAAAAAATTATGAAGATATGTTTGAGTTATGCGAAGTTTACTAAAGACTATTTTCAGTAAGAGTTTCTAGGAACTGGTGACAATTATTCAAGATTTATCATTTCTGCAAGGTTAAAGCTAGTTCAATGAGGTTGGTATGTTGTTGAAGACATGTTCAAGATGATTTTATAAATATGAAAGAATCTACTTTTCATTCTGTGAAGACTTGTGGACGAGGTGAAGCGTGTTACTTCTTTGGGAGTTGACTACAGATTAATATTATTATGGAAGTGTTTATATGTAATGTAACATGTATTGTATATTCTTATTGATGTCCTATATTATTAATTATAAATTGAGAAATCCTTTTGGCCAACTCAATAATCATTAGGACTTGGTACAAAGGAAAGGAAGTTTATTTGTAAAAAGAGATATCATGCGCTCATGAGATATTGTGTGAGCTTTGAATGCGAAATCTTTATGATTAGAGAAGAAGATGACATTGTTGGTATGTTGAGGACTTCAAAGGAACTGTATAGGCAAAGAGGGTTATTATTTTAGTCAGTTCACCATTGGATGTGTTGTCCTAAAGATTTTTTAGTGAAGATAGTCTTGAATCAGTGGGTTCAATTATCTTCGTTGTGTTTCTCATCAACTCCTCACAGGGTTGGGATCTTTTAGCAGGGATCCAAAGTATCCTTAGAGGGACACATATGTATTGATTTCATTATAAAAGACTTCTAACAGGGTCTATCCTTTCACAAGGAACTTCTATATTAGTACATCATCTTGTGGGCATCATTCCCACCGGGGTTTTCCCTTTGATCAAGGGTTTCCCTAGTCAACAAATCTGGTGTTATTGTGTATGTTTATTATCTTGTGGTTATTACCATTATTAATTACAAGTTTAAGATTTGATATATTTGAATTTAAATTAATTAAGCTCACAATTGATTCACCCCCCCTCTCTTAGTTGTGTTGGTGGACTTCACTTTATAACAATTGGTATCAGAGCATTAGGTCCTTGAAAGAAAATTTTAACAGCTTAAGGAGATCCATGGCTACTACATTTTTTAGGAAAGAAAGTCTGAAGTTTGATGGAGTAAATTTTGACAATTGGAAGGAAAGAATGAAGACACATTTTCTATGCATGGGAATTGACTATTGGCTGGCTATCAAGATGAAGAAGATAGTTATGGAAGAAGACAATCTTGATTCATGTAAATATGAAGAAAATATCCTATACATGTACAATATGCTTGCTAGAGACGCTATTCTATCAACTCTTCTGGATATAGAATATACTAAGGTAAAAGATCTAAGACTTGCTATTGAGATTTTGACTAAATTAGAAAAACATTTTGAAGGAGATGAAACTTTGAAAAATGCTAAATTGCAGAATTATATTAGTATGTTTAAAAGTGCTAAGATGGAGGAGGATAAAACTATAAGAGGTTACTTTAGTAGGATTACTGAGATTGTTGCAGGAATTAAGAATTGTGGCGGAAAGAAAATAGATAATAAAGTCATATGAAAGATAGTGAAATCTCTACCACCAACCTTTGAATACAAAGCACATATCATTCAAGAAATGATTAAACCTTACTTTACCAAATATTTTCTACTTGGAAAATTGTAGACACATGAGAATGGGTGAAACAAAAGGAAGGATCACCTAGAGTGGAAACAACTTTTAGTGTACAAAAGGATAGACCTATGTTGACAAGAACTGCAAGTCCTGGTGGAGATTATGCTAGAGATTGGGCAGCTAAGCAAGAAGAAGAAATGAAGTTTGATGATGTAATGGCACTAATTGGAAGGAGAGAACCTAAAGGTAATAAAAATTTTGCTTGTTGGACATGTAAAGAATTTGGTCATTTTTCATCTAAATGTCCTAAGAGAGAAAAGAAAAACCTTATAAACCTAAGATAGAGAATTGTTTTTATGTTGATGAAGAAGGAGAAATTGCATTTAAGGATTTAAAATTTTTAGAAAGTGATGATGAATATGAAAATGAAATAGGATGTGTTGTTATTAAAGATGAAAGTTCTGATGAAGAAGAGGTAAAAGAAGAAAAAGCTTTAGTTTCACATGTAGAACAGAAAAAGTCTGATTGGATTATTAATAGTGGATGTTCTCATCATATGACTGGAGATGTGGATAAATTTTTTGAACTTAATAGATATGATGGAGGAATAGTTAGAGTTAGGAATAATGCACCATGTCAGATTAAGGGAAAAGGATCTATTACACTTGATGGTAATACTAACGCTAAAGATGTTTACTTTGTTGATGGATTGAAACATAATCTTTTGCGTGTTGGAAAGCTTATGGACAAAGAATACACGTTACATTTCATGGAGAAGACTTGTGTTATCAGAGATAGTGATGGAAAAATGATTGAAACGGGAATAAAGACAAAAGGTAATGTATTTCAGCTAACACCTACTGAAATGACATGTTTGATTTCTAAAGTGGATGATAGTTAGCTATGGAATAAGAGATTTTGTCATATCAAATTTGATAACATTGTGAAGATCAATTCAACTAATGCAGTAAGAGACTTGCCTAAGACTGTGAAGCCTACAAACATGGGTTACAAAGAATGGGTTATGGCTAAATAGAGAAAGAATTCATTTCCTAGCAAAATGTTTACAACATCAGTCAAGTTGGAGATTGTGCATACAAACTTATGTGGACCTACAAGGAAAAGAGGATTTTATGGTGAAAGGTATTTTATGCTTTTTATTGATGATTTTATAAGGATGATGTAGGTAGTATTTCTTAAAGAAAAATATGAAGCATTTGATAAGTTTAAGTTACTAAAGAATAGAGTTGAGAATGAATCTAGCTTCAAGATTAAATGTTTGAAATTTGATAGAGGATGAGAGTTTACTTCAAATAATTTTAACATTTTTTGTGAAGACAATAGAATTAAGAGACAAATTTTAGCACCTAGGACACCACAATAGAATGACATAGTAGAAAGGAGGAACAAATCAGTTAATGAGGCAGCTAGAGCTATGATGCTTGAAGGAAATGGATCACATATCTTTTGGAGAGAAGCAATGAACACTATAGTTGATGTCATGCCCCGCAAGGGAAATAGAGAAGAGAAAAATAGATTCTCTTAAGGAAAGAAAACCTATGTGTTGAATAATGAAAATTTTTGAACTTTAAAAAGGTTTACATGCATAAATACATAAGCAACATTTTAACTTAAATTCCTCCCTTGGTTCCCTACTAGAATTTAACATTCCCTTTTTGTTTCATTAAAGAAATAATTTGAATAACTTTTAACCAACTATTTCATAGCATTTTGAAGACCTTTAAGAAGAAATATAAATACTTTCATTTGATAAAACACTTTAGATCCATCTATATTCCCCAAAGTATTCCTTCATGCATACAGAACATTTAAAACATTAACCCCATCTAGATGAACCATTTAATAATTTGAACAAATACATATATGAAGTTATTCCATTTGATTTACTAGCCTTTCTTAACTAACAATAATGTGTGACATTCAACTTTACTTGAAAACTTATTAAAGTCCTTTTCTTTCAACAAACATACATTACATAAAGATTACACTTCCCTTTTCATTTCCCTAAATCTACCCATCCCAAGTTACATCAATTTTGAAAATAAATTAAAGATTATATTACATTCATCTCCTCTCGGGAGGTTACAATAGCTTTACATTTGATTTACATCAATGAAAAATAAGAAAGAAGTCTTCTTTCTTCAAAATTGGAACAATGAGAAAGCAAGCATCCTTAAGCACTGCAACTACAAATGGTACCTTGATAAAAAGATTTACCACCCAACCATGTGGATACCAAAAGGCCCACTCCCCCATGCTAGGAGATAAACACCAAGGTCCACACAAGAAGAGATAACTAGGCCATTCCTAGGGTTGGGGTAACCTTTGCCAAATAATAATTGAAAATAAGATAGAAGTACAAAAACCTTCCCAAAAGGTTTCAAGACTAGGTAGAAACTCTAAGTGACAAGCTAGGTGAGTTTCATCGCATAGCTCTCACCCCTTGAGTTGTCCTGGTACTAGCCACTCTTGGCCCTCGTTCCCAAGTAGGCACATGCGGAACTAAATGCCTTTCATATAGACAAGCACCATTCAATCGTACCTATGCATAGGTACCTTCTCCCACTCCCATCCATAGCCTTTACCAACACTAATGGCATGGGAAAGGAATTACATTTATCTTTTTAGTGTTTGTTTCCATCCCCATTAATTTAATTAAGGTTATCACTTGATTAACACAACTCATTAGTGGGTTATCCTGGTACTAGCCACTTAGGGCCCCGACCCCACACTAAGAGCCACTCACCTAGTGTTCTTAGGTTTTCTACCCTTACCCAAGCATCATAAACACACAAGATATGAAGTGAAACAAGTCATATAAACATCAAGAGCTTTCACACAAGAATAGGAATGGTTAGGAAGCCATATGATTGCCCTAGTCGACTGAACAACCCTAAACCCTAATCCTAATTCCTAAACACATCCTAAAGCTTAAATATGCATCTAAATGTACCATAAAACATACATCTAAAAATACAAGTGTCACAAGATGCCCTAATAACACTTAGGGTTAGCCCCATATCACCCGAGAACCCTAAAACATAAAAAATGACCAAAACTAGGGTTTAACAGAGTTGCATAGTTGGTTCAAGAAGTTACATAGTTGGTCCATGAAACTACATAGTTGGGGCCTAGAGCTATGTAGTTGGGAGTGAGAACTATGCAGTTGGTCTCCAGAACTGTGCAATTGGTCTGGGACTGGGTTTTTTCAAAATTGTAACTTGTAGACTTGGTTTTCGGGTAAAACTAGACCTGATAGAGGAACTGGGAGCAGAATTAGGGAAAGACCCAGTTGAGATCTCCCTGTTTCCCTTCCAAAATGTCTCTCAAATCCATTCTACCTATCAGATAACCCTACTCAAAATTTGGAAATAGGTAAAGAGTGCAGCAACCAGATTGCATTCAAGGAAGGAAAAATGAATCTCCCTAAGTCCTAAGAGTACCTACAGACATAGTAAACATCAAAGGAGATAATACAAGAGCCTAGGGAGTCTTCAAACTCTTTCCAACATTAGAATAAAGATTAAATCAACATACAATAGAAATGTACAATATTTTATGCAATAATATATTTCAACCACAACATAACTATTCTCATAAGCCTATCTCACACAATATAATAGAATAATCATCTTTTAAATTGTAGACTCACAAAAGACAACAAGAATACAGATAGAAATGTAATCAAGCAATTAAACACTTAAGAAGGATCATCTCCAGGATAGATCCTACCTGGAGTCCTGCGAAGTACAACCGTTGGAGAGAAGAAGATCGAAGCTATCCAGCCTACTCCAAGCACTCCTTCCGATTCCTTGCAAGAAAACTTAAATCCCATCCAAAAATAAAATGGTACTCAAATATGATATCCTAAAAGTATAATAAAGTTTCCTAAGCAATCATCCAGCCTACTCCTTCCAAATGTAGGCACAATCCCTTCCATAACTATTATGATCTCAAAAATAATTTCCTATCTCCCAAATGATAATGCTTTAGAGAATAAATTTTAGCCAACCTCCCCATCCCACAGGGATTCCTCCTATAAATAGGTTGAAGGAGTAGTTGCATGAGAAAATTCAACCGATGCAACTATCCTAACCAAAAATTGGTTAATAGGTTAGGTTTAAATATATTTATTAAAGTCATTCTCGGGAAGGGAGTTTATAAACTATTATATTAATCTTATTATATTAATAATAATCTAATTTATGCCTCCTTTATTTAAGGAAGGCAATGGTAACTTTCCTTAAGTGTATTTACTAATACCAAGGTACCTAGGATATGGTAAAAGGGTTTACCACATATTAATTAGTCATCCAAGTAAATAATTTATTTATTAATATTATTTAAAACACAATTACTTTTACACACACATAATTATAGAAATATATGTAAGCATAGGCATACATGTGCACCCATATGCTTATGTGTACATATATCGTTATAATATTATTAAAAGTATATATTATTATTAATATCAGTAACATCTTTTTATGAATATTATTATTTAATCAAATACTAAATCATACTCCACACAAAATACAATAATGATATATATATATATATATATATATATATATATAGGGTAACTACTAACAGAAGATAGAAGATGCCCTAAACACAATTTAGCGTAATCAATCACAACATCATATACTCATAAATGCAAGAAACAAGTAACAAGATCCACTTAATTCAACAAACTGAGATACACAATAATACATCTTCAACATAAGGGACTGACTCAGGAACTCCCCACCTAAGGATCAAAAGGGTTAGAGGTAGAGTTACTTCTCATGGAACCTTGGTGATATCTCCATAACAACAAAAATGATCGAGGATTTTGAGGGCTCGCTTAGACCTGTGAGCCCAGGTGGAGAGGATGCCTGGTACTTGCAAGCCTACATCACCGAGAAGAGATACATGTGCATAGATACATAATAAGACATATACAAAAAAATGACCAGGATCAATACATCATGTGGACCTCAACTATGTGAGTAACTATGACTTCATCTTGAGTCATCACATCAGACATATTTACATGAAAACATGAGACATCATGGATAATAATGGTTAGATCCAAATCCTTGGGTTAGCTCTATAGAACATATAAAGATAAATGATTTCCAATTTCATAAACATAGAATGATAATCATAAATGCGTGTATCTAAACATCTGATAAGCATATCATCATCTAATTAAGCATAACTGTAAACATATAGTTCTAACCATCATAATGCAAAATGTCTAAATAAAAGTCAAAGTATAATCATCTGAGAGGGTATTACAGTTAACACAATGAACAAAGTTCAGATTAGACAAGGTATTGGTAAGACATCTTATGAAATTTGGTTTGGGCATACACCTACTATGAAATACTTTAGAATCTTTGGAAGTAAATGTTATATCAAAAGAGATGATGATATTGGAAATTTTGATGCTAGAATTGATGAAGCAATTTTTCTTGGTTATTCATTGAAAAGTAAAGAATATAGATGTTTTAATCAAAGATTGAGGACTATTGTTGAGAGTACTAATGTGAAGGTTGATTAAAAGTTCACAAGTCAGGAGAGGATACTTGATTATGATTCTAATGAAGATAAAAGAAAAGGGACTAACATTAATCGAAATGATGAGTAGGAATTATTTTATGAAATTGACAATGATTTGCAGATTAAAGAAGTTAGATTGGAACCGAGAATAGAACCAAAATTTAAATTAGCACCTAGAAAAAAGTCAGAGATGAACAAGGAATACCTAAATATGTTGCAAGGAATAACCCTACAAATCGAATCATTGGAAGTGCAAATAAATGAGTCATGACAAGGAACAAGGTACATGAAGAACTATGTTTAATATCACAAGTTGAACCAAAGACTGCATATGAAGCATGCAAAGATGAATATTGGATAATGGCAATGAAAGAAGAACTTGAGAATATTGAAAATAACAAGACTTGGGAATTGGTCCCTAGACCTAAAGAGAAGAATGTTATTGGCACAAAATGTGTTTTTAGGAACAAGATGAATGAACAAGGTGAAGTGGTAAGAAAAAAAGCAAGATTTGTATGTAAAGGTTACTCGGAACAAGAAGGTATTGACTTTAAAGAAACTTTTGCACCTATGGCTAGACTTGAGGTAGTTAGAATGTTTTTGGCATATGCTTGTAGTAAGAACTTCAAGGTATATCAGATGGATGTAAAATCAGCTTTTCTTAATGGAGAACTTCAGGAAGAAGTCTACATTGAACAACCTGATGACTTTTATTCAACATAAGACAAGGATATGGTTTGCAAATTAAATAAGACATTGTATGGATTGAAGCAAGCACTTAGAGGTTGGTATGCAAGGTTAGACAAACACTTGATCATTTTGGGATTCAAGAAAGGTAATGCAGACAATAATATGTACTTAAGAAAAAATGATGACAAAAAGAGCACAAGTGGTGGAGTTTTCTTCTTGGGAGGAAGATCCTGGTTAAGCAAGAAACAAAATTATATATCATAGAGTACAATAAAAGTAGAGTATGTTGCAATAGAAAATAATTGTAATCAAATCACTTAGATGAAGAAAATGTTGATGAATATTGGCATTGAATTTATTGAGCCTATTATCATATATTGTAATAATACAAGTACAATCAACATTTCAAATAATCTAGTATTACATTTAAAGACTAAACATATTTCAATAAAGTATCATGTTGTGAGAGAGAAGGTTGTAGAAAAAGAAAGCAGATTGGAGTATATTAGCACAAAGGAGAATATAGCAGATATATTCACAAAACCTTTGGCTAAGGATACTTTTGAGTATCTGAGATGTATGCTTGGGGTGATTCCCCAACCCTCTTCAGAGTAATGGATGCAAGAATACATCATTCCAACATGATCAAAGAACTATAACTATCTAGACTGGATGCTTGATGCTTCTTCTATGGGGGAGTATCTTTGTTTGAGATGAGTCATTAAGGAATCTTGGACATGAGTTTTCTACAATATCTTTTTTATTACAGATTGTATTGGAGATGATTGAACTTCGAGAGTTGACATATTTACACCTTTGTCATTGATGTTAGTGGGGGAGAGATATACATAAAAAATCTTGAGTACCAAACCTTAAGAACATATGTAACGGGAGAGACATGAGTATGCGAGTGAGTACAGGCAGACGAGGAAGAAATATTTTGATAAATACCAATGGGGGAGCTCAGTGAACCTTAATGTCAAGATGGGACTAGATGGTTTTTTCATCTATGTTGTCATCAATGTCAAAGGGGGAGATTGTTAGCATGAATGTTAATGAATTTTGTTAACAAGGAAGACTGGATGTTGTTTAGAGATGATTGAGTTCTTATATGTTACATTCATGACTAGGTTTGTCATTGATGTCAACATATATGATTTTTGGACAGAGTTAACATAGTTATAGGCACAGATTCATTTGGAAAGGTTTTATACTGATGAATTGATTTTTGTGAAGATTTATTAGAATTCATGAATGTGTTTTGATGATTTGGTTGCAAGCATAGAAAAAATTATGAAGATATGTTCGAGTTATGCAAAGTTTACTGAAGACTATTCATAGTAAGAGTTTCTAGGAACTAGTGACATTCATTCGAGATTTATTGTTTCTGCAAGGTTAAAGTTATTTTAGTGAGGGTGGTATGTTATTGAAGAGATGTTCAATATGCTTTGATAAACATGACATAATCTACTTTTCATTATGTGAAGACTTTTGGACGATGTGAAGTGTGTTACTTCTTTGGTAGCCAACTACATATTAATATTCTTATTGAAGTGTTTATATGTAATGTAACATATATTGTATTTTCCTATTGATATACTATATTATTAATTATAAATTGAGAAAGCCTTTTAGCTAACTCAATAATCATTAGGACTTGGTATAAAGGAAAGGAATTTTATTTGTAAAAACAGATATCATGCGGTCATGAGATGTTGTGCGAGATGTGAATGCGAAATCTTTATGATAAAAGTAGGAGATGATGTTGTTGGTATGTTGAGGACTTCAAAGGAACTATATAGGAAAAGAGAGTTTTTGTTTTATTCAGTTCACCCTTGGATGTGTTATCATGAATATTGTTTAGTGAAGACAATCTTGAAGCAATTTGGACAGTGGGTTCAATTGTCTTCATTATTTTTCTCATCAACTCCTCACAGGGTTGGGATATATTAGAAGAGATCCAAAGTCTCCTCACATGGACTCATATGTACTGATTGCATTTTAAAATACTTCTAACAGGGTCTATCCTTTCACAAGGAACTTCTATATTAGTACATCATCTTGTGGGCATCATTCTCTCTGGGGTTTTCCCTTTGATCAAGGGTTTCCCTAGTCAACAAATCTAGTGTTATTATGTGTGTTTATTTGTTAGGAATGGTCCCAAGAGATAATTGAGAGGGGGGGGGGGGGGGTGGGGGGGTGGGTGAATTAGTTATCTACAAGTTTCAATTCTTTATCCAATTAAGTATACTTAAACATAAAGCATAAACACAATGAAGGAACACTTGAACACAACACCAATATTTTGGTTACGGGGAAACCCAAATAGGTAAAAACCCCAGTGGGACTTGATACCCACTAATATTTTGTACTAGTGTATAATGATCCTTGCTAGAAGATCCTTTACCCTGTTAGGAGTAGCTTTACAATATATTAAGTACAGTAGACCTGGTTAAGGGTTAGACCCTGTTAGGAGTCTTTTACAATTGTCCCTGTTAGGGGAGAGGACGCACTATCTGAGAGCTCACTGCTCAAATGGGTGAAGGCTACAACCTTTTGAATATTAGATACACACTATATCTAGATCTTGGTGAACTCTTCTTTGACCTATTGTCTGGATCAGTTCCAATGAATAGCACACATAGTCTACTTAGTCACATAGACCTTCTTCTGATGGTTCAACACTTCGCACACTTTTCTCTGCTATGCTTAATCAACCATGAACCACACTCAAGCAATCACAAATGAATTCCTATAAATATCTTTCCTCCAAATGATATAATCAAGTTAGCCTGTTAGAACCACCTTGAAATCATATTAGAGAAACCATAATAAACTCCAACAAACATTCAGTCGGCTCTATTATGCACGCAACTCATTTTGGGACTTGTCTAATAAAATAATTGTAGACGCACGCCACACACTGTCGGCTCTACCAAAACAACTGGAACTTTCTCTATAAGCTGAATTAACTTATGCACTCTTAACCGAACATCAATAAAACTTGTCCAAGATTAACTCCAAGGGTGCATATCCTCAAGATAGGCGCAACTCAAGAAACAATAAAATCCCTGTCAGCTCTTCTGAACAAACACAGGAAACTGCTATTGGTGAATAGTGACTGCATAAATTCACTTGCATTCATCATTAGACTATGCATTCATAACTAAAACATCACTAACATGTCTTCAACATATATCCTAGGGCTCATGCCCATAAGACAACTGTACAGACAACCATACGTAGAACACTACCTGTAACTCTGTCAGGAACACTACTGACACAAGCTGCTATATAACTGTCTGTACTTATAGTTGACCTCTGTGCCCATGATATCATGCTGATATCATGTCCATGCATCATATACTGAAGGATTACTACATAAGACTTCCATGCATGCTACTTTCCATACGTTGTCATCAATGACAAACATACAGTCAGTACTGGCCCGCTGGCAAATCTCCAACAATCTCCCCCTTTGGCATTGATGGCAACATGTGGAATGAAAAACCACCATCAACCCAAATGAACATTTCTTTTATAGCATTCTCCATTTCCTCTTCAAAACTTCCCCAAAGATGAATCCTCCATCTGCTGCAACATTTTCTAATATTCTCCATTTCCTCAACTGTACTGCTGTCATAATTGAATGTTGCTCCCCCTTAGTATATTAATCCTCTTTTTAATTTTGTTTTTCATGACTCTATATATATAATCCCCCTTTGACATCAATGACAAAGGGCACCACTCATTTTAAGCACCGGTACTACTCCTAAGGTAGAGTAGTCAACCTTCCATCAGTCCCTGAGGACTGATACCATTCCTGCTTCCTTCTAAGCAGAATCAGGGAAGGGAATTACTCCCAACTTCCCGCTGAGATACTCAAAAGTATCCTTAGGCAAGGGCTTTGTGAATATATCTACCAACTATTCTTTAGTACTCACATAGTCCAACTTGACTTCTTTCTCTGCCACTTTCTCTCTTAGGAAGTGATACTTGATCTCAATGTGTTTTGTCTTTGCATGCATCACAGGGTTCTTTGACATATTGATAGTGCTAGTGTTATCACAGTGAATAACAATAGGATAATCAATCTGAATTCCAAAATATTTTATCATCTGCTTGATCCAAACAATTGTAGAAAAATTCAAGGTTGCTGCAACATACTCTGCTTCTGCTATTGACTGAGAAATACAATTTTGTTTCTTGCTTGTCCAAGTGACAAGTCTATCACCAAGAAACACTACTCCACCTGAAGTACTTTTTCTATCATCAACACATCCTGCCCAATCTGCATCCGTGTACACATGAAGCTCAACATTTTTTGAATTAGGATACCATAGACCATAATCTATAGTGCCTTGCAAGTATCTAAATATTCTCTTTACTGCCATGAGGTGACTTTGTTTATGCTCTGCTGCAAATCTTCCAACTATACCAACTGCATTGGAAATGTCAGGTCTAGTCTGAGTAAGATAAATGAGTTTACCAATCATAGACTTATACAATGTTATATCAATTGTTGGTGAGTCATCTTCCTTTGTAAGCTTGCATCCAGTAATCATAGGGGTTCCTACTAGCTTGCAATCATCCATCTTGAATTTCTTCAGTATCTCTTTCACATAATTTGATTGATTAATGAAAATCCCTTTTTCTATCTGCTACACATTTAATCCCAAAAAGTACTTGATAGGACCAATCATACTCATCTCAAACTCATTCTGCATTTCTTTGGCAAATTCAGCACTGAGTTTGTCATTACCTCCAAAGATAATGTCATCAACAAATATAACTATAAGTAACAAACCTTCAGATGTCTCTCTAATGAATAGATTACAATTTGCTGCTCCTTTCTTGAATCCAATCTTTGTTAAGTATCCATCTAGTCTCTCATACCATGCTCTAGGGGCTTGCTTAAGTCCATAGAAGGCCTTCTTTAATCTACATACCATATCAGGTCTATTTGATAAGGTGAATCCTTTAGGCTGCTCAATGTATACTTCTTTTAAGTCTCCATTCAAGAATGCTAATTTGACATCCATCTGATAAAATTTGAAGTTTTTAACTATAGCATAAGCTAAAAATAACTTAATAGCTTCTAATCTACTCATAGGTGCAAATGTGTCTGAATAATCAATGCCTTCTCTTTGTGCATATTCCTTACATACTAATCCTACTTTATTTCTTACTACTGTACCATCTTCATTCATCTTGTTTCTGAATATCCACTTTGTTCCAATCACATTCTTATCACTAGGTCTTGGGACCAGTTCCCAAATGTCATTCTTAATGATCTAATCAAGTTCTTCTTTCATAGCATCATGCCAATCTGAATCCTTACAAGCATCTTCAACATTTAAAGGTTCAATCTAAGATAGTAAACATACCGCATCACTGCTAGCTGAGTTCTTTGCTTGTGATCTTGTTAAGACTTTTCCGGTCTGATCTCCAATGATGTCTTTCTTGGAATGATTTCTTGATGTAAACTTTGGAACTTTAGGTGATGCTGACTCATCAGCCTTAGGAGTACCTTCTTCACTTGTCTCAGGGTCATTGAACAACACATCAATCTTGTCAAACATTTCCTCAATAACTATCTCACTAGTGGAGGGTCTAGGTTCTTCTTCAATCATGGGTGAGTAATAATGATATCTTTCTTGAATCATAAACTTTTCATCAATCTTTACATGAGCATTTTCAATGATCTTTTTCAATCTTAAATTGAAACATCTATAAGCTTTACTTTTAGTAGAGTAACCAAGAAAAATACCTTCATCACTTCTTGCATCAAACTTGCCTACTACTTCATCCCTCTTGATGTAGCACTTGCTTCCAAAGATTTTGAAGTATTTTATAGTGGGAACATTACCAAACCATAGCTCATAAGGTGCTTTTTCAGTGCCAGGCCTTAACTAAATTCTATTGATTGTATAGACTACTGTATTGACCGCATCTCTCCAATAGGTGTGTGAAACTTTTCCTTCTATCATAATGGTGCGCGCTGTATCAAGAATGATCCTATTCCTTCTCTCTATAATTCCATTCTGCTAAGGTGTTCTACATGCACTTAATTGTCTCTTTATGCCATGTTCTTCGCAGTACTCATAGAATATGTCAAAGGTGAATTCTCCTCCTCTATCTGATCTCAAACATTTTATCTTTAATCTAGATTCATTCTCAACCTTAGCTTTGAATATTTTGAACTTCTCAAAAGCTTCTGACTTATCTTTTAAGAATGCAACCCACATCATCCTAGTATAATCATCAACAAACAAATAAAATAGCTTTCACCATAGTATGATCTTGTTTGAGTTGGTCCACATAGGTCTGTATGAATCAGATCCAACTTGTTCTCTATTGAATTTTCCTTTCTCCTGAATGAATTTCTCACATGCTTCCCCATCACACATTCACTGCATATAGTATCAACTAGATTTGCTATGCTAGGTAGATCTCTTACTGCTTTAACATTGCTTATCTTTACTATGTTATCAAAATTGATATGACATAGTCTTTTATGCCACAACCAACTATCATCAACTTTAGCAACAAAACAACTTGCTTCTGAATTGAGTTGAAAAACATCACCTCTTTGTCTTTGTGCCTGATGCAATCATAACACCATCTTTGTTTTTAATGATTCATTTGTCATCTTTGAACTCCAACTGATAGCCTTTACCAAGTAACTGTCCAACACTGAGAAGGTTATGTTTCAAACCATCAACATAAATAACATCATCAGTAGTGTTCTTTCCATCCAAAGTGATCGATCCTCTACCAACTATAGGTTTAGGAGTGTTGTCTCCAAATCTGACCATACCTCCATTGTATTTTTCCAAATGAACAAACCTGCCTTTATCACCTGTCATGTGATGTGAACAGCCATTGTCTATAATCCAGTCTGTTCTTATATTTTCTTGGGAAATCAATGCTAGCTCTTGATTCACTTTCTCATTTTTAGGAACTGACTTAATATTTGTTTTGTCTACAATAGTAATGAATCCAATTTCTTATTCACCTAATTCTTCATCTGAGACTCCATCTCTAGCATAGTAGCATTCCTTAGAATACTTAGGCTTATAATCCTTTTTGAACTTTCTAGCTCTAGTGGGACACTTAGATGCAAAGTGACCAATCTTATTACATGAAAAGAACTTAAATGGTAATTGACCTTCATATTTTCCTTTTCCTTTTTTTCTCTTTTGAAAATCATAGTAATAAAATCATCTAGTGTTTTATCTTCATCATCATCATCAAAATTACTAGAAGTGTTTGCAGATTTCTTAACATGAACTGTTGCTTTGAAAGTTGTCTCACTCTTTGGTTCTATCTTCAATCTTGAAATCTCAAAAGCTAAGATTTTGCTAATCAAGGTCTCTCTCTTGAAATTTGATGTAAGTTGCATGGTCTCATCAAGGATTTTGATCTTGCTCTCATATTCTAGAGTAAGAGTAGTCATCAACTTGTCCATAATGTCTTCCTCAGAAATCTCTCCACCATTGTTCCTGATTCTAGCAACTGCTTCATTAATCCTCTGATTGTAAGCTCTGATATTTTCTTTAGGCAGCATCTCTAATGCATTGTATCTTTTCTTCCATGTCTTTTTGCGTGCATCCTTTGCTTGTTTGTCTCCTTCAAAAATGTCTTCAAGGTGCTTCCAAATTTTATGGGTTGTATCCATCTTTTTTACTTCTAAAAATTCACCATCAGATAGGGTGCTGATAAGGGCTTCTTTAGCAATAGCATTTTGATGGAACAATTCCTTTTGAGCATCAGTAGCATCATCTTTTGCAAGGTCTTCTAATGTAGGAATCTTAGCTGCTTGGATGGTTACATTAAAAACTTCAAAAGCAATGCACTGCAAATGGGTCACCATCTTGTTCTTCCAATCAAGATAATTCTCTCCATCGAACTTAGGACTTTCTTTCCTGAAGTATTCCATCTAATCAACCTCAAGCTATTAAAATTTCTCTCCAAGGAACTTGGCTCTGATACCAATTGTTAGGAATAGTCCCAAGAGATAACTTAGAGGGGGCTGAATCAGTTATCTACAAGTTTCAATTCTTTATCCAATTACGTATACTTAAACATAAATCATAAATACAATGAAGGAACACTTGAACACAACACCAATATTTTGGTTATGGGGAAACCCAAATAGGTAAAAACCCCAGTGGGACTTGATACCCACTAATATTCTATACTAGTGTATAATGATCCTTGCTAGAAGATCCTTTACCTTGTTAGGAGTAGCTTTACAATATATTAAGTATAGTAGACCTGGTTAAGGTTCAGACCCTGTTAGGAGTCTTTTGCAATTGTCCCTATTAGGGGAGAAGACACATTGTCTGAGAGTTCACTGCTCAAATGGGCAAAGGCTACAACCTTCTGAATAACATATACACACTATATCTGGATCTTGGTGAACTACACTTTGACCTGCTATCTAGATTAGTTCCAATGAATAGCACACATAGTCTACTTGGTCACATAGACCTTCTTCTGATGGTTCAACACTTCACACACTTTGCTCTGCTATGCTTAATCAACCATGAACCACACTCAAGCAATCACAAATGAATGACTATAAATATCTTTCCTCCAAATGATAGAATCAAGTTATCCTATTAGAACCACCTTGAAATCGTATTAGAGAAACCATAATAAACTCCAACAAACATTCTGTCGGCGCTATTATGCACGCAACTCATTCTGGGACCTATCTAATAAAATAATTGTAGACGCACGCCACACATTGTCAGCTCTGCCAAAACAATTGGAACTTTCTTTGTAAGCTGAATTAACTTATGCACTCTTAACCAAACATCAATAACACTTCTCCAAGATTAAATCCAAGGGTGGATATCCTCAAGATAGGCACAACTCAAGAAACAATAAAATCTTTGTCGGCTCTTCTGAACAAACATAGGAAATTGCTACTGGTGAATAGTGACTGCATAACTTCACTTGCGTTCATCATTAGACTATGTGTTTATAACTGAAACATCACTAACATGTCTTCAACATATATCCTAGGGTGCATGCCCATAAGACAACTGTATGGACAACCATACACAGAACACTGCCTCTAACTCTGTCAGGAACACTGCTGACAAAAGCTGCTATATAACTGTCTGTACTTACAGTTAACCTCTGCGCCCATGATATCATGCTGATATCATGTCCATGCATCATATACTGAAGGCTTAATGCATAAGACTTCCATAGCTACTTTCCATATGTTTTCATCAATGACAAACATACAGTTAGTACTGGCTTGTTGGCAAATCTCCAACATTATTATCTTGTGGTTATTTATATTGTTGATTACAAGTTTAATATTTGATAGATTTAAATTTAAGTTAATTAATCTCATAGTTAATTCACCTCCCCTCTCAGTTGTGTTGGTGGACTTTACTTTCTAATAGGAAGATTCACCTGATTCAATGAAAAAACCTAAGGATGGAGAAAATCTGATGATCAGAAGAGCATTATGGAATGAAGGTATTGATGAATATCCTTTGAGGAAAGGGTTATTCAAAACCAAATGTAAGGTTGCAGGAAAATGTTGCAAAGTGATCATTGACAGTGGAAGTTCATAAAATTTGGCATCAAAAGAGTTGGTTACAAAATTGCAGTTGCAAAGGATGAAGCACCCTAAACCCTATCAGATCTCATGGATCAAGGATGATCAAAAACTTTTGGTAACTGAGTAATGTCTTGTGAAACTTAAAATTGGGAATTACCATGATGAAGTTCTTTGTGATATTATGGCTATGGATTGTTGTCACATCTTGCTTGGTAGACCATGGCAATATGATAGACAAGATTTACATGATGGAAGGTTGAATTGGTATACTATTAAGGCTAATGGAATGAAGAAAGTTTTTTTGCCTTTAATTGAAGCATCCAAGGGTGAAAATTGTACTTCTGTTAGAGTTTTTTGGGTTGAAGGAAGACATTTCATAAGAGATTTGAAAAAGAATGATGTTTGTTATACTTTAGTTCTTTAGAATCCTCTTTAGAAATCAGAGAATGAAACACCTATTGAAGTCAAGAAGTTGTTAACAGAGTATTAAAATATTATTTTTGATAATGTACCAAATGGTTTACCACTAGTTAGAGAGGCTATCACCAGATCATAATCAGAGGAGGAGATTAATGGAAGACTATTTTTAAGATAGAATAAGGTTTGTATGAATGGTTGGTTATGCCTTTTGGTTTAAATAATGCACCTAGTACTGTTATGAGGCTGATGCATGAAGTTTTGAGGAAATTCTTGAGAAAAATTGTGATTTCATATTTGGATGACATTTTGATATTTAGTAAGAATAGGGAAGACCATTTGTTACATTTGAGACATGTATTACAGAGGTTGAAAGATGAGAAGTTACTGATTAACTTGAAGAAATGTTCTTTCATGAAAGGGGAGATAATATATTTGGGATTTGTGATCTCAACTCATGGTTTAAAGATGGATCCTAAAAAGGTTGAAGAAATAGTGGAGTGGCCTAGACCTGAAATTTTTGGAGAGGTAAGTTCTTTAAATGGTTTGGCTAGTTTCTATCAGAAGTTCATCAGGAATTTTAGTTCCATTTGTAATGCTATGACTACGATAATGAGAGGAGCTTGTTGACACCGAAAATTTCAGCTCCTAAAGGAATAGGACGTCAGGGAAGTATAATAGATATTGGTTATATTTTATAAATTTCCTTTGATAAAAAGATTAAAATGGATAAAAGACGTGTGCATTTGTTATTTTCATTCTCATGTATTAGGTTGTAAAATGTCTTATTTTATGCATATTTCAATATTAATAATTTTAAAAATAAAAATATGTATAAAATTGGGCTAAAAGGGCAGCGAGAGGGAGTTGAACACTCAACCTCTCGATCCATCCCTTTCCTACCTAACTACCCAAATCTACCCCCCTTACCAATTACTCTACATTATTCTTCGAGAGTATATGTGTGAATAAATCATAAATTAAAGAAAATATTATCTCTTCTTGAATTAAATATTAAAATTGATATTGTTTGTGAGGGAGGAATTTTAAATTTTAGGATCACTAATCATTATTTTATTTTGATGCGTAATGTCCCTCCAAAACCCTAAAAGTGAAAATATGATAAAGATTAAAAGTTATAAATATTAATTTGTTAGTGTTTTAATATTTCTATTTTATTAACTTTATGAATAGGTTTATCCTTTTATGTGTACGTCTTATGGTGATTATTTAAAAATTAAATTTTAGGTCCATTAATCATATGTATCTTCATAATTATAATACTATTTTATATTAGAAAGATTTTTGAGTAATAGTTTAACATACTTAAAATTTAGCCCTAAATTGAATTGATTTCTTTTTTAGGGTTAAATTCATTAATTAGATTGTATTTTGATACATTATGTTTCTGTTGAGAAAGTAAAGAATAATTATTAACATAATGTGTTTTGCTTCATTATCTAAAATCTTTCATGAATAAAAGATTATTGTGACTTAAAGTTTTATTACATTTTTATATTTTTTTATGATAATTATTTAATCTTAATTAATTATTGATAGATAATAGTTTTCATATATTATGATTTTATTTTAGGGTTAAGATGCACTAATATTAATTACTTTGTGTGTGCAGGAAATTGAAAAGTAAAATAATATGTACGACATTCACAAATTATGAAGGAAATTTTTCCCAAGCACCTATTGTAATAGTTTATTTTATAATTCTTAGGGTTAGTTGGGGGTTAGGTTTCTGTGAACGGACATGACTTTCACACACAACCTTTGGAAAACATATTAATATGGAAACATTTATAAACAAAAAAAAAGGGAGGACGACATAAATTTTTTTACAAAAAATACATTCGGAAATATTGGAAAACCTAACTAATGCTCTTGCTCTGGAATCATATGAAAATTATTGGATCAATTTGTAGATCAAGTGGTTTTTGAAGTTTAATTGCTAAGTTCACCGGTAACATCTATTCCTCTGTGTTGTTTTGAATTTAATGCTTTGGATAAAGTATATTTTCTTTCTTAGAAATTATTATATTGCAATTGCAAATAGGAATTTGAGAGCTATGTCAGATTAGTTTTCCATTGTGTATGGCTAAGCATGCCTTTTGGATATCATTGAATTCAATCAGTCTGTCCTCTGGAAATTAAAATCTTTCTGAATATTTGTCTTCCTATTTCTGTTGTTATTTGATCAATCTCAAGTGATAGATTTATTTTAATCCGTCTCCAAAGTTATATTTTTAATTCAAGATTTCATTTTGTCGTTAATAGATAAAACTGAATGAATTTTGACAGTAGACTTCAATTAAAGTAATCACACATATTTTTCATTTCTAATCAGGAGTAGGCACTGGTCTTTATTTTAAGTATAGTTAATTTTCATTATCCTTTTATTATAGCAATTCTTTAGATTATTTTGTTTATTCATTTAGGAAAGATCATTAACTTTAGGTTTACCAGCCTTGGTTCGATTGAACCAAAATTGCAGAGGCACCTGTTACAATGCCTGTCAGTTGGCCTCAAAATGACCAGCATTTTCGAGCCCCAACAGAGCCGAAAAGGATTTCAAGTGGACACATGGAGATAACAAAAGTTTTGAGATATTGAAGCAAAATGTACCAGAGTTACCTATTCTATATTTTCTTGATTTCTCTAAGGTATTCCAAGTTGATTGTGATGCAAGTGGTAGTGCAATAGGATCTGTGTTGAGTCAATAAGGTAGACTGGTTGCTTTCTTTAGTGAAAAGTTGAATGATGCTAAAAGGAAATATTCTTTTGATGATCAAGAGTTATATGCTATTGTACAAGCTTTGAACAAGTGGAGACATTATTTGATGCCTAAGGAATTTGTGTTGTACACCAATCATAAAGCATTGCAATATTTGGGAGGTCAAAGTAAATTGAATCAAAGACATATGAAGTGGGTTGAGTACATGAAAAATTTTACATTTGTGTTGAAACATATAAGTGGATTGTCTAACTGAGTTGCAGATGCATTGAGTAGAATAAGATCTTTATTGAGTGATATGAAAGTTGAGGTACTTGGTTTTGATGACTTGAAGGATTTGTATGAAACTGACCTTGATTTTTATAGAGGCCTGGAAAGCATGTAAAACACCTATCAGTGATAAAAAAACAAGTGGGATGATTATTTCATTTAGGAAGTTATGTTGTTCAAAGGAATTCAGTTGTGTATACCTAGAGGTTCAATGAAAAATAATTTGATAAGGGAGAAACATAGTGGTGGATTAGTATGACATTTTGGCATTGACAAGACATTAAGTTTTCTTAAGGAGAAATACTTTTGGCTATAGTTGCATAAGGATGTTCATAAAATTGTGAGGATTTGTAGAATTTGTCAAATTTCAAAAGGAGTAAGTCAGAATATTGGATTGTATACGCCATTAACTATTCCTAATAGACCTTGGGAAGACATCAACATGGATTTTGTTCTAGGCTTACCTAAGACTCATAGAGGTAATGATTCTATATTTTTTTATGATGGACAATTTTTTTAAAATGTCACATTTTATTCCTTGTAAGAAGACATCATATGCAATTCATGTAGCAAACCTTTTCTTTAATAAAATTATGAGATTACACGGGTTACCTAAGAGTCTTATCTCTGATCAGGATAGAAAATTTGTTTGATACTTTTGGAGAATGCTTTGGAAGAAGTTGGGTACAACTTTGAAATTCACTTCTACCTTTCACCCATAGACAAATGGAAAAACAAAGATTGTGAATAGAAGCTTGGGAAATTTGTTAAGATGCTTAGTTGGAGACAAACCTAGAAATTGGGACCTAGTATTAGCACAAGAAGAGTTTGCATACAATAATTTAGTGAATAGGAGTACCGGTAAGACACCTTTTCAAATTATTATAGGCATGCATCCTAAAGGTATATCAGGTTTGAGGGAACTTGGTTCAAAAGAGAAAATAAGTTCTCAAGGAGAAGATTATGCAGGTTTCATGACGACTTTGCATGATGAAGTGAAACATAATATGGAAATGAACAATAAAAAATACAAGGATACAATAGATAGGTCTAGAAGAAATAAAATATTTGAATTTGGTGATGAAGTGATGATTCATTTGAAGAAAGTGAGTTTTCATGGTTGAACATACAACAAGTTGAGGATGAATAAGTTTGGACCTTGCAAGATACTAAAGAAATTTGATAGCGGTAATGCATATGAAGTTGAGTTATTGGTTGATATGGATATATCTCCTATCTTAAACATTTCAAATTTGTACATGAGTACCATGAGTCATATGAAGAGGTAGATGTGCAACAAGAATATACTAAGAAACAAACATAGGAGATTGGTAAGGTTCCAGACAAAAGGATTGGCAAAATCACCAGAGGAAAAGACTACATGGAATATTTGGTGAAGTGGAAGGACAGACCAGTTGAGGATTCTACATGGATTTCTCAATCCGAGTTGGATCATTTTGATTTAGCTTGGGTTGCACAACATTCATGATTTAGGAGTGAACCATCTTAAAATGGACACACTTCATTTTGATACCTTTTAGCCCTCCTTAGTGTGGTTTTGGTCTCTCTTGATAATCTACAATTAATTGAATAACATGATGAATTGATTAAACAAATGAAGGACATTGATTGAAGATCACCGAGCTACTAAAGTGACATGTAAGATGATTAAATCAGTCAATATGTTGTCATTGATGTCAACTAGTTTTGACTATACTTATCATGATAGTTACAAACATCTGAAGAAGAAAAATGATGAAGGAAAGAGACATCTACATGAGAAAGAGATGGATATGGAGATATGGCTAACGTATACATTCAGTAACTTATTGATGAGTCTATGGCATCATTTTGTTGACTTGATTGTATTACATGAATTTTTTAATGTATTAAAGATTAGAATTGAACAAGTTAATGTGGTCGGTAATTGAATATTTCTGTATACACCGAGCCAGTGCAGTGTATACCGAGTATCAGTAATAACTGATTTAGTATTCACTGACACATTTTGTATTAACCGAATGGATGAAATAATTAAATGCTATTACAACTGACTAAATTGATGAGATGGAAAATCACATATGATTCTAAGGTAAAAGATAAAGTTAGTTATGAGGATCTAATGACTAACAAAACTTAGAGATGATCGAATGGAAGAGATTGAAATGTGTTATTGACACATCTACCGAGGAAGATTAAAGTGACAAAATGGACGATGGGGATTAAGAGAAAAAATCTAATGGATGAGATGAAAATAGTTTATGAAGTCTATTTAAAGAGATGTGAGATTCATTGTTGAGTCTGGGATAGTCGCATCTGTAGGAGAATTCGCATGAAAGGAAGTTTTTCATGCACCATTGATCAAACTAGTTACAGACATAACTGAGTAGAACTGCAGGCATAACCAAGCATCAGAGTATTATTGACTGAGCTGAATAAGTTGAAGGATATGAAGGATTGAAGTGATTATTGATCAGGAGAGGTATTTTGAGCTTAGCTTAGATCTAAAAATCTGTAATCTTAGTTGCATTTGAATTAGATCACTACTTTATCAGTTTAACCATTATTACAGCTAAAATCTCTTAACCAAGTGGACTTAACAGTCTTATTTGTATTGCAATATGACATTCCATGAATGTTAATGGTTTTCTTTTGACCTCATAGTGAATGCTAGTTAAGAGTTAACTGGTAATGATAAATCCTTTAACCAGGTCACACCTTACAATGTGCATTGTAACCTTTAACAGGGTTGGCTCCTAACCGACTCACTTCAGAAGAGTGAAATATTTTGGGTTACTAGTCCCAGGTGGTTTTTCCTTTGAAGGGTTTCCACATTAAAATCCTTGTGTTATGTGCTACTTGATGTGATTGGTTTGTTAGTTTAATTTACACATTTCATATCTAGATTAATTGGTAGACACATTATTAAATTTACTGGTATTTGGTAAATGAACAGAAAGATTATTATTTCTATCTTACCAAGTTGGTTATTTGATTGAAAAGTTTGGAATATATACACCTGAATGTTTTGGGACTATAGGATATCTGGATCTAACTGATTCACGTCCCCTCCCAGTTATCTTACATCTCTCTTTCCTTCCTAACCCCTCCCTCATTTATGGGTCATCCCTCATTTTCTGGCATGGTCCTTTAGGTGTTATTTTATGACCTTTTTGGCCATATCTTTTGGTGGATTCATTTTCTCCCAATTATTTCTACACTCCCTCTAAGGTCTCTAGTGCCCCATTTTGGGACCCCTCTAGGGAAAAAGTTGACTTGGTTGACCTATTCCCAAAAGAGAGGTAAACCAACTCGACCTCTTCCTTGAGGGAATTCAAGTGCAGGGCCCGAAGAGTCTTGGGTTTTCCGATTGATTTATTTTATTTCCATGTCAGCCTTCTTTGTTTTCCATCCTCAAAACTAGTGTATAAGGAGGCTTGGGAATTTCATTTTCACATCCTATAATCATCAATCAAGCTACATCCTCATTCTATTGGTGATTAAGAGAAAGTATCTTTGAGCATCTCAAGTTCAAGCATTTCCTTCTTGCATCAAGCTTCATCCTTCAAGGTGGTAGTGGAGTTTGGCTTCTAAGGAGGAGATCCATCATCATTCAAGTGCTTTCATCCTTCATCATGGCATGTCACACACATTCCTATACATGAGGTTTTGAATTCTTTATATTTCCTATTGGTTTCTTTGAGTCAAGGCTATTACATTTTCATACTTGATCACGTATCAAACTCAATTGCATCTACAAAGGTAATTATTTCTTACATTTGATATATTCAATCCTACTACATGTTAGCATTTCCTTTATCATTGAATTTACATTTAATTTAAAGGTTTATTCCTCAATAGAGGGCTTGACCAAGGTAATATGTTATCCACCCCAAACCCAAAAACCTAGTTCTTTGTGTGCAGGAGTATGATACAGGAATTGTAGGTACAGATCTGGAAGTTACAGACAAAGATCTACCAAAAAAGTCTGGGTCAATTTTAGTAAGGTGCCTCAGGAACATGGTGAATTGGTCGACCTATTTAGGAACATGGTGACATGATCAACCTATTCTAGACAACTTGAGTTTTTTAGCATTTTTTGGGTTTTCCATCGTGATCGTAGATTTACAGTAAAAATTAGGCTACAAGTTATAGAACAGTAGTTTTCAGAGTAGAAAAGCATATTTCTCTTCATAATTCAAGGTGAGTACCTCATTATCTATTTCAAATCTTAGTTTAGATATGTTTTCACATCTTAATTGGGTTTATTGCTTACATTTAGCACCTAGATCTCTATTGGTTATCTTCCTAAATCAATTAGTTCAATTTTACAACTACATTTACACATCCTTAATCAAATCTTACATTACATGAAAGAGGACTTGTTTGTGTAATTCCTTATTATAATTTGGTTTTAGCATTGGCATCCTTTTATCTCCTTGGGTTTTTCTAATCTAACTTAGGTTATATTGAGAGTTATGTCTGGAAGCACTTATTTCTCTTATATTTTGAATGTTAGTGTTGAAATGGTTAATTAATGAATACATCTTACATAGTCTACATTACTAAAGTCGTCAACACCATTTTTACCTAAACAAGGAGAATACATTTTATTAACCCTAGGTGTTTGATGCAGGAGTATCTTGGGTTCTTGGAAATCTTACATCAACCAAAAATATTTAGTTTCATTCCGTTCTTGTTTTCCAGTTTGAGAGAGTGATGTAGTGGTCTTTCATCTTTGAGATATTTTGGTTAGGGTATTGGAATCTTATTAAGGACTCTCTGTAGTGTTTATCTTTTAGATTACACCTCATTTGGTTTTGTACTATTTGAGTTATTCAAGTTTTCCTTTCTCTGTGACTTGTGCTATGTTCTTTGGTTGTCTGTTCGTGGCGGTGATCTTGTTTGTGGTCACATGTTCTTGATTTTCTTTGGTTGTGATCATCAAATCATATTGTGGACCTATTTGGGAACCTCTACCTATGATCACATCATGTTTGGAATCTTTTGGTTGCTTCAGGCAGTGTGTTCCTTTTCTGCCAGGGTCGACCTTGGAAATTGCACGTGCAATGGTTGCTCGTTAAATTTTAATGTGTGTGGTCTTGATGCGTGATTGTTGGATCTCACATGGACCTAAATATAGGTTTGCACCTTCTCTTATTCTTCTTGGAGGTCATTTGATCTATTTTGGGGCCGACTCATATTTTTTTGTACACATTTCATTTTGAAAGGTAATTCTTGGCCGACCCCAGTTGTGTGGTTGGGTATATGTACTCAAGTTGTTGCATTTTTTAAGACAAAACTTAGAGAGTAATAGTTAAGCTGGTCATGAAGCACCGATATTTTAGACTTGAATTCATTTATATATGGCCTAAATCAAGAAGGCCTTACAACCTGACATGTATGATGTACCTATTTGAATAAATGATTGGTCCTGCACTCTCTCTCTCTCTCTCTCAATTATGTGTTATTGCTTCTGTGTGTGTTTAGTTGTGAGGTTCAACATCCCATCTTGGGGTTCTCCACCTTGGTATTACTGTCACCCACCACTTCCATTCTTCCACAGGCCCAAAAATGACATTTTTGGTCCAACATTTTGACTAGACTTCTGCAGTCCCACCAATTGCACCTTTGAACCATCATTTTGTTTGTTGTTATCAATCTTATGAGGTGCCAAAATGGATGATTTTCCAGCCTCAAAACCACCAAAATTATGCTACAACATTTGCCATTTTAGGGGCTCAAAACCCTCTACTAAATCATATTTTCCATGAGTCAAGCTCCACACTCCATGTGAACGCATCACACCCTTTCTCAGGGGACCATTTTCCTTAGGTGGCAGTCTCCATCTGCCCTTTTATGCTGTTGCAACATTAGGAGGGTTCAGGAAAATTGTAGCATGCTTATAGCTCTATAATGCCATCTCCCCATCAGTCTTTGGCTCTTAGCTAAAGAGGTGCTAGGTAAAATAATTATTAAATTTTAGCTAGCGATGTACTCCCTAGGTGGAATGCAAATGCCTCACTCCACATCCCATGACTAAATCAAGATATAATATCTTGGGGGCCTCTCAATTGGTGATGTAGTAGAGAGTGACCCTATGAGATTTGAACCTTGGTTGTAGGCACTACAAGCAAGAAGCCCCACCATCTCACCAAATTTAATTAAAAATTTTGTTACTATGTATGTCTTTCCTAGTATTGAGATTTCAAGGAAAAAGGTAGAAGGGGAATTTTGAAGTCTAATTTTGATAGAATGTTATGGTTTATAAGAGAAATTATTATCCTAATGGATATAGGGGTAATTTATTATTTGTACATAATTTATTAGGTGTTAGTATTAATAATAAAGTTTAATTGATGGCTATGTAGGAATTATTTTGGTTTTATTTTTTGAGGTTAGAAATTGATTGTAGAAAGAGATATTTATGCAATTATCTTAATTAGGAGTCATTAAGGAATTTATGATACATTATAAATGGAAATAATGAATTATATGAGACTTATAATCTTGTGATATTGTTATCAAAATTCAAATGTGTAGTTTTTTAGTCTAACTTATTGACCCATATTCCATGTGTAGTGATTCAGAAGAACCCATCTCTCATGAGAATGAATGAAACACTTAGCACTCATTGCATCTAGGTGATGCTCACAAAGGTGAACACTGGGAATTCTTAGGAGGTCACCCATCCTAGTTTTACTCTAGCTCAAGTGAACTTAACCAAGGAGTTTCCTCCAAGGTTAAACAACCCCATTTGCAAAACCTTCAACAAGTGTTGTTCCTTATGAACCATTCTTTATAAATCTCCTTAAGATCACTAATTAATAAGCAAGAGATATTTCAAAGCAAGTCAAATTGTGATATTTCTATCAAAATTCAACTATGTTGTTTTGAGTCATACTCATTGACCCATATTTGTAACAATTTAAAGTTATATTGTTCAGTACTTCAATGCGACAAATATGAATTCTCAAATGCAATTATTAAGATAAAAAAAATGATGGGAGAGAGAGAGGCAAGAAGGGAGGTCATATTATGGTTTCAAGTGGTTTGAAACTTGTAGAGGTTGAACCAGATGATGGAGAGGGTGATGCAGGAGCATTTTGGGTTCCTGAAGATCTTTCTTAGTCTTGGAGGAATTCCCTGTTAGAGGGATATAATACTTTGTTTTGGGAAGCTTTCTGAGTTTCTATGTTGCGATGATCTGTGGAGATCTATGGAATGTGTGATGAAAGGGGTTTGTTCCTTTATTTTTGTGGAGGCTATGTCTAAGAACACATCTATTGAGGTGGCATGGTTTGGGAGATCTTGGATTGTCTTCTCTGACTGGTTCTATGCGTTTCCTGCCTAGACTGTTTGGAAGATTGGTTATGCGATTGATGACCATTGGGAGTTAGCTTGTGTAGTCTTGGCTCATGGTTTTTGTGCATTGGACCTATTATTGGACCTTCTCCTATGAGTGCATAAGGATTGGATGGACCGTTTCAAAGTTAGAGTTGTTTTCCTTGTTGTTGGAGCTATATTTTCCTACTTTCCGCATGCTGATTGTGTGTCATGTAGCCATTGATCCTTAATGAATCAACCTTTCCAACATTAAGGAATTTTAGAGGACCTAAAGTACTATCTTAACCTAAGACTAAAAATCCTAATTCATCATGAGTTGGGAGTTATGACCATTTTCCTCGAGTATCAATTTTCAGCCTATTTCGCATAAAACATGGAGTTTTTCATCTTGCGTGGTTCTATGTGATAAGATGGGATCTTTCTAAGTTAGGGACATGTTCTTGGATCATGTGTGAACCTAAATGTAACCTTGCATTGAGTTTTTTTCATTCTTTATTTAGTTTTGGTTTACTCTTCTAGGTTGGACCTCTAATGTAATTAATGCCTGACTGGTTGACTTGTGGCTTAGCTGGCTATATATTGAGAGCCTTGGATGATTATTAGAGGTAGTAGCATGAGAGTAGAATCATAATTAGATCTTGTGAGATCTTGAGAATTAGGTGGTTTATCTAATATTGTAATCGCAGAGCTAGTGGTTTGTGTTCTTGGAGATAAGGAGATTGCTTGGAGGCTCGCGGGCTCAAGTTTAGATTTGCCCTAGTGTTTCCATTAGTTGCTAATGTGTTTTAGAGCTAGACTAGCTAGGAGATTGTTGAGATACTTTGTAATTTCATTGTATAAGGCAAACCCAGAAGGCCTCATAGCCTGGCATGTTGAATGAAATTATGTTTTGAATCATAATATTTGTTGTATTCTGCTGTGCTTGTTGTTGTTATAATTGCTGGTGTAGGTTTGGACTATCCATCATTGGATCCTCCATCCCTACCCTGCGTCAAGTGGTATAAAAGCTTGAAGATTCTGAGTGTGTGGACAGATCGCCAAAGGTGAGGTAGTTTACACCAGGACCTTGGATTGAAGATGCCTCCGAGGAGAGTAGATTTGATGTGAGAGATGAAGATTTCCTTGAGTGAACAGATCGCCGAATTGAGGCAGCTTGTGAAGATGGAAAGTAGATCACTGAGTGTGTGGAGGCAACTAGAATCTTGTAATCAGATCACTGAGTAGAGGCAATTTCACTTTGAAAGGAACTTGATGGATAAGTTGGGTCAGTTTTGGCCTAAATTCAATCTGAGGATTGAAGAGATGATGAAGTCTTATTGGAAGAAAGTTGCCTGGTTGACTTGTGGCTTAGCTGGCTATATGTTGAGAGCCTTGGATGATTATTAGAGGTAGTAGTAGAGTAGAATCATAATTAGATCCTGCTAGATCTTGAGAATCAAGTGGTTTATTTGATATTGTAATAGCAGGGCTAGTGGTTTGTGTGCTTGGAGACAAGGAGATTTCTTGGAGGCTTGCAAGCTCAAGTTTATATCTACCTTGGTGTTTCCATCAGTTGCTGATGTGTTTTAGAGCTGGACTAGCTAGGAGATTGCTGAGATACTTTGTAATTTCATTGTATAAGGCTGAAACCCAGAAGGCCTCACAGCCAGGCATGTTGAATGAAATTCTATTTTGAAACATTATCTTGTTGTATTCCACTGTGTTTGTTGTTGTTATAATTTTTGGTGTAGGTTTGGACTATCCATTGTTAGATCCTCCATCCAATGAATTTGCTGAAGATGATAAGGTATGTGTTGGTTTTCATGAGTAGATGGATGGATTTGGCATGAGAATTGTAGAGCATCTAGTTGGGCTTGATCAGATTGTTGTTGGTGAAGAGTTACTTGTTGCTAAACACCTTTGTGATGGTGGTGTTTCTGACTTGCTTTGTTCGGTGTTATGGTGCAGATCTTAGTTGCTGGTTGTGGACTTGAATTGCTGGTTGACAGTAATGAGTCTTGTGATGAGTTGCAGAGATGGGATGATGATGATGAGGGATATCATATTGATGTGGATCTGAATTTGGATCTACTTGTTGGGGAGTTGGATACTCTTGTTATTGAGATGGGTTGTGGTGATCAGTGGTATGTTGATTAGATTGTTGAGATTCATATGATCTTGATGTTTGAATGGATGAAGCATAGATGGTTGATTTTCTGATTTGTTCTCTTGTCCTTGATGGATTGGAAGACTTTGGTGAAGATGAAGTTGATTGTAGATAATTATCTTGAGATTAAAGTATGGGACATACTTTTTATTTACCTTGGTAGTCTGATGTAGGAGCATTTTGGGTTCCTGAAGATCTTTCTTAGTCTTGGAGGAATTCCTTGTCAGAGGGATACAATACTTTGTTTTGGACAACTTTCTGAGTTTCTATGTTATGATGATGTATGGAGATCTTTGGCATGTGCGATGAAAGGGGTTTTCTCCTTTATGTTTATGTAGGCTATGTATAAGAACACATCTCTTAAGGTGGCATGGGTTGGGAGATCTTGGATGATCTTCTCTAACTGGTTCTGTGTGTTTCTTGCCTGGACTATTTGGAAGATTGGTTATGAGATCAATGACCATTGGGAGTTAGCTTGTGTAGTCTTGGATCATGGTTGTTGTGCATTGGACCTATTCTTGGACCTTATCCTATGAGTGCATAAGGATTGGATGGACCGTTTCAAAGTTAGAGCTATTTTCCTGCTTTCTGCATGTTGATTGCACGTCGTGTAGCCATTGATCCTTAATGAATAAAAATTTATGATCTTAGGGCCTTTAAGAGGACCTAAATTAATATCTTCATCTAAGATCACAAATCCTAATTCATCATGAGTTGGGAGTTATGACCATTTTCCTCGGGTATCAATTTTTAGCCTGTTTCACGTGAAACATGGAGTTTTCCATCTTGCGTGGTTCCGTATGATAAGATGGGATCTTGCTAAGTTAGGGACATGTTATCAGATGATGTGTAGACCTAAATGTAACCTTGCATTGAGTTTTGTTCATTCTTTATTTAGTTTTGGTTTACTCTTCTAGGTTGGACCTATAATATAATTAATGCCTGACTGGTTGACTTGTGGCTTAGCTGGCTATATATTGAGAGCCTTGGATGAATATTAGAGGTAGTATCATGAGAGTAGAATCATAATTAGATCCTGCAAGATCTTGAGAATCAGGTGGTTTATTTGATATTGTAATCACAGAGCTAGTGGTTTGTGTGCTTGGAGACAAGGAGATTGCTTAGACGCTTGCAAGCTCAAATTTAGATATGCCTTAGTGTTTCCATCAGTTACTGATGTGTTTTAGAGATGGACTAGCTAGGAGATTGCTGAGATACTTTGTAATTTCATTGTATAAGGCTGAAACCCAGAAGGCCTCACAGCTGGGCATGCTGAATGAAATTATGTTTTGAAGCATTATATTGTTGTATTCCGCTGTGCTTATTGTTGTTATAATTGCTGGTGTAGGTTTGGACTATCCATCATTGGATCCTCCATCCCTACCTTGTGTCAGAGGGTGACAACAAAGACAATGGAAATCCTCATTCATGGTGTATTTTTGGTTTTCTTTTTGGGGTTTTCTTTATGGTGTTTTTAGTTGGGGAGTTTTTTGGCTTGTTTCATGGACCCCTTTTTTGCACTTTTTGGGCTTTAGGGGAGGTTGGAAGGTGGTTGAATCTTTGGTGGTAGTTGTCAACATCTTTTTAGTTGCTTCTTTTGGTTTTGGGTGCTGTTGGGAACAAAAAAGATCTGGGTGCTTATTTTCCTTGCATATCCAGATGCCTTCGACCTCTCCTAGCCATTCTTTGGTGACCAACAGTGGCTTTTTCAAAAGACAATGGGTTTGGTTGCAGAGTTTTGGGCCTATCTATGATGGGTATTTTCTTTTCAAAGTAAGGGAAGGATGGTTTCTCTTGTTTGGCCATGAGTGGACCATTGTGAGTTTAGAAGGGCCTATTTTTCAGTTTTCTCTATTCTACATGGTTTGGGTCTTCACTTCTCTTGTGCTTGGATCCCTTTCTCTGTAGATGATGATGTTTTGACAGAGAAAAGGTTTGGATTTTTTTAGTTTGTGGTTTCTTTAGATGGGTCTTTTGGCAGGCCTTAGGTGCAACTTCGGTATGAAATTTTCTCTTTCTCTTTGGTTGGGCTCTCATATGGTGTTTCCTCATATGGAGAAGGGTAGGTGTTGTGCTTGTTTGTAGTTATTGATGCCCAATGTAGGGGTGGATCTGGTTTTTAACACTATTTCAGTGATGGTTGGTTATGGGCTCCAAAGATTTTTTGTTCTAAAGGGATTTGTTCATATCCGTTGCCTTTCTTTTAGTTTCTTGGTCTTGAGAGGATGATAGATTCTTGATTTATTTTGGTTGACTCTCTTTTGTACTAGTTCTTGTCTAGTCCTCTTTTCAGTGGTGATTTGTCTTGGTGATGATTGTTTTATTACCTTTTCTAATTCTTGGGAGCTTTTGGCTATGATTATGCAACCTTCTTTTGATTTTGGTTTGTTGAGAAGCCTTAGAGGTGGTTTTGTTCATTTTCTGCTGGAGGAAGTGATCTTTTTTGTTGTGCTTATTTTGATTTTTGCCTTGCTCATTATTGGAGTGTTTAGGAGGTATTGGTTCATGAGGTATGGGTTGTTTTATCTCACCCAAAATTGTGTCGGTGCTGCTTGGGGTTGGAGGTTTTTCAATGTAGGTAGGGGCCTTATTATCTATAATTTCTTGAGCTGCAGTGGCTTCCAGTGGGATTTGATATTTGGTTTCCCCTATTTTATAGCAATTTTTAGTGATTTTTCTAAGGAGAAGCAATGAATTTTATTGATTTAGCTTTTCCCTACTACTAGTTTTTGGAAGGATACCCCATTTCCCTATGCTCTGTAGGCTTTCTTTGGCTCTTTTCATGATTATGGGGATACTGGGGTTTCAATTTTCTTGAGATTGAGAAAATTTTTGTGCTATATTGTTGAGGACTTGGTGGCTCTAGTCTCTCTTTGGGTTCTATAATATCTCTTTTATATGAGAGAGATGTCTCTTTTTTATACTGATTCTGGGTTTCTTGGTGATGGATTCTTCACTCTAGAGTTGTTGGAGGTTGGGGGGTTAATTTTCTTTCAGGGATGGTATTTGATGATCTCAACCTTATATTCCCATCCTCTCTACTTTAGGATTATATTGTTTTAATACCCTTTTATGCTAGTGCTTGTTTTAGCTATGGTGAGTTCTTGGGAGTTGTTTTAGCCATGGAGGCTATGGTATTTCTTTGTGTTTTCTAGAGTATCTGTTTTAGATAGGAGAGATGTTTCTTTTAGACATGATAGATGTTTCTTCTTTCAAGCTAGCATTGGGTCTCTTAGTGATGGCCTCTTCTTCTCTTGGGTGATTGGTTTATTTGGTTAGAGGATGATTGTGGTTGGTGCTGATTTTATTATGAGAGGGGGGATTTGATGATCCTTGTCCTTCTGCCTCCTTCCTTCTATTCAAGGTTCCTTTTTTTTGGAGAAGATTACTCTTCTTGGTTTTCACTCTTTTGGTGTTGGTTTTGAGTTTCTTGGTGGAGATTTCTTATTTTCAAAGTTGTTCGATTTTGGGGGGTTGGTTTTCTTTCAAGAGGGCGCTTTGATGATCTCAACCCCCTTTTTGTCCCCTCTCTATTTTGGGATTTTTGTGCCTTGAATATCTTTTCCACTGCTAGTTTCTTATCAGAGATGTCTTTGGGTGATTTGCTCTTTGAGGTGATTGGTTTCCTTTTAGGTTGGTGAGTGGTGATGGATGGTGTTGATTATCTTAAGAGATGGAAATTTGAGAATTTTGGTCCTTCTTCTACCTCTCTTCTCCTCAAGGTTCCTTTCACTCTAGAGCTGAAATCCCTTGATCTTGTTGTTTGGTGGTCTCTTTGCTTTATGTGGATGGGAGTGATTGGTTGTATGATTTTTAAGAGGGTGTGCATTATTGTGAATGTGGCCCTTTGCTTCTTCTAAATGTGGTTGGTGACTTCCAACCTTCAGTATCTCTTGGCTGGATGGTGTGTTTTTTGCTAATGTGGCTTTGGCTATGTTTAGGGAAGAGCATTTTGAGAGGTCAAACTTTGGTGTGTCTCCCACCTTTCCCTCCTTTCCTCCTCATTGGATCCCACATTTGTTGCCCTATTGGTTGGTGGAAAGTGAGTTGTGCTTGGTTGTAGGGTTGTTAGTTGAGGTTGGTTGTGACAATCTTTTGAGTGGGGGATTTATTGTGTTCATGTCTTTCCTTTTCTCATCTCTACATTGGGTGTTCCTTATCCTATTAGTATTTTTCATGGTAGTTGGTAGTGGCTCTTTTGTTGCGGTGATTTCAATGTTTTTGGTTGGTGAGAATTTTAAGTGGATGTGCACTAATGTGCTTACTCCCTTCTCTTCCATTTTGCTAGGTTGGATCTTTCCTCTTCTATTGTTGGTATCTATATTGGTTACTCTTCCTATGGACGTGGTGGATATTCCTTTTGAGGTGGAACCTCATGTAGCCTTTACGATGTTGTTGCTCCTTGGTTTCCATTCTTTGGTGCCTCCTTTTGAGGTGGAGGGAAGTGTTTCTAATGAAGGATCCTTTGTGAGCTCATGTATGGTTTTGGGAGCCATGTCAAAACCTGAATATTGTAGCTTGGAGAGCCATCAAAACCCTTTGGATCTCTTTGCTTAGCGATTTTATCTTTTTTGTAAGGATTTGGCCTCTTGTTGGGTTCTCTAGGGTAGTTGGTGCTTTGGTTGATTTATTTTTTTATGGTTAATGACTATTTGTTGGCTTTGGGCTACTATTATGCAAATGCTTTCTTTGTTGTAGTATCTTGTCTTAGTGGGGTTCCAAATCCCCCAGAAAATATGATTGTAATAGGTTTCAAGGCCCCATCAAAACCTATTTTTTTCTCTAATAAAAAATAAATATGAATTCTCAAATGCTAAAATGCACAAAATTTTATTCTTACATTTGGTGAGCAATAGGAAAAATATGTGGGAGATTCTAATTTTGATCATTGAAGGAGCTTACCTTCCTAAATGATTTTTGTTATCTTTTAATGTCTTATGTTTAGAGCTAATTTACATTATGTGTAAGTTTTGAAGAGAATTCTTTTTCCCACAAGGAATAATAAGAGATTATTTTTTATTCCTTATGAGGTTTAAAGAAAGGTATTTTTGGTAATGGTTTAATTGAGATGCAATATACAATTTATGACATTTACTCTCTCACTCATTTTAAAGTGTATAAAGGGATATTTTGATTAGAGGAAGTAGAATTATTTGATAGAATCTAAATAGTATCTTTTTAAATCTCTTTTCTTAGGTTTATTGCTTAAGTCTCATTAGAGGAAGAATAAATTTGTTGCAACATGGACGAAAAAGAAATAATTTCCTATATGGTGACATGGTTTCAAATAGAGTCTATGGAATACCTTCACTATTTTTAACTTGGCTTGATTTTACTAAGAAAATTTTGGGGAAAGATAACATTTCTAATATGAGCATTTTCATTAGAGCAAACTTTGAGGTAAATTTAAAACTAAAATATTGGATTTGATTTTTCAAAAAAAACCTTATATTACAATAGATTATATTCTAATTGGAGATTTGAGCGTGGAAGAATATGCAACAAGAGGAGACTTCAATAGGGAGTTAAGTAAGATAAACTTAAGTTATATATGTTCCAAATGAAGACATTGTATCTTATCACAAACATTTATTGCATAATGTGGATGTTGTATAGGTAATTGTTAGGGTAGATATATTGGGGTCTCCATTATTTTCACTCCAAAGAAGTCATATTTATCTTAGGAAGGATCAATGTGCTTAAAGAGGTCATAATTGAAGCCTAGGATTTCAATTAGGTAAGGAAAAAAATGAATCTCAATGTGAACTAAGCTAGGAAGGTAATCCCCTTATGTTAGAAAGAGCTCAAGGGAGGAAATGTATTCATACTAAGTAATTATGCATTGTTATTATTATTATTATTAGCTTAGTTAATATTCAATTTAGTTGTTGAGTCTCCTTGTACATTTTTGGTACAAATCATGTACCCTATTAGTATAAGATGCATGTGCACCATTATGGCATCCTGAATCTACATTGTACTGCTTGACTCGCATAGGAATCTTAGGCATAGAGAGAGCTCACATAGCCTATTAGTTGATCTTGGTGATTTTCTCTTTCATTTTTTGTAGTCTAAATATTTTTATCATTTTGGCTTGTGAAGTTATATTGGTATTTCAACTTATATATCTAGTTAGTTAATTACCTTTTTATTTTAATTAATCTCCCTAACTCACAAGAGTGCTAGTAAAGTGAGGTATCATTGGGCCATTCACCCCTTAGTATTCTATCAATCTTGAGGGTGGTGAATCCCTTTCCCTAAACACACACACACAAAGGTTAAGGGTTCTATTAGGATCATCGCTAAGAAAATATAATATTTTAATACATCATTATAAATACTAAAAAAATAAAGCAAGACAACCAAAATCAATACCCAATTATACAAACCTACACTACCCTCCTATCCAATATCTTGAAGATAAAATAATAGAAAAAATACCACTTTTTACACTAATATCTTTAAACTCTCCATATGTCATAAAATAAATTATAGCAAAAAATAATACAACAAATATGAGTCTCAAGGAAGATCATTTCATACCAATCAATATATTTCCTATCCCATAATTACTTAACATAAATACTTGTCCTCCCTTAAGCTATTTATAACATAAGGGGACAAAGGTTCATTTCCCTTCCTTACCTAACTTAAACTCTCACTCATCCCATTTTCCTAACTTAAACTCATTGAACCATATTCCATAAGTAGTGGTTCACAAGAATTTCCTATATAGTGACATGCTTTCAAATAGGGTTTATGGAATACCTTTACCATTTTTAACTTGGGTAATCTTGATTTTACTAAGAAATTTTTGGGGTAAGATAACATTTCTGATACTAGTATTTTCATTAGAGAAAACTTTGAGGAAAAATTAAAAGTAAAATCTTGGATTGGATTTTTCAAACAAACCTCATACAATAGATTATATTCTAATTAGGGATTTGAGAATAGAAGAATATGCAAAAAGAAAAGACTCCAACAAGGAGGTAATTTGGATGAATTCAACTTATATATGATCCTCACTAAGAAACTATACTATTTTAATACATCGTTATATCTATACTAAAAAAATAAAGCAAGATAACCAAAATCAATACCCAATTATACCTACCTACACCACCCTTCTATCCAAGAGATTGAAGCTAAAATAATATAAAAAATACTTATTTTACACTACCATCTGTCAAATCTCCATATGTCATAAAATAAATTATAGCAAAAAATAATACAACACATATAAGTCTTGAGGGAGATCCTTTCACACCAATCAATGTATTTCCTATCCCATAATTTATTAACATGAATACATGTCCTCCCTTGATCTCTTTCTAACATAAGGGGATCACCTTCCTCACTTATTTCACACTAATATTCATTTCCCTTCCTTGCCTAGTATAAACTCTCACTTGTCCCATTTTTCCAATGACGCAGAGCTCTCCCCTATCTAGGTAGCTTGGTAAATGGTGAGACCTTCGGTGTTACTCCAAACCTGAAGTGGGCTTAGGAGAGTGCTCTATACCTTTAGAAGATCCTATAACAATAAGAAAAACACTATCCTCATTGGAGGATCCAGTGTCTTCAACCGGCTTGTACCCTCTTGGGCTCTACTGATGCTTGGTTGATACTCGATCGATACTCGGTCGGTGCCTATGTTAATCGAGTGGGCTCGGTAGCTTTATCAAGTAATTTCCTGACATTCGGTAATGCCTACCGCAAAGTGCCTTACTGAATTTCCTTTCAAATGGGAACCTACAAATTTGGTAAGGGGATGGAAAGGTTCCATACACAAATTAAATGCCTACTATGGGAGTGATTTCCACACACACTACCGGATTTAGATAACAAGTTCAAGAGTTTAGACCTTGCCGAACTTGTAGCCTTTTGAGAGAGGTTCTAGGGTTCTAGTTCCAGATTCTTACAAGAAGTCTATGGAAAAAAAGTATATTCAGACACCCTTTTTGGAATTGAAACAACCCTCCAGATCCTAAGATCTTAATCACAAAGAACAACACTTAACAACTCCTGGTCTACTAGTCCTAATAGGGCTAATTAACTTGGTTGATGAAGGAAAACTTTACCAGTTGGTTGTTCAAGGTTAAATTCCAATTGCAATGGTGTTGGGAATCCCAAAGAGACCATAATCTACATTTAGATTTCTTTTATCCACCCCTGAAGTGCTTCTATCACTTCACTTCTTCATTTCCTAAACCAAGCACATAGAAATGCTTGGTCTAGAATATGCAAATAGACTTCTCCAAACAATCCCCCTTCTTCTGTGCTCTTGAGGAACTAAAGTACATTTCCCATAATTTCATTTCCCAACTTCACATGGGAGTCCCATAAAGGAAACACAAGTTAGGGCATTTTTGACCAAAACCCTGGTCCAGGAGGGTTTCCTGAAAACCTGAAAAACTTAATTCCTCTAACTTTCGACTCCGATCTTCAAAATGATTCAAACTAAAAGAAATGGAGTCTTAATTCATGATATGTGTTAGATTGATCAATTTTCTCCTTCTCACTTTCATATAAATCCGTACATACAATGTTTCAATCCAAAATTTAGAGAAAAACATGGATCTTTTATTGATTGAATGCAAAAATTACATAGAGTTTCCTTACTGTTCAACACCTGTCATCTTCCACCCACCTGAAAGGGATATATGAAGAATTTCCTTGATGGATCCAATTTCTTTTCAAAGGTTGTGATCATTGGGTAGTTGTTTCACAGGTCGGTAGCAACTTTTCAAAGAAGTTGCTGACAACATTTCTTGTATTTTTCAACTTTTAAAAAATGTTGCATTCTTTCTCCTAATGAGCCTATAGGCCTAAGCCTAGGATCACAGTGATCCTAAACATTATTAAAAAAACTTAAAAAGACACCTAGGAAACCTAACATCCTAAATGTGCCTTTGGACCATAGTCAAAATCCCATGGTTTATAACCACACTGAGGGTGACTAGGTCTTACAAGTTGGCTTATTAAAACTTAACCTATCAGTCTAAATGTTGTGAAGAGTGGGGAGTGCTCCATGGGTGCTCCTGCACCACCCAACTTAAACACAATGACCCATATTCCATGAGTAGCGGTTCACAAGAACCCATGTATCATGAGAATGAATAGAACACTTAGCACCCATTTCATCTAGGTGATGCTCACAGAGGTGAAACACTAGGATTTCTTGGGAGGTCATCCATCTCAGTTTTACTTCAGCTCAAGTGCGCTTAACTAGGGAATTTCCTACAAGGTTAAAAAACCCCATTTACAAAACCTTCAACAAGTGTTGTGCCTTATGAACCATTATTTATAAATCCCCTTAAGCTCACTAATTGATAACTAAGATATATTTCAAAACAAGTCAAATTGTTATAATGCTATCAAAATTAAACTATGTAGTTTTTGAGTCATACTCATTGACCCATATTTGTAAAAAATTAAAGTTATATTGTTCAGTACTTCAATGCAACAAATATGAATTGTCATAGGCACCAAATTTTGTTCTTACATTTGGTGAGTGATAGGACAAATTCATGGGAGAGTCTAATCTAGATCATTGATCAAGCTTACATTCCTAGATGATTTTTATTATTTTTATTTTTATTTTTTAATGTCTTATGTTTAGAGCTAGTGGGCATTATGTGTACATTTTAAAGATAATGTTTTTTCCCACAAGGAATAATAATAAGAGATTATTTTTCTTCATTATGATATTTAAAGAAAGGTATTTGTGGTAATGGTTCAATTGAGATGAAAGTTAAACTCTCACTCATCCCAAATTATGTAAAGGGATATTTTAGTTAGAGAAAGTAGAATTATTTGATAGCATCTAAAGATATTTTAGTTAGAGAAAGTAGAATTATTTGATAGCATCTAAAAAATGTCCTTTTTTTTAATCTCTTTTCTTAGGTTTATTTCTCAAGTCTCATTAGAGGAAGAATAAATTTTTTGCAACATGGAGAGAAAAGAACGAATTTACTATATAGTGAGATCATTTCAAATAGGGTCTATGGAATAATTTCACCATTTTTTGTTGGCAAGTTGACTATACTATTTTATATGACTAGATATAGTGTTTTCATTATGGAAACAAAGTCATATAGAGTTTTGGAGTCAGCGCACATTATCATAAGGTCAGAATATGACTAAGTATAGAAGATTGGATAGTTAGTAGAGCACTAGTAGATTAGAGCATCAACGCATGTGCGTATGACCAAGTTATGGTATGTGCCCTTGAAGTTAAGGTGGTAAGTGTGTATTCATGCTAAGTCTAAGAGTGCATAATTAGATGAGAAAGTATGACAAAGATATAGACAGTTGAAGAGGTACAGCCAGTGAACACTAGAACATAACAAAGTATACACCCGACTGTTACTATCTTGATTAGCGATTATAATATTGTTTTGTAAAGGCTATGCACCTATTGTAATTAGGTTGTAGACATATAAAAATCTTTGTTTGTAAATATTCTTGAGCCAATTCACTTGGAAGCGTTGTATGTAATCAGTTATAGGCTGACCTAGTTAATTGTTTTAGTAGTGCATATAAATATTAGATGCACCTTTGTAATAAGACATGGATGTTGAGATAGAGATAAGATAACTAGAGAAAAAGTATGTGAAGATCAGTTAAAATGTATTAGAGATTTTCAAGAGGTCAAAGCATCAGCGCATCAAAGGAACTGATCAGACAAGCAGTGTCACAGTACTAGTTCATCCATCAGATATAGTGTGTATCTAAGATCAGAAGGTTGTAGCCTTCACCACTTGAGAAGTGAGCTCTAGGATAGTGTGTCCCCACCCCTAATAGGGTTATTGTAAAAGAATCCTAATAGGGTCTGACCCTTGATAAGGTCATTGTACTAAAAACATTGTAAAGAACAACTCCTAACAGGGTTGCAGATCTTCTAACAAGGATCATAAGACACTAGTGCAGTTCTTAGTGGGTGTCAATTCCCACTGGGTTTTTTTACCTATTTGGGTTTCCCCGTAACAATATTGGTGTTATATGTTGTGATTGTTTATCTTGTTTACATTGAAGTTTATTTTAGTACTTAAGCAATCAAGTTAAGTTTCAAGAGTAAAGTAAAAAGATTAAATATAGTAAACATTGATTCACCCCCCCTCTCAGTGTTCCCATTCCTAACAATTGGTATCATAGCTTTGGTCCTCTGAAGAGAAGTTTAACCACTTGAGGAGATCAATGGGTTCATAAGAAGAAAAGAATCTGAAGAAGAATCTTATGGCAGCTCTTGAAGACCTTGATAGATCTGAGAAAGAAGTTGAAGAACTAAAATTGAAAGTCAGTAGTGCACAAGTATTCATCAAGAAGCTAAGAAAAGATTTGAAAGATTGTTCTAACAGTGATTTAGGGATAATGGTCAAAAAGATAAATGAAGAGAACGCATCTCTAAAAGATCAGATTGAAGAGTTGGATGATAAGCTAACTAACAATCAAGAAGTCTATGAAGAATAGATCAAAAAAAACTTTCAACTGAATGAAGAATTGAGGCAAGCAAACATGGAAATCTTGGAGCTAAGAAACAACAAAGAAAAATTAGAATATGAATTGATTGAAGCAAAGAATCACATTGATAAATTACACACAAGCAAGGATTTGATAGAATCTTAATTATATGCTCAGAAGCTTAAAGGAGATACTAGCAGTATTGGATTCAATGAAGCACAAAATCAGATTGATAACATGTGAGCAAGGATGAAAGTACTAGAAGACACCAAAGATACTAAGAAGAGTAAAAATCAGACTAAAGAAAATATTGAACCATCTAAGGATGAGCGCAAGCCAGTAGACCGAACTTGTTATGCATGTAACAAGCATGGACATATAGCAAGGAATTGTAAAGAGGTAAGAACTGTCAATGGTTACTTTTATTCATGCAATAAATTTGGTCATACAGATATGAATTGTAGAACAAGTCAAAAGAACAAAAATCAGCATAATCAGACAACTAAAAATCAATCACATACAAGAAGTTCTCAGAGTATTACATGTCACATATGTAATTATAATGGTCACTCACCTAGACAATGTAAAATGGTAACCCATATCAATGCGTCAAGGAATTTAAGGCCTCTAGTTATTTGTCACTCTTGTAACAAGGCTGGACACATCTCAAAGTTTTGTAGATCAAGAACGCAAAGTCAAGAAAGCCCTAAAAAGCCAGAAGAGTCAATATTGGATACCAAAGGAGAAGTCAAGTTTGTGAAAGCTTCAGAAGATGAAAGCTTGATTTGGTCAGAGGCAAAGAAGGATAAGATTGATGAGTATGTATTGGATGCTTCCACAGTGGATGCACTCTTTACATTTGGATGAATAACCCTCAGGGTCATAGGGGGAGCTAATTTATCTCTAGACCCCTGCGCAACCAGTATACTCACCCTTAGAGTATGTGATGAGACAAATTATTGTCTCAATTTTGTTATAATCTTAATACTTTGTTGACACTCTTTATGCTCTGATAGACATTTCCAAAACATTTATGACTTATACCTATGTGAACTTATGCTAAATACAACTAAAGCCACAAAGTCTATGGGTAGCTAGAATGACATGTTTTGCTGACTATTATATATATAATGTAGTACTTCATATAGTTATTTTAAGCTATGTTTTAATATTTAAGTAGGAGTTGAAATATTGACTTGAGTATATATATATGTACACCAAATGATACTAACCTTTCAGGTAAAAAAGGAGTAGTACAGAGAGTGGTGAACCACATTAAAGGAGTGTTAGAAGACCATCCATGGAAAAAGAATCTAGCATGGTTATGAAGGATATGCTGCTACTAAGAAGGAGCTGCTATTCTAGAGAATATAGGAAATAAGTCCTACTATATTTCCTCAAAGTTGTTATTCTGTTATCTACAGTAATTGTAATATGTCATGGTTTTTTTACCGCCTCTTTATTTGGCAAGGTTTAATCAAACTTTTCTGTTATGTTTTCAATAAGTGTTAGTCCTCTTTATAAAGGGATTTGATTGAATTAGTTAAAAGAGGAGAAAACATAGAATGATGTATTCAGTATAGCATAAGTTTCTCTTTTCTATTCTTCAGGAGTTGTTCAATTGTTATGTAACTAGTTAAGAAGAATTTAACGGAAGAGTGATTTTGGATTATTTTCTATGTTAGTAGTTTGTACAAGCCAACCAAGGGGGCCCACTTGGGAGGTGGATTAGATTAAGTTAGATTAGATTTTATTTCTTCATTTTCCCTGCTTTCAAGTAGAGTTACTATTTTACTCCTGCAAGCATTACTACTATGAATGTTCCTGCAACACTTGCAGAGATAGACATAGTGAATGTTTTGGGTTGTTAGATAGGATTAGATTCATTTCACAAGATTTTTGTCATAATTACATTAAGTAGTTGAGTGTGTTTACTTTCCTACAATAATAGCATAGATTCCTTTCATGCATTTTATCTTCCTGCAACATAGGTGTTATGACTCTTAGAGGAATTTAGTGCACAAACTGTGCTATCCCATTTCAAGTCTACATCCCTGGGTTGACAATATAAATGCATTTCATGATGGGAAAAGTAATCCTTAGCATAGATGTATTATTCCTAAGAGAGACAATGGCATGATTATTATTACCTATTGTGAGACTGTTCATTTTTGGTGCTGTTGCTGGGGATGGTGTCAAACTAGGAACCTTAATGAGTCATTTATTTTTTAGATTAGTTTCCTATTTTTATTCAATACAGAGTAGTTGTGAGACTTCTTCACAAGTCATCAAATTACTTGCATGCATCGAAGAAGGTGAGATGTTCATGGCACATTTCTTCCAAAAGAACTTGTTAAAATGAAAGAAGAATTTGAAGAACTTGAGTTACCATTTCTCGACGCAAGTCCTGAGTTTGTTGCATCATCTTCAATAGAAGAAGACACTCATGAAACATTTGACCTCCATCCCTTTGTAGAAATATTAGCTAGTTTCCATAATAATCCTAATCCAAGACCACTTGTTGTCTAGAACATTCCAGTTAATAATACTTTTCAGCCACAGTTTCAATATCCAACACCTCCAGTAATGGCAGCTCCTAGATTTCCATTTCCTATTCCAAGTCTTATCAACAATCCTAACCTCAAGAACATACCTGCTTCAACACTTCCAAAGTTCTATGGCCTTATTATAGAAGATCCTAACACCTTTTTGTTCAAGTTTGACATACTATGTCAAAGTTTTGACTATAATAATGATAGTCATAAGCTTAAGCTATTTCCAATGACACTGAAGGAGTAAACTCTCAGATGGTTCATGGGATTAGGGGAAAATGCAGTAGCTAATTGGGATGGAATGAGAGATTTGTTTCTAAGGAAGTATAAGGAATACTGCAAGGGAGGTGATTCAAAAGGGGATGACATCTTTTGTATGTCACAAAAAGAAGATGAGACATTGGAGGACTATATATCATGCTTCCTATATAACTTGCAAAAGAAGCCTCAACATGCATTTCAAGAGGATTCATAGAAGCTAATTTTTCTAAGAGGAGTGAATGATAACTACCTTGAAGCATTGGACCTCATGGCTAGAGGAGAAATATCTCAATCTTCCTGGGATGACCTTCAGAAGATTTGTCTGAACTATTCTAGAGTAGCAGTGAAGAAAGGAAGGGGATTTCACTCAACACTGGCCAAAGGAAGTGGCTCTGGTATTTCAAAGATGGATATTTCAAACCTATTGTCAGACCTCAAGGAAGACATCATAAATGATGTCACTACACACCTGGACATGATGAATGCCAAGAAGAAACATGCAGATGCTGAGGCCCAGCTAGCTGAATACTGTCGCCATTGCTGCAAACAAAAGAAGGATTGTCAGTGCAAATTGGTCGCAAACTTGGAGAATCAACATCTTCCAACTAAATACTTAAAGATAGAAGGAGAGGATGAGCAAGTATTCTTTGTTTCTCAACATTGGCCATGGGCCACGAGACAAGGTATGCCTCAAGACCCATTACAAATTTTAAATCCTTATAATAGTAAATGGCAAAATCAGAATGTCCAAAGTCCTCCACAATATAATCAACCTACTTGGAATAATGCTTGGCCAAATAATCAATAGAATCAATGGTATACTCCACAAAAATCCCAATGGCTACAATTTACAAACCAATGGCAACAACCACAAGGGAATTGGCATCCCACTAACCAGTGGAGAGGACCTCAGCAATGGCCTAATCCAAATCTTGGATATCCACCTTTACTACCTCCAACAAATATACCTGCAATAATATCACCTGCAAATACAAGTCCTCAAAAGAAAACACAATTACCTTCTCAACCACAATTGAATCCCAACAGTCAACAACCACAACAACAAATGTATGCTACCGATGCTCAGCAGTACCCTGCCTATGCACTTAACATAGCTAATATACATTTAAGATTAGGTAATACTTTTCCTGCACCTAAACCACCTCTTATCACTGAAGTGCCAAACCTTCCTGCAACATCAGTACCAATTCCAAAGAATGCTTTGCCAAATACTATTTCCCTAGAGAATGTTTCCAACTTAGCCAATGTTCATAAATTAGTTAAACCACATTTTTCTTAGAGGCTCAACATGGACAAGCCCATACCAAAAGAAGACCAACCATTTGATATCCTTGACCAGCTAAAGAACATGCATGTCCAGATTCCCTTGTTTCAAGCAATAAATGATGTACCAGTTTATGGAAAAGAAATAAAATAAGCCTATCTTAAGAAGCTTGGAAGAAAGAGAAAGGATCCTATAATAGTTCATGTTATAGGACAATTGGTTGATATCATGTTAGGAAAACTAGCAATTCCAAAATATTCAGATCCAAGGAGTCCAGTTGTGAACATCATCATTAATGGTTAGTCTGTAAAAAATGCATTAATAGACTTAGGTGCTGCCATTAATGTGATGACTAAGGATACTATGAATAAATTGAGCATTGAAGGGTTGAGAGCTACTCCAACAATATTGCAATTAGCAGACAACTCTACTATCACCCTTGATGGAATGATATAAGACATAAAAGTTGCCTTAGATTCTTGGGAGTACCTTGCTAATTTCATGATTCTATCACCAAAGGTCAATCTTTTTGGTTACCCTGTTATCCTAGGACGTCCATGGTTGGCAACAACTGATGCAAACATTAGTTGTAGATCAGGGAACATGACAATTTTAGATGGGCAAGCCACTAAGAAACTAGCATTGTATCCTCTAGCTCAACTGCAGTTAGATTTAAGTACACCTATATGGCCAAATTTAGGAGATGGGGAAGAAGAACTAAATTATGTGGTTTAGCTCATGATGTTACATAGGCAATATTTTATGAAGCTGCAAGAAGAAGATGAAGTCATTCAGAGCATTCTTAATGATGACTGTGTTGTAATCAAAGATATATCTAAGAGTTCTATGTTAGAGTTAACTACATATGAAGACAATTTTGAGAACTGTGTATTACCTTCAGAACCCAATATTATCCACCAGTTGCTACCTAGTGAAGTAAACACAAATCCTATCCCTGAAGTGTCCATGCTTGACCTTACAACTATTGTTGAGCTTTCTAAGGGTCATAATCTCCATGTGAATAATAAGCTGCCTTCACAACAGATGGAGCAACTAACCAAACTACTACAAACACATGAGAAAGCCTTTGCATGGGACTATGGGGACATGAAGGGATGAAACCCTACACTATGTACTCACAAGATTTATATCAATGAAGGAAGCCTACCACTTCATCAACCTTAAAGGAGGATTAACCCAACATTAAGGGAGATAGTCAAAATTGAATTACAAAAGTTATTAGATTATGGCTTTATATATCCTATATCTGATAGTAAATGGGTATCACCTTTGGTTATAGTGCCCAAAAAGGGGGGTAAATGGAGAATCTATGTGGATTATAGGGAGTTAAACAAAGCTACCAAGAAAGATCACTTCCCATTACCATTCATTGACCAAGTACTTGATACTTTAGCCAGTAAGAAGTATTTTTCCTTTCTTGATGGATATAGTGGATACAATCAGATAACTATTGCTCCAGAAGACTAGGAGAAGACTACATTCATATATCCATGGGGGACATATGCATATTCAGTCCTACCTTTTGGGTTGTGCAATGCTCCAGCAACATTCCAGAGGGCTGTAATTAGTATTTTTGTTGACATATCACATGATTGTATGGAGACATATATGGATAACTTTACAACATTTGGAGTGACATTTGAAGAGGCTTTAAATAATCTTGAAAATATGCTAATCCGATGTAAGGAACATAATCTATCCCTTAATAGTAAGAAATGCTTTATGATGATGCAGGAAGGAGTGGTACTTGGGCATTTTATTTCAGTAGCAGGATTCAAGTGGACCCAACTAAAGTTGAGGTAATACTCACATTACCTACCCCTACTAAGAAAAATGATGTAAGATCTTTCTTAGGACATGCTAGATACTATAGACACTTTATTCAAAATTTCAGTCAAATTTCTAGTCCTCTGTACACATTGCTTACAAAAGAAGCTAAATTTATATGGACAAAAGCATGTGATGAGTCCTTCCTACAGCTAAAGAAACCTCTAACAACTGCACTAGTGCTCAAAGGACCGGATTGGTCTATTCCATTCCACATCCATACAGATGCATCATATTATGCCATAGGTGTTGTGCTAGGACAAAAGCCTACTAACCTTGAGAATGCAATTTACTATATCAGTAAAAGCCTCCATGGCCCTGAATTAAACTACACAGTTACTGAAAAGGAACTCCTAGATGTAGTTTATGCATTGAACAAATTTTGACACTATGTCACAGGCTATCCCATTTTTTTTCACACTGATCACTCATCAATAAAATATCTTATGAACAAACTTTCTATAAAAGGAAGATTGGCAAGATGGCTCTTACTATTGCAGGAATTTGATATAACAATTTTTGATAAGCCAGGGAAGGGAAATGTAGTTGCTGACTACTTGTCTAGACTACAAAATGCTAATGAAGACACCACTCAGGTTGAAGATACATTTCCTGATGAACACTTGTTCCACATAGCAATCAAAAACCCATGGTATGCTGACATAGCCAATTATCTTGTAGCAAATAAGATGCCCCCACATTTTTCTCAGAAGGACAGGAAAAAGCTTGCAAAGAAAAGCTTTCAATTTTCATGGATAGATAACAATCTATTTTACACTGGTCCAGATCAGATCATGAGGAGGTATGTAAGAGAAGATGAAATATATGATATACTCTACACTTGTCATGATGAGCCATGTGGAGGTCACTTTGCAGCAAAGAGAACAACCCTAAAAATCTTAACAATAGGATATTATTGGTCTACATTACACAAATATGCAACCAGTTATACAAAAAAATGTGATAAATGCCAAAGGATGGGTCATGCAACAAAATAAAATGAGATGCCACTTAATCCACAAGTGGTGATGACACCCTTTGATAAATGGGGTATGGACTTCATCAGATGAATTGATCCTCCATCAAATGGAAAATCTTACATCCTGGTATGCATGAATTATCTGACAAAGTGGGTGGAAGTGAAAGCAATGTAGAATGTGAGAGATAAAAAAGTAGCCAAATTCTTGTATGAGGACATTTTTACCCGTTATGGAGTTCCAAGAGAATTAGTAATAGACCAAAGAGTACAGTTCACTCCAAATTTGATCACTAAGCTAATGAAGGAGTATACCATAAGACATCAAAAGTCTAGCCCTTACCATCCACAGGGGAATGGATAGGCAGAGGTGACAAATAGAGAAATAGAGGCCATATTAACAAAGATAGTGGAATTGCATCGAAGGGATTGGAGCAGCTGATTAACTAAAGTAGTCTGGGCTTATCATACAACATGGAAGACCACAACAAGGTTCATGCTATTTGAATTAGTGTGTGGAAAGGAAACAATGTTTCCCATATAATTTCAACACAAAACATTGCGCACAACTTTGGAGTTGAACATCAATCATCCCACAACACAAACAAAGCACCTACTCCACCTCAACTCCTTAGATGAAATGCAAAAATCAGCATTGGAGAGAACATAGATAATCCAGAACCAAAGAAAGAGGTGACATGATTCACATATCAAGAATAAGCACTTTCAAGTAGGTGATTGGGATCTATTGTATGATTCTCGATTCAAGGAGATTCCAAGAAAGCTACAAACCAGATGGCTGGGACCATATGAAATTCAATATGTCTTTGATAATGGAGTAGTCCAACTAACCACACTTGATCCAGTCCAATTTAAACTACTTGTTAATGGACACCGCTTGCGCCTGTATCACAAGCCTCAAGCCAAGGAAGAATTCTTGCAGCAGTTCAGCACGCAAAGTTTAACAACACCTCAGGAAATAGTTCCTACAACAGAAGGTGAAAGCCTTCCTCCTATAGCCTCACCATAACATGCCTTCAAAAAAACCCATAATAAAACTTCATTTAATATGAGGTATACTTCTTCATTCACTTTTCTCTCTTCTTCTCACCAACTCATCTCATTTATCTTTCTACCACCCACTCAAACACCACATCACCCACAATTTCTATTTTACTGCTTTCAATAAATACCACATCAACACTCTTATGCAGCCACCAGAATTCACACTCTCATCAGCTTTCATTCATGTGTACGGTAACTAATCACCAGGTACAACTTTTTAACTCTACTCACTTTTAGTACACAGGTTTGAATAATTATATCTAGTGCTGCATTACATGTATAATATAGGTGTTACGCTAGTTTCCCATTCTCATGCTAAATTTATCAAGTGAGGACACTTGTTAATATTTCATAGGGGGCAGGGGAAGTGTAATAAATTCCAAGTGTTATTCCTAAGCCACCCTAGTCACATCCTTGTCACATCAATGTTGTACTTAGGCTGCATTCTATTAATCCTACACATTTGCCATACTTTCAAAATTCTGATTTTCTGAGCTTGATATGACTTGAAAGGACCATAATTAAATTGCAAGATAACTCTCACTTAAAGTTGTGATGTCCTCTATAATCAATGTCATTATTATTGTTCATGTCAAGCATAATAGAGGTAATGTAAGAGAAAAAATTGGTATTTTCAAGAATTGCAAATGCATTTCAAGAAGGTATTTGCAAAGCGTACGAAGACCAAAGATTAGCAGTAAATTGGAGTGTATAAAATTGAAGATTGGGCATAACTAAGATGGGTGGACAACTACAGAGGCATGAACCAGTTCACCATGATATTTTACTAGCGGATGTTGAAGCAGTTCGCATATTTAATGCATGCAGATGGCTGGTGCATTTCCTTTAGTTGACGAAATTTAATGAGGAGGTTGCAACAAAATTCATGGGCACTTTTGAAGAAGGACAAGCAATTGTGTGGGGTTTAACAGTTGTTTCTACTAAGGAAAGAATTGCAAAGGTCACCGGATTACCAGTCATTGGAGAACACTATCATAATGAGCATGACACTAGGTCATCTCGAGCTCAATTCTCCCAACCAAGTGATCCTCCACTTGCAATCACTAAGCAGGGATGCAAGAGATTGTCTCTTCCACCACCATTTCCAGAATTGGCTACCCACATTATTAGGTATTTAACTTGTGAATGAAGATTCTCAAACCTGCATGCCCACCATTTCAAATTTCTTAGCTGTATAAGGCATAATCTTCAAGTCAATGTTCCTAATTTTCTCTATAATATGTTAAGAATTAGTGCCAAGGAAACACAAAAGGGTAATGCAAATTCCATAAGCCACCATGCCTAATAAAGCTTTTGGTTGAAAAATCCCTTAGGGATGTCTCTCCCATGTCCTGGATAGAATTTGTCTAGTTTAAAACCTTGCAACCCCAAGTTAACCCTGTTGGTCAACCTCTAGGGAATGAAGTAGAGTCTTCTAGGCCTAGTGAAGAAACAACTAAAAAAGGAAAAGAACTAGAGTTGTCCCTAGGAAAAAAGTCTTCTGAGCCCACTCCAGAGATTAATATACCTACTTCCACAAAGAAAGGCAAACAAAAAGTTGAAAAATAAATGCCTAACCTAGAAGGTGAAATTCAAAACCTTGCAATTCAAATAAATAAGAGAAAAAGGTCGAGTCTTGCAATGTCTATTCCTGCAATGCCTACTCCTGTAGCACAAAAGCCAAAAAGATCTCGACAAACTAAAACTACAGTGGTTGAAGAGGCAACTATGTGTAGAAGCCCTCACATATGAGGACAAGTGTCTCTGCCTTCCCTTGGAAATCCAAATGTTCTAGCACCAAAACCTTCTCCAGAACCCTCTATTGAGTACATTCCTGATGACTCCCCCAAGCATGTAGAACCCCAAAATATGGAGGAATCTCAAAATGTGCAAGAACCTGATACTAGCATGCCACAGAATGATCAAGGAATGCCTGAGCCAAGCCTTGATGTAGTACAAGATAACATTCCTGTGAATGTTCAACCTACTCCTCCACAACACCCTGTATATTCCAATGTCTCCATTGTACCCTACCAATCACTGTGGTTCACTAAGCACTTTCAACAAGCTGCCAAAGAAAATAAAAAGAAAGCTCCGGTGCAAGAATTTCCCTCACCAACAATTCAGTCTGTACTCTTTAATCTATACAATCATTTTGTTTTTAGAAGACCTGGTGGAGACAGGAAAGAGATCAAATGTAGAAAGAGATATTTGATAATGATGAGGAAATTGAAGCTCTTAAGGAGAAGTTAAGGAAACAAAATCAACAAATGGACAAAGCCCTAAAACTAGCCGATTAGGTCATAGCTTGTAGACCGCCACCCAGGGTATATGCTATTTGTTTAAAAAGAACAGTTTCTTTTGTTTCAACTTATGATGACAATGAAAGTTATTGATTGTGAATTCAAGTTAGCCCAAGATTTTTATGGAATATATCAAACTCTTCCCCCATGACAACAAAATTTATTATGTGAGCTATATTTGCATAAATTTGTCATCCCACAAGAAATAGAGTGAAATCCTTTGCTCTATATAGGGGATATTCACTTAAGGGCTCTGATGTCATGGATGCATAATGAAGCAAACTATGATAGGCAGCTGAATATTTAAGGGATCTAGAGAAATATGAACCCTTGCCATTAAGGGCTGAATCACATAAGCCTGATGTCCTTTTGAGGGATTGGCTCAATTTGACTTATGGAAAACAAAAGCCAGAAATAAGGGAGAAAGTCTTTGCATTAAGAGACATGGTCTACAGAGAATACTAGGGACTGCCTTACTTTTCATTTCAAAGAGGTCTTGTAGGGGTAAGAAGCTGATGGAATAGATTACCAAAGGCCTTTAAGAAAATAGAGCCACACATCCCAATAAACTTTGAGGCAACAACAAACCAAGAAACCAGATATATGTAGTTGGGGTGGCAGGTTAGAAGGGAATTATGGATGCCTTTGTCTTTCCAACCGCCTACACTCCTATGGCCCCTAAATGACATCAATACTACTAGGTTGGATCACTTGTAGGAGGAGCACCAAGGAGATTACCTAGAAAGAACAAGAGGATTTTACTACACTTTCAGGAGTGGAAATAAATGAAAGACAACTATCAGTGACTTCAGGCCTATAGCCAAGAAATGTAATGCTTGAGGACAAGCATTATGTTCAGTAGGGGGCAGATGATGAGACAAATTATTGTCTCAATTTTGTTATAATCTTCATACTTTGTTGACACTCTTTATGCTCTGATAGACATTTCCAAAAAATTTATGACTTATACCTATGTGAACTTATGCTAAGTACAACTAAAGCCATGAAGTCTATGGAAAGCTAGAATGACATGTTTTGCTGACTATTATAAATATAATGTAGTACTTCATATAGTTATTTTAAGCTGTGTTTTAACATTTGAGTAGGAGTTGAAATGTGGACTTGAGTATATATATATATATGTACACCAAATGATACTAACCTTTCAGGTAAACAAGGAGCAGTACAAAGAGTGGTGCAACCACATTAAAGGAGCGTTTGAAGACCAGCCATGGTGGAATAATCTAGCACAGTTCTGAAGGATATGCCGCTACTAAGAAGGAGCTGCTATTCCAAGGAATATAGGAAATAAGTCCTGCTATATTTCCTCAAAGTTGTTATTCTATTATCTATAGTAATTGTAATATGTCATGGTTGTTTTACCACCTCGTTATTTGGTGAGGTTTAATCAGACTTTTCTATTATGTTTTCAATAAGCGTCAATCCTCTTTATAAAGGGATTTGATCAACTTATTTAAAAGAGGAGAAAACATAGAATGATGTATTCAGTATAGCAAAAGTTGCTCTTTTCTGTTCTTCAAGAGTTGTTCAATTGTTATGTAACTAGTTAAGAAGAATTTAATGGAAGAGTGATTTTGGATTATTTTCTATGTTAGTAGTTAGCAGAAGCCAACCAAGGAGGCCCACTTGGGAGGTGGATTAGATTAAGTTAGAGTAGATTTTCTTTTTACATTTTCCCTTATTTCAAGTAGAGTTACTATTTTACTCCTGCAAGCATTACTACTGTGAATGTTCATGCAACACTTGCAGAGATAGACATAGTGAATATTTTGGGTTGTTAGATAGGATTAGATTCATTTCACAAGCTTTCTATCATAATTCCATTAAGTAGTCGAGTGTGTTTACTTTCCTATAGTAATAGCATAGATTCCTTTCATGCATTTTATCTTCCTGCAACATAGGTGTTATGACTCTTAGATGAACTTAGTGCACAAACTGTGCTATCCCATTTCAAGTCTATGTCCCTGGGTTGACAATCTAAATGCATTTCATGATGGGAAAAGTAATCCTTAGCATAGATGTATCATTCCTAAGAGAGACAATGGCATGATTATTATTACCTATTGTGAGACTGTTTAGTATGTGCCTTTGGATTTAACATCTTGGAGACAATTTGAAGCTATGTGAAAGAGCGCACTGCTTGATCAAATGTAGGATGGAAGTTGGAAAATCTCAGTCAAATTTTGGTTTATGTGGCAAGCATTAATGATGAAATTTTCACTTTAAAGTACACAGAGACTTGCAGATCACTCATTGCATTCGAGTTGGAATGATTGAAGACCACAGAAGCCCTAGCAATTAATTGTGAAGTATTGAAGTTTGATTCACCAACGAAAGAGTGTGATTGATCGGTTGCGAAGCCCTAATCCGTAATGACAATTTAGAAGTTCTTGAAAACTGATTTGAAGTGATAAAACAAGTAAGTTATGGCTACACCTATTGTGTTTGATGTTGCGGAGAGGAAAATATATGTTTTCAAGAGGCACCCTTTTAAGTCTACCCTATATGACCTAGAAGGTGCATTCTCAAGAACCCCTATGGGCATCATGCATGTTGAAGACATTCATGCATACATTTACTACAAGAAAGAACCAGTTGGACTTGATAGAATTAGAGCGTACATTGAAACTATGATAAAGCCAGACAAAACCTTCCTAGATGAGTTCACACAACTAGAAAACCATCCCATAGTTGAATATGCTACCGCGTATGAGTTTTATGAGTTTGAATGGATCAAGATATTGCTCAGTAGGATTCATGATGACCTATTATGGATAGGTGAAGTGCTAGTGAGAATCATAGGAGACCTTATTCATGAAATGACATGCCTTTCAAGGACAGGTGTCATTCTTCCAGCAAGCAAGGATGTGCGAAAACTAGTAGAACATGCATGTAAGTCAAGAAGTGATTGACATAGAATGACAATTGAGCCTATAGAGGAGAAAGACATCAAATTGATGTCTATGATATTAGGTTATAGGTTTTAGCACACCAACAAGGTGAATAGTGTGTCCGCGGCCACTATTCTTATAACAATAAGACTTGTCAGAGAAAATGGTGAGTTCAATCTGTGTGAGATCTTGTGTGCACAATTGATAGATAATATTAGAGCCATCAAGCACGATAAGATCAAAATATTTAGGTTTGGGTCTTTGATTATCTACATGTACTTCCACATACTTGGAAAGATCTTAGATTTGTATTTAGACAAGAGTTTACCTACAATGCCACAAATATCTCTTAAGGCATCTACTGAGAGTACATTGAAGGACTACATGGAGTTGGAATTAAAGACATCTAGGATCAGAATGTAGATGAGGTATAGAATACTAGAGAGTATTGTTGAGATATATAAAGACATCATTTGTTTCATGGTAGAAACTGACATAACATGTATGGAAGTAGTTGAGCCTAGAACAAAGTAGATACATCCACTTGGGTATGAGGTTGAGGAACCAATCTTGGAAGCCTATGCAAAAGTATTGCTATCAGGGCCTAAGGACCCTAATGAACCTAAGTGGGGTACTTATGAAGAAAAGATAAGAGAATTTGATGTAGTTCTAAAAAATGCAACAACTAAGAGGAAAGCCTCTAAGATTACATCTGAAATACTTAGAATTCATGGTGTAACACAGGCAGACCTAGATAAAGCAAGAGAACAAAAGATAGCATTGGAGATTGAGATCCCATCCTCAATGGAAGCTAAGAAAGATGATCTTATACTAAAGAAAATCAAGATTGAGAAAACTGAAGATCCAAAGGATAAAAAGGGTAAAATAGATGTTATCCCTCCTGTGCCCAAATTGACAATTGATCTAACATCACCTCCTGAATATAAGGTAATGGCCAAGTGGAAGAAGGAAACCAGCACAAGTCACCCATCCTCATGGGAAACTAGAAGTAAGAAAAATGCTCAAGCACCTCCAGAGGTAGGTTGCAAACCTAGTCTTCAAGTTTTGAGAACAAGGATTATTGATGAAGGTAGATTAGATCAGATAGGAAAGTTTTATGAGATGTCTAGTGAAATTGATAAATCAGAGATTCATGGCATGATCATAAAACATATGATTAAGTTCAAGAAGATAGTCTTGGAACTTAAGATAGTTATTCTGGACAGTGTTTGGAATATCTTAGAATCCTTGAAGAAATAGGCTATTGAAGAAGATCTTAGAATAAGGGAAAAGATTCTAGATGAAAGCCTCCCCGTGTGTTCCTTAGAAGAGAAAATACTATTGTTAGATCTGGTGAAGCCACATCTAAGAACAAGGCTAAGAACACTACACATAATGGACAAGAATTTTGAGTTGGCAGCCAAAGAGATTGAGAAAGCTTTTGAGAAAGTTTTCTTGAACATGCACATGTATCCACCTACTACACCCACAAAACAAGTGCCCTCCAAGGAAGCTAAGGTGTCAGAGACCACAAATGTACCAATTAAAGGTCCTGAAGATTCAGCACCTATAGTGGTAACACCTACAAAGGTAGTAAAGTCTGCGCCCATGATAGAAACACAAAAATATGACACAATCTTTATTGATAATGTAGAGATTGCAATGGCAACCACAGATAATGACTTGGATAAGTTTAAGGAAGTCTTTGTGAGCACATAAGAAGTTGAACTCTATGTGGTGACAATTTATCCAAGCTACAAGAAGAAGTACTAATAGAAAATCTAATAGGTGAAGAAGAAGACAAAGAGACATAAAAAGAGGAAGAAAAGGTAGAAGAGGAGAAAGGAGAAGAAGAGGTAAAAGGAAGTGAGCCAATAGATGAACCATCTATTGAAATGCCAATTAGAGTAAAGCAATAAGTGATAGATAACACTCCTATCACTCCCTTACCTTCAACATCATTGTTGTCAAGTTTGACACCATACACTACAAGCTTGGACTCTTGGTGAGAAGAAGACCTGATCAAGACCAGTGTCCTAGCTATGGAAAAAGAAAAAGAGAAATAGGTGATGAGGAACCCTTTGTTTGTTGAATCAGTCAACATTATGAACAACTTGTTACCTTCAGACAAGAAAGTGTCTAAGGTTCATACAACTAATGATGTTAGCACCATTCTTACAACCTTCAAGACTAACTTTTCTAGCTTGGAAGAATCTGCATCACAAGTGGTAGAAGGAAAGTACATGAAAAAGAGATTGAATGAACTAGTTGGTAACTTTGCACTTGACCTAAGTTCATTGAATATTGGTCAAGCATCCTTGAAGTTCACAGCTAAGGGAAGGAAGATCATTGCTGATTGTATGAACCAGGATAAGCTGACTGGTGATCACTACAAGAAAATCCAGGAGGTAGAAACAATGATAGACAATGTAAGGAAATCAGTGGAAGATCCCTCCATCAATGTGAACATGTGCAATAATGTATACTAGGGGAAAATAGACAAGATAGAAAAGGCTGAGAAAGAGATGTCTAAGATAAGGGCAAGGCAAACACAGCTTAGGAATGCTCTTGCACCCTCTCTAGATGTACTTAATCAGAACATCAAGGAGATCGATGCCACTATGGTGACATATGATCAAGGTCCGAGCATAGATTTGGAGAAGATGAAGAAACTAACATATCCCTCATGCACCCATCTACAAATTGCTAATGTACTGATTGCATTTTGGAAATAAGAGATCCCAAATTTGCAGATAGCATATCCAGATGTCCTAACATTGTAAGTACTTGTAGATACACTTTTTTGAGCACCTTTGTCATTAATTTCAAAGGGGGAGTATTGTATGTAGAATATGGAGTATCATATATGATGTATAGAATAAGTATAGTATAGAGTACAAAGGGAGATATAAGTTAGAAATAATTTTGTATAAGGGTATAATTAGTAACTTCACCATATTCCTTTGTTTCCATTAATGACAAAGGGGGAGATTATTGGCAAGTTGACTATACTATTGTATATGACTAGATATAGTATTGTCATTATGGAAATAAAGTCATATAGAGTTTTGGAGTCAGTGCACATTATCATAAGGTCATAATATGGCTAAGTATAGAAGATTGGACAGTTAGCAGAGCACCAGTAGATCAGAGCATCAACGCACGTGTGTATGACTGAGTTATGGTATGTGCCCTTGAAGTTAAGGTGGTAAGTGTGTATTCATGCTAAGTCTAAGAGCACATGATCATATGAGAAAGTATGATGAAGATATAGATAATTGAAGAGGTACAACCAGTGAATGCCAGAACAAAACAAAGTATGCAATCGACTGTTAACATCTTGATTAGTGGTTATAATATTGTTTTGTAAAGGCTATGCACCTATTGTAATTAGGTTGTAGACATATAAACATCTTTTTTTGTAAACACGCTTGTGCCAATTCACTTGGAAGCGTTGTATGTAATCAGTTATAGGCTGACCTAGTTAATTGTTTTAGTAGTGCATATAAATATTAGATGTGCCTTTGTAATAAGACATGGATGTTGAGATAGATATAAGATAAGCAGAGTAGAAGTATGCGAAGAGTAGTTAAAATTTATTAGAGCTTTGCAAGAGGTCAAAGCATCAACACATCAAAGGAACTAATTAGACAAGCAGTGTCACAGTACCAGTTCATCCGACAAATATAGTGTGTATCTGAGATTAGAATGTTGTAGCCTTCACCACTTGAGAAGTGAGCTCTAGGACAGTGTGTCCCCACCCCTAACAGGATTATTGTAAAAGACTCCTAATAGTGTCTGACCCTTGACAAGGTCACTGTACTATAAACATTATAAAGAACAACTCCTAACAGGGTTGTAGATCTTCTAACAAGGATCATAAGACACTAGTGCAGTTCTTAGTGGGTGTCAATTCCCACCGAGGTTTTTACCTATTTGGGTTTCCCCGTAACCATATTGGTGTTATGTGTTGTGATTGTTTATCTTGTTTACATTGAATTTTATTTTAGTACTTAAGAAATCAAGTTAAGTTTCAAGAGTAAAGTAAAAAGATTAAATATAGTGAACACTGATTCACCCCCCCCCCTCTCAGTGTTCCCATTCCTAACATATTTAACTTGGGTAATCTTGATTTTACTAAGAAAATTTTAGGGTAAGATAACATTTCTAATACTAGCATTTTCATTAGAGAAAACTTTGAGGAAAAAGTAAAAGTGAAATCTTGGATTGATTTTTCAAATAAAACCTCATACATTAGACTATATTAAAATATGAAATTTGAGCATAGAAGAAAATGCAACAAAGAGGAGACTCCAACATGGAGCTAAGTTGATGAATTCAAGTTATATATGATCCAAAAGAAGACATTGTATCTTATCACAAAGATTTATTTCATAATGTGGATGCTTTATAGATAATTTTTAGGGTAGATATAGTGGGGTTTCCATTATATTTTGTCCAAAGATATCATATTTATCTTATGAAGGACCAATGTGCTTAAAGAGGTCATAATTGGAGCCATGGGTTTAAGTTAGGTAAGGAAGGGAAATGAATCTTAGCGTGAACTAAGAGAGGAATGTGATCCCCTTATGCTAGAAAGAACTCAAGGGAGGACACGTATTCATGTTAAGAAATTATGGGATAGGAAATATATTGATTATTATGAAATGATCTCCCTTGAGACTCATACGAATTGTCTTATTTTTGCTATAATTTATTTTATGACATATGGAAATTTGAAAGATAGTAGTGTAAAAAGTGGTATTTATTCCATTATTTGAGCTTCGATATCTTGGCTAGCATGGTGGTATAATTGGGTAGTGATTTTAGTTGTCTTGCTTCATTTTTCTAGTAACTATAACAATGTATTAAAATATTATAATTTCTTAGCAAGGATACCAATAGAACACTTGACCTTTGTGTGTGTGTGTAGAGAAAGGGATTTTCCACCCTCAAGATTGATGGAATACTAAGGGGTGAATGGCCCAATGCTACCTCACATTACTAGAACTCTTGCAAGATAGGGAGAATAATTAAATTAAAAGGTAATTGAATAACTAATTGTATAAGGTGAAATACCAATATAACTTGACAAGGCAATATGATGAAAATATTTAGACTACGAAAACTAAAAGAAAAAATCTTTAAGATCAACTAATAGGCTGTGGGAGCTCTCTCTCTACCTAAGATGCCCATGTGTGTTGGGATAGAAAGATAAGGGACTAAGAGGGGAAGGGTGAATGAATACCCTCAAAAACTTTTAACTGAATACTCAATCTGCAAATAGTAGTAACTAACTAACTAAATCCATTGTATGCAACATTCATTCAATTGAATTTGTAAATGTAAATTGTATGAAATGAAACAATAGATCAATCATGAAATGTAACACATAACACCAATATTTGGTTATGCAGAAACCCTTTTTAGAAGGTAAAAACTGCAGTGGGGATGACACCCACAAATTCTTCACTACTACAGATAATAAAGTTTTCCAGTTAAGGCTACAAGTTTTGATCACTTCTGGTGATATTACCTTGTTAGGAGTAACAATCAGATTGACTAGAACTACCCTGTCAAAGGATTTAAACAATACTACTTGAGTGTGCACTCGGTTAAGAGATTTAAAAATAGACTGTTAAGTCTACTCTATTAGGAGATTTTACTAAATCTCTTACAATGATTAGAGAATAACATAAAGCTATATGTAAATGAAAACTAAACTTTGTCTGAATTAGATCAATGATATACTAAATGAATATCACCTTAGTGTGTAGTAAACTGTCCTCTGTTCTGCTTGGTAGCCTTGGTTGTTTCTAAATAAACTAAATTTGATCACTGGTAACTGCTCTGTCATGCAAACCTTTTTTGAATTTTGATGTTAAGAAGATGGCTACTGCTTCATGATCTCCTTCTTCATATTACATTTGACTCACTTGTCAAAATGAAAAAAAATACAAATATATAGAAAAATGTTAAGATTTCCATGACCTAATTAGGTTTACAATATCTTAGAAAACCTATGATCTATGATGTAAAAAATATACCTAGATCTAAGTATTACATAGGAATCATCACTACATTTAATGATTATATCCATAATAAATAATCCTTGATCTTGGTAAAACATTTTATGAATTCATGTAACTATTTGCATAGATAAATGTGCCATTCTTGATTACTATGTCATTTCCTGGATAACTTGATAAACACAACCATCTCTGTTCAGTAAATACATTGGTGCTCGGTGTGTATGCTGCTGGGTGTTTACTGACGCTCGGTGCTCAGTTTACTCTAATGCTGGGTAAAACTACTCTGGTGCCCAGTTAAACTTGTTTCCATTTTTCTCTCGGTACTGCCTTGTGATTGTTCAGTGTGAAGGCTTGTTTGTTCAACCGACTAGCATATTATAGCTTATTGTTCCTCCTTTTACTGACTGATCAACTAAGATAACCAACTGATCCAATTTGATACTAATCACAACATCTAATGCTTAAATATAGATAAAAATCTCCCCCTTTGGCATTAGTATCAAAACTTGTAATGTATACAAATTGATATATCTCAAATTGTTCTACCTCTCCATATATACATAACAAAAATGACTCTTTACAAAATTACTCCCCCTCGGTGCATGCTCCTGGTATGTATGTAGTACACTTAGCATATATTTATACAATTGGCATATACATTATATTTCCCCCTTTTTGAGATTAATGCCAAAACAAAATTTGTACTTACAATTTGTCAAAAATGTGCTGATGGGTTTTCTTGAGAGAATCTAAGAGGTTCCCCATTCCTATTTCAAGTTGGTGAGAGAAATGTGCTCAAGACCGAGTTTTGTATGCATGTCAAAAAATTTCTCCAACACTAAAATTTCAGGTGTTGTAACTAAGGCTTGTGCCTTAACAATATGTCGCTCAATTATTTTGAGGTGAGGAAGAAATTCTTCTTGAAGCTTGGTGACTTGGTCACATATTTTATCCTCCTACTTCCTCAAGTCTTCTCTTAACCACTTGAGTTCTTGAACTTTGAGTATATGCTTATGAAAAGCATTTGGCTCAGTTAAGGATGCATTTTCACTAGCTTGGATTTTGGTATCCAGCTTCTTAATCTTTTCATTGACCTGAGCAATGAAACTCTCCACAATGCATAACTTAAACAACATCTAAATTGTCTCCTGAGTATTGTGCTCACATCTAGCTCGGTAGAGGCTTGCTCTTCTTCTTGAGCTCCAAAAATTGTGACATCCTCATCATCCTTGATGTCTTCAAGATCACCATTTGTGATGTCCTTAATTAGTACATCATATGAATCATTACTGATTCCCTATATTGTAACTTGTTCTGGTGCATCCTGGATCACATTAATTTCCTCAGAGGAAACAATGGTATCAGGTACCTTAGTATCTAATAACTCAAGTGTGGTCTTTGGTGCCAATTCTGCATCATCAGAATGAATGCCTTTTCCTTTTCTTTTGAGCTTCTTCTTGGGGATTATGGCTAAAGCCATCTTATCTGATTCAGCTTGGGCTTGAAGTATGGAAGTCCAAATAAGTTGACTATTCTCATTAATGTATGCCAAATTTTCATCAAGTATCTTCAGTGCCTAACTCTTTACTAAACATAATTTTGAATATGTTTTCATTAAGTGCTTAATTTATGGAATTGTTAGTGTCGATATTCCTAAAATTAGGGATTGTTCCCTCATTCTCTTCTCAATATTTAAGGCATATGTCCACCTTTGTGAAATTCTCTCATATAATGCCTTAGGTACATATTTAGAAAACTCAATTGGTACCTTCCTGAATTTGATCATCATCTAAATTATAGCTTCTTCAATCTATTCTAGTCTTCGGATGACAAATGTTCAAACCAACCGATTTCAGGATCACTTAATTCTCCATTTTCTATTATTTCTTTAGCTACTCTATCAATAGAGTGGTTTCTATTAACAACTTTAAATTTCTCAGTGTCATCTTCATCATCATCTATATCATCCTTCCCTTTGACTAATCTTGTTCTTTTCTTAGGGGCTTTGGTAGTGATTTTTGTACCTCTCTTCTTGTAAGTCTTTGTCGGTGATGTTGCAGTAGGCCTAGATAATTTCACAACTCCTTTCTTCAGTGGAGGTGAAGCTATAGTAGATGACCTTGTACATGCCCTTATTTTCACTTCTAACTGCATCTTCTTTGGAGTGGGGGAAGGCAAAACTAGTGTAGAATATGCATCTTTATCAGACTTGGTTTCTTCACTATCATGTGGTTTGTTAGAAAGAAGTAACTGACCTTTAGTTTCTACCTCAATTGGTATGCTCTTAGATGATTCAACATCATCACCAAATTTCTTAACCAAATTATTCATCATTTTCTTGGATTTCTTTTTTATTTTACCGATGACAAGGTCTATCTTTATCCTTGTCTTGGCTTCTTCATAAGTGCCATACCTAGCAGCTTCAGGGTCCTTAGGCTCAGCCAATAAAGCCTTTATTGACCTAGAAGAAAAATCAATATCTAATTCATAATCTATGGGGGGTAGCCATTTTGTCTTTGGCTCCACAACCTCAATCAAAGTGTAATCAGTGTCAACTAGAAAATAAATTTCATGTTCATACTCTTCAACTAGTTGTCTTGGAATTCTTCTCCTTGAATTCATTCTCTCCTTGAATTGTTCAAAATAATTGTCTACTAAACTATTAAAATTATCTCCCAAACTGTTAATTAAATTGGTAATCTGGAGTGTAACTGGCTTGTCAGTTCACCAATCTATATTACCAACCGAAGGGAAAATTTTTTGCACATAAAAGAATATGCATAGTAGAAAGGTTCCAAACTTATAGGTGTTATACTTTGCTGACCAGATATTCTTCATGTTTTCCTCTACCTACTTCAGTACTAGCTCAACAAGGTCCAACTGAAATCCCTCCTTAACTATCTTATAAGCTATGTCAACAATGCCACACAATACATTGTTTAGTCTGCTTGACTGAAATATCTTATATCCAATGATATAAGCTCTGAATCTTGTCTCAAGATCTTTGATTGTGATAACTTTCATTGCTTGACCATCCCATTCGGCTCTAGTGTTCTTTTCTATCTCACCTTGGGGTGCATTACTTATTGCCTTGACTTTTTCAGTGGTAGGGTATCCGGTTACCACTTTTATGATGTTCCTTGTAATCTTTATGGGCTCATCCAACCATAATTTTCCATCGTGATACCAACTCAACATGATCCTTATCCATTCATTCTTGAAGTTCCTTAAGAAATTTAGGGCAGTGACCAGACCTTTTACCTTCAAGTGCTCATGTTCAGGTTTTAGTTTTCAATCTTCACCACACAACTTCTGATAAGTTGCAAACATCTCAAAATCTCTTATCTCCTCAATTTTGCAATGAATGAATGAATGAACATCTTCCACCAGTAGAACCCTAGGTGGTATGCTTGAGAAAGCTCCCATTTTATCAATTTGCAATGCCACTTCAAGATGAAGTTTGTATTTGGGCTCATTACAAGTAGTGGACATGATTAGATTAACTTCCTCCTCCTCTACATAATTAGACTTGTTCACATTTGATGCGGGTGCCATAGATTCTCATTTAGGGTTTTGGTAAGTAACAAATGAACAACTTGACGATGATAGTACTTACACAGAATGACAATGAGATCACTCAAAATATTTCTAATCTGTGCTCAAATGTTCTGGAAAATCCTTTGCTCAAAATTTCTTTGAAAAGTCTTTGCTCTTCATGATCACTGTGTAAAAAATTAACTAAGTTCACCGCGTATTTATAGATTTTTCAAATTCCTGATCAAAATTTTTGTCATAAATGCTCGACCTAATCAGAGCTTGATGAAAACTATCAAACTTGGTGAATACCGTAAAATTATCATAAGATCAGTTAACATGTAATTTTACTTGGTTAATACTGGCACTCAGTTAACCTTGCATAATAGTCACTGACTGGCAATTTATCACTCGGCCTAACATATACCAACTATAACACTTTAAAGCTCAAAACTTGTAAAACCATAATGCATCTCAATTCATGCAAATTTGGTATGTGCACATGTAGTATAATGAACTGTATGTTAAATATGGTCAATTTGAATTGTCAGTTCCATACATACCCTTTTCAGCTTAGGTGTAGGTGCCGATGTCACCCAAGCCAATGGATGAGGTTTCACTGACTGCATTTCTTGACTCAACATTATCATTTGATACTTTTCTCCACATAGTGTTTCATAATCTCATGATATCTTCAATAGTATTGCCATTTTCAAAAGTTTTTGTTATTGGTGTTCGGTCTCTGCAATCTTTACTTAGGTGACCAACTTTATGACAATGTAAGCATGCCATACCTGTGCTTGTCCAGCTTTGAGGTTTTCCTATCCATCTCTTCCTCATGCAATTAGCTGCAATATGTCCATATCTTCCACATGCTATGTAGTTAACCCATGTGTTATAATCTCAAGTATAGGCATTACCTTGTCTTCTCAGTTGATAGGTCTTGTTCTATCCTTTTGGTGTCTAGACTTGCTTCATCCTTGTTTTGCATTCTTGTGAGGGGTGTCCATGCATGTTGCAAGTGTGACAATGTTTATCCATGTAGGGTTTGTTAGGAGTCATATTCAACTTAGATCTACATTCATATGCTTGATGTCCAAATGTTTTACAACTATAAAAATGACCATTGAATTTAGGAATGGTTTTAGGTTTACCTTGTGCTTTACTCCTGCAAACATTTGAAGTGTGGCCCGGTTTACCACAGTGATAGCATGATAGCTTCTTGGCTATTTGAATTTTTTAGTTATTCATTTGTTCAACTTTCTTAGATGATTCTCGTTGCTCGATATAGCCTAATCCAGTAGTGCTTCCAAGTTCTCTTTGACTAAATAGAAAATCATCAATTTTCTTGGAACTATCCTCAACCTTTTTCATCATCTCATTATGTTGCTACTCCATTTTCACTTTATTTCTTTGTATTTCATTTTCTTCTCTGAGTTCACCAATATCTTCAAGTTTCCTTGTCAACTCATTATTTACTCAGTTGATCTCTTGGCTTACAACAACCATCTGATTGGATATTTCAAAATGATGCTCAGTAAGTCTCAATATCTCAGATTCCTTAGCTTGTAACTTTTCAGTCATTTTTCTTCTATCTTCAACAACCAAATTTCTTTCTTGTCTAGCTTGTCTAGCATTGTTCATCACATGAATCATTCTTACCATTTGTGCTTCTTGACCGATCTGTAGGGCTTTTACTTGTTTAGTCAAGTGAATATTTTTCTTAGATAAATTAGATATTGCACCTTCAGATATGTGAGATATACTGCCTGAACTGGATCTAGAAATCTTAAATGGATCATCAATGTCTTCTTCATGGTAATCAGTCTCACACTGCCTAATAGCCATATCTTTTCTCTGAATCAATAACTTTTTCAACTCATCCTTATCTTACTTGTATTTCTCAATGAAGATCTGCATCTGAATCTTTTGATTCTCAATAGTCTTGTCCAACCTATATCTTTCCATGTTTAGATCTTTCCTCTTCAGTGGTTAAAATTCCAAAATAAGAGATCTAGCTCTGATACCAATTGTTGGGATAGAAAGATAAGGGACTGAGAGGGGAGGGGTGAATGAATACCCTCAAAAATTTTTAACTGAATACTCAAAATGCAAATAGTAGTAACTAACTAACTTAATCCATTGTATGCAACATTCATTCAATTGACTTTGTAAATGTAAAGTGTATGAAATGAAACAATAGATCAATCATGAAATGTAACACATAACACCAATATTTGGTTACACGGAAACCCTTTTTAGAAGGTAAAAACTACGGTGGCAATGACACCCACAAATTCTTCACTACTACAGATAATAAAATTTGCCAGTTAAGGCTACAAGTTTTGATCACTTCTGGTGATATTACCCTATTAGGAGTAACAATTAGATCAACTAGATCTACCCTATCAAAGGATTTAAAGAACACTACTTGAGTGTGCACTCGGTTAAGAGATTTAAAAATAGACTGTTAAGTCTACTCTATTAGGAGATTTTACTAAATCTTTTACAATGATTAGAGAATAACATAAAGGTGTTTGTAAATGAAAACTAAACTTTGTCTAAATTAGATTAATGATATACTAAATGAATATCACCTTAGTGTGTAGTAAATTGTCCTCTGTTATGCTTGGTAGCCTTAATTGTTTCTGAATAAACTAAATTTGATCACTGGTAACTGCTCTGTCATGCAAACCTTTTTTGAATTTTGATGTTAAGAAGATGGCTACTACTTCATGATCTCCTTCTTCATATTACATTTGAATCACTTGTAAAAATGACAAAAAATACAAATATATAGAAAAATGTTAAGATTTCCATGACCTAATTAGGTTTACAATATCTTAGAAAACCTACGATCTATGATGTAAAAAATATACCTAGATCTGAGTATTACATAGGAATCATCACTACATTTAATGATTATATCCATAATAAATAATCCTTGATCTTGGTAAAACATTTTATGAATCCATGTAAGTATTTGCATAGATAAATGTGTCATTCCTGATTAATATGCCATTTCCTGGATAACTCGGTAAACACAACCATCTCTATTTGGTAAATACACTAGTGCTAGGTGTGTATGCTGCTTGGTTTTTACTGATGCTCGGTGCTTGATTTACTCTGATGCTTGGTAAAACTGCTCTGGTGCCCAGTTAAACTTGTTTCCATTTTTCTCTCAGTATTGTCTTGTGATTGTTCGGTGTGAAGGCTTGTTTGTTCAACCGACTAGCATATTATAGCTTGTTGTTCCTCCTTTTACTGACTAATCAACTTAGATAACCGACTGATCCAATTTGATACTAATCACAACATTTAATGCTTAAATACATATAATAATCTCCCCCTTTGGCATTAGTATCAAAACTTGTAATGTATACAAATTGATATATCTCAAACTGTTCTACCTCTCCATATATACATAACAAAAATGACTCTTTACAAAATTACTCCCCCTCGGTGCATGCTCCTAGTATGTATGTAGTACACTTAGCATATATTTCTACAATTGGCATATACATTATATTTCCCCCCTTTTGAGATTAATACCAAAACAAAATTTGTACTTACAATTTGTCAAAAATGTGCTGATGGGTTTTCTTGAGAGAATCTAAGAGGTTCCCCATTCCTCTTTCAATTTGGGGTGAGAAACATGTTCAAGACCAACTTGTGCATGCATGTCAAAAAATTTCTCCAACACTGAAATTTCAGGTGTTGTAACTAAGGCTTGTGCCTTAACAATATGTTGCTCAATTATTTAGAGGTGAGGAAGCAATTCTTCTTGAAGCTTGGTGACTTGGTCACATATTTTATCCTCCTGCTTCCTCAAGTCTTCTCTTAATCGTCTGAGTTCTTGAAGTTTGAGTACATGCTTATGAAAAGCATTTGGCTCAGTTAAGGATACATTTTCACTAGCTTAGATTTCAATATCTAGCTTCTTAATCTTTTCATTGACCTCAGCAATGAAACTCTCCATAGTGCATAACTCAAACAACATTTGAATTATCTTCTAAGTATTGTGCTCACATCTATCTTGATAGAGGCTTGCCCTTCTGGTTGAGCTCTAGCAATTGTGACATCCTCATCATTCTTGATGTCTTCAGGATCACCATTTGTGATGTCCTTAATTAGTACATCATATGAATCATTGCTGATTCCCTATATTGTAACTTGTTCCGGTGCATCCTGGATCACATTAATTTCCTTGGTGGAAACAATGGTATTAGGTACCTTGGTATCTAATAACTCAAGTGTGGTCTTCGGTGCCAAGTTTGCATCATCAGAATGAATGCCTTTTCCTTTTCTTTTGAGCTTCTTCTTGGGGATTATGGCTAAAGACATCTTATCTGATTCAGCTCGGGCTTGAAGTATGGAAGTCCAAATAAGTTGACTATTCTCATTAATGTCTACCAAATTTTCATCAGGTATCTGCAGTGCCTAACTCTTTATTGAAAATATTTTTGAATATGTTTTCATTTAGTCCTTAATTTATGGAATTGTTAGTGTCGACATTGCTAAAATTAGGGATTGTTCCCTCATTCTCTTCTCAGTATTTAAGGCATATGTCCACCTTTGTGAAATTCTCTCATATAATGCCTTAGGTACATATTTAGAAAACTCAATTGGTACCTTCCTGAATTTGATCATCATCTGAATTATAGCTTCTTCAATCTATTCTGGTCTTCGATTGACAAATGTTCAAACCAATCGATTTCAGGATCACTTAATTCTCCATTTTCTATTATTTCTTTAGCTACTCCATCAATAGAGAGGTTTTTATCAACAAAAAATTTAAATTTCTTAGTGTCATCTTCATCATCATCTATATCATCCTTCCCTTTGATTAATCTTGTTATTTTCTTAAGGGCTTCGGTAGTGATTTTTGTACCTCTCTTCTTGTAAGTCTTTGTCGGTGATGTTGTAGTAGTCCTAGATACTTTCACAACTCCTTTCTTCAGTGGAGGTGAAGCTATAGTAGATGACCTTGTACATGCCCTTGTTTGCACTTCTGACTGCATCTTCTTTGGAGTGGGGGAAGGCAAAACTGGTGTAGAATCTGCATCTTTATCAGACTTGGTTTCTTCACTATCATGTGATTTGTCAGAAAGAAGTAACTGACCTTCAGTTTCTACCTCAATTGGTATGCTCTTAGATGATTCAACATCATCACCAAATTTCTTAGCCAAATTATTCATCATTTTCCTAGATTGCTTTTTTATTTTACTGATGACTAGGTCTTGATGAACTACAACTGATTTAGAACACTAAATGAAGAATATGTAATTTAAGATTATTAAGGAGTTTCTGATTAGATATGCAAGATGATTAAATCAGTATTATGTTGTCATTGATGTCAACTAGCTTGACAGTACTTATCTTGTAAGTTACTATACCGACACATCTGAAGAAAGGTGAAAGAGATGAAGAACAAAAATATCTACATGAGGAAGATGTATATATCAGATGAGGATAAGGAATACACTGAGTAACTTGTTGATGAGGCTATGACTTGATGATATCGACTTTATTATGTTGCATTCATCTATGATGAAGAATAGAGCTGAAAGACATAAAGCAGTGTTGCCGATAAATGAAGCATTCCAATATACACCGATGGAGCATAGTGTTAACCGATGCATTTCTTTGTTAACCGAGCAGAATAGAAAGGAATTAAATGATCAGTTTAAATGATAAAGTGATGAGCTATAAAGTGTATGAAATTGAGGTAACAGATAAGGTTTGTTATGAAGATCGATGACTAACATAATTCAAGAAGGATCTAATGGATCAGATTGAAATGTGTTACTAACACATCAACCAAAGAAGGTTAAAGAAGCAAAATCAATGAATAAGATTAAGCGGCAAAATCTGATGGAGGAAAAGAAAACAATTTACTCATCTATATAAGAGACATTGGTTTCATTGTTGAAGGATGCCGAAAGAAGAAGATACTGCAGAATTATCATGTGAACAAGTTTTTCATGCATTCTGATCATACTAGTTAATAAGAACTGAGCTACAGAACAATTACCGAGCTATAAAGAGTAATTACCGATAGATAGTAAGTTGATATAAGATTGAATCTGAAGGGATATATTGATCAGAAAGATTTGAATGAGCTGAACATTGATCTGTAAACTGAAATTAAAGTTGTTTCAAGTCAGATCATCTACTGTTACATATTTAACCATTGTACATAGTCAAATCTCTTAACCGAGTGGACTAAGAAAGTCTTTTGATGTTTCATTCATAGAGTGAACATTGCTATCCTGTCAACCCTAGAGTGACTACTGGTTGGACGATAACTTTTGGACTAAAATCCTCTAACAAGGTCACACCTAATAGTGTGTTTGTAAACCTTTAACAGGGTTCAGTCTTCACCGACCTCACTTCAAAAGAGTGAACATTTTTGGGTTGTCGGTCCCAGGTGGTTTTTCCCTTCACAGGGTTTCTACGTTAAATCTCTTGTGTTATGTGTTGATTGTGATATTTTCTTGTTATCATACTTTGCATATTACATGTTAGATTTGATTGGTAACTACTATAAGTTTTAGACTAACAATCGGTAAAAACACATATAGTAAAAGTGTTTTATGTTTAACGAGTAGCAGATGTTGAAGAATTTGTTTTGGATTATACATTTTATTTTGGGACACTGGATAAGTGATTCACGCCCCTCTCAGTTATTCTAACAATTGGTATCAGAGTATTGGTTGCTTAGAATAGAGTTTTAAGGACTCCAACAAAAAGGTCTCAAGATGTATAAGAGGGAAGTGCCAAAGCTGAACAAAGAAAACTTCACAGTATGGCAAAGCTGAATGAAGTTGCACATATCTAGAATTGGGAATTCTACACTAGAACTGATGGAGAATGGCTACATTGAACCGACACCAGGTCCCTTGACACTTGATCAACTGAAGGACAGGCATGAACACAATATTACTATGATGGAACTTGTTGCTGCCTATACCGATGCTGAATTTGAAGACATTAAGGGATGCACAACTACCAAAGCCATGTGGGATAAACTGACTCTAATATATAGTGGAGATGTGAATGTTAAGAGAGCCAGAGCAGAAAGCCTAAGAGGTCGATTTGATGATATGAAGATGAAAGAAGTTGAGAACATTGTGCAATACACAAATAGACTAAAAGAGTTAGTACATGCTATTAGAGCATCCGATGGAGTTATTGAGGATGAAATAGTGATAAGCAAGATTCTCAAAACTTTGCTGCCAGTTTATGCGATCAGGATCTATGCAATTCATGAAACAAGGGCTACATCCAACCTTACTCTTGACACACTGATTGGTAATCTTACAACCTTTGAATTGAACAACTTTGACAATAGTGTTGTGTAATACCCCAAAAATGGGCTATAAGTTCATTAATCTTCTATATCAACAATTCGAATGAAATTGACATGAAAGTCCTAACCTAAGGCACATCTAAACATCATTGAATCATAATTGATTATCTTAAATTTTGCATCGGGGAATATTCCTAGCAATATTCCTAATTATCTTAATTATCTTTAATTTAATGATTATTTGGTGATAAATCACATTTATCCTAAGTTTGATTAATTGAATATTTTCATATTTAATTAATTAGATTTAATATCTTGCCACTTTATTGTTTAATTAAATTTAATTCTATCTATTATTAATTGTATTATTTAATTTTGACAATAAATCCAATATCCTATGAATAATTGATTAAATTTTTATTTAATTGATTAAAGCAAGTTGTCATTATTTAATAATATAGTTTTTAATAAAAGTTTGATAAAATAGTTAATCAACCCATAAATTAATTATTTTATTTCAAAAATCAGTTAAGTTGAGCATAAATCACTTTATTTATTTATTAAATCATAATTATCCATGTGCACATTCAAGGACCAGTTAAACTCAAATTGGAAAATCAATGCAAGTTGTTAGCTTTTTGAAACTCAACATCTTTTTGAGTTTTAAAGTTGATCTAAACTTCTAATTCGAGTTGAACTGTGCTTTTGCATGATTTTTGTGACTTAATTATCTTTATTATCAAATAACTCAAAAATCAAGTTGAGTTATTTGAGTGATTTATGACTTTTTCTCATGCACCTCCAATGTCCTGGATTTCTATAAAATCAAGGCTCAGCTCTTTATAATTCATCTCTCAAATTTGGCATCCACAGAATCTCATATTTTTGCACAATCACGTTGGAGAATTGGAATTGGGAGAATCAAAGCTTATTGCAAATCAAGGCTATTGTGAGATCAATTTGTTTGTTTTACATTCATTTAGATTCTTTTTCATATCATTGTTAGATCATTTTAGCATATCAATTTCCATATTAGCATAGATTCATATCAATTTTTCATTATTATTGCATAAAAAATTTTAAAAAAAAAGATTAATTGTATTCAATTCATATCTAGATCAATTGCATTCAAATCCTTTGTTTAGGTGTCGTCTAGGTCACTGCTCTCGATAACAATATGAGAACATCAATCTCGCACCTACTAGAAGGCAGTAAATCGCTTGGTTAAATTAGATTTTAATTTTGCACAATTTTGATTTTTGCTAACCTCTAATATTTTACTGAAGTGTTGTGTCTACAGATCATGTACAATTTTCACACACACATTTCTGGCGCCCACCGTGGGGCAACCCACCTTTGCATGCTGGTTTTGATTTTTTTTGGGAGCTAAAACCCTAAAGTTTCAAAGATTTAATTTTATCTCTCAAACGACTTGGAGTTTTGATCTAAATTTTTTTTTGCAAGTTGACAACATATCAGGGAAGCTACAGTAAATAATTTAGAATTTTATGAAATGTTTTGAATTTTTAATAATTTTTTCTTGAAATTATAGAAAAAATTAATATCTGACTCAAATCAGCATATTTTTTAGAAATTTTTATATTTTTGGAAAGCTCTTTAAATTGTATAGGGGGTCCATTCTTTGTGTTTTAAATTTGGACATGATATAATAGCTCAAATAGTCAATTTACAAAAATTGGTCTGTTTTGATAAAACGGGTCTCTAGGGCACAAATGAAGAGATTTTCTAAAATTTTTGCATTTTTGGAAAGATCTCTATTTTTTAGCAGGGGTCTCTATTCTAAATTTCTATTTTTGTGGCCAAAATCATATCAAAAAAATCCGATCTTGTTGACTAGGTCAAATGCAGTGCAAAAAAATTAAAATTTTGTGATGGGTATGCACTTATTTTTCATATGATTCAATGCATGATATGAGTTGTCATTTGGATTAATTTTTGGTTATTATTTCTCCTAACAATTGATTTTTAGATCTAACCCTAGGATTTTCATAAGTTGAATATACCTTGCATATCTTGTTTGCTTGTTGGCTTGTTGGAGAGTTCGTAGCTTGCTTGCATAGTAAAGCTCAGCAAAAATTGCTAAAAATTAGGTAAAATCTACTAAGCACGTTGCAAGGATCCCAGGTATTCTCCTTCATCTAATGACATTTTGATTTGGGACTTAAAATAAATCTCTTGTGTGTCTAGCTTGGGTGATTCTTTTCATGCTTTTGTTTTACACACTTGCATAATTGATACTAGGTTGTGACCCCTTAAGGATTCATTAAGTAGTCTTAGATACTTGTGATTGATCTTGATTGCTATCTTGGGTTATTGGACTCGCTAATTTTCCAGCCCCTCATTTCTGCCCCGTGGTTGCAATCTCAACGCCATAAAGGGGAGGGGTCAACAGGACAGAAGCGTTAAGTGTTCCACTTGGACACCCTTTTGTGCTTTTAGGAACTCACTTGTTTCCTAAGTTGGGGACTCATTTTCAGCTTGTGTGAGGTGTTAAGTGTTCCACCTTGTGGACTCATCTCATATTTGCTTTAAGCGTTAAGTGTTCCTCTTTCTACTTTTTGGGTACTTTTGGTAGATTTACTTTCGGGAATATATCTGTGCTCACATAGTAATTAGGCCCTATGAACACTATTTGTGATTCTTGAGAGATTGGATTCCTAGCGAAATCTTTCTTGATGACAGAATCCTTGTAGGTAGGGAGGATACTTAGTGCATTTCACATTCAACTTGGTTAGTGTGTCTTCTCTTATTGATTGATACATTCTCTCCCAGGAGAGGTTGATAGATCACGTGGGGTTGACATCACAAGCTTTGGTGAATCAAAATTGGTTAGTGCACCTTCTCTTATTGATTGATACATTCTCTCCCTGGAGAGGTTGATAGATCACGTGGAGTTGGCATCATAGACCTTGGTGAAGCAAAACTTTGTCTTAGCGTGTCAGATTAATCTGCTTGCTTTGTTTGGGTAAAAAGTGAAAAGGTGTCAAAAACCTTGGATCTGGAGCCAAGTCTCCTTGTGGTATACTATTGTGAGTCATCTTTAGAGAGGGTTAACTGTAGCGGACAATCCCTTCACAGGGAAAACTGTGTTGACAGAACCTCAAGCGGTCATAGCCATTTTCATCGTGGTAGTGACAACCGCTATATAAATGTCCTTGTGGAAGAAATCTCCATGGGTATGGTTCATTGTTGGGTTGTCAGATCTCCCTAGCAGCTCTTGAAGATTAAGTTTTCAGACTGTGTCAAAACCTTGGTGCACCGGGATTGGAGTTCACCCCTTTGGATCATAAAAGTTGTAGAGTCAAACCATTACTAAAAACCCTAGCGAGGCCAAATTTTCATTTTATAGGGTATATGTGCGTTATTGTAAAACATTTTTGGAACATACACAATTAGCACTTCTAAGGATTAGAACGAATAAGTCACTTGATTGTTCTTGCACAAGATTGCTTTTGCCCTTGTTCATTATTTTCAGACATGCTTGAAATCACTTGCTTGCTATTTTGCGTGCTTGTTTATCTATCTGGTTATTGAAAATGGACAAATCTATTACAATCTTCAAATCTAGACATTGAAATTTGCAAACAATTCAAATCTGAAAACTCAAAATTTACAAAATCTGAAGTCAAATTCTTTTCTGGAGTCAAAAGTCATCTCAGGAGGTCAAAAAGTCATATGAGTTTCCATCAAGTGTCATTTCATTGCAACCCATCTGTCGTATGATAGCAAACCCAGTGTCGTACGAGTTTTCATGCCAGCAAATCTTCAAAGTCAAAATCTTGCAACTGTCATATGATATTGTCAACTGTCGTTTCATAGCCTACCCACTGTCGTACAAGTTTTTCAGAGTGTCATTTGGGAAATTTTTGAAAGTTGTCAGAAAATTGTCAGGATTTCTAGATATTTAGCTCTTTCAGCCTAGTTTCAGAATCTGTCGAATGGATCATTGTGTCAGGAATAGAGTAGTAGCTATTAAGAGTCCAATCATTTTCTTAAAGTGGCCTTTTGAATCTAATTCAGCCTTCTATCTAATTGATTTGAGTCTTTATCATCTTGTGTCAAAACCTTGTCATAACTATCAATCTTCAATCAATCAATCATCAAAACAACTAAGTGTTGTGATATCTTGTCCGCTATCTTTTGGGAACCTACCCATACATCCAGGGCATAATATCCTTCATCCACGTCTAATCAAAACTTCAAATCAATCAAACCTTGACAAGGTTGCGTCATCTGATCATCTTGATTCAATTCATTCTTCAATTATCTGAATCTTATTGTTTTGTTTCACTGAAAGTTGATGGTGGAGACTAGAGCTTCCTCTCACAAGAAATCTATTACCACTATCCAAAATCTGACTTTTGAGCAACTCATCAATTCTGGTCTTTACGAGGATGACGGTCTTGGAAACTATCGATTGAATCTGGTTATGTACCCCCTCCATCAACTCACGGAGGTACTCAACATACCCCTCATCAATCTAATCTAGGGAGTCCACAAACTCCTACCATGTCTCAAGCAGGGACAAATTTTGGCTCTCAAAGAGCTCAATCTCAACAAGGTGCAGATCAGGAACCCACACCTGAAGAAATTGCTCGCTACCAAAATGATGATGAATTTAACAAGATGATGAGACATTTCTTGAAAGAAAATAGAGAAGCATACTTTTTACAACTAGCTCATCAAGGAGCTAAACTTCCTCCCAACTTTAATGTTGAAGACATCATTACACACGAGGAAGAGAATCCACTCACAGCTATGATGAAACAAATGCATGCTATACAAGTTGAACTTAACAATCTCAAGAAAAAGAAGGAACCCAAAGAGTTCTCCATGGAGGCTCTATGTCCTTTTCCATTTGACAAAGACTTGTACATGCCGCCCTTTTCGAAAAGAGTGGAGATGCCAAAGTATGATAAGTATGATGGACACTCTGATCCCCAAGATCATGTCAGAGAGTTCTATATGCAATCCATGGAATTCATGCATGAACCAACCTATCTGATGCATCTTTTTCCTAGCTCTCTGGGTGGAGCATCCATTCAGTGGTTTTCAAGATTGTCTCCTACGATCAAAACATTTGAGGAATTGATTAAATTGTTTTATCAACAATATTCCTACAATATTCAGCATCTAGTCACCATGATTGATATTTGTAATCTCAAGCAATATCCAGGAGAATCATTCCTAGCTTTCCTCAAGAGGCGGTGAAAGAAGTTCTCTCTATATGCTAGACCAATTCCTGAAATGGAGAAACTTGAAATCTTTATCAATAACCTTGTTCCAGAGCTCAATTATCCTCTGCAAATGCAAGATCATACATCTTTTGACAAGATGGTGGATAATGCTATCAAAATTGAAAAAGTGCTTGTAAAAAAAGGGGAAATCACACTCCAAAAAGACAAGTACGAATCTAGATCTAGTTCCAAAGACAAGAACAAAAATTGGAACAAGAACAAAGGCATCATCATAGATGGCATTGTAGACACTGTCCGTGCCCCATCAAAGGCACCAACCTACAAGCTCACTCTTGGCACTCAAGCCATTAAAGCTTCAGAGAAAAAGTCTTCTCAACCATCTCAAAGGAAGCCAGAATTCAAAAAATGGGATAAGCATTGAAAATTTACTCCTCTAGGAGAGTCTTTAGAATCAGCTATGAAAACTCTACTGGCTGATAACATCATCTCTTTACCGCCAATCTGACCGAATGCTCAGGACCCCAAACCGATATGGTGGAAGGATAATGAATTCTGTGATTTCCATTGGAGTAAAGGTCACAAAACTAGTGGTTGCTACCACTTGAAGCATATCATTCAAGATTTGATCAATAGTGGAGACATCACAATTGACAATCCCATGAGCAATAATGATCATACAACATTCACAAATTTTTTTTTGAAACATGGTCAAAAGGTTTCAACTTCTCAGCCTAATATGGGGGCAAAAGTCAACTATGCCTACCCTGGAAATAACACTATCATCAATATGGTTGAACCATGTCTCTTTGAAAGTTGCAATGTCATCACAATTGTACAAAGAGACAGAGATCATTCCTCATCTAATGTAGTTACTTGATCACAAGCTCAAATGCATCTAAAAGGACAAATCCTGGATTCATCAAATGTCCCTAAAGTTCCCTTCAATCTTTCATCTGCTTCTAAATAGAAGGATGCTTCCAAATCTTCCAATCCAAAGGATACAAGGCCTATGTCTTATAGCATTGTTCAACAACTCTAGCACACTCATGCAAAAATCTCCATGTTTGAGTTGCTTTGAATATCTCCAGCTCATAGAGCCATTCTTGATAAAGCTTTGCTTGGTTCCAATGTTCCTGATGACCTTGATTTAGACAGGTTCCAGACTATGGTTGGACATCTTACATCTCCGCAATATATCTCCTTTTCAGAGGAAGATGACAACTCCTTGAGTCACCCACATAATCAGCCTTTGCATATAGAAGTCTTGATCCAGAATCGTAGAGTCAAACATGTGTTGATAGATGGGGGCGTTGGCCTAAACATTTGTTCTTACAACTTGATCACACAATTGGGATTTTCAGAATTGGCTATTGATCCTAGAAAGAAAATAACTATCAAGGCCTATGATGAACAAGAAAGATCTTCTAAAGGCACCATTATCTTACCTATCAGAGTGGGTCCAATTATCAAAGATACCATCTGTCAAGTGCTTGATCTACCTTTGGCCTACAACGTCCTTCTAGGGAGACCATGGATACATGAAATGCAAGCCATTCCTTCTACATACCATCAATGTTTGAAGTTTCCTTATGAAGGAGTCGAGGTTACTATCCCAGCAGATCTGAATACAACTTGCAACACCTTGAAGGAAAGTGCAGATAAGCTTGTACCTAATAACATAGAATCTCCCATAGAGCCAACTAAAGAAGCATCCACATCTAAAATGGAAGATCTTTCCAAAGAGGTTAATATCAAAGAAAATAGTATGGGAGAATACACTATCGAGCCAGTCTTATCTTTGACATCTCTCCCTATCTCGCCTAAGTCTTATGGGAAATCTTTGAAACAATCCAAGCCCAAACCTCAGGAACCTCTTGAGGCATATAAAAGGAATTTTGTAGCAGAACAAGTATCCAAGCAAGAATTTGAAGAGGATGAAGCTGTGCTATCATGGCTGTACAATGATGAACTTGAATCTCAAGTTGTTCAAACTAGTCACTCTGCAGTACCCAAACTCCCTTCCAAGTCATATGGTCTAGGAGGTAAATTAATAGCTAAGATGGGATACTTAGGTCAAGGACCTCTAGGAATCAGAGGAAAAGGTCTTGAGGCACCTCTCCCACATGATAGTAGAGAAAATAAAAATAAAATTGGCTTAGGATTTAAGAAGAAACCCTATCACCTCAAAGGTAATTGCTTGCATGTCATAGAGTAGATTGCACCAGGGGAACCTCTTCTTAAGAAAGAAGAAATAGAACCCTCAGATAGTGATTCAGATAGTTCAGAACTCATCCCCTATGAAAAATTGCCTAAAGAGATCAAAGACCTTCTTGATGATAAAGATGATCCTATCAAAAGAATTAATGTAGTAGAAACACAAGAACCTACTATCAATCAGGAGATCGTTGCAACACAAGAACCAGCTAATCTCAAAAACAATCAAGAAGAGGGAAGTGGTAGTGATTCTAAGACAAATTATCATGAGTATGAATTCAAATCAGAATTTGAGGGTAACCCTTCTTAGGGTATTCACCCTAACTTTACTCATGTTCTAAGATTTCCTAGAGATCCTGAATCAGAAGCTAAATCAAATGACTATGAATGGGGAGCCATTCCAGAACTAGATGAGCTTATCATAGAGAAACATGTTGATGTTATTCACTAATATGCACCTCAAACCAATGTAAGTCTAGAGTGAAATGATGAACCTATCGAGTCTGATCCACCTATGGCTGAATTGGACTCCCACGATGACATTGAGCCTATTCACAAATTGAATGTCTTAAGTTGTAGTATCACCTTTGAAATCGAGTGTCAGGTTAGGACCAATGATGATAGATGAATATCTATAAACACCATATCCCAAGCCTTTCCCTCTTTCACTATCTAACACCCTGATCTTATCGACCAAACTTCCACAAACCCAAACCATGGTATTTATACCTTCCCGAATGACTATGCTCTTACCTACTACCTCAATGCAATTGAGCCTATGAGTACTTCCATCAGTGAACCAAGCGTCAGCATGACCAAGTCAGACATCAAATATCTTAGTTAGAAAAAAAAGAGTAAAAAGAAAAAGAAAAAGAGTTCTGAGGGTGAAAACCACTTTGTGGCAGTCTCAGAATTGACAAAAGTAAAAATAAAAGACATATCCAAAGGTGAAAACCTCTATGAGGTGCCTAAGGATGAGATATTTGATGTCCTTCTGAGTCATTTATAGGACAGATCTCCAGTTCTAATTGAGCCCACCCAATCCATCAATTTGGGTACAACAGAGGAACCACAATTAGTACATGTAGCACAATCTTTATCAGAAGAAGAGAAACATAAATTTACTACATTCTTGATAGAAAAAAAGATCAACTTTGCGTGGAAGTATTCAGATATGCCAGGGTTGGATCCAAATCTTATCATGCACCATCTATCCATTTCTCCTGGAGTAAAACCGATCAAGCAAAAATTGAGAAAGATGCATCCTCATGTTGCACTTTTAGTCAAAGTTGAATTAGAGAAACTCCTAAAAAATGGATTCATCCGCGTCATAGACTATGCTGAATGGATCTCCAACATTGTACCTATTTCTAAACTAGATGGCTCAATCAGAGTATGCACAGACTTTAGAGATGTGAATAGAGCATGCCCTAAGGATGATTTTCCACTACCTAACATCGATATGATAGTGGACATGACTGCGGGTTTCAAGATGTATTCCTTAATGGATGGTTTCTCTAGATATAACCAAATAAAAATTACTCCAGAGGACCAAGAGAAAATTGCTTTCACATGTGCGCGGGGAACCTTTTGTTGGAATGTTATGCCATTCAGACTCAAAAATGCTGGAGCTACATATCAAAGAGCAATGACATCTATTTTCCATGACATGATGCATCGCACCATGGAAGATTATGTTGATGACACATTAGCAAAATTTATGATCAGAACTGAACATCTAAAGGACTTGAGCATGATCCTAGATAGAATGGAACAGTTTAGTCTCCGACTAAATCCTAAGAAGTGTAATTTTGGTGTCACTTCTGGAAAGCTCTTAGGATACATAGTTTCAAAGAAAGGCATTGAAGTTGATCCGGGTAAAGTCAAGGCTATAATAGAGATGCAACCTCCCACAAATATCAGTCAAATGAGGATGTTGCAAGGCAGAGTTCAATCTATCAGAAGATTCATATCACAGCTAGCGAACATATCACAGCCTTTTACAAAAATATTACATAAAGGTGTGACCTTTGCATGGAATGAAGAATGCAAGAACAAATTTAACCATATCAAGAAGTATCTATCAAATCCACCTATCTTGATGCCTCCTATTCATGGGAAGCCATTGATCTTATATGTCTCCACAACAACCACATCACTAGGGGCATTGCTAGCACAACATGACGAAGACAAAAAGGAAAGAGCCATTTATTATATAAGTAGAACATTGGTGGCATATGAAAAGAACTATTCTATGATTGAGAAAGCTTGTCTCACTGTGATCTTTGCATCATAGAAACTGAGACACTATATGTTAGCTCATACCACACATTTAGTAGCAAAAATTGACCCACTCAAATACTTACTAAGCAAGGCTGCCCTCACAAGTAGACTGGCTAAATGGGTCATGCTTCTAAGTGAATTTGACATTGAATATGTTGAAAGAAAAGCTATAAAAGGTGAAGTTATTGCTGATCAACTAGCAGATGCACCCATGTTTGATGACACACCAATGCAAATGGAATTTCCAGACTCATCTATTATGCACCTATCTTCTAGAGAATGGCAATTGTTCTTTGATGGCTCCTATACACAGAATGGATCTGGAGCAGGCATATTGTTCATAACTCCCCAAGGATACTCAATCCCCAAAGCATTCCGATTAAAGTTTCCTTGCATGAACAATATTGCAGAATATGAAGCCCTTTTGAATGGTATGAAAATAGCAATTGAATGGAGAGTAACAAAGCTACACATTCATGGAGACTCTCAACTTTTTATTCATCAAGTCAATGATCTGTACCAAACTAAAGATGAAAAGCTCATTCCTTACAAGAGAATGGTTGATGATCTTACGAAATATTTCATATCTATCACATTTGAGAAAATTCCTAGAATGGAGAACAAGGCTACCGATGCAATGGCAACACTATCTACTTTATTACAACAGCCTAAACATGAGCTACGCTACGAGTTCCTGGTGGAAGCACTTTCTTATCCTGCATATGACTCCCCTGAAACCCGCATGATTTGCACTGTTGTAGGTCATGATTCATCTTGATATAAAAACCTATTTTCCTATCTCCAAGACCAAATCATTCCTGATACCTTCAACCATCACGAAAAGAGATACCTTATCCGTAATGCCTCCTGATATGTCATCATTGGTAATGATCTATACAAATGAGGTCTAGATGGTACGCTACTTAGATGTTTAGAATAGGAAGAGTCTCAACATGCATTAGAGGAAGTCCATGATGGTATTTGTGGGTCACACTCGAACGGTTTAACGCTAGCTTGAAAACTTATTAGGGCTGGGTACTATTGGCTTGAAATGGAGAAAGAGGCTATCAAATTTGCTAAGAATTGTCAAAAGTGCCAAGTGCATGGCAACTTAATTCATGCTCTAGGGAGGGATCTAATCCCCTTTACAACATAATGGCCTTTCCATCAATGGGCATTCGATCTTATTGGGATGATTCATCCTCACTCTTCTAATGGACATACCCATATAATCACTGCTACAGATTATTTTACAAAATGGGTATAAGCGGTCCCTCTGACACAAGCAACGGGGAAACAAATATCTATGTTCATATTGAACTATATCATATGTAGATATGGGATCCCTCATTCCATAATCATAGATAATGGTGGGCAATTCAGGAATAAAGACCTCGATGATCTATGTGCCAAATTCAAGATCACCCAACATTGGTCTTCTATCTACTATCCACAAGGGAATGGCCAAGCAGAGGCTTCTAACAAAAATCTATTGAAGATCTTGCACAGAACAGTAAACAAAACTGGTAGAGACTGGCATCTCATGATTAATCCAGCTCTATGGGCCTACAAAACAAGTATCAGAACACCTACTAGGGCTACACCTTTCACTTTAGTTTATGGGTTTGAAGCGGTACTACCTATTGAGGTTGAAATCCCATCACTAAGAATCAGAATGCATGGTCTCGTAACTGATGATGACTACAGAGTGTCTAGGTTACAAGAACTGGAACTACTAGATGAGCGCAGACAAGAAACATATGATCATCTCAGAGTATATCATAAGAGAATGTCTAGAGGCTACAACAAGAAAGTCAAACACAGAGAATTTCAGGTTGGTGATCTAGTCTTGAGAGAAAATCCAAAAAATCAATCCCATCAAGAAGGCAAGGGGAAGTTCAAAGCCAACTGGCTGGGTCCCTTTGTCATCACTGCTACTTTTGGCTCTAGTGCCTATCAACTCTCAATGACTGAAGGAGAACAGCTCTGAGAACCAATCAACGTTCTCCATTTGAAGAAGTTCTACACCTAAGGCATTTAGTCTATGGTTAAATATCCTGAAAAAATTTATAAAAATCAGAAAAAGTCCTGAAAAAATGAACATCTTGGTGAAAACCTAGCAATAGGTGCCTTGATGATTCACAAAAAAAATAAAAAATATCAAAAATTCAAAAAAATTGAAAAAAAAAAAGAAAAATACAAAAAAAAAAAAGAAGAAAAAAAAGTGCCTTGGTGAAAACCTGGAAACAGGCGCCTTGGTAGCAAAAATAGAATCTCTGCCAAGATGGTGAAAACCTGGCAAACGGGTGCCACTTATTTCAAAACGCTCCATCTATCAGCGCAATCTTGGTCTTTCCCAACTTTTAGTCTTGCTTTAGTTTGTACATATCTCCCGGTTTGTTTTTGCATTTCCAATTTTCAATAAGTCAGTTTGTCCACAAATCTGCTCAAGTGTCAGTATCCTATCAATGTTCAAACTTGGGGGCAATCAATGTCATATCCTATGGTCTCCCATGTATCTTAGACGGATCATATCTAGTTAGAGTCCTTTGAAGCTTCATGTGAGTCAGTTAGTCTGTCTTGTCTCTAGAAAGGATTTTGCATCTACAACAACACAATCAAACATCAAAACTCAACTGAAAACAATCTATGCTTTTTACATGCTTTTATCTCCTTGTATGCTTACTGATTCGCATTGAGATTTTTGCATATTGTGTCCCTTCGAGCTCTTCGATGATGTCCTTTATAGGATTTAGAGAGTGATGACTGGGGGCATAATCTTTTCTTTGCCTTCTGCTTGTATGTGAAAATCTAACAACTTTGAAAATTTTGGATTGAAATGGTGTCCGACTATAAGAGCCTCTATCTCGAATAGGATGGCCATGCGTACCTTGACCATTGATACCCAGACAATTCAAGAAAGTTTGATCTAACTATTGTCTTTTTGAGTAAGTTCTTTCTCCTACTGTGGAACACGATCTTGCCTAAGGATGTGAATGATAAAGGATCACTACAGGCAATTCACATTGGATTTAGAATGATCTCTTGACTATTTGATGTGTTTGCAATGCAAGGAGTATTCTGGTCATCACAACGTTTATGTTTTGATGCTTATACAAATTGCTATATCAAAATGGACATGATATTCAGGTCATCCTGGCGTTTATGCCTTGGTACTTATATCTAATCCGACATTCCAAAAATAAAATCAATATTCATATGTCCATGGTTGTTTGACCAGTGGGGGTTGTATTGATTCTTGTGCATACAAATCAATATTCATATGTCTATGGTTTTTTTTAGCTAGTGGGCATTGTATTGATTTATCTGGTTACCTAAAAGTTCAATGATGATAACAAATCGACACATGATCAGTGACTAGGTCCTAGGTCTTAGGTTGCATTTCATATTGCATGCTTCTTTGCATTTTTCATCTTTGCATGATCTCACAATGACTAAATGAACTTCAAAGCTTAAACAATTCTTCATATCAATTCTTCAAATCTAACAAGAGCTAAATCTCACACGAAGGTTCCTCCAACGAAGCAGCAAGTAGAATCCTTTTTCGGGATCAAAATTCAAATCTGAGATCATTCATATTATTAACTACTTGCATAATTGACCTTCAATCATCACAGAAATCTAGTATTCAACTTAATTGATTATCTAACATCAAACTATCAAAATTTCAACTTGGTCAACCATGGTCAACTCATGGTCAAAGCTAGTCAAACTGGGTCTTTTGGGACCTTCCAACGATGCAAAATGCATTCCCGGATGTGTTTAACCACTTCTCAAATCAATTAACATGCTTCTAAACTATCAACGCTAACTTTTCTTATCAGATTTCAATTTTAATCCTGAAGGGGGCATGGTATTGCATATCATTCAAAGTCTGTAATCAAATTTGAAATCATATCTTTATGGAAATCAATATCTTTCTCAGTAATCAAGACAACAACCACGTCTAGTTACTGATTCATTAAAAAAGACCTCATCGCTCGGGGCAAATCTATCATCACTTGGGGCATATCAAATTCATCAAGATCCATATCAATCTGGTATTCTCCTAATCTTGTAAACTGTATCAATTTTTGCAACCATCGGATCATAGTGTTCTTTCCTTGGTTCTTTGGCAACTGAAGGATTCAGATGTGATACCTGCTAGTTTTGCTAAGACAATCGAGTCTAGAACCGGTCACTCACTTCTTTGCAATCCTAAGGTTTGGAATCAGGTGTTTTGACACTTTTTTGCAATCATAGGTTCATTTGCTATTATAGTGAACATTATCTTTGGTCATTCAGGACCTATTATCTCCATATCAAATCAATATCAATCAGCTTCTGTCTCATATCAATTATCAATTTCAAACATCAGTTTCATATCTCTATCAAACATAGACTGTCTTTGAACCACTGTGCTTCACATAGTAATTCAAAGAGGGGCAAAATGTAATACCCCAAAAATGGGCTATAAGTTCATTAATCTTCTATATCAACAATTCAAATGAAATCAACATCAAAGTCCTAACCTAAGGCACATCTAAACATCATTGAATCATAATTGATTATCTTAAATTCTGCATCGGGGAATATTCCTAGCAATATTCTTAATTATCTTAATTATCTTTAATTTAATGATTATTTGGCGATAAATCACATTTATCCTAAGTTTGATTAATTGAATATTTTCATATTTAATTAATTAGATTTAATATCTTGCCACTTTATTGTTTAATTAAATTTAATTCTATCTATTATTAATTGTATTATTTAATTTTGACAATAAATCCAATATCCTATGAATAATTGATTAAATTTTTATTTAATTGATTAAAGCAAGTTGTCATTATTTAATAATATAGTTTTTAATAAAAGTTTGATAAAATAGTTAATCAACCCATAAATTAATTATTTTATTTCAAAAATCAGTTAAGTTGAGCATAAATCACTTTATTTATTTATTAAATCATAATTATCCATGTGCACATTCAAGGACCAGTTAAACTCAAATTGGAAAATCAATGCAAGTTGTTAGCTTTTTGAAACTCAACATCTTTTTGAGTTTTAAAGTTGATCTAAACTTCTAATTCGAGTTGAACTGTGCTTTTGCATGATTTTTGTGACTTAATTATCTTTATTATCAAATAACTCAAAAATCAAGTTGAGTTATTTGAGTGATTTATGGCTTTTTCTCATGCACCTCCAAAGTCCTGGATTTCTATAAAATCAAGGCTCAGTTCTTTATAATTCATCTCTCAAATTTGGCATCCACAGAATCTCATATTTTTGCACAATCACGTTGGAGAATTGGAATTGGGAGAATCAAAGCTTATTGCGAATCAAGGCTATTGTGAGATCAATTTGTTTGTTTTACATTCATTTAGATTCTTTTTCATATCATTGTTAGATCATTTTAGCATATCAATTTCCATATTAGCATAGATTCATATCAATTTTTCATTATTATTGCATAGAAAATTAAAAAAATAGATTAATTGCATTCAATTCATATCTAGATCAATTGCATTCAAATCTTTCATTTAGGTGTCGTCTAGGTCACTGATCTCGATAACAATATGAGAACATCAATCTCACACCTACTAGAAGGCAGTACTAAATCGCTTGGTTAAATTAGATTTCAATTTTGCACAATTTTGATTTTTGCTAACCTCTAATGTTTTACTGAAGTGTTGTGTCTACAGATCAGGTATAATTTTCACACACACATGTTGTACCTTCTGTTGAATCCACTTTCATGTCCTCTTTGAAGATTGGTAAGTCTAGTAGTAGGAATAGTAAGAATAATGATAGTGATAGTGGTATCGACGATGAGCTTGATGAGCTTGAAGCTCTTATGGCCAGAAGATTACCCAAAGGTAAAGGAAGGTATAGAGGTAAGCTACCTTTAGCATGTTTTAATTGTAAAGAAGTTGGCCACATCACTGCTAGATGTCTGAATAAGAAAGATGATGATAGATCCAAAGACCGATCCGAAGGAAGCTATGGGAGAAGAGTCAACAGAGGCCACTGATACAACTAAAGAGATAACTAAGATAGCTATGACAAAGGGAAAAAGGTATGTTACATAGCTGAAGAATTTGAATCTGAATCTGACACTGATGATGATGTAGAAGTAGTATTTGTTGCTATGAAAGATGATTCAGAGGAAGAAGAGAAACATGAAGAAACAACACTGATATCTAAAGTAAGTAGAAATGATACATGGATCATAGACAGTGGCTGTACACATCATATGACTGGTGATATAGAGAAATTTGATCTACTTGATGAATATGATGGAGGATCTGTTAGGATGGGAAATGATGCACCTTGTATGGTTAGAGGTAAAGGTTCACTGATGATTAATGATAGAATAAAATGTGAAAATGCATATTGGGTAGATGGACCAAACTATAATCTATTAAGTGTGGTACAACTGAATAACTCAGGGCACCGACTTGCTTTTGAGACCAGAAAGGTAAAAATCTATGATGATGGAGGAAGACTTGTTAGAACTGGTACACAATCCAGAGGTAATCTATTTTATCTTGATATTGATCAGTGTTTTTGTTTATTAATGAAGGATGAAGATGCATGGTTATGGCACAAAAGGTTATGCCATGTGAATTTTGATAACATGATCAAGATTAGTAAGAGGAAAAGAGTTAGAGGGTTGCCTAACTTATCAAAACCAAATCATGCTATGTGTCATGAATGTTAGAAAGGTAAGATGACTAAGTCTAGTTTTAAGAGCAAAGACTACTCAACAAAGAAGATACTTGAGTTGGTTTAGACCGACCTATGTGATCCTATGAGAACTCAAAGTTATTATGGTGATAGATACTTTATTCTTTTTGTTGATGACTACACTAGACTGATGATAGTTATGTTCTTAAAAGAAAAATTTGAAGCTTTTAAAATGTTCAAATGGTATAAAGCTAAGGTAGAAAAAGAGACTGGTAAAGAAATTAAATGCTTAAGATCTGATAGAGGAGGTGAATTTATCTTTGATGAATTTACTAATTTTTGTAATGAGCATGGTATTAAGAGATAGGTCTCTGCACCAAGAACACCTCAGTAGAATGAGATTGCTGAAAGAAGGAACAGTTCAATAATTGATTGTGCTAGAACACTGATAATACAAAAGAATGTCACTCAGACATATTGGAGAGAAGCTGTTAGTACAACTATATATGTGCTTAACCAAGTACAACTAAAGAAGGACACCAACCAGACACCTTATGAGCTATGGTTTGGACACAAACCTATTGTAAGTTATTTCAAGAGTTTTGGAAGCAAATGTTTTATTCTAAAAGATGAGAGAAATGGGAAATTTGATTCTAAAGGCGATGAAGGAATATTCCTAGGATATTCTTCTAAGAGTAAAGCATACAAATGTCTGAATAAGGTTACAAATAAGATAATTGAAAGTACTAATGTCTGTGTTGATGAGTTTGATGAAAAGAACATAGAGGAAAGAAAGGAACCAGAAGACTATGGTAGATTCACTTACATTGAACTTCTTGACTATCTACTGAAGTCACAACCTGTGATAACCGGTCAGCAGGAAAATAACCCCGAGGAATAGGAAAGGGAAACCAACAAACAAGATGGAGCTACTGAGCAAGCACATGAACTTGAACAGGATGAAAAAGAAAGGAGAAACTGAGTACTAGCTAGTTTTTTCAGAAGACATCATCTTGAGATACAAATTATTGGAGACAGACAAGCTGGCATGTAGACAAGAAGCAAAGCAAGACAAGGTACATGTCTAGTTTGTGAATTTGAACCCAAGAATGTGAAAGTTGCATTAGAGAATGAAGAATGGGTTAATGCAATGAAAGAGGAAATATAACAAATAGAGAAGAAAAAAACTTGGTCCTTAGTACCCCAACCTAAAGATAAAAATGTTATCGATACTAAATGGATATTCAGGAACAAACTGAATGAAAATGGTGAAGTGACAAGAAATAAAGCGAGATTGGTATGCAAGGGATATGCACAGGAAGAAGGCATTGACTATGGTGAGACATTTGCACTATTTCTAGATTGGAAGGAGTTAGAATTCTACTTACATATGCCGCACACAAGAAATTTAAGGTTTATCAAATGGATGTGAAGTCAACATTTTTGAATGGTATAATTGAAGAAGAGGTCTACATAGAACAACCTGAAGGATTTGTTGATCCAGACAATAGAGACATGGTATGTAGATTACACAAAGCTTTATATGGTTTGAATCAAGCACCGAGAGCATGGAATGAAAGGTTGCATACTTACCTGTTAAGTATTGGATTTTAAAGAACTAGTGAAAACATCAATTTGTACATGAAAGGTGATACTGATGACACTATTCTTATTGCTGAAATTTTTGTTGATGATATTATTTTTGGAGGTCAAGATCATGTATGTAAATATTTTTTTGATGAGATGAGGAATGAGTTTGAAATGTCTATGTTCGGAGAGATTAAATTCTTTCTTGGATTACAAGTGATTCAACAGAGTGATGGGATATTCATCACACAGTCTAAGTACGTAAAGGAAGTCTTGAAGAGATTTGGCATGGAAGATGCTAAACCTGTGGGAACACCGATGGCTACTGGATGTAAACTGACTAAGGAAGATGAAACTATAGAGGTAAACAAGACACTTTACCGATCCATGATCGGTAAGCTAATGTATTTAGTTCACAGTAGACCAGATATAGCACATGCTATGGGAATTTTTGCTAGATTTTCTACTAATCCTAGAGAATCACACATGATTGCTACTAAAAGGATCTTAAGATACCTGAAAAAGATAGAGAATTATGGTTTATGGTATCCTATGGAAGGTAAGTTTGAACTGATGGTCTATACCAATGCTGATTGGGCTAGAAATGTGGTTGACAGAAAAAGCACCACCAGAGGAGCATTCTTCTTTAGTGAAAGACTTGTAACCTGGACAAGTAAAAATTAGGCTTGTATTTCTTAGTCTACAGCTAAAGCAGAGTATGTTGCTGCTGCTACTAATTGCTCAAACATTGCATATATCAAGCAAGTGTTGGAAGGAATGAATGAGGTAATCACAGACCCGGTGATTATATATTGTGACAACACAAGTGCTATTAATATTTCAAAGAATCCAGTGATGCACTCTAAGACAAAGCATATATCAATTAAGTATCATTACTTAAGAGAACAAGTGCAAGAGAAGCAAGTGAAGTTAGAATTTGTTACATCTAAAGAACAACTTGCAAATATCATTACAAAGCCTCTACCGAAGGACACATTTGAATACTTGAGGACTAGACTTGGGGTTCATCCCCTATCTATCAGTCACTAATGTGATTTGGATGTTGCATTAGCCTTACACTTATCAAAAGATAACACATGTTGATGCAGCATAGTTCACACTTTGGATAATGTTCAAGGTTGTGATTAAGTTTGAAGAGCTAAAATAGATTGGGATATCAGTATACAGAGATACAAAGAATTTATTGGACAACAGAGAGTTACTTGGCTACTACAGAGCTGATTATTTATTTGTTTCTTTGGCATTGTTGTCAAAGGGAGAGATACATAATATGAAAAGAAAAGGGAGAGATATGCACCGATGAGAACTATCTAAGGGAGAGAATGACAAAGCTGTATGTTATAATGATGTTTAGTAATGTAGTGATGTTAGAAATAGGGAATACTGAGAGGGGGGGTGAATTAGTATTCTAAAAACTTTATCTCTTGCCCAATTATGGATATAATAGATTATCTTTATACATGCATAACATAAGAAGCTAAACAACATGCATAACAATAAAGAACTCATAACACATTATTTGTTCTCGAGGAAACCCTAGCCAAGGGAAAACCCCAGTGGGGATGGTACCCACAAAGATCCACTAATCAAAAGTATCTTGTTAAGGATGTTGACCCTGTTAGGAGTCTATTACAAGCATATAGTGTATCAGTCCTAATTAAGGGACTATAGGCCTTGTTAGAAGCCTCAACCCTGTTAGGAGTTGTAGTACAAAATGTGATTACCAGATGAGCCCACTACCCAAACAAGTAATGTACAATATACAATGATTACAAAATAGGTTAAGGTACATAACCTTATACTTATACTACTTGCATCAATATCACTTCACTGCTCTTTTACTATCACTATTACATATGCTTCATATACTTCGCATCATATCACTTGTCCACACTATTGTGTTCTTTCTCAATAATGCTACAATTACAATTACAATTACATTTACATTTATACCAATAGATTTATCCAAGAGTTAACATCTAGGATGTCACCCCTTTATATTGTTAAGTCATTATTTTGATAAACAAAGTAATCCCTTAACTCTTTACTAGTTCTATCTTCATATTCTGTCTTGTCGGCTTCACACTATCTTCGGTAAAACTGTCATAACTTCTTTCGTACATTCCATACTAACTTGTGCTCTAAGATGGGTGATCAATAGACATCATAGAGTCTATGTTCAAGTGTGCAAGCACTGAAATTACTCTAGTCAATGTCACAAACAAAAACTATGTCCAGGTTCACTGGTAAAACACTGTCTCACACTTAGACAAATTTGCAATGCACTCTGTCATGCTTGCTCTTTGACCTATGTGATCTTCATGCAGATCATATGTTTACATAATGACAACATCTATGTAATAAACTCAGCCAAATTGCCAACAATCTGCCCCTTTGTCATTGGTGGCAACATATGAGAAAATTGGCTAAGTGTACAACTCAAAATCTCAAAATTGTTCAAAACTGTGGCCATAGTATAAAATACATACTATCCTGATAACTCCTCAAAAAAATATTGCCTCTAATATAGTACTCCCCCTAAGAGTAACAACCCTTATCATATACTATCAATTTTCTTCTATATATCTCTCCCCCTTTGACAACAATGACAAAATAAGGTAGGGAGGGTCACAAAATTGTATCACAAAAAGTTATATGTCAATTCATTTATTGCAAAGTCGGTAGGCTTGCAACACAATCTGCAAAATCTGTCTTCATGGCTTCTATCTCCTTCTCCCATGATTTCTTAATGGAATCTATCACATTAAGTAGTACGCTCAGTCCATAAGAAGCAATTTCACATGCTTGAATGTTTTCAAAGTTAAATTTCTAAAAAGATGTCTTTGCTGAAAGACATTCTTCCAATTGTTCTTAAATTATGCTCAACTTCATAGAAGCATGCTCTCTCAAAAGAGTGTATCTTCTCAATTTCTTGTCTTTCTCATCTTGTACAACTCTGATTTCATCATAAAGTTTCCTAACTTTCTTCTCAACATCATAGACCTTCACATTGGGGCTAGACAGAAGGTTTGTTTCATTTAGAATTTCTGCTTGCTTCAACTTTATCTTCTGATCTTCCTTAGTTGTCAAAGTTTTTGATTTTGTACACTGTATGTACAAAGATTTACCTGTTTCCAAATGCTTCCTCAAATCCTTGATACATATATCAAGAGTATTGATATCATTTTTGATATTCTGACTGATGTTTAAAAGCATTCTAGCCTCATAGTCTGCTTGTGCTTTCACTTTTGCAATATCAGCTAGGTTTGTGAATTCATTATCAAAGGTGCTCATTACCTTCTTTGCCTTCTCCATAGGGTCTGCTTTTGAAATTTGTGTAGTTACAGTACTTTGTAACTTCTTAGTTAGTTCCTTCAGACACCCTTCAAGACTCTTTACTTTCTTATTCTTACCAATTATTTTGTTCAAGGATGTAATCAATTCCAACTGATCATCATCATCTACTTCTTTTCCCAAATGCTCAATCATAGATCCAATTTGAGTCTTCTTTCCAGTCTCAGGAGTAAGACTGATATCTTCTTTGGTGGGAATGGGAACTTGTTCTTCTATAACTGGTGGTTCTACAACTATGGTCTCTGTCATCTCTTCTTCTTTTGTAGCTTCCTGTTCTTCAAAGGCTGAATTGTCAACAATGTTCTCCAAATTCTTGAATACATTTTTATCAGTATCCAAGGTGATTTTTGTACCTTCTACATTCATTTTTTCATCTTCAATATTAATAGTTGGAGAAGAGGGAATATCCTCTTGTACTTTCTCACTTGCTTTCTCTACTACAACTAATGATTCTCCAACATATTCTACCATAACCTTGATAATAGCCTATTCTATCTCAGAATTTACTTCTTCATACCCGCCTCCCATAATTTGAATTGTTCTCCTTTTGGTTCTTAGATGGGTGCTTAGGGCTTTCATGATCTGATTGAAATTTGTTTCATCTCTTATTTCACACAGCTTCCTCACAAGCTTTTCTCTGATAGCTGTCTCTTCCTCTAATGCTCTCTTCTTCCTATTTAGAAGTTTGTTATATAGATCATCAGGTATCTATCCTTGAATAGTATCAAAATTCTTGCCAGTCAAGATCATATGCTTCACAACTGCATTCTCCAGATTAAGTCTATTAGTATAATCATAAAGATCATAATATTTGTTCATTCTTGCAAAGTCACCATTCTCAATAATCTTCTCATTAAGCTTTTCAACTTTTGGTTTCTAAGCTTTCTTCTTAGTAGTGACATCATCTTTAACTTCTGCAATCTTTCTTGGAACTAGTTGCACTAGAGTTTTATGTCTCTTTCCTGGTCCAGTGGCACTTTCCTTAACTCTTTTGCTAGGTGTGGAGGAAGTGGATCTAGTAGACATCTTTGTTTCTATGTCCTTCTCAGGTATTTCCACTTTCACCTTTACTTGTGGTTCTTCCTTTTGCACTGCAATTGATGATAAAGGAGGGATAGACAAAACTTCCTTTTGTCCACTCTCTCTGATTGCTACTGTTGTCTACTTTGCTACCAAAAAATCTCTCTCTACCATTCCTGTATCTTTTAGGATTTTCTTAATAGTGCTCTCAAATCTCTTCTTAGACTACTTCTCTTCAATTAGAATCTTTGCAGAGTTGAAGTTCTCCTCAAAGGTTCCAAACTTGTTACACTGAGTGTCCAACTTACACTTCAGTAGTCTTCTAACATACTCTTCAGTCTCTACCTTAGATATTTCATAGCCAAGAGGGTCTATGAACTCTATTCTAGGTTCTACTACTTCAATATAGGTAAGGTTAGTATCCACCATAAAACATATATCATCTTTATATTTTTCAACAAGAGACTTAGGGATCCTTGATCTGCTAGACACAATATTCTGAAATGTCTTAATAACAAGTACTGCACTCTCATTAACACTATCAATAACATGCCTTCTGTATACTACATTAATCCTTTCCATTGTAGTTTGTCCATCATTTCAGTCATTTCCTATGGTGTAAGGAAATCTCCTCAAAAGATGAAAGAACATATATGTGATTAAGGATGAGAACCTAAATTGTGTATACTTAGTTTTCTTGATCTTCTCCAAGTTCTCAAACAATTGAATTCTAAGAATTTCACACATATCAACTGGCACCCTGTCAACACACATAAGATAGGCTGCATGTACCATTCTAGCTGCCATGTCATCCTCTCTTGAATTTGTACAAAACTTAGTAGTTAGGATCTTGCATAAGTATCTCACATCATCTTGTTTGATCTTACTAATCACAATTCCTCTACCATTATAGGATGAGTTTGTGTTGTCAATGACTATTTTCCTCATGTTTTTCTCATTAAAATGAATAGCTCCAATTTTAGATAATCTAGTGACTTCATGAATCAAATCAGCTATAATATCTATCACTCTATCTTCTAGCCAAAAATTTCCATTATGAATTCTGCTCAAGATAATCTTAGTGCATTCTTCATTATCAAATTCATACTGTAATCCATATTTGACAATTTCATTATGTTCCAAATATTCAAAACCTTGTTTTAGTGTCATATCCCGATTGTAAATCTTCTAATATTCATTTGTGAAATCACTATCATTTACTGTCTCTAGTTTGCATCCAAGATAACTTCTGACATTCTCTAAATGTAAAACTCTATCCGGTACAGATGATAATGCAAACCTAGGGTCTTCTTCCAAGGGTTCTACTGGTTCCCTTTTCAATTTAGGTCTATTCTTATCTCTAACATTGTGTATTAAGGAAACATCCATGATTTCTTCAAATTCCTTTACTGATTCAAATATTTGTCAAGTAAAATACCTTAATTTCACAATTTTAGGGCTTGCGTAGATTTGACACAAAATTCTTCTCCAAATCCTTGCAAAATGCTTTCAATCACTGCTCTTTGATCTCCTTGACACTTGAATTCACTTTGACAATCAAATAATACTGATCATAACCTTTTATTAATTCAATCTCACTTAGATCTAACATCGCATTCAATTCTTTTGCTGCTTCTTTCCAAAAAGTTGTCTCTGCTAACCTGCAAAACTTAAAACTTCTTGCGATCTCGCAAAACATAATATTTTTCTTTGCACTCTTAACCATAGCATTAGAACATCATAAAATACCTTTCATTAACTGTGCAAGACTCAGTTCATCATATATCTACTTCTATACTAAATCTAAGTTCCTATTCTACTGTAATTTACATAAATTAAGTACTTTGAGATAGGTCAGGTAAAGATTCATTCTTACCTTTCAATACTTCACCTTCCTGATTACCTTCAATGTTGAATATGTCTCCTTGATCTATGCTTTTGATAAACTTCACTTAATATGAATTACTAAAACATCCTTTCTGACTGTTACTAGCATCTTCATTTCTTCTTGCATGATTTCTGGGGTTAGGATTAGGATGAAAAACTCTATTGTTCATTCTACAAAACCTTGCTGTATGTCCAATCTTATTGCATATCTGACAAACAATTCCATTGTTTCCATATCTTGGTCTAGGTTGATTGATTTGTGATATGCAGTTTCTAGCAATGTGTCCAACCTTGTTGCATCTATAACATACTACTCCACTTCTTCTGTTCATATCTTTAGTAGGTTTCTTATCTGCATTGTTAGTATTCCTAAACATTCTACTACCATCATTATTCTCAATAAATTTAGGTTTCCTGCATTCAATAGCTCTATGTCCAAAACCATGACAATTGTAACAATAACCATTAAGAGGTTTAAATTGTATACCTGTGCAATCTCTCTTCATATGACCAATAGTATTACAAGCAAAACATATACCTTTGAATTCTCTTTTCATACCTTTGGGTGATTCCTCTTGCTTCGATGATTCTTTTTCTTTAGGTGTATCTTCAGATTTGTGAAATCACTATCATTTACTGTCTCTAGTTTGCATCCAAGATAACTTCTGACATTCTCTAAATGTAAAACTCTGTCCGGTATGGATGATAATGCAAACCTAGGGTCTTCTTCCAAGGGTTCTACTGGTTCCCTTTTCAATTTAGGTCTATTCTTATCTCTGACATTATGTATTAAGGAAACATCCATGATTTCTTCAAATTCCTTTACTGATTCAAAGATTTGTCAAGTAAAATACCTTAATTTCACAATTTTAGGGCTTGCATAGATTCAGCACAAAATTCTTCTCCAAATCCTTGAAAAATGCTTTCAATCACTACTCTTTGATCTCCTTGACACTTGAATTCACTTTGACAATCAAATAATACTGATCATAACCTTTTATTAATTCAATCTCACTTAGATCTGACATCGCATTCAATTCTTTTGCCGCTTCTTTCCAAAAAGCTGTCTCTGCTAACCTGCAAAACTTAAAACTTCTTGCGATCTCACAAAACATAATATTTTTCTTTGCACTCTTAACCATAGCATTAGAACATCATAAAATACCTTTCATTAACTGTGCAAGACTCAGTTCATCATATATCTACTTCTATACTAAATCTAAGTTCCTATTCTACTATAATTTACATAAATTAAGTACTTTGAGATAGGTCAGGTAAAGATTCATTCTTACCTTTCAATACTTCACCTTCCTGATTACCTTCAATGTTGAATATGTCTCCTTGATCTATGCTTTTGATAAACTTCACTTCATCTGAATTACTACAACATCCTTTCTAACTTTTACTAGCATCTTCATTTCTTCTTGCATGATTTCTGGGGTTAGGATTAGGATGAAAAACTCTATTGTTCATTCTACAAAACCTTGCTGTATGTCCAATCTTGTTGCATATCTAACAAACAATTCCATTATTTCCACATCTTGGTCCAGGTTGATTGATTTGTGATCTATAGTTTCTAGCAATGTGTCCAACCTTGTTGCATCTATAACATACTACTCCACTTCTTCTGTTCATATCTTTAGTAGGTTTCTTATCTGCATTGTTAGTATTCCTAAACATTCTACTACCATAATTATTCTTAATAAATTTAGGTTTCCTGCATTCAATAGCTCTATGTCCAAAACCATGACAATTGTAACAATAACCATTAAGAGGTTTAAATTGTTTACTTGTGCAATCTCTCTTCATATGACCAATAGTATTACAAGTAAAACATCTACCTTTGAATTCTCTTTTCATACCTTTGGGTGATTCCTCTTGCTTCGGTGATTCTTCTTCTTTAGGTGCATCTTCAGGTTGATCTCATCAAGCTTCTTCTCGTCCATGCTTTCAGATATCTTCAGATCTGGTTCCTTGCCTTCATCATTTGCTTTGAAAGTGTTGAATTCAAGACCAGTCTTATCATAGAATGGTTTTTGATAAGATATTTGTTCATCAATCTTCTCACTAGTTGAATATAGCCTTTCAAGTTGTTGTTTGGATTGAGTCAGTTCACCTTTCACAATCTTATTATATTTCTCAAGTTCATCATACTGCAAATTGACTTTCTCAATTCAGATGTTACTTTACAAAGTTTAGATTTTAGTCCTTCATTTTCAGTCTTTAGACTTTCATTTTCAGATTTCAAATTTTCTTCATTCTTTCCATTTCCATCTTTCAAACTAAGCTTCAAATTTTCTATCTTCAGTTCATGCTTAAGGATCTCATTTTATTTTTCCAAATTGTCATCACAATCTTCAATAAAAACTTCAGATTCCTTTTCAGATCTCAAATCTTCCAATTTGTTTTTCAATTTCTCAATGAGGTTCTTTGCATCATCATACTTTCTTTTCAAAGTATCTTTTTCAATAGTAAGCAAGTTAATCTGTTCAAGAGCTTCTTCAAGATTCTTCTGTAGTTGGTCCATATCTATAGAGATCTTACTCAAGCTGCTAGGCTTTCCTTGAATGATTCTTTTCCGAGTAACTAAGCTCTGATACCAATTGTTAGAAATAGGGAATACTGAGAGGGGGGGGTGAATCATTATTCTATAAATTTTATCTCTTGCCCAATTATGGATATAATAGATTATCTTTATACATGCATAACATAAGAAGCTAAACAACATGCATAACAATAAAGAACTCATAACACATTATTTGTTCTCGAGGAAACCCTGGCCAAGGGAAAACCCTGGTGGGGATGGTACCCATAAAGATCCACTCATCAAAAGTATCCTGTTAAGGATGTTGACCCTTTTAGGAGTCTATTACAAGCATATAGTGTATCAAATTTGATTAAGGGACTATAGGCCTTGTTAGAAGCCTCAACCCTGTTAGGAGTTGTAGTACAAAATGTGATTACCAAATGAGCCCACTACCCAAACAAGTAATGTACAATATACACTGATTACAAAATAGGTTAAGGTACATAACCTTATACTTCTTGCATCAATATCACTTTGCTGCTCTTTCACTATCGCTATTACATATGCTTCATATACTTCGCATCATATCACTTGTCCACACTATTGTGTTCTTTCTCAATAATGCTACAATTATAATTACAATTACATTTACATTTATACCAATAGCTTTATCCAAGAGTTAAAATATAGGATGTCATCCCTTTATATTGTTAAGTCATTATTTTGATAAACAAAGTAATCCCTTAACTCTTTACTAGTTCTGTCTTCATATTCTATCCTGTCGACTTCACACCGTCTTCGGTAAAACTATCATAACTTCTTCCGTACATTCTGTACTAACTTGCACTCTGAGATGGGTGATCAATAGACATCATAGAGTCTATGTTCAAGTGCACAAGCATTGAACTTACTCTAGTCAATGTCACAAACAAAAACTATGTCCAGTTTCACTGGTAAAACACTGTCTCACACTTAGACAAATTTGCAATGCGCTCTGTCATACTTGCTCTCTGACCTGTGCAATCTTCATGTGGATCATATGTTTCCATAATGATAAGATCTATGTAATCAACTCAGCCAAATTTCCAACAAGTGATTAAACATATTAAGCTAGGGAGAGCTTACACAATATAGTATTTGATCACAGAGTTGTAGAATATATGTTTGGTATGTGTATGGTACACTTCATTTTGCTTGAGTTGCCATCAATGCCAAAGGGAGAGATTGATGAACTACAATTGATTTAGAACACTGAATGAAGAATCTATAATTTAAGATTACTGAAGAGTTGCTGATTAGATATTCAAGATGATTAAATCAGTATTATGTTGTCATTGATGTCAACTAGCTTGACAATACTTATCTTGAAAGTTACTATACCGACACATCTGAAGAAAGGTGAAAGAGATGAAGAACATAAATATCTACATGAGGAAGATGTATATATCAGATGAGGATAAGGAATACATTGAGTAACTTGTTGATGAGTCTATGACTTGATGATATCGACTTTATTATGTTGCATTCATCTATGATGAAGAATAGAGTTGAAAGACACAAAGCAATGTTGTCAGTAAATGAAGCATTCTAGTATACACTGATAGAGTGTAGTGTTAACCGAGCTTGTGTTCACTGATGCATTTATTTGTTAATCGAGTAGAATAGAAAGGAATTAAATGATTAGTTTAGCCGATAAAGTGATGAGCTATAAAGTGTATAAAATTGAGGTAACAGATAAGGTTTGTTATGAAGATCGACGACTAACATAATTCAAGAAGGAGCTAATGGAGTAGATTGAAACATGTTACTGACACATCAACTAAAGAAGGTTAAAGCGACAAAATCAATGAATAAGATTAAGCAAAAAAATTTGGAGGAAAAGAAAATGATTTACTCGTCTATATAAGAGACATTGGTTTCATTGTTGAAGGACGCCAGAAGAAGAAGATACTGCAGAATTATCACATGAACAAGTTTTTCATGCATTCTGATCATACTGGTTAATAAGAACCGAGCTGTAGAACAATTACTGAGCTATAGAGAGTAATTACCGATGAACAGTAAGTTGATATAAGATTGAATTTGAAATGATATATTGATCAGAAAGATTTGAATGAGCTGAACATTGATCTGTAAACTGCAATTGAAGTTGTTTCAAGGTAGATCATTTACTGTTACATATTTAACCATTGTACACAGTCAAATCTCTTAACCGAGTGGACTAAGAAAGTCTTTTGATGTTTCATTCATAGATTGAACATTGTTATCCCCTCAACCCTAGAGTGACTGCTGGTTAGATGATAACTTTTGGTCTAAAATCCTCTAACAAGGTCACACCTAATAGTGTGTTTTTAAACCTTTAACAGGGTTGGGTCTTCACCGATCTCACTTCAGAAGAGTGAACATTTTTGGGTTGTCGGTCCCAGGTGGTTTTTCCCTTGATAGGGTTTCCATGTTAAATATCTTGTGTTATGTGTTGATTGTGATATTTGCTTGTTATCATACTTTGCATATTACGTGTTAGATTTGATCGGTAACTACTATAAGTTTTAGACTGACAATCGGTCAAAACAAAGATAGTGAAAGTATTTTATGTCTACCGAGTAGTAGATGTAAAAGAATTTGTTTTGGATTATACATTTTATTTTGGGACACTAGATAACTGGTTCACCCTCCTCTTAGTTATTCTAATAGGTCTATCTTTATCCTTGTCTTGGCTTCTTCATAAGTGCCATACCTAGCAGCTTTAGGGTCCTTAGGCTCAGCCAATAAAGCCTTTATTAACCTAGAAGAAAAATCAATATCTAATTCATAATCCATTGGGGGTAGCCATTTTGTCCTTGGCTCCATAGCCTTAATCAAAGTGTAATTAGTGTCAACTAGAAAATAAATTTCATGTTCATACTCTTCAACTAGTTGTGTTTGAATTCTTCTCCTTGAATTCATTCTCTCCTTGAATTGTTCAAAATAATTGTCTACTAAACTATTAAAATTATCTCCCAAACTATTAATTAAATTGGTTATCTGGAGTGTAACAAGCTTGTTGGTTCACCAATCTATATTACCAACCGAAGGGAAAAAATTTTGCACATAAAAGAATATGCATAGTAGCAACGTTCCAAACTTATAGGTGTTATACTTTGCTGACCAGATAGTCTTCATGTTTTCCTCTACTTGCTTCAGTAGTAGCTCAACAAGGTCCAACTGAAATCCCTCCTTAACTATCTTATAAGCTATGTCAACAATGCCACATGGTACATTGTTCAGACTTCTTGATTGAAATATCTTATATCCAATGATATAAGCTCCGAATCTTGTCTCGGGATCTTTGATTGTGATAACTTTCATTGCTCGACCATCCCATTCAGCTGTTGTGTTCTTTTCTATCTCAGCTTGGGGTGCATTACTTATTGCCTTGACTTTTTCAGTGGTAGGGTATCCGGTTACCGCTTTTATGATGTTCCTTGTAATCTTTATGGGCTCATCCAACCATAATTTTCCATCATGATACCAACTCAACATGATCCTTATCCATTCATTCTTGAAGTTCCTCAGGAAATTTAGGGCATTGACCAGACCTTTTACCTTCAAGTGCTCATGTTTGGGTTTTAGTTTTCCATCTTCACCACACAACTTCTGATAAGTTGCAAACATCTCAAAATCTCCTATCTCCTCAAATTTGCAATGAATGAATGAATGAACATCTTCCACTAGTAGAACCCTAGGTGGTATGCTTGAGAAAGCTCCCATTTTATCAATTTGCAATGCCACTTCGAGATGAAGTTTGTATTTGGGTTCATTACAAGTAGTAGACATGATTATATTAACTTCCTCCTCCTCTACATACTTAGAATTGTTCACATTTGATGTGGGTGCCATAGATTCTCATTTAGGGTTTTGATAAGTAACAAATGAACAACCCGACGATGATAGTACTTACACAGAATGACAATTGAGACCACTCAGAATATTTCTAATCTATGCTCAAATGCTCTGGAAAATCCTTTGCTCAAAATTTCTCTGAAAACACTTTGCTCTTCATGATCACTGTGTAAAAAATTAACTAATTTCACCATGTATTTATAGATTTTTCAAATTCCTAATCAAAATTTTTGTCATAAATGCTTGACCTAATCATAGCTCAATGACAACTATCAAACTTGGTGAATACCGCAAAAGTATCATAAGATCAGTTAACATGTAATTTTACTCGGTTAATACTGGCACTCAGTTAACCTTGCATAATAGTCACCAACTGGCAACTTCTCACTCAGTCTAACATATACCGAATATAAAACTTTAAAGCTCAAAACTTGTAAAACCATAATGCATCTCAATTCATGCGGATTTGGTATGTGCACATGTAGTATAATGAACTGTATGTTAAATATGGTCAATTTGAATTGTCAGTTCCATACATACCCTTTTCAGCTTAGGTGGAGGTGTCGATGCCACCCAAGCCAATGGATGAGGTTTCATCGACTGCATTGCTTGACTCAACATTACCATTTGATGCTTTTCTTGACATATTGTTTCTTAATCTCATGATATCTTCAATAGTATTACTATTTTCAAAATTTTTTGTTTTTGGTGTTCGGTCTCTGCAATCTTTGCTTAGGTGACCAACTTTATGACAATGTAAGCATGCCATACCTGTGCTTGTCTAGCATCGAGATTTTCCTGTCCATCTCTTCCTCATGAAATTATCTACAATATGTCCATATCTTCCACATGCTATGTAGTTAACCCATGTGTTATAATCTCAAGTATAGGCATTACCTTGTCTTCTCGGTTGATAGGTCTTGTTCTGTCCTTTCGGTGTCTAGACTTGCTTCATCTTTGTTTTGCATTCTTGTGAGGGGTGTCCATGCATGTTGCAAGTGTGAAAATGTTTCTCCATGTAGGGTTTGTTAGGAGTCATATTCAACTTAGATCTACATTCATATGCTTGATGTCCAAACTTTTTACAACTATAAAAATGACCATTGAATTTAGGAGTGGTTTTAGGTTTACCTTGTGCTTTACTCCTGCAAACATTTGAAGTGTGGCCTGGTTTACCATAGTGATAGCATGATAGCTTCTTGGATCTTTGAATTTTGTAGTTATTCATTTGTTCAACTTTCTTAGATGATTCTCCTTGCTCGATATAGCCTAATTCAGTAGTGCTTCCAAGTTATCTTTGACTAAATAAAAAATCATCAATTTTCTTGGAACTATCCTCAACCTTTTTCATCATCTCATTATGTTGCTACTCCATTTTCACTTTATTTCTCAATTTTTCATTTTCTTCTCCGAGTTCACCAATTTCTTCAAATTTCCTTGTCAACTCATTATTTACTCGGTTGATCTCTTGGCTTACAACAACCATCTGATTGGATATTTCAAAATGATGCTCTGTAAGTCTCAATATCTCAGATTCCTTAGCTTGTAAGTTTTCAGTCATTTGTCTTCTATCTTCAACAACCAAATTTCTTTCTTGTCCAGATTTTCTAGCATTGTTCATCACATGAATCATTCTTACCATTTGTGCTTCTTAACCGATCTGCAGGGCTTTTACTTGTTTATTCAAGTGAAGATTTTTCTCAGATAAATTAGATATTGCACCTTCAGATATGTTACATATACTGCCTAAACTAGATCTGAAAATCTCAAATGGATCATCAATGTCTTCTTCATGGTAATCAGTCTCACACTACCTAATAGCCATATCTTTTCTCCAAATCAGTAACTTTTTCAACTCATCCTTAGCTTTCTTGTATTTCTCAATGAAGATCGACATCTGAATCTTTTGATTCTCAATAGTCTTGTTCAACCTATATCTTTCCATGTTTAGATCTTTCCTCTTCAGTGGTTAAACTTCCAAAATAAGAGATCTAGCTCTGATACCAATTTTTGGGATAGAAAGTTAAGGGACTGAGAGGGGAGGGGTGAATCCGTACCCTCAATTTTTTAAAACTTAATACTCAATCTACAAATAGTAGTAACTAACTAACTGAATCCATTGTATGAAATATTCATTCAATTGAATTTGTAAATGTAAAGTGTATGAAATGAAACAATAGATCAATCATGAAATGTAACACATAAAACCAATATTTTTGTTACGCAAAAAACCTTTTTAGAAGGTAAAAACTACGGTGGGGATGACACCCACAAATTCTTCACTACTGCAGATAATAAAGTTTTCCGGCTAAGGCTACAAGTTTTGATCACTTATGGTGATCTTACCCTATTAGGAGTAACAATCAGATCAACTAGATCTAACTTGTGAAAGGATTTAAACAACACTAGTTGAGTGTGCACTCAGTTAAGAGATTTACAAATAGATTGTTAAGTCTACTCTATTAGGAGATTTTACTAACTCTGTTACAATGATTAGAGAATAACATAAAGGTATCTGTAAATGAAAACTAAACTTTTTCTGAATTAGATCAATGATATAATGAATGAATATCACCTTAATGTGTAGTAAATTATCCTCTGTTCTGCTCGGTAGCCTTGACTATTTTTGAATAAACTGAATTTGATCACTGGTAACTGCCCTGTCATGCAAACCTTGTCTGAATTCTGATGTCTAGAAGATGGCTACTGCTTCATGATCTCCTTCTTCATATTACATTTGACTCACTTGTCAAAATGACAACAATTACAAATATATAGAAAATTGTTAAGATTGCCATGACCTAATTAGGTTTACAATATATTAGAAAACCTAAGATCCATGGTGTACAAAATAGACCTAGATCTAATTATTACATAAGAATGATCACTACATTTAATGATTACATCCATAATAAATAATCCTCAATCTTGGTAAAATTTTTTGTGATACAGTGTAACCATTTGCATAGATAAATGTACCATTGATGATTACTATGCCATTTCCTGGATAACTCAGTAAACATAGCCATCTCTATTCGGTAAATACATTGGTGCTCGGTGTGTATGCTACTTAGTGTTTACAGATGCTCAGTACTTAGTTTATTCTAATGCTTGGTAAAACTACTTTGGTGCCCATTTAAACTTGTTTCCATTTTTCTCTCGGTACTTCCTTGTGATTGTTTGGTGTGAAGGCTTGTTTGTTCAACCGACTAGCATATTATATCTTGTTGTTCCTCCTTTTACCAATTTATCAACTTAGATAACTGATGATCCAATTTGATACTAATGACATCATCTAATGCTTAAATAGATATTACAATGTGAGTCAATGAGTACAATTTAGATTCAAGATGCTAACATGTTGCACATGTGTCTTATACTAATAGGGTACATGAGTCATACCAAAAATGTACAAGGAGACTCAACAACTAAATTCAATATTAACTAAGCTAAGAATAATAATAAGAAGTACAAAATAATAGGTATATAGTACTCAAATGAAAAATAATAAATGAAAACAACTTATAAACCTCCAATGATGAAGACTCCCAACATGCTATCCATCCTCTTTAGACTTGCACACAGAGAAACAAAAAAAATGTTGAGGCTATTATTTTAGAGGTCTACCAAAGGAACACCCCTATTTTGGTGTTTTTTTTGGCAAGTGATATTTTGGAGCACTAGGAATCAATTGAGGGTTGTCATTCATGGCAACACTTATGTTAAAGTGATCGCATGCATAGAGTTTTGGTACTGGAGTCACATTCATGAAAATGACTAAGTACAAAATCAAGATAACAGTGTACTGTGGTACATTTTTGGTTAGCAATGATAGCGTATGATGTATTATGGCTTGCAAAGTTAGTAGAAGGCATTTTGGGATATTTATATGCTTTAGTTAAGGTCGCATGGGTTTTGGTGATCAGATCTTACACAAGGGTAGGAAAGGTGAAGGAAGAATCAGGGTTAATTGAGACTGCTTACACCCACACATGCCCTACAAAGAGTTACACATAAAAGAAATATAAATACCACATGAAATTAGTGAGAAAACAATAGATATGAGACAAGAAACTAGTTGCAACACTGGAACAATTATACTAATCCTTCAACATCCCCAGTTGTGAGTCCTTCTGGGTTTCGACCTTATACAATGAGAATTATGCAATCAGAATCATTACATGCACCCAATCTATTTACTAATGTCTTTTTACTATCTACTCACTTCTTCACACTATCTCCTCTCCTAAACATCAACCTAAGCTCCAAATATATAGCCAGCAAAGCCACAAGTTGGCCAGTCAGGCATTTAATTACAATATAGGTCCACTTAGGAGGAGAAACCAAAACTAAAGTGAGAAACAACAAAACATAATGCAAAGTTGCATTTAGGTCCACAAATGATCCAAGAATAGATCCCCAACCATGCAAGATCCAATTTCCCCACATGGAACCACGCAAGACAAAATACCACACGTTTCATGAGCGAAACTGGTAGAAAATCAATGCCTGAGGAAAATTGTGATAACTTTTAGATCTAAGTGAATTAAGATGTGTGCCCTTATGAGATTTTTCAAAATTAGGTCCACATCACTGCATTAAATTTGCAAGGAAAGAAACCAATAGAAACATTAGTGAAAAAAAAAACATTAGACTAGTACAAAAAATAGGAATTTTTTTTTGGTGATGCAAGATTGCTCAAGACCCAAGATGCTCCTGCATCAGACACCTGGGGTAACAAAAGAACTAATGTCCACATCAGGCACTACTCAAATTCTCACCTGAATCATGAAGATCCAACTCAGCTTGTGTAATCCATGAACTGTCTTCAACTGGCTTGTCTTTCCATTGAACTAGATATTCCATGTAATCTTTTCCTCTTGTACTCTTGCTTACTTTGCTATTCAAGATCTTCTCAATACTATCTTTGTTCTTGTTAGGATAGTACAGATCATCTTCAGTCTCATCATTTGATTCAAAGTACTCAAAGATATCAGAAATGTTGAATATAGGTGATATATCCATGTCCTCTGGTAGTTCCACTTCATAAGCATTTCCACTATCAAACTTCTTCAGAATCTTACAAGGTCCAAACTTCTTCATTTTCAGCTTATTGTAGGTACCAACTAGAAATCTATTCTTCTTCAAATGAATCATAACCTTATCTCCAATTTCAAAAGATTTATGTCTCCTTCTCTTATCTCCTCTTTGTTTATATTTCAAATTACTGTCCTCCAAGTTCCCCTTGACTTCATCATGAAAAGTTCTCATGTATACTGCAAAATCCTCAGCTTTAGCACTTCTTCTGGTCTCAGTAGGTAAATCTCTCAACTTTGTGGTTCCCTTAGGATTAAATCTAGTAACAATCTCAAATGGTGTCCTCTTAGTACTTCTATTCACAAAATTATTATATGCAAACTCTGCTTGTGCCAAAACTAAATCCCAATTAGCAAGCTTATCTCCAACTAAACATCTCAACAAGTTTCCCAAACTTCTATTCACAACTTTAGTCTGTCCATCTGTCTGAGGGTGAAATGTAGAACTAAACTTCAACTTAGTATTCATCTTTTTCCAAAGTGTTCTCCAAAAGTAACCAGTAAACTTAGTAGCTCTATCTGAAACAATAGACTTAGGCAACCCATGAAATCTTACCACTTCCTTGAAAAATTAATTCAACTACATGCAACACATCAGATGTCTTCTTACAAGGTATGAAATGAGCCATCTTAGAAAATCTATCAACCATTACCAAAATAGAATCATTACCTCTCTGAGTTCTAGCAAATCCAAGAACAAAGTCCATACTCACATCTTCCCAAGGTCTATCAAGTATAGGAAAAGGTGTATACAATCCCACATTCTGACTAGTTCATTTTTCTATTTGGTAAATTCTGCAACCTCTAACCATTCTTTGTACATCTCTATAAATCTTTGGCCAAAAGTATCTTTCTAAAATTAGTTTCACCATCTTATCAATCCCAAAATGTCCAACAAGTCCACCACTATGTTTCTCCTTTATTATGTTTTCTCTCATAGATCCTCTAGGTATGTACAACCGAACTCCCTTAAACAACATGTCTTCTTGAATGAAATAATTAGTCCACTTGTCACTCACTATTTGTTCCTTACAAGATTTCCAACATTCTGCAAAATCAAGGTCAGTTTCATACAAATATTTCAAATCATCAAAACCAAGTACCTCAACTCTTACTTCTGTAAGAAAACTTCTTCTTTGGCTCAAGGCATCAGCAACCTTATTTGACTGTCCACTTTTATGCTTCAATGAAAAGGAAAAATTCTGCAAGAACTCAACCCACTTTATATGTCTCTAATTCAATTTATTCTGACTTCTTTTATACTACAAAGCTTTATGGTCAGTATACAAATCAAAATCTTTAGGCATCAAATAATGTCTCCATTTCTTCAAAGCTTGACCAATAGCATAGAACTCCTAGTCATAAACTAAATATTTTCTCTTAGCATCATTCAAATTCTCACTAAAGAAAGCTATTGGTCTTCCTTCTTGACTCAAAATAGCTCCAATTGCACTACCACTAGCATCACATTCAACTTGAAAAACTTTACTAAAATTAGGCAAAGAAAGTGTAGGTTACTCTGCAATTCTTTGTTTCAATGTTTCAAAACTCTTATGTGCTCCATGTGTCCATTTGAAATCCCTTTTATCTCCTCTCATAGTTTCAATCATAGCATTACAAATAGAACTGAAATTTGTGATAAATTTCCTATAAAAATTTTCCAATCCATGAAATGATCTTACCTCTCCAACATTCTCTAGTGTAGGCCAATCAAGTATAGCTCTCACTTTCTCAGGGTCCATCTTCAATCCATCAGCTGAAATTACAAAACCATGGTATGGAAACTCCTCTTTCATAAATGAACATCTCTTCAGATTTATCAACAAATTTTTTTCCTTCAATCTTTGCAATACTTGTCTGATATGCTCAATATGTTCTTCCTTACTCTTGTATACACTTAAAAATATCTTCATTAATTAATTAAATATTTATTATTTAATTAATATTCATTTCCTCTATTTATTAAATATATTATTCAATTTATTTAGTAAATTCACTATAGTTTATTCCTCTATCCCAAGTCCTCAAATTAGTCTTATTAAAGTGATTTAATTAAATACACACTCACTAAATATAACCAAGTCCCCTAGTCCACCTCATAAACCTAGTCACTTGACACATCACTTTGGCTAAAATAAATAATTATTATTAGTTATTTATTAATGATTATCCTCACCCCCACATGTCCTATTCTTAAGGGCTAAGTGGCCTCATAAGACTTGGTCTCATGATCACATGTCCTCTCTTAAACCAAGTCAAGAGACAATCCCTATTCCTAAGGAGCTTCTCAAGCCACCTCTAAGGGTCAAAAGTGACTCATAGGACACTTGTACAAAGAGTCCTCATGAGGAAAAAGTCCTTCCCTCTTCCTCTCTTTGGTCTTTGTGAGACACTTGACATGTGTCTTTCCCTTCCACCTTCTTCTCTTCCATGTCAATATGAGAGGAACATCATCCCTATTCTTCCTCTCACATTCCAACTACATCCCCCTTTCTCTCAACTCCTTCAACCAAGTCAATCCTAGCCCTAGGATCTTCCACCTTTCATTCTCCATCGTAGGATTGTGCCACCTAGGCTTGGATCCTCCAAAACTCTATAAAAGGAGCCTCATTTTCCCTTTGTGAGCTAATAGTGAATAGGAAATCAAGCATTCAAGCAATCAAGCATTTCAAGAGCATTCAAGCATAATCAAGCCATTTTCATATCACTTGCATCTCATTCACCATATTTGCATAATTAAGCTTTAGTTTTGCATATAATTCACTCAATCTCCACACTTTGGTGTCATCTTGGGCAAGGAGCTTCAAATTGTAAATCTAAGAGGTCAACACATCCAATAAATCAAAGCTAGGAGGGCAATGGAGACAAGGTACATGGTAGGTGAAGGTAAAACCTTGTTTTAGCTTCATTTTTAGTGTATTCTTCATTGTTGTTTGCTAATTAGTTTGATTTATTAATCTTAGAATAGTTAATATATCATTTAGAGTAGTTAGACATCTAATTTGCATACATTTTTTGCACCCACTATGGGGCCTACCCACATTTTTAACATTCTGGTTTTTAGTTTTTCGTGTGCAGGTTTTTCTACAGGTCATTTTTGCACATTCATACCTGACTACTGCACATATATCCCTTTCTGTTGTGCATCCATTTGTTCTACGCATTCATATCATCGCACTGCACATATATCCAGTTCTATTGCGCATCCCTTCATTCTGTGCATTAATATCATCTCACTGCGCAGACATCCATTTTTGCTGTGCATACAATTTTAAATACCCACTTTCTGACTTTTCAACTTCTGTAAAATCTTGCGCATTCATCTAAATTTTTAGCGCTTTCATTTCATTCTACTGCGCATACATAAATTTTGCACATCTACTCCATCGCACTACACATTCGTCACTTCTTGCTGCGCATACATCATTTCGATGCATCCATTCTGATTTCCTGTGCATTTGTTCTTTGTTTCTGCGCATTTTTTATTTGCAGTAGTTTATTTCAGTTTTATAGTCATTTTGGTTTTAGCTAATCTTTTTAACAAGTTTCTATTCATTCTGGTAGTCTTTAGGCTATTTTGCAGGATGATATTTTGAAGACCCCCATTGCTAAAATCTCTAATAGTTTATTTGTAGGATTTTTAAGGGGTTTGCAAAATAAACCATAATCTTGTTTAGGCTTTAAAATACGACATTTTTTTCAAATTCATGTGTCTTCTTTAGAATAGATTTTTTTTTGTCTATTGTGTCTTTGCTTTCTAAGCATATCTGTAATCCCAAAATTATTACAATGTATCCTCTCCCCTTTCCATTCGTGGACCTTGGGTGGAAGAGAAATTGTTATAATTTTTAGAGGGCGGTCTTTGGTGGGAAAAGAGGTACTCACCCCAAGGAATGACCCAACCAGTAACAAGCTAAAGCCAAGCCCTTCCAAACTGGTATATAAAAAATGCTAGTGTGATTAGTCTCACTTTAGACAGGTGTGAATTCATTGTGGCAACCAAAATCTCCTCTAGTACCCGAGTGGTGCGTTAAAGTCCTACATTGTAGAGGTGAAAGCCTTGCTTTGAAAGGATTGGGAGAGCCCCCTTAATTGCGAAAATGACTTGATCACAACCACCTGAATGGATGTCCTTACTAAAATCTTTTGTATAGTGGCCAAAATCCTTCTATTTGTTGGCTCAAGGGGTCACCCAAGCTGGTGAAGACACCCCACATTACTCACGGTTCATAGTAGAGATAACAGTTCTTTGGGAAGGAATGACCCATTGAATTTGGAACTTGGTGTGCTTGAGAAGTGAGTGCACTATAAGGAGGAGCCCGTGCCTCCAAGTTTCTAGGTTGTCTACTGTGGATTTGCGTGGCTGGATTTTATTATCCTAGTGGGGATTCAACAAATACTATCCTTGCCAACCTTAGGATTATAACTGTGTTTGTGCATTCATACAAGAATAATTATATTAAAATCATTTTTGTCTTGCGTGTGTGTGTTTATGCATTTTACTTTGCCAAAAGCCAAACAATCAGGAAACTAAAAATTTCATAATCTTCAAGCTGAAATCACTCAAAAATAAGAACCTACGCATTTATCCATTTCTACTACGCATTTGTGACATTCTATTGCGCATAGGTTAAATTGTCCTGCGCATTTGTTACTGCTATCATGCATTGGTCTATAACTTCTGCGCATTTGTTCCATCATGCTACGCATTTATTCAACTATCCTGCACTTTTGTTGCTACGCATTTACAATAGAGAGCATTCCCACTAACCTTGGAAATTTCAAAATTACTTTTTCAGATACCCATTTTTGTCTTCAGTAAGATTCTGGAAAAACATTCAATTTACATAGAACCTTTGATCTTTAGTTTGACCATTTTCATCACTTTTCATCATCCTTTCTTCATCAACAAGTCATCAAATCATTTTCTTCCAATCTTTAAAATTCCCAATTTAGTGTTGAAACATCACCTTATCTACCAGATTTTGATCTTTGTGAGTTTATCCTATTAGGATCTATCATCCTTAATCAAACTTACTTAGGTTACTATCTCTTGGTTTTTCTTTGTCATATCATAGTGAGATCCATACCTCCTATTGACTTAGATTTTATCAAATTATCTTATCCATTTTCAACACTTTTCAATCTATTTTTCATATCTTTTCTATCAAACACTCTTTTCATATCTTTTCATAAAAAATCTTCCATCCCACCATCATCTTTCACATTTTTATGGTTCAAACTTGATCTTAGAAACTCAAACAAACCACTAATCCATAATTTGTAGACAATATGGACAGAAACAAAGACAATGAGGAAAATCCTTGGTCTGGAATTCTTAAGAAAACTTCACTTTTTACATTAGATGAGGAACTCACAGATCAAGAACTTAGAGATGCTACACAAGATCCTCGGTTTTATAATGTCATGGAAAGACTCCTAGACCTGGATAGAGAGATGTATTTCCTCATGCTTTCTCAACAAGGAGCCAAACTACCAAGTGATTTTGATATTTCCCATCTTAGAGAACCACCTATCACAAACAATCAAGAAATTCCTAGTAGTTCTCAAGATACACATACTCATGGAGCAAAGGAAACCAGTCAACAATCCAATGCTTCTCAAAAAAATCAACAAAACAATGCTTCCCAAACCAATCAGCAATCCAATGCTTCTCAAAATACTCAACAACATAATGTTTCCCAAAACACTCAAGGAAACACATTATCTTTGGATCCCATTTTACAACAAATCCAGACGCTTCAACAACAAATCTGTGATATCTAAACTAGATCATCAACTAAGAAGTACTCTTTGGATGATATATGTCCTTATTCCTTTTGATAAGAATTTAGCAATGATTCTATTCCCTCCTCATTTTGAGGTACCAAAATTTGACAAATACAAAGGGAATTCAGATCCACAAGGCCACATTCGTGAGTTTTGTACTACTTGTATTGAAGTTGCTCACAATGACACTTATCTTATGCGACTATTTCCATGAAGTTTAGGAGGACAAGCCATGGAATGGTTCTCCAAACTACCCCCAGGCATCAAATCTTTCAATGAGCTTATTGTCAAGTTTGTGACTCATTACTCATACAATATCAAACATGAAGTCACTATGCTTGATCTTTGCAATGCACATCAAAAGAATGGAGAACCCTTTCTTTCCTTTTTGCAAAGATGGCATCAATTGTTTGCCAAATATCCATGAATAATTCTTGAACAAGAAAAGATGGATATCTTTGTGCATAACCTTACACCAGAAATTAGCTATAGGTTACAATTGCAATGTCCACCAAACTTTAATAAGCTCATAGAAAATGGTATCAAGATTGAGGAAGCTATGGTGAGAAAATGTGAGACTAAACTTTATTCCAAGGACAATGTTGGATCCTTGAGTTCATATCCCAACAACAACAACAACAATGACAAATCTAAATTCTGGATTAAAAACAAAAACATTTTCAATGATGGGATTGTTGATAATCGCAATGTTAAACTGACACAACCCCTTTTAAATCTCACAAGTAAGGCCAATGCTACTCAAGCTACTTACAACAATCAATCTATGAATCATAGCAACAACAATTCATCTAAACCAAGATTGCCTTTTATGTCACCTCAAAGAAATTTTACTCCTTTGGGGGAATCTCTTGAATCTGCATTGAGGAAGTTGATCACAAAGAAACTTATTACACTTCCTGAAACTAGAGAGTTTGAACCTAGAGTGAAACCTTCTTGGTAGAATGAGAATGATTATTGCTAATTTCACAGAGGAAAAGTGCATAAAACCAATGATTGCCAAAGGCTTAAAAATGCAATTCAAGACTTAATTGAAAGCCGTGAAATTAGTGTTGATGGACATACCTTGAATGAATCACATATGGATTTTAAGGATCCACTTCCTGAACATGAGAAAGGAAGTTCTTCCCATGCAAAAGGTGATAACCAAGCCAACTATAATGCTGCATCCTATAAATACGTTGGCAATATTTCTAAATGTCATCCTTCTAAGTACTATGCCAATGTGATTACCATAAAGGAAAAATCTGAGAGTCAACCAGTCCATGTTACTACTCGTGCTCAATCCAAGGTTACTCTCCAAGGAGTCCTATCTAAACCAAGTGCCTCTCAAAATAAGTATGTTTATGTCCCAAAGTCTATCCCTAATGTTTCCAACCAGTACAATCTTTTGGAACAACTCAAGAAAACACCCACCCATATATCCATCTTAGAGCTTTTGCATCTGTCCCCATCTCATAAAGATATCCTTGAGAAAGCTCTCTTAGAAACCTAGGTCCCCACAAATCTAGATCATGATCAATTTCAAGCTATGGTGGGACATTTAACAACCCCACATTATCTATCCTTTACTAAAAATGATGATTTAGCTATTACCCAACCTCATAATGCTCCGCTACATATCAAAGTCCTTGTACAGAGTCACAAAATCAAGAAAGTACTAATAGATGGAGGAGCTGGCTTGAATATATGCACTTTGAAATTAGTCCTTGCATTGGGATTTTCTAAAAATGTTGTAGATCCAAAGAAAAAAATCACAATCAAAGCATATGATGAAGAAGAGAGGTCATCCAAGGGATCTGTTGTTCTTCCTATCAGAGTAGGTCCTGTAGTCAAAGATTTACCTTGCTAAGTTCTTGACATTGATCTCGCTTATAACATTCTCTTGGGAAGACCATGGATTCAGTCCATGCAAGCTATTCCATCAACTTATCATTAGTGTTTGAAATTCCCTCACAATGGTCAAGAGATCACTATCAAAGGAGATCCTAATCCTTTCCAGTATTGTAGCATTGTGAAGATGTCTGATTCTTTGGTACCTTATAATTGTATTGGATCTTTTGCAATTACACCCATTGATCCTAGTAATATAGCATCGACTTCTACATCTAATGGGATCAAGCTAGACATAAAAGAATGATGTATGGGAGAGTACACTTTAGGTCAATCTCTTTGCATCATAGAGTTACCTTTATCTCCTAGATCATATGGTAGGTCTTTGATCACTAAACAACAATTGGAGCTCCCTTTCACACTTGTTTATGACACATTTATAAGTGGGGGAACTATATCAAAAGAGGCAGCTGAGCGTAATGCTAATCATTTGCTTAAGTCACAAAAGAATGAAGAGGATATCAAACATGAATATATATCACCTGATGTATATGGTAAAGGGTACACTTTTCTATAAAAGATGGGCTACCAAGGCATTGGACCTATAGGGTTACAAAGAGAGGGTGTTATAAAACCAATTTTGCAAAATCCAAATTATCAAAGAGATAACACAGGATTATGATACAAAGGAGAAGGACCAAAAGAACCAAAAGGAAAAGAAAAGATCACACCTTTTTATGAGACATCTAAATCTCCTTCTTTATAGTTCCAAAAACATGGTATGTATGTAGGTCCAGAGAAACAAAGGATAGCATAGGGAATCATTGATAGAATTGGGGATAATGATGATTCTGATTCTAATGATTATAAATGGGATTTATTATCTGATTGTACTAAATAAATAGGAGTTGATGTTGTCCATCACTATAGTAATGATTACCATGAGGGAGAGAGTTCAAGGACTGACTCACTAGGATTAGTTCCACGTGATACTACTCTTGTCGATTGTGAGGGAAGTGAGCATTATCTTGTGATAGATGAATTGGATGAGAGTATGGAAATAGACCTCGCTAATACCATCATAAACCTTGAAAAATTCTCCATCAATACCATCTCTGCCTTTGAAACTAACCTGAATGATCCAATGCCCCTTGTACATCCTAAACTTATCGATTGGGATTCTCCCGATCATCCAGAACTTGATGTCTTCCATAATGATGATGCAATTATTGACTATCTCGGAATCAGGGATCATTTACCACCAGGGGATCATAAGTCAAGATTTCTGATAGAACTCAATGACATGGCTTAATTTGGAGAGAGTGCCAATCCTTTTAGTCATAAAAATATAAAAATAATCAACAGATCTAATGGTGAAAACTACTCAGTGGCAATATTAGATCCAAAAATAGTAAAAAGAAAAGATGCATCTAATGGTGAAAACCTCTCTAAGGCACTTGACGATGGAAGGATTGAAACTCTTCCCAATTATCTGTATTGAGAGAAATCTTCTATCCTTATAGAACCAACAATACCTCTTAACATTGGAATAGAGGACTCTCTGTGCATTCTCAAAGTAGCAGCATCCTTGACAGAATCAGAGAAAGAAGCTTTTGCAAAGTTTTTCAAAGAGAGACAAATCAACTTTTCTTGGTCCTATGCTGATATGCCTGGGCTGGACCCTAATCTCATTATGCATAATTTATCTATTGCACCAGGTGTTAAACTAGTTAAGCGGAAGCTCCGCAAGATGCACCCACACATTGCACTAATGGTTAAAGTAGAATTGAAGAAACTCTTAGATGTTGGGTTCATTCGTGCTATTGATTATGCTGAGTGGATCTCAAATATTGTCCCTGTCTCAAAACCAGAAAAATCTATCCAAATTTGTATAGATTTTCAAGATCTCAATAAAGCTTGTCCAAAAGATGATTTTCCTCTGCCAAATATTGACATTATTGTTGATCTGATAGCTGGGCATGAGATGTTATCATTAATGGATGGTTTTTCTAGCTATAACTAGATCAAGATTGCGCTGGAAGACTAGGGAAAGACTACTTTTACTTATCCGTGGGGTACATACTGTTGGAATGTGATGCCATTTGGGCTCAAAAATGCTAGAGAAACTTATAAGAGAGCTATGACCACAATCTTTCATGATATGATGCATACCATTATGGAAGATTATGTTGATGACATTTTAGCAAAATCCAAATATAGAGAAGGTCATTTGAGAGTGTTGGATAGAATATTCACCCGGATGGAAAAGTATTAGATTAGACTCAATCCAAAGAAATGTGCATTCGAGGTCACATAAGGTAAATTGTTAGGGTACATTGTCTCGACCAAAGAAATCAAGGTTGATCCAGAAAAGGTTAAAGCAATTATGGAGATGGTTGTCCCCACTAACATCAGTCAATTAAGATCTTTACAGGGATGTCTCCAATCCATTCAAATATTTTTTTCTCAACTAGCAGATCGAAGTCATCCCTTTCAGCATTTGTTGCATAAAAACATCTTATTCCAATGGGATGATAAGTGTGAGGAAACCTTCAATAAAATCAAGCAATATCTAGCAAATCCTCCAACTCTGATGTCACCAATTCTGGGCAAGCCACTCTTGCTCTACATTTCAGCTATGAAAGTCTCACTTGGTGCTCTTTTGGCCCAGCAAGACCACGAAGGAAAATAAAAATCTATCTACTATAACAGTCGCACCCTAGTAGGATATGAGCTAAACTATTCTCCAATAGAAAGAGCATGTTTGACCATTGTCTTTGCTTCACAGAAGTGGCAACATTACATGTTGTCACATTCACTCAAGATCATTGCAAAAATTGATCCTTTAAAGTATCTATTAAGCAAGACAACGTTAATAGGTAGATTGGCTAAGTGGGTCATGCTGCTTAGTGAATTTGACATTGAGTATGTGGACAGGAAGGCTATCAAAGGCCAAGTGATAGAATATCAATTAGCTGAGGCCCCATTAACGACTGACCAACCTATACACACAAAGTTTCTTGATGCATACATCTTGGCCTTATCTACACAAACATGGAAACTATACTTTGATGGATCATGTACTCAATAGGGTTCAGGAGCTGGTATTCTCTTTGTCACACCGCAAGGATACACAATTCCAAAGTCTTATAAGCTGCTCTTTCCTTGCACAAATAATGTGGCTGAATATGAAGCTTTGATGATTGGGCTAAAGATGGCTTTACAATGGAAAATCACTGACCTGAATGTCTATGGAGATTCTCAGTTGATTAGAAACCAAGTTAATGATGATTATCAGACTAAGGATGATAATTTATTACCATATAAATGTATGGTTGATGACTTCAAACAATATTTCTCAATTATCACTTTTGAGTGGATTCCATGACATGATAACAAGGCTACCGATGCAATGGCTATGATTGCTTCTCTATTTGATGCAGAGGATACTAAAGCCCATTTTGAGTTCTTGGTGGAATTCCTAACTTGTCCTGCATATGATGATCCTGATACAAGTATTATATGTCATCTTATTGGACATGACTCCCCAATTTATGGAAAATTCTATTCTTATCTAAAAAATGACATCCTACCCCCTGACCTATCCTAGAATAAAAAATGAACTTTTCTCCACCAAGCCTCTTGCTATGTCCTAATATCCGACACCCTCTATCAGTGAGGTCTTGATGGTACTCTCCTGCAATGTCTTGAGCATGGTGAAGCTCAAAATGCCTTGCAAGATGTACATGAGGGTATTTTTGGGACACATTCGAGTGGTCCCTCCTTGTCTAAAAAACTCATGCGTATGGGTTATTATTGGCCTACCATGGAAACATATTCCTTTCATTTTGCTAGGGCATGCAAGAAATGTCAGATACATGGAAATATTATTCATGCACCAACACAAGAGCTACATCCTTTTATGACTACCTTGCCATTCAGTCGGTGGGGACTCAACCTTGTGGGCACAATCAACCCTACATCTTCCACTGACCACTAATGGATTATCACTGCAACATAGTATTTTACTAAATGGATTGAGGCCGTTCCATTGATAACCACCATAGCCAAACACATATCCATGTTTATTCTAAACTATATCATTTGTAGATATGGTATACCTATGTATCTCATTATTGATCATGGGAAACAATTCCAAAATTAGGACATGGATGAACTGTATGCAAAATTCCACATCACCCATAACTATTCCTCCATATACTATCCCCAAGGTAATGGCCAAGATGAGGCATCTAACAAAACAATTGTCAAAATCCTACAAAAGACTATCAATGACGTTGGCCATGACTGGCATATCCAATTGAATGCAGCCTTATGGGCGTACCACACCTCCATCTGTACTCCCACTAGAGCAACCCCATATTCCCTTGTTTATGGTTCTGAAGCTGTCTTTCCCCTCGAGGTCGAGTTGCCTTCTCTTCATGTCACTCTAAAATATTTAATTCCAGATGAAGAGTATAGAGTTGCATGATTGACTGAACTAGAATTGCTAGATGAATGCCATCAGAGAGCTTATGATCATTTGAAAGTCTATCAGCAATAGATGTCTCATCAGCATAATAGCAAAGTGAAACTCAAAAACTTTTAGGTGGGTGATCTTGTCCTTCATGAGAATCCAAAGAATCAACAACATCATGAAAAGAAGGGCAAGTTTGAACCCAATTGGTTAGGTCCTTTTGTAATTACAACAGTCTATGGTTCTAGGGCTTATCAATTGTCTACACCTAAAGGAGATCCTTTGGATGAGCCTCTTAACAACATACACCTCAAGAAGTTCTATCCTTGAAATCCCAATGCAAGGGGTCTATATATATAAAAAAAAGGTACAAAACAAATTAAATCAAAATCAAAATCAAAAGGAAATTGCAATAAAAACATGTGGTGAAAACCTGGAAACAGGCGCTATGTGTGACAAGTTAGCTCCTTTATCTATTAGGATTCTTCTAGTGTGTTCGTTCATTGTATATATCCACAATAAAATGGCTTGTCAGTCCTCATTTTTTCCATGTATATATCATAATAAAATGGCCAGTTCATAACATCATTCACTGTATATATCCATAATAAAATCCCATCATAGCTTGATCTTTTGTCTTGGTATTCATCCTTGTCTTGTTGTGTCCTTCTTCATCCATAATAAGTCAGTCCATCACCTAGCTGGGGGCATGTCCTCGACCTAGTTTGGGAAGTGGAAATATGATAGTCATGACTCTTAGAGGACAAAATGGAGCATTTTCACTAGACAAGTAGACATAATCAAACATTCTTACACATTGATATCCTCATGATGAATTGTAATATATGATCTATCTTTCGAAACATGACCGCTATCTATACGTCTTGACTATACATCAATTGAACTGATCAATGTATCTTACACTATCTTTTGGCAAAAGAAATGTATATTCATGACAGGCATGTTAGACTGGTTTGTTGTAGATTATGCATTCATATCTGGATTTCATTGTTATCATGTCTCTTATGCTATTCTAGGATATCTTTGACATGAGTTCAAAACTCCCATATGTCATTGATTAGAATAGATGGGATGAGGCATGATATTTTCTTTGATTGCTGTTTGTGGGATATTTTTTGATGAAATCGAAGGAACAAGTAATTGGGGTGTCTGTGCGTAAGTGCCTTCATCAGTTTAATAGTCTTGACAATATATTAATCATGTTGTTTTGAAAGTGCTATTAATGGTGATACACCACACATACCTCGACTCCAAATATTTGTTCCCCAATGGAGGGGGAAATATTCCTTGTCTATTATGCAAATGAAACTCAGGTCATCTTAGTTCAATTATACCTAGATGCTTGTCAAGTTTTCTATATTAAACTCCATGCAAGAAGTGCTCAAGTCATCCTGGTTTAATTATAACATGATGCTTGCATTTCCTTGCAGCATAACGAGCTCAATGATGAAACTTAAATTCCACTTATTATAAAGTTCTAAGATGTTACATGAAGTTGTGGAGATACTCGTTTCATATTTCATTTTGCATTGCATTTAATCGGCTCATGACTTGCATATCAATGCTCCTTTTATAGGGATTTGTAGGTTATCTTGCTTATTAGGTCATTTGTTATCCTGGTCCATTCTTCTTGTGTTGGGTACATTGTTATTTCAATTGAGGACATTTGGACAACAAAAACATTACTTTTTCATCTTGCATCTTACGAAACTTAATCATTTTGTGTAATTCATTTAGGACATGTATTATCATCATTAGGTGTGTTCATTTGTACATTACACATAAATATTAACATACATGTTTTGATCATTTAAAGTGATGTTTCATTATAGCCATCATTTTATCCTATTTTCTTTAAATCATGTTGTAGTTTTCTATATTTAATAATATTTGGTATATTTTCATTCATTACATAAAACATCATTTTCATTACATCATTCATTTATTATCCATTAAATGCATTTTCTCCTATTCATTTATTATCCATCCTTCATTTCTTATTGTACATATCATCATTTACATCATTGCATTAATAACTAAATAACATTGCATACATAATCATTTAAGACATGCATTTATCATCATATGTTAGATCATTAACCATTATGCATTCACAAGAAAGTAAAAAATTTGCATTCTAGAATGAAACTTCTATTCATAACAAAGTAAATCATCACATCTTGCATAAGTCAGTACGCACATGTATATATAATCATCAAAGAAAATAATAATAGAACTACATCACCATATATATAACATCCATCATCAAGGTCCATAAAACAATAAAATGTCCAAATGTCCAATGATATATCATAAATAACAATGTGTCCAATGTAATGACCATCAAGTCAATAACAAACTGAAACATAATGATATAATGATACAAAGAGTGTGTATACAATAATGTCCTCTATCTATGATGTACTGCCTCTAGACTTAGTCTATCACTGTCTGCGAGATGCAATAAGACCACCTAAACCTGAGGCTCCTACCGGATCTCCTGAACCTGTGGGTGCTCTAGGAGGGTGTGATGATACACCTCCACTGCCAGCTGGTACCTGCCTCTCATAAACAACTATCCTAATTGCAAAAGAGCTCTCTCTAAAGCTCCCAATCCACTGATCATTGGGAACAACCTGTCTATATGCATCTCGCCAAATAGGAAATCTCCTTCCCAGCCTGTAGCATAGCACACATATTGTCTCCGTGGGGACCCAAGTCCTCTTTCCTCTAAAGCTCATCTAATAAAGCCTTAGACTCCCCTAGTCTCTCTATGGCACTGTCTCACTCATGCCTGATCAAGGTGTTCTCCCTCTCTAAAGTCTCTACCTATCTCTCCAATCTAGGGACACGGTCTGCCTGCACCTGTGTCATTGCTAGCCTGACTAGCAATGAATCAATGTCTAGCTCCTCCTCATCTGTAGTGTCCCTCTATAGGTAGGGATCCTGTCCACCTATATCCATCCTAGCCTGATCATCTTGTGCATCCACATCTGACATTTGTACATCTTGACCTACCATATTGAGCATATGATCATCTTGTAGATCATCATGTACCTATCCACCCTATACCACTCTCTCCTGACCCAGTATGATGTCAGCCTCATCTTGTCCCGATGCGTGTCCTACTGGATCTCCCTGTATAGGGATAGCTACTGGTATCTACCCTGCCACACCTGCTAAAACCTATAATGGGGTACCTGCAGTGCCCTATGCTAGTCCCTGTCCCTATACCTATCTAGCTAGAGGTGGCATCAATCCCCGTCATGGTAAACCTCCACCTCTCATCCAAGGCCCAACTCTCTCTCCTCTCCCTTTGTCTCTACCATCTCCCCCATCTACACCATCTCCACCATCACCTCCACCTCCTCTCCCTCGGCCTCTCCCATCCCGGCCCCAGCGTCTCTCTACTGTATCTCTGTTTGGTGGCCTCTTTGTCAGATCAGTCAACCTCAGGAATGGATGCTCCCTTAGATGTCTCTCATAATCTGCTATCATCCCTAGGTATATGACCCCCTATCTCATGGACCATGCCTGAAATGACATGTCAAGGAATTCCTATCATGCAATCTCAAAGGACACCATCGGTCCCCAATTGTGCTGCTCCTAATGTGTGCGGGAAAACTCTATCACCCCTTGTGGTAGACCCTACATCCTATCAGACTATCATAACACCTGGCTAACCAACTGTCTCTTAATGATATAGGGTGTCCTCCCTATCAACCATCTAGAATCAAAGCAAAATCCAATCTGTCGCTTGTCCTCCCATGGATCACAATCTAGGTAGGGTCTCTAGATCACTGAGTCTATAGTATCAAATGTATAATGCCAAAACTCAAAATGAACCAACTTATGCTGAGTTTGGATAGATGCATACAAAAAGATATAAGGCTCTCCAACACCCCAAAACCTCATAGCTACTGGACATGTAACTACAATGTAGTCCCATGCCCAAACATGGAGCAATGTAACACCAGCTGATAAAGAAGCACTCCTATGGTATACCACCTGATGCAGATCATAGTATAGATGCGACAATAGACATACTCCTAAAGTAAATCAAGTCCCATCATCCATCATCCACTGTAATGTGCGGCCCCAACCCACTGCAAAACCGTGTGAGTGACGATCAGGGCATACGAATCCCCCAATCACTCCTACTAACACCACTGGCAAAGGCTCATAAAAATCAACCATGTCCTCCCAACTAATCTCTGCCTCATCAATCTCATCATCTTCAAAGATGGCCCTACACTCCACTAACCCACTGTGCTATCATAATGTACCAGCTTGCCCGTGATAGGAAGCCAGCGGATGCGATAAACATCCTCAAGTGTCACTGTCATCTCTCCTATCAGGAGATGAAAGGTACTCATCTCTGAGTGCCACCTCTCTGCTAATGCTACCATCATGCTCAAGTTCACCCAAATCTCAGGTGTATAGATCACATGGTACAATTTGGTCACACTGATCAATAACCTATCAGCCTCTGATAGTGCCAGCCTAAGGTTTTGTGTAATGGGATATCTCTCCCGTGACATCAGAACATCGGTAATATCCTCCTATCCAAGTCAATACAATCAAATTATCAAATTTTGGTTAACTGATTTATCTATCTATTTATCCTATCATATCAATTACAAACATGTTTATCACATGTTTCAATAGATGATTCTATCAATTATCTAACATCAAGAATGGTTAACTAGCGACCATGCTATGACGTTGCCTATCTTGACCAAATTGATCACATCAAATTGGATTATTGACATCAAGTTTGACCTAATTGACTAACTAATTTGACTAAATTCTATCATCCAAAACAAATGCACAACATAGAAAAATGCATGCGTAGAATCCCCTAGCGTTTGCACAGATTTACACATTTGTGTAGTTTTATTCAACATTTGCATAATATTCCTTAAAAAATGCACTGAAACTACATATGCGGACATTTATTTCATATTTTCAAAGTCTAATTTTCATTTCTAGATGCATGCACAACTCTATGATACATATGCGCATAATCACCAGTTTGCTGCGCAAACATGGCGTATTGTTGCGCATTCATGCGCCGTAACTGCGCATATGTTTTTCAGCCTAAAAACCAGAAAATTTATAAATTTTCCTATGGTTTGATCTATCCTAAACATGCTACATATCAAATTCTAACATGCTAAAAATCACAAATTGACAAAGAGGATCGAGTCACCTACCGGCTCTCCCGAATCGGGCGGTCTCTGGAATCGTCTGACTCTCTCAAAGCGATGATCTAATAGTGGGAATGACATCCTGGTGGATTTTCTCTTCTCTCTCTCAAGCTCTAATCTCCAAATGACATGTGTGCATAATGAGTCGATTGTGGACCCCTTTGCACTATTTATAGCCTGTGGACCCGATGTGCTTGGTGTGTGGACCCTACCTCCCATTATTCTTCCGTTTCACCCCATTTTCTTCACTTCCTCCTCAATTTTTTTTTCAAGAGATTGATTATAAATAAATAAATAAAAAAAACAAAATAAATGATAATAAAAAAAATCAGAAATCAATCTCTTGAGGGGGCAGGTATAGGTCACTTTCGTCTAGGACATTGTCTGGGGCAGGGGCAAAATGCTTGAATTTTTCTTTGAAATAATGCAACATGCACATTATTTCAAAGAGGGGCAAAATGTATACACTTAAAAATGGCTTCATTAATTAATTAAATATTTATTATTTAATTAATATTCATTTCCTCTATTTATTAAATAGATAAATCAATTTATTTAGTAAATTCACTATAGTTTATTCCTCTATCCTAAGTCCTCAAATTAGTCTTATTAAAGTGATTTAATTAAATACACACTCACTAAATATGACTAAATCTCCTAGTCCACCTCATAAACCTAGTCACTTGACACATCACTTTGGCTAAAATAAATAATTATTATTAATTATTTATTAATGATTATCCTCACCCACACATGTCCTATTCTTAAGGGCTATGTGGCCTCGTAAGACTTGGTCTGATGACCACATGTCCTCTCTCAAACCAAGTCAAGAGACAATCCCTATTCCTAAGGGGCTTCTCAAGCCACCTCTAAGAGTCAAAAGTGACTCATAGGACACTTGTACAAAGAGTCCTCATGAGGAAAAATTCCTTCCCTCTTCCTCTCTTTGGTCTTTGTGAGACACTTGACACGTGTCTTTCCCTTCCACCTTTTTCTCTTCCATGTCAATATGAGAGGAACATCATCCCTATTCTTCCTCTCACATTCCAACTACATCCCCCTTTCTCTCAACTCCTTCAACCAAGTCAATCCTAGCCCTAAGATCTTCCACCTTTCATTCTCCACCATAGGATTGTGCCACCTAGGCTTGGATCCTCCAAAACTCTATAAAAGGAGCCTCATTTTCCCTTTGTGAGCTAATAGTGAATAGGCAATCAAGCATTCAAGAAATCAAGCAATCAAGCATTTCAAGAGCATTCAAGCATAATCAAGCCATTTTCATATCACTTGCATATCATTCACCATATTTGCATAATTAAGCTTTAGTTTTGCATATAATTCACTCAATCTCCACACTTTGGTGTCATCTTGGGAAAGGAGCTTCAAATTGGAAATTTGAGAGCTCAACACATCCAAGAAATCAAAGCTAGGAGGGCAATGGAGACAAGCTACATGGTAGGTGAAGGTAAAACCTTGTTTTAGCTTCATTTTTAGTGTATTCTTTATTGTTGTTTGCTAATTAGTTTGATTTATTAATCTTAGAATAGTTAATATATCATTTAGAGTAGTTAGACATCTAATTTGCATACAAATCTTACTGAATATCAAAATGTCATCAAGATATACAATCACAAATTTACCCAAGAATCTTTTTAAAACTTCATTCATCAACCTCATGAAAGTACTATGTGCATTAGTCAAACCAAAAGGCATAACCAACCATTCATACAAACCTTCATTAGTCTTAAAAGAAGTTTTCCATTCATCCCCTTCTCTAATCCTAATCTAATGATATCCACTTTTCAAATCAATCTTTGTGAAATACTTTGCTCTACTCAAACTATCCATTTGTCATCCATCCTAGGCAAAGGAAACCTGTACTTTACTGTTATCTTGTTTATAGCTCTAGAATCAGTGCACATTCTCTATTCTCCATTCTTTTTAGGTGCTAACATAGCAGGTACTACATAAGGACTCAAACTTTCCCTAATCAAACCTCTTTCAAACAATTCTTGCACTTATCTATTCAACTTAGTATTTTCATCAGGTGTCAACCTATGTGGTGCTTTATTAGGAAAACTAGCTCCAGGTATCAAATCCATAAAATGATTTATACTTCTCATAGGTGGTAAACCATCAGGTACATTATTAGAAATGATGTCATGAAATTTAGTCAACAAAGGCTTAACCTTAGGTGCATGTTATAACTCATCTCGTTTCTCAATTTTCGTTGGAATTAAAGTAAAACAAACATTTAGTTCCTTCATTTCTCTTGAAAACTTTTTACCATCAACCAAACATACTCTGACTGTAGTATAGTGACCTTCATCAAACTTCTCTACTAAAGGCAATAATACTTGTTTCTTTCCATCCATCCAAATAGTATATTGATTCAATCTACCATCATGCAAATTTTTCCTATCATACTGCCAAGGTCTACCCAAAAGAATATGACAACAATCCATAGGCATAATATGACACAAGACTTCATCATGATAATTCCCAATTTTGAATTTAACAAGGCATTGTTCACTTACAAGTAGTTTATGCTCCTTCTGGATCCAAGCAATATGGTAAGACTTAGGATGTCTCAATCTCGACAACTGCAATTTGTTAACCAGCTCTTCAGATGCCAAATTATCAGAACTTCCACTATCAATAATTACCTTGCAACATTTATCAATGATCTTACATCTGGTTCTAAATAAACTTTTCCTCAAAATAGGTTCCTCATCAGCTTCTTCATTCCACAAGATCCTTCTTATCATAAAGTTCTCACCATGTTCGGGTTCATTAGACATTTCCTCAACTTCTTCACAAGCCAAATCACTTCTGCCATTACCTCCAATCTTCTTTCCAGAGTTAGTACATTCAAAAGCTCTATGTCCTTCTTCACCACATTTGTAACAAGTACCTTTTGAATAGTTGTAATTTGGAATCACCACTATTTGCGTAAGTGTGTGGGGAAAATGTAAGATTCACTCCTAAATCCAAATTTCCAAAGGAGAGATCCAATTTGATCAACCAAGAGGTTAATACACAATTGAATCAATCTATGAAGAATATGAAAGAAAGAAAAAATCCTATACTTCCCTATAGTTGGATTAAGCTTGAAATCTTAAATAATTGAAGTGCAAATACTAACCTTGAATTAGGGTAGATTTGGAAAATGCTAAATTCTGGCTTCTATATGAACTTTCTGAAGATTCCATCACCTGTTCTAGATTGGAAATGCTGAGGCAGACAAAACCCAGAAATCTTTTCTCCAAATTCACACAGGTCGACTTTGACCTTTTAAAAGGTCAAAGACCACATTATTTATTTGAAGTCTGATTCCAATTCTGTTCACAAATCTTGAAAGATTGCCGAAAAGGGTATCTAAATTCACTCTCAGATCCGAGATTCCACACCTATACCTACAAGAAAAATGGTTTTGTTGTTTGTTTGAGGGGTTTGCCTTAGTTAAACCCCGGTTTGGAATCAACCTTAATATTGAAATTGAAATAGGAGAATGCTAGAAAGTAGTAGAAATGAATCTAACAATGAAGCTATGTAATTCAATAGATATGCTAATGTATTTGGAATGTAATCAAATATGTAGATATGAAAGCTTGAACATAACATTATCAAACCTCCATGATTGTATGCTTGGAATCCACCTTGAGGAAACAATGATATGGATCTTGAAGATGAACAAAGGATCTTGAAGGAAGATCACACCACCATGGTGGCTAGATCTAGGGTTTAAATGATATATCTTGAATGCTTGAGCCAAATCCCTTCAATAGCTTGAATGGTTGAATCCTTGATCTTCAATGGAGAACTTGGATGAAGAAGAAGACTTGAATGCTTGAATGAATGCCTTGAGAACTTGAGAGCTTGATTGCTTGAGATGAGATGTGAATGTGATATGAAAATGAGAGAGGAAGGCCTCCTTTTATAGTGATCTAGGGCACACTCCTCTAGATGGGCCACCTTGAAGAATTAAATCCCAATTAGGTCCTCACCTTTAGAAAATATAGCTTGATTAAATATCATTAAATGATTTACTGTTTCGAAGCCCGAAACAACCGACTTGGAGGCGGAGAAACCATTTTCCTAAAAGCCAAATTAGCGGGAATTAACAATTTGAAATCCTGGTGGGAAGGGGTCAAGGTTGAGGTTGACCCTAACCTAGTTAGGGTCAAGGTTGACATTGACCTCAAACCCTAACTTGTCAGGATTTTGTAGAAAAGGTTCTCGGAGATGCTAGAAACTTGGAAATTGATGTCAGATCAGGACCCAGTGTCTGGAATAGATAGAAAATCCTCTGAATGATATGATGAAGGACTAGGAGGTCTCATTTCTAAACCCTACCTATAAAATGGAGCCATGGAATGAGGAAAATCAAGAAAGTCCTTAAGACCTTAACCCTAATTTCACCTAGAATGTAGAAATCAAGTGCAGAGAAGAAGTGGAAGACAAGGGAGAATGCAAAGATGCCAATCATGACCCTAAACCACTTACTCAAAGGGATAAATGCTCTTAACATGGAAATGCTTCCATTTTAAGATGATACACCTTTAAACCAAGATTTCTCTTCTCTTTTCCCACTATTGTTATTCCTAGAGTAACCAGTATAGCTACCTCTAGAGTAATTACCTCTTTTACCAATAGGTTCATCTTTCCAACCTTTATCTTGTATTGCATTGTCAGATTAGCTAATTTCTCCATAAGATCTACCTCTACTTCTCTGAAAGCTACCAGCTCTTCCTCTTTGTCTTTGTTCATGTCTTTTTGTCAATCTCTCTTTTGCCTTCAAAGAAAATTGGTATGCTTCTTCCACACTATCTGTTTTAACATAGCTGATCTCATCTTGAATTGATATCCTCAGTCCATTCAGGTATCTAGCTACCTTCTCAACTTCATCATCCACATGTCTAGATCTGATATCCAATTTGTAAAATTCCTCAGTATATTCTTTCACACTCATGTCCTTTTGTCTCAAATTTTGCATTTTTCTCATCAGACTCACTTGGTAGTTGTATACACCTAAAAATGGTCACCTAGACTATTAGCCCCTTTTTCTAAATCATAAATTGCTTATTCTTGATCAAATCCTTGTGCTATCATTTATTCGATTATTTTCTATGGGCTAACCATTTTATCCTAATTTTTTATTTATTTAAAAGGAATATTTCCTCCCTTTTTAATAAATAAAAAGCCCACCTTTTTTTCTTATCCTATGTTGCACAAATAAAGCATTTAATTCTTATTTATAAAGAAAAATAAAAATAAAAAAAAAGAAAAAGTACTTTTTGTCTCACATGGACATAAATTAAATGCTCAACATAAAGTAAATGCTTCTAATTTTCTTATTGGAGGATATTTGTGCACAAGAATCAAGCTTTTTTTTTCTCCACCATTGATTAAATCTTTTGCCTCTTAATCTCCATGGCCCATTCCTTTTTCATTCCCTATAAAAGGAGAGCTCTCTTCCTCATTTGCACACACAATTTTTATGTTATTGTTATGCTACAGGTTTTCTAGGTCATCTTGGAGCTTTTGGAGATATTCTTGCATCTAGGGTTTGAAGATTTGGAGCATTGTTGGCATTCATCTTGGATCTTCATCAACACTCTATCTTCTTGTCTTCATTCTTGCATCATCATGGCTTTCTTGCTTCATAGTTAGATTTCATTTCTTGCATCTTTCATTTTCATAGCTTAGCTTGCATTGTACTTTCATTTTCATAGCTTAGCTTGCATCTTCATTCTTAGCTAGCTTGCATTGCATTGCATTTCATTTGATTCTTGGGGATATTGGAATTCTTGCCCTTGTCTTCATTGAATCTCCCATTGCATGGTTTACTAGCAAGGTTATTGGCTAAATAGCTTTAGCTAAGAGCATTCTTAAAACCCTTGCACTCCATGCCTAGGGAGCTATGGATCGATTTGTGAGGCCTCATTCTTGAGTTCCCTTGCATGTAATGATTCATAGAAGTGTGGTCACATTTTAACCATACATTTTTGGCACCCACCATGGGGCAACCCACCTCTTGCATGCTGGTTTTGATTATTTTTGGAGCTAACCCTTGTGCAGATTTGTTTGGAGATGAAAAAAACCCTAGATTTGAAAGATTTGACCATATCTCTCAAATGGCTTGGTGTTCTAGTCTGAAATTTTTTTTGTAGGTTGAAGACATATCAAAGAAGCTCCAAAAAAATTTTCAGAATTTTCGGAGGTAATTTATATTTTTTATGATTTTTTCTTTATTTTTCATAAAAAATCTATTTTTGGCGCAAATCAGCATATTTTTCAGAAATTTTTATATTTCTGGAAAGGTCTTAAAATTATATAGGGGGTCTATTCACTGTGTTTTTAATTTAGAAATCATATCATAGCTCATTTAGTTGATTTATAAAATCTAGTCTATTTTGGTAAAATGGCTCTCTAGGGCACAAATGAAGAGATTTTTCTGAAATTTTTATATTTTTGGAAAGCTCTTTATTTTTTGACAGAGGTCTCTTTTTTTCATTTTGAGTTTAGGGTCCGAATTCATGTGGTAAGAATCAGATCTTGTTGACTAGGTCAAATGCAAAAAAAATAAAATTTTGTGATGGGTATGCACTTATTTTTCACTGTTCATTGCATGATATGAGTTATCATTTAGATTATTTGCTGGTTATCATTGCTCCTAACAATTTATTTTCAGATCTAACCTTAGGGTTTGCATAAATTGGATATATATTGCATATCTTGTTTGCTTGTTCTCTTGTCTTGTTCATTTGAAGGTGCTCTTGCTTTCATGGAAAATGCTTAAAATCTACTAAGCGCGTTGCATTGGACTTGAGGTAGTTTGTTATATCTCTACAACATTTGGATTTTGGGATTAAAATTAAACCTCTCATGTGTTTGGCTTGAGTGTTTACATGCTTTCATAGAACACATTTCAATTGATGCTCTTAATGGAAAATGAATGAACATAGATTTGCTTTCATACAAGTTTGTGTAAGTGAATGCTTGTGTTTAAACCTTAAGTAATTCTTGGTTCCAATATCAAATATCTCATTGAGTGATTGGGGGCATGGATTCATTCCTTGTTTACATAGAGAGTTAAATGCACCACCTTGTGGACTCACTCTATGTTTGCTTGAAAAGTTAAATATTACATTGGTACACCCCTTTTTCATTTGTGAGTAGTATTGATAAGCAAATTTAGAGTACTTGTGATTGATCTAGATTGCTATCTTGGGTTATTGGACTCGCTAATCCACCGGCCCCTCATTTCTGCCCTGTGGTTGCAATCCCAACACCATATTAAAGGGGAGGGGTCAACAGGAAAGAAGTGTTAAGTGCTCCACTTGGCAACCCTTTTGTGCTTTTTGGAACTCACTTGTTTTCTAAGGTGTGGACTCACTTTGAGTTTGTGTGAGGAGTTAAATGTTCCACTTTTTTGGACTCATCTCATGCTTACTTGAAGGGTTAAATGTACCACCTCTAGTGCTCTAAATACTTTTGATAGTGAATTACTTAGTTATTATTTCTAGAAGGCCTGCTTGGGGACACACCACCTCAAGGGATGACCTTAACTCCTGTGTTCTGGCGGAGTATAAATAGCGGGAGGTGAATCGAAAGACACCTCTCTTGGGAATTGAGTTTGATATCACTCTTGGCTAAGCCTCAAAGAACTTTATACCTTTGAGAAGTGAAGGAGGAGATTTGGGTTACCATCTCCCCCCGGCTGTGTGATTTTGGATTCTTGTCATCTACAGATTTGGGCCTCACGTACCTTGTGTATATCGATGACTCCTCTTAGAAAGCCATGTGTATCCTTGTAGATAGCTTGCTAAGGTGTTGTTGTGTTCTATGTGCCTGCTAAAACATTTGAAGAACATACACAAGTAGAATCTTTAAGGAGTAGAAATACTAAGTCACTATTCTTGTTCATGTGCAAGGTTGCTTTGCCCCTTGCTCATTGTTTGAAGACAACTGCTTGCTTGAACTCCTTGATTGCCATCTTATGTGCTTGATCCATGATAAAAATCTGTTGATATACTTACTTGATCTTTTAAAACACTTCAAACTGATATTTTTATGTTCGTTGGTCATAGAGTCGTACGACTCTGCAAAAGTGTCACCCCACTTACTGGAAACTATCATCTGGCTTAAGGTGAAGTATCACCCTGTTTGCCTGAGAACTATCGCCTGGGTCATTTCTGTTGTCCTATCATTGTTGCAATCCGGAGCTGCTAAACTTGCATTTTAACCTATCATAGAGTGTCCTTTTCTGTTCTTATCTGAAGCTAGTTTGTTATCTACATGCTTAGATTTGTTCTAGACTGAAACAAATGAGCTAAAATTATTGGATTTGAGCTTAACGAATGCTACTCTTGATCACTTGTCACATCACGGTTAACTCTCTAGCTACTTGCTTATTGAGCTTCTTGCTCGCTGCTCAGCTTTAGTCAATTGATTGCTGTAAGTGCTTGAGCACTTTTGACGAGCCATCTCTCTATTGTTCTACTTTGACAAGTGATCTTTATTAGCTTTGCTTATCTCATATCTGAGAAACTTTGTCTCATTCTATTAGTCAACCAACATCTCTTTTCATGCCAGTTACAACTCGATCTCAATTTGAGCAGGAGAATCACCCTCCGTTTAATTATACACAGTTACCTTCTCCAACTAGACGCTCACGAGCGCCCGCTAGCAATGACAGTTCTAGTTCTGACCAATCTAAAGATTCTAAGGCTACTCCGTGGTACAAAGGAGGTTTCCTCTTTTCTGCATTCAAGACCCCCAAAAACACAGACAGTGTCTCACTCACTTTGACTGAACAAGAAAAATTTCAACAGTTGCAAGCACACTTTAAGCACAAGGATAACCAAGCACACTTAGACAAAGAACACAATCAACAAAGAATGGATGCTACTAGGCGCATGGCTTATAGAGGGACATTTCATGAGCAACCTGAGACTAGTAATCATGAGCATAGACCTCTTTTTACCAATGGAAACAATGGCAACAACACGCCACCAAGATCTCCTCTAAGACCTACTTTTGGTGTGCCTTCTTCACCTCCTAGACCTCCTCCCTCTCAACATGAGGTAGAGGAAGATGATGAGATTTCTAGTGAGGATCTTATGAGATTTGAACAAGATGTGGTCTCCCAACGAATGATGCATAAGCTTTTAGAGCGTAATGGCGATCAATATTTTCAATATATGACTTCTAGAGGATACAAGCTTCCTCCTGGCTATGATGTTAGACAAATTGTCCAACAAAGAGTACCAACTGAATTGGAAGTCCTTCAGGAAGAACTACGTCAGACAAATCAACGCCTTACCCAAATGGCAATAGAAAGAGAGCCTCCAAAGGTCTCTTTTGTAGAATCAATTTGTGCTCTTCCTTTTGATAAAAATCTATACATGGTCCCATTTCCTAGGGATATTGAGGTTCCCAAATATGACAAGTATGATGGAAATGGTGATCCCCATGATCATGTACGTCACTTTTATGCTCTTAGTATGGACTTTATTCATGAAGACACATATCTTCTATGATTATTCCCTCGAAGCTTAAGAGGACAAGCTTTAGAATGGTTTGCAAAGTTGACACCTCCTTTGAAGACTTTTGACGAGTTAGCTATGCGCTTCACACAACAATATTCATACAACATCCAACAACCTGTCACTGTGATAGATCTTGGTAATCTAAGACAACATCAAGGTGAGCCATTTGCAACTTACTTACAACGTTGGAGGTCATTGTATTCTTGATATCCTCGTCAGCTACCCGAGAGAGAAAAGATTGACATTTTTTTCAACACTCTGGTGCCTGAGCTATATTATGATCTAAGGAAACAACTATTCCCTTCTTTCAATGACATGGTTGAAAGTGCATATCGAATTGAGGATGTAGCTATAAGAAAAGGGGATATTGTTATTAATAAAGATGTTAAAGGCAATGGCAAAGACAAGAACAAACCTTGGAATAAGAACAAGTATGTTGTTAATGATGGGGTTGTTGACGCTCCTAAAGTTAAAGAGCCTGCTTTCAATCTCTCCAATGCTATCTATGCAGCAAAACAACAAGAAGCTTCCAACACTCATAGTGCTCCTAAACCTCAGTATGTAGATAAGCCTAAGAAGTCATTTCGAAAGTGAGTCTATACCAAATTGGCAGAACCTTATGATGTGATCCTTAAGACTTTGGTTGATAATGGATATCTTACACTTCCTGATAAACCTGGTAACTGGGATCCACTAGATAAGCCTGATTGGTGGCGAGAGGATTCTTATTTTCATTATCACAGAAACAAGGGACATCTGACAGACAATTGTTTTAGGCTTAAGGATGATATTCAGGATCTTATTGAGAATGGCACAATCTCCATTGATGGCTTAACTAGAAATTCTGATCACACAGCTTTCAAAGATCCTCTACCTAAACATGATAAGGGGGAAACCTCTCAAGCACATAAGAAGAATCATGATGCTAAGATCAATTACATGTATCCTTCTAATACACCTGTGATCAACATGGTAGAGCCCGTTGAGAGTGTTCTTATGGTAAGATCTCAAGATGATAATAAAGCCAATCATGGTAAGCCAAAATTGGTCTTGCAAACATGTGGTAGTTCATCTTCCCGAAGTGAGACACTGAATGCTGTTACTAGGGGGCAAGCCAAGATTGTCCTTAAAACTACGCAAGATCCCAAGCAGGCTTTGCCTTCCAAACAAGCGGCTCCTTCAGCCACCCCTAGCTATGATCTTGTCCAACATTTGCAAAAGATGCCAGCCCAAATATCCATTTTTGAGTTGCTTCAGTTATCCCCTTCGCATAGAGAAATCCTTGAGAAAGCTTTGCATACAGCACATGTCCCCAAAGACATTGATCCAGATCAATTTCAGGCTATGGTCAACCACATTTCATCTCCACTATCTCTCTCCTTTTCTGCAGAAGATGACATATCTATTGCTCACCCTCATAATTTGGCTTTACACATTGAAGTTCTAGTCTACAACACCCGAGTCCGCCGAGTCCTGATAGACAATGGTGCAGGGTTAAATATTGTTTCTTTCAATGTCATACAACAGTTGGGTTTGTCAGAATTTGTTGTGGATTCCAAGAAGAAGATTACTATAAAAGCTTACGATGAAGAGGAAAGATCTTCCAAAGGTCTTGTCACACTACCTGTCTGAGTGGGTCCTATCACAAAAGATATTAGCTTCCAAGTATTGGACATCCCACTCGCATATAACATTCTTTTGGGTCGTCCTTGGATCCATGACATGCAGGCTGTTCCTTCCACTTTTCATCAGTGCGTCAAATTTCCATACAATGGCACTGAAGTTGTGATTCCTGGAGACCATACTATTGCTATTAATGCTCTGGCTGCTGCTGAAAAATTTGTTCCTCATAATGAACCTTTTGTTGATCCTAGTACATCTCTAGTTGCTGCTGAGAAATCACTTAAGATGATGAGCCTTGGTATGGGTGAATATACGCTAGATTCATTTGCTTCTATACCTGTTTCTCCTAGGTCATATGGGAAACCTTCTGATACAATGAAGCCTTCCACTTCTGCTATGGTGATCTTTGATACTTTCATTCCTTCATCCATTCCTTTAGAAGAAGAAAGAGAAGAACAAGCTATTCAAGAATGGATCTATAGAGAAGATTCCAGAAATACTCCCATGCTCAGTAATTCAGACATAGATACAGATGAGTCACCACTACACACTATGGCTCACATGGGAGATGATCTTCCTTCTACTTCACTTCTTTGGGGGGAAGCATGTATGCCTACTGATGATATTGCTGAGTCTTCTATGTCTAGAACCTATGTTCCTAAAGAATCATTGCACTATGATAGACAATGTCACAACATTGAGCGACTGCTACAAAGAGGTGATCTATCACATAACGACATGAGTGTTTCTACTTCTCAGCATATTAAGCCTCTTCCAGAAGATTCTTCCATGATAGATATGGATGTTGATGTAGTTCATATTTCTCGTAACCCACCCGACGTAGTTGATGAGTCTTGTGTTGGATCTGATGAGTTTGTTCCCCGTATTGCCTTAGTGGACTACGTTGGTCCTCCTATGATGAATCTAGATCTAGCTACTTTTGGAGCCTACCCTATAGGCTCAACCTCTCTTGTTACCAGAGATGACATCCCTCACATAAATGCTATTGAACCAGTCACTCCATTTCATCTCGCATCAACACCTGTTACTTCTTCCACCAGCGAACTAGCAACAAAAAAGATTGAATCAGAAATCAAGCATCACAGTCATCAAGTCAAAAGAAAAGAGCAATGGTTGGATGGTGAAAACCACATTGTGGCGGTATCCGAACCTAAGAAAAGTAAAGATAAAAATTTGCTCAAAAATAATGACTCCAAAATAAAAGATGAGAAGCTGATTCTCTACAAACAAATGGTGCATTACTTCAAGCATGATCTCATAACTGTTATACTTCAGCCCATTCCTAAAGCTGAGAAAAGAGTTGCTAATGCCTTGGTTACTTTGATATCCATCTTACAAATGAAAAAGCATAAATCTCGCTTCAAGTTCCTGGTGGATGAATTACGCTATCCTGCTCACAAATCTTACAATCCTACCATCTTTCCATGTCTTCCACCTCATACTCCTCCATGCCATTCTTTCTACCATCCCTTACACTTTGCCTTTGTCTCTGGTGGCTTGTATAGGAAGGGTCTAGATGGAACTCTCCTTAGGTGTCTAGAAATAGAGGAGTCAGAAAAAGTACTAGCTAAAATCCATGATGGCATATGTGGATCACATTCTAATGATCCTCCACTAACTCAGACATTGCTTAGGGCTGGTTATTATTGGTCGAACTGGTTGAGACCTCCTATCATCACAGCTTTAGCATTTGGGCCTAGGGCCTATCAGTTCTCTACATCAAAGGAAGCAGATCTTTAATGCCCATTCCTGTCTGGGGCATTCCTTGTATATACTTTATGATCTTGAAAAAATTACAAAAAAAATCATATATGATGCTGAAAAAAACCTAAAAAGCATATAAAGTACTGAAAAAATGAGCATCCTAGTGAAAACCTAGCAATAGGCGCTTTGATGTCTCACCAAAAAAATCAAAAAATTCAAAAAATTCAAAAAAAAAATAGAAAAAGTGCCTTGGTGAAAACCTGGAAACAAGCGCCTTGGTAGCAAAAATACAAAAAAATTATTAAAAAGTCTTGAAAAAATCTATCAAGTGGTGAAAACCTGGAAACAGGCACTACTTGAGACCCTCTGCACCTATGTCTATCAGTCTTGCGTGGCGCTCTTTCACTCCACTTCTCGCTTTGCCTCTCCTAGCCTGGAATTGATTCTTGTCTTAGTCTAGGGGGCATATGTTGCTTTAAGCTTATCTTGGGTCTCTTTGTGCGTCTGGGTTTCTTGGGCAACTTGGTTCCAATGGTGGTTTTCAACACCACCCCAATGGTGTTTTTCAACACTACCCTTGCGTCGAGTGTTTCTCAACACTTATCAGATGTCCTACCTGCAGTCTAGTATGATGTGATATTTCTCATTTGCAGATGCAATATTCAAAGTTTGACTCTATGACCTACACACACGCACTTGACTTGCTGAGATTTGTTTGAATTTATTTCTTTGCATGCTGTCTATGATGATTTCTTTGCTGAGTGGTCTCTCCCTGAGAAGTTTTCGATGATGCATAGCTAGAAGACTGAGGGTATGAGAACATGTTTTATTGCTTTTTCTTCTTGTGGGTATATTTTGTTGATCCTAACTGTCATGAGAATTTATGCTGGTCTTACTTGACACTGTGGATTGACAGGGTATTATCCTTGACTATTTTTGTGCAAGTGCATACTTGTAGCCATCTTGACTTTCCTTGTGTCTCGATGCGAGTATAATCTTGCTATATTAAACTTAGGTAATCTCACTGTGCTAGTCATCTTGACCTACATGTCTTTGATGCCTAGGTGAGATTTCCACATTCCTATCTGATAAAGATCATATTCATATTCACATAGTTATGCTGGTGTGTATTGTATGATCTTGCGACGCTACCAATAATGCTCGATGATGAATATTAGATGTCTATTGGCTTTGTAACCTTGCAAGTAAACCACTTTTCATGTAGCTTGCATTTCTTAGGTTCATGTTAGTTTAGTTTTGCATCTTGCATATGGAGAGAGCTCTCCTTTCATTTTTCATGGACTTGTTAATCAGCTGCGCTCACCTTTCACTTCTTCCCAATCATGTCTTTCACTTTCTTGTCTTTCATCTCACATCATTTTCTCTTCATTTCAGGATCCAAACCAAAATCCACATTCACCTTGACCCTTTCTCCTTTTTCCGCATAGTTGGCTGACCTTTTGAGGCCTGATCCTTTGATCTTCACTGGGGCATCATAACCTCTTCATCCCCATCTCTTTCAACCTTCTAGTCTTTCATTCAAATCCCAAGTTCCAATTCCCCCCTCTATGGCGTTTACGGGTTGAGGGACCGATAAGTTCGTGCCCCGTGTCCCATGTGTGGGGCATCCCTTCATTGGTTGATGGTTATTCTATTATCTTTCATCTTCGATTATGATTTCTAGTGATTTGATCATGTTTCTCTTGCTTCTGCATTCCCTCTACTTGATTTTGATTTCGATCCCGAGGGGGCAGACACATCATATCTTATTAGCTATCTCTTTCCTAAGTGTTCAGTACTGTCGCTACCAGGCTAACCATGTAGGATTTTCTATCTCTCTGTACTTCATTCTTTGGAGTCAGATCACTATCTTCTTGCCTTCTTGGCTACTTGCTTTCCTTCTTGGCTATTTTATTCTTTGACTGCATGTGATCCCAAATCGATCTCACATCTGTCAAAATCACTATTGCTTGCTTTCTTGGTTGTCTGCTTGCCTTCTTGGTTGATCTATTCTTTGACTACATGTGTTCCCAGATCGATCACACATTAGTCAAAGAGGGGCAAAATGTATACACCTAAAAATGGTCACCTAGACTATTAGCCCCTTTTGCTAAATCATAAATTGCTTATTCTTGATCAAATCCTTGTGCTATCATTTATTCGATTATTTTCTATGGGCTAACTATTTTATCCTAAGTTTTTATTTATTTAAAAGGAATATTTCCTCCCCTTTTAATAAATAAAAAGCCCACCTTTTCTTCTTATCCTATGTTGCACAAATAAAGCATTTAATTCTTATTTATAAAGAAAAATAAAAATAAAAAAAAAGAAAAAGTACTTTTTGTCTCACATGGACATAAATTCAATGCTCAACATAAAGTAAATACTTCTAATTTTCTTATTGGAGGATATTTGTGCACAAGGATCAAGCTTCTTTTTTTCTCCACCGTTGATTAAATCTTTTGCCTCTTAATCTCCATGGCCCATTCCTTTTTCATTCCCTATAAAAGGAGAGCTCTCTTCCTCATTTGCACACACAATTTTTATGTTATTGTTATGCTACAGGTTTTCTAGGTCATCTTGGAGCTTTTGGAGATATTCTTGCATCTAGGGTTTGAAGATTTGGAGCATTGTTGGCATTCATCTTGGATCTTCATCAACACTCTATCTTCTTGTCTTCATTCTTGCATCATCATGGTTTTCTTGCTTCATAGTTAGATTTCATTTCTTGCATCTTTCATTTTCATAGCTTAGCTTGCATTGTACTTTCATTTCCATAGCTTAGCTTGCATCTTCATTCTTAGCTAGCTTGCATTGCATTGCATTTCATTTGATTCTTGGGGATATTGGCATTCTTGCCCTTGTCTTCATTGAATCTCCCATTGCATGGTTTACTAGCAAGGTTATTGGCTAAATAGCTCTAGCTGAGAGCATTCTTAAAACTCTTGCACTCCATGCCTAGGGAGCTATGGATCGATTTGTGAGGCCTCATTCTTGAGTTCCCTTGCATGTAATGATTCATAGAAGTGTGGTCACATTTTCACCATACAGTAGTCAGCTGGAAGGAACTTATTCTTTATCTTTCCAAGCATCTTCATCCATGTCTTGATCTTTTCTTTTCCTCTATTCTGTCTCTTAGTTTGCAAATGTTCCCACCAAAGAGATGCATGACCTTTCAACTTTGTAACTGCTATCTTAACCTTCTCATTATTAGGAGTACCTTCATACTCAAAGTATTTGTCCATCTCAGAGATCCAATCCAAAAATGCATTGGTCTCATGTCTTCCATCATAGCAAGAAACTTCAACTACAGGTTTGGAGTTAGCCTTAGACAAAACTCTCAAAAGTATTTCCTCATCCTATTCAACTTTAGGTTTAGGATTAGGTGTTGCTTCTTCTTCATCACTAACATCTTCAAGATGTGCACCTCTTCTCTGGGCTATCTCTATAGCTTCAAGCCTAGTTGCAATCTCCCTCAACATATCCATGATAGCATTATTATTTCCTCTACCTCAAACCATCTTGACAATTAGGTTCCAGCAATATCATAACCTTTTACAAGTTATAGGTCAGATATTAGATCTACCACCCTACAACCAATCCAATAAGGTTCTCCATGATCTAATCCACAAGAAATAAATCACTTTGATACCACTTGATGCAAGGGTAGGGAAGGTAAATGCAGAATCAAGGTTAATTAAGACTACTTACACCCACAAACATGCCCTGCAAAGAGTTACACATGGAAGAAATATAAATACCACATGAAATCATTGAGAACATAATGGATATGAAACAAGAAACTAGTTGCAACACTAGAAGAATTATATTAATCCTTCAACATGCCCGGCTGTGAGGCCTTTCGGGTTTCAGCCTTATACAATGAGAATTATGCAATCAGAATCATTGCATGCACCCAATCTATTTACTACTATCTTTATACTATCTACTCACTTCTTCATACTAGATCCTCTCCTAAACATCAACCTAAGCTCCAAATATATAGCCAACAAAGCCACAAGTCATCCAGTTAGGCATTTAATTACAATATAGGTCCACTTAGGAGGAGAAACCAAAACTAAAGCAAGAAACAAAAAAATATGATGTGAAGTTGCATTTAGGTCCACACATGATCCAAGAATAGATCCCCAACTGCACAAGATCCAATTTCCCTGCACAGAATTGCACAAGATGAAATACCACATGTTTCATGAGTGAAACTAGTGGAAAATTGATGCCTAAGGAAAATTGTGATAACTTTTAGATCCATGTGAATTAAGACATAAGCCCTTAGGAGAGTGTTCACAATTAGGTCCACATGATTGCATTAACTTCACAAGGCAAGAAACCAATAGAAACATCAGTGACAAAACAAACATCACAACTATTTGTGTGCCCTATTAAGAGAAGGATAGTGGATATGGTGATGTGCTAAGCTAGATGGATGAAGTATATTTCTGACACTTTGGTAATATAAGATCAGCGACTCCATGTTTATCATCTACATAATTTATTATTATGTTTTGTATGGTGTTTGTGAAGTTCATTGAATGGTAGAATTTGTATAAGTATAGAATATTTTTGTGGAAGTGATAAGTGTGATTGTGATGATGATGTGATGGATGCGAATATGAGATTAGAGAGTAGATGCAAGATCAATATATGATAGAGCTACAACTGGAACTATCTAAGCAATGAAAGTGCTTATATTGTTCATTTTTGAAGAACACTTTGTGAAAGTTTTTTGATTGTAAGAGCTATATGCTCACCACCTTTAACAGGGTTTTTGTATACCCCTAACAGGGTTTTGCATTCCTTTAGCAAGGAAATGTACTATGTAATAATCAACTCCTAATAGGGCTAGATCTCCTAATAGGGATATAATATTTTAGTGCATAGTTTTGGGTACCATCCCCACAGGGGTTTTCCCTTGGCCAGGGTTTCCTCAAAAAAAAATCATGGTGTCATGAGTTATGTGTTGTGCATTTATGTTCTTTTCATTTCAGAATTGTTATGGTTTATTTTCAATTGGTTGAAGTTTAAATTAAAGTTTAGTAATATTGATTCACCCCCCTCTTAGTATTACCTAATCCTAACAATTGGTATCAGAGATATTGGCCCTTGGAGAGAAAGCCTAACAACTTAAGGGAAATCAGAATGGATTTAGAAATTTTGCAAGAGAACTTTAAAGCAACACTTGATGACCTAGACAAAGAGAAGGTTGAGAATGGCGAATTGAAATTCAAATTGAGAAGAGTAGAAGGTTTCATCAAGAAACTAAAGGAACAACTTGAAACTTCAAGAAGCTAGAAACAAGACCTTATGGAAAAGATCAAAGATGATTTAGATAGTGATACATCAGTCCAAGTAAAGAAGCTGGAGAAAGAGAAAGAGTAGATGATTAAAGAGATACAACATGAAAAAGATGCAAGACTCAAAGTTGAAGAAACACTAAAAGAAGCAAATGTACAGATGGGACAAATAAAGACTAAACTTGATCACTACAAGGATAAGTGTCAAGAATTGGAAAAGTACAATTAGATCATAAAAGGAGAACTCACTCAATCCAAATTGCATATTGAGAAGTGATACGATTGATGAATAGGGAGAGAGAGACAAAACCCTAAAGGAGACATGACTGGAGTTGGAATCAATGAAGCAAAATGTTCTAGGACTAATGAAGAAGCAAATAAAGAAAAGACTAAAGAAAGACCTACTTTTGAGAGACCTAGAGATCAAACCTAACCTTTCAGAGGTAGATTCTTTGTAGTTATTTCTATAATTGTTATGATTATGGATACAAGAAAGAAAAATGTAGAAAACTAGATCAGTCAAGGTATAAACAAGATTATGTCAGAGAAAAGTCAGTAGGCAAGATCACATCTCTTAAATGTTATAACTCTGGGCATATTGCAAGGTATTGCAAGCTACAAGTAAATCAGGAAAGAAGACCACCTACATGTTACAAATGCAATAACCTTGGACACATAGTGAAGTTTTACAGATAAAATGGAGAGGACAACAAAAGAGGACCAAGAGAACTAAGAAAACCAGGAGGACCATCTCCTGTGGTTATAAGGAAGAATGTTGGTGATAGTGGTAAAAGTTTTACTGAGTACATGGATGAGTTTGAGAATCATTTCAATAAATCTACAAATGAAGAGGATGAAAAAGTGTGGAAGATCAAGGAGTTCAATAAGGAATTGGTTCAGGGAGAGACATTAGATGATATTGTGTCTTCGCATAATGATTTCATTGAGACATTGACCTAGAAGGCCGCATGGCCTTAGGGGAGCATTGGATATAGATACCAGAATATATCCAGCCCCTCTATATGTGGACTAAGCTCATGCAAGCTTAGGTATGGTATGTATAGACACTATAGAGTGTATTTTTGAGAGTGCAACACATGGAGATTCATCTTCCATGTTTGCAAGATTTGTATTGACTGGACAACATGCGAAGTTGAACTACCTATGTTTAATGAGCTTACTCAACTTGTGAAGGATAAAGAGCTTGGAGGATATATTTTATGCACCATTTGATAATCAATGACTAAGGAGAGCAGAGTTGTGAAGCATTGTAGTCATCTAGCAGAGAGATTGTGTGATCGCGTGAAGCAAAGTTCTAGATTTCAGTGTGTGAAAGGTATTTAGACTTATACTCATTGAGAAGTTATGGATGCACTAGTAATCTTTGATGTTGTGGATAGACCTAGGTATAATTTTAAGAGACATCCATTTAAGTCTTGTGAGGATGATTTGGAAGGAGTGTTTTCACAAACCCCTGTTGGTGTATTGCACATAGAGGATATTAGGGAATATATTCATTGAAAACATGAGATCATTGGAGATGTAGACATTTATAGTGAATTAGATGCAATCATAGAAGCAGATGGGTCAATGGTAGAGGATTTTAAGAACCTAGAGGATCAGTTTATCATCAAACTAATCCTACTAGCTGAATTCATTGAAGCAAAATGGTTTAAGATAATCCTTAGTAGAATCCATGATCAGTTCATATGGATTGGAGAATAACTAGTGAAGATATGTGCACAAATGATTCATGACATAACTGGGTTAGATAATGATGGTGCTCTTCTAGTACCTGAAAATAATATAAGAAAATAGGTGGAAACCCTAAACCATTCAAAGTGGGATAAGAGAGCTAAGATAGTTAATGACATATTTTAACAAGATGTTAGATTGGTGGAAATGATATTGGGGTATAAACTATTCTATAGTAGTAGACCTAGCTTAGTATTAGCTGGAGTTATCATGATGGCCTATAGGATGGTCAAAGAAAACAAGAAGTAAAACCTTTGTGAAGTTCTAGCACAACAGTTCCTAGAAAATGTAAAGGTCATAAAGAAAGATAAGACTAAGGAATTTAGGTTTGGGTCATTTTTGGTTCATATGTACATACATATTATTCACAAGTTCCCTGGCATGCACCCTAGAGCATGGAAGGATTATGTACCCACTGGAATTTAGATCTTTGAGAGCTACCAAAGATAGGATAAGAATTGGGTAGATGGAGATATGACCAAAGTCTTAGAGAGACAGATGAAGGAAAGGTATAGGATACCTATGGATCTAGTTGAGAAGTATAAGGACACTATCTGTTTCATGGTTGAAACTGATTATGTGTGCTTTGAGGTAGTAGAACCAAGGAAGAAATGGTGTTACCCTATGGGGTACGAAGTCAGTTCTGAGATTCTAACCATGCAAGTAGAGTATGTTTTAGTAGCAAAAATAGACCCTACTAAAGAGAGATGGGGAACTTATAGAGAAAATTCAGAAAAATTTAGAGAAGAACAAGAAAAAGTAACAAGGAAAAGAAAGATCAGTAAAATTATTGAAGATATCACTGTGAAGGTAGGAATTACTAGGGAGTAGTTGAAGAACATAAGAACTAAGATGTCTGAAGCATCTTCAAGCATGTACATTGATGAATCTACCCCTTCTGAGGTAGAGAAAACAATAAATCCTACACTAGACATAATTGACTTATCTCCTACACATGAGAAGTATGCAGAAGAAATTATACCTATGAGCATTCCTAGAAGATCTACACGATCTACCAAGTAGAGTAGTCGAAAGGAAAAAGAGGTAAAAGTGGAAAAGAAGAAGAAAGAAGAAAAGGTAATTGAGAAAGAAGAGGAAAAAGTAGCACAAAGGGATCCACAAACTTTGTGGAAGCCAAACCTTAAATCATTGTGGAAAAGAGTGTTGAAAGATGGAAATTTAAATTTAATAGATAGATAATATGAAAGATATGATTCTGAGAACCAAGCAATCATTGAAGATACTATCATTGAGTATCTATTGGCTTTTAAGAAAAATTTGTTAGAAATAGAAGGGAGTATCCCTAAGGAACTGTATAGTAAACTGGAGATCAGAAAGTAGTTGGCACAATCAGAAGATGAGAACATAAGGAACAAAGCTATTGAGGACTTGTTACCTGTTGTCTCAATACAATAAAGGGAGAGGATAATAAATGAATTAAAACCTGTGTTAAGGACCAAGGCAAGATTGGTGAAAATAATGGCTAGAAAATATGATGAAGTAATTGAGGACACTCAAAAGGCACTCAATCAAATCCTTATGAGTGATATGCCAAAGAAGACCTCACCTCCCAAGGTTACCAAGCCTACACATTTGGGATTGGGAGAAATTTCCAAGATTGCAGAAGTAAGTGAACAAGAAAATGAGGCTAGCATACAACCAAACTTCTTTATCTCTGGTGTTTGTGTGACCCTTGACACTTCACATTATGTAAATGATCCATTTCTTGATAATTTGGACAATGCGATGGAAGTTGAAGTAATAGGACAGATAGAGGAAGTTCCCACTAAGGATAAATAGGAAGAAAAGATACAGGAAAAGGAAATTCAGCAAGACAAAAGAAAGGTAAAAGAGACTGAAGTAGAAAAGGTAGTTGAGGTTAGAATGGAACAAAAGATTAAACCTAACAACTCTTCTACTCTATTGGTGGAAATTATGGCCAAGCTGGTGAGCGCTGATGTAGAGAGAATGGAAGAGGATGAGATCATGAGGCTACCCTTCATGGCGTTCTCTAAGGCTAAGGAAAGTTCAGTGCAAAAAGGAGACAGAAGAGTAAAATTAATGGCTAGAGAAGTGGAGATAGTAAATAAATTACTCCCGACACCTATTGATTTTCAAGGTAAGGATGAAGTAGAGAACCTAGGAATGGAACTAGATAGCTTTGACAGTCACTTTGAGTCATTGCTAAAAACTATAGAGGATAAGGAAAAGAAGAGGTTCTTGGAAAAGAAATTGGGAGAAGTCTGGTAGTCCATCTCATGAGACTTAGACATTCTCAAAGCTACTACTCTTAAGGCTAAGAGCTATGTAGCACAAGGTAGAAAAATATACAGTTACTGCATAAGTCCTTGCAGACATGTAAATAATATTGAAGACCTTATAGCAAAGGATAGGGCTACCCTTGATAGTCTGATGGATAGTTGTGAAACATCTTCATAAAATGTGATTGAAATGGATAAACAAACATCCAAGCTTTTGGATAAAATTAGTGCTTTGGAAATGGAGAAAGGGAGAGCGGTAGATAGATTTGTCTTGTTGAAGAGGCTTATAACTCCCAAACTTTCAATGCTTGAGACACATCTAACAAAGATGGAAAAGGTAGAAAGATCCATGTATAAAGCTATACCTATTGAGCTTAAGGCAATAGAGACAACATCATATGCACTGAATGGATTGATCCATGTCAGTGAGCTTTTGATCAAATCATGGGTTGAAGAAGTGAAGACCTTGGAAAAATCTTTCCAAGATATCTTAAATCTGGTGAGTAAGCACTAAGTCTTTTGGTGCTTAGCAGTTTTGAAATTTTATAAATATCTTTGCCATTGATGTCAAAGGGAGAGGAAGAGAAGATAAAATTGAAGAGAGGAAATGAAGAGAGGAAGAGAAGAGAAGAGGAGAGTAAATAAGAAGAAAATAAAAGCATCATAAAAAAAAAGAGAAAAAGAGAAAGAGAACAAAAAAAGAGAGTTATGTATATAGTAGAAGGAAGTTAGTGCTTTTGACACTTAGTCATTTTTCACTAAGTGTTTCCATCAATGCAAAAGGGAGAGATTGTTGGAAAGTGATGTTTTGGAGCACTAAGAATCACTTGAGGGTTTTCATTCATGGAAACAATTATGCTGAAGTGATCACATGTAGAGATTTTTGGTATTGGAGTCACAGTCATGAAAATGACTAAGTATAGAATCAGGATAATAGTGTACTGTGGTACAGTTTTGGTTAGCGATGAAAATGTATGATGTATTATGGCTTGTGAAGTTAGTAGAAGGAATTTTGGGATATGTATATGCTTCAATTAAGGTCACATGTGTTTTTGTGATCAGATCAGTGAGATACATTGATCTGAAGGTATGTGAAGACATAGAATCAGTGTAATATGGCACACAAATAGTTGCGATGATTAAGAAAAGGATAGTAGATATGGTAATGTGCTAAGTTAGATGGATGAAGTATATTTCTAAAAATTTGGTAATATAAGATTGTTGACTCTATGTTTATCATTTACATAATTTATTATTATGTTTTGTATGGTATTTGTGAAGCTGACGGAATGGCAGAATTTGTATAAGTGTAGAATATTTTTGTGGAAGAGATAAGTGTGATTGTGATGATGATGTGATGGATGCAAATCTAAGAGAAGAGAGTAGATGCGAGATCAATATATGATAGAGATACAACTTAAACTATCTAAGAAAAGGAAGTGCTTGTATTGTTCATTTTTGAAGAGCACTTTGTGAAATTTTTCTGATTGTAAGAGTTGTATGCTCACCACCTTTAACAGGGTTTTTGTATACCTCTAATCAGGTTTTGTATTCCTCTAGAAAGGAAATTCAATATGTAATAAAAAGCTCCTAACATGGCTAGATCTCCTAATAGGGATATAATATTTTAGTGCATAGTTGTGGGTACCATCTCCACCAGGGTTTTCCTTGTTAGAAATAGGGAATACTGAGAGGTGGGGGGGGGGGGGTGAATCAGTATTCTAAAAACTTTTACTTTTGCCCAATTATGGATATAAAAGATTATATTTATGCTTGCATAACAGAGTAAACTAAAACATGCATAATAATAAATCAAAAGAACTCATAACACAATATTTGTTCTCGAGGAAACCCTGGCCAAGGAAAAACCCTGGTGGGGATGATACCCACAAAGATCCACTAATCAAAAGTATCCTGTTAAGGATGTTGACCCTATTAGGAGCCTATTACATATGTATAGTGTCTCAGTCCTGATTAAGGGACTCTAGGCCTTGTTAGAAGCCTCACCCTGCTAAGAGTTGGTAGTATTGATTACAAATGATTACAAGATGAGCCCACTGCCCAAACAAGTAATGCAGAATGGTTACTGATTACAAAATAGGGCAAGGTACATAAACTTATACTACTTTCTTGTCTTTAACAACTTCACATAAATACCTTTCACATATCATCTATCTCATTCACAACTTCGCATTCCATATGCCTTACATTTATACAAGTTATTAGGGATAATAACTTTTACAGTCGGCTTTACTAAACATAAAGTACTTTACAAAATATATTTTACAATGCCCTACCCAAGGGTTAACATCTAGGATTTCATCCCTTTATATGATTAAGACATTATTTTGATAAACAAAATAATCCCTTAACTCTTTACCAATTCTGTCTTCTATACTATCTTGTCGGCTTCAACACTGTTCCTGTAATACTGCAATAACTTCTTTTGTACATTCCGTACAGACTTGTGCTCTCAGGTGAGTCTTCAATATGCATCATAGTATCCATGTTCAAGTGTGCAAGCATTGAACTTACTTCAATCAATGTTGCCAATCAAAACTGTCTTCTGGGTACACTGGGAAAATACTGCTTATACTTAGACAATTTTGCTCTGCGCTCTATCATACTTGCTCTCTATGATCTGTGTTCTTCATAGAGATCATATGTTGCCATAATGAAAAAATCTAGATATCTAACTCAGCCAAATTGATAACAATCTCCCCCTTTGTCATTAGTGGCAACATATGAGAAAATTGGCTAAGTCTCAAAACTCAAAAACTCAAAATTATGGCCATAAAAAAAATTATATCTTCATAATCCTTATGACTCCATATATCTTATCTATGCTCCCCCTAGGAATATACTTCCTTATCATATATATCAATTTTCTTCTATCACTCCCCCTTTGACAACAATGACAAAAAAAAGGGTGCCAAAATTGTGTTCACAAAACTGTTTACCTCAATTCAAATTTGCAGAGCCAGTAGGCTTGCAACACAATCTGCAAAGTTCACTTTTATGCTCTCCAATTATTTCTCCCATGCCTTCTTAATGGTGTTTGCAATGCTGAGTAGTGCACACAAACCATAAGATGCGATCTCACATGCTCAGAGATTTGCAAAGTTAAACTTCTCATAAGATGTCTTAGATGCAAGACATTCTTCCCACTGTCCTTCAATAATGCTTATCTTGATTGAAATGTGCTCTCTTTGAAGAGTGAATCTTTTCAATTTCTTATCTTTTTCATCATTAAGAATCCTTATTTCATCATTTATCTTATAGATTCTTTTCTCTACATCCAATATCTTTACATTAGGACTGGCTAACAGATTCAGTCCTGTTTGAATTTTAGTCATCTTTTCTTTAATCTTCTCAGTCACTTCAGATACATGACTATCTAAATTTGTACATTGTATATACAAAGCTTTTCCTCTATCCAAATTCCTTCTCAAATCTTTTATACAATTATCCAAATTACTGATATCATTCCTGATATTTTGACTTATGTCAAGAAATATTTTGGCCTCATAGGCTGCCTGAGCCTACTGTAGCAATGTCTGACAAATTAGTAAATTCATTGTCAAATGTCTTCATAACTTCTCTGGCTTTAGTTTGTGGATCTACTTCTGTTACCTGATTAGTCACAACACTCTATAACTTTCCTCTTACTTCTTGCAGTAATCCTTCAAGGCTTTTCACCTTCTTGTTCTTTCCAATTATCTTGTTTAGAGATGAGATCAACTCCATTTGATCATCATCATTGACTTCTTTTCCAATATTAGCAAATAGTGATTCAATCTGTGGCTTCTTTGCTACAATCTTAAGGGTAGGACTGATTTCCACTTTTCTAGGTGTTTCTTTCTATCCTTGAGTCACTGAGTTCACTTGAATGTCTACTTGTGTCTCTTCTTCTTTCCTTATTTCTTTCCTTTCCTCTTCAATTGACCCGTCCTGCTCTTTAAAAGCTGAATTGTCAACAATGTTCTCTAGGTGGCTAAAAGGATTATCATCAGTGTTTAGTGTAATATTTGTTCCTTCCACATTCATTGATTCATCTTCAATGTTGATCAAAGGTGGTGGAGAGGGACTCTTCTGATGCTCAACTTCCATAGCTTGTTCTTCTACACTGGACTACTTTCCAACACTTGATGTCATTACTTTTACAACTGCCTGCTCAGTTTCCTTATTTATTTCCTCATAATTACCTCCCATTATTAGAATTGTTCGCCTTTTTGTTCTTAGAAGTGTACCAAGTTCTTTCATGATTTCTTTAAGGTGGTCTTCATTTTTTATGTCACAGAGCTTCCTTACAAAATTCTCTCTGATTTTGTTATCTTCTTTAGTTGCTCTCTTCTTTCTGTTAACCAATTTCTCTAATAGATCATCGGGGATCTTTCCTTGAATTGTATCAAACTTCTTGTCAGCTAGGAGAATATGCCTCACAACTACATTTTCCAAGTTTAATCTCTCAGAATAGTTATAGAGATCATAATACTTGTTCATCTTTGAAAAATATCCATCATAAATGATTTGATCATTTACTTTCTCAATCTTAGGCTTCCATTTATTTTTCTTCACTTCTGTGTCCTCATCATCTTTTATCTCTGCTATTTTCCTCTGAACTGGGGCAACTATTGTCTTCTATCTCTTACTTGGTCCAATAGCTATTTCTTTTAATCTTTTCCCTAGTGGAGTGGAGGAGGATCTTGTACACTTCCTAATTTCTTGTTCCTTCTCAACTTTCTCCACTTTTACCACATGCTACAAATTTCCAGTCTCAACTGCTGATAGGGGTGGTATAGACAAAACTTCCTTTTGTCCAATATCTCTAAGTGTTGTTGCTATATTCTTTGCAATTACAAATTCTTGTTCTGTCATACCTGTATCCTTTAGAATTTTCTTTATATTACTTTCTACTCTCTTCTTGGATTGTTTTTCTTCTTGAATAGACTTTGCAGAGTTGAAGTTCTCCTCATAAGTCCCAAATCTATTTCTATGTACATCCAACTTACATTTCAGTAATCTATTTACATATTCTTCTCCTTCAACTTAATAAATTTTATAACCAAGAGGGTCTATGAATTCTACTCTAGGTTCAACTGCTTCAATGAATGTAAAGGTAGTGTCAACCATAAGGCATACTTCATTTTTATATTTCTCAACTATAGGCTATGGAATTCTTGATCTATTCTTCATCAAGTTCTGAAATGTTTTGATTACCAAAGTTGCACTTTCATTGACCTTGTCTATAGGGTGTCTCCTATATACTTTGTTGATTCTTTCCATCGTGGTCTTTCCATCATTCCAATATTCACTAATAGTGTAAGGGAATCTTCTCAACAAATGGAAAAATATATATGTGATCAGGGATGAGAATCTAAACTGGGAATTCTTAGTCTTCTTAATATTTTCTAGGTTCTCAAATAACTTAATTCTCAAGATTTCACACATATCTACTTGCATGTTATCAACACACATCAAATAAGCTACATGAATCATACCAGCTGCCATGTCATCTTCTCTATAATTAGCACAAAACTTAGATGTTAAGATCTTGCATAAGTATCTAACATCATCTTGCTGAATGTTACTAATCACTGTTCCTCTACCATTGTAGGATGACTTAGTATTATCCAATACTATTTTCCTCATGTTCTTCTCATTCTATGGTATAACTCCAGATTTAGGCAAACTAGTTACATCATGAATTAGGTCTTTTGTTATATCTATCACTCTGTCATCTAACCAAAACTTTCCATTATGAATTCTCCTCAAAATTATCTTGGCGCATTCTTCATCATCAAATTCATATTATAGTGAATACTTTATGATTTCATTGTCCTTCAAATGTTCAAACCCTACTTTCAATGACATATCTTGATTGTAAAGCTTCTCATACTCTTTAGTAAAATCATTATCACCGAGGGTTTCAAGCTTGCATCCCAAATAGCTTCTAACATTCTCTAAATGTAAAACTCTGTCTGGTATAGATGACAATGCTAATTTAGGGTCTTTCTCCAAGGGTTCTACTAGTTCCCTTTTAATCTTAGGTCTGATTTTATCTCTTATACTGTGAACCAATGAAACATCTACATCTTCTACAAATTCTCTAACTGACTAATAGATTTTCTTAGTAAAATATCTTAATTCCATGATTTAGGGCTTTGCATGGATCTAGCACGAAGTTCTTTCACCAAATCCTTGCAAACTGCTCTCAATCACTGCTGCTTGATCTCCTTAACACTTGTATTCACTTTAATGATCAAACAATACTGATCACAAGCTTTTAACCTTTCAATCTCACAAGATTCTAACATCGTATTCAATTCTTTTGCCACTTCTTTCCAAAAAGTTGTTCCTACTTTCCTGCAAAACTTAAAACTTCTTGCGAACTTGCATAACTTCATATTAGCTCATGCGCTCTTAACCATAGCATCATTACATCATAAAATACCTTGCATTAACTGTGCAAGACTCAATTCATCCTATGCTAACTTCTACACTATCCTAAGTTCCTATTCCGCTGCATTTTTTATGAATTAAGTACTTAGAGGTGGGTTAAGAAGAGATTCACCCTTACCATTTGATACTTCAGCTTTCTAATTACCTTTAGTGCTGAATGTGTCTCCTTGATCTATGGCTTTAATAAACTTCACTTCTTTTGAATTACTATAGCAACCTCCTTGACTGTTGCTTGCATTCTCATTTCTCCTTGCATGACTTCTAGGATTAGGGTTTCTCATATTGTTCATTCTGCAAAACCTTGTTGTATGATCAAATTTGTTGCATATCTGACAAACTACTCCATTGTTTCCATATCTCGGTCTAGTTTGGTTGATTTGTGATCTGTAATTCCTGGCAATGTGTCCAACCTTGTTGCATCTATAACATACTACATTTCTTTTGTTCATATCTTTAGTAGGTTTCTTATTTGCATGGTTAGTATCTCTAAACATTCTACTACTATTATTCTCATTAAATTTAGGCCTCCTACATTTAATAGCTCTATATCCAAAACCATGACAATTATAACAATAGCCATTAAGAGGTTTAAATTTCTTACCTGTACAATCTTTCTTCATATGACCAAAAGTATTACATGTAAAACATCTACCTTTAAATTATCTCTATGTACCTTTAGGTGATTCTTCCTGTTTAGGTGGTTTTTCCTATTTAGGTGTTTCTTCAAATTTGTCAGCTTCATCAGATTTCTTTTCTTCTATGTTTTTAGGAACTTTCAGATCTACTTCCTTGCTTTCTTCACTTACCTTAGATGAGTTAAATCCAAGACTAGTTTTATCATAGAATGGCTTTTGATAAGACATTTTTTCATCAATCTTCTCACTAGTGGAATATAGTCTCTCAAGTTGTTGCTTAGACCGAGTCAGTTCACCTTTCATAATTGCATTGTATTTTTCAAGTTCAGCATACTATAATTTGGTTTTCTCAAGTTCAGATGTCACTTTACAAAGTTTAGATTTAAGATCTTCTTTCTCAGATTTTAGATTTTCATTCTCAGATTTTAGATTTGCTTCATTCTTGTTATTTCCATCTTTCAAAATCAATTTTAGATTTACTATCTTTAATTCATGTTTAAGGATCTCATTTTCTTTTTCCAGATTATTATCATAATCTTCAATTTGAATTGTAGATTCCTTTTCTGATTTCAGTTCTTCCAGCTTCTCAACGAGGTTCTTTACATCATCATATTTTCCTTTCAGAGCATCTCTTTCTTTAGTAAGTATATCAATCTATTCAAGAGCTTCTTCAAGATTCTTTTGTAGCTGATCCATATCCATAGAGATCTTACTCAAGTTGTTGGGCTTTTTCTGAATGATTCTTTTCTGAGTAACTAAGCTTTGATACCAATTGTTAGAAATAGGGAATACTGAGAGGGGGGGGGGGGGTGAATCAGTATTCTACAAACTTTTACTTTTTCCCAATTATGGATATAATAGATTATCTTTATGCTTGCATAATAGAGTAAACTAAAGAACATGCATAATAATAAAGTAAAATAACTCATAACACATTATTTGTTCTCGAGGAAACCCTAGCCAAGGGAAAACCCCAGTGGGGATGATACCCACAAAGATCCACTAATCAAAAGTAACCTGTTAAGGATGTTGACCCTGTTAGGAGCCTGTTACATATGTATAGTGTCTCAATCCCAATTAAGGGACTCTAGGCCTTGTTAGAAGCCTCAACCCTGTTAAGAGTTGGTAGTACTGATTACAAATGATTACAACATGAGCCCACTACCCAAACAAGTAATGTACAATTATTACTGATTACAAAATAGGGAAAGGTACATGACCTTATACTGCTTGCTTTTCATTCACAACTTCACATCAATACCTTTCGCATATCATCTATCTCATTCACAACTTCGCATTCCATATGCCTTACATTTATACAAGTTATTAGGGATAATAAATTTTACAGTTGGCTTTACTAAACATAAAGCACTTTAAAAAATATATTTTACAATGCGCTACCCAAGGGTTAACATATAGGATGTCATCCCTTCATATGATTAAGACATTATTTTGATAAACAAAATAATCCCTTAACTCTTTACCAATTTTGTCTTCTATAATATTTTGTTGGCTTCAATATTGTTCCTATAATACTGCAATAACTTCTTCAGTACATTCCCTATAGAATTTCTCTCTTAGGTGAGTCTTCAATACGCATCATAGTATCCATGTTCAAGTGCACAAGCACTGAACTTATTCAATCAATGTAGCCAATCAAAACTGTCTTCTGGGTACACTGGGAAAATACTGCTTATACTTAGACAATTTTGCTTTGCGCTCTGTCATACTTTCTCTCTATCATCTGCATTCTTCACATAGATCATATGTTTCCATAATGATAACATATAGATATCTAACTCAGCCAAATTGCCAACATTCCCTTGGCCAGGATTTCCTCAAAAACAAATCATGGTGTCATGAGTTATGTGTTGTGCATTTATGTTCTTTTCATTTCAGCATTATTATGGTTTATTTTCAATTGGTTGAAGTTTAAATTAAAGTGTAGTAATACTTGTGTACTAGAATTTGTACCTTCATAGGGTTAGTATTTTCAATAAATCAAATAAAAACTAAATTACTACACTATAGCAAATCTATTTAGCACATAAAGAACAATGAAGCACTCTATGGCTCTCTAACTAGGGATGTTAATGGTGAAGCTCTCAGCAAGCCTCCATTAATGACAGTCCTAGAATGAGAAATGATATGATAAGCAAGATAAATTATTCAATTCCAAATGAACTACAACTAATTAGCTTTAATTTTCCTTTCTAGCTATAAAATGCAAGAGGTTAGATGCAGTTCTCAGATTTGTGGATGATAATTGATTGATTTTAGCCTTCCTTTTATAGATTTAGGCAAGGGTAGGGGGTGTAGTTGAGTTGATCATGATTAGGCTTGAGTTGAGTCTTTGGTTCCACCCTTTGAAGATAATTTAAATATTGTATCCTTGAAGCTTGGGACAAGAAGACAAGATGAGTGGAAAGATGCTCTTTTAGAATGAGTGATTGAGATTAAATTTTAGCTTGATCCATGTGAGCTCTTTTCTTAAATCCTATTGGTTGAGGTTTTTTCCTCCCATGTGGTGTTGAGAAAAAATAGGACCTAATTAATTGAATTTAATTAATTTGTTTAGCCATGTGTACCCTTGAGTGGGTTAATTCAATTTTAAATTGAACTATATAATTAATTGGATTAATTGTACATTGATTTAATTTATCATGATTTGATAGGTTTTAATTGATCTTTATGGCTTTGATTTTTAATTAAATTGAATTAGAGCTTGATTTTAATTTTGATTGGCTAAATGCTTATTTTGATTCAATTGCCTTGGTTTTGCCTTGATTTTCCTTGATTAATCACATGAATGATCCTATCCACTTTTAGGTGATTACAAATGCCCCTCTTTGACTTGACAGGCGAAGCATGTCGATTCAAAAAATATTTTGATCTAACTGATAAAAGGTCTTGGTTCTGTCGATGGTCGATCTTGATGTTCAATATGAGATGCTGATATTGATGATGTTTGATGTAGTTCTAATTGATTTTAGTGTTCCTAATGGCTGATCTGATGTTAGATTGCTGATGTGATACTTGATTTGATGTGGTTCGATGTTTGATGCCCGTTTCGATTGATTAGCGAAAAATTTCTTGATAAAAAATTACGCTCTGATCTGATGGTCATTCCCCTAATTTGATGATGTTGTTGTTGTTCTGATTATTTGAGTATATGCCCCCTTGAAAATGAAATGAAATTTGATAGATGTTGGAAAGTTTTGACGGTTTAGGTCAGTTTGTGTTTATTAGGTCAATTTATAATGAATTTTGATTTCATTTTCGATAATGTTTTTGCGTCTATGTGATGATAGATGCCCCTGATTTGGTAGAATTGGTGATAAATTTGGGTCCTCGAGCCCCCTCTGGTCAAAGATTCCCTTTTTAGGTCAAAGATACCCTTTTTAGATCAAAAGGGTTTATATAAAGGGGTAAAAAGTCATTTTTACTATTCATTTTCACTTTTACTTTTGACTTTTACTCTAACCTTCTTTGACTCCTTGATGATGTCGATCTTGATACAAGAGCATAGATTTGAGTGTGGTCACCGATATCATCGGCCTCCGACCTACGGTCCTCTAGTAAGTTCCTGATCCTCTCAATTTTTTGATTCATGTATTTAGATTAAAAAAAATTGATTTTTTCATAGTAAAACCCTCTTTTTTTGCTTTTTTACTTTTGAAATAGCACTTTTACTTATTTAAATAATGCATTTATACTTGAAATAGTGCCTTTGCATTTTTAATTAGCGCTTTCGCAAAGTGGAATAGTGCATTTACACGCCTGTTCTAGGGCATAAACCACTTCGATTAATCAAATGGTGCTTTTAAATTTGATTTTGCTTTTGCAATTTAGATTAGCGCATCTGAATTTAGAAATGGTGCTTTCAAATAGTTTTAGCACATTTGCCTTGATGTTGCGCTTTTGAATTTTTAAGTAGTGTGTTTAAACTTTTAAACAATGATTTTGAGTTTTAGCGCTTTTAAAGCCGAAAATAATGCTTTTACCTTGCTAGGAAATATTTTAAATTGCTGTAGTCCACTCTCAAATTATTCAATGTCATCGATCAAATGATTAGTTTGGGTAACAAACTTGATGTTATAGAGAGTCATAAGATGTCAGTGTGAGTCAGTCATAGTTTGAATGTTTGATCGTCAATGTAGATTTAGATGATGGGTGATGATGAATTGTCTGTCCTCTTTGAGTAGACTCAGAAAAATTGATTGTGGTTTGATATTTGTAAATGTTTGGTTGACTTAGGATAATCCAAATGATAACTGATTTCAAAACTAATGTGATTTTAACTTACTTTTTGTAGGTGGTGCTTAAGTCATTAGGTGTTCGTGGTTCGTATCCATTGCCTATGAGTATGATCGATGACTTGAGTGTGTTTGATCATAGACATGTGGGCCTTTGTGGTCTATCTTTCCTTCTCGCTCTACTATGATTCTAAGTGAATGGGGGTTTGATTACTGCTATGGTCAAGAGGTGGCACTTAGACCATAATACCTTCCATTTTCCTATGGGTGAGATGACGATCACCCTAGAGGATGTGTATCGTATCCTTCACTTTCCTACTAGAGGAGAGCTGGTATATTATGACTCTATTTATGATGGATCAACATGTTGATAGGTCTTCCAGGATCCAACCATTGGAGATGATCATATCCAGTGGCATAGTTTCATTCTTTTCTAGTGTTACCAGTAGTATTAGGTGCTCTCATCGGTGGGTTCTTTCTTCCAAACAGACGAGGACATGGATTTGTAGTTTGATGGGGTCCTATTCTTGAGGACTTGATGGCTCATCCTCAATGATTTTATTGGGGATCCTATGTATTAGCTTAGTTGTACCATGAGCTACATATAATTATTTATAGACAATCTTCCATGCTCACTACAGGAGCGATTCTCTTACAACTTTGGACTTGGGAGCATATCCCAGTGACACGTCCTATCACAACATGATAGTGAGATCTGAGTTGGCCATTGGCTTGGATGTACAAGGGTATGGTGATTCAGACCCATATGGGTAAGTTGGATTATTGGCATCATGTCATCGACGATATGGATGTTGTAGTCTAGAGGCCGTATGTGGGATTTGAGGCTTGGCCTGAGGATGGCACTGATTTTCCTTTCATTTTCTGTCCCTGGTGGATGATTGGGTGTTCAACTTATATCATTGAGAGATTTTTTTTAGGAGGGTACTATGTCAGTATGGGTGCACATAGGGTATGCCCCAGGGAGTGGCTATCTATGCTCGAGTCCAGGAAGATAGATCTTTATGGAGTCCTTGTATGGATTACAGGATAACTATCCTAGAGATTCGAGACCTTGGGTATTTACCTTGGTCAATGCGAGAGCATATTATGGATGCTGGGATTAAAAATGAGTATGTTGATTGGTTGGCTCAAAACCCATTTTCAAGGTTTAGAGATCCCGCTGAGAGAGTTCTTGGTATTGATGAGGTGTCATATGGTGATGGTGGTGATGTGGGGGATGATGGAGATAATGTAGATGATGGAGATGGTGGGAGGGGTGGGGCTAGGATTAGAGCACGATGCAGATGACAGGGTCATCGGGTAGTCAGAGCAGGCAAAGTATGTATTCCAGTGATTACTATTGCTCCTATCCCTTGTAGGGGTGATCAGGTTAGAGGTGGTGTAGATAGATCACTCCATCAGGTTGCTAGGGATCTAGCTGTGAGACTAGGATGACATAGGGCTAGGTGACAGCGAGAGGTTGATGCACAAGTTGCATAGGTTTTACTTGATCAGGCACAGGGTCCTCCTGCTTAGTAGGTGATACCTCCAGTTGTTCCACATGCTTCCTCTTCTCAGGAACCTACTTCTCCTTTGATGCCATCATCTTCTTCACATCCATCTTCTTCTTCTTTTGTTCCATATTTATCAGATCCATCTTCATCCATGCCTTCTTCTTCTTCCATGCCTCCAACACAAACTTCTGTTACACACGCTCCTAACACAGTTGCCCTAGAGGTTTAGGCCTTACAATTGGATGTTTCTAAGATTAGATAGGAGATGAGGCAACTAAGTTCTATAATTCAGACCTTTATGGCCGTGATGAGTCAGCATGGATTACAACCGAGCTCTAGTCATCCTCCAGATAGTGCTCCTAGTCTTGATGGTGGAGATGGTGCTGGCGGGTCGGTCAGTTGATTTTATGATTTGAGATACATCCAATTTTTTCCTTTGATGATATACATAATATCATTCTCTTTATTAATATCGAGACATTGGACTCTATTGTATCATTTTTTATTCGATCTATGTTGTTGATACTGATACATTGATACTTTGATAGACTTTGATTATCTTGATATTTGCATTTATGATCATTTGATAGACTCTGATATTCTATTGACTTTATGATAATGATACCATGGACTTTGATAATCAGTTTGATAGCTTTCACTATATATGATGTCATGATGTGTTGGATCTCCTTTTCAGGAGTTTTAACATGATATGCAAATCTAGATGGTTCTATCTCCTATATGTTTTGTTTTATGCTTTTTTAGATGCAATTTTTGATATGTATGCACATGTTCTATTGATACTTAAATGATTGTCTTATGTATGATGTGGAATAGATGGATGAATGCAATGTGATTTTTAATGATTAGTGTTTTGATTTTATGGATGCAATGATATATAGATGTGTTAGATGGATAATGTAATGATTAATGTGATGTGATGATTTAATAGATAATGGATGTATTTATTTTGTTATATGGATGTAATGGATTTTATGCAAATGTGATGGACCTATATGATGTAATGTATAATGATCATGGGTACTTCATGATTAATGATTCTAAATGTTATATGTGATATAGATGAATGATATTGCAATGAAATGATATCTAATGAGCTTAAATGAATGATTTAATATGCAATGTTTTGAACTAAATGATATGTAGTTTATGATGACTTAAAATGCTTTTAATGGATGTAATGAACATTCAATTAATGCAATGGACTTAATGGATGATTAAATGATTAAAAGAATACACCCTAGATAAGATGAATTTTAAAATGAATGTGATCTAATGCAATGAACTTAATGAAAATTGATTTAAAGGATGAATGCAACCTAATGCCCTTAATGTAAATAATTTAAAGGATGAATGCAACCTAATGCAATTAATGTTATGAAGATGGTTTAAACTATATGGAATGAACCTATATTAAAATGAATGAAACTTAATGCAAGTTAACATGAATCTAACAAATGCTCATGACCTAATGGAACGCACCTTTGTTTTTGATCTTTTTTATTTCCAACACACTCGATCACATATAGTTTTTGATGATCATTTGATTTTTTATTTGACCACACCCCCTTTCTCTTTTCCTCTTGCAATTTAAATTAAGCTAAGAAAGGAAAAATACATTAAATCCATTTAATCTAAGATGTATGCAACTAAGTGTCATCATTCAAAAATTTGGAGCTTATATTCATCATTGAGAAATTTTTGGAAGCCTCTTTTTAGTACAACCACCACTAGTTCAACTATGATGATATGCATACTTTTTGCACCTCTTTTGTTGCTTTCCCATCCTTTTTGGTATGGCTATCATTGATTGAATCCAATCATGAGAGTGTGAATACCAATTTTTTTAGATTCTATGTTGCAAGTGGATTGTGGTATTATGATATTGAAGATCAAAATATCCAAGGTATCCTTTTGGGTAAACAAATAGAGATCTCAGTTTTATCCTATGTACAAGTCCTCGATGATTCTTTGATGATCATGTCTTTAGACAAATAATATATGCTTTAGAACTTTGATCTTAAGAAAGTCATTTAGAAATCAACAAAAATATCACACTTTCATCATAGCTTGTCTAGTTTAAAAACTTTTATCGATTCGCTAGAAAGATATGATTTCATCAATCAAGTTTAACACTTAGAAATTTTTTGAAATGTTTTTCAAGTCCATAGTTCAAGTATAGTTCTATCTATTTCATACTTTCAATCCTGATAAAGATAAGGTCGTGTAAGATCTTGAATCAAATTTTGCGTTTGGTTCACATTTGATTTAGAATTTGGATTTGATTAAGTGTTGTTACTTGCATTTTTTATGAATTGATTTGATGATTGATTGAAGTTTTCTTTTGATGGATCCTTCCTCCTTTAGAGTAGATTTCCCCCAACTTGATATGATTTCAATGTTGGACTTAGGAGAATTTGCAGATTAGGTGACCAAAATCTTGAGGTACTTGCAAATGCAACTGTGAGGTTTTATTATGCAATATATACAAATGCTAGCGAATGCAGTATTTACAAGGATGACTTCTAGGTATGCGATTGACTTGGACTTTCAATGGTGCCTATTTACCAGGTTTTCACCAATTGAATGGATCTTGCTTTCTTTTTGTATTTTTAAAGATTTTTCTCTTTTTTTTCTATCAAGGTTCCTATTTGCTAGGTTTTCACCAAGATACTTTTTCTCTTTTTCTCTTTTTTTGCATTTTCTCTTTTTTCAATTTTTTCTTTTTCCATATCATCAAGGCACCTATTCGCTAGATTTTCACCAAGACAACATCTTTTTGAGGATCATATATGAATGTTTTTGGCTTTCTTCATGCTCAATTTTCCACTATTTTGATCTTTTCTGCATTTCTGATTTGTTTGCTCTTTTCTATTTTTCAAATGTTTTTGGTATTTTCAAGATCTCTTTTGACTATATATAATAAATAGGATTCTTTCCATCTGATTTTCTGATACTCTTTATACTCTTTCATCGATCTCATGTATATAACCTCTTTAGATAAATGCTATTGATAGGTTCTTGTAACTCTTCTCCATCACAATCAGCTAACTTATAAGTGCATGTGCCAAAAGATGAAGTGATCACAAAAGGTCCTAACTAGTTTGCTTCCCATTTTCCTTTCTTTTCCCTTTCTACTTGGTTCTTGGGATTCTCTCACAAAACTAGGTCACCTATTTGAAATGTTCTTGACTTGATGTGCTTATTATAAGTCCTTGACATTTGGTTTTGATATACTTTTAAGTGATCAAATTCTTGTTGTTGTTTCTCATCTAGCAGTTCTAGTTCATGTAGCCTAGCAACTCTATAATCCTCTTCACTTATAAAACCATGTAAAGATACCCTTAAGGATGGAAGTTCTACCTCCAAAGGTAAAACTTCTTCTATTCCAAAGACTAAGGAAAATGGTGTAGCTCCCGTTGGCGTTCTAATACTTGTCCTATAAGCCCACAGAGTTGGGTTTATTTTTATGTGCCAATCCCTACCTAAATTGTCCACCATTCTCTTTAATATCTTCAAGATGTTTTTATTCATTTCTTTGGCTTGTCCATTACCATGGGGGTAATAGATTGATGAAGAGTGATGAATCATATGGAACTTTGTGCACAACTCTTTTAAGTCCTTGTTTTTGAAGTGCTTTTCATTATCTCTTATGATGGCATGAGGTACACCATATCTAAAAATTATGTGGTTTAGGATAAACAAAGATATCCGCTTTCCCGTTGTAGTTGATAAGGGTACAACTTCCACCCATTTAGTAAAGTACTTTGTTGTCGTGATAATGAATTTATGACCATTTGAAGATGGTGGATAAATAATTCCTATTAAATCTAGACCCCATTGATAAAATGACCAAGGTGTTGTCATAGGATGAAGCTCTTGTGCAGGCACATGTACCAAGTTTCCATGAAATTGACACTTTTTACAAGTCTTAGCAAAGTGACAAGCGTCCTTCTCCATTGTAGGCCAAAAATATCCTATCCTACAAAGTTTCTTATCTAGGGTTAATCCATTTGAATGTGATCCATAGATTCCCTTGTGGATTGCTCACAAGGCTACATTTGATTCTTCTTTCTCTAAACATCTAAGGAGTCTTTCTCTAAACATCTAAGGAGCATTTCATCTAGACTCTTATGATACAATGTTTTAGATATTAAGGTATATTGAGCGGCTTGTCAGATAAAGCTTTTCTTTTGGTTCCTAGTTTGGTCCATTGGTAAGATTTGGTCTTTGAGGTAAGTATAAATGGTTCCATACCAAGGTGATTCATGTGTGGTTAATAGGAAAATGGTATGAGGATGGGTAGGGTCAAATGCGGGTTGCTCAACTTCTTCTACCAAAAATTCATATCTGGTGCTTTGATCTGGTATTTGTAGAAGTGATGCCAAAGTTGCCATTGCATCTGCTGCTTTTTCTTTTCTCTTGGCACTTGCTCAAATGTAATAAGGGTGAAGTACTTCTTAGGATTTTCCACCATATTTTTTATAAGGGACCATCTTGTCATCTTTTGTCTGATATTCATCATTAATTTGATTGATAACTAGTTGGGAGTCTCCATAAACCTTCAGTTCTATCACCTTCCATTCTAATGCTAACTTTATGCCAATGACTAAGGCTTCATATTTTGCTATGTAATTGGTGCATGGAAATAGCAATTTATATGACTTTGGAATTGTATATCCTTGAGGAGTGATTAAGAGTATGCCTGCTCCTGTTCCATGTTGTGTGTAGGTGATGAAGGGTGCTCCCCTTAATGCCACAAACACATAACAGAAATAGAGAAACAACAACAATCATATGCAAGAACAGAAAATTGGCTTCTTATTATCTCCACAAATGTGTAATTACAAACTTTCAGAATTACAATATGCAAAACCACATGGGCATTCCCTTACAATATTCTGTAGGACAAAGCCTCAAATCAATACCCAGATCTACTACCCAGAACTATTCTGAACTGCCTAAGACAATAATACAGCCTTCCTTATATAGGCAATTTTCACCGACCGAGAAGGTTCCAGAAATTTAGCCCTAAGGGCCGACCAAACTTAGAATTATTTTATTTTTCAATTTATTACATCAAAGTCGGCTCAAGATAACCTTTGAAACCCGAACAAAAATTTTGAAAAAAATTATTTTTTTGCCATTTCAGGTGGCCCAACTTTCGAAGACCATAAGTCATCACCAGTTGACCCGCTCGGCTACTATAACCCCATTTTGGAAATGCCACTAAGCGCTCTACAGGCTTGATCTGCGCAAGTGCCCGTCACCCAAATTTTTGACCTCATCCGGGGCCTCTAAAGCCTTCAAAACTGAGTTCAAAGTTTCTGTACCCTGCTGCCAATACCGAAAATCTTCAATATCTTCCAATATACACTTGATCTGGCAATGAAACTTTACTGGCAGACTTATATGACCAAAATCAACCTCCAAGAAAGAAATCAGATCATTCTGAGCACATACAAAAATTACCAAAAATAGTAACTTTCCATAAATAGCAGCTCTGCACAAAATAGCCCTTATTGAATTCAAAAAAAAAAAAGAAATATTTTTGGGTGATGCAAGATTGCTCTTACACCCAGGATGCTCCTGCATCAGACACCCAGGGTAATTTGAGAAGTGACCCTGTCACGACTCAGGTGTGCAGAGGAAAACCAAGACGGTTAACCTCCTCCTTTGTTAGCCATGATGAATCTTCAACAGGTCATCCTTTCCACTTGACCAGATATTCTTCATATGTCCTGTTCCTTGTGCTTCTACCAACACGACTCTCTAGTATATCCTCAATCTCTTTGGTGTCTGAACTACTTGCTGGAATACTCCACTGTGCCGCTGTGATCTCATCTTCAACACCTCCTTCATGATACTCTGTCAAATCTGAAATGTTAAACACTGGTGAAATATTCAGCTCACTAGGCAATTCTACCTCATATGCATTTCCTGAATCATGCTTCTTCAGTATCTTACATGGCCCAAACTTCTTCATTTTCAGCTTGTTATATGTACCAACCGGAAACCGCTCCTTCCGCAAATGAACCATGACTTCATCGCCAACCTGAAATTCCTTATGCCTCCTTTTCTCATCTGCCTTAGCCTTATACTGCGCATTCATCTTGTTAATATGCTTCCTCACCTCCTCATGGATGTTCTTCAAGTGTTCTGCAAAATCTTCAGCTTCAGCACTACTTATTTCTCCTTTATCTATCTTTCTCAATTCAGATGCATTTCTTGGACTACTTCCATATATAATCTGGAATGGTGATTTACCAGTGCTCCTGTTGATAGAATTATTGTATGCAAATTCCGCCTGTGGTAAAATCAAATCCCATCCTGTTGGCTTATCTCCAACCAAACATCTCAGCAAATTTCCCAAACTCCTATTCACCACCTCTGTCTATCCATCAGTCTGTAGATGATGTGATGAACTAAACTTCAAATCTATCTTCAACTTCTTCCACAATGTACGCCAAAAATATCCAACAAACTTAGTGTCCCGATCTGAAACTATGGTCTTTGGCAAACCATGAAGTCTCACTACTTCTCTGAAAAACAATTCTGCTACATGAACAGCATCATTAGTCTTCTTGCAGGGAATAAAATGTGCCATCTTCGAAAATCTGTCAACCACCACAAAAATTGAATCATGTCCCCGCTGAGTCCTCGGTAAACCAAGAACAAAGTCCATGCTGATATCCTCCCAAGGCTTCTCTGGTACAGGTAATGGCTGATACAACCCTGTATTCTGCTTCACTCCTTTCGCCATCTGACATACTCTGCAACTCTGTACAAACTTCTTCACATATTGCTGCAACTGTGGCCAATAATAATTCTCACTAACCAAACCAAGGGTTTTATCATGACCAAAATGTCCAGCCAATCCTCCGCTATGCTTCTCCTTGATGAGATTCTCCCTCATAGAACTTCGTGGAATGCACAACTGACTCCCTCTGAATAGCATATCATCCTGGATGATGAAATCCAACCATTTTATCCTGTCTAGAGTAACAGGTTCTGTACAAGCTTTCCAAGCTTCACCAAAATCAGGATCCTCTGGATACAAATTTTTGAGTTCCTTGAACCCAACCACTTCAATCTGCATTTCTGTCAGCAATAGTTGCCTTCTGCTAAGAGCATCTGCAACCCTATTAGACTTTCCACTCCTGTGTTTCAAAACAAATGTATAACTCTGCAAAAACTCAACCCATTTCAAATGCCTTTGATTCAATTTTCCTTGACTATTCAAATATTGCAAAGCTTGATGATCAGTATACAAAACAAACTCCTTAGGAAGCAGATAATGTCTCCACTTCTTTAATGCCTGAACTATAGCATAAAATTCCTGATCATAAATAGAATATTTCCTCTTGGCATCATTTAACTTCTCACTGAAATAAGCAATAGGTTTACCTTCTTGGCTCATAACAGCTCCTATTGTAGTACCACTAGCATCACAATCTACTTGAAACACCTTATTAAAATCTGGAAGTGCTAAAACAGGTTGTTCTGTAACTTTTTGTTTCAACAATTGAAAACTCTTTTCTGCCCCATTAGTCCACTTAAACTCTTTTCTATCCCCTCTCATTGTTTCAGTCAAGGGTCGACAAATACTGCTAAAATTTTTGATAAACTTTCTGTAAAAGCTAGCTAGACCATGAAAAGATCTTACCTCAGTAGCACTCCTTGGAGTAGGCCATTCAAAGATAGCCTGTACCTTCTCTGGGTCCATTTTTAGACCTTCTGATGAAACTACAAATCTCAAATACACTAACTCTTTCTTCACAAAATTGCACTTCTTCAAATTAATCAACAATTTCTCTTCTCTCAACTTCTCAAACACCATACCAATATGCATCATATGCTCATCCAATGTCTTACTAAAGATCAAAATATCATCTAGGTAAACAATGACAAACTTACCCAGAAATTCTTTCAGAACCTCGTTCATGAGCCGCATGAAAGTGCTCGGTGCATTGGTTAGCCCAAAAGGTATGACTAACCACTCATATAGTCCTTCCTTTGTCTTGAAGGCAGTCTTCCATTCATCTCCTTCTCTGATCTGAATCTGATGATATCCACTTTTCAGATCTATCTTTGAGAAATACACAGCTCCACTCAAACAGTCCATAATATCATCCATTCGTGGCAATGGAAACTTGTACTTGATTGTGATCTTGTTTATTGCCCTAGAATGTGTACACATCCTCCATTCTCCATTCTTCTTTGGTGCTAATACCGCTGGTACAGCACAGGGACTCAGACTCTCTCGAATCAATCCTTTCTGTAATAGTTCATCCACTTGTCTGTTCAACTCCTTACTTTCTGTAGGTGTCATTCTGTGTGCTGCCTTATTCGGCAAACTCACTCCTGGGATCAAGTCCATCTGATGACTGATCTTCCTGACTGGTGGTAATCCATCAGGTATGTTATCAGATACAATATCCTGAAACTCATTCAACAAATCTGCAACTTCTACAGGAACATCTTCTACTTCCTCTTTACCAGCTTTTGGAATTAAAGCAAAACATACATGCTCATGCCTCATACCATCTAGGAATTTCTTTCCATCAACAAATGTTATTCTTGCATTACCACATACCTTTTTTTCGGTCTCCTTCAATGGCTTTAGCTTATGTCGCACTCCATCCTTTGTCAGGGAATAGGTATTCGCACGACCATCGTGTACAGCACATCTGTCAAACTGCCACGGTCTACCCAATAACATATGACATGCATCCATAGAGATGATATCACATAGTACCTCATCTTGGTACCCGCCGATCTTAAACTTTACCAGGCACTGTTCACTGACCATGACCTTGTGGTCATCCTGCACCCAGGCAATCCGATATGGATGTGGGTGTTTTTGTCTCTTGAGCCTCAACTTTGTCACCATCTCTTCTGACACCAAATTTTTAGTGCTTCCACTATCGATAATCACATCACATCATTTACCCTCACACTTGCATCTAGTGCGAAACAGGCTCCTCCTTTGCTCAGGTTCATTCTCACCACTCAACAGGACTCTTCTGTTAATCAACATTTCTCCTCTTTCAGCATCTTCAGAATTTGATGATCTGGCATCTTCATCTACATGTGCAACTCTGGCTTGGCCTTCATTTCTCCTGTCTGTTCTGCCTTGGCACTGAGGACATTCAAATGCCCTATGACCTTCTTCTCCACAGTGAAAACATGTTCCACGGAAGCCTCCTCTTCCAGATCCTTGTCCTCTTCCTCTTCCTCTCTGATCTCTATTATTCTGATCCTGGAAGTGATTGAAATTATTTCCTCGCTGATTCTGACTACTACTGGCCTCATCCTTCTTTTTCGGATCTTCATTTTGGCCACCATATGACCGTCCACCAGATCGTCCACCGCGACCTCTTCCATTTTGTCTGCTCTCAAACTTCTTGTTCAGCTTTTCCTCTACTTTTAGGGAAAACTGGTATGCCTCTTCAATACTGTTCATTCGAACCAGATTCAGCTCCTCCTGGATGCTTGGCCTTAACCCATTAAGGTATCGGGCAACTTTCTCCTTATCAGCTTCTGCATGGCCTGTTCTGATGAGAAGTCGATAGAACTCCTCTGTATACTCCTGAACAGATCTTCCTGCTTGCTTCAAACTCTACATTTTCTTTAGTAGGTCAAGCTCATAATCAACAGGAATGAACTGTCGCTTCAATTTATCCACCATCCGATCCCATCTTGTGATTTTATCTTTCCCTCTTCTATTTCGCTCCAATTGAATTTCTTGCCACCAGATCTTCGCATGACCTTTCAATCTGGCCTTCGCAAATTTGACCCTATCAGGATCTTCAACATCTTCATACTCAAAATATTCCTCGCATTCATTGATCCAGTCGATCAATTCCTCTGGGTTAAGATTTCCAGAAAATGTAGGAACCTCAATCTTAGGTCTTTTCCCAATCTTGGAAATGGCCCGAAAAAGTCTTTCTTCCTCTTGGTTCACAATTTCAACTTCTCCTTCTTGATATTCTTCTTCGGCTTCATCCTCGCTTTCATCTCTGACATTAAGATTCATTCCTCTGCGAATCTCTTCTTGCAATGCTCGCACTTGTCTCTGTAGCTCTCTAACCTCAGGTGTCACAGCACCAGCTCTTCCGCCACATTCTCTTCGTGGAGGCATTTTCGTGATGTGCGCTGAAACCCTAACCACGGTCCTGGTGCAAACTGCCTCACAGTCGGTAATCTATTTACACACTCAAGAAAACCTGCTCTGATACCACTTGATGAAGGGTGCTCCCCTTAATGCCACAAACACATAACAAAAATAGAGAAACAACAACAATCATATGCAAGAACAGAAAATTGGCTTCTTATTATCTCCACAAATGTGGAATTACAAACTTTCAGAATTACAATATGTAAAGCCACATGGGCATTCCCTTACAATATTCTGTAGGACAAAGCCTCAAATCAATACCTAGATCTACTACCCAGAACTATTCTGAACTGCCTAAGACAATAATACAGCCTTCCTTATATAGGCAATTTTCACCGCCCGAGAAGGTTCCAAAAATTTAGCCCTAAGGGCCGACCAAACTTAGAATTATTTTATTTTTTAATTTATTACATCAAAGTCGGCTCAAGATAACCTTTGAAACCCGAACAGAAATTTTGAAGAAAATTATTTTTTCGCCATTTCAGGTGGCCCAACTTCCGAAGACCATAAGTCATCACCAGTTGACCCGCTCGGCTACTATAACCCCATTTCGAAAATGCCACGAAGTGCTCTACAAGTTTGACCTGCGCAAGCGCCCGTCACCCAAATTTTTGACCTCATCCGGGGCCTCTAAAGCCTTCAAAACTGAGTTCAAAGTTTCTGTACCCTACTGCCAATACCGAAAATCTTCAATATCTTCCAATATACACTTGATCTGGCAATGAAACTTTACTGGCAAACTTATATGACCAAAATCAACCTCCAAGAAAGAAATCAGATCATTCTGAGCACATACGAAAATTACCAAAAATAGTAACTTTCCATAAATAGCAGCTCTGCACAAAATAGCCCTTATTGAATTCAAAAAAAAAATAAAAATATTTTTGGGTGATGCAAGATTGCTCTTACACCCAGGATGCTCCTGCATCAGACACCCAGGGTAATTTGAGAAGTGACCCTGTCACGACTCAGGTGTGCAGAGGAAAACCAAGATGGTTAACCTCCTCCTTTGTTAGCCATGATGAATCTTCAACAGGTCGTCCTTTCCACATGACTAGATATTCTTCATATGTCCTGTTCCTTGTGCTTCTACCAACACAACTGTCTAGTATATCCTCAATCTCTTTGGTGTCTGAACTACTTGCTGGAATACTCCACTGTGCCGCTGTGATCTCATCTTCAACACCTCCTTCATGATACTCTGTCAAATCTGAAATGTTAAACACTGGTGAAATATTCAGCTCACTAGACAATTCTACCTCATATGCATTTCCTGAATCATGCTTCTTCAGTATCTTACATGGCCCAAACTTCTTCATTTTTAGCTTGTTATATGTACCAACCGGAAACCGCTCCTTCCGCAAATGAACCATGACTTCATCGCCAATCTGAAATTCCTTATGCCTCCTTTTCTCATCTGCCTTAGCCTTATACTGCGCATTCATCTTGTTAATATGCTTCCTCACCTCCTCATGGATGTTCTTCAAGTGTTCTGCAAAATCTTCAGCTTCAGCACTACTTATTTCTCCTTTATCTATCTTTCTCAATTCAGATGCATTTCTTGGACTACTTCCATATATAATCTAGAATGGTGATTTACCAGTGCTCCTGTTGACAAAATTATTGTATGCAAATTCCGCCTGTGGTAAAATCAAATCCCATCCTGTTGGCTTATCTCCAACCAAACATCTCAGTAAATTTTCCAAACTCCTATTCACCACCTCTGTCTATCCATTAGTCTGTGGATGATGTGATGAACTAAACTTCAAATCTGTCTTCAACTTCTTCCACAATGTACACCAGAAATATCCAACAAACTTAGTGTCCCGATCTGAAACTATGGTCTTTGGCAAACCATGAAGTCTCACTACTTCTCTGAAAAACAATTCTGCTACATGAACAGCATCATTAGTCTTCTTGCAGGGAATAAAATGTGCCATCTTCGAAAATCTGTCAACCACCACAAAAATTGAATCATGTCCCCGCTGAGTCCTCGGTAAACCAAGAACAAAGTCCATGCTGATATCCTCCCAAGGCTTCTCTGGTACAGGTAATGGCTGATACAACCCTGTATTCTGCTTCACTCCTTTCGCCATCTGACATACTCTGCAACTCTGTACAAACTTCTTCACATCTTGCTGCAACTGTGGCCAATAATAATTCTCACTAACCAAACCAAAGGTTTTATCACGACCAAAATGTCCAGCCAATCCTCCGCTATGCTTCTCCTTGATGAGATTCTCCCTCATAGAACTTCGTGGAATGCACAACTGACTCCCTCTGAATAGCATATCATCCTGGATGATGAAATCCAACCATTTTGTCCTGTCTAGAGTAACAGGTTCTGTACAAGCTTTCCAAGCTTCACCAAAATCAGGATCCTCTGGATACAAATTTTTGAGTTCCTTGAACCCAACCACTTCAATCTGCATTTCTGTCAGCAATAGTTGCCTTCTGCTAAGAGCATCTGCAACCCTATTAGACTTTCCACTCCTGTGTTTCAAAACAAATGTATAACTCTGCAAAAACTCAACCCATTTCAAATGCCTTTGATTCAATTTTCCTTGACTATTCAAATATTGCAAAGCTTGATGATCAGTATACAAAAAAAACTCTTTAGGAAGTAGGTAATGTCTCCACTTCTTTAATGCCTGAACTATAGCATAAAATTCCTAATCATAAACAGAATATTTCCTCTTGGCATCATTTAACTTCTCACTGAAATAAGCAATAGGTTTACCTTCTTGGCTCATAACAGCTCCTATTGCAGTACCACTAGCATCACAATCTACTTGAAACACCTTATTAAAATCTGGAAGTGCTAAAATAGGTTGTTCTGTAACTTTTTGTTTCAACAATTGAAAACTCTTTTCTGCCCCATTAGTCCACTTAAACTCTTTTCTATCCCCTCTCATTGTTTCAGTCAAGGGTCCACAAATACTGCTAAAATTTTTGATAAACTTTCTGTAAAAGCTAGCTAGACCATGAAAAGATCTTACCTCAGTAGCACTTCTTGGAGTAGGCCATTCAAGGATAGCCTGTACCTTCTCTGGGTCCATTTTTAGACCTTCTACTGAAACTATAAATCCCAAATACGCTAACTCTTTCTTCACAAAACTGCACTTCTTCAAATTAATCAACAATTTCTCTTCTCTCAACTTCTCAAACACCATACCAATATGCATCATATGCTCATCCAATATCTTACTAAAGATCAAAATATCATCTAGGTAAACAATGACAAACTTACCCAGAAATTCTTTCAGAACTTCGTTCATGAGCCGCATGAAAGTGCTCGGTGCATTGGTTAGCCCAAAAGGCATGACTAACCACTCATATAGTCCTTCCTTTGTCTTGAAGGCAGTCTTCCATTCATCTCCTTCTCTGATCTGAATCTGATGATATCCACTTTTCAGATCTATCTTTGAGAAATACACAGCTCCACTCAAACAGTCCATAATATCATCCATTTGTGGCAATGGAAACCTGTACTTAATTGTGATCTTGTTTATTGACCTAGAATGTGTACACATCCTCCATTCTCCATTCTTCTTTGGTGCTAATACTGCTGGTACAGCACAGGGACTCAGACTCTTTCAAATCAATCCTTTCTGTAATAGTTCATGCACTTGTCTGTTCAACTCCTCACTTTCTGTAGGTGTCATTCTGTGTGCTGCCTTATTCGGCAAACTCGCTCCTGTGATCAAGTCCATCTGATGACTGATCTTCCTGACTGGTGGTAATCCATCAGGCACGTTATCGGATATAATATCTTGAAACTCATTCAACAAATCTGCAACTTCTACAGGAACATCTTCTACTTCCTCTTTACCAGCTTTTGGAATTAAAGCAAAACATACATGCTCATGCCTCATACCATCTAGGAATTTCCTTCCATCAACAAATGTTATTCTTGCATTACCACATACCTTTTCTTCGGTCTCCTTCAATGGCTTTAGCTTATGTTACACTCCATCCTTCGTCAGGGAATAGGTATTCGCACGACCATCGTGTACAGCACATCTGTCAAACTGCCACGGTCTACCCAATAACATATGACATGCATCCATAGAGATGATATCACATAGTACCTCATCTTGGTACCCGCCGATCTTAAACTTTATCAGGCACTGTTCACTGACCATGACCTTGTGGTCATCCTGCACCCAGGCAATCCGATATGGATGTGGGTGTTTCTGTCTCTTGAGCCTCAACTTTGTCACCATCTCTTTTGACACCAAATTTTCAGTGCTTCCACTATCGATAATCACATCACAGCATTTACCCTCACACTTGCATCTAGTGCGAAACAGGCTCCTCCTTTGCTCAGGTTCATTCTCACCACTCAACAGGACTCTTCTGTTAATCAACGTTTCTCCTCCTTCAGCATCTTCAGAATTTGATGATCTGGCATCTTCATCTACATGTGCAACTCTGGCTTGGCCTTCATTTCTCCTGTCTGTTCTGCCTTGGCGCTGAGGACATTCAAATGCCCTATGACCTTCTTCTCCACAGTGAAAACATGTTCCACGGAAGCCTCCTCTTCCAGATCCTTGTCCTCTTCCTCTTCCTCTCTGATCTCTATTATTCTGATCCTGGAAGCGATTGAAATTATTTCCTTGCTGATTCTGACTACTACTGGCCTCATCCTTCTTTTTTGGATCTTCATTTCGGCCACCATATGACCGTCCACCAGATCGTCCACCGCGACCTCTTTCATTTTGTCTGCTCTCAAACTTCTTGTTCAGCTTTTCCTCTACTTTTAGGGCAAAATGGTATGCCTCTTCAATATTGTTCATTCGAACCAGATTCAGCTCCTCTTGGATGCTTGGCCTTAACCCATTAAGGTATCGGGCAACTTTCTCCTTATCAGCTTCTGCATGGCCTGTTCTGATGAGAAGTCGATAGAACTCCTCTGTATACTCCTGAACAGATCTTCCTGCTTGCTTCAAACTCTGCATTTTCTTTAGTAGGTCAAGCTCATAATCAACAGGAATGAACTGTCGCTTCAATTTATCCACCATCCGATCCCATCTTGTGATTTTATCTTTCCCTCTTCTATTTCGCTCTAATTAAATTTCTTGCCACCAGATCTTCGCATGACCTTTCAATCTGGCCTTCGCAAATTTGACCCTATCAGGATCTTCAACATCTTCATACTCAAAATATTCCTCGCATTCATTGATCCAGTCGATCAATTCCTCTGGGTTAAGATTTCCAGAAAATGTAGGAACCTCAATCTTAGGTCTTTTCCCAATCTTGGAAATGGCCCGAAAAAGTCTTTCTTCCTCTTGGTTCACAATTTCAACTTCTCCTTCTTGATATTCTTCTTCGGCTTCATCCTCGCTTTCGTCTCTGACATTAAGATTCATTCCTCTGCGAATCTCTTCTTGCAATGCTCGCACTTGTCTCTGCAGCTCTCTAACCTCAGGTGTCACAGCACCAGCTCTTCCGCCACGTTCTCTTCGTGGAGGCATTTTCGTGATGCGCACTGAAACTCTAACCACGGTCCTGGTGCAAACTGCCTCACAGTCGGCGATCTGTTTACACACTCAAGAAAACTTGCTCTGATACCACTTGATGAAGGGTGCTCCCCTTAATGCCACAAACACATAACAGAAATAGAGAAACAACAACAATCATATGCAAGAACAGAAAATTGGCTTCTTATTATCTCCACAAATGTGGAATTACAAACTTTCAGAATTACAATATGCAAAGCCACATGGGCATTCCCTTACAATATTCTGTAGGACAAAGCCTCAAATCAATACCCAGATCTACTACCCAGAACTATTCTGAACTGCCTAAGACAATAATACAGCCTTCCTTATATAGGCAATTTTCACCGCCCGAGAAGGTTCCAGAAATTTAGCCCTAAGGGCCGACCAAACTTAGAATTATTTTATTTTTCAATTTATTACATCAAATTCGGCTCAAGATAACCTTTGAAACCCGAACAGAAATTTTGAAGAAAATTATTTTTTCGCCATTTCAGGTGGCCCAACTTCCGAAGACCATAAGTCATCACCAGTTGACCCGCTCGGCTACTATAACCCCATTTCGGAAACACCACGAAGCACTCTACAGGCTTGACCCGCGCAAGCGCCCGTCACCCAAATTTTTGACCTCATCCGGGGCCTCTAAAGCCTTCAAAACTGAGTTCAAAGTTTCTGTACCCTGCTGCCAATACCGAAAATTTTCAATATCTTCCAATATACACTTGATCTGGCAATGAAACTTTACTGGCAGACTTATATGACCAAAATCAACCTCCAAGAAAGAAATCAGATCATTCTGAGCACATACAAAAAATTACCAAAAATAGTAACTTTTCATAAATAGCAGCTCTGCACAAAATAGCCCTTATTGAATTCAAAAAAAAAAAAGAAATATTTTTGGGTGATGCAAGATTTTTCTTACACCCAGGATGCTCCTGCATCAGTAGGAACCATCAAAGTATAGTTGCCATGTCTTTGCCTCCACATTCACAATCTTGAAATCTGGGAATTCTACTTGAATCAGATGATCATCTTGTAATGGTGATTCTGCTAGTTGGTCCACAATGACTTCTCCTTTGATAGATTTGTGGTCTACATACTCGATGTCAAATTCACTCAACACCATGACCCATTTGGCTAGCCTTCCATTTAATGTTGTTTTGCTAAGTAGATACTTCAAAGGATCGATCTTTGCAATGAGTCTTATCTTATGAGATAGAATATAGTGGCATAATTTTTGGGAAGCAAAAACCATAGCCAAACATGCCCTTTCAATGAAGGTATAGTTTAACTCGTATTTCACCAAAGTTCTACTTATGTAGTATATTTACTTTTCTTTTCCTGATTCATCTTCTTGTGCCGAGAGTGCCCCTAATGAATGCTCGGTCATTGAAATATATAGTTGTTAGGAATAGTCCCAAGAGATAACTGAGAGGGTGGGGGGGGGGTGAATTAGTTATCTACAAGTTTTAATTCTTTATCCAATTAAGTATACTTAAACATAAATTATAAACACAATGAAAGAACACTTGAACAAAACACCAATATTTTGGTTATGGGGAAACCCAAATAGGTAAAAACCCCAGTGGGAATTGACACCCACTAATAATCTGCACTAGTGTTTTATGATCCTTGTTAGAAGATCCTTAACATTGTTAGGAGTTTCTTTATAATATATTTAGTATAGTAGACCTGGTCAAGGATCAGACCCTGTTAGGAGTCTTTTACAATTAACCTTGTTAGGGGTGAGGACGCACTGTCTGAGAGCACACTGCTCAAAGGGGTGAAGGCTACAACCTTCTGAATAATAGATACACACTATATCTGGATTCTAGTGAACTGCACTTTGACCTACTATCTGGATCAGTTCCAATGTATAGCACAAACACTTTACTTGGTCACATAGACCTTCTTCTGATGGCTTAACACTTCACACACTCTTCTCTACTCTTCACAATCAACTCTAAACCACACTTAGCAATCACAAAATGACTGCCTATAAATATCTTTCCTCTAAATGATATAATCAAGTCAGCCTATTATAACCACCTTGAAATCATATTATAGAAACCATAACATACTTCAATAATAATTCTGTCGACTCTACTAAGCACGCAGCACATTCTGGGACCTATCCAATATAATAATTGTAGAAACACACTACACACTGTCGGCTCTACCAAACTGACTAAAACTTTCTCCACAAGCTGAATTAGATCATGCACTCTTAACCAAACATTAATAACTCTTCTCCAAGAAATAATCCAAGGGTGCATACCTAAATTATAGGTGCAACTCCTGGACCAATATAATCTCTGTCGGCTCTTCTGAATAAACACGGGAAACTGCTACTGCTGAATAGTGATTGCATAACTTTACTTCTACTAATCATCAGACTCTGCATCCATGAATGTAGCATCACTAACATATGTCCATCACATTACCAAATGCACAAGGCTCCATGATAACTGTACAAACAATCATTCACTGAAAACTGCCTGTAACTCTGTCAAGAACACTGCTGACACAAGCTGCTATATAACTGTTTGTACTAATAGTTAACCTTTGCATCCATGATATCATGTTGATAACATGTCCATGATATATATACTAGAAGCTTACTACATAAGTCTTCCATGCATGCTACTTACCATATGTTGTCAGCAATGACAAACATACAGTCAGCACTGGTTTGTTGACAAATCTCCAACAATCTCCCCCTTTGGCATTGATGGCAACATATGGAATGAAAAACACCACCAACCCAAATGAAATTTTTTTTTATAAGATTCTCCATTTTCTCTTCAAAAGTCCCCCAAAAATGAATCCTCTATCTGCTGCAATATTCTTCAACATTCTCCATTTGCTCAATTGAATTGCTTCCATAACTGACTACTACTCCCTCTTAGTATATTACTCCTTCTTTTGCTTCTATTTTTCATGACTATATATTACTCCCCCTTTGACAGCAATGGCAAAGGGTGCCAAATAGTTTAAGCACTGGTACTACTCCTGAGGTAGAGTAGTCAACCATCCATCAGTCCTTGAGGACTGATGCTCTGTCTTCTTTCTTCTAAGTAGAATTAGGGAAGGGAATTACTCCCAGCTTCTCCCTGAGATACTCAAAAGTATCCTTTGGCAAGGGCTTTGTGAATATGTCTACTAACTAATCTTTAGTGCTTACATAGTCCAACTTGACTTCTTTCTCTGCCACTTTCTCTCTTAGGAAGTGATACTTGATCTCAATGTGTTTTGTCTTTGCATGCATCATAGGGTTCTTTGACATATTGATAGTGCTAGTGTTATCACAATGAATAAAAATAGGATAATCAATCTGAATACCAAAGTCCTTTATCATCTACTTGATCCAAATAATTGTAGAACAATTCAGGGCTGCTGCAACATAATCCACTTCTACTATTGACTGAGAGATACAATTTTTCTTCTTTCTTATCCAAGTGACAAGTTTGTCACCAAGAAACACTGCTCCTCTTGATGTACTCTTTCTATCATCAACACATCCTGCCCAATCTACATTAGTATATACATGAAGCTCAATATTTTCTGAATTTGGATACCATAGACCATAGTCTATAGTGCCTTGCAAGTATCTGAATATTCTCTTTATTTCCATGAGGTGACTTTGTTTAGGTTTTGTTGCAAATCTTCCAATAATGCCAACTGCATTGGAAATATCTGTATGCAAATTAGATGTCTAACAACTAGAAATGATAAATTAACTATTTAAAGCCAATGAATCTATCTAATGCAAACACAATGAAAAATGCAAAGTAACTATGAAATGATTAAACAAATTTAATTACCTTCACCTACCATGCAGCTTGTCTCCATTGTCCTCCTAGCTTTGATTTCTTGAAGATGTTGAGCTCTTAGATTTCCAAAATGAAGCCTTCTCCCAAGATGCTACCAAAGTGTGGAGATTGAATGAAATTGTGTGTACAATAGCTTATGCAAACTAATGGATGAAATGCAAATTGAAATGGTGATTGCTATGGAATGCTTGATTGCTTGAATGCTTGAATGCTTGGATGCTTGAATGCTTGTTATCAAAAATACCTATTAGCTCTCAAATGGGAAATGAGGCTCCTTTTATAGAGTTTTGGAGGATCTAGGCCTAGGTGGCACAATCCTACAGTTGAGAATGAAAGGTGGAAGATCCTAGGGCTAGGATTGACTTGGTTGAAGGAGTTGAGAGAAAAGGGGATGTAGTTGGAATGTGAGAGGAAGAATATGGATGATGTTCCTCTCACATTGACATGGAGGAGAAGAAGGTGGAAGGGAAAGACACATGTCAAGTGTCTCACAAAGACCAAAGAGACAAAGAGGGAGAGACCTTTTCCTCATGAGGACTCTTTGTACAAGTGTCCTATGAGTCGCCCTTGACCCCTAGAAGTGGCTTGAGAAGCTCCTTAGGAATAGGGAATGTCCCTTGACTTGGTTGTTGAGAGGACATGTGGTCATGAGACCAAGTCCTATGAGGCCACATAGCCCTTAAGAATAGGACATGTGTGGGTGAGGATAAATATGAATAAATAATTAATAATAATAATTTATTTTAGCCAAGGTGATGTGTCAGGTGACTAGGTGGATGAAGTAAATTAGAAGATTTAGTCATATTTAGGTGATTATGTATTTAATTAAATCACTTTAATAGACTATTTAGAAGACTTAAGATATAGAATTAGACTATAGTGAATTTATTAAATAAATTGAATAATTTACTTAATAAATAGAAGAAATAAATATTAATTAAATAATAAATATTTAATTAATTTATCAGGTCAATAGTAATTAAATAATAAATATTTAATTAATAAATGAAGCCATTTTTGAGTGTATACATTTTGCCCCTCTTTGAAATAATGTGATGGTCACATTGTTTCAAAGAAAAATCAAGCATTTTTGCCCTAGACAATGTCTCAGACGACCTATGCATGCCCCCTCGAGAGAGTGATTGACAAAAAAAATTATTTGAATTTTTATTAGATTTTTTTAATTTTTTTTTGTGTTTTTGTACAATCAATCTCATGAAAGAATGGTAGAAAATATGGAGGAAAATGGGGTGGAATGGAAGAAAAATGAGAGATAGGGTCCACACACCAAGCACATCAGGTCCATAGGCTATAAATAGGGCTAAGGGGTCCACAATAGGCTCATTGTGCACACTTGTCACTTGGAGATCAGAGCGTGAGAGAGAGAAGAGAAGAGCCACCAGGATGTCGTTCCCCTTGTCAGATCACTGCTTCAAGAGAGTTAGACGCTTCCAGTGACCACCCAATTTGGGTGAGCCGGTAGGTGATTCGATCCTCCTTCATAATTTCATGATGTGATGCATGTTAATGTAGAATTTTAGCATGTTTAGGGTAGATCAAATGGTAGAATTAGATTAGAAAATTTTATTGTTCTAGGCGGAATATGAATGCGCAGTTGCGGCGCATCAATGCGCAACAACTTGTGACGTTTCCACATAAATTCAAATTTTCTATGCATTCATTAAGGATAAGTGTGCATTCATACTAGGAGAATGGTAGTGCTGCGCAAGCATGAAATAAAAGTGCACATAGGTACTTGCTGCGCATATGTTATGAAAAGCTACGCAAATGGTCAATAAAATGGTGCATATGTTTAAAGCTATGCAAATGTCGGTAAATGTTGCGCAAATGTGGAAAAAGACTACGCAACAATAAAAACCTATGTAAATGTGAAAGAAAGTTGCACATGCATGTCTCAATGCGGCGCATATGTGTGAAGTGATAGAATGTAGTGAAAAGAGAGTCAATTAGGTCAAACTTGATGTCGATAAGCTGATTTGATCTGTCGGTGGTTGATTGTGATCGATTTGATAAAGATTGGTAACATTATAGCATGTTTGCTAGTTAGCCAATCTGAAATAGACAATTGATAGAATCATCTGTTGAAACAGGTGATAAACATGTTTAAAATTGATATGATAGCATAGATAGATTGATAGAACAGTTTATCAAAATCTGATAGGTTGATTGTTGTTGACTTGAATAGGAGGATATCACAGATGTTCTAATGTCATGGGAGAGATATCTCGTCACATAGAATCTGAGACCAACATTGTCGGAGATAGAGAGACTATTGATTGGAGCGTCAGGACTTTACTATGTGATTTACACGCTTGAGATTCAGGTGAATCTGAGCATGATGACTGCATTAGCTAAGAGATGGCACTCGGAGATGAGTACTTTCCATCTTCCAACAGGGGAGATGACAGTGACACTAGAGGATGTATATCGCATCCTCTGGCTTCCCATCACAGGAGAGTTAGTGCAGTACAATCGACATGGCGGAGTCACAGAGTGCAGAGCTGTCTTTGGGGATGAGGACATAGATGATGGAGAGATTAGTTGGGAGGATATGGTTGACTTGTATGACCCTCTTCCAATGGTTCTAGCAGGGGAAATTGGGGGATTCGTATGCCCTGATCGGAGGTCACACAGATTTGTAGTTGGATGGGGCTGCACATTACAGTGGGTGATGGAGGGGACTTGATTTTCTTGGGGGGTGTGTTTACTAGCACACCTATATCATGATTTACATCAGGTGGTGTACCATGAGGGTGCATCTCTATCAGCAGGGGTGACACTGCTCCATGTTTGGGCATGGGAGCATATTGCAGTGACTAGACCATTGGCGATTAGATTCTGGGGTGTAGGGTAGCCCTATATTCATTTGTATGCCTCAATTTTGTCTCAAGAAAAATTGGGACATTTAGAGTTTTGGCGGTACATGTTTGATACATTGGACATAGTGACATGGAGACCCTACCTAGGGTGTGAGCCGTGGGATGATGAGTGATAGTTGGGATTCTATTTTGAGTCATGATGGTTGATAAGGTGGATGCCCTTTATTAGTGAGAGACAGCTGGTCAGCCAGGTTCTGCGCCAGTTTGGCAGGATTCAGGTTATGCCCCAGGGAGTGACTGAGTTTGCATGAACACATCAGGAGAGATGGGATTGGGGGCCCATGGCATCATTCGATGTTGCTCGGCAAGATTTTTTGGATGCACCATTTCAAGCATGGTCTATGAGGTACACAGTTGTGGATCCTAGGATGACTACAAATTTGGAGTAGTTTTTGAGAGATCATCCTGTACCATGCATCACAAATCCAACAGTGAGACCTCCAGAGAGAGATCCCATAGACAGACGTTGGGGGAGGTGGCGAGGACAAGATAGGAGGGGACGAGGGAGAGGAGGAGATGGAGGAGGAGATGGAGATGGTGGAGATGGAGGTGGCAGAGATGGAGGGAGAGGTGAGAGATTTGGCCCACGGATGAGGGGAGGTGGAGTGAGACAGAGGGGATAGGGATAGAGATAGCCTCCGGTACAACCAACACAGCCAGCTATAGGAGCTCCCTTACAGGTACCAGTCGCTCAGGTACAAATACTAGTTACTGCAGTATAGGGAGCAGCTGCACAGGGACAGGCACAGGTGCCACAGGTACAAGTACAGGGACAAGTGGGGCAGGCATAGGATGACGTAGACATTCTATTAGCCCAAGTTGGTGTGGTACAGGGTGGTGTATAGGATGTGGCTGATGCTGAGATGCTGGATGTACAGGCACAAGATGAGCAGGCAAACATGGACATCGGGGGACAGGATCCCTATTTACAAAGAGAAATGGTGAAGGAGGAGCTAGATATTGATGCACTGCTAGTTAGACTAACAGTGACATAGGTACAGGTAGAGTGGGTGCCAAGTCTAGAGAGATAGATTGGGAGGCTAGAGCGTCAGATGGATGTCCTGAGACATGAGCGAGATGCAGTGATTGAGAGACTCAGGGAGTCTGAGATGCTATTAGATGAGTTACAGAGGACAGAGGACCTAGGTCCCCATGGAGATATCATGAGAGCCATGATACATGCCAAGAAGGATATATCCTACTGGCGAGAGGCATACAGACAGGCAGTCTCGAGAGATCAGTGGATCGGGAGTTATAGGGAGAGCTCAGTGGTGATCAGGACAGTAGTGCGTGACAGAGGAGCACCAACTAGTGGAGAGGGTGTGTCATCATGCCCTTCGAGAGCACCAATAGGTTCAAGAGGTCAGGGTGGATCCTCAGCATCAGGGAGTTCAGCAACATAGGGCCTCATTGCATCTCGTAGACAGTGACAGACAGAGTCTGGAGGCAGTGGTTCATAGATGTTGAGAGAGCATTGTATACACTATTGTACCATTATGATTCATTGTATCATTATATTTTGACTTGACAGACACTGACTATGGACACATTGTTATTGATTTATATCATTGGACATTCGGATATTTTTGTTGTTTTATGGATTTTATATGATGGATGCTATATGATGGACTCTATATATACAGTGATGCAGTTCTATCATGATTTTCTTTGATGATTTACATACATGTGCGTAATGACATATGCAAGATGTGATGATTTACTTTAATATGCATAGAATGTATGTCTTAAATGAGTTTACTAATGCTATGTGATTATCAATGCAATGTTGTGATGAACAATGTGGTTAATGGATAATAAATAATGATGAAAAATGCATGATAATGTATAATAAATGACAGTGTAATGAAAATGATATCTAATGTAATAAATGATAATGTACCTAAGATGATTGAATGTAATAACTGATAACATGATAAAAGAAAATGAGATGAAATGATAGCTATAATAAATGATCAAATTATATATATAAATGAACACTCCTAATGAAGATAACATGTGTCTCTAAATGTTTAAGTCCAAAATGTTAAATGCAAAAAGTCATAATATGTTTGGTTGTCCAAATGTCCCTAACTTAAATAACAATGTATCTGACACAAGAAGAATATACTAAGAGAACAGATAACCTAATAAGAAAGGTAACCTATAAATCTCTATAAAAGGAGCATTGATATGCAAGTCATGAACTATGTTAATGAAATGCAATATGAAATGAATGTATCTCCATGTAATGAACCCTTTTTACCCCTAGACCAAAATTCCATCAGTTAGGCATAAATTAGGGAATCATCGAATAATTAACAACATATAACCATCACTATCATTAAAGTTAGAGGAAACTATTGAGTGATAAGCTAATGAACGTAGTCATATAGAAGATCTCTTCATATAGGGCACATGAATCTTTCTCCTTCCCTCACTATGATCATCATAAGATGGAAGATTTACAGTGCCAAAGGGCGCGTGAAACAGACTACAAGCGGCTCCTTTTAGGATATCCATCATGTGCCCGAAATTACTCCGCCTCTCCCTCCACAAACTCCCTATCCTAAGATATCGTAGTATGAGACGAGATATATCCCCATGTACTATAATTAGAGTAATCTAGATCGTATTCCTAAATCATTATTATTTCTATATATATATAAGATTCATATATCGGTATATATCATTTAAGATTCATATATCTATATATCCCTTGTAATCTTCTCAATTGGTAGTTTACTAGATTTGCCCTAGAATTCACAATTAAGATTGCAATCAGAAATATCAATTCCCAATGATTAGTATATGACACTTTTGCATTTAAATCCAATTATATTCAGAACAATCTCATATATATATATATATATATAGAAAGATTAGATTAGATCCTTTAGAAATATATTATATTTATATTCCAAATAGATATCTTACATATATAGTTCATATTATTCTATGATAAAAATAAATATTTATATTCCATAATGATATTAGCACATAATTAATTATGACAAAGTTGAACCATATATTCTTGTCTTAACCAGTGAGAATACATATTAATTTGATATAATTTTCATTATTATAATTACTTATTAATTAATTAACATTAATATAATTCTCAGATATATATTAATTACATATATTTATTTTATAACCAATTATATATATAGAATTACTTATTTACTAACATATTTAAGTTACATTTGTTTAACTATCTAATATGAATTAATTTCATAATAATATTAGTACATTTGAAAATATAAATAAATATATCATTGATTAAATAAACAAAAATAAAGTTACATACCTTTTATAAGAGGGAAGATTCCTCTATTCTAATTTATTTGACCGAATGCCCTACTTTCCACGTGGGCTTACTCTTTTCCTTATTTCCTTAATCTTTTGCTGAATTATCTCTTATTTTAGAAATGGAGATTCTTATTCCATTTTCTTTATATATATCTTTTAGAATGCTCCGATTACTTCCTTATTTTTCTCCTTTATTTTCTCCTTCATTTTCTCTTATATTTTCTCCTTCAATTTCTCCTCTATTATTTTCTCCCAAGTTTTCCAAATTCCTTCTTAATATTTCTTCTTTTTTCCCTTCGTGATATAATGTCTTTTCCCACTCAATATATATATATATATATATATATATATATGAATAGTCACATCTTTTGAAATATAGTATTAGTATTAATAATTTACATTTGATTATTATAAAACTCTTTACGGGTGGTATTATTATTAATAGGCTTCTTTAATACTATTCATAGATTAATATTATACGTAGATTAGTATTATTAACTATTATATTGATTAAATTAATAGTTGATTATTAATTGATTAATATAATAATATTATTACTTAGATATTATCAATAAGGGAAATTAATATTATCTGAGTAATATTACTATATTCACAATATTTAACAATATCAATATCATTATCTCAATAATATATTATTATATATTATATTAATATTTTAATAATATATTATTAATAGTATATTTACTATTATTACTTTATTAACATTTGAGTTATGATTATTTTCTTTAACTTTTTATTTTATATTATAATATTTTACTTCTATGGTCGTTATTTATTATTACTAGGTTCTATCCAATAAGGGGTCATGAGAGTTCGCCCCTCTTGAATTTGCTTGTCCTCAAGCAAAAAACATAATTATATTTATTTCACCCTTATAACCCAGATGCATCTTTTAATTCATATGTAACTTAATCATAATTTGATTTACCATTTAGCTAAATTATCATCGATTGTTACTAGTATTGTCAACTTACCATAGTCAAGGACATGCTTTACAATATAAAAGTATATGAATTATATATTTCATATTTAAAACCACTAATTTGTAGATATTAATTATGTATATATTATACTAATTTAATTATAATTTAATATTTATAATTATTATATTATAAATTATTTGTTCATAGTGTACTATTACTTCAATAATATTTTAATAATAGATAATTAATATTATTACAATTATAATAATGACAATCTTTGTTTCTATTTATTCAACTATTATATTTTTTATAAAATATTTCTTTTGTGATCTAATTAAATTATTTATTATCAAATTCCAGGATGGGGACATCACAGTCCTACCCTTCAAATACAAAATTATTGCTCTTGATAGACTTATAGATACTCAAGAAATATTCATGAAGTAAATTGTTTGGAGACATGACAGTTATGAACTGAATGCATTAGTAAGGGACATACAATCTTTACATAACCATGTTGCAAACACATTATACATGAATCAAATCTGTAAATATTATTAGCACTTAGAACATGAAGTATGAATCTATTCAAGCTAAGAGGCATATCATGAATTTACTGATTTCAAGAAGTATACATATAAATGCACACAATACATACATATTTAATTAAGTTGTGAAGCATACATGTAGCACAAGTAGGATATACATGAATACAATGAAGCACATAGAACATGAATTCACTCAAATCTTGAAGTACATATGTGAATACACAAAACACATAAAGCATACACTTAATTTTTATTTATTCATGAAGCATACACATAAATTATGCAATATACACATGAAGTAGAAACATAAATAGATTAAATCATAAAGTACACATATGGATACACGTAGCATAAAAGTATGATATGTACATATAAATCATGCACAAAGATACATGAATACACATAAAGCATGAATGGAGTAAACATGTCAAACATAAGGAAATGAATACATGGTAAACACATAAAATATGAAGTAGTACACTCAAATACACACTAGACATGTAATGCATGGAGTAGTGCTCATATACATCATACACATAAAGCATACTTATACATAGAGAACATTCATGAAGCATACATATATCACTTAAAGTATTCAAAAACATTCACTTAATGCATGAGGTGGTATACATGGAAAATGAACACAAATTGGTCATGAAGACATAACATACACAATACAATACATATATGTCAGACACTCAAAGCATGAGGTATCACACCTAATTACACACCAAGCATAAAAGACATGAAGCAGTGCATAAGTACATATCAACATACCATAGATAGAGATATAAATACACATCAAATATTTAAGACATGAAGAAATATGTAAGTATATGTCAAACACGTAGGGAAGAAAGCACACAAACAATACACAAAACATACATGAGGAATGTGATCATGAGTTACTCCTACACGAAGATTGCAATAACAATGTATATATATGAAAATATGAGGATATGAGGCATACATGTGATTATATAAAGATACGTGGTAGACACATTGAAAACACGAAGCATACACACTGATGCATGAAGACACAAAGTATACACATTGAAAACACAAGGCATACACACTGATGCATGAAAACACAAAGTATACAGATTGAAAATACAAAGTATACATACTGGTGCATGAAGACACAGAGTATACACACTAAAAACACAAGGCATACACACTGATGCATGAAAACACAAAGTATACAGATTGAAAATATGAGGTATACAACTATATTCACAATATTTAACAATATCAATATCATTATCTCAATAATATATTATTATATATTATATTAATATTTTAATAATATATTATTAATAGTATATTTACTATTATTACTTTATTAACATTTGAGTTATGATTATTTTCTTTAACTTATTATTTTATATTATAATATTTTACTTCTATGATCGTTATTTATTATTACTAGGTTCTATCCAATAAGGGGTCATGACACTCCACAACTTTAGGTAGCATCTTAAAACTTCATAATAACTGGAACTTGAGTTTCATCATTGAGCTCATTATGTTGCAAGAAAATGCAAGCATCATGGTATAATTAAACTAGGATGACCTGAGCACTTTTTGCATGGAGTTTAATATTGCAAACTTGACAAGCATCTAGGTATAATTGAACCGAGATGACTTGAGTTTTGTTTGTGTAACAGATAAGGAATATTCCCCCCCTCCATCAGGGAACAAATATTTGGAGTCGAGGTATGCAATGGTGTATCACCACAAATAGCATTTGTTTAGAACAACATGATTTGCATGCTGTCAATACTATGAAATGGATGAAGGCACTTATACACAGACACCCCAATTACTTGTTCCTTTGATTTCATCAGAAAATACCCCACAAATAGCAATCAAAGAAAATATCATGCCTCATCTCTGCCATTCTAATCAATGACATATGAGAGTTTCAAACTCATGTCAAAGATATCCCAGAATAGCATAGGAAACATGATAACAATGAAATCTAGATATGAATGCATAAGTTATAACAAATCATCCTAACATTCCTACCATGAATATACATTTCTTTTGCCAAAAAGATTGATTTAGGATATGTTGATCAATTCAAGTGATGATGTATAATCAAGATGCATAGATAAGCAGTCACAATTCGAAAGATAGATCATAGATTCTGATTCAACATGAAGATACCATTATGAAAGAACATTTGATTGCATTTGCCTTGCCTAGTGAAAATAACTCCATTATGTCCTCTAAGAGTCATGACTATCATAGATCCACTTCCCAAACTAGGTCGAGGACATGCCCCCAGTGAGGTGATGGACTGACTTATTATGGATGAAGAAAGATGCGACAAGACTAGGATGAAGACCATGACAAAAGATCAAGCTATGATGGGATTTTATTATGGACAGATACAATGGATGGTGTATGAACTGGCCATTTTATTATGATATATACATGGTGGGGACAAGGATTGAGTAACTATTTTATTGTGGATATATATAATGAACGGACACACTAAAAGAATCCTAATAGATAGAGGAGCTAACTTGTCACACATAGCGCTTGTTTCCAGGTTTTCACCATATGCTTTTATTGCAGTTTTTCTTTTGATGTTGTGATTGTTTTGTATTTTTGATTATTTTATTTACAGAATATATATATACAGACTATATACATGCCCCTTGCATTGGGATTTCAGGGATAAAACTTCTTGAGATGGATATTGTTAAGATGTTCATCCAAGGGATCCCCTTCAGGTGTAGATAACTGATAAGCTCCAGAACCATAGACTGTTGTAATCACAAAAGGTCCTAACCAATTAGGTTCAAACTTGCCCTTCTTTTCATGGTGTTGTTGATTCTTTGGATTTTCTCGAAGGACTAAGTCACCCAACTGAAAGTCTTTGATCTTTACCTTGCTATTGTACTGACGGGACAAACGCTGCTGATAAAATTTCAAATGATCATAGGCTTGCTGACGGCATTCATCTAGGAGTTCCAAGTCAGTCAGGCGTGCAACTCTATACTCTTCATTAGGAATTAAATCTTTAAGAGTAACACGAAGTGAAGGCAATTCGACCTCGAGGGGCAGGACTGCTTCAGATCCAAAGACAAGGGAGTATGGAGTGGCTCCAGTAGGAGTACAAATGGAGGTGTGATAAGCCCATAAGGCTGGATTAAGTTGGAGATGCCAGTCACGGCCAGTGTCATTGACAGTCTTTTGTAGGATTTTAACAATTGTTTTGTTTGACGCCTCAGCTTGGCCGTTTCCTTGAGGATAGTAGATTGTGGAATAGTTGTGGGTGATGTGGAATTTGGTGCACAAGTCATCCATGTCTTGGTTTTGAAATTGTTTCCCATGATCAGTGATAAGATACATAGGTATACCATATCTGCAAATGATATAGTTTAAGATAAACATGGAGATTTGTTTCCCTGTGGCAGTAATTAATGGAACGACCTCAATCCATTTAGTGAAGTATTCTGTGGCAGTGAGAATCCATTTGTGGCCGTTGGAAGATGGAGGATTGATAGCACCCATGAGGTCAAGTCCCCACTGACTGAATGGAAAAGTAGTTGTAAAAGGATGTAACTCTTGTGCTGGAGCATGGATAAGGTTTCCATGTATCTGACATTTCTTGCATGCCCTAGCAAAATGAAAAGAGTCTACTTCCATGGTAGGCCAATAATAACCCATACGCATGAGTTTCTTAGCCAAAGAAGGACCACTTGAATGTGTCCCACAAATACCCTCATGTACATCACGTAAGGAAAGTTGAGCTTCATCATGTTCAAGATATTGCAGGATAGTACTATCAAAACCTTGCCGATAAAGGGTGTCAGATATTAAGATATAGCGGGAGGTTTGGTGGAGAAAAGTTCATTTTTGATTATGGGATAGGTCGGGAGGTAAAGTGTTATCTTTGAGGTAAGAATAGATTTTTCCATAGGTTGGGGAGTCATGTCCAATCAGATGACATATAATACTCATATCAGGCTCATCATATGCAAGACAAGTCAGGGATTCCACCAAGAACTCAAAATGGGCCTTGGTATCTTCTATATTAAATAAAGAAGCAATCATTGCCATGGCATCGACAGCCTTGTTTTCATGCCGAGGAATCTGCTCAAAAGTGATGATAGAGAAATACTTTTTAAAGTCATCAACCATACATTTATATGGCAATAACTTATCATCTTTGGTCTGGTAATCATCATTAACCTGGTTAACAATCAACTGAGAATCTCCGTAGACATTTATTTCAGATATGTTCCATTTTAAAGCCATTTTTAATCCAATCAGCAAAGCCTCATGTTCCGCTACATTATTGGTGCAAGGAAATAACAACTTGAAAGATTTCAGAATAGTTTATCCTTGTGGCGTGATAAAAAGAATACCAGCTCCTGAACCCTGTTGAGTGTATGAGCCATCAAAGTATAATTTCCATGTTTGTGTAGACAAAGCTAAGATATGAGCATCAAGAAACTCTATGTGTATAGGTTGGTCATCCATTAATGGAGCATCAGCTAGTTGATCTATGATCACTTGACCTTTGATAGCCTTCCTATCTACATATTCAATATCAAACTCACTAAGTAGCATGACCCACTTAGCCAACTTGCCTGTCAATGCAGTCTTGCTTAACAAATACTTTAAAGGATCAATCTTTGCAATAAGCTGAGTAGAATGTGACAACATGTAATGTCACCACTTCTGTGAAGCAAAGACAACAGCCAGACATGCTCTTTCAATAGGGGAATAGTTTAACTCATATCCCACTAAAGTGCGACTGATGTAGTAGATGGCTTTTTCTTTTCCTTCATGATCTTGCTGAGCGAGAAGAGCACCTAGTGAGACTGTCATGGCTGAAATGTAGAGCAAGAGTGGCTTGCCTAGAATTGGTGACATTAGAGTTGGAGGATTTGCTAGATACTACTTGATTTTGTTAAAAGCTTCCTCACACTTATCATCCCATTGGAATAAGATATTTTTATGCAGCAAATGTTGAAAGGGATGACTACGACCTGCTAGTTGAGAAACAAATCTTCAGATGGATTGTAAATGCCCCTGTAAAGATCTTAGCTGACTAATGTTAGTGGGGGAAGCCATCTCCAATATTGCTTTAACCTTTTCAGGATCTACTTCGATGCCTTTAGCTGAGACAATGTAGCCCAACAGTTTACCGGATGTGACCATGAATGCACATTTCTTTGGATTAAGTTGAATCTGATACTTTTCCATCCGGGTGAATATTCTATCCAACACTCTCAAATGACTAGCTCTGTCTTTAGATTTTGCTAAAATGTCATCAACATAATCTTCCATGATGGTATACATCATGTCATGAAAGATCATGGTCATGGCTCTTTGATAAGTTGCTCCAGCATTTTTTAGGCCAAATGGCATCACATTCCAGCAGTATGTACCCCATGGACAAGTAAAAGTAGTTTTTTCCTGGTCTTCTGGCACAATCTTGATTTGGTTATAGCTAGAAAATCCATCCATTAATGATAACATGTCATGCCCAGCTGTTAGATCAACAATCATATCAATATTTGGCAAAGGGAAGTCATCTTTCAGACAAGCTTTATTAAGATCTTGAAAATCAATACAAATCCTGATAGACTTATCTGGTTTTGAAATCAGAACAATATTTGAAATCCACTCAGCATAATCAATAGCCCGAATGAATCCAACATCTAGGAGCTTCTTCAATTCTACTTTCACCATTAGAGCAATGTGAGGATGCATTTTGCGGAGCTTCTGCTTAATTGGTTTTACACCTGGTTTGATAGATAGATGATGCATAATGAGATTGGGGTCCAAACCAGGCATATCAGCATAGGACCAAGCAAAGTTGATTTGTCTTTTTCTAAAGAATTTTGCAAAAGATTCTTTCTTTGATTCTGTCAAGGATGCTACTACTTTGAGGATGCGGGGAGACTCCTCTGTTCCAATGTTAAGTGGTACTGTTGGTTCTATAAGAATGGCAGATTGCTCTCGATCTAGATAGTTGGGAAGAGTGTCAATCTTTCCATCGTTAGGCACCTCAGAAAGGTTTTCACCATCAGACATGTCTTTTCTTTTTACTATTTTTGGATCTAATACTGCCACTGAGTGATTTTCACCATTAGATCTACTGATTATTTTTATATTTTTATGATTGAAAGGATTGGCACTCTCTCCAAAATAGGCCATGTCATTGAGTTCTATCAGAAATCTTGACTTGTGATCCCCTAGTGGTAAATGATCCCTGATACCAAGATAGTCAATGATCGCGTCATCATTATGGAAGACATCAAGTTTTGGGTGATCGGGAGAATCCCAATCAATAAGGTCAGGACGGACAAGGGGCATTGGATCATTTGGGTCGGTTTCAAAAGTAGAGATGGTATTGATGGAAAAGTTGTCAAGGTTTATGATAGTATCAGCGAGGTCTATTTCCATACTCTCATTCGAATCATCTGTCATAAGATAACACTCACTTCACTCATGATCAACACGAGTAGTATTACGTGGGACCAATCCTAGTGAGTCACTCATTGAACTCTCACCCTCATGGTAATCGTTACTATATTGATGGACAACATCGACTCCTATTTCTTCAGTACCATCAGATAAGGAATCCCATTCATAATCATTAGAATCAGAATCATCATTATCTTAAAGTCTATTAATGATTCTTTGAGCTATCCTTTGTTTCTCTGGATCTACATACATACCATTCTTTCTGAATTGTAAGGCAGGAGCTTTAGATGTCTCATGAAAAGGTGGTATTTTTGCTTTTCCTTTTGGTTCTTGTGGTCCTTCTCCTTTATATCCTAATCCTGTAGTGTCTCTTTGATAATTGGGATTTTGCAAAATTGGTTTTATAACACCTTCTCTTTGTAACCCTAGAGGTCCAACACCTTGATATCCCATCTTTTGTAGCAAAGTATACCCTTTTCCATAGACATCAGGTGATACATATTCATGTTTAGTATCCTCTGCAATCTTCTGTGTCTTAAGCCAATAATTTGCATTACGCTTAGCTGCCTCTTTGGATATTGTGCCCCCACTTATAAATGTGTTATAAACAAGTGTGGAAGGGGGTTCTGATTGTTGTTTAGTGATCAAAGAACTACCATATGATTTGGGAGATAAAGGTAACTCAGTGATACAAAGAGCTTGACCTAAAGTATATTCCCCAATACTTCTTTCTTTGATGTCTATCTTGATCCCATCTGATTTAGAAGTTGATGCTATATTACTAGGGTCACTGGGTGTAGTTACAGAAGATCCAGTACGATTATAGTGAACCAAAGAATCAAAAATCTTGACATTGCTACAATATTGAAAAGGATTAGAATCTCCTTTGATAGTGATCTCCTGACCATTGTGAGGGAATTTTATACATTGGTGATAAGTTGATGGCACAACTTGCATGGAATGAATCCATGGTCTTCCCAAAATAATATTATAAGCAAGATCCATGTCCAGAACTTGACAAGGTACATCTTTGACAATAGGACTGATTCTAATTGGAAGAACAATAGACCCCTTGGATGATCTCTCTTCCTCATCATAGGCTTTTATTGTGATTTTATTTTTTGGATCAACGACATTCTCAAAAAATCCCAATGCAAGGACTAACTTTAACATGCAGATATTCAAGCCAGCTCCCCCATCTATTAATACTCTTTTAATCTTGTGATTCTGTACAAGGACTTAGATATGTAAGGGAGCATTATGAGGTTGGGTAATGGCTAAATCATCATTTTTAGTAAAGGAAAAATAGTGTGGGGTTGTTAAATGGCCCACCATAGCTTGAAATTGATCAGGATCTAGAGTTGTTGGAACCTGGGTCTCTAAGAGATCTTTTTCAAGGATATCTTTATGAGATGGGGAAAAAATGCAAAAGCTCTAAGATGGATATCTGGGCCGGTGTCTTTTTTAGTTGTTCCAAAAGATTGTACTAGTTGGAACTATTGGGTATGGACTTTGGGACATAAATAGACTTGTTCTGATTAGTGTTTGGTTTAGACTAGACTCCTTGGAGAGTAACCTAGGCTTGAGCACGAGTAGTAGCATGGATTGGTTGACTCTCTGATTTTCCCTTTATGGTAATGACATTGGCATAATATGCAGAAGGATGATAGTCAGAAATGTTACCAACATATCTATAGGGAGTGGAATTATAATTGGCTTGGTTGTCACCCTTATTGTTGGAAGAACCTCCCTTTTCATGCTCAGGAAGTGGATCTTTGAAGGCTGTATGTGATTCATTTGAGACATGTCCGTCAACACTAATGTCACCACTTTTGATTAAGTCTTGGATCACATTTTTAAGCTTTTGGCATTCATTGGTTATATGTCCTTTTCCTCTGTGGAATTCACAATAATCATTTCCATTCCATCAAGAAGGCTTCACTCTAGGTTCATAATCTTTCAATTCAGGAAGTGTGATGAGTTTCTTGGTGATTAACTTCTGTAATGCTGATTCGAGAGATTCCCCTAAAGGAGTAAAGTTTCTTCGAGGTGAGATAAAGGGAAATCTTGGTTTAGGTGAATCCTTGGTGGTATTTTGATTTGCTGAGTGATTGTTGTATGTATCTTGAGTAGCGTTGGTCGTACTTGTGAGATTTAGAAGAGGTTTTGTTGATTGGACATTACGATTATCAACAATTCTATCATTGACAATGTTTTTGTTTTTATTCCAATATTTTGATTTGTCATTGTTGGAATTAGAATTATAAGTGTTGGAATTAAAATTTGAGGATCCAACATTGTCATTGGAATAAAGTTTTATCTCAGCTTTTTGGACCTTGGCTTCCTCAATCTTGATACCATTTTCTATGAGCTTATTGAAATTTGGTGGACATTGCAATTGTAACCTATAACTCATTTTTGGTGTAAGGTTATGCACAAAAATATCCATCTTTTCTTATTCAGGAATCATTCATGGATATTTGGCAAACAATTGACGCCATCTTTGCAAAAAAGTAAGGAAGGGTTCTCCATTCTTTTGATGTGTATTACAAAGATCAAGCATAGTGACTTCATGTTTGATGTTATATAAATAATGAGTCACAAATTTGTCCAAAAGCTCATTGAAAGATTTAATGCCCGGGGGTAGTTTGGAGAACCATTCCATAGATTGTCCTCCTAAACTTAGTGGAAATAGTCGCATAAGATAAGTGTCATTGTGAGCGACTTCAATACAGGTAGCACAAAACTCATGAATGTGGTCTTGTGGATCTGAATTCCCTTTGTATTTGTCAAATTTTGGTACCTCAAAATGTGGACGGAATGGAATCATTGCTAAGTTCTTATCAAAAGGATAAGGACATATATCATCCAAAGAATACTTCTTAGTTGATGATCCAGTTTGGATATCATGAATTTGTTGTTGAAGCATCTGGATTTGTTGTAGGACTGGATCCAAAGATAATGTGCTTCCTTGCGTGTTTTGGGAAACATTATGCTATTGAGTATGTTGAGGATCATTGGATTGCTAATTATTTTGAAAAACATTTTGTTGTTGATCACTATGGGACGCATTGGATTGTTGATTGATCTGAGAAGCATTGGATTATTGATTGATTTGAGAAGCATTGGATTGTTGATTGATTTCCTTTGCTCCATGAGGATCTTGAGAACCTTTAAGGATATCTTGATTTTTCATATGATCTGGTTCTCTAAGATAGGTAACATCAAAATCACTTGGTAACTTAGCTCCTTGTTGAGCAAGCATGAGGAAATACATCTCTTTATCCAAGCCTAAGAGTCGTTCCATGACTTGTAAAAATTTAGGATCTTGTGCAACATCCCTAAGTTCCTCATCAGTAGGTTCGTCATCAAATGTGAGAGGATGAGTTTTCTTAGGAGGCTCTTTGGGCCAAGGATTCTCTTCATTGCTGATATTGCCTTCCATTTTGTCTAGGGATTCTAGATTAATAGGTTGTTTGAGTTTCTGAGATCAAGTTTGAACCATAAAATGGATGAAATTGATTGTGGGATGAAAGATTTTTGATAAAAAGATATGGAGAATGATTGGTAGAAAAGATATGATAGGTACTAAAAATTGGTGTCAAGAAACAATAATCTAAATAAGCTTGATGGTTAAGGATGATATATCCTGATATGATAAGCTCACCAAGATCAAAGTCTGATAGTTAAGGTAAATTTTCAACACCACACTAAGAATCTTAAGATTGGAAGAAAGTGATTTGTTGACTCTTGAGGAAGGAATGATGATGAAAAGTGATGAAAGTGGTCAAATTAGAAATTAGAGGTCTGTGTAACTCGACTGTTTTTCCAGAATCTTACTAAGGACGAAAATGGGTATCTAAAAAAGTGATTTTGAAATTCCAAAAGCCTGTGGGAATGCTCTTTGTTGTAAATGTGCATCAACAAATGCGTAGGACAGTGTGATATATGCGCAATAAACTGAAACAAATGCGCAAAAAATTTTGATAGATGCAATTTGATAAATGTAAATGCGCAGTAACAGAGATTGTATGCACAGCAAGATTTGATGTATGCGCAGGTTGTCAAATTTTTGATGATTTTGCTGGTTTGATGATTTGGAAATTTTTTTTTTCTTTTTCTAGTTTTTTGGAAAAGTAAAAATGCATAAACACACACACACAAGACAAAGATGATTTTAATATAATTTAATCTAGTATGAATGCACAAACATGCTTACAATCCTAAGGTTGGCAAGGATGATATCTACTGAATCCCCACTAGGATAATAAAATCTAGCCACACAAATCCACAGCGGATAGCCTAGGAACTTGGAGGCATGTGCTCCTCCTTACAGTGCACTCACTTCTCAGGCACACCAAGTTTTGAATTCAATGGGTCATTACTTCCCAAAGAACTGCTATCTCTACTATGAACCGTGAGTAATGTGGGGTGTCTTCACGGGCTTGGGTGACCCCTTGAGCCAGAAAATAGAAGATTTTTGGCCACTAAACAAAGGTTGTTAATAAGGACATCCATTCAGGTGGTTGTGATCAAGTCATTTTCCCAATTAAGGGGGCTCTCCCAATCTTTTCAAAGCAAGGCTTTCACCTCTACTAAGTAGAACTTTAACACACCACTGGGGTACTGGAGGAGATTTTGGTTGCCACAACGAATTCACACCTGTCTAATGTGAGACTAATCACACTAGCATTTTTTATATACTAGTTTGGAAGGGCTTGGCTTTAGCCTGTTACCGGTTGAGTCGTTCCTTGGGGTGAGTACCTCTTTTCCCACCAAAGACCGCTCTCTAAAAATTATAACAGTTTCTCTTACACCCAAGGTCCACGAATGGCGAGGAGAGAGGATACATTGTTATAATTTTGGGATTACAGATATGCTATTAAGAAAAACACAACAGACACTTGAATCTATGATAAGGAAGACACACAAAGCAAAAACATGTCGTATTTTAAGCCCAAACAAGATTATAGTTTATTTTGCAAACCCCTTGGCAATCTACAATCAAACTGTTAGAAATTTTTATTTTTTTTTAGCAATGGGGTCTTCACAATTACGTCCTGTAAAACAGCCTAAAAATACTACTAGAATGAACAGACACTTGTTAAAATGTTAGCTAAAAACAAATCTAGTAGAAAATTGAATTTTTCTATAGAAGTTGGTAAATGCGTAGAACAGTTAAATCAATGTGCAACAAGTATGGATGTATTCGCAGGAATGATATATGCGTGAAACAGTTTAATGAATGCGCAGTCTGGTGGTATGTATGCGCAGTTACTATGGATGCACAGTGAAAATGGATATATGCGTTAGATAGTTGAATGAATGCGCAGCAAATATGACAGAGAGGGGAAACCAGATGGAAATTTTATGCCTGTGGTTGCAGAAAATGGATGCGCAGCAAAAATGAACAGATGCACAGGAATCATGGACAAATGCGCAGAAATAACCTGTAGAAAAACCTGCACACAGAAAACTAAAAACTAAAAGTGAAAAGCTCAGTTGGGCCCTCCTTCTAGCGCCAAAAATGTATGCAAATTAGATGTCTAACAACTAGAAATGATAAATTAACTATTTAAAGCCAATGAATCTATCTAATGCAAACACAATGAAGAATGCAAAGTAACTATGAAATGATTAAACAAATTTAATTACCTTCACCTACCATGCAGCTTGTCTCCATTGTCCTCCTAGCTTTGATTTCTTGAAGATGTTGAGCTCTCAGATTTCCAAAATGAAGCCTTCTCCCAAGATGCTACCAAAGTGTGGAGATTGAATGAAATTGTGTGCACAATAGCTTATGCAAACTAATGGATGAAATGCAAATTGAAATGGTGATTGCTATGGAATGCTTGATTTCTTGAATGCTTGAATGCTTGGATGCTTGAATGCTTGTTATAAAAAATACCTATTAGCTCTCAAATGGGAAATGAGGCTCCTTTTATAGAGTTTTGGAGGATCTAGGCCTAGGTGGCACAATCCTACAGTTGAGAATGAAAGGTGGAAGATCCTAGGGCTAGGATTGACTTGGTTGAAGGAGTTGAGAGAAAAGGGGATGTAGTTGGAATGTGAGAGGAAGAATAGGGATGATGTTCCTCTCACATTGACATGGAGGAGAAGAAGGTGGAAGGGAAAGACAAATGTCAAGTGTCTCACAAAGACCAAAGAGAGAAAGAGGGAGAGACCTTTTCCTCATGAGGACTCTTTGTACAAGTGTCCTATGAGTCACCCTTGACCCTTAGAGGTGGCTTGAGAAGCTTCTTAGGAATAGGGAATGTCCCTTGACTTGGTTGTTGAGAGGACATGTGTTCAAGAGACCAAGTCCTATGAGGCCACATAGCCCTTAAGAATAGGACATGTGTGGGTGAGGATAAATATGAATATAAATAATTAATAATAATTATTTATTTTAGCCAAGGTGATGTGTTAGGCGACTAGGTGGATGAAGTGAATTAGAAGACTTAGTCATATTTAGGTGATTGTGTATTTAATTAAATCACTTTAATAGACTATTTAGAAGACTTAGGATATAGAATTAGACTATAGTGAATTTATTAAATAAATTGAATAATTTACTTAATAAATAGAAGAAATAAATATTAATTAAATAATAAATATTTAATTAATAAATGAAGCCATTTTTAAGTGTATACAATATCAGGTCTAGTTTGAGTAAGATAATTGAGTTTTCCAATCATAGACTTGTACAATATTATATCTACTACTGGTGAGTCATCTTCTTTTGTAATCTTGCATCCTGTTGTCATAGGTGTGTGTGCTAAAATGTTGTCACACTTCTATGAGTCATTGTATCCAAGATTACTCAAGAATGAGATCTCAAATGGTGGCTCATAGCTCTTTATTCATGGAGTGCAAAGGTTTTGATGGAGGCCCTCATATTTGACCTAGTTTGTGCCCATGCAAGTACACCATAAAATGAGAGATTCAAAGAGGAAAATCAAGAATGATAGTCTCCATGATCATCAAGTATGCATGCAAATCAAAATGAGATCTATTCTATATGATAACAATGCATGAAAGCAAACTAATCTATGAAAGGAAATGCTTATGCAAGATTATTCTATGAAAGGAAATATGAATCTAATCTAATATGCAAGTGCAATATTAATCTAAATGGATTTCCATGGGGCATGAGAGAAGAAGACAAGAAAAGAGAAGTTGCAATATCCAAGCTCAAGTGCTCAAGAATCTTCTCCAAAATCGCTCTCCAAACCTGTAGCATAACAATATGAAAACCTAGATATGAAAATGAGAAGGAGAGGGCTCCTTATAAAGGAAAGTAGACAATTAAGATTAAGAGGCAAAAAGAAATGAGCAACGGTGGAGATTAAATCTTGGTTGATCCATGTGCTCAAAGATTCTTTAAGAGGCAAAAAGATGAAAAAGGCCCACCACTTAAAAGTATGTGCATTTAAAGTGGAGAGAAAAAGGGATTTTTATTTATTTATTATTTTCTTTTTCAACAAAGAGATATTTAAGTGGGGATTTTATTTATTTATTTATTAGAAGAGGAATTTTAATTAAATGAGATGATTTTATTTAATTAAAAGATTTATTTAATTAAAAAGGGAATTTTTATTTTAATTAAATGAGGCTTAGGATAAAATGATCAAACCTTAGGGAAAATTGAAATAATTAAATTAATTGTGATTTGATCAAGGAAATCGATTTGAAAATATTGCAAAGCATTGATTCAAGAAAATTGATAAATTGGTTCCATCATTTGATAAATTGAAGAATGGGGGCCCAAAGTCTAGGCGACCATTTTAGGGTGCATACAAGGTGTACCCACTGGTTTTCAATCATCCATCTTGAATTTCTTTAATATCTCTTTCACATACTTGGACTGATTAATGAAAATACCTTTCTTTATCTGCTACACATTCAATCACAAAAAGTATTTGATAGGTCCAATCATGCTCATCTCAAATTCACTCTACATCTCTTTAGAAAATTCAGCACTAAGTTTATCATTACCTCCAAAGATAATGTCATCAACAAATATAGCTACAAGTAGTAAACCTTTAGATGTCTCTCTTATGAATAGATTACAGTTTGCTGCTCCTTTCTTGAATCCAATCTTTGTTAGATATCCATCCAGTCTCTCATACCATGCTCTAGGAGATTGATTAAGTCCATAGAGGGACTTCTTCAATCTACATACCATATCAGGTCTGTCTAATAAGATGAATCCTTCTGGCTACTCAATGTAAACTTCTTCTTTCAATTCTCCATTCAGGAATGTTGACTTGACATCCATCTGATAGAATTTGAAGTTTTTGACTATTGCATAAGCTAGAAACAACTTAATGGCTTCTAATATGCTCATAGGTGCAAATGTGTCTGAATAATCAATGCCTTCTCTCCATGCATATCCCTTACATACTAACCTTGATTTATTTCTTACTATTGTACCATCTTCATTCATCTTGTTTCTGAATATCCATTTAGTTCCAATCACATTCTTATCACTAGGTCTTGGGACCAGTTCCCAAGTGTCATTCTTGATAATCTGATCTAGTTCTTCTTTCATAGCATCATGCCAATCTGAATCATTACATGCATCTTCAATACTTAAAGGTTTAATTTGAGATAGTAAACATACTGCCTCATTGCTAGCTAAATTCTTTGCTTGTGATCTTGTTAAGACTTTTCCACTCTAATCTCTAATGATGTCATTCTTGGAATGGTTTCTAGATGTAAACTTTGGAACTTTAGGTGATACTATCTCATCTTCCTTCTGAGTTTCTTCTTCACTTGTTTCAGGGTCATTGAACAATACATTGATACTGTCAAACATCTCTTCAACAACTATCTCACTAGTGGAGATTCTAGGTTCATCTTCAATCATAGGTGAGTAATCATGATATCTTTCTTGAACCATAAAATTTTCATCAATATTAACATGAGCACTTTCAATGATCTTCTTCAATCTCAAGTTAAAACATCTATAAGCTTTACTTTTAGTAGAGTAACCAAGAAAAATACCTTCATCACTTCTTGCATCAACCTTGCCTACTACTTCATCCCTCTTGATGTAGCACTTGCTTCCAAAATTTTTGAAGTATTTCACAGTGGGAACATTACCAAACCATAGCTCATAAGGCGTCTTGTCTGCGCCGGGCCTGAATTGAATTCTATTGATTGTATAGACTGATGTATTGACCACATCTCTCCAATAGGTGTGTGAAACTTTTCCTTAAATCATGATGGTGCACGTTGTGTCAAGAATGATCCTATTCCTTCTCTTTGCAATCCCATTCTGTCAAGGGGTTCTAGGTGCACTTAACTATCTCTTTATGCCATGTTCTTCATAGTACTCATAGAATCTGTTAGAGGTGAATTCTCCTCCTCCATCCAACCTTAGACATTTTATCTTAAGTCCAGATTCACTCTCAACCTTAGCTTTGAATATTTTGAACTTCTCAAATGCTTCTAACTTATATTTGAAGAACGCAACCCACATCATTCTAGAATAATCATCTACAAACAAAATAAAATACCTTTCACCATAGTATGATCTTGTTTGAGTTGGTCCACATAGGTCTGTATGAATTAGATCTAGCTTGTGCTCTACTGAGTTATGCTTGCTCCTGAATGAATTCCTCACATGCTTTCCCATTACACATTCCCTGCATATAGTATCAACTCACTTTTCTATGCAAGGTAGGTCTCTAATTGCCTTAACATTACTGATCTTAACTATGTTATCAAAGTTGATATGACATAGTCTTTTGTGCCATAGCCAACTATCATCTACTTTAGAAATAAAAAAACTTGCTTCTGGATTAAGCTGAAAAACATTACCTTTAGTCTTTGATCCTGATGCAATTGTTTCCCCTTCGATGTTGTTAATGATACACTTGTTTCCATTGAACTCCAATATGTAGCCTTTGTCAAGCAACTGCCCAACACTCAGTAGGTTATGTTTCAAACCATCAACATAAAGAACATCATCAGTGCTATTCTTTCCATCTAGGGTGATGGCTCCTCTACCAATGATAGGTTTAGGAGTGTTATCTCCAAATCTGGCCATGCCTCCTTTGTATTTGTCCAATTGAACAAATCTATCTTTGTCACCTGTCATGTGATGTGAGCAACCACTGTCAATGATCCAATCTGTCCTGATGTCTGCTTGTGAAATCAATGCTAACTCTTGTGAATTCTTTTCATCTTCAAGAGCAATGAATCCAATCTCTTCTTCTCCTGATTCTTCATCTGATACTCCATCTCCAACATAGTAGCATTCCTTTGTATACTTAGGCTTGTAGTTATTGTTGAAATTTTTAACTCTTGTAGGACACTTAGATGCAAAGTGGCTAATCTTATTACATGAAAAGCATTTGAATGGTAATTGACCTTCATATTTTCCTTTTCCTTTCTTTTCTCTTTTAGCAATCATAGCAATGAAATCATCTAGTGTTTTCTCTTTATCATCATTATTAAAATTACCAGAGGCATTTGCAGATTTCTTACCATGGACCGAAGCTTTGAAGGCTATTTCACTTTTAGGTTCTGTCTTCAATCTTGAAATCTCAAAAGCTAAAATTTTGTTGATCAAGGTTTCTCTTTTGAAATTTGATGTAAGCTACATGGTCTCATCAAGTATGTTGATCTTGTTTTCACATTCTGCTGTGAGAGTGGTCATCAATTTATCCATAATGTCTTCTTTTGAGATCTCTCCACCATTGTTCTTGATTCCTGTTGTAATACCCCAAAAATGGGCTATAGGTTCATTAACCTCCTACATCTTCAAATCGAACGAAATCAACATCAAAGTCCTAACCTAAGGCACATCTGCACATTATCGAATCCTAATTGATTTTATCCTAATTCTGCATCGGAGAATATTCCTAGCAATATTCTTATTTATCCTAATTATCTTTAATTTAATAATTATTTGGCGATAAATCCTATTTATCCTAAAGTTTGATTAATTGAAAATTTTAAATATTTAATTAATTAGATTTAATTCTGCCACTTAATTATTTAATTAAATTTAATTCTATTTATTCCTAAATTGTATTATTTAATTTTGACAATAAAATCTAAAATCTCATGACTAATTAAATTCTTATTTAATTAATTAATGTCAATTGTCAATTTTTAATAATATGGTTTTTGAATAAAAGTTTGATTTAATAATTGATTAACCCATAAATCAATTGTTTTAATTCAAAAATTAGTTAAGTTGAGAATAAATCACTTTATTTTTAAATTAATTTATAATTAAATCATGTACAATCAGAAAAGCAGGCAACTAGAAATTAACAATCAATTTTAAAATTGAAACTCAACATCTGATGATGAGTTGAAATCTGATCTAAAACTCTATTTTGAGTAAATACTATTTTTGCATGATTTTTGTGAGTTAATTATCTCTAATTTCCTGATAACTCAAAAATCAACCTGATTTTATCAAGAGTGATTTATGGCTTTTCTCCTGCATCCTCAAAGCCCTGGATTTCTATAAAATCAAGGCTCAGCTCTTCATAATAATCAACACTCGAATTTGCACAATTACTCTAGCGAATTGGTGATCAAAGGATTAAGCACTTGCGATAGGCGATTTGTGAGATCTTTCATAGTTGATCATAGTTTTTGCATAGTTTCATATCATAGCATTCATATCATTCATAGCATTCTTAGATTAAATCTGCACTCAATTTCATTCATATAGCTTAGATTCATACCGTTTCTCATATTATTGCACATAAAATCCAAAAATATAGAATAATTTGCATTCATATAGTCTTTCATTCTTTTGCATTCAAATCCTTTGTTTAGGTGTTGCATTGTCACTGATCTTGATTCCAATCTAAGAACATCATACTCACACCTGCTAGAAGGTAGTAAATCGCCTAGTTAGCATAGTTTCAATTATTTGTAGATTTTGGTTTTTGCGAACCTCTAATGTTTTACTGAAGTGTTGTGTCTACAACTAGGTACAAAATTCACACACATTTTTGGCACCCACCATGGGGCCTTGAAATGGGTTTCCATCTCTTCTATTTCACTTCTATCTATTTTTCTATCATTTTCTAGTTGATTCTATGATTTCATTCTCTATCTGTACATTTTTCATACAACTTTTGTCAGAAAGTCATACTGGGAAGACCCCACTATCGTATGACAGTTGATTCTATCGAGGCTCCTATCAAAAGCTATACATTGTCATTTGGGAGCTTGATTGTCATATGAGAATACACCCACTGTCGTACGAGTTTCCTAACTATCATCTGGAAGGTAACCCACTGTCGTATGAGTTTTAGTGCCAGGATTCAATTGTCATTTCAAAATTTTAGGTAGTTTTTTAGATTTAATTTTCAGATTTGGACTAACAGCTAACCCTAACAATTGAAATCTTTTGTTTCTGACTGATATTTGTTGAATCTGATTGGGAAAAGCGTAACTAAATTACTAAAATAGGTAAAATATACTAAGCGCGTTGCGAGGAATTCATGTATTCTACTACGATCTAATAACACTTTGATATAGACATAAAATGAACTCTCACATGTTAGGCTTGTGTGACTTTTCTTGCATTCATATCACAAACTTCATTTTGGGCTATAAAATGAACATAGATTTGCTTCCTGCATTTCTATTACACATAGTAAATAGGCCCTATGAACACTATTTGTGGATGATCTTGAGAGAGTGGGCTTCTTTCACTTGTTCATGCATGCGAAGCTCTTCTTAATGAAGGATCCCCTTGTAGATAGGGAGGTTACTGAGATTGTCTTGCGTTCTACTAGATTTGTGTGTCTTCAACTTTTGATTGATACATTCTCTCTTTGGAGAGGTTGATAGATCATAAGTAGTTGAAATCATAGATCTTTGTGAGATAATTTTAGTCTTAGCATGTCAGATTAATCTATCTACTTTATTTTGGTTAAAAGTGAAAAGGCTGGAGGACTATGCTCTACTCCCTTTTTGGGTAGTATCAGAAACTCAGATCCTTGAATCTAGAACTAGTCTCCATGTGGTATCTTTTGTGAGTCACCTTTAGAGAGGGTTAACTGTAGTGGACATTCCCTTAATTGGGTCAACCACGTGGATGAAACCTCAAGTGGTAATAGCCATTTTTTCCATGATAGTAGCAGCCGCTATATAAATGTCCTTGTGGAGGAAATCTTCACAGGTGTGGTCTCTTGTTGGGCTATAGATCTCCCTAGAAGCTCCTGATTGATTAAATTCTTAGACTGTGTCAAAACCTCGATGCATCTGGATTGGAGTTCACCCTCTTGAGATCACAAAAGTTGCAGAGTCAGACCATTACTACAAACCCTAGTGAGGCCAAATTTTCATTTTTCTAGGAATATGTGCATTATTAAATTTTTTTTTGGAACATACACAATTAGCACTTCTAGGGATTAGCACAATAAGTCACTTGATTGTTCATGTGCAGGGTTGCTTTCTCCCCTGTTCATTATTTTCAGACATTCCTAAAATCACTTTCTTTTTGTTCTGCGTGCTTGTTATCTATTTGGTTATTTGAAACAGACTATCACACAGATCTTCAAAACTGGACATAAAACTTTGCCAACAATCTGAAACTAAAAACCCAAAAATTGCAAAATCTAAAGGAAAATACCTTTCTGGAGTAAAAAGTCATCTCATAGAGTTAGATTGTCGTACGAGTTTTGAGCAAAAGTCATTTCATAACCCCTATATTGTCGTACAGTATCCAGTATTGTGTCGTACAAGTGTTGTCACCAAAAATTAAAAGAACATTATCCCTGGCAGTAATTATCATACAAGTCTTGCAATTTTCATTTGAGAGTATACCCAGTGTCATACGAGCTTTCAGAAACTCATTTGAGAATTTTCAAAAAGTTATTAGAGATTGGTCAAATTTGTCAGAAATCCAGTGTTTGCAGCCTATTTCCAGATTCTATCAAAATATTCACTGTGTCAGGAATAGAGCAAAAACTAGAATGAATTTGATCATTTTCCTAAAGTGGTCTCTTGAGTCTCATTTAGCCTTCTGATTTATCGATTTGAGTCTTTTTCATCTTGTGTCAAAACCTTGTCAAAATTATCTTCAAATTTAGTCCTCTTACAAAATGGCTAAGTGTTGTGAGCTCGTGCCTGCCATCTATTGGGTGTCTACCCATACTACTGTGGCACAATATCCTTCATTTATGTTTGATCTAATCTTTAATCAATTCGATCTTGACAAGGTTGCGTCATTCGATCTTCTTGAATCAATTCATTCTTTAGTTGTCTTCATCTTATTCTTTTTCTTCACCCAAGGTTAATGGTGGAAACTAGAGCTTCATCACACAAGAAATCTGGAGAAGCATCTCATACTTTGGCTTTGTCTACTCATGTAGGTCCAACTCTCAAGAAAATCTACAATTCAGGTCTTTACGAAGATGACGGTCTTGGCAATTTTTGATTAAAAACTAGTTACATACCCCCTCCATCAACTCATGAAGGTAATCAACAAACTCCACCTCAATCTATCCTAGGGAGTCCTAAAACTCCTAACATGTCTCATGGAGGGACACATCATGGGTCTCAAGGACCTCACTCTCAACATGGTATGGATCAAGAACCTATGCCTTCTGAAATTGCTCGATATCAAAACAATGATGACTTCAAGAAAATGATGAGGCATTTCTTGAAAGAAGATAGAGAGGCATACTTTCTAGAGTTAGCTCATCAAGGAGCTAAAATTCCTCCAAACTTTAATGTTAAAAATATCATCACGCATGAGGAAGAAACCCCTATCACTGCTATGATGAAATAGATGCATGCTATGCAAGTCAAACTTAACAAACTTGAAAAAGAAAAGGAACATAAAGAGTTTTCCATGGAAGCTCTATGCCATTTTCCATTCGATAAAGACTTGTACATGCCACCATTCCTTAAAAGAGTGGAAATGCCTAAATATGATAAGTATGATGGAAACTTTGATCCTCAAGATCATGTCAGAGAATTCTATACTCAATCTATGGAGTTTATGCATGAACAAACCTACTTAATGCATCTCTTCCCTTGATCTCTGGGAGGAGCAACCATTCATTGGTTCTCTAGAATGCCTCCAACTATCAAAAATTTTGAGGAGTTAATCAAACTATTCTATCAACAATACTCCTACAATATCCAACATTCGGTCACCATGATTGACATCTGCAATCTGAAACAATATCCAGGAGAACCATTCCTGACATTTCTAAAGAGATGGAGGAAGAAATTTTCTCTATATGCTAGACCCATTCTAGAAACTGAGAAAATAGAAATCTTCATCAATAATCTTGTTCCAGAAATCAACTACCCTTTACAAATGCAAAATCATACATCCCTTGATAAGATGGTAGATAATGCGATCAAAATTGAGAAAGTACTTGTGAAAAAAGGAGACATCACACTTCAAAAGGACAAGTATGAGTCTGGATCTAGTTCTAAGGACAAGAACAAAAATTAGAATAAGAATAAAGGCGTTGTCACTGATGGTGTTGTTGATACTATCCATGCTCCATCTAAGGCACCCACTTTTAATCTCACTATTGGCACCCAAACCATCAAAGCTTTTGAAGCTAAAACAACAGAGCCCAACAAGAAGTCATCTGATTATAAACCTTGGGCTATAGATCCTAATCGCAAATTCACTCCTCTTGGAGAATCCTTGGAATCTGCCATGAAAACTCTATTAGCTAACAAAATTATCTACTTACTTGAGATAAAAGTCTTTGATCCTGAACCTAAACTGAAATGGTGGATAGAGAATGATTTTTGTGACTTCCATCACAATAAGGGTCATAAGACTAATAACTGCATTCGCTTGAAGCACATCATACAAGACAAAATTGATAATGGAGAAATCATGATTGACAATCATAAGAGTAATAATGATCATACAACATTCATAGAACCATTTCTGAAACATGTTAAAGAAGATTCTTCTTCTTAACCTAATATGGGTGCTAAAGTCAATTATGCCTACTCTGGAAACAATGTTGTTATCAATATAGTTGAACCAGGTCTATCTGAGCATCGCAATGTCATCACAATTGTAAGAAAAGATAGAGAAAACCAATCAGCTAATGCAGTTACTCGATCACAAGCTCAGGCGCATCTACAAGGACAAATACCAGATTCATCCAATGTCCCTAAGGTGCCTTTCAATCTTTCATTTGCTTCTAAATAGAAGGCTACATCTAAATCTTCAAATCCTAAAGACATGAGGCCTACATCATACAATATTGTCCAACAACTCTAACATACAAATGAAAAAATCTCCATGTTTGAGCTGCTTCGAATATCTCCAGCTCATAGAGCCATCCTAGACAAAGCTATGCTTTGATCCAATGTTCCTGATAACCTTGATTTAGACAGATTCCAGGCTGTGGTTGGTCATCTTATGTCTCCACAGTATATTTCCTTTTCAAAGGAAGATGATAAATCCTTGAGTCACTCACATAACCAACCCTTGCATATTGAAGTCTTGATCCAAAACCATCATGTCAAATGTGTGTTGATAGATGGGGGTGCTAGTCTAAACATTTATTCTTTTAGCTTGATTACACAATTGGGATTTTCAAAGATGGCCATTGATCCTAGAAAGAAGATAACTATCAAAGCATATGATGAGAAAGAAAGATCTTCCAAGGGAACAATTGTCTTACCTATCAGAGCGGGTCCAATCATCAGAGATACTATATGTCAAGTTCTTGATCTACCTTTGGCTTACAATATTCTTCTAGGAAGACCCTGGATACATGAAATGAAAGCTATTCCTTCTACATACCATCAATGTTTGAAATTTCCTTATGAAGGAGTAGAGTGACGATTCCAACAGATCTATATACAACTTACAATACATTGAAGGAAAGTGCTGATAAACTTGTTCCTAATAACAAAGAATCTTCTACTAAGCAGCTAGACATTGCTTCAACATCCAATATGGAAGACATTGCTAGAGAGGTTAAAATCAAAGAAAACGGTATGGGAGAATATACTATAGAGCCAGTCTTGTCTTTGACATCTCTCCCTATCTTGCCTAAGTCCTATGGACAAACTCTAAAATAGTCTAAAAAGGAGTCTAAAGAACCTCTTGAGGCATATAAAGGAAATTTTGTTGCAAAAAAAGTGTCCAAACAAGAGTTTGAAGAGAATGAAGTTGTGCTTGCATGGCTATACAAAGATGAACCTGAATCTCAAATTGTTCAAACATGTGACTCTAAAACACCAAAGATCCCTTCTAAGTCATATGGCCTAGGGGAAAAATTGATCACAAAATTGGGATATAAAGGAAAAAGACCTCTAGGACTATACGGTAAAGGCCTTCTATCACCTCTTGACCATCATGGCCTAGCAAACAAGAATACAATGGGTCTAGGATATAAGAAGAAACCTTTATGTCTTAGCAAGAACTCCCCACATGTCTTAGAATAGATTGAGCCCTCCACAACAAATCAACTAAAGGAAGAAATAACTGAACAATCTGACAGTGATGATTCAGACACCACTGATGAGCTCATTCCTTACCAGTGTTTGCCTAAAGAAATAAAAGACCTCCTTGAAGCTGAAGATGATCCAGTGAAAAGGATCAATGTAGTAGACACACAAGAATCTACTATAGAGCAAGAGATAGTTGCACCACCAAAACTAGCTAATCTCAATGGCAATCAAATAGACAAAGAAGAAGGTGGTAGTTATTCTGAGATAGATTCCCATGAGTATGAATTCAAATCAGAATCTAAGGGTAACCCTTCTCGGGGTATTCATCCTGACTTTACTCATGTTCTTAAATTTCCTAGAGGCATAGATGAAGAATCTAATGACTATGAATGGGTGGTGAGGACACCTAGGTAGGGCTAGTGTGGTACCTAGTGTGTGCCTAATTTTGGCTTGTAGTGGCCTTAGCCAAGCCACTAGGTTTGGGAGAAGTCTCTTTTTGGTTTCTCTTAGTGTGGTAGTTTGGGTTTGTTCCTAGTCTTTCTTTCCCTAGGTCCTTAGTGTTATTTTTGAGTCTGGTTGTGTCTATTTTGTGCCCACTGTGCTAAGTGCCAACCTTAGGACAGAATAGTCAAATTTGTTATTTTGGCCTCTTTAAGGTGTAGAGGTTCCAAATGGTCTTGTAAGACCCTAGCTAGACCAGGGTTGTGTGCACAAGAGTCTAGTTTACAACTTTTGCAATCCCAAAATGCTGCTTGACAATTTTTGAAAGTTGTCATGACAACTTTCAAAGTTGTCATGACAGTCTTTCTTATAATGCTTGTAACCAGCTCCAAGAAGGCTTTCCCAATCTATGGGCCCTAACACTAAGGTGGAGGACTACTTAAGCCTTGAAACCCCTAATTTGAGGGCATTGGGAAGTGTGTGTATGAAGGAGAAAAGATTGACTGTTGCAGATTTCATGTAATTTGTTTTTGACAGTGATATAATTGTATCAGATGCCAAAGCCTAAAATGGATTCAAATCTTTATTGTATTTCTTGCATGTGATGGTAGTTATTTTATTTGGGTTCATAGATTAGTTTTAGTGTTTCATTTCAAGTTTAGTTTAGTCTTTCATTAATTTTTCTTGTTTTGACCTGTCTCGAGTTAGCCCTGATAGAGTTTAGAAAATGGAGTGGTAGAGCACCTTCCCACCATACAATATGTATGGGTCCATTGGGATTCATGTCTACACTCCTTGCACCATATGATTTGCAGAGGAGGGGCCCTAGAGAGCTTGGCATGCATCTACATACTGATGCCCTAGGCAAGCAGACTGGTTTGGTTAGGGATCAATGAGTTGCAGTAGAACTAATGGGTGATTGAGAGCACTCTAAGCCTCAATCCAAGCATGTGGAAGGGAGAGGAAATGAATTACAAGGAATTTAAAACACTAAGGAACATTGGAGGAAGGCAAGCAGAGGATCTAAAGATAAACACTCACTGTTGTAAACAGTGAGCTTAAAACCCTCATGATTAAGCCCTATTTCCAACAGGACCTGTACGGATGGTTTGGGGGTTGGAGACCCACAAAATATTCTAGCCATTCAAAAAGGGAACTCAAAATGACAAATATTTGGGTGTGGTGTTAAGGAAAAATTGAAGCTATAACCAGTTTTAGGCCAATTAGGCCTCCTAATTCTAGTAGCCTTTTTAGGCCAGGCAGCAAGGGAATCTACTTGCGATAGGAGTGAACCTATTGGAAGATGTTTGGAATGGGGTTTTGAAGACATATACTTTGTATAAAACTCTCCTCTCCATTTGAGGACAGCTATAGGTTACATTTCTATTTCACATAGAGATGAACAATGCAGGGAAAAGTAGAGAAGTGTTCGGAACAGTGAGTCTTTTCAACAAAATATTGATGTCATGAACTGAATCTAGATAGAGAGAAGTTTGGGACTTCTTAGAAGGGACTAGATAAGCACCCTTGAGGCTAGGAGGTTAGCCTCTTTAGTTCTATGAGGGCCTAGGAAAAATTAGCAAGGTTCATGTTACATCAGATTGGTATCAGAGCGTGGTAAAAGGTTTGAGGACAATGCATGTCTCTTTATACTGGTGAATTAGTAGGGGAGAAAAAAATGGTCACTAATGTAGAGTTGGCTAAAGAAGTAGAAGAACAAAAGGAGAGAAATAGACTCCTTGAAGATGCTGTTAGGGATTTTTCTTGTAGGGTCAAACTTGGCAAAATTATAGGCTAGATTCTCAGTTAAAAAGGACTCCAAGTTTGCAAGAAAAGCCTAATTGATGAGGATTGGATAAGATCCTCCTTCTGCTTCGAGCTCCATAGGACTCAGGTGGGTATTGCCTATAAATAGGTTACTATATTTCAAGTAAGCTTTTGATTAGTGGATAAGGTCTTCACTGCTATGCTATTTAGGCTTCAGATCACTTCAACAAAAGATCACTCTGTAGACAGCTGAGAATCTCCTAATATAGAGTATTACAAAAGAAACTACAAATGTAACAACATAGACAATGGGATAAGGATATGAATCCTTCTTCTTTTTATGAGTACAACTTGAGGAAGGTTAACCTCTGATTCTCTCTCCAAGGAATCAACAATTTGAACTATATCACCTGGATACAGTCCTTTCACAGTATGCATGAAACTTAAAAATAGAAAAGAATTGGTAATGAAATTTTGTGTTTGGTGACAGAAAGATGACTGTATAAAAAACATCCAGCCAATGCCTATTCCATTGGGCAAAAGAGTCTGAATATAAATCCATAGGAAGATCTCAAAGAAATACAGTAGAATGCCTTACAAACTACATGCAATCTGGATAGGATGTCTTACAAACTATCCTATCAATCTTATGGTGTTATCATCAAATCCTAACACATATGTCTACTCTCTAAAACATTTATGAAATTTAATCCTCTCCTTGAGAGAAACTCACAAATAACTAGACAGACTACCTAGTAGCTGGTACATTTTCAAAATGCTTTACAAATCAAAACATACAAGAGTAGAACACAGAGCAAAGAGACAGTAACAAGGTAAGATAGAAATTGTAGTGTATTCCATTAAGAATAAGCCTGTCTATTACATACAAAGCTTCAAAGTTTAGGAATTTAAACACAAAACAAGAAATCTGTTATACAAAGAATTTCAAATTTCATTATTTAGGGGCTTGCTCACAATAGAGCAACCAAAGGAATTGGAACCAAAAAAGAATAGGAACCAAGAACCCTTACAATTGAGAAGAGAAGAGAATAGAAAGAAGAAGAAGAAACCCTAAAATTTGTACTTGACCAACTCCTGTCCATTCTGCAATCTAATCTCATTTACTCTTCTTGCTTCTCTGTAAATCTGATCTTCTCAGGCATCTTCAAAATTTGAAAACATCTGTCCTTTTTTCCATAAAATCTGCTCATCTATTGGAAATTTGCTTAATTTGTCCTTTGTTCCTCCCTAAAATTTAATCCTCTGTACCCTCTTTTCCTATCACCATAAAATTCTAATTCATTCTTCCCGCCGGATCTGAAAAATCAATCAATTTTGGAAGAAGAAAAATCTCCCCAAAATTTGGTCGCAGATTAAAAGCCTTTACTACTCTCAGCAACTTGATCTGATCTAGTTCTAATTGCCATCATTGCATCCATCATCTTCTGGCATTTCTGAAAACATATTATACTACCATATTCTGATAAAAAATGAATCTCCCAAGCATTTTCCCGTGAATAGCTCTGTCATTAAAAAAATTCAAAATTCTCCAAAGTCTGAACTTTATAACTTTTTAAATCTTTTATTTCTTTAAAATTTGCAGATGCCACTAGAACTTGCCACTTGTCATCTTCTCATTCGCTGCTTGGACAAACTCACCTTTAACCCCAGTCCATCTGGAGATCTGGAGACTACATGAATCTCTAAGTCTCTTAATCATTTCCTTGACCATGGTTTCTTTTAGAGACTTGGAGAAATCCCTTTAGTCTCTAGATCTCTGAATAGCCATCTGGAGATTTGGAGACTAAGTCTCCAAATCTCATAATCATTTCCTCTCTTTACTTTTCTTTATGAGATTTGGAGACTAACTTTAGTCTCTAGATCTCTGAATAGCCATTTGGAGATTTGGAGACTAAGTCTCCAAGTCTCATAATCACTTTTTCTCTTTATGAGATTTGGAGACTTCCTTTAGTCACTAGGTCTCTGAATGTTAGTGACTTAACCACTAGCATTTGGAGATCTGGAGACTAACTAGTCTCTAGATCTCTAAATGTTAGTGACTTAACCACTAGCATTGGGAGATCTGGAGACTAACTAGTCTCTAGATCTCTAAATGTTAGTGACTTAACAACTAGCATTCAGAGATCTGGAGACTAACTAGTCTCTAGATCTCTGAATGTTAGTGACTTAACCACTAGCATTCAGAGATTTGGAGACTAACTAGTCTCTAGATCTCTGAATGTTAGTGACTTAACCACTAGCATTTAGAGATTTGGAGACTAACTAGTCTCTAGATCTCTGAATGTTAGTGACTTAACCACTAGCATTTTTCACCAGCATTTTCCTACAAAATTTCTTCTAGGCCCACTGGCATGAAAAATGAGGTGGATGCACAAGCATGGGCAAGCATAGCTTCCTCTATTTGATTTACTTCATATGTTTGTGTTCTTGTATCTAAACATTATATTTTCACAATCTGGGGTGAATGTGGGATAAATGCTATGAAATTTTTTTGGGTAGTTTTGACAGTGCCACACTCAGACACCTGTAGCTCACGAACCAAGATGAATTTTTAAAATCTCTCTAATGAGAATGTGGAGAACTAAGTTTGTGACAACATATCCAAAAATGAGCTCGATCCAACAGTTGAATAAAAAGTTATGCCCCTCACAATATGACTGTGTTTTTCTATCTTCTACAAATCCATGTATGCAAAATCCATTGATTCATCTTTTCTGAGCAATGGTCTAGCATCCTCCCTTCTTTGAAACATTCCTCCATCACATGCTAGCTTCCCTTTACATGCTCAAAATGTTCCTTCTCACAAATTTTTTTTACGAATACTCATTTTGTCTTGGAGAAAACATTCAATTGGTCACTCTAAATTTGAGTCAAATTTTAGAGTACCAACAGATGCAATGGAAGAGATGAGGATCAAGCTACAAGAAGTAGTTGATCAGAGAGCACAAGAGATGGGTGATAGTGCTGAAAATAGTGATAGAGGAAAGAAACCATTTGATGTGGATGACATCATACCTAAACTAGATCCTTTAACAGGAGAGGAACCATTCTTGAAGGCCATTAAGGCTATGAATACAAAATCTTTTGAAGGATTGCCACTTTTTAGTGGAAAAATGGACATTGAGACTGTCATGGAGTGGATAGAGGGCATGGAAAATCATTTTGAATGTGAAGGTGTGATAGAAGCCCAAAAGGTTAAGGTTGCAAAATCTAGATTGAGAGGAGCAGCCTTGACATGGTGGAAGTACCTGCAAGATGAGAGGGTCAGCATGGGTAAGTTACCCATAGCAAACTAGAAAGCTATTATGAATAAAATAAAAGAAAACTACTTGCCAGAGGACTATGAAGTCCAACTTCACAAGAAGAGATAGGGATTGAATCAAAAGGACCTAGATGTGGCCTCTTATATAGAGGAATTTCAAAAGCTATGCCTCAGGTCAAAAATCCAAGAAGAGGAATCCATTAAAGTGGCCAGATATCTAAGTGGTCTAAAATGGAACATTCAAGAGGAAATAAGCTTATGGATGCCTACCATTGTTTAGAGATGCCATCAATTAGCCACCAAGGTTGAAGAGAGAAAAAAAATAAGGTAGATTCCAATAATAGGGGTAGAGGTAGAGGTAGAGATCAAGTGAATCACAGAGGTGGATATCAAGGCAGGGGCAATGAGAAAAAGAACCATGGGGATTCCAAGTTGACTGAACATGGTAGTGAAACCAACCCAAGAGGGGGTCATTCTATAGGTAGAGGTACACAAGGAGGTGCAAATAGAGGGAGAGGTACAAGTAGGAGTAGCTCTTACTTTGCAATCATGAAATGTTACAACTGTGGCCAGTTGGGTCACCCGGCCTATAGGTGCCCTGATAAGCCCTCTTCATCAAACAATGGAAAAAGAGTTGCCTATGTCCATGAGGAGACATCAAGTGTCAAAGCACTTGAAGTAGACCATATTGAATTATAAATGGGAGAGAATCTGATGTTTAAGAGGGTTTTAATAAGACAACCAGGCAAGGATGAGCCTAAGCAATATAGGAGAGCTCTGTTCACGATGAGATGTAAGATTCTTGGTAAAGTGTGCAAAGTGATAGTGGATTCAGGGTCCACTAATAATATCATAGTAGAGGAGGCTGTGAACAAGCTGAAACTTGAAAAGATTCCTCATGTCAATCCATACAAGGTGACATGGCTAAACAAAGGGCAGAGTGTATTGGTGAATGAACAAGCTTGGGTGGAGCTCTCTATTTCTGGATATAAAGACAAGTTGCTCTGTGACGTGCTACCCATGGATGCATGTCATTTTCTATTAGGAAGGCCTTGGAAATTTGATAGGAGTGCAGTGTATGACGGCAAGGAGAACTCCATCTCCTTCAAGAAGGATAACAAGACTTTTAAAATTCAGTCCTTGTTGGAAGAGGATGAATCTTAGTCTAAAAACCCAAGCATATTCATGAGTGGAAAAAGGGAGTTCATCAAAGCTCTTAAGGACAAGGAGAGTGATGAGTATGCTATCTTACTCAAACCCAAGGAGGAAGCGAAGGTCAAAATAGAGCCATTACCACAGTCATACAAGAGTTGTTGGAAAAGTACAAGGAGATTGTGAGTGATGGTACACCAGGAACCTTACATCCTAGAAGAGTAATAAGTCATCAAATAGACTTTGTACCATGCCAGGTGCATCATTGCATAATAAGGCAGCCTACAAGCTCACTCCATAATAGAATTTGGAAGTAGCTAGAGAAGTACAAGAATTGTTGGATCAAGGGCTGATTAGAAAGAGCATAAGCCCATGTGCAGTCCCAGTTGTGTTGGCATCAAAAAAAGGTGGTAAGTGGAGACTCTGTACAGATTCAAGAGCCATAAATAAGATTACAAGCCGGTATAGGTTTCCTATACCTAGAATTGAAGATTTGATGGATTGTCTTGGAGGGGCAATGTATTTCACCAAGCTGGACCTTAAAAGTGGATACCATCAAATTAGAATCAAGGATGGTGATGAATGGAAGACAAACTTTAAGACCATTGATGGGCTGTATGAGTGGAGATTTATGCCATTTGGCCTCTCAAATGCACCTAGCACATTCATGAGGCTCATGAATGAAGTGCTTAAAGATTTCACAAGTGTGTTTGTGGTAGTGTATCTAGATGATATACTCATGTTTAGAAAAATAGTAGCAAAACATTTGACACATGTGGAGATGGTCCTAAAGAGGCTACAAGAGGAGAAGCTTTCAGTAAATCTGGAAAAGTGTGAGTTCTTCAAATAGGAGCTTGTTTATTTGGGGTTTGTAGTATCTCATGGATCACTAAAAATGGATCCAAGTAAGGTGGAAGCTATCTTGAGTTGTCCTACACCAACATCAGCAACAGAGGTGAGGAGCTTTCATGGTTTGGCTCAATTCTACAAGAAGTTTATAAGGCAGTTTAGTGGTATTTGTGCACCGATGGTGGATACCATTAAAGGAGGTCTCAAGATCAAGTTAAAATGGACTCTTGTAGTAGATCAAGCATTCAAGAAACTGAAAGAACAAGTAGCAACATAGCCTATCCTAAGGTTGCCTAGTTTTGATAAAATTTTCACCATAGAGTGTTATGCTAGTGGATTGGCAGTAGGAGGTGTGTTAAGCCAAGAAGGTAGACCAATAGCCTTCTTTAGTGAGAAGCTAAATGAAGCTAAGAAGAAATAATCTTCTTATGATTTGGAGCTATATGCCTTAGTACAATCATTGAGGAAATGGAGGCACTACTTGCTGCCAAAGGAGTTTGTTGTATTTACAGACAATCAAGCCCTTAGCTATATCAATACATAAGAGAATTTGAGCAATAGGAACCTAAAATGGATGGAGTATCTTCAGGCATTCACTTTCATAATCAAGCATAAGAAAGGATAGCTAAACAAGGTTACAGATGCACTTAGTAGGAGGCTTCTTACCATTCAAGAAGTACAGTTGAGTAGCATAGGGATAGAGAGTTTCAAAGACCTCTACAAAGATGATGAAGATTTTGGTGAAGCCTACAAGGTATGCTCTAATTTTTAGAATCATTTCCATAGTAAGTTTTCTAATTTTACCTTGCAAAGTGGTTTGTTGTTTAGGGGAAATCAGTTGTGTGCACCCAAGGAATCCATGAGGGAAAACCTCATATAGGAGAAACATAATGGCAACTTGAGTGGTCATTTTGGAGTTAACAAAACCATAGATCTTGTACAAAGATTATATCATTGGCCCAAGTTGGTTAAAGATGTTACCAAATATGTAGAGCAGTGTGTAGTATGCATGAAAGCAAAGGGAGGATCCAGTAATGTAGGTTTGTATCAATCTCTACCAGTGCCAAACAAACCATGGGAGTGCATGAGCATGGAATTCATTGTGGGCTTGCCAAAGACCAAGCATGGTTATGACAACATATATGTTGTGGTGGATAGATTTAGTAAGATGGGACACTTCATACCCTGCAAGAATACACATGATGCTAGTAACATTTCTCATTTGTTCTTTAAAGAAATTGTAAGGATCCATGGACTTCCCCTTAGCATTGTTTCAGATAGGGATGTTAAATTCATGAGTCACTTCTGGAAAACATTGTGGAGTAGATTGGGTACCAATCTCTCATTTGGATCAGCTTACCACCCTCAGACTGATGGACAAACTGAGGTGGTTAATACAGTGTTGGGCAATTTATTGAGGTGTCTAACTAAAGAATATGGGCAGACATGGGATGTGGTTCTTCCTCAAGCAGAGTATGCATACAATGATAGCAAGAATCAGACTATAGGTAAAAGTCCCTTTGAGATTGTATATGGGATGCACCCAAGAGGTGTATGTGAAATTAGAGACATTGGAGGCATGGAATATAGGATTGGTCATGCTAAAGACTTCACTCAAACAATGAAAGAAATTCAAGAACAAGGAAGAACATCCTAGATTCATCTCAAAAATTGAAAGCAAAGGTTGATGAGAAGAGAAGGAACATTTAGTTTGAGGTAGGTGACAGTGTTATGGTTCATCTAAAAAAATTAAGGTTACAGAAGGGCATGTCTACCAAGCTGCAAATGAAGAGGATTGGTCCCTGCAAGATCTTGGCCAAATATGGGGCCAATGCCTACAAGCTAGATCTACCTAGTGGACTAAATATCTCCCCGGTTTTCAACATTTTTGACCTAATCAAGTACAAAGGTCATCTTGCTGAAGTGGATTCCAATGCTGTAGACATGTATGCTGATGTAGAACATTAGGCCCTACCTCCCAAACCCAAACTTGAAGCAGCCAAGATCTTGGACTCAAGAGTCAAGAAGACTACCCGACACAAGGTATATATGGAGCACTTGATTCAGTGGAAGGACAGGCCTGAATCTGAGGCTACTTGGGTGGAGGCAATAGAATTCAAGAAGCAAGGCATTCCAAAGGATCTACTAGTCCCAGGAGGGACTTAAGCTTTTGTCTTTGGGGGAGTATGGTGAGGACACCTAGGTAGGGCTAGTGTGGTACTTAGTGTGTGCCTAATTTTGGCTTGTAGTGGCCTTAGCCAAGCCACTAGGTTTGGGAGAAGTCTCTTTTTGGTTTCTCTTAGTGTGGTAGTTTGGGTTTGTTCCTAGTCTTTCTTTCCCTAGGTCCTTAGTGTTATTTTTGAGTCTGGTTGTGTCTATTTTGTGCCCACCATGCTAAGTGCCAGGCTTAGGACAGAATAGTCAAATTTTTTATTTTGGCCTCTTTAAGGTGTAGAGGTTCCAAATGGTCTTGTAAGACCCTAGATAGACCAAGGTTGTGTGCACAAGGTCTAGTTTACAACTTTTGCAATCCCAAAATGCTGCTTGACAATTTTTGAAAGTTGTCATGACAACTTTCAAAGTTGTCATGACAGTCTTTCTTATAATGCTTGTAACCGGCTCCAAGAAGGCTTGCTTGATCTAAGGGCCCTAACACTAAGGTGGAGGACTACTTAAGCCTTGAAACCCCTAATTTGAGGGCATTGGGAAGTGTGTGTATGAAGGAGAAAAGATTGACTGTTGCAGATTTCATGTAATTTGTTTTTGACAGTGATATAATTGTATTAGATGCCAAAGCCTAAAATGGATTGAAATATTTATTGTATTGCTTGCATGTGATGGTAGTTATTGTATTTGGGTTCATAGATTAGTTTTAGTGTTTCATTTCAAGTTTAGTTTAGTCTTTCATTAATTTTTCTTATTTTGACCTGTCTCGGGTTAGCCCTGACAGAGTTTAGAAAATGGAGTGGTAGAGCACCTTCCCACCGTACAATCTATATAGGTCCATTGGGATTTATGTCTACACTCTTTGTACCATATGATTTGTAGAGGAGGGGCCCTAGAGAGTTTGGAATGCATCTACATACTGATGCCCTAGGCAAGCAGATTGGTTTGGTTAGGGATCAACAAGTTGCAGTAGAACTAATCGGTGATTAAGAGCACTCTAAGCCTCAATCCAATCATGTGGAAGGGAGAGGCGATTCCTTACCAAGAATTTCTAACACTAATGAATGTTGGAGGAAGGCAGGAAAAGGATCTAAAGATAAACCCTCACTATTGTAAATAGTGAGCTTAAAACCCTCATGATTAAGCCCTATTTCCAACAGGACCTGTACGGATGGTTTGGGGGTTGGAGACACACAAAATCTTCTAGCCCTTCAAAAAGGGTACTCAAAATGACAAATATTTGGGTGTGGTGTTAAGGAAAAATTGAAGCTATAACTAGTTTTAGGCCAATTAGGCCTCCTAATTCTAGTAGCCTTTTTAGGCCAGGCAGCAAGGGAATTTTCTTGCGATAGGAGTGAACCTATTGGAAAATGTTTGGAATGGGGTTTTGAAGACATATACTTTGTATAACACTCTCCTCTCCATTTGAGGATAGCTATAGGTTACATTTCTATTTGACATAGAGATGAAAAATGCAAGGAAAAGCAGAGAAGTGTTTGGAACAATGAGTCTTTTCAACAAAATATTGATGTCATGAATTGAATCCAAATAGAGAGAAGTTTGGGACTTCTTAGAAGGGACTAGATAAGCACCCTTGAGGCTAGGAGATTAGCCTCTTTATTTCTAGGAGGGCCTAGGACAAATTAGCAAGGTTCATGTTACATCAATGGGGAGCCATTTCAAAGGAAGATGAGCTTATCACAGAAAAACATGTTGATGTTATTCACCAATATGCACCTAAACCCAATGTAAGTCTAGAGTGAAATGATGAACTTAATGAGTCTAATCCACCGATGGCTGAAGTGGACTCCCACAATGACATTGATCCTATTCACAAATTGAACATCTTAAGTTGTAATATCACCTTTGAACTTGAGCATCGGGTTAGGACCAATGATGACATATCCATATCCGTAAACACTCTTTCCCAATCTTTCACCACTTTGACTATCCAACATCCTGAAATTCTTAACCAAACATCTACAAATTTGAGCAAAGGTATTTATACCTTTCCAAATGACTATGCCCTTGCTTGCTACCTCAATGCAGTTGAACCTTTGAGGACTTCCATTAGTGAACAGAGCGTTAGCATGATGGAGTCAGACATCAAGTATCTTAGTTAAAAAAATAAGAATAAGAATAAAAAGAAAAGGAGTTCTGAGGGTGAAAACCACTTTGTGGGAGTCTCAGAACCTACAAAATTAAAAATAAAAGATGTATTCGAAGGTGAAAACCTCTCGGAGGTGCCCAAGGATGAGATATTTGATGTCCTTCTAAGTCATTTGTAGGACAGATCTCTAGTTCTAATTGAGCCCACTCAATCCATCAATTTGGGAACAACAAAGGAACCATAGTTGATCCATGTAGCACAATCCTTATCAAAAGAAGAGAAACAAAAATTTACAACATTCCTAATAGAAAAGAAGATCAACTTTGCATGGAAATACTTAGATATGCCAGGGTTGGATCCTGATCTTATAATGCACCATTTATCTAAAGCTCCAAACATTAAACCTGTTAAGCAAAAATTGAGAAAGATGCATCCAAATGTTTCACTCTTGGTCAAAGATGAATTAGAGAAACTACTAAAAGCCAGATTCATCCATGTTATTGATTATGCTGAATGGATCTCTAATATTGTACCTATTTCAAAACCAAACAAATCTATAAGAGTGTGCACAGATTTCAGAAATGTGAACAAAGCATGCCCTAAGTATGATTTTCCACTACCTAACATTGATATGATAGTGGACATGATTGCGGGTTTCAAGATGTATTCTTTGATGGATGGTTTTTCTGGATATAATAAAATCAAAATTGCTCCAGAGGATCAAGAGAAAACTGCTTTTACATGTGCATGGGGTACCTTCTATTGGAATGTCATGCCATTTGGGCTTAAGAATGCTAGTGCTACATATCAGAGAGCTATGACATTATTTTTCATGACATGATGCATCGAACTATGGAAGATTATGTTGATGATACTTTGGAAAAATATATGATTAGATCTGAACATCTAAATTATTTGAGCAAAATACTAGATCAAATGGATAAGTTTAGTCTCAGACTAAACCCTAAGAAGTGTGCTTTTGGTGTCACTTATGGAAAGCTCTTAGGCTATATTGTTTTAAAGAAAGACATTGAAGTTGATCCAGCTAAAGTTAAATCTATCATGGAGATACAACCTCCCAAGAATATCAGTCAAATGAGAACATTACAAGGGAGAGTACAATCTATTAGATGCTTCATATCTCAATTGGAAGACATATCACAAACTTTCACAAAGACATTACATAAAGGTGTGACCTTTGCATGGAATGAGGAATGTGAAAAGAACTTTAATCATATCAAGAAATATCTATCAAATCCTCCTATTTTGATGCCTCCTATTCAAGGGAAGCCATTGATCTTATATGTCTCCACTACAGATACATCACTAGGGGCATTGCTCACACAACATGATGAGAACAAGAAGGAAAGAGCTATATACTATATTAGTAGAACATTGGTAGTATATGAAAAGAACTATTCCATGATTGAAAAAGCTTGTCTAGCTGTGATCTTTGCATCATAGAAACTGAGACATTATATGTTGGCTCATACCACACATTTGGTAGCTAAGATTGATCAATTAAAGTACCTACTAAGCAAAGCTACCCTCACAGGTAGACTAGCTAAATGGGTCGTGCTCTTAAGTTAATTTGACATTGAATATGTTGAAAGAAAAGCTATCAAAGGATAGGTTATTACTGATCAACTAGAAAATGTGCCTTTGTTTGATGATACACCAATGCAAATGGAATGTCCAGATTCTTCTATCATGAATCTTTCTTCTAGAGAATGGAAATTGTTCTTTGATGGCTCCTATACACAGAATGGATCTGGAGTAGGCATATTATTTATCACTCCTCAAGGATAATCCATTCCTAAGGCATTCAGAATCAAATTTCCTTGTACAAATAATATTGATGAATATGAAGCCCCTCTTAATGGTATGAAAATAGTAATTGAGTGGAGAGTAATAGAATTACACATTCATGGATACTAACAACTTGTAATACACCAAGTCAATGATGTGTATCAAACGAAAGATGAAAATCTCATTCCATACAAGAGAATGGCAGATGATCTCAAGAAATACTTCATATCTATCACCTTTGAGAAAATACCTAGAATAGAGAACAAGGCTGCCGATGCAATTGCAATGCTATCTACTTTATTACAACAGCCTAAACATGAGCTATGCTACGAGTTCCTGGTGGAAGCACTATCATATCTTGCATATGATTCCCCTGATACCCACATGATTTTCACTATTGTAGGTCATGATTCATCCCACTATAAAAACCTTTTCTCTTACCTCCAAGACCAAATCATTCCTGATTCCTTCAACCACCATGAGAAATGATACCTTATCCAAAATGCATCCTGATATATCATCATTGGTCATGATCTGTACAAACGAGGTCTAGATGGTACACTACTTAGATGTTTAGAATAGGAAGAGTCTCAATGTGCATTAGAGGAAGTCCACGAAGGTATTTATGGCTCACACTTGAACGGTTTAACACTAGCTCAAAAACTTATTAGGGCTGGGTACTATTGGCTAGAAATGGAGAAAGAGGCTATCAAGTTTGCTAAGAACTGTCAAAAGTGCCAAGTACATGGCAACTTAATTCATGCACCAGAGAGAGATCTAATTCCCTTTACTACATAATGGACTTTTCATTAATGGGCATTTGATCTTATAGGATCCATACATCCTCATTCTTCTAATGGACATACCCATATCATCATAGCTACATACTATTTCACAAAATGGGTAGAAGTAGTCCCTTTGATTCAAGCAACTGGCAAGAAAATATCGATGTTCATCCTGAACTACATCATATGTTGGTATGGAATTCCACATCCTATAGTTATAGGTAATGGTGGAAAATTCAAGAATAGAGACTTAGATGATCTATGTGCAAAATTCAAGATTACACAACATTGGTCATCTATCTACTATCCTCAAGGGAATGGACAAGCAGAGGCTTCAAACAAGAATCTATTGAAAATATTGCATCGAACAGTTAATAAAATAGGAAGAGACTAGCACCTAATGATAATTCTAGCTCTTTGGGCCTACAGAACAAGTATGAGAATTCCCACTGGGGCTATACCATTCGCTTTAGTTTATGGGTCTAAAGCGGTATTGCCTATTGAGGTTGAAATCCCATCACTAAGAATTAGAATGCATGGTCTAGTAACTGATGATGACTACAGAGTGTCTAGGTTGCAAGAATTTGAACTACTAGGTGAGCGCAGACAAGCAGCATATGATCATCTTAGATTATATTAGAAGAGAATGTCTAGAGGTTACAACAAGAAAGTCAGACACAGAGAATTTTAGGTTGGCGATCTCATCTTGAGAGAGAATCCTAAAAATCAATCACATACAGAATGCAAGGGAAAGTTTGAACCCAACTGGCTAGGTCCCTTTTTTATCACTGCTACTTTTGGCTCTAGAGCCTATCAACTCTCAACGACTGAAGGAGAACAGCTTCGAGAACCAATCAATGTTCTCCATCTAAAGAAATTCTATGCCTAAGGCATTCAGTATTCAAAATGTCCTAAAAAAAATAAAAATATGAAAAAGTCCTGAAAAAATGAACATCTTGGTGAAAACCTAGCAAATAGGCGCCTTTATGATTCACAAAAAAAAATAAAAATATCAAAAGTTCAAAAAAATTGAAAAAAATGAAAAATACAAAAAAATGAGAAAAAGAAAAGGTGCCTTGGTGAAAACTTGGAAACAGGCGCCTTGGTAGCAAAAATAGAATCTCTACCAAGATGGTGAAAACCTAGCAAACGGGTGCCACTTGTTTCAAATGCTCCATCTATCAGCACAATCTTGGTCTTCCCCAGCTTTCAGTCTTGCTTTAGTTTGTACATATCTCCCAGTTTGTTTCTGCATCCCTATTTTCAATAAGTCAGTCTATACACCAATTAGCTCAAGTGTGTATCCTATCAATGTTTCAAACTTGGGGGCAATCAATATCATATCCTATGGCCTCCAATGTCTCTTAGATGTGTCATATCCAGTCAAAGTCCTTTGAAGCTACATCTGAGTCAGTTAGTCAGTCTTCTCTCTAGAAAGGATTTTGCATCTACAACAACACAATCAAAACACAAATTGAAAACAATCTATGCTTTTACATGCTTTTATCTCCTTGTATGCTTACTGATTCGCATTGAGATTTTTGCATATTGTGTCCCTTCGAACTCTTCAATGATTTCCTTTACAAGATTTAGAGAGTGATGAATGGGGGCATAATCTTTTCTTTGTTTTCTACTTGCATGTGATAATCTAACAACTTTGGAAATTCTAGATTGAAATGGTGTCCATCTGTAAGAGCCTCTATCTCGAATTGGATGGCCATGAGTACCTTGACCATTGATACGTGGAAAATTTAAGGAAGTTTGATCTAACTATTGTCTTTTTGAGAAAGTTTTTACTCATACTGTGAAATGCAATCTTACCTAAGGATGTGAATGATAAAGGCTCACTACGGGTAATTCACATTGGATTTAAAATGATCTCTTGACTACTTGATGTGTTTATTCCGCAAGGCATATTCTAGTCATCACAACGTCTATGTTTTGATGCTTATACAAATTACTCTATCAAAATGGACATGATATTCAGGTCATCCTAGCATTTGTGCCTTGGTGCTTATATCTAATCCTACATTTTGAAAATAAAATCAATATTCATGATGCAGGAGCATCCTGGGTGTAAGAGCAATCTTGCATCACCCAAAAATATTTCTATTTTTTTTTTGAATTCAATAAGGGCTATTTTGTGCAGAGCTGCTATTTATGGAAAGTTACTATTTTTGGTAATTTTCGTATGTGCTCAGAATGATCTGATTTCTTTCTTGGAGGTTGATTTTGGTCATATAAGTCTGCCAGTAAAGTTTCATTTCCAGATCAAGTGTATATTGGAAGATATTGAAGATTTTCAGTATTGGCAGCAGGGTACAGAAGCTTTGAACTCAGTTTTGAAGGCTTTAGAGGCCCCGGATGAGGTCGAAAATTTGGGTGACGGGCGCTTACGTAGGTCAAGCCTGTAGAGCGCTTCGTGGCATTTCCAAAATGGGGTTATAGTAGCCAAGCGGGTCAACTGGTGATGACTTATGGTCTTCGGAAGTTGGGCCACCTGAAATGGCGAAAAAATAATTTTCTTCAAAATTTCTGTTCGGGTTTCAAAGGTTATCTTGAGCCGACTTTGATGTAATAAATTGAAAAATAAAATAATTCTAAGTTTGGTCGGCCCTTAGGGCTAAATTTCTGGAACCTTCTCGGGCGGTGAAAATTGCCTATATAAGAAAGGCTGTATTATTGTCTTAGGCAGTTCAGAATAGTTCTGGGTAGTAGATCTGGGTATTGATTTGAGGCTTTGTCCTACAGAATATTGTAAGGGAATGCCCATGTGGCTTTGCATATTGTAATTCTGAAAGTTTGTAATTCCACATTTGTGGAGATAATAAGAAGCCAATTTTCTGTTCTTGCATATGATTGTTGTTGTTTCTCTATTTCTGTTATGTGTTTGTGGCATTAAGGGGAGCACCTTTCATCAAGTGGTATCAGAGCAGGTTTTCTTGAGTGTGTAAACAGATCGCCGACTGTGAGGCAGTTTGCACCAGGACCGTGGTTAGGGTTTCAACGCGCATCACGAAAATGCCTCCACGAAGAGAACGTGGCGGAAGAGCTGGTGCTGTGACACCTGAGGTTAGAGAGCTGCAGAGACAAGTGCGAGCATTGCAAGAAGAGATTCGTAGAGGAATGAATCTTAATGTCAGAGACGAAAGCGAGGATGAAGCCGAAGAAGAATATCAAGAAGGAGAAGTTGAAATTGTGAACCAGGAGGAAGAAAGACTTTTTCGGGCCATTTCCAAGATTGGAAAAAGACCTAAGATTGAGGTTCCTACATTTTCTGGAAATCTTAACCCAGAGGAATTGATCGACTGGATCAATGAATGCGAGAAATATTTTGAGTATGAAGATGTTGAAGATCCTGATAGGGTCAAATTTGCGAAGGCCAGATTGAAAGGTCATGCGAAGATCTGGTGGCAAGAAATTCAATTGGAGCGAAATAGAAGAGGGAAAGATAAAATCACAAGATGGGATCGGATGGTGGATAAATTGAAGCGATAGTTCATTCCTGTTGATTATGAGCTTGACCTACTAAAGAAAATGCAGAGTTTGAAGCAAGCAGGAAGATCTGTTCAGGAGTATACAGAGGAGTTCTATCGACTTCTCATCAGAACAGGCCATGCAGAAGCTGATAAGGAGAAAGTTGCCCGATACCTTAATGGGTTAAGGCCAAGCATCCAGGAGGAGCTGAATCTGGTTCAAATGAACAGTATTGAAGAGGCATACCAGTTTGCCCTAAAAGTAGAGGAAAAGCTGAACAAGAAGTTTGAGAGCAGACAAAATGCAAGAGGTCGCGGTGGACGATCTAGTGGACGGTCATATGGTGGCCGAAATGAAGATCCAAAAAAGAAGGATGACGCCAGTAGTAGTTAGAATCAGCGAGGAAATAATTTCAATCGCTTCCAGGATCAGAATAATAGAGATCAGAGAGGAAGAGGAAGAGGACAAGGATCTGGAAGAGGAGGCTTCCGTGGAACATGTTTTCACTGTGGAGAAGAAGGTCATAGGGCATTTGAATGTCCTCAGCGCCAAGGTAGAACAGACAGGAGAAATGAAGGCCAGGCCAGAGTTGCACATGTAGATGAAGATGCCAGATCATCAAATTCTGAAGATGCTGAAAGAGGAGAAACGTTGATTAACAGAAGAGTCCTGTTGAGTGGTGAGAATGAACCTGAGCAAAGGAGGAGCCTGTTTCACACTAGATGCAAGTGTGAGGGTAAATGCTGTGATGTGATTATCGATAGTGGAAGCACTGACAATTTGGTGTCAGAAGAGATGGTGACAAAGTTGAGGCTCAAGAGACAGAAACACCCACATCCATATCGGATTGCTTGGGTGCAGGATGACCACAAGGTCATGGTCAGTGAACAGTGCCTGGTAAAGTTTAAGATCGGCGGGTACCAAGATGAGGTACTATGTGATATCATCTCTATGGATGCATGTCATATGTTATTGGGTAGACCGTGGTAGTTTGACAGATGTGTTGTACATGATGGTCGTGTGAATACCTATTCCCTGACAAAGGATGGAGTGCGACATAAGCTAAAGCCATTGAAGGAGATCGAAGAAAAGGTATGTGGTAATGCAAGAATAACATTTGTTGATGGAAGGAAATTCCTAGATGGTATGAGGCATGAGCATGTATGTTTTGCTTTAATTCCAAAAGCTGGTAAAGAGGAAGTAGAAGATGTTCCTGTAGAAGTTGCAGATTTGTTGAATGAGTTTCAGGATATTGTATCTGATAACGTGCCTGATGGATTACCACCAGTCAAGAAGATCAGTCATCAGATGGACTTGATCCCAGGAGCGAGTTTGCCGAATAAGGCAGCACACAGAATGACACCTACAGAAAGTGAGGAGTTGAACAGACAAGTGCATGAACTATTACAGAAAGGATTGATTCGAGAGAGTCTGAGTCCCTATGCTGTACCAGTGGTATTAGCACCAAAGAAGAATGGAGAATGGAGGATGTGTACAGATTCTAGGGCAATAAACAAGATCACAATCAAGTACAGGTTTCCATTGCCACGAATGGATGATATTATGGACTGTTTGAGTGGAGCTGTGTATTTCTCAAAGATAGATTTGAAAAGTGGATATCATCAGATTCGGATCAGAGAAGGAGATGAATGGAAGACTACCTTCAAGATAAAGGAAGGACTATATGAGTGGTTAGTCATGCCTTTTGGGCTAACCAATGCACCGAGCACTTTCATGCGGCTCATGAACGAGGTTCTGAAAGAATTTCTGGGTAAGTTTGTCATTGTTTACCTAGATGATATTTTGATCTTTAGTAAGACATTGGATGAGCATATGATGCATATTGGTATGGTGTTTGAGAAGTTGAGAGAAGAGAAATTGTTGATTAATTTGAAGAAGTGCAGTTTTGTGAAGAAAGAGTTAGTGTATTTGGGATTTGTAGTTTCAGCAGAAGGTCTAAAAATGGACCCAGAGAAGGTACAGGCTATCCTTGAATGGCCTACTCCAAGGAGTGCTACTGAGGTAAGATCTTTTCATGGTCTAGCTAGCTTTTACAGAAAGTTTATCAAAAATTTTAGCAGTATTTGTGGACCCTTGACTGAAACAATGAGAGGGGATAGAAAAGAGTTTAAGTGGACTAATGGGGCAGAAAAAAGTTTTCAATTGTTGAAACAAAAAGTTACAGAACAACCTGTTTTAGCACTTCCAGATTTTAATAAGGTGTTTCAAGTAGATTGTGATGCTAGTGGTACTGCAATAGGAGTTGTTATGAGCCAAGAAGGTAAACCTATTGCTTATTTCAGTGAGAAGTTAAATGATGCCAAGAGGAAATATTCTGTTTATGATCAGTAATTTTATGCTATAGTTTAGGCATTAAAGAAGTGGAGACATTATCTGCTTCCTAAGGAGTTTGTTTTGTATAATGATCATCAAGCTTTGCAATATTTGAATAGTCAAGGAAAATTGAATCAAAGGCATTTGAAATGGGTTGAGTTTTTGTAGAGTTATACATTTGTTTTGAAACACAGGAGTGGAAAGTCTAATAGGGTTGCAGATGCTCTTAGCAGAAGGCAACTATTGCTGATAGAAATGCAGATTGAAGTGGTTGGGTTCAAGGAACTCAAGAATTTGTATCCAGAGGATCCTGATTTTGGTGAAGCTTGGAAAGCTTGTACAGAACCTGTTACTCTAGACAGGACAAAATGGTTGGATTTCATCATCCAGGATGATATGCTATTCAGAGGGAGTCAGTTGTGCATTCCACGAAGTTCTATGAGGGAGAATCTCATCAAGGAGAAGCATAGCGGAGGATTGGCTGGACATTTTGGTCGTGATAAAACCCTTGGTTTGGTTAGTGAGAATTATTATTGGCCATAGTTGCAGCAAGATGTGAAGAAGTTTGTACAGAGTTGCAGAGTATGTCAGATGGCGAAAGGAGTGAAGCAGAATACAGGGTTGTATCAGCCATTACCTGTACCAGAGAAGCCTTGGGAGGATATCAGCATGGACTTTGTTCTTGGTTTACCGAGGACTCAGCGGGGACATGATTCAATTTTTGTGGTGGTTGACAGATTTTCGAAGATGGCACATTTTATTCCCTGCAAGAAGACTAATGATGTTGTTCATGTAGCAGAATTATTTTTCAGAGAAGTAGTGAGACTTCATGGTTTGCCAAAGACCATAGTTTCAGATCGGGACACTAAGTTTGTTGGATATTTCTGGCGTACATTGTGGAAGAAGTTGAAGACAGATTTGAAGTTTAGTTCATCACATCATCCACAGACTGATGGACAGACAGAGGTGGTGAATAGGAGTTTGGGAAATTTGCTGAGATGTTTGGTTGGAGATAAGCCAACAGGATGGGATTTGATTTTACCACAGGCGGAATTTGCATACAATAATTCTGTCAACAGGAGCACTGGTAAATCACCATTCCAGATTATATATGGAAGTAGTCCAAGAAATGCATCTGAATTGAGAAAGATAGATAAAGGAGAAATAAGTAGTGCTGAAGCTGAAGATTTTGCAGAACACTTGAAGAACATCCATGAGGAGGTGAGGAAGCATATTAACAAGATGAATGTGCAGTATAAGGCTAAGGCAGATGAGAAAAGGAGGCATAAGGAATTTCAGGTTGGCGATGAAGTCATGGTTCATTTGCAGAAGGAGCGGTTTCCGGTTGGTACATATAACAAGCTGAAAATGAAGAAGTTTGGGCCATGTAAGATACTGAAGAAGCATGATTCAGGAAATGCATATGAGATAGAATTGCCTAGTGAGCTGAATATTTCACCAGTGTTTAACATTTTAGATTTGACAGAGTATCATGAAGGAGGTGTTGAAGATGAGATCACAGCGGCACAGTGGAGTATTCCAGCAAGTAGTTCAGACACCAAAGAGATTGAGGATATACTGGACAGTCGTGTTGGTAGAAGCACAAGGAACAGGACATATGAAGAATATCTGGTCAAGTGGAAAGGACGACCTGTTGAAGATTCATCATGGCTAACAAAGGAGGAGGTTAACCATCTTGGTTTTCCTCTGCACACCTGAGTCGTGACAGGGTCACTTCTCAAATTACCCTGGGTGTCTGATGCAGGAGCATCCTGGGTGTAAGAGCAATCTTGCATCACCCAAAAATATTTTTATTTTTTTTTTGAATTCAATAAGGGCTATTTTGTGCAGAGCTGCTATTTATGGAAAGTTACTATTTTTGGTAATTTTTGTATGTGCTCAGAATGATCTGATTTCTTTCTTGGAGGTTGATTTTGGTCATATAAGTCTGCCAGTAAAGTTTCATTGCCAGATCAAGTGTATATTGGAAGATATTGAAGATTTTCGGTATTGGCAGCAGGGTACAGAAACTTTGAACTCAGTTTTGAAGGCTTTAGAGGCCCCGGATGAGGTCAAAAATTTGGGTGACGGGCGCTTGCGCGGGTCAAGCCTGTAGAGTGCTTCGTGGTGTTTCCGAAATGGGGTTATAGTAGCCGAGCGGGTCAACTGGTGATGACTTATGGTCTTCGGAAGTTGGGCCACCTGAAATGGTGAAAAAATAATTTTCTTCAAAATTTCTGTTCGGGTTTCAAAGGTTATCTTGAGCCAAATTTGATGTAATAAATTGAAAAATAAAATAATTCTAAGTTTGGTCGGCCCTTAGGGCTAAATTTCTGGAACCTTCTCGGGCGGTGAAAATTGCCTATATAAGGAAGGCTGTATTATTGTCTTAGGCAGTTCAGAATAGTTCTGGGTAGTAGATCTGGGTATTGATTTGAGGCTTTGTCCTACAGAATATTGTAAGGGAATGCCCATGTGGCTTTGCATATTGTAATTCTGAAAGTTTGTAATTCCACATTTGTGGAGATAATAAGAAGCCAATTTTCTGTTCTTGCATATGATTGTTGTTGTTTCTCTATTTCTGTTGTGTTTGTGGCATTAAGGGGAGCACCCTTCATCAATTCATATGTCTATGGTTGTCTAGCCAGTGGGAGTTGTATTGATTCTTGTGCATACAAATCAATATTCATATGTCTATAGTTTCATAACTAGTGGATGTTGTATTGATTTATCTGGTTACCTAAAAAGTTCAATGATGACAACAAATCAACACATGATCAGTGACTAGGTCCTAGGTCTTAGGATTGCATTTCATTTTGCACTTTTCATGATCTCACAAATTTCTTGAAACACTTCAACAATTCTTCTAAACTAAACTTAAAATGGAAATAAAGAGCTGAATCTCACATGAAGGTTTCCTCACAAAACTGCCAATAGTCACTATCCTGGGTTAAACATCCTTTTGAGTACTTGTCTTCATCAATACCTACAAAACATATCATGTGTATCATTGCATTTACATTATATATTCATGATCATTTCATCTATTGCATCTACATTCCATACATTTTCATACATTTTCCATAATCAATTACATTTGCATAACATTCATACATTTGAAAGAAACCATTGCATTGCATAAATCCATACATACATTCTATACTATCCACAACATTTACATCACATGATATCATCATAAATCAAAACATGACAAGTACAAATGAAGTCACAACCAAAATCTCAATCTCATATCATATAACTTGAACTAGTCAAGGGTGCACTACTGGCCCAAAGTACAAAAGAATGAGCTCATGTGAGCTATTAGAAGTCAACACAGTATACATGAACAAAAGAGAAAAAATATCAGAATATCTAAATAGATCAGTTGTCTGCCTGATCCTTTGCATCTGGTGGAGGTGGTGGTGGTGCATTAGGCACTGCCTCAGCTCTAGGTGCCCTCACTCCCTCTGAATCTATCATATACTAAGAGTATGTGGGTACTCTCTTAGCAGTAGGAACAACAATGTAGTACATAGAAACATAATAAGTAGCTCTCAAGGTCTGATGTGTCACCTTTGTCTGCAATTGCCTATTCTCCTCTTGGAGCAATGATCTCTATCTATCAGCCTCAGTGAATTGCTCCTCCCACTAAGCACTCCGTACCTTTAGGTCCCTAACCTATAATCTAAGCCATCTAATGATCTCCTGAGGAGTCAATGGTACACTAGGATCTACATATGCCACAGGCATATTGGTATCTACCGCTGGCTACTTAGTGGTCTCTACTCTCTGCACCTTATGATGTCTAACCTCTGCACCAAGATCAAAAATGGTATCACCCTGTAAAGGATCCAGACTGGTACCCACATCCTGCTCTGCACCCAGTACCTCATTTGTTGTGCCCACACTGCCTAAAGTGCCACTCTCTCCTCTAGTTTATCTCCTATGTAAAACTATAGGTCTTCCTGCTAAAGAACTAGAGGGATGAGGTGGTCTCATCTGTCCAGATGGTCTCTGCGAAGGTGTCAATACTACTCTTAGCCTCAGAGGTGTAGGCTGGGGCATATGTACCTATGTACATCTCTATCCTCGACCAATAAGAACATGTGCACCTGTGACATCCATGGCCTCCTCCATGGATGGTATCAACTCTATAGGGTCAGAAAACCTATGTATGGGATGCTTTGCAAGCTATCCAATGAATCCATCTGTAACCCTTGCATCTGGAATATCTGCTATGTAGTCCCAATCTCTACCAACAATCATGTTGTACTCCTATGTACAAAGAGCATAGGACAATCTAGGGGCCCATCCTAATCTGATCTTTCTATGGATCTGTGCATAAGATGCAAGCTCCTCTGGTGCATCTTGAATGATGCCATATTGCCTCCATACTCTAGTGATTAGGAAGCACTCAGTGACAATAGTAGATCACCCAATTAGTACACAGCTCTGATAGAAATAACTAAACTACTCTCTCGCAGTGGGCTAGGCCTCTATTAGCAAGTACGGTCTCCATAATACAAAATTCATATCATCAAGACATCGCCTAAAGTACTCTGTGTGACCCATGCAAACCTGTGTAACATAACCATAGTATATATATATGACTGGCTCCTATGGCTAGCGCTATGACTGACACACAGGTCTACAAATTGGGATGTGCTACCAGAAGTACCAATGCACCGGAAGAAAAAGACTTGCCCTCTTGATACACAATCTTGTGCATCTCAGAGAACATATGTGCAAGTGTGCACTGACCCCAAAATAACTCAAAAGGAGTGGCCATCAATCATGCCACCATCGGGGCCCAGCCCATCAATAGGTCATTCTACTGACAGTCAGACATAATGATACCTCCTGTCATGCCTGCTATGATACACTCTAATCTATGGGTCTACCCATAGCGCTACACTAATAACTCCCAAGAAATAGAACCAGTAAGCTATGCATCATCTCCAAAAAAATGTCTGAAGGCATGTAATCTAGACTATCCTAAACTCACATAATTTGGATGAGGACCATGAAATGGGGAATGTGCAATATCCTAGATACGTCCTCAGGTGTGATAGTAATCTCTCTAATGGGTAGATGGAAAGTTTGGGTCTCTGAATGAAACCGCTCTATCAACACACTCAACAGTCCATGGTTAACCCTAATCTCAGGCAACTAAATTAGATACTTGAATCCATAGGAAGCAAGATGTACGCTCATGGGGTCAGGCAGTGAAACACAGAGTCTCTGAGTCACAGGATGTGAGATGCGCACATGAACATCAGGGTATATAACCTACATAGAACAAAAATGGGGAATCCTATCAGTAATTTGGTTGAAAAACAAGCTCACAGTATAGAAATTCAAAAGGTCACTATCTCAGAAGGTGCATTAAATGCTCAACAATTAGCCTAAGGAATCAGAAAATCAAAAATTTTGACCTAAAGATGAGTTTTACAGCTCAATGTTTTCCATACGACAATACAGTCTAGCATCAAAACTCGTACGAGTTTCAACAGGGTCCCATACAAAAATTTTGGCAATTTGGCTGAGTTGGTTAAATAGATGTTGTCATTATGGCAACATATGATCTACATGAAGATCTCATAGGTCAGAGAGCTAGTATGTCAGAGCGCAATGCAAAATTGTCTAAGTATGAGACAATGTTTTTTACCATTGAACCTGGAGATAGTTTTTGTTTGTGATGTTGATTAGAGTAAGTTCAATGCTTTCACACTTGAACATAGACTCTATGATGACAATTGAAGACTCATCTTAAAGTGCAAGTTAGTAGGACATGTATAGAAGAAGTTATGATAGTTTTACTAAAGACAATGTCAAGCCGACAAGACAAAATTGATAAAGAGTTAAGGGATTATTTTGTTTATCAAAATAATGACTTAACAATATAAAGGGATGACATCCTATATGTTAACCCTTGGATAAATTTATTTGTAATATGATAGCTTACTGGAAAGTTATTAATCCTAATAACTTGTATAAATGTAATTGTAAATTGTAAGAGAGACATATGATGAAGGAACAAATGTATGTAATAGCAATTGTGAAAGAGAAGCAAAGAAATATTGATGCAAGTAGTATAAGGTTATGTACCATAACCTTCTTTTGTAATCAGTGTATATTTTACATTACTTGTTTGGGCAGTTGGCTCATCTGATAATCACATTTTGTACTGCCAACTCCTAACAGGGTTGAGGCTTCTAACAAGGCCTATAGTCCCTTAATCAGGACTGAGACACTATATGCATGTAATAGACTCCTAATAGGGTCAACATCCTTAACATGATACTTTTGATTAGTGGATCTTTGTGGGTACCATCCCCACCGGGGTTTTCCCTTGGCCAGGGTTTCCTCGAGAACAAATAATGTGTTATGAGTTCTTTAGTTTTATTGCTATGCATATTGTTTAGCTTCTTATGTTATGCATGTGTTAAGATAATCTTTTATATCCATAATTGTTCAAAAGAAAAAGTTTGTAGAATATTGATTCACCCCCCCTCTCAGTATTCCCTATTTCTAATAGACAAACCATGCATATACGACTTTATAGGTCTCACCGTATGACAGATGAGGGACCCAACAAAATGTCGTACAACTCTTGGGTCCCTCTCAAATGAGTTTCAGGGGGTTTTGATAGGACACTCTATAGGATACTGAAAAGTTGTATGATTCACGGAGGACAGTCGTACGAGTTTCCATGCATGCGAGAATTGAAAAATTGAAACGTATGAAAAATAACCTAAAAATGCTACAAACATGAAAAAATGGAATTTACGAAGAGGCATAGAGGCCCACTTACTGGATGTCCATACTACAGAGGCTGCTGATTCTCTGATTGCACTCAAATCGGTGGGAAGAAACAGGTACCTTTAGCTCAACCATTTTCTCACTCAGAGGGCTCCACAAAGTTTTAAAAGTCAAATGTGAATAATGAATTGAAAATGACCCTTTTGGTCCTTTTATAGCTTTTGACCTAATTTTCAAAAGTGCTTTGCTTTCCATGAAAATTGCACCCCTGGCTAATTTCGACATTCTGAACCTATTTTCGGGATCAAAATTGAAATTTGAGATCGTTTACTATGTTAAAATTGTGATTAAAATTTTTCAAACCTAGGATGTCTGATTGCTTGCATAATCAACCTTCAATCATCATAGAAATCCAAAATCCAACTTAACTGATCATCTAACATCAAACTATCGACATTTTAACTTGGTTAACCATGGTCAACTAATGGTCAAACCTAGTCAAACTTAGTCTCCAGGACCTCTAAATGATGTAGAATGCATTCTCAGACGTGTATAACCACTTCTCAAATCAATTAACATGCTTCTAAACCACTCAATGCTGACTTTTCTTGTCAGATTTCAATTTTAATCCCAAAGGGGGCATGGTATTACACATCATTCAAAGTCTGTAACTCTAATTTTGTTAATCAAATTTCTTTCCTCAGTAATCAAGACAACAACCACGTCTAGTTACTGATTCATTTAAAGTCCTCATCGCTTGGGGTAAATCTATCATCTCTTGGGGCATATTAGATTCATCGAAATCCATATCAATTTGGTATCCTAAATCTATCTTGTAAACTATATCAGCTTTTCATAACCATCGGTTCATTAGTGTTATTTTCCTTGTCTCTTTGTAACTAATGGGTTCAGGATGTGATACCAATATGATTCTCTTGCGGTAATTAGGTCTAGAATCGATCACTCACTTCTTTGCAATCATAAGGTTCAAAATCAGGCATTTTGGCACTTTTTCATAATCACCAGTTCATTGTTGCTATAGTTAACATTATCTTTGGTCAATTAGGACATAAATCTTAAATCTTTAAATCTTTCAATTGGTTTCTGTCTTGGAATCAGTTAATCTTTCAAATCAGTTTCATACATCTTTATCAAACACAGACTATTCTTTGAACCACTACTTCTTGCACAGTGATTCAAAGAGGGGCAAAATGTAATACCCCAAAAATGGGCTATAGGTTCATTAACCTCCTACATCTTCAAATCGAATGAAATCGATATAAAAGTCCTAACCTAAGGCACATCTGCACATTATCGAATCCTAATTGATTTTATCCTAATTCTGCATCGGAGAATATTCCTAGCAATATTCTTATTTATCCTAATTATCTTTAATTTAATAATTATTTGGTCATAAATCCTATTTATCCTAAAGTTTGATTAATTGAATATTCTAAATATTTAATTAATTAGATTTAATTTTGCCCACTTAATTGTTTAATTAAATTTAATTCTATTTATGCCTAAATTGTATTATTTAATTTTGACAATAAAATCTAAAATCTCATGACTAATTAAATTCTTATTTAATTAATTAATGCCAATTGTCAATTTTTAATAATATGGTTTTTGAATAAAAGTTTGATTTAATAATTGATTAACCCATAAATCAATTGTTTTAATTCAAAAATCAGTTAAGTTGAGAATAAATCACTTTATTTTAAAATTAATTTATAATTAAATCATGCACAATCAAAAAAACAAGCAACTAGAAATTAACAATAATTTTTAAAATTGAAACTCAACATTTGATGATGAGTTGAAATCTGATCTAAAACTCTATTTTGAGTAAACACTGCTTTTGCATGATTTTTGTGAGTTAATTATCTCTGATTTCCTGATAACTCAAAAATCAACCTGAGTTTATCAAGAGTGATTTATGGCTTTTCTCCTACATCCTCAAAGCCCTGGATTTCTATAAAATCAAGGCTCAGCTCTTCATAATAATCAACACTCGAATTTGCACAATTACTCTGACGAATTGGCGATCAAAGGATTAAGCACTTGTGATAGGTGATTTGTGAGATCTTTATAATTGATCATAGTTTTTGCATAGTTTCATATCATTCATAGCATTCTTAGATTAAATCTACACTCAATTTCATTCATATAGCTTAGATTCATATAGTTTCTCATATTATTGCATAAAAAATCCAAAAATATAGAATAATTTGCATTCATATAGTCTTTCATTCTTTTGCATTCAAATCCTTTGTTTAGGTGTTGCATTATCACTGATCTTGATTCCAATATGAGAACATCATACTCGCACCTACTAGAAGGCAGTATATCACCTAGTTAGCATAGTTTCAATTATTTGCAGATTTTAGTTTTTGCTAACCTCTAATGTTTTACTGAAGTGTTGTGTCTACAGCTAGGTACAAAATTCAGACATACACCTGCAACCGCTTCATTAATCCTTTGGTTGTAAGCTCTAATGTTCTATTCAGGTAGCATCTCTAATGCATTGTATCTTTTCTTCCAAGTTTTTCTACGCGCATCCTTTGCTTGTTTGTCTCCTTCAAATATGTCTTCTAGGTACTTCCATATTTTGTGGGTTGTATCTACTTTCTTTATTTCTAAAAATTCACTATCAGATAGGGTGTTGATAAGGGCTTCTTTGGCTATTGCATTCTAATGAAACAATTCCTTTTGTTTTTTAGTAGCATCATCCTTTGTAAGGTCTTCTAAAGTAGGGATCTTGACTTCTTTGATAGTTACATCAAAAACTTCAAAAGAAATGCATTGCAGATGTGTCACCATCTTGTTCTTCCAGTCAAGATAATTCTCTCCATCAAACTTAGGACTTTCTTCTCTAAAGAATGCCATCTGATCAACCTCAAGCTGTTAAAATTTCTCTCTGAGGCACTTGGCTCTAATACCAATTGTTAGGAATAGTCCCAAGAGATAACTGAGAGGGGGGGGGGGGGTGAATCAGTTATCTACAAGTTTCAATTTTTTATCCAATTAAGTATACTTAAACATAAAGCATAAACACAATGAAAGAACACTTGAACACAACACCAATATTTTGGTTACGGGGAAACCCAAATAGGTAAAAACCTGGGTGGGAATTGACACCCACTAATAATTTGCACTAGTGTTTTATGATCCTTGTTAGAAGATCCTTAACCCTGTTAGGAGTTTCTTTACAATATATTTAGTATAGTAGACCTGGTCAAGGGTCAGACCCTATTAGGAGTCTTTTACAATTAACCCTGTTAGGGGTGAGGATGCACTGTCTAAGAGCACACTGCTCAAAGGGGTGAAGGCTACAACCTTCTGAATAACAAACATAGACTATATCTGGATCTTGGTGAACTGCACTTTGACCTACTATCTGGATTAGTTCCAATGTATAGAACAAACACTTTACTTGGTCACATAGACCTTCTGTTGATAGCTCAACACTTCGCACACTCTGCTCTACTCTTCACAATCAACTCTGAACCACACTTAGCAATCACAAAATGACTGCCTATAAATATCTTTCCTCTAAATGATATAATCAAGTCAGCCTGTTAGAACCACCTTGAAATCATATTAGAGAAACCATAACATACTTCAATAATAATTCTGTCGGCTCTACTAAGCATGCAACACATTCTGGGACCTGTCTAATATAATAATTGTAGACACACGCTACACATTGTCAGCTCTACCAAACTGACTGAAACATTCTTTGCAAGTTGAATTAGATCATGCACTCTTAACCAAACATTACTAACTCTTCTCCAAGCACTAATCTAAGGGTGCATACCGAAATGATAGGCGCAACTCTTGAACCAATATAATCTCTATCGACTCTTCTGAATAAACACAGGAAATTACTACTGCTGAATAGTGACTGCATAAATTTACTTCTATTGATCATCAAACTTTGCATCCATGAATGTAGCATCACTAACATATCTCCACCACATATCCAAACACGCAAGGCTCCATGATAATTTTATGGACAATCATTCACCGAACACTACCTGTAACTCTATTAGGAACACTGCTGACACAAGCTGCTATATAACTGTCTGTACTAATAGTTAACCTTTGCATCCATGATATCATGCTAATAACATGTCTATGCTATATATACTAGAAGCTTACTACATAAGTCTTCCATGCATGCTACTTACCATATGTTGTTTTCAATGACAAACATACAGTCAACACTGGTTTGCTAGAAAATCTCCAACAATAGTATCAAGGGTTTGCCTCTTATAGGTGGCATCAAATTTGGAGGATTCATGAGGTATTTCTTCAACATGTTGAAAGCTTCTTCACACTTCTCATCCCATTTGAAAACTATATCTTTATGGAGAAGTTGGGTGAAGTTATGACATTTTTCCGCTAGTTGGGATATAAATCTTCTAATGGATTGGATTCTTACTTGTAGTGACCTCTTTGACTTATGTTTCAAGGTGCTTCCATCTCCATGATGGCTTTAACTTTAATGGGATCTACCTCTGTTCCTTTCTCTGCTACAATTTAGCCTAGTAAGTTTCCTGATTGGACCCCAAATGCACACTTTTTTGGATTGAGCCTCACTTTGAATTGCTCTAATCTGAAAAAGATTATCTCTAGAATTGGTAGACAATCCTCTCTTGAATGCTATTTTTCTAATATGTCATCTACATAGTCCTCAATGAACTTATGCATCATGTCATGGAATATAGTGGTCATTGCTCGTTGATAGGTTGCTCTGACATTCTTCAAACCAAAAGGCATAACATTTCAATAGAATGTTCCCCATGCACATGTAAATGCTATTTTATCTTGATCATCCAGTGCTATCTTTATTTGATTATATCCACTAAATCCATCCATAAGTGAAAACATGGAATGTCCCACTGTTAGGTCCATAATGGCATCTATACTTGGAAGAGGAAAATCATCCTTAGGACATGCCAGATTTAAGCCTCCAAAATCCATGCAAATTCTGATGGACTTGTCTACTTTTGAAACTAGCACTATGTTTGAAATCCATTGGGCATAATCAATGGCCCTGATAAACCCCACTTTCAACAATTTCTCTAACTCCACCTTTACTAGCAAGACTATATGTGGATGCATCTTTCTTAACTTTTGTTTGACTGGTTTGGCTCCTTCTTTGATGTTTAAATTATGCATGATCAAGTTTGGATCTAACCCTGACATATCATCATATGACCATGTGAAGTTGACTTGTTTTTCCTTGAAGAATTTGATGAATTATTTTCTCTCTTCACTAGATAACGATGTCGTTAAATGTATGATCTTCGGCTTGGTTTTTGACCCAATGTTTATCTTCTCTATAGGCTCAATCAAAATTGGAGATCTCTCTTCATAATGTTCAGGTAAAGCATCCAAACCTCCTTCCTTAGGTGCCTCAATTGGGTTTTCAGCTTTGGAAACATCCTTTATTTCTTTTTCTTTTCGATCTAATGTTGCTACCATGTGGTTTTCAACATTAGATTCTTTTCCTTTTTTAATTTTTTCATTTTTAGGTGGATTGAAAGTTTGGATACTCTCCTTTATCATTTCCTCCTGATATTCCATAGTAGAAGAAGGTTCAACCACATTGAGATATTGGGACACCACATTGTCGTTCAAAAAGGTTGGGAGGATGGTTGGTTCCCACTCAATTAATTTCGGGTATATGAGAGTTAAAGGATCAACACTTTGGTTTAGTTTGATGGGATTTAATGATAAGACCTCATTTGATGGTTCGTACATTGCATCATTCAAGTCTATGACATGTGCCTCTTCTAGATGTTCTAAAGAACTAGGGTCAAAGTTTTCCTCACTAGACTCCTCTAAGGTTTCCGTTGGAAAAAAGTCTTGTGGATTAAACCTAACATTTGATTCTTCCATAGTAGCTCTCCATGAAGGTACGTAGGGTTCTCCTAACCATTGATTTACTTCAATTTCTTGAATTTGAATATTTTCTAAGACCACTTGATTTGAACTAGAGGCTTGGTTCTGATTTGATTATGCTATTTGTCCTTTTCCCTTGCTAGAAGTGTAGGTATGAATAACATCTATCTCCTTATCATGGCACGACTCACTTGACAATGAGTCCCATTCCCATTGATTAGAATCTTCATCACTATGGGATTCTAATTGTAATATCTGATCATATACTTTAGGATAGTTCTTTTGTGTGTACCCTTGTTTGAGGTATCCTAATTATTTCTTCTCCTTGCTATCTCTCCATGTCATTTCGATGGGTTTGATGAGTCCTTCATTCCTTGTGCCCAAAGGTCCTTGGCCTTTGTATCCCATCTTTTGCATGATTTGAAATCCTTTCCCATATTGATGTGTGGGAATGCTTATATTTTGGATGTGTTTTATATGTGCACTTGTTTCCTCATATTTATAAAGCCAATTAAGGATTTCATTATCATCCTTATTCATGGATGAAGAAGTATTTTCTCTCACAAAATGATCATTGTATTTATGGGGTAAATTGAGTGGTCTTCCATATGACTTAGGAGATAATGGCAAGTCCATCATGAATACTCCTTTTTGCTTGATTTTGTATTGTTCATAAAAAAATTTCATCATTTGATCCATTTTCTGGTAATGAGCCTCCTTGGTGTATACTTGGGCAAATTTGGTTTGATCTTCTTTTGGATTTTCACTAATATTTTCTTCACTAACCTTCTCTTTTCCCTTAGCCAATGTATCTAGGTTAGTGGGTCTTGGGATGTCTTCAACAACAATTTATTTTTCTATCTTTTCCTTTTCCTTGAATAATGGAATGTCCTTAGAATTTTTCCCTTGCTCTATTTGATTAGGTATAGACCTTTCTGCATTATGCGGGACTAGAGAGTCAATGATAGGCTTGATATTGTTACAATATTGGAATGGGTTTGAGTCCCCACTTACCATAATCTCTTGACCTAGATAAGGAAACTTTAGACATTGGTGATAAGTAGAAGGCATGGCCTGCATTTCATGGATCCATGGCCTCCCTAACAAAATATTGTAGGTCAACTTTAGGTCTAAAACTTGGCAAATGGTCTCTTTTTGCATGGGACCAACTCTGATGGGAAGTATTATGACCCCTTTAGATGCTTGTTCCTCATCATCGTAGGCTTTGATCATTATTTTTTTCTTTGAATCAATAGAATCCTCAAAAAATCCTAGCGCTTTTACCAAGTTTAGGGTATAAATGTTCAAGCTGGCTCCTCCATTAATAAGCACTCTTTTCACTCTATGTTTGTGAATGAGGACCTCTATATACAAAGGTAAATTCTGCGGGTGGTTTAGTGGCATGTCATCTTGTTCAGAAAAAGATAAGCAATGAGGAGCAATGAGATTTCCCACCATATTTTGAAACTTGTCCGCATCTAGGTTTAGAGGCATGTTGGTTTCTACTAAAGCTTTCTCTAGAACTTCCTTGTGAGTAGGTGATAATTTGAGCAATTCTAGGATTGAAATTTGAGCGGGATATCTTTGTAATTGATCAACTGAGTTATATTGCTTTAATGATGAAGATATGTTTTGGTTGGATAGAAAAATTCTTGGAGCATTTCCAGGTAGGGTTATTTTAGAAGCTTTCCCCCTAGTGACAACATTAGATGATGCTTCCCTTGGTTTCTCCTTTACCATGATAACATTTATGGTATTATCCTCTTCACTTAGAGTATTGATTATGTTATCATAGGTATGAGATAAGTTCACTTTCTCATTAATTCTTTTATGATTTTGGTTGGCATTAGATGACTCACCCTTTTCATAGTTTAGAAAGGGGTTCTTGAAGGCCGTATGATCCTCATTATTATGAGGCCCTTCAATTTTGATAGTTCCATCATCTATTAGGTCTTGCACTAAGTGTTTTAACTTCATGCATTCATTGGTTTTGTGACCCTTATTTTGATGATACTCACAATGGTGAGAATAATTCCACCAATTAGGTTTAATTTGAGGTTCATAAGTTCTTAAATCAGGTAATGTGATAATCTTATTAGCAACCAAGGTTCTTAATGTGTTCTCCAAGGGTTCACCAAGAAAGGTGAATTTTCTCTTTTGATACATGGAGAAAAAGGGTTTGGGCTTATTCCCATTAGCATTATTAAAAGGATTATTATTAGAATTGTTGTTGGGATTGTTGGAATTGTTATTGGAATTATTGGAATTAAAGGGAGCTTTATTCATTTGATTTACATTGTATGAAGAATTAGCTCCACTTGATAAGTTAAAAGGGGTAGCCTTTAAGTTGTGGGCCTCCACAACTCCATTGTTCACAAGATTTTGTTATTATTCTTTAACCATAGCTTAGGTTTATCATTGTGATTGTTGGCCCCTCGATTATTAACATAATTAGATACATAATGGTTATTGTTGTTGTTGGTATTGGACTTATTGTCTTTGAAATTTTTTATCTCTCCTCTCTTTACCAATACATCTTCAATCTTAATCCCATTTTTTAGAAGTTTTTCAAATGTTTGGGGACAATGAAGTTGGAGTCGACAATTCATCTCCATGGTCAAATTGTTTGTAAATATCTCCATTTTCTCCTTCTCAAGGATACTTCGTGGATACCGTGCAAAAATGGTGCTCCATCTTTATAGGAATCCTAAGAAGGATTCACCATCTTTTTGTTTGGTATCACACAATTTGAGTATAGTGATTTCATGCTCGATATTATAGGAGTAGTGGGTCACAAAATTAGAGGCTAATTCCTCAAAAGTCTTTATTCCTTGTGGGAGTTTAGAGAACCATTCCATGGTAGGACCTCCCAAACTCCTAGGAAAAAGTCTCATTAGGTACGTAGTGTTGTGCATGAACTCAATGCTTAGAGCACAAAACTCTCTTAGATGATCCTATGGGTTTGTTTTACCCATATACTTATCATATTTAGGAAAAATGGTATTTAAGGGAAAAGGTGCCATTACCAAGCTTTTGTCGAAGGGGAATGGGCACAAGGCCTCAATAGAAAATGGCTTAGGTTCGGAGGCCTTTTTCATGGAATCAATTTGTTCTTGGAATGTTTTTAATTGTTTGGTCATAACATTCATGGGGTTATCTTCTTCTTGATTCTTCTTAATTTGATCTATATTGTAATCATGTGGGAGCTTTACCCCCACTTGGGCTAGGTTTAGGAAAAATTTCTCCCTATCCCTATCTATCAATTTCTCCATGACCTCAAGAAAATCGTTATCTTGAGTCACTCTATCAAAATTTTCTTCAAGTTTTTCCTTAGGACCTTGATTAGCATTATTGGTGTTATTGTTGTTTCCTCCATGGTGGTAATCATGAAACGAGAGTTTCTATCCATTGATTCAAGTCTTTCTTCAAATAAATTTGGGAGAATATCCCCTTGATCGTGACTGTTGAAAAGACTTTGGTATTCAAATTCATGGACCTTTTTAGCAATGCAAGTGCTATCTCCTTGTAAATATTGTTTAAGTGTGTGAGAACGTGTGGAAACCGGCCTCCAACAAGGTTTGATTTGAATTGATCCTTTGATTTGGTAATTGTTGATTTATATGAAGAGATTAAAAATGTAAGATGAGGTTTGTAATGGATATCTCTTTCACTTGTTCTATGTATTTTCAAACACAATAATCATGCATACACTTGTTTCTTTTTACCCTCTACAGAAAAGTGTTTGAATTTGTAGGATGTTATCACTGGGTTTGCACAAAAAGATACTTCAAGAAATCTACCTAGCTCAAGATTGGTTCGTAAACATGGCTCTATAAGGTAGTATTTGCTAAGTTAACAAGGTTTTAATCAATATTACATTCAAAATGGATATTAAAATTTCATCCTCCAAGTATATTAAGAGGCTTCCCACCACCGGTATGTCGGAGTTTTGTGCAATCTTGAAGGACTACTCGAGGAAGTTAAAAAATTTAAGACCCTTTTGTCACACACCCCATTAAGGATGCATGCATTTTGTTTTATATTGGGCTGGATGATCATGACAAAGGCAATTGTATCCCACTTTGGGCTTTCCCTCTCACTGGCCCTTTTAAGGAAAATCTCAGGAGGTGAGCCCAACTAATGATCTAGCATGTTCATTTGAAAGCAAGAAAGTGGAATGAAGAAATAGGTTATGGGAGTTTGATTCACCAAAAAGGTTAAGAGCATATCCCTATCTACTTCTCAATCCCCAAACACAATTAAAAATGTTCAATTTCCAACCCATGAACTAGTGAGAATCGAGTATTGCTACTCTTTTCTACAAACAAATGGTTTATTTGATTATGTGCTTGATTTCCTTAACCTTTCTTTTAATCAAGAAATTTTGACACTTTTGGCATTTTGATTCACTAAAAGAAGTGAAGAGCATAGGCCTAATATCAAAATTTCTCAACCAATAATAAGCTATTTTTACTTACTAGATTTTGAAAATAACAAAGCCACAATTTAAGTAAAAAAAAAGACTAAGTTTAGGCTTACCTTTTCCTTGTAGCTAGAAAAGGCTAGGGCCATTTTTTATTGATTTTCATTTTTAATGCTTACCTTGGCGATCGTTCCTTTCCAATGTGATTTTCCTCCAACAAGTTAGTCAACAAAACCAGCCACAATGAAGAAAACAAAATAAAATTGAAGAAACAAAGATAAAATTGAACTTTAAGCCTTATTTATCAAATTTAAGAAAAATTTGATTAAGGTGAATACATCCAATTCAATGAAACATAAATGCTATAAAAGAAGTCATAAAAAAAAAATGATTTCCCACAGTATTTGTTGCAAACATAAACAATCTCATACCAAAGAAAAGTGAATTTGGGCCAAGGATGAAAACACATGATTGACATACATTTATTAAGGTAATTCATGTTATTTTGTATTCACTGTATATTTGTATACTGCATATAGTTTTCATTGCATTATTTTATAAAATATTGATAAGATCATTTTAAAAATATTGTAGTACATTCTACCTCTATCTCTCCCACATGACTTTGACAATAGTGTAAACAAGTTATATATGATCTTGGAAAATACATGAGGTGGTTGTTATCAAAAGAAATCAATAAAGAAGATATAAAATATTGGAAGAGAAAAATTCTTCATCTTATGTGTGAAATGCAAAAGTGTCTACCTTCAAATTTTTTCAATGTACAAGAACACTACCTCATACATCAAGTTGGGGAGATTGAATTGTGTGGACCTATACAAACTAAGTCAATGTGGATGGTTGAGAGACACTTGAAATTTCTGAAAGACTTGGTTTGACATAGAGCACATCCTGAGAGTTTTATGGTGGAGGGATATATAGTATACAAGACCATGATGTATATTAGTGAATATCTTCCTAAGTTTGTAGCAAAGATCTATGTAGATCATATTTGGGATCCCAACTCCATTAACAGATTCTAAGGGGAGTACTTGATGGGAAAAGGTAGATTAAGGAAAGTGAGAGGTAAATATAAGATGCTATTGTAGTTAATTAATTCTTATAAATTTTCAATATAAGTTATTCAAGTAATTGATTTATTTTTTTAATACAGCTAGTCGAGAGTGAGATGCAATACATTTGTATATTGCGAACAATCTTGATTGGATGGCAGTATGGATTGAACAATGTTAACAAAATGGTTTCTCATTGACATGGGAAGGTGTTGCTTCATTGGTTAGAGAAGCTCATCATAATAGAGATTCCAATGTTATACCAATGGTAATTGATTTAGCATATGGTTTAAGACGTAGAGAGGTACGTAAAAATTTATTAATGATCATGACCCATATGTTTCATATCAACTCATGATGCAAATAATTTTTACACACTTGAAAAATTATAGGTCAAGCACCACAAATTTATGTACTATCATGGCCACAAATTTTGCATAAAAAAGTTGGATGACATGAAGAAAACTTGTGATTCTGAGATAACTACAGTCTTTGAGGTCACTAATATATCATCTAGAAATGACATACATCCTCAACAATCTCAAAATCAATACTATGGCATCTTGGATGATATAATTGAGTGCAACTTTAACTCCTTCAAATTAGTTCTATTCGTTGTCAAATGGTACAGGCTACGATTGAATCAAAATGATCCTAATAGAACCATTATTCAACATGATAATAGATTTACAATGATTAATATAAGGTCATTTGAGCTAGTTGGAGATGAGCCCTATGTTCTTTCAAGCCAATGTGAGAAAGTGTTTTACTCAGAGGTTCCACATAAACAGGGTTGGTCATTTGTTGTAAGACATGATCCAAGAGGAAGGCCGATAAAGTATAATGTTATGGAAGAAGAAGATATTGAAGATGATGATGAAGAAGATGGTGGTGGTGGTGGTGGTGGTGGTGGTGGTGGTGATGATGATGATGATGACGATGATGACGATGATGATAATGATGATAATGATGATGATGATGATGGCGACGACGACGATGATGACGGTGATGATGATGATGATGATGATGATGATGATGATGATGATGATGGTGATGAGAAGGATGAAAAAGATGATCAATGACATGATTGAAATGTACAAGGTATGTGATTTAATTATTTATATATATTTATATTGATTAGTATATATATTTAATATTGATTTATTGATTTCAATTCTAACGATTACATATTTATTGTGTTCAATTCTAATGATTACAACATATGTGATTTATAATTACCAATGTTTTGCATATGATGCTCAATTAATTACTATTGATACATGTATATATTTTGTTTGGTTGTCACCCTTTCTACAAATAAGCAATTGACTACAGACATCATCACCCCTTCTGTTGACGATCTTGCATTCCATATATAAGGTAAAGGTAATTTTTTCATGTTTACGGTCTTGCATATTGTTCATGTTGTCTTCTAAATTATTTGTAGAAAACATTGTTAGGAATGAATGCAAAGTGTTTTGGCAGTCATTCTGTAGCAATTGTTGTTGCATTCATGACTTGGATTGTCATTGATGTCAACACAGTGATATTCTGGATATTAGCAGGAAAGCAGGCATAGTTTTGTTTTGCGCACATGTTTTATTGTAGATTGGATTTTGTGAAATTGATGGTATGTTCTTTGGTGTGTTATTAACCTATGGTTAACAACACAAAAATAAATTCATTCATTTGTAAGAGTTATGAGCATTTTGGTGAAAGCAGTGTTTAGACAGTGTTTCTATGTAGCGATGTTCAGAAATCAGAGGATATCTCTTAGCTGGGATGGAATCTAATTTTGTGCAGTTAAAGAGATGTTGGAGACTCATTAATGATGATGTGGTTCATAGCACAAAATTTGAGGATATGTTTGGAGAAAGTTACAGTAACTGGAAGCCGACAGTTTTATGTGAATTCTGTGTGTAGCGTGTAGAATTTATTATTTTGTAATTGAGGACCAACTCATTTGTAATTATTTGAGTTTGGTATATAAGAAGGAATTTTTTCCTTATTGTAATGTGTACTATGAAGATTGAGATGCGAATATATGCATGAAGTGAAAAAAAGAGCTAATTCAGTGATGAAGGAAGACTTGTGAGTACAAAGATCTGGAATTGTGATCTTGTGTAGCAGAGAGTGCAGTTTTGGCACAGTTTGAAGGAGGTAATATATTTCATATTATTATGTTGAATAATTATAAGATCTTTTGGATAGTGGGTTCAGAGATCTTGCCTTGAAGCTATTTGGGCAGTGGGTCTGTCTTCCATAAACTCTTAACCAGATTAGAATCTTTTAACAGGGATTCAAAATCTCCTAACAGGGATTTATATGTACTGAATGTATTTCATAAGACTCCTAACAGGGTCCATCCTCTAACAAGGAACTTTCATATTAGTGCATCATTTTGTGGGCATCATTCCCACCAGGGTTTACTCTTTTCAAGAGGTTCCCTAGTTAACATATCTTGTGTTATTGTGCAATTGTGTATGATTATCTTTCTATGGTTGATCAGTACATTGATTATATTGTTTAAAGCTATTGAATGGATAAATTATCAAATAATTGATTCACCCCCCCCCCCTCTTAGTTATCTTGGGGATCTTTACATTCTAACAATTGGTATCAGAGCGGTAGGTCGTTGAAAGAAAAGTTTAACAAATTAAGGAGATCCATGGTGAATTTCAGAAAAGAAAGCCCTAAGTTTGATGGAGTAAATTTTGACAGCTAGAAATAAAAGATGAAGACACATCTATTATGTTTAGGACTAAGTTATTGGTTGATTACAAAGAATGAGAAGACTATCATTGAGGAAGACAATCTAGAGGTAGGAACTAAAGATGAACTAGATCTATTCATGTGTAACATACTTGCAAGAGAAGCACTTTTATCAGCACTACCAGAGAATGAATATAGTCAAGTAAGATGTTTGAAAACATCTCATGCAATTTGGAAAGCTTTACATTCTACTTTTGAAGGTGATGAACATGCAAAGAAGGCTAGATTACATAATTGGATTTGTGCATTTGAAGATATCAGAATCATGGAAGATGAATCTATTAGAAGCTATATTGGTAGGATGTCTGAGATTATGACAAGAATAAAGTCTTGTGGAGGTGATAAGACAGAGAATGAAGTGATATGGAAAATTTTGAGAACTTTGACACCAGTATTCAAGCAGACAACGTAGATGATTGAACAAGTGATACCTTGTACATCAAACTTTTCAAGAGAGACTCTTCTTGGAAGATTAGAAATAGCAGAGATGAACTTGAGATTATCAAGAGAGCTACCTAGAATGGAAACAACATTCAGTGCTCTTAGCATTAGACCTACAAGAAGTACTAGTGTGAATGGAGATTATGCTAGCAGTAGCAGATCTGAGGAAGATAAGAAGATTGAAGAAGGTATTGCATTAATTGTAAAAAGAGAACCAGATGGTAATAAAATCTTTAAATGTTGGACTTGTCAAGAATATGGTCATTTTGCATCTAAATGTCCTAAAAGAGTTAAGAAGTATAGAAGCAACTTTAAACCTAGGAGATCTAAAGAATGTTATTATGCAAATGATGAAGATTTTGAAGCAGGAATTGAAAAACATTTAAGTGATAGTGATAATGATAACTTTGAGGAAATATGATTTGTAGCAATTAAAGAAGAAAGTTTTGAATCTAATAAAAGGGAAGAAAAAAATTAGTTTCACAAGTTGAAAAGAAATCTGATTGGATTATAGACAGTGGTTGTTCACATCATATGACTGGAGATAAAAGAAAGTTTGTTAAGTTAGATAATTATGATGGGGGAATTGTTAGGGTTGGTAACAATGCACCTTGTTTGATTAAGGGTATAGGATCTATTACTCTTGATGGAAAGACTAACACTGCTGATGTTTACTTTGTTGATGGACTAAGACATAATCTACTAAGCGTTGGACAATTGGTTGATAAGGGTTATCAAGTTTGGTTTTTTGGAAAACTTGTGTGATAAAAGATAAAGATGGAAATCTAATTGGAAAAGGATCCAGAACTAGAGGTAATGTATTTCAGTTGAATCCTACTAAGATGACATGTTTGATAACTAGGATTGATGACAGTTGGTTATGGCATAAAAGGTTTTGTCATATAAACTTTGATAATATTGTCAAGGTGAGCACTACACTTGCAGTAAGAGATTTACCTAGAATTATGAAACCTACTAACATGATTTGCAAAGAATGTATGATGGCAAAGCAGAAAAGGAGTTCATTTCCCAACAAGAAGTTCACATCGATAGAGAAGTTGGAGATTGTTCATACAGACTTGAGTGGTCCTACTAGGACTAGAGGATTCTATGGTGAAAGGTATTTTATGATTCTTGTTGATGATTTTACAAGAATGATGTGGATTGCATTTTTGAAAGAAAAATATGAAGCATTTGATAAATTTAAGATCATGAAAAGAAAAATTGAGAATGAATCTGGAATGAAGATTAAGTGTCTAAGATTTGATACAGGTGGTGAATTTACATCTAGAGAGTTTAACACCTTTTGTGAAATGAATAGTATTAAGAGACAACTTTCAGCCCCTAGAACACCAGAACAAAATGGTATTGCAGAAAGAAGGAACAGGTCAATAACTAAAGCAGCAAGAGCTATGTTGTTTGAAAATGATTTGGCTAAAACTTTTTGGAGAGAAGTAGTGAACACAGCAGTATACACTATGAATAGAGTACAAATCAGAGTAGATACAAACAAGACACCTTATGAATTATGGTTTGGACATACACCCTCAGTTAAGTATTTTAGAATTTTTGGAAGTAAATGTTATATAAAGAGAGATGATGATATAGGAAAGTTTGATCCTAGAAGTGATGAAGGAATATTTCTTGGATATTCTTTAAAAAAAAAAGCATATAGATGTTATAAAAAAAGAACTAAGACTATTGTTGAAAGTGCAAATGTAAAAGTTGATGAGAAGTTTAAAATTTAGGAAAGAATGCTTGATTATGAATCTGATGGAGAAGCACAACCTCAGCCTAACATTGAAAATGTAGAATTATTTTTTGAAACTAATAGTGATTTGCTGAATGAAAGTCATACTGAAGAAGATAGAGAAGAAAACAAAGAAGAAAATAGAGAAGAAAATAGAGAAGAAAGTAGAGAAGAATCTACAGTCAGAACAAGATCAGTAAATATGACACCTAACAGGTATACTTCAAGACATCACCCTATTGAGAAAGTTATTGGAAGTTTAGATAGAGGAGTTTTGACTGAAAATAAGGTACATTTATGTTTGATTTCTCAAATTGAACCTAAGACTACTAATGAAGCTTGTGAAGATGAACATTGGATCAATGCTATGAAAGAAGAACTAGAGCAGATTAAAAAAAACAAGACATGGGAATTGGTCCCTAGACCTAAAGACAAGAATGTGATTGGAACAAAGTGGGTATTCAGAAACAAGATGAATGAACAAGGAGAAGTGATAAGAAACAAAGCAAGATTGGTATGTAAAGGATATTCACAACAAGGAATTGACTATGAAGAAACTTTTGTACCTGTGGCCAGACTTGAAGCAGTGAGAATGTTTCTAGCATATGCAACTTACAAGAAATTTAGAGTGTATCAGATGGATGTGAAGTCAGCATTTTTGAATGGTGAATTGGAAGAAGAAGTCTACATTGAGCAGCTTGAAGGTTTTCCTTTGACACAAGAAGGAGATATGGTATGTAAGTTAAAGAAAGCTTTATATGGATTAAAACAAGCACCTAGAACCTGGTATGCAAGATTGGATAAGTATTTATTGAAATTGGGATTTATAAAAGGAACACTAGATAGTAACTTATACACAAAAGAAATTGAGAATGGTTTGTTAGTTATAGTTATATTTGTTGATGATATTATCTTTGGAGGAGAAGATGAAGCTAGTGACAAATTTGCAGATGAAATGAAGACTGAATTTGAGATGAGCATGATTGGAGAAATAAAATATTTTTTGGGATTATAGATAACACAAAGCAAGGAAGGTATATTTGTAAGTCAGACTAAGTATTTAAATGAATTGTTGAAAAGATTTGGAATGGAAGATTCTAAACCTATTGGAACACCTATGGTAATCGGACATAAGTTATCTAGCAAATATGAGACACCAGCAGTTGAGCAGAAAAAGTACAAATCTATGATTGGAGGATTGCAGTACTTGACACATACAAGACCTAATATAGCACATTCAGTGGGGATTGTAGCAAGATTTCAAGCAGAACCTAGAGAATCACATTATGCAGCAGTAAAGAGGATACTGAAATATCTGAAAGGAACAATGGATAATGGATTATGGTATGAGAATTCTGATGATTTTACCTTATGTGCCTATACTAATGTAGATTGGGGAGGCAACATTGATGACAAGAAAAGCACCAGTGGTGGAGCCTTTTTTCTTGGAGGAAAATTGGTCTCTTGGCTAAGTAAGAAACAGAATTGTACTTCACAAAGCACAACAAAAGTAGAATGTGTTGCAGTAGAAAATAATTGTAATCAGATTATTTGGATGAAGCAGATGTTGAAGGATATTGGAATAAAGTTTGATGAGCCTATTGTTATACATTTTGATAACACCAGTATAGTGAGTATGTCAAAAAATCATGTTTTACATTCTAAGACTAAACATATTGAGATCAAGTATCATGTTGTAAGAGAGAAAGTTGCAGAAAAAGAAGTAAGATTGGAGTACATAAGTACAAAGGAACAAATAGCAGATATATTTACAAAGCTTTTACCTAAGGATACATTTGTGTATCTGAGAGGTATGCATGGGGTTATACCCCAACCTATTTTTGAGAATTGATGCAGATGATTGCATCTGTCCAGTGGTATATGAGCCCTATCTTTCTTCTGGATTGGATGTTGGAACTTCCTCTATGGGGGAGTTTATGAGCTGAGTCATGAGGACTCTTGTTATTGTATTCTTCTAAAAAGTGTCTTTTGACATTAAGTTGTTGTTGACTTAGTGATATAATTTCTATCATTGATGTCAATGGGGGAGAGATATACATGAAAAACATTGTGGATTATATAGGAAAATGAAGCAAGATTTAATTTGATATTTTGCAGTGATGTTGCAGTATTGGATTTTTGGAACATTGGATGTTTTTCATCTATGTTGCCATCAATGCCAATGGGGGAGATTGTTAGGAATGAATGCAAAGTGTTTTGGCAGTCATTCTGTAGCAGTTGTTGTTGCATTCATGATTTGGATTGTCATTGATGTCAACACAGTGATATTCTGGATATTAGCAGGAAAGTAGGTACAGTTTTGTTTTGTGCACATGTTTTATTATAGATTGGATTTTGCATAGTTGATGGTATGTTCTTTGGTGTGTTATTAACCTATGGTTAACAGCACAAATAGAAATTCATTCATTTGTAAGAGTTATGAGCATTTTGGTGAAAGCAGTGTTTAGACAGTGTTTCTGTGTAGCGATGTTAAGAAATCGGAGGATATCTCTTAGCTGGGATGGAATATGATTTTGCACAATTAAAGGGATGTTGGAGACTCATTAATGATGATTTGGTTCATAGCACAAACTTCAAGGATATGTTTGGAGAAAGTTACAATAACTGGAAGCCGACAGTTTTATGTGAATTCTATGTGTAGCGTGTAGAATTTATTATTTTGTAATTGAGGACCGACTCATTTGCAATTATTTGAGTTTGGTATATAAAAAGGAATGTTTTCCTTATTTTAATGTGTACTATGAAGAGTGAGATGTGAATATATGCATGAAGTGAAGAAAAGAGCTAATTCAGTGATGAAGGAAGACTTGTGAGTATAGAGATCTGGAATTGTGATCTTGTGTAGCAAAGAGTGCAGTTTTGGCATAGTTTGAAGGAGGTAATATATTTCATATTATTCTATTGAATAATTCTAAGATCTTTTGGACAGTGGGTTCAGAGATCTTTCCTTGAAGCTGTTTGGGCAGTGGGTCCTTCTGTCTTCCATAAACTCTTAACCGGGTTAGAATCTTTTAACAGGGATTCAAAATCTCCTAACAGGGATTTATATGTACTGAATGTATTTCATAAGACTCCTAACAGGGTCCATCCTCTAACAAGGAACTTTCATATTAGTGCATCATTTTGTGGGCATCATTCCCACCGGGGTTTACTCTTTTCAAGAGGTTCCCTAGTTAACATATCTTGTGTTATTGTGCAATTGTGTATGATTATCTTTCTATGGTTGATTAGTACATTGATTATATTGTTTAAAGCTATTGAATGGATAAATTATCAGATAACTGATTCACCCCCCCCCCCTCTCAGTTATCTTGGGGATCTTTACTTTCTAACAAACGTATCATGTAATTTTTAGCTAACTTAAGATAAATGATTAACATATGAAGAAAATTTAACCCCTTTGGTGAGGATCCTGCATAGTGACATGGATCAATAGGTATAAGTCAATAAATAGACATAAATTTCTTATATTCTTCTTGTTTATCATTGATCATGTATGTTATAAATAGACATATTATATGATCATATAATGTGTCAAATAATCAACGCAGAAAGTTTGACATGTTATATTCTTCTTGTTTATCCTTTTATATGATTCATATTTTTGTGCCTTTCCTTCACTTTCAACTTACATTTTATATCTCCCACGTATAGACAAAGATGAACCGTATGGGTCACAACTCTATTCAAGACTTCATTATTTTATATATATATTAATTAATTATTATCAAAATTCTATTTGAAGTAGGGACATGACAATATCTCATCTGATGGATTGCAAGACCCACCATGATGCAGGAGCATCCTGGGTGTAAGAGCAATCTTGCATCACCCAAAAAAAAATATTTCTATTTTTATATTCAATAAGGGCTATTTTGTGCAGAGCTGCTATTTATGGAAAGTTACTATTTTTGGTAATTTTTGTATGTACTCAAAATGATCTGATTTCTTTCTTGGAGGTTCATTTTGGTCATATAAGTCTGCCAGTAAAGTTTCATTGCCAGATCAAGTGTATATTGGAAGATATTGAAGATTTTCGGTAATGGTAGCAGGGTACAGAAACTTTGAACTCAGTTTTGAAGGCTTTAGAGGCCCCAGATGAGGTCAAAAATTTGGGTGACAGGCGCTTGCATGGGTCAAGCTTGTAGAGCACTTCGTGGCATTTCTGAAATGGGGTTATAATAGCCGATCGGGTCAACTGGTGATGACTTATGGTCTTCGGAAGTTGGGCCACTTGAAATGGCAGAAAATAATTTTCTTCAAAATTTCTGTTCGGGTTTCAAAGGTTATCTTGAGCTGACTATGATGTAATAAAATGTAAAATAAAATAATTCTAAGTTTGGTCGGCCTTATTGGCTAAAATTCTGGAACCTTCCCAGGCGGTGGAAAATTGCCTATATAAGGAAGGCTGTATTATTGTCTTAGGCAGTTTAGAATAGTTTTGGGTAGTAGATCTGGGTAATAGCTTGAGGCTTTGTCCTACAGAATATTGTAAGGGAATGCCCATGTGGCTTTGCATATTGTAATTCTGAAAGTTTGTAATTCCACATTTGTGGAGATAATAAGAAGCCAATTTTCTATTCTTACATATTGTTGTTGTTTCTCTATTTCTGTTATGTGTTTGTGGTATTAAGGGGAGCACCCTTCACCACACCAAATAGGTACTTTTCATATCTATCTACATCAAATGAGGGAAATGTGAGAATGGTAGATGAAAGTTCTACATGTAGTATGGCTAAAATAGGGAGATCAACTAGAGGTCAAAAAATTAGAAAAAAATTTAATAAACGCATGCAATTTTTCCTTGCTAAAGGGGGGTCATGTTCTTATGATGATGAGACCAAAGGCAACATCAAGGTGCCCTTTCTGTACACACATCTTGAGAAAAAATGGGTACCCAATGAGCTACCTCCAATTAACACTGATTTTTGTGTTAATGAGAGGATATATCACATAGCTCCATCCTCATTACATGGTTTGGGCCTATTTTCTATGGATGGTATAAAGGTATGTTACAACAAAGTTGTTGAATTGATGGAGTATGTTAGACCTTGTTACAATTACAATGATTGGATGCAGATTGTTCAATATAAAAAAAGTATGCGTAGGTATGCACTATCAACAAATTATATATAATGGAAAGAAAATGATGAAAGTAAAATATTTTCTATGTACATTGATGATAGACCAAAAGTAACAGGGAATATTGCAAGTTTTATAAATAGTACATGACCTTCCTCAACTAATAAGCAACCCAATTGCATATTTGAAGTGTGTGAGGGGAATCATGTTTTTGTATGTGCGATAAAATCAATAAGTGCAGGGGAAGAACTGCTAATAGATTACCATTTAAAACACATAGATAAAACAAAGTTACTATCATGAGGGTGGTAAGTACTATATACCATTTAAACTAACCTCAAGTTTATGACTCCAATATACCATTTTATTAATATTTTTTTTTTGCTAAGTCTATTGCTTTCAGCTCGCTGAAGTCTTTATATTTAATCTTGTCACAGGATGACATGGATCTCCCACATGATAAAGGTCACGGGGATGCTCCTCCCACTCATTCTTCAGCAATGGTAAACCTTATTGAAATTGTACAAATTAGATAGTTGAAAAATGTTATTTTATTTAGGGTTTTGGAGTTATTTTGATAGTTTTACTGATATTCCTATCACAATTTGATTTTTAGGATAGTGGAAAAGCACCTCCAACAATAGAGGTAATAGTTGTAGATACAGATGAGGATAACCCAGAAATCCCTAATGTAATAAATACGGTGAAGAACAAATTAAATAAAGTTAATGTAGGAATTATTAGCATTTTGGAAGATGTAAATCCAACCGAAGAGATGCTCAAGAGGATAGATGAATTGATGGCACAAGCACTCCATTTTGAAGTAAGCAGTAATGAATCCTTAGTTATAACAAAAGTTCAATAAAGGTTTATATTTTATACTCTTTTATGTCATGAACTAAAATATGTATGTGTTCTTGTTACAGGATTTTTCACTTGCTCAACAAAAGTTCAATAAAGGTTAATATTTTATACTCTTTTATGTCATGAACTAAAATATGTATGTGTTCTTGTTACAAGATTTTTTGCTTGCTCAAATACCTAGTTATGGACATCACAGTGAGGTCCGTACTAGGAGAGCTCCGGCCACCTCAGGTAAAATAATCCTTAAGTTGACAAGTTACAAGGAATTTTTTCTTTGGAACATTCAAAAACTTCTTATGTTAACTCTTACTTTTATTATTTCAGAATGTCTTTGCTAACAATGTATTGTTCAAGTCATCAAGTGCAGGTGACTCCTCCTAGAAGGTCGACCAATGTCCATCTGATATTGCTGAGTGCAATGTCAGAAACAAGGGGCATGCAAACATCGACGCCTTCATGATCTATGCTTGGTAAATCCTTGTTTTGCTATATTTGATTTTGTGTTAATTATGATTTGATAATTTATACTTTAATCTTGGGTGCATCTCATAGTGGATTAATTTTGTGGAGTAGGAGATACACTGGCACCGTCTGCTACACTAGATAGAGATCAAAGTACATGTATTGGTGATAATTCACCATCATTTCTTGGATCTACCTGTGTTTCTAGCACGGGAGTTATGTAGATGTCATTGTTGATTGATGATAAAGAATTGATGCCTTTAAAATATCCTAAGCTTCCAGGTACTTTAAAATTATTATTATTTATATTGTAATATGCATTTACCTATTCATAACAAGTTTTGGATTGATGATCCCATGACATTTTTGCAGGAAACGATTCTTTTTATAAGACACTTTATGACTTCACATTGAAGATATTCGGGCCCACCATACATACAAGGTGGAACATCATAAGTGAACTAACCCTATCCCACTATTTTTATTTCATATCATTAATTGGTACAGTATTTTTCCTTTCATTTGGGCCTTTTCTTTTACTATATTCAAAGTACACAACTTTAGTTAATTTTTCTATCTAACAATTTTGTGTTTTTTCTTAAAAGGTGGAACTTGCAAGATAGAAAATTAAAAGATGAACTCATTAAAGATTTAGAGCATGAGTTTGGTAGTAATATTTTTTAGGAGAAGAAAATTTTAGAAAAAGCTGTCAAACATCTTAAGACTGTGAGGGACTCATATAGAAGGAGTCTCGTCCAGAACCCAAAGTACGGGCATCCTCCCTTTATTCTAGTGAGGGATTGGAATGAGTTCATTTTGGATGCAAAGGAGAAAGGGGATGCTCAAAGAGGAATTACACCAGCAAATGAGAGAAGAAGGTATGCAATAGTATTAACTACTAGTAGAATGTAATAATGCACTAATTAGTGATCTTTATATCTATATTATCTAACATATTTCAAACTTTTCATAAGTTGCAGGACACATCAAAGGCAACAAAGGCCAGACTGAAAAAGATTGGGCATCACAAACTTGGCTCTGGTGGATATTAAAAAATTAAAGCACAAATTGTAAGTAGCAGTAAATGAATTCCAGAGAAAAATTATTTATAAAATGAAAATAATTTCGTTTAATAAAAAAATGTAGGGCTCAGAATTTAATTTAGAGGCCACGACAGAACACAAAAAAATTGCCTTCAAGGAAGGCTATCAAGTCATGGCTGAACACCTACGCCAAGCTTCCATTGGCCCAACCCAAGAGTCTCCTGCATCGGTTGAATAGGTAAATATGCCTGCAAAAAATATTTAAAATTGAATACTTGAGCAACAATCTATTTGATGTTAATTTTGAACATAAATTAACTATTTTTGTTTTTAAAAAGAAAACAATGATAATAATGCACATGACATTACAATGTAGCCTCATAATCCTAACACAGAACCTACAATGCATGATAAAGGCCTTGATGTGCATCGTAGTGTCGATGGAGGTGTTCAGAGTGATCACCATGTAGATGATGTAGTGGCACATTCAAGTAAAGAAAATCTATGTTTTGTTCTTTAAAATTTCTTTTTTGATTTATAGTTCTTTTAATTATTAAAATACTTATAACACTAATATAAAATGGTGTGAATTTAACACATGACATAGTTGTTATTGCAGTGGACCCCCCTTTGGCACAGAAGCCTCCTGTTCCTAAACATATGAGGAGGAGACATGTGTTGGCATTAGAATCAATATAGGAGGGGAATGACGAGGATATTGATGCTCCGCTTAGCCATTACCTTAGAAAAATGAGCACGAAATCAAAAAAGAAATGATTGTAATTAACATTTTTTGCTAATGAAAGAACGTTGTCTTAATAAATGTAATTTTGTACTAGTAAATGCTGATGAATGATGTGTTAATGAATTATTCATGAATATTGTGTGCTAATGATTTTTATGTGTTAATGAATGTTATCATGTGATTATAATGATTGAATGTTATATTTCAAAAATGGATTAATGAATGAATGAATGAATGTTATTAGATGTTAATGGGGAATTTAGAGTGATGTTAGGGGGAAAATGGGCTTCCAGCTTCACATGGTTGGCCTTGTTAAGTAGAGAATATTAAACTATTCTTGAAACCAAGTGAAGCTCAAACTAAACCAATGACATAGATTCAATGGTCAAAAACACCTATTTCTTATTCCATATTATTTTGCATTCACTTTAAGAAATATTTTACTTCTTAAATATTTTGTTAGTAATTATTTGCAAATCATTTTCTACTTGGGCTATATTTGTAGTATTCTAAGAGTTGTCTTTGTTAAGTTTTTGCAGGGCATATGTTCCTTTTGTATGATGTTAACTCATGTTGATTTATCGTTTGGTTTCTTTTCAGTCCATTATATGTTACTTGGAAAAAAGGCTTAAATGGTGGAGAGCATCGACTAAGAGGATGCATTGGCACTTTGGAAGCTCGGGATCTTTTTACTAGATTTAAGGATTATGCACTAACAAGGTCAGTGTTTAAATATGGTCACTTGCATTCTTTCCCTACAATCTTGTAATGTTAATTAAATGTATATATATTCTTAATATTAGTAAAAAGAATGTGTCATATCTCATTTTGATATAAATATTAGTAATATTAGTAAACTACCATCTCTTTAAGCAAGTATTATTGGATTTAAATTTTTTGCAAGGGTAACTTGTATTGATAGTTGATGTGGAATTTGATATGTATGTTTGTGATGAAAACAACATGATTTATTTGAAGTGAAATTGTAATGATCCCTTTTTCAGTCATTATTTGTTTGCCCTAAATTCCCCTTTTTAGATTCAAATTGTACTTAGAGATTGTAATATGTAATATTTCAAGATCAATGAAAATAAGTCCCCAATGACTATCACGTGTCATTATGCGTTCAAATCATAATATATTAATAATAATCTCTAAATCATAATTAGGCTCTAATTCCTTATGTTACTCCTAATAATGAGTTATTAAGGAATTAGCTAAGTATATTATAATATTTTATATCATGAGTATATAAATGGATATTTATATATATAACACTAGTTTCTCTTATTGATGAGTCTATATTCATTCTTATAATTGATATAATCATTTTGAATATATGATATAATACTCAGTATGTACCTATACTCATATAATATATAATTATATGTATATCTATATATAATAAAGAGATAAAAATATAATTTGATTTAGATCATTCTGATATATATACTTCGACTATTTGATCCTTAACATATATCACTGAATATAAAATGATTGCTTTATGGAATGTCTAATGTATGATATGCCTATGCAATCGATTTATATTGCTTTCAGCAATGGTTTGCTATGTCTAGTATACCGAATTGATTATGCAAATGTATAGATATCACTAACAGTGATATGTTGCTATTTCATATTGATATTTGAATGCTTGCAACCTAGTAGTGGATGCTATTTCTGATATACAAACTTTGATATCTGCAATCCCTTGGTACCAACTCTGATCTGCACTATTATTGTTTGCAACCGATATTGCCACAAAGCACTTGCTCTTACAGAGCAGTTCCAAATCTAGATTAAGTAATGAGGTAAAATATCTGATGATGAAAGCTGAAGTGAAATCAAATGCCTTCTTATATCTATATTATAGAATAATTAGTTGCGTCTGATGCCCTTTCACAATCTTGTTCTCGTTAACTATTGCTAATCGCACCCTTAAATGATGCTATTTACATTCGACCATCCCGATTATCATCCTCGATGAGTATTGATATTATTTCTATCCATAATCATTACCAGTCGTAATTTATTTATTTTAGAGGCATTGGTATATCAGCACACCGAAAATGTTAAGTTTTAGGATCATTGCAAATGTAATAGCACTCTCTCATTGTATGTGTTTTCCAAATGCAACAATCTCTTGCATTTATATTAAGAATGAGCCAAGAAGAGACATGTCCCTTCAAGGGGCATTTCTATTCATTATTATGTAATTAATATAATGACAATTATGATTATACACACACACACACACACACACACACATATATATATATATAATATCTCTTGAGTATTATATTAATTTATCTAATATTTACATAATAATAATAATAATAATAATTTTATCAATTTAACTATTTATTTATTATGAGAATAATTATAACCTAACTTTATATATACATATATATCAATGTATATAATAATATCATTATATATATTGATATATATATATATATATATATATATGAATATATATAATAAATCATTTCTCATAAATCATATAGTCAATATTATTTATCTGACAGATGCTACAAACATCAACACTCCCTCTTAGCTAGGGAAGATAAAATGTAACTCACAATAAGTTCATAAATTGTGAGGGTTAGTTCCCAGGTGGATTGCCTCTATCGGTGTTTCTATCCATAGTTCCCAGGTGGATTGCCTCCATCGGCGATTCGATCCACAAGCTCCTGTGTGGATTGCCTCCATCGGCGATTCTATCCACAACTCATGAGCTATGGTGTGGATTGCCTCTATCGGCGATTCGATCCACAAGCTCCTGTGTGGATTGCCTCCATCGGCGATTCTATCCACAACTCATGAGCTTCATAGTGGATTGCCTCTATCGGCGATTCTATCCACAAGCTCCTGTGTGGATTGCCTCCATCGGTGATTCTATCCACAACTCATGAGCTATGGTGTGGATTGCCTCTATCGGCGATTCTATCCACGAGTAAGATATTACCAAAGAAAAGTTATTGCAAGATCATCACCTTCCAATAACTTTAACAAATACAAGTGATAATCATTTGGAAGTCATCACTTCTTTATGATTTACACAGGGGGCAGGCCCATTAAGAACATTCATAATTCACAAGTATAATAATCAATTTTATATCAAGTTTACCTCATAAATGTTTCACCTTCAATAGTGAACTCCCTCTCAATCAATATGATCACTTGATTGTCACAAGTTGGCCGAACTATCTACTCCCTTTGAAGCTCAAGTTTATCAACTTCTTGACCTCTTTTGAAATATTAGACTCTCTTTGCATCTAGTCTCAATCATCAATTTGTTTTCAAGCATCAAGTTATTTCTTCCTTGAATGAAATTATCTTGTGCTTTTGTCCTGAAGGTATGTCAGAGAGAGATTACAAATAGCTCACTAAACTATATTATCCCAAAGAAATATTAAAGATAAAAGCATACAATATTTTCTATCCCAATATTATAGTATGATTTAAGAACTACATAAAAAAATTAATGAACATTAATGAACATGGAATACTCATCTCATGATTAATGTAATGATCCTTTTCTTATTTGTACTATAAAAAGTGTTTGAAGCTTTTAATCAAAGAACTCTCTTTGTTCAGAAATCTGCATAGACCTGTACACATTCGGTCATAACTTTTGAACCTGACATTTTCTTTCCAATCTCTCCGGTGAGATTCTTCTAAATTAGTTTATCACCAACATATCTCAAATTTAGAAAAATCCAACGGTCCATTTGTGAGATATGGTCCTCGTACTGAGACTATAATTTTCTGAAATAGTCACACATTCACCATTAACAAACTACTCTCTTACATTTGCAACTTGGCTCTGATACCATGTTAAGTTTTAGGATCATTGCAAATGTAATAGCACTCTCTCATTGTATGTGTTTTCCAAATGCAACAATCTCTTGCATTTATATTAAGAATGAGCCAAGAAGAGACATGTCCCTTCAAGGGGCATGTCTATTCATTATTATGTAATTAATATAATGACAATTATGATTATACACACACACACACACACACACACACACACACATATATATATAATATCTCTTGAGTATTATATTAATTTATCTAATATTTACATAATAATAATAATTATTATTTTATCAATTTAACTATTTATTTATTATGAGAATAATTATAACCTAACTTTATATATACATATATATCAATGTATATAATAATATCATTATATATATATATATATATATATATATATATATATATATATATATATATATATATATATATATATATATATATATATATATATATATATATATATATATATATAATAAATCATTTCTCATAAATCATATAGTCAATATTATTTATCTGATGGATGCTACAAACATCAATAGAAAATGCCAAGAGATGCCGACTATGTTGATGGGAAACCCAATTGAGGAATTATTACTTAATTACGTTCATATTGTACGCCGCCCATATGGTCGGTGAGAATAATGCATGAGATGTTGACCTGATTATTATAGCTATTTATATTATTGCTAATACTTTATTGTATGTTTAATTACTATTATAATATATTAATAGTGTATTAATAATATTCACAATAATTAACAATATTGTTATTTCAATAATACATTATTATATATTATACTAATATTTTAATAATATATTATTATATGGATTGATATTAATAATATTGATTATTATTATTAAGTAATATTATTTGGGATTAATATTATATTAATGTTATTATTAATATTAATAATTTAATAATTATTAATATATAGGTATGAATTGATTTTGTAAGGGCTCATATCTTTATTATTAAAATAATATTTAAATCGAGTTTACTTGTTTACAATGTCAATTAGGGCTCATGACAGAAATAAAACATAATAAAAAATGACATGGCTGTGTATAGATTTTAAAAAAATTGCTAAAATCATGGCTACCTTGACTTACCCCAAGATTCTTAGAAACTATCTAGTGTTGTTAATAATGCCAATATAAACAAAAATTGACAGAATTTGGCATAAACATCTAACTCAAATCCTTTCTTATTTATGTAATCATGAATTTCATTACCCTGTTGCAGAGATTCTAATCAGGCACATGGAAGGAGATCACTGGAAATGGTAACCGAGTTGGATTTAACACAAGTGAATTCTACCAACCTAAACAACTTCAAGGACTCCCTTCTCTATCCATTTTGGGCATAGCCTAAATATTTTCAAACACTTGATGAGAACATTCCAATATCCCACATTTACCTTACATAAGAATAAGGGCATTCCTAATATAAACATACTTTAGAAATTTCTATGCAGTTAATAGTTTCTGTTTGGAATTAGAAATTGAGATCTGTTAATCTAAAGGTTATGTAGAACTATTTTGTTTGGATGCCTATACTGATTGTTTATACAATATGGGCATGGTTCATTTTAGGTTGAACGAGAGTAAGAGATTAAAGTTGTAGTATTTTCAAAAGTTTAGATATGAATATTATAAGATTAGCATCTAGAGAGGCATTCATATATGGCAGTCTACATTTGACCTTGGTTCATATTTTTTCAGCCTATTGAATAATTTCATGATTCATTGTACTAACCACCCTCAATTGTTTTGTGATAATATGAGTTATCTTTCAACTAAAACTAAATACATGATAATTCCCTTTACACTTTCTAATCACCTAGATCTTGGAAAGGGAAAAGTAAGTACCATCTCTTTAAGCAAATATTCTTAATATGGTTGAATTCATGTATTTCCTTATGTATGACATGGAAGTTTTATTTGGCTAGTCTACTTGATTATTTGAATCTTGACTTGTATGTGTGTCTTTATAATTTTTTAGATAATTTCTTATGTTGCATGCTTGTAGAAAATGTAGTCTTTACACTATGCAAGATCCATAAAAATTAGAAAGGTTGACATAGAGGGTGACTCAATGGATTTTATTAATGCCACGGAAATCTACCATGCTCCCAATTCAAAATATAATATTTGGTTCAAGATGATAAGATTTTATATTTTAAATGAAAAATTATTCATTGTCACATGTACAAGGAGAAGTAAAATTGACTGCATATTTTCTCTAAAACTGTACCATAAACCGAGTGTTGAAGGAGGTCATTTCAAATTCTATGAAATTTTTGGAAGGACTCATAAATCACAATGACATTAAAAAAGATATATTGGTGACTAGTTTATGGAAGAAAGAATGTGTTCCCAATGCTTAAGCCCAGTATGGTCTTTGACATAATGATATCCATGTATCCCCTTATATATTCTGATTGTAATAATCTTATTCCTAATCACATTATACTTGGCTCTTGAGAGAAACATAATGGAAACATATGCATACTATATCCATTTTCATGAAAATTTGTTTTCCTCTACACATATCGAGTGAACTCAAGAAGTGATCCATTCAATTTCAAATTCCAATCACTATAATGTACTAATAGATTTGATAATATATTTTATTTTTAAAAAAAAACTGAATTTGTTGTCACTTTTTTGATGGCCAAATAATATACTTTTGACGAGAATGCTATCCACTAGATGAATATTCCAACCATACATCGTCTCTATTTCAACAACCATGTTGATCGAAATACCTTCATTTCGACCAACATTGGTCGAATAGATGAAAGGTATGTCAGATAATTCTTCCAAATTGAAGTGATTATTTAGATGGCGGATCAGTTGATAATTCGACAACTATAGAGGTCACAATTTTGACAAACATATTATGTGTCGAATAATCGACAAAAAAAGTTTGACAATAGTTATAGTCATTTGGTTGACCAATTAGCATCTAAAAATTGACTAATCATCATTGAAAATCAAGCTAAAATTTACTAGTGGGTACTCATGTTGCTGGTGCTGGTGCTAATGATGATGATGATTATGATGAGGATGACATTAACATCATCCATGATATACCTCTACTTGAGAAGGTGAACACGGACCTTTACAAAGGCTCCCAATCTACTCTTCTCTGTGCTATATTATTGTTGGTGAATTTGAAGGTTATAATGGTTTATCCAACATAGCAATGTCATGTATGCTAAGGTTTGTCATATACATCATTATAGTCTATAAAAGGTGAAACATGTACCATTAAAATTGTTTATAGTAATGACTTATATTTTTTGATGTAGATTGATAGGTGAGTTTTTGTTATCACCATCAAATGTTCTCCCTCACTCGTACTAAGAATTATGTGCCACTATGAAACATATTGGAATGAAGTATCAACCAATAGATGCTTGTCCCGAAGATCATGTTATTTATCATAAAAAACATGAAAATGTAATAGAATGCCCTAAATGCCATACGAGTAGATATCAAGATGATCAAATGACAAAAAAGGTGTCTCGCAAGGTTCTTTGCATCCCCATTATTCCATGTCTAAAATGAATATAAAGGTGCAGTAGCTTGGCACAATTTATGGATTACTATGCACGTAGTAGGAGTCAAGATGACATTATTCAAATGCATGCAGATGGCTCATCATTTATGGACATAGAGGAAAAGTGGCCACACTTTAAAGAAGAACCTCAAAATCTCAAAATTTCTTTGGCAGCAGACGGTGTCAATCCATTTGGAGAGATGAGATATGTTTACTCAGTGTGACCTATTTTTGTTATCAACAATAACCTTCCTCCATGGATGTCAATAAAGATGGAGCACATTATGTTGGCAATGATTGTTCCAGGTATTTTATTATTTTATATTTATCTACATGTAATTATAATTCTTGGAGTGAAATGGCCACAATAATTATCTGATTATGTTGTTAATTCAACTAGGTAAGTACCAAGTGAAAGATATGAATGTATATATTGCACCTCTTATCGATGAGTTGTTGATTTTATGGAATGGTTTCACTATGTATGACATCTCTAGATCAATTGGACAAAGAAAATTTCAATTCCATGCAATGCTTGTGTGGACAATTCATGATGCTACAGGGTTGACACATTTTTGTGGTATGTTATGGTGAATTCTAGTTGTACGCGATAATTCTAATTCTAAAAATTAACATATTTAATCCAATTGTATCGTTATCTTGTAGGTCTTCAAACAAAGGGAAAATTTACATGTCCAATGTGTGGTCCAAAGATGAAATCTTGTCATTCCAAAATTTTAAGAAAGAAGGTGTTTGATGAGTATAGGCACTTCCTCCACAGAAATCATAAGTATCAAAGTGCAGAAAAATATATTTTCAATGGTAAAGAAGAGACTACATCAAAGCCCTGAAGAATGACACCTTACCTATGGAAGTTGGAATATAATACAATTTGAGGTAATATCATTCCACCTAATTGTTGATATTTGAAAATTATATATTTCGATTGTGTTTTGTTGGCTAATTATGTAGTTGATGATCTTGAAGCTCGTGAAGGCATCACTGACCACCTTCCAAAGGGACTAAAATGTTATCCTAGAGAATTTAGTAGGCTTCCTTACTATGAGAAGCTGTAAATTGTGCATTTGTTTGATACTATGCATATTGGAAAGAATGTAACAAAGACACTGTGGAAAATATTGGATGGAAGGCATGATAAAGAAAAACTTGGCAAAATTTTTAGTGACATTCATGATTCCAATCATGCAATGAAAAATATCATTGAATCAAATAGCAATGGAGACTAGATTAATGCAAGTTATCTTCCTTGATTATTAACAAAGAAACAAAGTAATGTCATAAAATAAGTCATACGAAAAATTTAATTTCCTACAGGATTTTCTCTGAATATAAGCAATCTCATATCAAAGAAAAGTGATTTTGGGTTAGGGATGAAAATGCATGATTGACATACCTTCATCAAGGTAAGTCATAGTCTTTTGTATTTACAATATATTTGTGTAACTGCATTCAATTTTCATTGTATGAAATGATCAGTTGACAATTGTTGCAATATGTGCTACCCCTATCGCTCCCAGAGAACTCAGATAATAATATTAAACAAGTAATATATGATCTTGAAAAATACATGAAGTAAGCAGTGATATTTGTTCAATATATCAAATAATAATATCAAATAAGTAATATATTGTAAAGTCTCGTATTTATATATATTTTTGTCTTGAATCCCTTGTAGGTGGTTGTCATCTAAAGAAATCCATAAAGAAGATATAAAATATTGGAAGAAAAGAATTTGTCGACTAATGTGTGAAAGATAAAAGTGTTTACCTTCAACTTTTTTCAATGCACAAGAACACTACCTCATACACCAAGTTGAGGATATTGAATTGTGTGGACCTGTACAGGCTAGGTCAATGTGGATGGTTGAGAGACACTTGAAATTTTTGAAGGGTTTGGTATGAAAAAGAGCACGTCCCGAGGGTTCTATGGTTGAGGGATATATGGTATACCAGATGATGGTGTACATTACTCAATATCTTCCTAATCTTGCAGCAAAGATCCATATAGATTGCATTTGGGATCTCGACTCCATTAAAAAATTCAAAGGGGAGTACTTTGTGGGGAACGGTAGATTTAAGAAACTAAAAGGTAATAAATTATGAGATGTTATTGTAGTTAATTAATTCTTAATCTTCAAAATAATTTTTTTTTAATTCATCTATTTACTTTTGTGCAGTTGCTAAAGACTGGGATGCAATACATTTGTTTATTGCAAACAATCGAGATTGGATGATGGTATGGATTGAACGATGTCAACATTATGGTCATAGATTAAAATGGGAATCTGTGTCTTCATTGGTTATACAAACTTATCATAATAGAGATCCCAATGTTACATAAAAGAAAATAGATTTAGCATATGGTTTAAGAGATCACCAGATACTTATAAATTTGTTAATCAACCATATATTTTTCAACTCGTGATGCAATAGTTTATACATGTTTGACATTATTATAGGTAAAACACCACAAGGCTATGTTATGTAATGGTTATAAATTTTGCATCAAAAAGTTGGATGACATGAAGAGAACTTGTGATTCTGGGATAAGTGCAGTCTTCCAAGTGACTAATATTTCATCTAGAAATGACTTACATCCTCAAGAGTCACAAAATTGATACTATGGTATTTTGGTTGATATACTTGACTGTGACTTTAATTCCTTCAAATTAGTTCTCTTTTTCATGAAATGGTATAGATTATGACTCAATAAAAATGATCTTTATAGAACTCTTATTGAATATGACAATGGATTTCCAATGATTAATACAAGGTTGTTTGAGCTAGTTAGGGAAGAGCCCTATGTTCTTCCAAGCCACTGTGAGAAGGTATTTTACTTAGAGGTTCCACATAAACCAGGTTGGTCATTTGTTGTTAGACATGATCTAAGAGGAAGGCCAATAAAGTATAATGCAATGGAAGAAGAAGATACCAAGGAAGAGGAAGAAGTGGAAGATGATGTAGATGTTGATCATGATCGAGAGTTAGTCAAAGAAGGATATGAAGAAGAAGATGATGATGATGCTACTACTAATCATGATGATGATGATGAGGAGGAGGATGATGACAATGATGATGTTGATGTTGATGATGATGATGATGATGATGATGATGATGATAGTGGTGGTGATGATGTCATTGACAACAATGATCTTGATGATGAGAGGGATGAAGAAGAATATCAATGACATGAATGAAATGTACAATTATGTGTTCAATTCCTATGATATTCAATATTGATTTCTTGATATATAAATGATTAATATTGAGTTCTTGATAGATCAATGACATAAGACAATTGATTTACATATGCAGAAACTCAAACCCCTTTCACGAGCATCCCACACAGTCTCATGGATTGTCAGGTATAAGTCAATACACCCCATAGAGATTAATGTCTTTTGACATTTGTAAAATATCTCTCATTTCCACTTTTCTCTCTCATTTCATAGAGTTTAGGTACCAACAAATAGGTATTTTTCATATTTGTCTTCCTCGAGCAAGGAAAATGTAGGAATGGAAGAAGAAAGTGAGACATTTAGTATGTCTAAATCAAGGAGATCGACTCAAGGTAAAAAGATCAAAAAGAAATTCAATAAAAGCATGGAATTTTTCCTTTCTCAAGGGGGGTCATATTCTTATGATGATGAGAGTGAAGGCGACTCCAAGGTTCCCTTTAGATACAAACATCTACAGAAACAATGGGTCCCCGGTGAAATTCTTTCAACAAGCACTGATTTTTATGTTAGAGAGAGGATATATTGCATAGCATCATCTTCATTACATGGTTTGGGCCTACTTTCCATGGATGGCATAAGGTCTCTTACAACAAAGTTATCGAATTGATCCAGAGTATGTCAGACCTTGTTATGATTACAATAGTTGGATGCAGATTGTTAGATATAAAAAAAGTATGTGTAGGTATATACTCGTAGAAAATTATATACAACAAAAAGTCAATGAACAAAGTAAAAAAATAGCTACATATGTTGACAGAAGGCCAAAAGCATCAAGGAATATTGCAGGTTTTATAAATAGTACACGACCTTCGTCAACTAAGAAGAAACCCAATTGCATATTTGAGGCACATGAGGGAAATCACGTATTTGTATGTGCGATCAAATCAATATGTGGAGGTGAAGAGATGCTTATCGATTACAATTTAAATCGCATAGATACAAAAAAACCCACTATCTTGGACGAGGTGGTAGGAACTATGCATCATTTAAAATTGTTTAAAAAATTAAAAAAACTATCTCTTCTTTTAATTGAAGCATTCTGATAATTGCCTATTATTCAACGTAGCTTAGAATAAGAACACGTGTTTTAACATGTCTCAATGATTTTTTTTTGAAATATAGGGCTATAGTATGGATCAATAACCACACGATACGCATGACGATGATGGTTCTCATGGGACTTCTTCTTCCTAACAGGTAAAACTCATTGTTGTTGTCCAAATGCACATACAAGAAAAATGTTAATGCGTATTTTTTGTTATGTTTTATTCTTCACTACTATTTTGGATTGATTTTAAATAAAGTGCTAATAATATTGTTCTCACTAATGAGTGTTGATCAAAAAAAGGGAAAGGAACAAGTAGTCCATGAGGAGCCACATGATAAGAAGGATCCATTCATTGTTGATTTTTCATCAGACGTTGATCCTGTGGTTGCACTGCAAAATGTCCTTCATGCACTATCAAGAGAGTTAAATCAATTAGAAGATATTCAACCTTAGACTCCTCAAATACAGATGAGAGAGGATGAGTTGATTCATCGTGTTCAGACTTATACAGTAAGTATTAATGTAGTTTTTAATTATAACAAAAGTTTAATAATGGTTTGTATAGTATACTCTTTTATTTATGTCATTAACTAAAATACATATGTGTTATTTTTACAGAGGATGCAAAAAACATTAAAGGGTCATGCTCCAGATGCAGATACTTTAGGTGGTTCAAGTACATCTCATGTTCTATCCTCCACTTGTGTTTTTCTCAAACAATATATTTTTTTAATAGCTCTAACAATCTTGTCCATGGTTGTCCATATTTTTTTATGCTCTAACAATCTTATTTTTTAGCACCTACTCTTGATCATGTGTTGAGTACACCACCTGCTATGAGGATCAGAACCATAGAGGTACAACTACCTACAATGTCAGCAACATGTAGCATGGCCATAGATGCGATGACAATGCCTATTAGTAAGTAGATTACTCTTTTTCTCTCTCATTTGTCATGTGTTTATTTCACTTGAACTATTATTTCTTAGTGGGGATTTTGTAATATTGGATTCATTTTATGTAGGAGGTGATGAGAAAATTCCTGGATGTACTCATGTTAGATGTACAAGAACAATAGAGAATTGTGATCAATTTCTCATGAGCATTGAAGATGGACTTCCCTTAAGAGTAGCCTAGCTTCTAGGTACTTTAAAGATTGATCCTTTATTTTACTATACAATCTTATACTCATAATGTAATACACTAACCCCCTATGTAGTCCCTTGCAATAACTAATAATCTCGTTATTATTTTGTAGGGAATAATCTATTTTATGAAAGACTTAATGATGAATGTTTGCGCATTTTCAGGCTGACTATACACACATGGTATCATATTTTAATATCATTGGTAGATCAAATTTCCTTTCATCCCTTTCTTCAAGTATATTAAAAGGTAGCTTCACTTCATTTATGAATCTAACCATTTTTTTTCTTAAAAGGTGGAAATTATAAGATAAAGAGTTAAAGGATAAACTCATTGAATCTATGACAAAACTTTTTGGACCCAACTTCTTTCAAAGAATTAGGCTCCTTGAGAAAGAGGGACAAGATTTGAAGTATATTAGGGACAACTGCAAGTCCCAAATAGAACACAACCCTTATTATGAGTGCCCCCCTATGTTCCTATTAATAAGTGGGAGAATCTTAAAAGTAATGCACTTGAGAGAAGTGCAAGACATGGTGGACAAATACTATCACTTGAGGAAAGAAGGTACATCATAATCTTAATAATGAAATTATGTACTATTTACTCTTTGTACTTATGTGATCTAACATATTTCAAACATCACATAGGTTGCCTGACACATCAAAGGCAACTGAAGCAAGAAAACAAAAGCATGGGCAACACAAGCTCGACTTGGTTGGATATTCAAAACTTGTTGCATGAATTATTGTTAGAATAACTAAGAGGGGGGTGAATTAGTTATCCAGTGTCCCAAGACAAAATGTATAATTCAAAACAACTTCTCTAATTTTTGCTCCTCAGTAAACACTAAAAATTTCATTGTCTGTACTTTTACCAATTACCAGTCAAATACTATAACAGTTACCGATCAAATCTAACATGTAACATGTAAAGAATGATAACAAACAAATATCACAATCAACACATAACACAAGAGACTTAATGTGGAAACCATGTAAAGGGAAAAACCACCTAGGACTGGCAACCCAAAATTGTTCACTCTTCTGAAGTAATGTCGGTTAAGACCCAACCTTGTTAAAGGTTTACAAACACACTATCAGTTGTGACCTTGTTAGAGGATTTTAGACTAGAAGTTATCATCCAACCAACATTCACTATGGGTTGACAGGATAACAATGTTCATTCTATGAATGATACATCATAAGACTTTCAGAGTCCACTCGGTTAAGAGATTTTGACTGTATACAATGGTTAAATATGTAACAGTAAATGACCTGTCTTAATACAACTTCAATTGCAGATTACAGATCAATATTCAATCCATACAAATCCTTATGATCAATATTTCACTTCAGATTCAATACTGTATCAACTTACTATCCATCGGTAATTGCTTTCTGTAGCTCGGTAATTGTTCTGTAGCTCGGTTCTTACTTAACCAGTATGATCAGAATGCATGAAAAACTTTGTTCACGCAATATTCCTGCAGCTTCTACTTCTTCCGACATTATTCATAAAGAAATTATGTTCTCTTATATAGACGAGTAAATCATTTTCTTCTCCACCATCAAATTTTTCCACTTAACCACATTCATAGATTTTGCCGCTTCAAACTTTCTTGGTACTTGTGTCAATAACATGTTTGATTCTCATCCTTTAGATCTTTACTGAATTTTGTCAACCATCGATCTGTGTAACAAACATTATCTGTTACCTCGATGTTATACTCTTGCCAGCTCATCAATCTTATCAGCTAAACTAATCATTTAATTCATTTTGTTTCACTCAGTTAACAAAGAAATACATTGGTGAACACTGCTCGGTTAATAATGTGATCGGTATACACTATACTCCATCGGTGTATACTAGAAATGCTTCATTTACTGACAATAATGCTTTGTGTCTATCAGCTCTATACTTCATCATAGATGAATGCAACATAATAAAGTCAATATCATCAAGTTATAGACTCATCAACAAGTTACTCAATGTGTTCCTTATCCTCATCTATCATGTACATCTTTCCCCATGTAGATTTCTTTGTTCTTAATCTTTTTCACCTTTCTTCAGATGTCTCGATATAGTAACTTACAAGATAAGTGTTGTCAAACTAGTTGACATCAATGACAACATAATATTGATTTAATCATATTACATATCTAATCAGCAACTCCTCAGTGATCTTGTAATCACAGATTATTCAATCAAATTCCAAATCAGTTGTAGTTCAACAATTGTAAGTATTAGTAAATGAAAAACCATATGCAAATATTTATAAATTGCAATCAATTTAGTTTTGATGAAATTCACTACAATAAAAATTCATGATACCAAGAAAAAATGTAGGCCTTGGAGTTCAAACAAAAGATTTCAAAAGAGGACAAGAAAATAGGTTACAAACAAGGCTATATAGTCATGACTGAACAATTCCAATCAATGGGTGCACAAGGTTCTTCTGGTAGATTTTTCGATCAGGTAAATAAGCCAATTGATTTTTATTTCAAGTTTAATACTTTACTAATTACTGTATTTGATGTTAAGTTCCAACATAAAGTGAATATATTTGTTTTAAGTAAGGAACCAATGATTATATATTTGTTTAAAACTTTAAAGTGGATATATTTATATGTATTAAACTAAATGATTAACATTTCTCAGTATTTTTCTTGTATTTATATGTATATATTGTCGATAAATGCATTAATTATTTACATTGGAATGCAGCCTGTCGATCCTGATACACCATTCGAGCATGATAGAGGCGTTGATTCGAATGTGCATTGTAGTACTCAAGGTATACATTTTCTATTCGAATTTTGATTATTGAATTATTAATACAAGTAAACATTTTAAATTGAATTTGGTGTAGTAGTAAAAAATTAATTATAATATGTTGGGATTAATAAAATATTTTGTATTGCAATTGCAGGGGATGTAGAGGTTGTTCTCGATGAGCGTGTTGAGGTTCAATCCATCGGGCAAGATGATGTGGTTGGACAAGGTAAAAAGCATCACATTTATGTTTTCTAAAGTACTAAAATGCTTGTAACAATAATGATAATATGTTTTTAAATTAACCCCAATTATGATAATATGTTTTTAATTTAACCCTTTTATTTGTTATTGCAGGAACCTACCTTTTCAAAGTGATGAACTCCAACTGATTTGAATAAATTGTATGACTTGAAGATCTATAAATTTAAGATCACTGAATTGCTGATTAGATATGTAAGATGATTAAATCAGTAATATGTTGTCATTGATATCAACTAGTTTTGACAATACTTATCTTGTAAGTTACTATACCCAAACATTTGTAGAAAGAAGAAGAAAAGAGATGAAGAACATATATATCTACATAAGGAAGATGGATATGAAAGATGAGGATAAGGAATACATTGGGTAACTTATGAATGAGTCTATGACTTTATGTTATTGACTTGATTATGTTGCATTCATCTATGATGGATGATAGAGAAAAATGCACAAAGTAGTGTGGTCAGTTAGAGAAGCATTTCAGTATACACCGATGCAGTGTAGTGTATACCGAGAACAATATAAATTGAGCTTGTGTTCACTGATGCATTTCTTTGTTAACCGAGCAGGAGGAAAGAACTAAATGACTAGTTTAACTGATAGATGTTGATGAGTTGTAAAGTGTTATGATTACAGAGCTGGAGATAATGTTTGTTACAAAATCAATGACTAACATAAATCGAAGAAGATCTAAGGGATTGAAATAAAATGTGTTACTGACACATCAGCTGAGGAAGGTTTAAGTGACAAAATCAACAATGGAGATTAAGTGGCAAAATTTTATGGATGGAATTAAAACAGTTTACTTGTCTATTTAAGAGACTAGGATTTCATGATGAAATTATGCTGGAAGAAGGAGACTTTAGAGATATCATGTGAACAAGCTTCATGCATGCCTGATCAGACTGGTTAAGGAGAAACGAACTGAAGAGATTATCGAGTGTTAGAAAGTTATTACCGAGAGACAGTAAGTTACTGAATATTGATTGAAATAGAATTGATATATTGATCAGAGGATTTGAATGAGCTTAACATAGATCTAATAATCTAAAATTGAAGTTGTGTTGTAATCAGATCACCTGCTATTACATTTTAACCATTGTAAACAGATAAATCTCTTAATAGAGTGGACTAGAAAGTCTTGTAATGTCATTCATAGAGTGTACATTTGTTATCCTGTCAACCCCATAGTGAATGCTGGTTGGACGATAACGGTTGGTCTAAAATCCTCTAACAAGGTCACACCTCACAGTGTGTTTTTAACTTTTAACAGGGTTGCGTCTTCACCGACCTCACTTCAGAAGAGTGAACAATTTTTGGGTTGCCAGTCCCACATGGTTTTTCCCTTTATAGGGTTTCCATGTTAAATATCTTGTGTTATGTGTTGACTGTGATGATTGTTTGTTATCATACTTTACATGTTGCATATTGGATTTGATTGATAATCACTATATGTTATTAACCGATAATCGGTAAAAGCACAGACAGAATACTATTTTATGTTACCGAGCTGTAGAAGTTTTAGTAAATTTTTTTTGGATATACATTTTGTGATTGGGACTGTGGATAACTGATTCACCCCCCTCTCAGTTATTCTAACAACTGGTATTAGAGCATTGGTTTCTTGGAATAGAGTTTTAAGGACTTCATCACAAAGATCTCAAAATGTATAAGAGGGAAGTGCCAAAGCTAAACAAGGATAACTTCATAATATGACAAAGCTGAATGAAGCTATATGTATCTAGAACTAGGAATTCTACCCTCACACTAATGGAGAATGGATACATTGCACCACCCACTAGTCCCTTGACCCTTGATCAACTAAGAGAGGGGCATGAACATAATGTTACTATGATGGAGATTGTTTCTGCCTATACAGATGTCGAATTTGAAGATATTAAAGATTGCACTACTGCTAAAGATATGTGGGATAAACTTGCTCAAGTTTATAGTGGTGATGTGAATGTCAAAAGAGCTAGAGCTGAAAGCTTAAGGGGAAGATTCAATGATATGAAGATGAAGGAAGGAGAAAATATTGTGTAGTACACAAATAGACTAAAAGAGGTAGTACATGCTATTAGAGCATCTGATGGAGATATTGATGAAGACACAGTGATAAGAAAAGTTCTCAGAACCTTATTTCTAGTTTATGCAATCAGAATATCTGCAATTTATGAAACTAGCTCTGCATTTAGTAACAACCTTACTCTTGATAATTTGATTGGTAAGCTTACAACCTTTGAACTTAACAACTTTGATAATAGTGTTGTATTGTCTATTGAATCTTCTTTTATGTCTTCTCCGAAGATTGGTAAGTCTAGTAGCAGAAATAAGAATGATGATAGTGATAGCAATACTGATGATGAGCTTGATGAACTTGAAGCTCTTATGGCCAGAAGGTTACCTAAAGGTAAAGAAAGATATAGAGGTAAATTACCTTTAGCATGCTTTAACTATAAAGAGGTTGGTCATATTGCTGCTAGATGTCCACATAGGAAAGATGATGATAGAAACAAAGACCGATTTGGTGAAGGAAGCTATGGGAGAAGAGGCAACAAAAGTTACCGACACTACAACAGAGACAACCGAGACAATAATGATAAAGGCAAGAAGGTGTGCTACATTGCAGAAGAAGATGTCACCGATACCAACACTGATGAAGATGTGGAGGTAGTATTTGTTGCAATGAAGGATGACTCAAAGGAAGATGAAAGGTATGTAGAGACAAAACTTATCTCTAAGGTTAATAAAGATGATATATGGATCATAAATAGTGGTTGTACACATCACATGACTGGTGATGAAGAAAAATTTGATCATCTTGAAGAACACAATGGAGGATCTATGAGAATGGGTAATGATGCACCTTGTATGGTTAGAGGAAAAGGATCCCTGATGATAAATGATAAAATTAGATGTGACAATGCTTATTGGGTAAAAGGACTAAACTATAATTTTCTAAGTGTGGCACAACTGAACAATTCAGGCCACCGAGTTGCTTTTGAGAGCAAGAAAGTGAATATATTTGATGATGGAGGAAGACTTGTTGGAATTGGAACACAATCGAGAGGTAATTTGTTTTATCTTGATAATGATCAGTCTTCTTGTTTAATGATGAAAGATGAAGATGCATGGTTGTGGCATAAAAGGTTATGTCATGTGAATTTTGATAACATGATTAAGATCAGTAAAAATAAAAAGGTTAGAGGTCTACCTAACTTATCAAAGCCTGATCATGTTATGTGTCATGAATGTCAAAAAGGTAAAACGACAAAATCTAGTTTCAAAAGAATAAATTATTCAACAAATAAATTACTTGAGTTAGTGCATACCAACCTATGTGGTCCTATGAGAACTCAAATTTACTATGGAGACATATATTTTATTCTTTTTGTTGATGATTACATAAGATTAATGATAGTCATGTTCTTGAAAGAAAAATAAGAGGCATTTAAGATGTTCAAGTGGTATAAAGAAAAAGTTGAGAAAGAAAATGGTAAAGATTTGAAATGCTTAAGATCTGACCAAGGTGGTGAATTTATTTCTAATGAATTTACTAACTTTTGTAATGAGCATGGTATTAAAAGATAGGTCTTTGCACCGAGGACACCTCAAAAAAATGGAATAGCTGAAAGGAGGAATAGGTCAATATTAACTGTGTAAGGACACTGATGTTACAAAAGAATGTTGCTTAGACATACTAGAGAGAAGTAGTTAGCACAACTGTTTATGTGATAAATTGAGTACAAATGAAGGACACTAATAAGACACCCTATGAGTTATGGTTTGGCCACAAACCCACTGTAAGTTATTTTTGGATTTTTGGAAGTAAATGCTTTATTCTGGAAGATGAAAGAAATGGGAAGTTTGACTGAAAAGGTGATGAAGGGATATTTTTGGGATATTCCACTAAAAGTAAATCATACAAGTGTCTTAACAAAGTAAATAATAAAATGATTGAAAGTACTAATGTTCAGGTTGATGAGTTTGATAGAATGCAGAGGAAAGCACAAAGGAACCGGAAGACTATGGTAGATTCACTTACATTGAACAACCAAAGTACCTACCAACGTCGTAGACAGTGACAACTAGTCAGCAGGAAAACAATACCGATGGACAGGAAAGAGAAACTGACGAGAAGGAAGCACCTACTGAGCAGGTAAATGAACCTACATAGGATGAACAAGAAAGAAGAGATCGGATACTAGAAAGATTTGTCAGAAGACATCATCCTGAGACACAAATCATTGGAGATAGACAAGTTGGCATGCAAACAAGAAGTAAAGCAAGACAAGGTACATGTCTAGTTTGTGAATATGAACCAAAGAATGTAAAAGTTGCATTAGAAAATGATGAATGGGTCAATGCAATGAAAGAGGAAATAGAATAGATAGAGAAGAAAAAAACCTAGAGTTTAGTACCTAGACCTAAGGACAAGAATGTTATTGGTACTAAGTGGATATTCAGAAACAATCTTAATGAGAATGCAGAGGTAACAAGGAACAAAGCTAGGTTAGTATGCAAGGAATATGCACAGGAGGAAGGAATAGATTATGGTGAGACTTTTGCACTTGTTGCTAAATTAGGAGTCAGAATGTTACTTGCATATGTTGCACACAAAAAGTTCAAATTTTACCAAATGGATGTTAAATCTTCTTTTTTGAATGGAATACTTGAAGAAGAAGTCTACATAGAACAACCTGAAGGGTTCATTGATCCAGACAACAAAGATATGGTATGTAGACTACATAAAGCTTTATATGGTTTAAAGCAAGCACTGAGAGCCTGGTATGAGAGGTTGGATAACTATTTGCTGAGTGTTGGATTTGTTAGAACCGGTGAGAACAATAATCTATACATGAAAGGAAATTCTGATGATACTATCTTGATTACTGAGATATTTGTGGATGACATAATATTTGGAGGGCAAGATCACATCTGTAAATCATTTGCTGATGAAATGAGAAGTGAATTTGAAATGTCTATGTTTGGAGAGATTAAGTTCTTTCTAGGCTTACAAGTGATTCAATAGAATGATGGTATATTCATCACACAATCTAAATATATAAAGGAAGTATTGAAGACATTTGGCATGGAAGATGCTAAACCTATGGAAACACCAATGGCTACTAGATGTAAACTGACTAAATAAGATGGAACTACTGAGGTAAATGAGACACTATATTGATCCATGATTGGTAAGTTAATGTATGTAGTTCATAGTAGACCTGATATAGCACATGCTGTTGGAATCGTTGCTATATTTTTTGCAAACCCTAGAGAGTCACACATGATTGCTACAAAGAGAATCTTAAGATACCTAAAGAAAACTGAAGATTATGGACTATGGTATTCTAAGAAAGGCAAGTTTGAACTTAAGGTATACACCGATGTTGATTGGGCTAGAAATGTGGATGATAGAAAGAGTACCACTGGAGGAGAATTCTTCTTTGGTGAAAGACTTGTTACATGGACAAGTAAGAAATAGGCTTCCATTTCCCAGTCTATAGTTGAAGTAGAGTATGTTGCTACTACTACTAACTATTCAAATATTGTGTATATCAAGAAAGTGTTGGAAGGTATGAATGAGGTAATCACTGAGTCGGTGATTATATATTGTAACAACACTAGTCCAATTAATATTTCAAAGAATCCAGTGATGCACTCTAAAACAAAGCACATATCTATTAAGTATCACTACTTAAGAGAACAAGTACAGGAGAAGCAAGTGAAGCTAGAATTTGTTACATAAAAAGAACAACTTGCTGATATTTTCACAAAGCCTCTACCGAAGGATACATATGAATATTGAGGACTAGACTTGGGGTCTGTCCCATGTCTATCAGTCACTAAGGTGATCCAGAGGTTGCATCAGCTAAATCTTATTAGAAGATCATACATGTTGATGTAGCAGAGTTCACACTATGGATTTTTGTCTAAGGTTGTGAAAGGTTGAAGAACTGGAACAGATTTGCACATCAGTATACCGAGATACAGAGAATGCACTGAATAACAGAGAGTTACATGGCTACTATAGAGCTGTATGTTTTTATTATTCTTTGGCATTGCTATCAAAGGGAGAGAGATCTCAATATGAAGCCAAAGACAAAGGGAGAGAGATACAGAAAAGGGAGAGCATTGAAGATCAGTGCATTGAAGATCAGTTACTGAGAACAAAAGAAAACCTGTGAGCTGAAAAGATCATATCTCCAGAAGATAGTCTGCACTTGCAAATGCTTTTATGTAATGTAGTGATTAAACATATTAAGCTCGGGAGAGCTTGTACCAAGTTACAACATTTGTTGATAGAGTTGTAGAATACATGTTTGGTATGTGTATGGCATATTTCATATTGCTTATGTTTCTGTCAATGCCAAAGGTAGATATTGATGAACTACAACTGATTTGAATAAATTGTATGACTTGAAGATCTGTGATTTAAGATCACTGAGTTGCTGATTAGATATGTAAGATGATGAAATCAGTAATACATTGTCATTGATGTCAACTAGTTTTGACAATACTTATCTTGTAAGTTACTATACCCAAACATCTATAGAAAGAAGAAGAAAAGAGATGAAGAACATATATATCTACATAAGGAAGATGGATATGACATATGAGGATAAGGAATACACTGGGTAACTTATGAATGAGTCTATGACCTTATGTTATTGACTTGATTATGTTGCATTCATCTATGATAAAGGATAGAGAAAAATGTACAAAGCAGTGTGGTCAGTTAAAGAAGCATTTTAGTATACACTGACGTAGTGTAGTGTATACTAAGAATAGTATAAACTGAGCTTGTGTTCATTGACACATTTCTTTGTTAACCAAGTAGGAGAAAAGAACTAAATGACTAGTTTAGCTGACAAAAGTTGATGAGTTGTAAAGTGTTATGATTACAGAGTTGGAGATAATGTTTGTTACGAAGATCAATGACTAACATAATTCAAAGAAGATCTAAGGGATTAAAATAAAATGTGTTATTGACACATCAGCCGAGGAAGGTTTAAGTGGCAAAATCTGATGGATGGAATTAAAATGGTTTACTTGTCTATTTAAGAGACTAGGATTTCATGATGAAATTATGTTGGAAGAAGGAGACTGCAAAGATATCACATGAACAAGCTTCATGCATGCTTGATTAGACTGGTTAAGGAGAACTGAACTGAAGAGATTACCGAGTGTTAGAAATTTATTGCCAAGAGACAGTAAGTTACTGAATATTGATTGAAATAGAATTGATATATTGATCAGAGGATTTGAATGAGCTTAACATAGATCTAATAATCTGCAATTGAAGTTGTGTTGTAATCAGATCACCTGCTATTACATTTTAACCATTGTAAATAGATAAATCTCTTAATAGAGTGGACTAGAAAGTCTTGTAATGTCATTCATAGAGTGTACATTTGTTATCCTGTCAACCCCATAGTGAATGTTGGCTGGATGATAACGGTTGGTATAAAATCCTCTAACAAGGTCACACTCACAGTGTGTTTGTAACTTTTAACAAGGTTGGGTCTTCACCAACCTCACTTCAGAAGAGTGAACAATTTTTGGGTTGCCGGTCCCAAGTGGTTTTTCCCTTTATAGGGTTTCCATGTTAAATATCTTGTGTTATGTGTTGACTATGATGATTATTTGTTATCATACTTTACATGTTGCATATTGGATTTGATTGGTAATCACTATATGTTATTAACTGGTAATCGGTGAAAGAACAGACATAATACTATTTTATGTTATCGAGCTACAGAAGTTTTAGTAAATTGTTTTTGGATATACATTTTGTGATTGGGACTGTGGATAACTGATTCACCCCCCTCTCAGTTATTCTAACACAAAGGACATTGAGATCATGTGCACAAGATAGAATAAAGGACGATCACGAGATGGATATGCCTCTGCAACAATTTAGGGAAGCAGAAAAAAGAAAAAAAAAATGATTCTCATTTATGCAACTTATTTGATAATGACTGATGTTTATGTCTCGATGTTTTAAACTTATGTGTTAATGAATGTTATGATGTGTTTATGAATTCTAATGAGTCTTATGAATGCTAATGAATGTGTGTTAATGAATGCTAATTAATATTATGTGTTAATGAATGTTGTGATAATTCATGAATGTTAAATTTTATTAATAGATGAATGAATGAATGAATTTTAGATGTTAACAGGGAATTTAGAGTGATGTTAATGAGACCAATAATGGTCATTTAAATATATTTTTCTTATGTTTTCGATTGTATGTGAATCCTTCTGTAAAGGATCAAAGCATTGTAAGCTTTAATGGCATTTGTGGGATAAAGTGTACCTTGGGGGCCATTTGTGGATCCTAAGGTTGATGAAGGGTTTAATGACCTATAAAGTTCCATAGTGTTTTTAATGTGGCCAATAGATCATTTTAAAGTTATCAAGAGCACTAAAAGTGGCTAAATGATGTAATTGCCTAAAATTGCCAAAATAGGCCTAAAAGGCTCATGTATGGGAATTATGGGGTTTAAGAGTGATTTAAGGGTTTTGAGTGTTAGGATAGAGTCATAATATCCCTTTGAAAAGTTTAATACAATGCAAAAAGTTAAGGAGTGGTCAAATTGACAGCCATGTTGTCAACTAGACAATAATATTAAACAAAAACTAATTGCAAACAGTCATAACTGACTGTAACCGGTTAAATAAAGTTGCAAACTGGTTGGGAAATGGTATTTGGGTAGTGTAAGCATGATTTTGATAAAAGATGAGTGTAGGGGATTTTATTGGAATCTTGGCATGACAAAGAAATGTTTGTAATAATTAAAGTTTCAATGCAATAAAATTAAATTCTTTGCAAATAGCCTACTTGTTGTTGTGAGGGAACAGTCCCTTACTTTGTGTTATTAACCTTCTTATTTATATGCAAAATAGTTTGGAAATGATTTTATATTATATTTTTTTCAGTTATTAATCATTTCCATGCAAAGTTTTATGGTTTTTGTGAAGATTTGATCAAGGAAAGTCATTAGTTTGTTGACTGTTCTAGGCAGATTGGTGTATGCAATCAAAAATTTGCTTTGAAGACACCATGAATGAATAGGGCCTCCTCACTTACTATGGTTAATGTAACTATGGGGAGATTCTATAATATGTACCATATGTTTCCATACATGTTTGTGTGCATGGATGGACAGGGGATTGAAGAAATGGATCAGACATTGTTGAAGAATGTTGATTGAGGGATGTTGATTGGTTATGTGATTAGAGATTACTTTGCATGATTGCATTCCCCAAATCATTACTGGAAATTTTTTGAACATATCTAAATGTAATACTTTATGCCTGACATACTTAAATGGAATACACCAAGAAGTACCAAATGATGAATGCTCAATTGTTGTAATGCAAAAGTATCAGAACCATCCATTTCTAGAACTTGATTTTCTAGTCTTAATGATTTTTCTATAGTCTTAATGATTTTTCTTATTTCTTGTCATCTATCCCTTTTTTATTTCCTATGTCTGTGCCTTGAATTTGAATTTTCCCATGTTTGAGTTTGTGCCAATTGTGGATTTCACCTTCTTTTGATGGTATATTTCATTCACTCTATGTGGAATACTATTTTGTTCAATGTTTTATTTCAGCTTGATATTTCATTCATTTTTCATATACACAGAGAAATGGACAGTTCTGAGACACGTTTCTATGGCTATGATAAATTTCCCTCTGTGTTGACAAAATTAGAGTTGACAAAATGGTTGTTTAGTGACTGTATCTGCCATTAGAGCCACTTCATATGCACAGGTGATGAACATGCAGATTTTCCTAAGCAGTACTGGGAGATGACCCAGCAACACATGTACTATTGTGAAAATCATCACGAGTCCATTTTTTGCTGGGTCTAGTTCCTAAAATTTTTAGGTCAAATCTACATGTTTTTCACCTGTTCATATACCAAATGATAAATGCTCAATTATTGTAATGGCAAAGCATTAGAACCATCCATTTCTAGAACTTGATTTTCTATAGTCTTAATGATTTTTCTATAGTCCTAATGATTTTTCTTATTTCTTGTCTTTTGTCCCTTTTTTATTTCCTATGTTTGTGCTTGGTGAGAGGATTTTGAACATTGTTGACAAAGAGTTTCTTTTTTTTTATTATTTGATTGATCCTCTCACATTTCCTTACTTTGTAAATTCCAATGTCCCAATCAAGTTTTGCAGTGTTTTTTATTAGGTTTCATGTTTTCGATTGTGGGGTTCTGCATTGTTTGTTTCTCTTGATAAATTAGGCCTTGAAGTTGAATTTTTGTTTACTATTTTATTTTAGCTTGATATTTCATTCATTTTTCATATACATAGAGACTACACATGCCAATACAAAAAATGAGCTATTTGATTTAGGTTTACTGTTCATGATTGTAAATGATCAACATTTATGATGGTACTCCTTGATGTATTCCATTTAAAAATAATCATGTTTCTATGACTATGATAAATGTCCCTTGGTGTTGAGAAAATTAGATTTTTGAAAATGGTTGTTCAGTGTCTGTATCTGCAAGTTGCAAAAAAATCATCCTTCTTCCACGAACATTCTAGTCAATGTACAAGTAATGAGTCATTCCATTCAAGAAAGACCATGTCTGACAATATCAACCCAGAACAAAATAATGAGTATGCAGAATTCAATGTATGTAGAATTAGTTTTGCAAAATTGGCCATGTTGATGATGATTATGAAGAAGATTTGAAAATGTTACACCAATCTGAATTTGATCAATCATCATTTTCAAGTCTTCTTCATCAATCACCATCAACCATTTGATGATGATCCTATTCAGTTCCACATAGAAATGACATGTTGCTTAGAAGACTTCTAATCTCACAACAACTGAGAAACATAAATGTAGGAATCATGGTCACAACTATTTGGAGACACAACATAATTGAGTGGTATACCCAGACGATACAATGCAACCCCTAGTCCTCTGGTTGAAATATAGGGCTATAGTATGGATCAACAACACAATGATACACATGATGATGATGGTTATCATGGGACTTCTTCTTCCCGACAGGTAAAACTCATTGTTTTTGTACAAATGCACATACAAGAAAAATGTTAATGTGTATTTTTTGTTATGTTTTATTCTTCACTACTATTTTGGATTGCTTTTAAATAAAGTGCTAATAATATTGTTATCACAAATGAGTGCTGATCAAAAAAAGGGAAAGGAACAAGTAGTCCATGAGGAGTCGTAGTATAAGAAGAATCCATTTATTATTGATTTTACATCAGACGTTGATCTTGTGGTTGCACTGCAAAAGGTCCTTCGTGCACTGTCAAGAGATTTAACTTGATTGGCAGAGATTTGACCTCAGACTCCTCAAATATAGATGAGAGAGAATGAGTTGTGATGAGTAAATTTACTGTCTCTATTTTGTGATAATATTTATGCTATGTTAAAACATTTCCAATACATTCATGGACCTATAACTATGTGAACTTGTGATAAGTATAGTTAGAACCACCAAGATTATGGGTAGTTAGATATGACATATTTTACTGAACATTATATATAAATTGTAGTACTTCATATAGCTACTTTAATCTATATTCTAATACTTGGGTAAGAATTGACTAGTTGACTTGTATACATACCGCATGCAACTAACCTGCCAGGACAACAAGGAGCAGCTAGAGAGTGGATCAGCTACATTAAAGAAGAGGCGTTGAAGTTCCAGCTATGACGGAGAAGGCCATCACAACATCAAGGATCATGCCACTACTAGAAAGGAGCCATCATTCTAGAGAATATATGAAAAAACTCTGCTATATTTCCTCAGTGCTCATTAGTCTGTTGAAATCAGTTATCTGAACTTTATTGTACTCTGTCATGGTTGTTATATTTCCTTCTTATGGCGAGACTTAGTCAGAAATTACTTTCATGCTTTCAATAAGAATCAACACTCTATATAAAGGGATTTGATTGGTTTAGTTGTGTAATGAAAAAATATACATATTTGTTGTGTTTAGTATAGAAGAACTACTCTTTCTGTGTTTCATGTATTGTTCCATTACTATGTAATCATTTTATGAGAATATAATGAAAGAGTGATTTTGAAGTATCTTTTCTATTAGTAGTTAGTAGAGGCCAACCAAGGGGGCCCATTTGGAAGGTGGAGGAGATTAGGATAGAGTAGAATTTCTTTCTTCATTTTCTCATGCTTTCAAGTAGAAGTTACTATTTTACTCCTGCAGCATTATTACTATGAATGTTCCTACAACAATTGCAGAGATAGACATAGTGAACACTTTGAGTTTTTAAATAGGCTCAAGTTAAGTTTACAAGCTTTTAGCAGTAATTTCATTAAGTAGTCAAGTGTTCTTACTTTCCTGTAGCAATAGCATAGATTTCTTTCATGCATTTCATCTTCCTGCAGCATAGGTAGTATGCCTCTTTGAGGGACTTAGTGCACAAACTGTGTTGTCCCATTTCAAGTTTACGTCCTTGGGTTGACAATCTAAATACATTTCATGATCAGAAAATTAATCCTTAGTATGAATGCATTATTCCTAAGAGAGACAATGGGATGATTATCATTACCTATTATGAGACTGTTCATTTTTGGCATTGTTGTCGGGGATGGTGTCAAACTGAGAACCTTAATGAGTCATTCATTTTTAATATAGTTTACTGTTCTTATTCAATAGTTAGTAGTTGTGAGCTTGCTTCACAAGTTCATTAACTCACTTGCATGCATCAAATAAGGTGAGATGTTCATGGTAGATTTCTCCCAAAAGAACTTGTTAAACTAAAAGAAGAATTTGAAGAACTTGAGTTACCATTTCTTGATGCAAGTCCTGAGTTTGCTGCATCATCTTCAACATGAGGATATCCTCTTGATCTATTTCACCTTCATCATTTTTCATAGATATTAGCTAGTTTCCTTGATATTTCTAATCTAAGACCACATGATGACCAAAACCTTTTGGTTAATAATACTTGTCAGCCGCAGTTTCATTATCTAGCACCTCCAGTAATGGCAGCTCCTACCTTTCCATTTCCTATTCCAAGCCTTATCAATAATCCTAATCTCAAGAACATACCTGCTTTAGCCCTTCCAAAGTTATATGGCCTTATTACTGAGGATCTTGACACATTTTTGTTCGAATTTGACATTTTGTGTCAAAGTTTTGACTATAACACTGATTGTCATAAGCTTAATTTGTTCCCAGCAACATTGAAGGAGTCAGCTCTCACATGGTTCATGGGCTTAGGGGAAAATACAACAACTAATTGGGATGGGATGAGAGATTTATTTCTATAGAAATATAAGGAATACTGCAAAGAGGGTGATTTAAAAAGAGATAACATCTTTCAAATGTCACAAAAATAAGATGAGACCCTAGAGGACTACATATCACACTTCTTATACAATCTTCAAAAGAATCCTCAACATGCACTATGGGAAGATTCACAAAACTTAATCTTTTTAAGTGGAGTAAATGATAACTGCTCGGAAGCATTGGACCTTATGGCTAGAGGAGATGCATCTCATTCTTCTTGGGATGATCTCAAGAAGATTTGTTTTAATTAATCTAGAGTGGCAGTAAAGAAGGGTAGAGGGTTATGTCCAACACTTGCAAAATGAAGTGCCTTTGACATTTCAAAGATAGAAATCTCCAACTTGCTATCATACTTCAAGAAAGACATCATTAATGATGTCACTACACACCTGGACATGATGACTGCCAAGAAGAAGCATGTAGATGCGGAGGCACAACTTGCTAAATACTATCCCCATTTTTGCAAGCAAAAGAAGGATTTTTGCTACAAGCTGGTCGCGAACCTAGAGAATCAACACCTTCCAACTGAGTACTTAAAGATAGAAGGGGAGGATGAGAAAGCATTCTTTGTTTCTCAATGTCGACCATGGGCCATGAGACAAGGTATGCCTCAAGACCCACTGCAAATTTTGAATCCTTATAATAGTCAGTGGCAAAACTGGAATGTCCAAAACCCTCCTTAGTATACTCAATCTACTTGGAATAATGTCTGGCCCAATAATCAACAGAACCAGTGGTTTAATCTACAACAACCCCAATGGCCACAACCTCCAAACCAATGGAGATTTCCACAAGGAAATTGGAAGCCCACTAACCAATGGAGAGGAACTCATGCTCAACAGTACCCTATTTATGCACTTAACATAGCTGATATACACCTAAGATCAGGTACTACTTTGCCCTGCACCTAAACCCCCTCTTAGCATGGAAGTGCCAGACCTTCCCACAGCATCAGTACCACTTCCAGAGAATGCTTTGCCAAATATAGTTCCCCTAGCTAATGTCTCCAATCTAGCTAATGTTTAGACATTGGTAAAACCTCATTTTCCTCAGAGGCTTAGCCTTGACAAACCTATACCCAAAGAAGACCAACCGTTTGATATCCTTGACCAACTAAAAAGTATGCATGTCTAGATTCCTCTATTTCAAGCTATTAAAGATGTTCCTATCTATGGAAAAGCAATCAAGGAAGCTTGTCTCAAAAAACCTAGATGAAAGAAAATGGATCCCAAAATAGTTCATGTTATAGGACAGCTAGCTGATATCATGTTGGGAAAGCTTGTAATTCAAAAATATTTTGATCTTGGGAGCTTGGTTGTTAATATCATCATTAATGGTTAGTTTGTCAAAAATGCTTTAATAGACTTAGGCACTTCCATTAATGTAATGACTAAGGATACTATGAATAAATTGAGTATAGAAGGATTGCAAACTACTCCAACAATCTTGCAACTTGTAGATAGTTCTACTGTTACCCCTAATGGGATGATAGAAGACATAATAGTTTCCCTAGACTCCTAGGAATATCCAACTGATTTTATGATTTTATCACCCAAGGTCAATCATGTTGGTTACCCTTTTATTCTAGGATGACCATGGTTAGCAACACCTGATGCCAACATTAGTTGTAGATAAGGGAACATGACAATTTCAGATGGGCAAGCAACTAAGAAACTAGCATTATATCCTCCAGCTCAACCCCAGCCAAATTTAAGCACCCCTATATAGCTAGATTTAGGAGATGGGGAAGAAGAGTTGAACTCTGTGGCTTAGCTCATGATGTTGCATAGGTAGTCTTTTCTAAATTTGCAAGAGGAAGATGTCATGATTAGGAGCATCCTTAATAATACTGTGTTGTGATCAAAGACATATCTGAGAGCTCTATGTTAGAGTTAACTACCTATGAGGACCATGTTGAGGATTGTGTTTTGTCATCAGAACCCAATATTATCCATCAATTACTACCTTGTGAAGTATTTACAAGCGCTCTCTCTGAAGTGTCCATGCTTAACCTTACCACTACTGTTGAGCTTTCCAAGGGTCATAACCTTCATGTTAAGAACAAGCTGCCCTCACAATAGTTGGAGAAATTAACCAAACTCCTATAAACACATGAAAAAGCCTTTGCATGGGACTATGGGGATATGAAGGGACTGAGTCCCACACTTTGTACTCACAGGATTTATATCAATGAAGGAATTCTACCACTCCGCCAACCTCAGAGGAGGATTAAACCAACATTAAGAGAGATAGTCAAAACAAAGTTACAAAAGCTGCTAGATGCTGACTTTATATATCCGATCTCTAATAGTAAATGGATATCACCTTTGGTCATAGTGCCCAAAAAGTGTGGTAAATGGAGAATCTGTGTAATGTATATTATGCATGTTATGTCCTACCATTTGGGTTATGTAATGCTCCAACAACATTCCAGAGGGCTGTAATTAGTATATTTGTTGACATTTCACATGATTACATGGAGATATACATGGATGATTTTACAACATTTGGGGTTACTTTTGAAGAATCTCTACAAAATCTAGAAAAGGTACTGATTAGGTTGAAGGAACACAATCTCTCTCTCAATAGTGAGAAATGTTTTATGGTGATGTAGGAAGGCATTGTACTTGGACATTTCATCTCACCAGTAGGAATCCAAGTAGACCCAACCAAAATTGAGGTAATTCTCACATTACCCACACCTACTATGCAAAAAGATGTAAGATCTTTCTTAGGACATGCTGGCTATTATAGGCATTTTATTCAAAATTTCAATCAAATAGCTAGTCCTCTATAAACCTTTCTTACAATAGAGGTCGAGCTTATATGGACATCATCTTGTGATGACTCCTTCCTATAGCTCAAGTCACTTCTAACAACTACACCAGTCCTTAAAAGACCTGATTGGTCTCTCCCATTTCACATACATATAGATGCTTTAGACTATGTAATAGGTATTGTATTAGGAAAAAAGCCTAGTAACCTTGAAAATGCCATTTACTATATTAGTAAGAGCCTACATGGACCAGAATTAAATTAAACATTAATTGAAAAAGAATTACTGGCTGTAGTTTATGCCTTAAAAAAATTCTGCCATTATGTAACAGGTTACCCCATCTTTGTTCACACTAGCCATGCAACAATCAAGTATCTAATGAACAAACCTGACATCAAAGACAGGCTAGCAAGATGGCTTCTTCTTTTGCAAGAATTTGATATAACCATTATTGAAAAGCCAGGGAAGGAAAATGTAGTGGCTAACTATTTATCTAGAATTTAGAATATTGACTCAAACACTACTATGGTTGATGATACATTCCCTAATGGACACTTGTTTCATATTGTTGTAAAATATCTATGGTATGTTGACATAGCTAATTACCTTGTAGCTAGTAAAATGCCCCCACATTTCTCTCCAAAGGACATATGAATGCTTGTTGAGAAAAGTTTCCAATTCTCCTGGACTGACAACACCTTATTTTATACTGGACCAAACCAAATCATGAGAAGGTGTGTGTGAGAGGATGAGACGTATGATATACTCCATGCTTTTCATGATGATCCATGAGGAGGGCACTTTGCAACCAAGAGGACAGTTCTAAAGATCTTGACAACCGCTTACTACTAGCCAACACATCACAAGGATGTAGTCATCTATACAAGAAAATGTGACAAATGCTAGAAAATGGGTCGTCCAACCAAATTAGATGAAATGCCCCTACGCCCATAGGTGGTGGTAACACCATTTGAGAAATGGGGTATGGATTTCATTGGTCCAATAGATCCTCCTTCAAATGGGAAATCCTACATACTGGTATGCATGGATTATCTAACCAAATGGGTGGAAGTAAAATCCATGTAGCATGCATGAGATCCAAAGGTAGCAAATTTTTTGTATGAGGACATCTTCACCCGTTATGGAGTGCCAAGAGAGCTTGTAACTGACCAGGGATCACATTTTACATCCAATCTGATAACCAAACTCATGAAGGAATACAATATCAGGCACTAGAAGTCTAGCCCTTACCATCCTCAAGAAAATGGTCAAGAAAAGGTCACAAATAGAGAAATTAAAGCTATCTTAACAAAAATGGTTCACCTGCACTGACGAGATTGGAGGAGCTGACTCACAGAAGCAGGCTGGGCCGACCGCACAACTTGGAAGACAACCACATGATTCAATCCTTTTTAATTAGTATATGGGAAGGCAACAATGTTACCAATTGAATTCGAGCACAAGACATTGCGAACAGTGCTATAATTAAACATCAATCTTCCTGTAGCATAGACAGAACACCTTCTACACTTCAATTCCTTAGATGAAATGTGTAAATCCACATTGGAGCACATAGAGTTGGTATAGAAACAATGGAAGAGGTGGCATGATTCCCATATTAAGAGAAAACAATTTCATGTGGGAGATTGGGCATTATTGTATGACTCCATATTCAAAGACATTCCAAGAAAGTTACAGACCAGATGGTTGGGACCTAATCCAATTGAATACTTCTTCGACAATGGAGTAGTCTAGTTGACCACAATAGACCCAATGCAATTCAAACTACTCGTCAACAGACATTGGTTGTGCCTATATCACCAGCCCTAAACAAAGGAGGACTTCTTGGAGCAATTTCGCAATGACACTTCAGCAGTGCAACAGGTAACACTTCCTGCAGTAGAAGGTGAAAACCTTCTTCCTGTAGCTTCAAAATAACATGCCTTCAAAGTACAACCATAATAAAACTTCATGCCACATGAAGTCCACTTCTCCATTCACTTTGATTTATTCTTCTTTCCAACCCATTCCATTTCTCTCTCTTCCATCCACTCACCATCCACGTCATCCACTTTTTTCTATTTTTGATGTTTTCAATAAGAGCCACATCAGCTAACACATGTAATCGCCATCATCGTTTCACTCTCACCACCTTTTCTTTCATGCATACGGTAATCAACTGCCAGGTACAACTTTTTAAATCTCTGCTCACTTTTAGCACATAGATTTCGGTAATTATATTTATTACTGCAATAAATATATAATTAAGGTGTTAGGTGAGTTCCCCATCCCGTGTTGAATGTACCAAGTGTGAAAACTTGTAATTGTTTAGTATGGGGCAGGGGAAGTGTATTAAGTTCTAATGTTATTACTAAGCTATCCCTGTCACTTCCTTGTCATTTCAATGCTGTACTTAGGCCTTGTTTCATTAATTTCCTTTATTCTCACACATTTTTCATACTACAAATCTCAAATAATTCTTGATTTTCTAAAGTTGATGTGACCTTAAAAAGACTATAATTAAATTGTGTGGCAACTCGCAGTTAAAGTTATAATTTCCTCTGTTAAAATGCCATTATTATTGTTTTATGCTAAAAATAATAGAGGAATTTCAAGAGAAAGGTCTAAGTTTTCAAGAAGGGCATTTGAAATTCAAGAAGGAAATAAGGTATTTGCAAAAGAAGAGTGATTGAAAGATTAAGAGAGGAATTGGTGAGCAAAAATTTGGAGTTATAATATTGAAAACAAATGGGTGGACAGCTGCAGAGACATGAGCCAGTGCATCATGGCATTTTACTTGCAGACATTGAAGTAGTTAGGAGGTTTAATGCATGTGGTTGGCTGGGTTATTTTCTATAATTATCATATTTTGATGAAGAAGTAGCAGCTGAGTTTATGAATACTTTTGAGGAAGGGTAGCCGATCATATGGGGTTTGATGGTTATCATGACAAAAGAGAGAATAGCAATGGTCCTCTTATTTCAACTAATGATGACTATGAAGGATATAGACTATAAGTTTAAATCAGCTCAAGAATTCTATGGATTATACCAGACCCTTCCTTCATGGAAATAAAACTTACTCTGTGAGCTCTATTTGCATAATTTTGTCATTCCTCATGAAACTGAATGGAACCCTTTTCTTTACATAGGTGATATCAATTTGAGAGCCCTAATGTCATGAATGCACAATGAGGGAAATTACGATAGGCAGCTGAATAACTATAGAGGCCTGGAAAATTCTGAACCATTACCCTTAAGGGATGAATCGAGAAAACCTAATGTCCTCCTAAGAGATTGGCTTAACCTAACCTATGGAAGGCCGAAACCTGAAATCTGAGAAAATGTCTTTGTAGTTAGAGATAGGGTTTACAGGGAGTATCAAGGGTTACCCTAAATTTCATTTTAGAGAGCTCTTATAGGGGTAAGAAGTAGATGGAATAGGTTACCAGAAGCCTTTAAGAAATCAGAGCCACATAGCCCAATCAATTTAGAAGAAGCTTTGAACACAGCAACCAGGTACATGCAGTTAGAATGACATACTAGAAGAGAACTATGGATTCCCCTATCTTTCCAACCACCAACACTCATATGGCCACTGTATGATATCAATGCCACCAAACTAGACCATCTGCAGGAGGAACACTGTATAGATTATTGGGCAAGGACAAGAGGATTATATTATACTTTTAAGAGTGGGAAGAAGGGAAAGACAAGTGTTGGTGATTTTAGATCTATAGCTAGAAAATGTAATGCTTGAGGACAAGCATTATTTTTGTTAGGGGGAAGATGATGAGACAATTTACTGTCTCTATTTTGTGATAATCTTTATGCTCTATTAAAATATTTCCAATACATTCATGGACCTATAACTATGTAAACTTGTGATAAGTACAGTTAGAACCACCAAGATTATGGGTAGCTAGATATGACATATTTTTTTGAACATTATATATAAATTGTAGTACTTCATATAGCTACTTTAATCTATGTTCTTATATTTGGGAAAGAATTGACTAGTTGACTTGTATACATACCACATGCTACTAACCTACCAGGAAAACAAGGAGCAACTGGAGAATGGATCGAACACATTAAAGAAGAAGCATTAAAGTTCTAGCTATGATGGAGAAAGCCATCACAACACTGAGGATCATGCTGCTACTAGAAAGGAGCCATCATTGTAGAGAATATATGAAACAACTTTGTTATATTTCCTCAGTGCTCCTTAGTCTGTTAAAATTAGTTATCCAAACTTTATTATTCTTTGTCGTGGTTGTTATATTTCCTTCTTCTATGGTGAGACTTAGTCAGAACTTACTTTCATGCTTTCAATAAGCATCAAACCTCTATATAAATGGATTTGATTGGTTTAGTTGTGTAATGAGAAAATATACACATTTGTTGTGTTTAGTATAGCAGAACTACTCTTTCTATGTTTCATGTATTGTTCCATTACTATGTAATTAGTTTATGAGAATATAATGAAAGAGTGATTTTGAAGTATCTTATGTGTTAGTAGTTAGTAGAAGCCAACCAAGGGGGCCCACTTGGAAGGTGGAGTAGATTAGGATAGAGTAGAATTGCTTTCTGCATTTTCCCGTGCTTTCAAGTAGAAGTTACTGTTTTACTCCTACAACATTATTAGTGTGAATGTTCCTGCAACACCTGTAGAGATAGATAGAATGAACACTTTTGAGTTTTTAAATAGGCTTAGGTTAAGTTTACAATCTTTCAGTAGTAATTTTGTTAAGTAGTTAAGTGTGCTTACTTTCCTGCAACAATAGCATAGGTTTCTTTCATGCATTTTATCTTCCTGCAGCATAGGTAGTATGACTTTTTGAGGGACTTAGTGCACAAACTATGATGTCCCATTTCAAGTCTACATCCCTGGGTTTAAAATCTAAATGCATTTCATGATGGGAAAATTAATCCTTAGTATAAATACATTATTCCTAAGAGAGACAATGGCATGATTATTATTACCTATTATGAGACTGTTCAAGTTGATTCACTTGGTTCAGACTTATATAGTAAGTATTAATATAGTTTTTAATTATAAAAAAAGTTTAATAATGGTTTTATATGTTAAGTGTGACAATCTCTTGGTTTTAGACAATGCAGAAGGAGGCACCTAGTTCAATATGTTATCTCAATTCATATGCATAGGATATTAGGTGGAGCTGAAAAATGCAACATGTTTGCATTTTTTATAGAGGTCTTTAATTAGGTATTTTAAGTTATAGACCATTGCAAACATTGTAATTTTGACTCTTATAGGTGAGGGTAATGTCTTCAACATGCAAACAAATCAAGTCTTTTTATTTGCTGGATTGTTGAGGACATTCTCTCGCCCATAGCTGCTAGAGTTGTAACATTCACAATGGTTTATAAATTAAAAAAATTATAGACTTATTAAAAAAATGTAAACGTGGTGCATTTTTTCAGCTCCACCTATTATCCATGCATATTCTATGCAGTTTCATGTGCATTCTCGATTCAGAGTGGGAAAATCTTATTTTGGATCAAAGGGAGAGAAGCCAAACACATAAAGAACATGCACATAAACATGACAACTGAGAAACATAAATGTAGATATCACAACAGCTGATAAAAATAAATGTAGATATCATGGTCATGATTGTTTGGAGACACAACATAATTGAATGGTATGCCCAAATGATGCAACACAACCACTACTCCTCTGGTTCCAATTTGACACTGCGGGATCCAAAAACCATAGATAAGGAATAAATTTAGAAAGCGGAGGAGGAGGTCCATAACAACCAAAATAATATAGGGTCCCTATATTATTTTGGTCATTATGACCCTCCTCCTCTGCTCTCTACATTAATTCCTTATCTATGGTTTTTGGATCCTGCAGTGTCAACCTGGAACCAGAGGAGTAGTGGTTGTGTTGCATTGTCTGGGTATACCACTCAATTATGTTGTGTCTCCAAAAAATTGTGACCATGATGCCTACATTTATGTTTCTTAGTTGTTGTGTCCCATGACCCCTTATGACCCATTATGACCCTTTAGGATCCCTAAGAATACATCTTAGAGGTCTTAAAGTGTCGTAAAGGGTCATAAGAGGCTCCTAGGAGGGGCCAGATGAGCTTCCACCTTCATGTGGTTGGCCCTGTTAAGTAGAGAATGTTAAACTATTCTCAAAACAAAGAGAAGCTCAATATTTTAAGGTCTCACTCCATGCACGACAAATATATATATTTTTAAAAAAATACAACATATTGTCACAATTACGATGATCATCAGAGAACGACTGACAACAAATCACTACACAAGACTTCTATCTATTAGAAATATCTGATAGGTAGACATCACATGTAAAACATATCCATCTCACCAAAGTCATACTTGCGACACCCATAATAAGGAATCAATGACAATTAAATTATGACCGACAGTTATCTGTCAAAACTCTCCGACGAAAAGCCATCGTGTATGCAGCATCTTTGTCATAATGTCGACAGTTATAAGGATTCTCGATGACATGTTGACCATCTCTGACCATGTTGCCAGGCCCTCTTCCTATGCATATTACGATAGTCAGATCCATCATGATTATGACAAACATCCTAGCCGTCAGTGATTCTGACCCCAAAACTACAACATTGGTTAGTGTCAATTTATCGATGGGTTCGTGTTAGAATTGGGATGCATAGCCATTGGAAAAAGGACTCAAATGTACTAGTGGGATAATAAGTGGAGTGAAGGGATACTTGACTATATTCTCTCAATATTCGATGTAATCAATTTCCTCTAGTTAGTGATTTGGATCCATAATAAGTAGGTGCAAGGCCTTGCTTGTGTGTGCTTCTATTGGGCAAGTTACACAAGCTAATAGAGGAAAATACATGGGCTCTAGAAGGGATTGTTTAACTATCACCAACTTGTATGAAAGTAAATGGTAATTGACTGGAGTTGTTTATGAGTAATGCACTTGGAGTAATGGACATTTCTGAGCTAAAAAATCTCAATGCAAATTTTGAAGCAAGTCTTTACACATATCTTCACTATTACTATTGGTGCTCTAGTTCCTTCAAATCTCTCAAAATCCTCCCATTCCCCCCTCTCTCTCTCTCTCCATCTCTCTCTTTTTCTTTCTCTACCTCTCCAAGTGCCTCTTTCTCTGTAGCTTCCCAATATTGTTATAATTCTCCCTTTATGTCCTAAGAAGATGGAAGGTGTGAAGGATCATCTTGTTTACATTCATCTAGAAGTCATTTATTTCTCAATGTAGGGCTGTCTTAAATTTCTAAAAATATTAGTGGAAGGAAAGAAAAAGGAGGTGTTCATTTCAAGTGACAACTATTTGCACAAGCTTCAAATAGGAGAGGGTCTATTCATGAAAGGTCATCTCTTAACTATTTCTTTGAAAGATTTTTTCAAAAAATCTTATAAAAAATGTCAAATTTATTGACATCCTAAACCTTTAGATCCAAGCAATGGACATATCTAGTTATGTGCATCTCAATTTCTCCCTCTCTCCCTCTCTCTACCCCTCTCAAAATTCTCATTTAGTGAGTTCTCTTACTTGTGTATAACATACAAAAAATTACAAGTTTATGATGGATTTCCAGTTGAAATCTACATATGAATCACTAACCAACAAAAATTACCTTATGCACCTAAGAACATTCAATATTTCATTTACTAAACTCATTAGAATTTGTTAAAATTTGATTCAAGGGAAATACATCTAAAGATTTTGTGGAAGTATTTGGGCATAATCTTTTGCAAGGTTTTAAATCAACCTTCCTTTGGTTGAGAATAAACATGTATTTTTTGTTATAATTTATCAACACTAGATTTGAGGGAAATACATTTGAAGATGTTGTAGAAGTCTGTGGTTACAATATTGTGCGAGGTTTCAAATCATTCTTCCTTTTATGGATAAGAAACATGTATTTTCCTTATAATTTATTATCACTAGATTAAAATGATCCTCATAATGTCATGGTTATTCCATTGAAGCAACAATGAATTCCTACTCTCTAGTATGTTAAAGTCTCTCTCTCTCTCTCTCTCTCTCTCTCTCCATGTCTTTTAAATATGCTCATGCAGGAAAAATATAGCTATGCCATCTAAAATTATGTTAGAGTAAAGATAACACTAGTAGATTTGATACAATAATGGTATTTTATGGTAACTTGGGGTATCAAGGAACAAATATATTATGAATACCCATATGGACCACAAAGAAATAAAATTTTCAAGGATTTATTCAGGTTTAATGGCTTTTCTAGGCATTTCTAGCTTGGATGGGCAATGCAATATGCATTTTTGGGTTCTCGTAAGATGACTTCTTATGTCTTGAGATTGGCTTGCATGTTTTCTAAAAAAGATTCACAAAATGAAGAGGGAATGTAGTCAAGTATCTCTTGATTCTAGTTGTTTTCCCAAAGAATTATTTCACTCAAGGATACCAATAATAGATCTATTTTAATCAAGAAAATACTCACTGAATGCATAGAAAATATGAGAAAAGGTTCATAATTAAAGAAAAAGAAGTAGATCTACCTTAAAGAACAATCTAGGACTGAATCTAACTAACAAACATAAATTACCTATCTAATAAAATACATGGATTCCTCACCAAGTAGGCCCTTTTGAGTGATTCTTCCATAGTTAACTCATATGCATTGGATTAGAAAAATATTTTATTCATCATGAACACCTTTACAATATAGCAACAAATTAGATTGTATTCTCAAAACTAATAAACTGAAACAAGATTACATCAATATGGGAGTTCAAAATCTCAAAGGAATGACTACACATTATTTATAAAGAGAATCTAACTACTTCTAACTACTTAGTCAATTCACTCCCATAAAGTTAAGAGAACACAACTTTATTGAAAGCACATAAAAAGGGGAGGAAGTTGTGCTTAGGTAGGACTCAGTCAACTCATCCCTTCTTACCAAAAGATTTAGCACAATAGACCTTTCTATATTTATTCCACTAGGATACACAAGCATTAAAGAGAATATTATCATTCCCAAAAAATCTTCAAGTCTTCTCTTGCTTGACTTCATCAACACCTTGCTCCTCTTGACTTCATCAATGCACAAGAAGTTGGTTGAAGTTCCTTCTACTAATAATCCTTTCTTAATAATTTCACCATAATGTTAGTGTACAAAAAACATATGCATATCCAAAAATAATTCAAAACAACATCCATCCCATTATATGCAACATTTCACACATAGGCACACACACGCGCACATACACACACACACACACACACACACACACACACATTATTATTAGTTTAAAGTTTCGAAGGAAAATTCATATCCCATGTTCTTGAAAGTTCAAGGAAACATCCTAAAAATTATGAGAAAATATACCCTAAACCCTTGAAAGGAGTAGAAAAATTAACAAATTTTCACTTAATAAAGAGCCAAAAATTGAGGTCATCATTCCCCCCAACCTAAGGTTTTTTTGGTCCTCTAGCACATGGAGCTTTATTATTCTACCTAACCCATTTGGTGTAATTAAACATTCTCTAATTACACTTTACTTAAGCTTACTTTGGATAATGCATTGCATAGTAGTTTGTTATTGAGACACCTAGGAGTTTACACCTATATTAAGCATATGGTGTAGGATAATTCCACTTTAGGTGGTGATAGTTGTTATCTCATTCCACTTTATGTGTGAAATTCACATTTAGTGCACATATCACATTATCATCCTCATCATATGGCACATACTTCATTGCATAATGGAGGATGATCAACCTTTGGTGGACATGTGATTCCACCTTGTGTAGGTGATAACTTATCTACTCCTTATCATTCTCTCTTATTTCCTTTCATATATAAGTAGACCTATTATGTACATTTTTATGATGTCCATTATCAATAATATCATTCTTCCATCTTAATGAAATTGTCTTTCCATTCTCTTGTGGAAGTTATCTTGGTCTTTCATTTGATCTTGGGGGTGTTGTAGAGTCACCTAAAACTCTAACATGGTATCATAGCTCTCAAGGTGTGAAGAATCCTTCTCAAGAAGTGCAATCTTGGCTTGATTTATTGTGGGTGTAATTTTTTGCAATTTGGGCATTATCATCGTGTTCGGGAGGCTCTTTTGATAAAAAAAATAACTATAAATTTCCCTATATTAGGCAAAAATCAAAATCAAGGAAAATTGTTTTTTGGTAGACCATTCCATACAACCTGATCTACTCCTCTGTAGTACAATTCTATTAAAAAATATTTTTCTATGATTTTTCATTTTATTTTTGCAATTTTATATATGTTTCTAGTAAAATATTTATTTTTGGGGCTATGTTCATTACCTTGTTATTGTTTGTCAAAAATATCTACAGTTTGAACAGATCTAACAGGGTATCATAGTCGTCATCAGATAAGTCAAATCACTGTATCCAACCCACAACACAAAACCAAGCCTCTAATCCATCAGAGAAGGCTGAACATGACAACACACCCAGACAAAGTCTTGCATCGACTTCTTCAACTACCGACTCATTTTTTATTTGTTAGCAGAGGTTTTGGTATAAAAACCAAGTATTTCCCATTGTGTGGTGCATGTGTTAGAATAATTGAGAGGGGGGTGAATCAATTATCCAATGTCCCAAAATAAAATGTATAATCCAAAACTACTTCTATAATTTTTGCTCGTCAGTAAACAATAAATACTTTCACTATTTGTGCTTTTACCAATTGCCAGTCAAATAGTATAACAGTTACCAATCAAATCTAATATGTAACATGTAAATAATGATAACAAACAAATATCACAATCAACACATAACACAAGAGATTTAATGTGGAAACCCTGTAAAGGGAAAAACCACTTGGGACCGGCAACCCAAAATTGTTTACTCTTCTGAAGTGAGGTCGGTTAAGACCCAACCTTGTTAAAGGTTTAAAAACACACTGTCAGGTGTGACCTTGTTAGAAGATTTTAGACTATAATTTATCGTCCAACCAGCATTCACTATGGGGTTGACAGGATAACAATGTTCATTCTATGAATGATACATCATAAGACTTTTAGAGTCCACTTGGTTAAGAGATTTTGACTGTATACAATGGTTAAATATGTAACAGTAAATGATCTGCATTAATACAACTTCAATTGCAGATTACATATCAATATTTAGTCCATACAAATCCTTTTGATCAATATTTCACTTCAGATTCAATACTGTATCAACTTACTATCTATCGGTAATTGCTCTTTGTAGCTCGGTAATTGTTCTGTAGCTCGGTTCTTACTTAACTAGTATGATCAGAATGCATGAAAACCTTGTTCACGAGATATTCCTGCAGTTTCTACTTCTTCCGGCATCATTCTTAAAGAAATTATGTTCTCTTATATAGATGAGTAAATCATTTTCTTCTCCACCATCAGATTTTGCCACTTAACCACATTCATAGATTTTGCCGCTTCAAAATTTCTCGGTACTTGTGTCAATAACACATTTCAATCTACTTCGTTAGATCTTCCCTGAATTTTGTCATCCATCAATCTTTGCATTAACCCATTCTTCATTCTCTAATGCAACTTTCACAGTTTTAGGTTCAAATTCACAAATTAAACATGTACCTTTTCTTGTTTTGCTTCTAGTTTGCATTCCATCATGTTTGTCTCCAATGATTTGTGTTTCAGGATGGTGTCTTCTGAAAAAACTAGCCAAAACTTGATTTCTCCTTTCTTGCTCATCCTGATCATGGTCATTTCCTTTCTCAGTAGCTCCATCTTGTTCCTTGGTTTGTGTTGCCTATTGTCCTGCATTATTTCCTTGCTAACCAGTTGTTACAATTTGTGGTGTTGGTAGATACTCTGGATGTTTAATGTAAGTGAATCTACCATAGTCTTCCGGTTCCTTTGTACTTTCCTCTGTGTACTTGTCATCAAACTCATCAACATGAACATTAGTACTTTCAACTATCTTATTTGTAACCTTATTCAAACATTTATGTGCTTTACTTGTAGTGGAATATCCTAGAAATATCCCTTCATCTCCTTTAGAATCAAATTTTCCATTTCTTTCATCTTTCAAAATAAAGCATTTACTTCCAAAAATTCTGAAATAACTTATAGTAGGTTTGTGTCCAAACCATAGTTCATAAGGTGTCCAATTGCAGTCCTTTAGTTGTACTCAGTTAAGAACATACACAGCTATACTGACAGCTTCCCTCCAATATGTCTGAGCAACATTCTTATGTATCATCAATGTTCTAGCATAGTCAATTATAGACATGTTCCTCCTTTCATCAATGCCATTTTGTTGAGGTGTCCTCAGTGCAGATGCCTGTCTTTTGATTCCATGCTCATTACAAAAATTAGTAAATTCATCAGAGATAAATTCACCTCCTCTATCAGATCTTAAGCATTTTATTTCCTTCCTAGTTTCTTTGTCTACCTTGGCTTTATACCACTTAAACATTTTGAAAGCTTCAGATTTCTCTTTTAGGAACATAACAATCATCAGTCTAGTATAGTCATCAACAAAAAGAATAAAATATCTATCACCAAAACAACTCTAAGTTCTCATAGGATCACATAGATCGGTATGAACCAACTCAAGTATCTTCTTTGTTGAATAGTCTTTTCTTTTAAAACTAGACTTAGTCATCTTACCTTTATGATATTCATGGCACATGGCATGATCAAGTTTTTTCAAGTTAGGCAATCCTCTAACTCTTTTCTTTCTACTAATCTTGATCATGTTGTCAAAGTTCACATGGCATAACCTTCTATGCCACAACCAAGCATCTTCATCCTTTATTAACAAACAAGAAGGCTGATCCATATCAAGATAGAATAGATTACCTTTGGATTGTGTACCAGTTCTGACAAGTCTTCCTCCATCATCATAGATCTTCACCTTTTTGCTCTCAAAAGCTAGTCGATGGCTTGAATTGTTCAACTGAGCCACACTTAACATATTATAGTTCAGTCCATCTACCCAGTATGCATTTTCACATTGTAATCTATCATTGATCATCGGTGAGCCTTTACCTCTTACAATACAAGGTGCATCATTTCCCATTCTCATAGATCCTCCATTATATTCAAAAAGATGATCAAAATTCTCTCCATCTCTGGTCATATGATGAGTACAGCCACTGTCTATGATCCATGTATCATTTCTGCTTACTTTAGAGATCAATGTTGTCTCTTCATGTTTCTCTTCTTCCTCTGAATCATATTTCATAGCAACAAATATGACTTCTATGTCATCATCAAAATTAGATTCAGTTTCAATATCTTTGGCTATGTAACATACCTTTTTTCCTTTTTCATCTTGATTGTCTTTGTTGTTGTGTCGGTAGCCTCTATTGACTCTTCTCCCATAGCTTCCTTCAGATCGGTCTTTGGATCTATCATCATATTTCTTCTGAGGACATCTAGCAGTGATGTGACCGACTTCTTTACAATTAAAGCATGCCAAAGGTAGCTTACCTCTATACCTTCCTTTTCCTTTGGGCAATCTCCTGGCCATAAGTGCTTCAAGCTCATCAAGTTCATCATTGGTATTGTCATCATTGTCACAATTCTTACTATTCCTGCTAGACTTTCCAATCTTCAAAGAAGACATGAAAGCAGATTCAACAGAAGGAACAACACTATTATAAAAATTGTTTAATTCAAAGGTTGTAAGTTTACCAATCAGAGTGTCAAGAGTAAGGTTGGATGTAGCTCTTGTTTCATGAATTGCATAAATCCTAATTGCATAAACTAGTAGCAAAGTTCTGAGAATCTTGCTTATCACTGTTTCATCATCAATTACTCCATCAGATGCTCTAATAGCATGTACCACCTCTTTGAGTCTATTTGAATATTGGACAATGTTCTCACCTTCTTTCATTCTCATATCATCAAATCTGCCTCTCAGACTTTCAGCTCGGGCTCTTTTGACATTCAGATCTCCATTGTATATTTGTGCTAATTTATCCCACATTGCTTTGGCAGTCGTGCATGTCTTAATATCTTCAAATTCAGTGTTAGTACAGGAAGCAACAAGTTCCATCATAGTAACATTGTGTTCATGCTTGTCCTTCAGTTGATCAAGAGTTAAGGGACCAGTGGGTGTTTATATGTAGCCATTCTCCATTAGATCTAGTGCAGAGTTCCCAATTCTAGATATGTGCAGCTTCATTCTGCTTTGCCATATTGTGAAGTTCTCTTTGTTTAGTTTTGGTACTTCCCTCTTATACATCTTGAGACCTTTATGCTTAAGTCCTTAAAACTCTATTCCAAGCAACCAGCGCTCTGATACCAATTGTTAGAATAACTGAGAGGGGGGTGAATCAGTTATCCAGTATCCCAAAACAAAATGTATAATCCAAAACTACTTCTATAATTTATGCTCGTCGATAAACAATAAATACTTTCACTATCTGTGCTTTTACCGATTACCAGTCAAATACTATAATAGTTACCGATCAAATCTAACATGTAACATGTAAAGAATGATAACAAAAAAATATCACAATCAACACATAACACAAGAGATTTAACATGGAAACCTTGTAAAGGGAAAAACCACCTGGGACCGGCAACCCAAAATTGTTCACTCTTCTAAAGTGAGGTCGGTTAAGACCCAACCCTGTTAAAGATTTACAAACACACTATCAGGTGTGACCTTGTTAGAGGATTTTAGACTAGAAGTTATCATCCAACCAGCATTCACTATGGGGTTGACAGGATAACAATGTTCATTCTATGAATGATACATCATAAGACTTTCAGAGTCCACTCGGTTAAGAGATTTTGACTGTATACAATGGTTAAATATGTAACAGTAAATGATCTATGTTAATACAACTTCAATTGTAGATTACAGATCAATATTTAGTCCATACAAATCCTTCTGATCAATATTTCACTTCAGATTCAATACTGTATCAACTTACTGTCTGTCGGTAATTGCTCTTTGTAGCTCGGTAATTATTTTGTAGCTCGGTTCTTACTTAACCAGTATGATTAGAATGCATGAAAACCTTGTTCATGCGATATTCATACAGTTTCTACTTCTTCTGGCATCATTCTTAAAGAAATTATGTTCTCTTATATAGATGAGTAAATCATTTTCTTCTCCACCATTACATTTTTCCGCTTAACCACATTCATAGATTTTGCCACTTCAAACTTTCTTGGTACTTGTGTCAATAACATGTTTCAATCTGCTCCGTTAGATCTTCCCTAAATTTCGTTGGCTATCGATCTATGTAACAAACATTATCTATTACCTCGATGTTATACTCTTGCCAGCTTATCAATCTTATTGGCTAAACTAATCATTTAATTCATTTTGTTTCACTCGGTTAACAAAGAAATGCGTCGGTGAACACTGCTTGGTTAATACTATGATCAGTATACACTACACTCCGTCGGTGTATAATAGAATTGCTTCATTTACTGACAACACTGCTTTGTGTCTTTTAACTCTATACTGCATCATAGATGAATGCAACATAATAAAGTCAATATCATCAAGTCATAGACTCATCAACAAGTTACTCAATGTGTTCCTTATCCTCATCTGTCATGTACATCTTTCCTCATGTAGATTTCTTTGTTCTTCACCTCTTTCACCTTTCTTCAGATATCTCGGTAGTAACTTACAAGATAAGTGTTGTCAAACTAGTTGACATCAATGACAACATAATACTGATTTAATCATATTACATATCTAATCAACAACTCCTCAGTGATCTTGTAATCACAGATTTTTTAATCAGATTCTAGATCAGTTGTAGTTCAACAGCATGTGGGACTGAATTTGCAATGCACCTCTACTGACTAAGTCTTCAAAGAGGCTCCATCCACCACCCTCTTTTCAAAGGCCCAACCCCATTGCTTCTCGCAACCCATAGTGACAACCCATTCACTGCCCCTTCACAGTGATAATGAAGCACCACACAATGAGCTTAGGAGAATCCACACACCTGGAAAGATCAAAATAATTAGTAGTCATTCATTGGTTGCCATGTGACAAAACTACCACATCAGATATGACTGACATCACCTTAGCATACACAAGAAAACACATCAACGCCTAGTCAATTGGAAAGGATGCCACATTAGTACATGTAAACAAATTATAATTTGATATGTCAACCAAACCTACCACAACAGATCAAACACAACATCCTAGTCATCAAATCTAGTCAGTTGCACAGTCAACAAACCTTTTATGCCTCAGGTTCAATTTCATGATTTAAAAGTTGACGTTCATCAAGTCGTCAAAATAAGCTTACTAGCTTTTAGTTGTGATGGACATATGAATATCAAATTTTATTTTCTATATTGATGACATCATCATTTGGTTTAAAAATTATGCCTTCACCATTTGAGTTTTTGAATTTGGAGGCCAACTTCAAATGCCCATAACTTGCTCAATATTTGTCTTGTTTCGAGCAATATTTTTAGATTTGGGGTAGAATTTTCTAAATTTTCGAGTGGTGGCATTAGTTTTTGATTTTGGTAGATTAGAAATTGCAAGTTTCATGACTATTCATGTCTAATCTTACATTTTGCAACTTCTAGAGCTTCATTTGGGCACATATAGTAACATTTTTTCAGTTGCATTTTTTTAAAGTGCATGATTTTTTGTCTACTTTCCAGAGCTGCAATCAATTTTCAATGATTTGGAGTGGAAATATCACTTTTAGAAATATGTCATTTGGGGCTATATATGCACTTAGTTAATCCTTGGATTTTAATTTTCTGATTTGCATAAGTGATTTGAAGGCGTTATCAGTTGTTTATAATCATTCTTTGGTTGCATTATGGACTTTTCAAAAGCCAAAATTCTCACTCCATATAACTATCATGACTGGAAAGAATCTATTGTTATTCAACTATTACATTATGGTACTGAAATCGCATTAGGTATAAATATTGAAGAACTTGAAGCCTTCATTTCTAGGAGAGTTCCTAAGGGAGTTGGTAAGTATGGAGAAAAAATATCTTTGAAGTGTTTTTCATGTAACAAGATTGGTCATTTTGCATCTAGATGTCCTAAAAAAGTTCATAAGCATAAGATGGTGAATTTCATTCCTAAATATCAGAAGAAGTTCTACCTTTCTATTGAGGAAGTTGTGATAGATGATTAATCACAGAAAGACTCTAAGATAGATGATGAATGGGGAGTCATTTCTATTAAAGAAGAAGATATTGTCTTGAATGAGGATAAAGCCTTGGTTTCACATGCTGATGAGAAATTTGAATTGGTTATTGATAGTGGTTTTTCACATCATATGACCGGTGACAAAAAAAAAAGTTCGTAATTTTGGAAAGATACGATGGTGGCATGGTTAGATTTGGAGATAAAACTCCTTGTATGATCCAAGGAAGAGGCTCAATTACTCTTGATGGTAAGTGATGAGACAATTCACTGTCTCTATTTTGTGATAATCTTTATGCTCTATTAAAACATTTCCAATACATTCATGGACCTATAACTATGTGAACTTGTGATAAGTACAGTTAGAACCACCAAGATTATGGGTAGTTAGATATGACATGTTTTGCTGAAAATTATATATAAATTGTAGTACTTCATATAGCTACTTTAATTTGTGTTCTAATATTTGGGTAATAATTGACTAGTTGACTTGTATACATATTGCATGCCACTAACCTGCCAGGAAAACAAGGAGCAGTTGGAGAGTGGATCGACCGCATTAAAGAAGAGGCTTTGAAGTTCCAACTATGATGAAGAAAGCCATCACTGTACTTGAGGATCATGCCGCTATTGGAAAGGAGACATCATTCTAGAGAATATAGGAAACAACTCTGCTATATTTCCTTAGTGCTCATTAGTCTGTTAAAACCAATTATCCGAACTTTATTGTACTCTGTCGTGGTTGTTATATTTCATTCTTCTATGGCGAGACTTAGTCAGAACTTACTTTCATGCTTTAAATAAGTGTCAACCCTCTATATAAAGGGATTTTATTGGTTTAGTTGTGTAATGAGAAAATATACATATTTTTTGTGTTTAGTATAGAAGAACGACTCTTTCTGTGTTTCATGTATTGTTCCATTACTATGTAATCAGTTTATGACAATATAATGAAAGAGTGATTTTGAAGTATCTTTTGTGTTAGTAGTTAGCAGAAGCCAACCAAGGGGGCCCACTTGGAAGGTGGAGTAGATCAGGATAGAGTAGAATTACTTTTTGCATTTTCCCATGCTTTCAAGTAGAAGTTACTATTTTACTCTTGCAGCATTGTTACTGTGAATGTTCCTACAACACTTGCAGAGATAGACATAGTGAATGCTTTGAGTTGGTAAATAGGCTTAGGTTAAGTTTACAAGCTTTTAGCAGTAATTTCATTAAGTAGTTAAGTGTACTTACTTTCCTACAGCAATAGCATAGGTTTCTTTCATGCATTTTATCTTCTTGCAGCATAGGTAGTATGACTCTTTAAGGGACTTAGTGCACAAACTGTGTTGTCCCATTTCAAGTCTATGTCCCTGGGTTGACAATATAAATGCATTTCATGATGGGAAAAGTAATCCTTAGTATGAATACATTATTCCTAAGAGAGACGATGACATGATTATCATTACCTATTATGAGACTATTCATTTTCGGCGCCCTTGTTGGGGATGGTGTCAAACTCAGAACCTTAATGAGTCATTAATTTTTAAGATAGTTTTCTATTCTTAGTCAATAGTTATTAGTTGTGATCTTGATTCATGAGTTCATTAAATTAGTTTCATGCATCGAAGAAGGTGAGATGTTCATGGTAGATTTCTCCCAAAAGAACCTGTTAAACTGAAAGAAGAATTTGAAGAACTTGAGTTACCATTTCTTGACACAAGTCCTGAGTTTGTTGTATCATCTTCAATAGAACTAGGAGATCCTTTTGATCCATTTGACCTTCATCCTTTTGTAGAGATATTAGCTAGTTTCCTTGATAGTTCTAATCCAGGACCACCTATTGACCAAAACCTTTTGGTTAATAATACTTGCCAGCCATAGTTTCATTATCTAGCACCTCCAGTAATGGTAGCTCCTACCTTTCCATTTCCTATTCCAAGCCTTATCAACAATCCTAATCTCAAGAGCATACCTGCTTCAGCCCTTCCAAAGTTCTATGGCCTTATTATTGAGGATCCTGACACCTTTTTGTTTGAATTTGATATTTTGTGTCAAAGTTTTGACTATAACACTGATAGTCATAAGCTTAAGTTGTTCCCAACAATATTGAAGGAGTCAGCTCTCAAATGGTTCATGGGCTTAGGGGAAAATGCAGTAACTAATTGGGATGGGATGAGAGATTTATTTCTACATATATATAAGGAATATTGTAAAGGAGGTGATTTAAAAGGAGATGACATCTTTTGAATGTCACAAAAAGAAGATGAGACCCTGGAAGACTACATATCATGCTTCTTATACAATCTTTAGAAGAATCCTCAACATGCACTGCAGGAGGATTCACAAAAGTTAATCTTTTTAAGAGGAGTAAATGATAACTTCCTAGAAGCATTGGACCTTATGGCTGGAGGAGATGTATCCGAGTCTTCTTAGGATGATCTCAAGAAGATTTGTTTGAATTATTCCAGAGAAGCAATAAAGAAGGGTAGTGGGTTCCATCCAACACTTGCAAAAGGAAGTGCCTCTAACATTTCAAAGATAGAAATCTCCAACTTACTATCAAACTTCAAGAAAGACATCATTAATGATGTCACTACACACCTAGATACGATGACTACCAAGAAGAAGCATGAAAACATGGAGGCACAAATCATTGTATACCATCCCCATTGCTACAAGAAAAAGAAGGATCATCACTGCAAGACTACAAGTTGGTCGTGAACTTGGAGAATCAACACCTTCCAACTGAGTACTTAAAGATAGAAGGAGAGGACGAGAAAGTGCTCTTTGTTGCTCAATGCTGATCATGGGCCATGAGACAAGGTATGCCTCAAGACCCACTATAAATTTCAAATCCTTATAATAGTTAGTGGAAAAACTAGAATGTCCAAAACCCTCCTCAATATACGCAATCTACTTGGAATAATGCCTAGCCCAATAATCAATAGAACCAATGGTTTAATCCACAACAACCCTAATGGCCACAACCTCCAAACCAATGGAAATCGCCACAAGGAAATTGGTAGCCCACTAACCAGTGGAGAGGACCTCAATAATGGCCTAATCTGAATCTTGGGTATCCACCTTTTCCACCTCCAGTGAATCCACCTGCAATTATGCCACCTCCAGTAAATACATGTCCTCAAAAGTAGACACAGTTACCTGCTCATCCACAATTGAATCCAAATAGTCAACAATGGAAAAAACATATGTATGCTACTAATGCTCAATAGTACCCTACTTATGCACTCAACATAGCCAATATACACCTAATATTAGGTACTACCTTGCCTACACCTGAACTCCCTCTTATCATGGAAGTGCCAGACCTTCTTGCAGCATGAGTACCACTTCCAGAGAATGCTTTTACAAATATAGTTCCCCCAACTAATGTCTCTAATCTAGCTAATGTTTAGACATTAGTAAAACCTCCTTTTCCTCAGAGGCTTAGCCTGGACAAACCTATACCCAAAGAAGACCAACCGTTTGATATCCTTGACCAACTAAAAAGTATGCATGTCCAGATTCCTTTGTTTCAAGCCATTAAAGATGTTACTATCTATGGAAAAGAAATCAAGGAAGCTTTTCTCAAAAATCTTGGACAAAAGAAAAAGGATCCCAAAATAGTTCATGTTATAGGACAACTAGCTGATATCATGTTGGGAAATCTTGTAATTCTAAAATATTCTAATCTTGGGAGCCTGGTTATTAATATCATCATTAATGGTTAGTATGTCAAAAGTGCTTTAAAAGACTTAGGCATTGCCACTAATGTAATGAATAAGGATACTATGAATAAACTAAGTATAGATAGATTGTGAATGACTCTAACAATCTTGCAACTTGTAGATAGTTCTACTGTCACCCCTAATGGGATGATATAAGACATAATAGTTGCCCTAGACTCCTGGGAATATCCTACTGATTTCATGATTTTATCACCCAAGGTCAATCTTGTTGGTTACCCTATTATTCTAGGATGACCATGGTTAGCAACAATTGATGCCAACATTAGTTGTAGATCAAGTAACATGACAATTTCAGATGGGCAAGCAACTAAGAAACTAGCATTATATCCTCCAGCTCAACCCAAGCCAAATTTAAGCACCCCTATATGGCAAGATTTAGGAGATGGGGAAGAAGAGTTGAACTATGTGGCTCAACTCATGAGGTTACATAGGAAGTCTTTTCTAAATTTGCAAGAGGAAGATGTTGTGATTAGGAACATCCTTAATAGAAACTTTGTTGTGATCAAAGACATATCTGAGAGCTCTGTGTTGGAGTTAACTACCTACGAGGACCATGTTGAGGACTGTGTTTTTCCATCATAACCCAATATTATCCATCAGTTACTACCTTGTGAATTATTTACAAGTGCTATCTCTGAAGTGTCCATGCTTAACCTTACCACTATTGTTGAGCTTTCCAAGGGTCATAACCTTCATGCTAATAACAAGTTGCCTCACAACACTTGGAGAAATTAACCAAACTCCTACAAACACATGAAAAATCCTTTGCATGGGACTATGGGGATATGAAGGGACTGAGACCCACACTTTGTACTTACAAGATTTATATCAATGAAGGAATTCTACCAGTCCACTAGCCTCAGAGGAGGATTAACCCAGCATTAAGAGAGATAGTCAAAATAGAGTTACAAAAGCTGCTAGATGTTGGCTTTATATATCCAATCTCTGACAGTAAATGGGTAGCACCTTTGGTCATATTTCCCAAAAAGGGGGGTAAATGGAGAATCTGTGTAGATTATAGGGAATTAAATAGAGCCCCAAAGAAAGATCATTCCCCTTACCTTTCATTGATCAATTACTTGATACTTTAGCTGGTAAAAGGTATTTTTCTTTTCTTGATGGATATAGTGGATACAATCAGATTAGTAGATACTTTAGCTGGTAAAAAGTATTTTTCTTTTCTTGATGGATATAGTGGATACAATTAGATTAGTATTGGTCCAGAGGACCAGGAAAAGATGGCATTGACATGTCCCTAGGGAACTTATGCATATTTTGTCCTACCATTTGGGTTGTGTAATGCTCCAGCAACATTCCAAAGGGCTTTAATTACTATTTTTGTTGACATTTCACATGATTGCATGGAGATATACATGGCTGATTTTACAGCATTTGGGGTCACTTTTGAAGAAGCTCTACAGAATCTAGAAAAGGTGTTGATTAGGTGCAAGGAACACAATCTCTCTCTCAATAGTGAGAAATGTTTTATGTTGATGCGGGAAGGTGTTGTACTTGGACATTTCATCTCAGCAGCAGGTATCCAAGTAGACCCAGCCAAAATTGAGGTAATTCTCACATTACCCAAACCTACTAAGCAAAAAGATGTAAGATCTTTCTTAGGACATGACGCTAGCTATTACAGGCATTTTATTCAGAATTTTAGTCAAATAGCTAGTCCTCTATACACCTTTCTTACCAAAGAAGCTGAGTTTATATGGACATCATCTTGTGATGACTCCTTCCTACAGCTTAATTCACTTCTAACAACTGCACTAGTCCTTAAAGGGCCTGATTGGTCTCTCCAATTTCACATACATACAAATGCTTCAAACTATGCAATAGGTGTTGTGTTAGGACAAAAGCCTAGTAACCTTGAAAATACCATTTACTATATCAGTAAGAGCCTACATGGACCAGAATTAAATTACACAGTAACTAAAAAAGAATTACTGGCTGTAGTTTATGCCTAAAACAATTATGCCATTATGTAATAGGTTACCCCATCTTTGTTCACGTTGACCATGCAGCAATCAAGTATCTAATGAACAAACCTGCCATCATAGGAAGGTTAGCAAGACAACTTCTTCTTTTCCAGGAATATCATATAACCATTATTGACAAGCCAGGCAAGGAAAATATAGTGGTTGACTATTTATCCAAAATTTAGAATGCTGACTCAAACACTATTATGGTTGATGATACATCCCCTAATGAACACCTATTTTATATTGATATAAAAAATCCATGGTATGCTGACATAGCTAATTACCTTGCAACTAGTAAAATGCCCCCACATTTCTCTCCAAATGATAGATGAATGCTTGTTGAGAAAAGTTTCTAATTCTCCTAGATTGACAACACCTTATTTCATATTGGACCAGACCAAATCATGAGAAGGTGTGTGCAAGAGGATGAGACATATGATATACTCCACGCTTGTCATGATGAGCCATGTGGAGGCCACTTTGCAGCCAAGAGGACAACTCTGAAGAGCCTGACAACCAGTTACTACTGGCCAACACTTCACAAGGATGCAGCTAGCGATACAAGAAAATGTGACAAATGCCAGAGAATGGGTCATCCAACCAAATCAGATGAAATGCCCCTACACCCACAGGTGGTGGTAACACCATTTGACAAATGGGGTATGGACTTCATTGGTCCAATAGATCCTCCTTCAAAAGGGAAATCCTACATACTTATGCATAGATTATCTGACCAAATGGGTGGAAGTAAAAGCCATGCAGCATGCACGAGATCAAAAGGTAGCAAATTTTTTTTATGAGGACATCTTCACCCATTATGGGGTGCCAAGAGAACTTGTAATTGACTAGGGATCACTGTTTATATCCAATCTTATTACCGAACTCATGAAGGAATACAATATCAGGCACCAAAAGTCTATCCCTTACCATCCTCAAGCAAATGGTCAAGCAGAGGTCACAAACAGATAAATTGAAGCCATCTTAACAAAAATAGTTCACCTGCACTGACAAGATTGGAATAGCCGACTCACAAAACCAATCTGGGCCTACCACATAACCTGGAAGACAACCACAGGATTCACTCTGTTTGAATTAGTATATAGGAAGGAAGCAATGTTACCAATTGAATTCAAGCACAAGACATTGCAAACATCACTGGAATTAAACATCAATCTTCTTGCAGCGCAGATAGAACACCTTCTACACCTCAATTCCTTAGATAAAATGCATAAATCCACATTGGAGCGCACAGATTTGGTACAAAAAAAATGAAAGAGGTGGCATGATTCCCATATTAAGAGAAAATAGTTTCATGTGGGAGATTGAGCATTATTGTATGATTCCAGATTCAAAGACATTCTAGGAAAGTTACAGACCAGATGGTTGGGACCTTATGCAATTGAATACGTCTTCGACAACAGAGCAGTCTAGTTGACCATAATAGACCCAGTGCAATTCAAACTACTCATCAACAGACATCGGCTACGCCTGTATCACTAGCCCCAAACAAAGTAGGACTTCCTGTAGCAATTCTGTAATAACACTTCAGCAGTGCAATAGGTAACACTTCTTGGAGCAGAAGGTGGAAACCTTCTTCCTACAGCTTCAAAATAACATGCCTTAAAATTTCAACCATAATAAAACTTCATGTCACATGAAGTCCACTTCTCCATTCACTTTTCTTTATTCTTCTTTCCAACCCATTCTATTTCTCTCTCTTTCATCCACTCACCATCCATGTCATCCACTTTTTTTTCTATTTTTGATGTTTTTAATAAGAGCCATGTCAGCTAACACATGCAACCACCAACATCGTTTCACTCTCACCACCTTTTCTTTTGCGCGTACGATAATCAACTGCCAGGGACAAATTTTTAAATCTCTACTCACTTTTAGCATAGATATTTCGGTAATCATATTTAGTACTACAATAAATATATCATTAAGGCATTACGCCAGTTCCCCATCCCATGCCAAATGTACCAAGTGTGGACACTTGTAATTGTTTAGTAGGGGACATGGGGAAGTGTATTAAGTTCTAATGCCATTACTAAGCTATCCTTGTCACTTCCTTGTCATTTCAAAGCTATACTTAGGCCTTGTTTCATTAATTTCCTTTATTCTCACACATTTTCCGTACTACAAATATCGAATAATTCCCAATTTTCTGAAGTTGATGTGACCTGAAAAAGATTATAATTAAACTATGTGACAACTCATAGTTAAAGTTATAATGTCCTCTATTAAAATGTCATTATTGTTGTTTTATGCTAAAAATAATAGAGGAATTGCAAGAGAAAGGTTTGATTTTTCAAGAAGGGCATTTGAAATTCAAGAAGGAAATAAGGTATTTGTAGAATAAGAGAGATTGAAAGATTAATAAAGGAATTGGTGAGTAGAAATTTGGAGGTAGAATATTCAAAACAAATGGATGGACAACTACAGAGATGTGAGCCAGTGTATCATGGCCTTTTACTTGCAGACATTGAAGCATTTGGAAGGTTTAATGCATGTGGTTGGTTGGGTTATTTTCTACAATTATCAGATTTTAATGAAGAAGTGGCAGCTAAGTTTATAAATACTTTTGAGGAAGGGAAGGAGACCGTATGGGGTTTAATGATTGTCACAACATAAGAGATAATAGAAGAGGTCACTAGGTTACCAGCAATTGGGGAACATTACCCCAATGAACATGATGCTAGGCCATCACGAGCCCAGTTTTCCCTTCCAAGTGATCCTCCTTGGAGATTAGCAAGCAAGGGTACAAAATAATGTCTCTTCCTCTACCATACAATGAACTAGCAATGCATATTATCAGGTACCTAACATGTGAGGGAAGATTTTCAAATTTTCTTGCTCATCATTTTAAGCTACTTAGCTGCATAAGGCATAGTCTCCTAGTAAATGTCCCTAATTTCTTGTATAATATGATAAGTATTAGCGCTGAGGAGACTCAAAAAGGGAATGAAAATTTTGTCACCAACCATGCCCTAATTAAACTGCTAGTCTAAAAATCCCTTAGGGATGTCTCTCCCTTAGCATGGTCAGAATTTGTCTAGCATAAAACATTGCAACCTCAGGTTGACCCTGCTAAGCAACCCTTAGAAAATGATGCAGAGCCTTCTGAGCCCGTTATGGAAACAAATACACAAGAAAAAGAATTAGAATTAATTCAAGAAAATATACCTTCACCCATTTCAGTAAGTAATGTTCCTACTTCTTCTACAAGGGAAGGAAAATGGAAAATTGGAGAAGAAACCCCTGACCTTGGAAGTGAATATCAAAACCCTACGGTTCCAAAAAGAAAAAGAAAAAGGTCAAATCCTACAGCATATGTTCCTGTAGTAGAAAGGCCAAAAAGAACCCTCAAAAAGAAGACTGCAGAGGTTGCGAAAAAGAACGGTGCATAAAAGTCCTCAGATGCGAGGACAAGTGTCTCCAATTTCTCTAGAAAACCCAAGTGTTCCATTAGAAAAACCTACCACATAGCCTTATGTTGAGTATATTTCTGACAATTCCCCTAAGCAAACAAAAGTGCCTTCATCTCCCCAAAATTTGCAAGAACCCCAAAATCTACAAGAATCATGTGGTAACATATCACATGATGATCTGGGTGCACCTGAGGAAAGCCCTAATGTAGCACAAGAAAGCATTGCTGAAGATGTCCAGATGACTCCTCCACCAGACCCTGTTTATTCCCATATGTCTATTGTGCCTTATAAAGAAATATGGTATACTAAATATTTTCAATAAGCTTCTAAGGAAAAGAGAAAATAGAGCACCTAGTTGCAAGAATTTGGCCCTCCAACAATACAATCTATTCTCTTCAGTTTATATAACCAATTTGTCTTCCAGAAAACTTGGTAGAAATAAGAAAGGAACAAATGCAAAAAGAGATAGATGAGAAGCAAGAGGAGATAGAAGTTCTTAAGGAACAGGTAAAGAAGTAGAAGCAACAAATGGACCATGCTCTCAAACTAGTTGATTAGGTCATAGCCTGTAGACTGCCTCCCAGAGTTTATGCCATCTATTTGAAAGAGCAGTTCCTCTTATTTTAGCTAATGATGACTATGAAGAATATAGACTGTAAGTTTAAATCAGCTCAAGAATTCTATAGATTATATCAGACTCTTTCTCCATGGAAATAAAACTTACTTTGCGAGCTCTATCTGCATAATTTTTTCATTCCTCGTGAAACTGAATGGAACCCTTTTCTTTACATAGGTGATATCAATTTGAGAGCCCTAATGTCATGGATGCACAATGAAGGAAATTATGATAGGCAGCTAAATAACTATAGAGGCTTGGAAAAGTCTGAACCATTACCCTTAAGGGATGAATCGAGAAAATCTAATGTCCTCCTAAGAGATTGGCTTAACCTAACCTATGGAAGGCTGAAACCTAAAATCAAAGAAAAGGTCTTTGCACTCAAAGACAGGGTTTACAGGGAATATCAAGGGTTACCCTATTTTTCATTTTAAAGAGCTCTTGCAGGGGTAAGAAGCAGATGGAATAGGTTACCAGAAGCCTTTAAGAAATCAGAGCCACATAGCCCAATCAATTTCGAAGCAAATGGCAACAAAGAAACCAGGTACATGCAGTTAGGATGACAGACTAGAAGAGAACTATGGATTCCCCTGTCTTTCCAACCGCCAATGCTTTTATGGCCATTGTATGATATCAATGCCACCGGAGTAGACCATCTGTAGGAGGAACATCGTATTGATTATTAGGCGAGGACAAGAGGATTCTATTATACTTTTAAGAGTGGGAAGAAGGGAAAGACAAGTGTTGGTGATTTTAGATCTATAGCCATAAAATGTAATGCTTAAGGACAAGCATTATGTTTGTTAGGGGGCAGATGATGAGATAATTTGCTGTCTCTATTTTGTGATAATCTTTATGCTCTATTAAAACATTTCCAATACATTCATGGACCTATAACTATGTGAACTTGTGATAAGTACAGTTAGAACCACCAAGATTATGGGTAGTTAGATATGACATGTTTTGCTAAACATTATATATAAATTGCAGTAATTCATATAGCTACTTTAATAATTGGGTAAGAATTGACTAGTTGACTTGTATACATACCACATGCTACTAACCTGCCAGAAAAACAAGGACTAGTTGGAGAGTGGATCGACTGCATTAAAGAAGAGGTGTTGAAGTTCTAGCTATGACGGAGAAAGCCATCATAGGACTGAGGATCATGCCGCTACTGGAAAGGAGCCATCATTCCAAAGAATATAGGAAACAACTCTACTATATTTCCTTAGTGCTCATTAGTCTGTTAAAATTAGTTATCTGAACTTTATTGTACTATGTCATGGTTGTTATATTTCCTTCTTCTATGGTGAGACTTAGTCATAACTTACTTTCATGCTTTCAATAAGCATCAACCCTCTATATAAAGGGATTTGATTGGTTTAGTTGTGTAATGAGAAAATATACACGTTTGTTGTGTTTAGTATAGAAGAACTACTCTTTCTGTGTTTCATGTATTGTTCCATTACTATGTAATCAGTTTCTGAGAATATAATGAAAGAGTGATTTTGAAGTATCTTATGTGTTAGTAGTTAGAAGAAGCCAACCAAGGGGGCCCACTTGGAAGGTGGAGTAGATTAGGATAGAGTAGAATTGCTTTCTGCATTTTCCTATGCTTTCATGTAGATGTTATTGTTTTACTCCTGTAGCATTATTACTGTGGATGTTCCTGCAACACTTGCAGAGATAGACATAGTGAACGCTTTGAGTTGTTAAACAAGCTTAGGTTAAGTTTACAAGATTTCAGAAATAATTTCATTAAGTAGTTAAGTGTGCTTACTTTCCTGTAGCAATAGCATAGGTTTCTTTCATGCATTCTATCTTCCTGCAACATAGGTAGTATGACTCTTTGAGGGACTTAGTGCACAAACTCTGCTATCCCATTTCAAGTCTACGTTCTTGGGTTGAAAATCTAAATGCATTTCATGATGGGAAAAGTAATCCTTAGTATGAATACATTATTCCTAAGAGAGACAATGGCATGATTATCATTACCTATTATGAGACTATTCAGTAAGATAAAACCGATGATGTCTTATATGTTGAAGGACTAAAGCATAATCTTTTGAGTGTTAGATAACTATTTGACAAGGGATATGATCTATGATTGAAAGATGGAATATGCAAAATCATTGGAAGTTCAGGTACTGAATTCACATCAGGTACAAAGTCTAAGGGTAATATTTTTCATTTGAATAGTGTTGAAAGACGATGTTTAATTATTCTAGTTTGTGAGAGTTGGTTATGGCATAAGAGGTTGTGTCATGTAAATTTTGATAACATTGTGAAGATCAATTCTACTAGAGCAATAAGAGATCTACCTAAATTGATGAAGCCTACTAATGATATGTGTAAGGAATGTTAGATGGGTAAGAAAACTAGATCTACATTCAATAGAAAAACATATTCTTCAAATGGTTTGTTAGATATTGTACATATTGATTTATGTGGTCCATCTAGAACTAAGATTTATTATGGTGAAAGGTATTTCATAATATTTTGTTGATGAATAATCAATGATAATGTGGGTAACTTTTCTAAAGGAAAAATTTGAAGCATTTAACAAGTTCAAAATATTTAAGGCTATGGTTAAGAAAAAAATGGGTCTAAAGCTTAAATGTTTGAGATCTTATCGTGGTGGTGAATTCACATCTGGTGAATTTAATGCTTTTTCCAAAGAGCATGGGATAAGAAGAAAAACATCTGCGTCTCTGAGGACTCCACAACTTAATGATGTTGTGGAAAGAAGGAACCAAACTATCCTAAACACTACTAGGACTATGATGATTGAAGAGAACATTCAACAAATATATTGGAAAGAGGCAGTTAAGACTACAATATCCACATTGAACCGGGTATAAATCAAGGCATTGAACCGGTAAGTTATGATCTTTGGTATGGTAATAATCCTACTATGAAATAATTGATATTTTTGGAAGCAAATGTTATATCAAGAGAGATGAAGACTTAGGTAAATTTGATCCTACAAGTGATGAAGGTATTTTTCTTGGTTATTCTACTAAAAGTAAAGCATGCAAATGTTATAACAAGAGATTGAGAAAGATTGTTGAAAGTGCTAATGTCAAAGTTGATGAAAGTAATCAGAGATAAGCTATATCTTTTGAGTATGATGCAAATGATGAAGATATCAATGCAGATCAGGGAACACAAAATCCATCATAGAACCAATTGCAGATTGTTTCTAGAATTCATGATGATGACGATGAACCGGTGAATGATGCAAAAGATCAAGAATCAGGTACTCATGCAAATCCTAATATTATGAGGTATGTAAGAATGAATAGTTCTAAGAATCAGATAATAGGTGACAAAAATAAAGGTGTTTTGACTAGAAGAAGGTTAGCATAAAATAGAGAAGATATTTGTTTGATTTCAAAGATTGAACCTAATAACATAGATGAAGCATGTAATTGTGAATCATGGGTGAAAGCTATGGAAGAAGAGTTGGATCAGATTGAGGAAAATAAGACAGATTCATGTTCCCATACCTTTGAACAAGAACATGATCGGTACTAAATGGGTATTCAAAAACAAGATGAATGAAGATGGTGAAGCTATAAGGAACCAAGTTAGACTTGTTTGCAAAGGGTACTCACAAATGGAAGGTATAGATTTTGAGGAGACTTTTTCACCTATTGCTAGAATTGAAGCCGTTAGACTATTTCTTGCATATGCAACCTACAAAAATTTCAAAATATATCAAATGGATGTCAACTCTCCATTTACAAGAGGAAGTTTGTATTGAGCAGCCTGTTTGATTTTCTTTGACTGATTAGAAAGACATGGTCTGTCGATTGAAGAAAGCATTGTATGGATTGAAAACAAGCCCCTAGAGCCTAGTATGCAAGATTGGATAAGTATCTTCTTAAGCTTAGCTTCAACAAAGGTATTGCTGAAAATAATTTATATTTCAAAATTGATCATGAAAATATCTTGATTGTTGAAGTCTTTGCTGTGATGATATCATTTTTATGTAGTGACAAGTTGAGTAAGGAATTTTCTAATGAGATGTAGAATTAACTTGAGATGTCAATGATCGGTGAGATGAAATATTTCCTTGGTTTACATGTTACTCAATTAAAAAAAAAGGAATTTTTATGTCTCAGTGTAAGTATGTGAAAGAATTGTTGATTTTTTTTTGGAATGGATGACTCTAAACTTGTTCATACTCTTATGGTGTCTAGTTGCAATTTGACTAAAAATTGATGATTCACCTAGTGAAAATCAAACCAGATACAAAATAATGATCGGTGGATTGTTATACTTGAAACAAACTAGGCCTAATATTATGAACACAGTTTGCATAGTTGCTAGATTTCAGTCAAAGCCGAAGGAATCTCATGTTTTTGCAATGAAAAGAATATTCATATATTTGAAAGGGATAATTGACTATGGTCTCTGGTATCCTAGGGATGTTGATTTCGCATTGTTTTCCTTCACTGATGTTGATTGGGTAGGAAAAATGGATGATAGAAAGAATACAAGAAGTGGTGCATTCTTCTTGGGGAAGAGGTTTCTTTTATGGCAAGTAAAAAGAAAAATCATGTTTCTCAATCTACTACTGAAGATGAGTATGTTATTGCTACTATTAATTGCACACAAGTGGTATGGATCAAACACATATTGAAATAATTAAAGTAAGTATCAGTGAACCTATTTCTATTTACTATGATAACTCAAGTGCAATCAATATTTCAAGGAGTCTTGCATTGCATTAAAAAAAAAATTTATCCATTAAGTATCATTTCTTGAAGGATAAGGTCATTGAAAAGGAAGTCAAGATAGAATATGTATCTACTAAAGAGAAAATTGCAGATATCTTCATGAAGCCCTTGTCAAAGGATACTTTTGAGTATCTCTAAGGTAAGCTTGGATAATTTCCCCCTCCTGATCAGTGCTAGAGATACATTAAGATGCATCAGTCTAGTGCTATTACTGAGACTACTTTTCCTCTAGATTGGTTTTTTTTGTGGTTGCTACTTAAGGGGAGTAGTTAGTATTATGAGGTATTTTTTTTCAATTTTGGGAGAGATATTCAGTTTTTTTTTGGCTTCTTTGACTTAGTGCATATATGTTCCTTTTTCACTAATGTCAAATGGGGAGATATAGCCATGTCAAAAACTATGTAAATCTGAGAGAGAGAGAGAGAGAAAGAGAGAGAGAGAGAGAGAGAGAGAGAGAGAGAGAGAGAGAGAGAGAGAGAGAGAGAGAGAGAGAGATTGTTCTTTGTTGCAGAAGATTTAGGGAGAGATGTATTGTGGATATTATTGGTAGTATTGTTGATATGCTTTCTTTCTACGTTGATTTGGTTTTCACATCATATGTTTCCATAAATGCAAAAGGAGGAAATTGTTGGGATATTGTGCAAATATGTTCTTTATAGATCACTATCACATATTTGAGAGATGTATTGTCATTGATGTCAACATAATTATTTATTGTGATAGTATTGCAAAGATGTTACAGTAATGTTTAGTGGAATGATTGGATTGGTACAGCTATTGTATTGAAGATATGATGTTGTGTATCTAAAAATGTGTTGAGGTTTGTCTATACTTGATCTATGTAAATTTACAAAGGTTCATAGTAAGATTTGTGTCAACTATGGTTGATTTATCAAAGATTAGTATTTTGATGTTCAAGAAAAGACAGTGTGACAGTATTTGGATCAGTGTGATATTATTTTGAGATGCAAAGGATATGGAATGTTTAGGACTTGGATTTCTATCCTTGACATGATTTGATCATCGATTGAGGATCACAAGCTATATTTATGGAGTGACAATGTTTACTATTTATTGTTCTCGGTATACAGTGCAACCTGATGATTATAAATTTTGAGATAGAGGTATTTCTGGTGTTTCTAAGCTATTCAAAGTTGCTTTTTGATGTCTTATAATTGTGTTACATTCATATTATTTGATCTCATTCATTTGTGTGATCGGTTTGGCTAATTTACTTATGGCGTGCTAGTGTTCTTATTGTTCTTGGTTGACGTGGTTGGTGTAATGTGATACAATGGATCATTGCGTGATTTATGGATTTGTTACGTGTTTGAGGATGTTCTTATGGATCATTGTTATTTATTATCTTACATTCAATGAATCACATTATAATTTGAGTTGTAATGATTAAATATTTTGTAATTAGGTGTTTAGGTTGAGATGACCTTGTTTATTTTCACAAGGTTGATGAAATGTATACTAATAAGTAATCATTTGTAAGTCTGAAAGGAGAGAGAGTGTGCAATGTGTATTGAAATATTGGTGACTATGTGAAGAGGTATGAGTGGAATCTATAATTTAGGTAAAGATTTTTTGTACTTCATTGGAGTTGTATTGGCATGTTTGAGATGCTATCGGTTAGTTCATAAATCAGTCGATTGTTGTCCATAATAGATTGTTGTCCATTCAGGGTTGTAACCCTTGTTGTAATTATATGGGTTGTTTCCCTTAGTTGTAATTGAGTAGTGATCTCTAGGTAGTGTACCTGAATGCATGTGCATTCCCATTTTAATATTCCTAATAGGGTAAAGTTCTTTTAATTGAGTACATCATCTTGTGCATTTGATCCCCACTGTGGTTTTTCTCCTAACAGGGCTTCCATGCAAAAAATATTGATGTTGTGTGTTTCATGTATTTTGTGGATAAGTACTTTCATTCTTTACTTTCATATTTGAGATTAAAGGTTAAGTTTGCATAAAGTTTTGATTTTGGACACAATTGATTCACTCCACCCCCCTCCCCTCTCAGTTGTGTGTTACCTTGATTCTAACAAATAATAATTGAAATAATTTTAAAATTATTGATTTCTATAATTGACCAACTTTTTGTAAGGATAACTAATTTATAGTACCATTAGCTCGGTATAAAGAGAAGTGTATTTGCAAATTTTAAGATATCGTAAAAAGGATAATTTTAGTATTGCAACTATTCTACTCACATGGATGAAAAAAATTGCGGCTGAGTGTTATGTCATTAGGACAAAAACCCTCAACTCACTATTATTATTAATTACACAACTAAGCCCTAATAGGATCCTAATGTCATATTCATGGTCTTCCAAACAGACAACATTATTTTGTCTTATCAAATAATTAAGTTCTTTTTCTTTTCATGCTAGAGGATTCTAGAAAAATATAAATAAATGGAATGTAAAACTAATTTTTGACACTCGACCATAGCCATGCAAAAATTATCATGAAACAAAATTTAATATATCAATTTCTCTCACTTCATATATTTGGAAAATGATTGAAAGACAATAGAAAAATACTTAGGTGTTAAAAACAATGGCCTTGCAAGCTATTCTACTCATTACATAAGAAAAGTATAGTTCAAGGTAGTTCATAATCAAATACTCAAAACAATCTATACAACAAGACCACAATAGACATATAACATGTAACTTATGAAGTGGTTATTCTTGAAATACTATGCAAGTTTTGATAACAGTATCACCCAAGTGAAAAATAGGGATAGGTAATGTCTCCTTAGGAATGCAGACTAGAACATGGAAAAATAGGAAATGTCACCAAAAAAAAGAAACTAGATACATGATGTGTATAACGCCTATGACAAAAAGAAGCATAAACACCACCACTAGTAGATAAAAAAATCATGACTAAGATGTAGTTCTCTTGTGAGCAGTAGCATGGGAGATGGAAGAGGCAACACCAAGGAAGAAGGGAGAACAATGGGGATAACACTAATTGATAAAGATGAGAAATCAAGACCCCATATGGAGACAAATATTATTGAACACACACCAGATGTTGCGGGGGGAGGGGGGTGAATCAACATAAAACTAAAACTTCACTTAAGTAATCAATTATCTTAAATATTCACCACATAAAATATTAAGAAAATAATGAACTTAAAAACACCAAGATTTTATATGTGGAAAACTCAAACTGGAAAAAACCATGGTGAACACTTGCCCACAAAGATAAATCACTAATATATAATTGATTAGGGAAGGTATATGCACATGCATATTTTCCTAAGCACTACTGGAGCTTACCCTACAACCAAATGTACTATTGTGAAAATCATCACAAGTCCACTTTTTGTGGGGTGTAGCTCCTAGTAATGCTTGGTCAAATCTGCATATTTTTCACCTGTGCATATACCTTCTCTGATCAACTCTTATTCATTGGTTGTGTGAATAGAGGGCTCATTTAGCATACATGTTTGATAAGAGGCTTCTTTTAGCATACATGTTGGAAATAATGCTCTTTGAAATACTTAATGCATTTTTTAGGGCTTGTTGAGCTCCTTTTCTTGTTTTCGTGCTAACACTTCTAGTTCCAAGATAGGTGAGACTCTTACTCTTACTCTTCTAGTGCCAAGAAAGACCATGCCTGACAATATGAACCAAGAACAAAATAAGGAGATAATTTGTAGATTGTGGTCTTAGCTCAAAAGAAAAGGTGATGGAAAATTTTATTGTCCCTGCAAAAATTATAAGGGCTTAAACAATCGAAGACTTATAATCACAATAGCTGAGAGACATTATAGGCAACATGGTCACATTGAAGGGGAAATGATTTTTGTCCATTGGTTAATGTGGATTTCCAACTGGGGGAACATGGATGTGTGAATATCGAAGCAGAAGATAATGCTCCCATGGAAGAAGATGATCATGCGACAGAGAACACAATTGAAGATGTTGGTATTAGAGCAAATGATCATGTGCTAGAGAACACAATTGAAGAAGTTGGTACTGGCACAATTGATCAAGATAATGAAGATGATGATACTAGTACATCTAATCATGATGATGAAGATAACCTTGATATACCTATACTTGAAAAGGCATGCGAGCCCCTCTACCAAGGCTCCCAAACAACTCTTCTCTCGGTTGTATTGTTGTTGGTAACTTCAAGGTTGTGCATGGTTTACCAAAACCTGAATACAATTCAAATCACATATGCACATTCTCATCCTTTATTTTCATAGTAGAAACCTTCCAAAAACATTCTTCTTCAAATATACTTGACCATGTCACCCGCAAATACTTCCAAACCATAACATTTGAGAAAACACTTCAAACACCTCTAAACCATAGCGTTTGACCTCAATAAAAACCAAACATAATAATTAAACATATATTTCCAACAAATGCATATGAAAAGAGATATGATTCTTCTAGAACTATTACAAAAAAATAACAAGAATAACCTATATGGATGAAGAGCCTACAACATGAAACAATTGGGTAGAAAATTGACCCAAGGAATAAATGAAATAGGGAAACCATTTAAGAAAATAATAAATGCTAATATCCTTTGCATAAAAATAATACAAACAAAGTTCACATTTTTTTATTTAAAAAGAGATGCACATGAAATAATGATTTATTAAATATTGAAGCAAATCAATTATAAAGGTTCAATTTCTTACCTCAAGTTTGTGAGGAGAAAACCAAAGAACAAAAGAGGGTTGAAATCAACATATGAATGAAATTTGAACTCCCAATACACAACAAATTGAAATCAAACAATACAATCCCAAATTCGATTCCAAACATAATCCACAATCAATCTCGCATAATAGTTCCACAAAAACTCTTTAAAATATTGCTCAATAAAACTCAAAATCCATTCAAATAACACAAGTAGGAAAACTCTTCAATTCCAACAAAATCCCCTAAAATCACCTAAAAGGATATTGTAAAAATTCTCCCAAAAGAATGCATGTGAAAAACTATTCAATTCCAACCAAATAATAAAAAAACCAATTAAAACTTTATATATATTAAAGTTAGAAAATCACATGTATTTACTCAAATATTCATGAATATTCATTCAATATTATGTTTGAATTTAATAATCTCCTAAACAGTAGAAAGAATCCCACATAACAATGTTATACATTCATATCATTTATTAGATTTATTAACTATTATAAAATAAACATTTTTCAGATCTTAACTAATCTAAAATGCCACTATATATACTTTCCTTATCTCACAAAATTGGTATCAAGGGTAGCTTCTTAAGTTGATAAAATCTATCGTTAACTCATATCACCTTTTATATTAATTAAGAATTTGCGTACAAAAAAATTATATTAATTAAGAATTTTCGTACAGAAAACTTGTCACATTAGATTAGCAATCTAATTAAATTTGAATTTAAATTTATAAAAAAATTGGGAAAAAAACATATTCATGGTGAGTAATGAGAGTCTTATAAATAGGTCGCTATCAAATGAGTTTGGGAAAATATACTTTAGTGGGAAACAATATTTCAATATATTTATAAATAAATTATTATTATTGTCAATTTATAATTTCAATTTATTCTTAACTTTTTTATTTTTTGAAATTTTATATTTATACTCAAAACAAACATTAAATTGGTTAATACTATATTTTAACTTTTTCTTGTATAATGAAAAAGACTTTGATACCTAATTTTTTTCTTGTCCAAAAAATTGTGATACCAATCTTTAGATTATTGTACAAGAAAACATAAAACTTTTTAGTAAGGTTAAACAAATTCCATCATCATGAAAGAAAAGAAAAGAATAGTACAATTTCTAAGAATTTACTTGAATACTTATATAATTTCTTATATTTTTATTTTAAATAGAGATTTTGAACTTTTTGCTTTATTTTAAGATTTTAATTTTAATTAAATATTAAATTAACAAAAAAATAGTTAATTTTAATTTAAATAAAAATATTGAGGTTCGAGAAGGGGTGAGATGGGACAAGACTAATCCACTAGGGATGCACACAATCACCCACAAACCACATGCATTTGGTAAAAGTTTGATTTTGCATTATTTATTTTTAATTTGTATCATGTTTATTAAAAAAATATAACTAGCAATTTATTTAATATATCAAATTTATTTCTATATTTCATTTTATTATACAATGTTTAGTGTTTTAGAGAAATAAACTTAAGAAATTCAATTTCGTCATATTAATGACTATAATAAAATTTAAATTAATTAAGAGTTGAGATATTGAATGTAAGTCATAATTGTAAGGGGTTAGAAGGGTTTAACTTTTTGTCAATTTGTTGTGTATGATGAAGAATATTTTACTATGCATTATACTTGATCATCGTAGCTAGATTCTTGAACTAGATATATAATTTTCCAAGTTTGCATTGTAAACTTTGTGGTCTATTTTGGGATATGATCGTCACACAATTAAATTCTTAGACACTTTGTGAATGTTTGGATTGGTCCTATGATCTTTGAAAGTCTACTTATCTTTGACTACAATACATGTCAAAAATAAGGTTGTTCGTAAAATAAGCCTTAGGATTTATTGTGTTGGAAAATGAAGTTTATAAGTTTATGGATAATATGACAAACTCCTATATATATGAACATGTACTAAATATGTGTTTGGCATGGATGTCATGATGTAAAACTAATGTAAACAAGTGAAGATTACTTTGCAAAAATATGATCCAATCTTAATTTTTGGCCTTACTTGGGGTAAGGTCGTACATTCAATTAAGACCTTGGACAATTTGTATATATGTGATTAGTCCTATGATCTTTGATACCTAATTGTCTTTCACTACAATTACATGTCTAAAACAAGGGTGTTCTTAAAATGAGCCTTGAAGATCTATTGTGTTAAAAAAGGAGGCTTGACTTTCTAGATAATATGACTATTAATATGATTTAGAACAACAAAGAGGGAGGGTGAATCAGTTGTTCTCAGGTCCAGATGTATAAAAACAAACTTTAAACTTTTCAACAAATCAAATCTAATAACCAACACCTACTCGATCATTACTGATTGCATAATAGAAACATATAACAGTGCAGTCCACTTATCCAATAGCATCTAACTTGTAAAACACATAAATGTTCAAAACAAAACATTCACACAAGTATCAACACTAGGATTTATAGTGGAAACCCAATTAGGGAAAAACCACTTTGTAACATGTTACTATTATGTTCACTCTTCTAAAGTGAGCTCGGTGAAAAGCCAACCCTGTCAAAGGTTACAAACACACTATCAGGTGTGACCCAGTTAAAGGATTTAAACCACTCTGTTAAAAGTACGCCTTGTTATAGGACTTACATACACTCCATTAGAATGCAACCTTGTTCAAAGGATTTATACCTATAACTATTAGGTCAAACTCTGTTAAAAGGATTTTGACTGTTACAATGGTTAGAAAGTAGCAGCAATATTGATCTGAAAAACATACAACTCACTTTGCAAATATCAGATCTAATTCCATACACATATGTTGGCTTACTGACTATGAACCTTTACCATCTCCATCACTGATATGCTCGGAACTCTCTTCAAGCAATCACAAAACTTCTCCTTCAGCCTTCTCTGCTTAGACAGTCAATAACATCAACAATACTTCTAGCATCTACTTCTCTCTTCAACCTCTAGTTTAGGTTTCCTTAATACTTCCTCTATTAGGTCGATACATCTTTTGCCGCTTAATCTCCTTCGTAGATCTTAGGGTTAGGTCAGATTCATTGAATCCATCCTACATTATGTTCTTCGGCTATCCTTCTAGAAATATCTTGAATCTCTTAAAAGATTTACAATAAAACATTTTATAGTGCATTAAATGCTTTCATACAATCAATAAATAAAGTCAACGCGTTTTACATAATCCAAGAATTCAACAATGTCGGTTGGAAATCTAAATTCTTCCTCAAATGCAAAATACTGACGCTTGGTCAATACTGTGTTCAACTTCTCGATCTCCACTAGAAAGCTTGGTCACCACACAAAATGTATCCTCAGCTAATATTGTCTTCCTCGGCAAATAACTAGTGTTCGGTCAACAATGAATTTATTCAGCATATACTAGCTCGGTCGACACTAACAACACTCAGGTTAAACTAGATTTCTTCACTTTTGCTCGGTTAAGCCTACCAGTTTAGTCTTCATTCTTACTTAGATAAACAATACATTGTCTTATCATTGTGACACATAATCAAGTACTCATTGAAGTATCAAGATGACTCAACCTTTCCTTAGGTGCTATTGTTACTAACCATGCCTATCCCTTAGCAACACTCAAATAGATATAGTACTTTCTTAAATAGCAACAGTCTTACTAGTTAAGGTTTGACATCAATGACAATACAACAATTGCTTCAATTGCAGTTTTCAGCAATGGCAAACCCCAATGTAGATGAACAATCATTAAATATGTGTATGAAATTGATGTCATGGTGTAAAACAAATGTATACGAGTAAAAATTACTTTATAATGGTATGATCCAATGAAACTCAAAGTAGTTCAGTGAGTAAAATAAAAAGGTTATAATCAAATTTTGAAAGGGTTGATCTAGGGAGCAAGAAAGATGACATTTGAAATAAGGGACAAGATCATAAAACAAATTAGTCTAAGGGATAAATATGTACCCATAATTTTTGTTTAAAAATATAGAAATCCTAAATATTTAGAATAGTTTTTGTTTAAAATAAAAATAAATCCATTCAAAACCATAAAAGTTAAGATCAACTTATGTACAAAACAAGACCTTTAAAATTATAACAAATATAAAATATATGTTGGAAAAATGGTCAGCGCTCCCCTCAGGATTCGTGACATGGCTTAACTGCCTCTTGTGTCTTATATAAGTCTAGTGGTTGTATCAGGCATTAACAAGTCGATCTTTTGGTGCAACGACAACCACTACTTGTAACAAGTGGTATTAGAGCTTGGTCACAGGTTTGAATCCCTTGAGGTAACATTGATGGGGAGATTGTTGGAAAAATGGTCAACGCTCCCCTCAGGATTTGTGACATGGCTTAACCGCCTCTTGTGTCTTCTATAAGTCTAGTGGTCGTATCAGGCATTAATAGGTCGATCTTTTGGTGCAACAACAACCACTACTTGTAACAATATACATTCATACATGCATATATTATGATTGTCTTAACATTATAATAATTAAAAAATATATTTTTAATTATCTTTAAGAAATAGTGTAAAATGGAATTGTGTGTGTATGTGTGTGTGTAACATATACATGCATACTTCTAAATACCATCTTAATTTTCTTATTTAATTATATTTTCTTAAGATATATTTGATCTTAAATATAGTTTTTATAATATTTATTTATTTTTCTACATTTTTTATTATTATTTTCATTTACTAAAACATCATAGTATCATCTCTAAATTTAAACAATTGTATTAATAAACATAAAAGATTTTTCAAATGTGACTGGTTGTCTAAGATGGTCACATTAGTATTAATAATATGCCATCTCATAATGGTATGTACTCCTTGTACGTGGTGTTGAAAAGACTATTGTAGGTGGGAAACTATACCTTGCATGAGCCTAATTTCTTGGGGTATGGGGTGTGGTTTAATGATTTTACCCAACCGAGTGGATATGCACTTATCTTGCCTTTAAATCACTTTGTGATAATGACAAGTTTCCCTAACTGTATCAAGGGTTACAATTTCCTTCCTTAGAGTTAATTACCCTATGTATTATGTTACAATGTTGGGAGGGACCAAGTCCACATCGAGCCTGGAAAGCCAGACGATTTCAAGAATGACCCCATGGTGTGGCATATCTATAGGAGGGGGGTTTGACTTCATTGAATCCATTAATGGATTCGATGAGGGCTTGTCTATCTAGTTCGTGAGCTCTTGGGAAGATAAGAGAGTTATTGTCTAAGGGGGTATCTCCTTTGAAATCAATGAGGAGGTCATTGCCAAGGCTATTGGGTTATCTACTGATGGAAGGAAATGGACGAAGATCAATTGAGTGGTTGATAATGATAGTTTGAACAAGCTCTTTAAAGGAAGTGAGGCTCCAGTCAAAATCTAAGGAGAATATGATAGAGATCATCTTCCACCACCTTGGGACTAGGTTTGTCTGATCCTCATGAAGTATTTCACTCTTGAAGGGTGGTTTAAAGTCTTTAATTTTACCATATTCCCCTCCTTAATCATTTTAGAAATCACGAAATCATCTCATTTCCTTTCTTCTTGTTAAATTCTCTTTAGAGTTTTGTGCTTGATGCTAAAGAAAGTGTTTGTACCCAAGGTAATAAACCAATCCCATTGCATCAAGGTCTCATTTTTAGGAAATACCACTTCAACCTGGCACTTTGCCCTCCCAAACCCATTTTTGTCTACAAGGCCCATGTTTCATAGTCTCCTAGCTTACTAGCATCATTGAAATGCTAGGCCAAAGAAAAAAGAAAGGCATCATGTGCATGTGAGCCCTTAAGATTCCCTCTTGTCCTAGCACTCTGGACATCTTGAACTCTAATATCCTTTCTCTTAATGCTTACATGAAAGGTAAAGAATCCATATCGTCTACCTCCAAAAGGAAGGGAAAAAATCCTCCCCCCACCAAGAAAGATAAATTTTATGTTTAGGAGGTGAACGGTGAAGATGAGGATGAGGTGCAAGAGTATCAAAACACCCCTTGTAGATCTAATAGATTGGCCACCAGGTCTGCAAAGAAAAGAAAACAACTGCTAGTTGATTATGATTCAGAGGAAAACACTAAGCAGGGGAATCAAAGTTTTGAAAGGGAAAGTGATAATGCTAAGACTACAGAGTGTGAAGACAATGAAACTGATGCTATTGGTAGTTCAAATAAGTCTACCTCTAATAGCTCGACCCACATATTTGATAGGGTGAAGGATAATCCCATCGATCTTGCTATAGACATGTTGCTAAAGAAGATAATCCAATTCTTCCTAATTCCAACTTGGCTCCTACATCAGATTTGGCTAACTTACAAAGTGAGGTGGACAATCTAAAGAATAGAGTTAGTGAAGTGGAACAAAAATTGGGGAGCATTTCTAGGTTTAGCCTTTGAGTGATGCAAAGTTATGAAACTTCCTTATGCTTGCTGCAACATAATATGACGAGCAAGATGAAGGTGATTACCAATATTTATTTGAATTCATCACATAAGATTGGACACGGGTGTTTCATTAGTTGGCCTCGACATCAGACCCTCCCATAATGCTTAAACATTGGTTGGTCGGGGTTATGATCCTCTACCTCTCTAGAGTTTTTGAGAACATTTCTCTTGTTAGCATGGTTGTCTTTCTAGACTCTAGTTCATTTTTCAATGTTGTTGGTAGTAGGGGCAAGATTTTGGTATTCTTTGTTATGTATGGTATTACTTCGTACTTCTGTAGTAACTTCAAGTGTTATACTAGGTTGCCTGACTATGACCTATGCTTACTTACTTTACTTGTTTTTCTCTCTAGACTACTTTTGATGTTTAACTACTATTAGTGTGATATGTTTGTAAACCCTCGATCTGTAGTTTTGTAAGGGTCAACACCCTTGTTTTGTTGTTGATTAATATAAAAAAACATAAAACATTTTAATTATAATACATCTTTATAACGAAATATTTACAATGTTAGAGTACAATATTGTAAGAGAAAAATAAACCTTTCTCATAAAATGTATGTAAATTAATATAAATTAAGTTAAAGCATTAAAATTAAGATGTAAATTATAAATTAAATAAATTACTTTACAATTAAATCTTTAATTTTTAAAACAAAAGTGAAGAATACATATGATGTAATATTGGAAATGAATGGTTTCTATTTTATATTCATTTTAAGTACATGGTAATATTTGAATTATCTACAAATTAAATTTGATCAACCCACTCGTTATGAGAATGTCTTGACCCACAAAAATGATCTATAACCTACAAGAATGACCTTGTTGATAGTGGATTGCTGCAACTTGTTTTGTCGTGATCTATATTCCTTGTTGCCTTTTAAGGACTAGAAGAATTGAAAAATATCTTAGGAAAATTGTTAGGTGTTCTAAAATGTTTTAATAAAGATTCAGGTTATTTTTATGTTCCAAAGCTAAATGCCCCTAGAACGATTGACCTTAAAGTGCTTACAATACTTAGATACACTTAATCTAGCAATCAATGATACTTAGATATGAAAATGATGTACATTGAATTCTTTTAGATACTAAAATAAATTAAATAATTGTGCAAAATATAAAAAGTTATCTCGAATAAAAAAATTGAGATATAAACTTTTAAGTTTTAGATCAATTTTGTACAAATGCAAAGTCAATCACAAAGTTTGAGATTGAATTATAACATGTAAGTGTGGAGAATGGATATGTGATAAATAAGAGACATGTAATGAATATCAAACATATAAGAACACAAGCAAACACCAATAGAAATTAATTGAATAAATAAAACTGTATATAAATGAGAATTGATAAAAATCGCATGCCATATAAAATTAACTTAAAACAAAAAGATAAGTAAAAATACATATATTAAAAATGTTTTTAAAATCCAATTATAAAAAACTATATTTATCCATAATTAAAATTCCATCAAGATAGACTCAAAATAAAATGAAAATTAACATTAATGGGCTCTTGTCTACTCGTGAAGTTGAAAGGGATCAAGTATTTTTAATACAAGGCTTCAACATCATAAGGGATGAGGTTGGGATTGTGTCATGGGTGAATTCGATATGGATCGTACCTTGGGAAAATTTGGCAGAATGGATACTCCTTAGTCCTTGGCTGCCTATATGAGATTCAGGATCATATACTAGATGAATTTGGTTGAATGGATACCTCTCATTTCTTGGCTCCCCATATTAGATAAGTTAAAACACCTTTTCCCTCAGTCCTTGGTTCCCCATATAAGATTTGGGATCATACTCTAAGGGCCTGTTTGGTTGCTAGAATTGAGCTGGAATTGGAAAATTTAAATACCAAAATTTCTGAATTCGCAGTTTGTTTTAAAAAAAATGAAAATGGAATAAGGTTTTCCAAATTCCCATTTTGGCCCAAAATGAGCATACGAATCTTCCACCTCAAAAGGTGGAATTGGAAAACCAATTCTAATCCCACTTTTTGATAAATCAAATTTTCAGGTCCATAAATTGTCCGTTGATCTTTTGCCTCTCTTGTCCACATATCTGATTGTGTTATTTTATTGTTTTTCCCTTGTGCGGAGGTCTCCTGATTGAAATATTTGCAGGGTTTTCCATCTATTTTACTATTGTGCGGAGGACTCCTAGTTGATTGATTTGCGGGTATTTTCCTAAATTCTTCTCAAATGCATTTCTGTAGATATATTTGAATCTCAAAGTCCAGTTAGGTGACTGGGTTTCATGGTCATTTTGCTAAATATCTTTGCGCATTTACTTTTACTGGTCGTCTTTGATCAAAATGGGGTTATATCTACTCTTTGTATGGTCATTTTTTATTCCCATGGCCATTTTTTTATCATCTTCCAAGTGAACCAAAGGGTTCCAGCCATATTCCAAAAACCATTTTTTGGAATTAAAACTTCCTGAATTAGCAAAATTCCAATATTACAGAAATCCAACATTCTATAATTCCAACAACCAAACATACGCTATAAATGAATTTGGTAGAATGGATACCTCTTAGATCTTGGCTCCCTATATCAAATCTAGTTTAAACAACTTTTCCCTTAAAAAAAATTTCCCTTAGTCCTTGGCTCCCCATATCATATAGCTAAAACAATGTTTTCCTAATTCCAGACTTCCCATATCAAATAGCTAAAACAACTTTATAAATAAAAATTCATAAAAAAAAAAAAAAAATGAACAATGAACAATAAAATTAACGTAACTATGCGAATTTCACCATTTGAGATACTGGCTCCGGAATATATCATCTCCTCCGGAATGTATGTAAAGTTGTTACCATTATAAAATGTATGTAAATTAATATAAATTAAGTTAAAGCATTAATATTAAGTTGTAAATTATAAACTAAATATATTATTTTACAATTAAATCTTTAATTTTTGAAACAAAAGTGAACAATACATATGATGTAATATTGGAAATGATTGGTTTCTATTTTATATTTATTTTAAGTAAATGGTAATATTTGAATTATCTACAAATTAAATTTGATCAACCCAAGTTTATGTTATGACAATGTCTTGACCCACAAAAATGATCTATATGACCCACAAAAAAGGATCTATATAACCTACAAGATTGACTTTGTTGATAGTGGATTGATGCAACTTGTTTTGTCATGATCTATGATCCTTGTTGCTTATTAAGGACTAGAAGAATTGAAAAATACCTTAGGAAAATTGTTAGATGTTCTAAATTGTTTTAATAAAGGTTTAAGTTATCGTTATGTTCCAAAGCTAAATGCCCCTAGAACGATTGACCTTAAAGTGCTTACAATACTTAGATATACTTAATCTAGCAATGAATGATACTTAGATATGAAAATGATGTACATTGAAATCCTTTAGATACTAAAATGAAACAACTAATCATGCAAAACATAAAAAGTTATCTCGAATAAAAAAAATAGAGATTTAAACTTTTAAGTTTTGGATTAATTTTGTACAAATGCAAAATGAATCACACACTTTGAGATTGAATTATAACATGTAAGTGTGGAGAATGGATATGTGATTAATAAGAGACATGTAATGAATATCAAATATATAAGAATACAAGTGAACACCAGTAGAAAATAATTGAATATATAAAACAATATATAAATGAGAATTGATATAATATCACACCATATAAAATTAACTTAAAAATTATTTATATATATATATATATATATATATATATATATATATATATATATATATATATATATATATATGAAAATTTTAAAAAATCTAATTATAAAAAAATTATATTTATCCATAATTATAATTCCATCAAGATAAACTCAAAATAAAATGAAAATTAATGTTAATGGGCTCTTGTCTACTTGTGAAGTTGAAAGGGATCAAGTATTTTGAATACAAGGCTTCAACATCATAAGGGATGAGGTCGGGATTGTGCCTTGGACAAATTTGATATGGATTGTACCTTGGGCAAATTTGCCATTATAGATACTCCTCAGTCCTTAGCTCCTTATATGAGACTTGAGAACATATCCTAGACAAATTTAGTTGAATGGATACCTCTCAGTTCTTGTCTCCCCATATTAGATAAGTTAAAACAACTTTTCCCTCAGTCCTTGGCTCCCCATATAAGATTTGGGATCATAGTCTAAGGGCCCTTTTGGTTGCTAGAATTGAGTTGGAATTGGGAAATTCAAATACTGGAATTTCTGAATTCGTTGTTTGTTTTTAAAAAATGAAAATGGAGTAGAGTTTTCCAAATTCTCATTTTGGCCCAAAATGAGCATATGAATCTTCCACCTCAAAAGGAGGAATTCGAAAACCAATTCCAATTCCACTTTTTGATAAATCAAATTTTATAATAAAAACTGGTCCACAAATTGTTCAATCATCTTTTGCCTCTCTCATCCACATATCTGATCGTGTTATTTTGTTGTTTTGCCCTTGTGCGGAGGTCTCCCGATTGAAATATTTGCAGAGTTTTCTAGCTATTTTACTATTGTGCGGAGGACTTCGAGTTGATTGATTTGCATGTATTTGCCAAAATTCTTCTCAAACACATTTCTGCAGATATATTCAAATCTTAAAGTCCAGTTAGGCGACTGGGTTTCATGGTCATTTTGCTAAATATCTCTATGCATTTGCTTTTACTGGTCGTCTTTGATCAAAGCATGGCTATATCTGCTATTTGTATGGTCGTTTTTTATTCCCATGACTATTTTTTATCATCTTCCAGGTGAACCAAATAATTCCAGCCATATTCCAAAAAGTATTTTCCATTTATAAAACTTCCCGACTTAGCAAATTCCAGTTAAAACAACTTTTCCCTTAGTCCTTGGCTCCCCATATCAGATAACTAAAACAACTCTATAAATAAAAATTCATAAAAATAAACAATGAAAAATAAAATTAACGTAACTTTGCAAATTTCACCATTTGAGATATAGGGTCCGGAATATATCATCTCCATTGCATTGTACTTCGCACTTATACTTTCTTCCTCGTCTATATATTGGATTAATTCTGAAATGATTTGCATTATTAAGAAGGTTTATGACTTACCTTGAAGTGCAATTCACCATGTTAATGAGCAAGCCTCTCTCATTCTTGTTTTATTGCCATCATTTCATTAAGGCTTCTCAAACTCTTAGTACTTGTTATTAATGTGGTGTCTGATCCATGACACCTAAACATGAACACATTTCTTCGTAACTTTCAACTTGGAGAGTCTTATGAACAGTTCATGTGACCCTAGAGTTCGGTCCACATCAATACTGCCCACCATTGCTAAAATTGGGCACCTCAGTCAGGACAGGGATTTTGGAGTGTAGGAAAGCATTTCTAGAGGCAAGCATACTGTTTTTGTCAGTTCAATTACAAGGGGTTCAGTAATTGGCTTCTCTTCAAGCTACAACTTTAAGTGGGAAAACTATGAATGCCAGATGGCATCCAATGGAGAGGAACCAGGCTAATCCACTGCTTTCCCCTGCATTCTTTGCAGTAATCTCCCTTTGACCCAATTCTCCCCTTTTTCACATTGGATCTCAAAATAAAAAATGAATACTGTTTCCCTGTGCTTTCTTGATTACATAAATCTCTTCGTTTTAACTAATATTCTGCTTATATGATAATTAGATTGATTGATTGGTACGGGAGTTCCAAGAGGTGGGGGTATCGGAAGCTCTAATGGCAGCTTACCCATAAGCCCGCCTGTATGATGCATGCACAAGAGTGTGTTTGTGATATTCATCAGTTACCCGCTTGGTTGGCATCACTTTGGAAAATCGGCAGCAAATATTTATGTATATATACATATTAGATAGGCATACGAATTTTTTCAAGGCTCTATATTAAAATTAGCTATAGGATTCCTCCTCCCTAAGTGTCATACTTCGATACACACAGCCATTTTCTTCCACTTTCTGCAGTTTATTTCCGACAGTTACCGTGCAAGCACATGCTTCTTGACAAACAGTCTTTGGCTGCACCGCTGTCACCGGTGTCCTCCTTAAAATTGCTTATTCTCAGTGTTGTGCTCTTTCAAGTTGGTTATTGTGTTGTGGGCATTCCCGGCCCATGCTCTACTTGGCACACTGTAATTTGGGTTTTTCTTAAAATTGCTTGCGAGCACTTGGGTTAAGTCCCAATTTGATTTGTTCTGCTTAGGTTATGCTTTAAATGCACTGGGTCCTCCTCAAGGCTGCTTCTCAAGGCTGCTTATTCTCACTGGAGTTCTGCTCGAATTGATTGTTTTCATTTGGATTCTGCTTGGGTTTGATTTCTTAGCTTGCCTCCTCTGTGGGATTCATTGTTCCCACTTAGGTTCTTCCCTTGCAGATCCATTCAGCTACATTCCGATCATCTCTGGCAACCCAAAGCGCCGCGTTCTCAGTTTTGTTATTGGGGGCCTTGTCTTTATCATTGATCTGCTCTGACTTGCAGGAATTTTAAGGACTGGATCTGTAATTCAGGGTCAGTACTCAGGAGCAACATATGAAGAGATTTGTAAGTCTTGTCACGATCTCAAGACTCTACCAAATGAGCTATACGGTTCATTTGTTCAAGTTGCAGAAGAATTACATTAGTTAACTTCGTTAAGGCGCTGTTTTATGTTTGTTTTGATGTTCATCTCCGTTTGCTTTTCCATTCTACATCTTCGATATAGGTCACCACTTTCGTGGTAGATGTGTTGCTCTTTCTTATATATGTTGTGAAATCAATCACATAGCGATTATTTCAGAAGCGCATATATTCAGTGCACTCCAGAGCCCTTGCCCTTTAGTGGTCATTTCTGAGACGTTTTTGCTTCTGAATGCCATCATGCGTGTGGCTGCAATCCATGTCATAATCCATCTGGGAAATAGAAAAGGCCTTATATAGTAAGCTTGCTCTCATTCCAAATGTAAAATTAACATTGCATTTTCCTGGGTCATTGGGATCGCCCGCCTCTGGCTATGATGCTTATCCTTCACTGAAGAATTTCTCTATAGCAAAGCTTTAAACTCTTGCATCCTAATAAGTCCGTGTTTGTGTTTGGCACATGAGCATGTCCATCTTAAAGTCAAAGCATTTGCATTGAACTGAACTCATGTCTTCATTTGTGTGCTGTGTCATAGGTTGGAACTGGTTTAGGAATTGAGTTTGATCTGTTGTTTTGGATAGGGAACTAACAAAGCATTGTCATAACATCCAGGTCTTTCAACTTTTGCTACTGGTTCACTACTGCATTGCTGAAGCTGGGTTGGGACATTTCCATGGAAAAAAAGAAGCTTTCAGGGGACGCAGTACTTTTGATACTCACTTGCAAGAGCAACAGCAGGGGGAATGCAAAGAGAGCAGAGCACTACCATTAAGGCCTCATAGTGTAACTATTACCGAATTTGGTGCGGTAGGAGATGGAGTTACTGTTAATACTCATGCCTTTCAGAATGCCATCTTCTACATTCACACATTTGCAGATAAAGGTGGGGCACAACTTTTTGTGCCCGAAGGAAAATGGTTGACTGGAAGCTTTAACTTGACTAGTCATCTCACACTGTACTTGGATGCAAAGGCTGTAATCCTTGGATCCCAGGTAGTCTATTATGCCATCCTTTCTATATTATGCCTTTCATTTCAAATGACACTTATGTTGAGTTAATGAGGTTAATCAACAGAGGGAAGTGGTCTAATATTTAGCATGTAGAATTAGGAAATTTGATTTTATTCACAATGCTTCCATCTTCTTAAATACACGACTACCCTCAGTCATCCTCCGAATGTCCAGTTACCTTTGATATGGATTGGAAAGGGGGAAGATTGTGCATGCTATCTAAGTAAAGATGAATGTCACCTGAAACCTTAACGGATGTTATGCATGAAATCTAGGAGGGAAGCCGTTGCATTTGACACTGTGATTGACATAAAATAGAAAAATGGAATTCATTGTGTAATTATCATTGATAAACTATATGAATCCCCGTTACTCCATTCTCATTTATAAAATTTAGTGTTCCCTTACAGGACTCTGAGGATTGGCCAGTCATTGATCCCCTGCCTTCTTATGGTCGAGGCAGGGAGTTACCAGGTGGAAGGCACTGCAGTCTAATTCATGGATCTAACCTGACAGACGTTGTAATAACAGGTGTGGAAAACATTTGGTAGAACGAACTCTTGAAAATTTTACTGAGAAGAAATATTGTCCGACTGCATACACCTCATACTTTGCCTTGTATATTTGGAGTGTGAATTTGATTTTATAAGAAAATAGTTTCTGAAAGTTTTGGACCAAGAGAGTTTGTATGTGCCTTGTTTCAATTGACACTGATATTTGCCCTTCGTCACTTTTCAGGGGACAATGGAACTATTGATGGTCAAGGAGCTATTTGGTGGCATTGGTTTCGTAACCATACTCTAGATTACACCCGCCCACACCTCGTTGAGCTGATAGATTCGACGGAGATTATTCTTGCAAATTTGACATTCATGAATTCACCATTTTGGACCATCCACCCAGTATACTGCAGGTTTGAAACTTAAAATACGTGTATGCCAGCTGCTATTCTGGATGCTGTCAGATCTTAGAACTGAATTCATGTAGAGGAATCTGTATAAATTTAGCTACGTATAACAGAGGATTATTATAGAGTGATGTAAGTTGATATCTTCTGTCTTGATTTACAGCAATGTGCGAATCAAGAATCTTACAATCCTTGCTCCGCTCGACTCACCTAATACAGATGGCATTGATCCAGGTAAGTTAATTTGTTCATTATAAATAACCAGATAAACATGGTTGCACCATATTTTGAATTCACTGTACAAGATATTGTTCTTATCCCATTGTTGCTCCCATTTGTGACCCCTGTTCTCTTTTTTTGTTGCTTATGATTTTCTCTACTTTTGCTGGCCAAAACTAAACCTTTTTTATCAATACTTAAAATAGCGAGGAACGTATACAAAGATGGCTCGTATGAACATATGACTAAGACTTAGTTTGTTTCAAGCACTAACACAAGACTAATACATAGCTCATTTTGAGCATTAACAGTTGATTAATACTGAGCTCCTTTTTTGCACTGCGCTAGAAACCAACAGAAGATCAAGAGTCACATCCGCATTAGAAGTCAACAATGGAAAACCAAGAGTCACTGCTTAGATGTCACTTTCGGGATTGAACTTGGGTTTCTATAATGAAAACCCAACCCATTAACTAATTGAACTCATCCTTTGAAAAAAAATACTTTTCTATATTAACATATTTCTTTAAACTCCATCCAAATATGTTACTCATTTCTGAAATATTCATTTTGTGTTATATATATATATCCAGTTGAGTTTATCTGCTGATATATAGGATAAGAATTGTCATGGCATAAATGACTAATTGCTACATGACCATTTTATCAAAAAAATAGAAGAATAATTTAGTTCTTATGATGGCCACCTCTCCACATTCTTCATGATCACAATTCCGTCAACAACAAATGCAGTTGGGTGAGACGTTCCCTTCTATAGTTTGGATTTTGGTTACAGGTATTTGAGCAAACCTTAGGATCTTAACCCCAGATCAGACAATTCTATTATTTGACTGAAGTCAAATATTAAGAATATCAGTATTATTATTGATTCCTGTAAGAAATATGAAGATTGGATGTACAACTCAGAAGCAAATATTTAAGTCTTTGAAGGAAGTGATCTTTGAATTATGATTTGTCATTTGTTTCCACCACTAGAAATTTCATGATTCTTCAATCTTTGCAAAGGAGGTCTTCTATTGGATGCTTCTTAAAATTCATTGATGGGAGCTGCAGATTATCTCTAACATTTGAAAGCTTTAAAAAAGGAACTCATCCAAATAAAGAAATAGTATTCGAATGGGATCAGTGAAGCCAAAGGCAGTCTTAAACATGTAAAAATGGAAACTAATGGAAATAGACATTTTTTTGATAACTTTGCTTGTGAACTTTTACACCATGCATATCTGGTGAATATCAACCAAGTACCATACATGATGAATTACTTGATGTAGTTTAAAATAGGGCCAACAAACCTTGTGGGAACATATTATAAAAATGAGGAACCTTGTTTTGTTTTGTTTGATACTTACAATTTAAGCATTTATGTCAATTGCAATATATTAAATTCCAAAAATACTTGAATTTTGCGAGATTCTTATGTGATTAATTATTGTTTGTGGACTACAAGTATGTTTAGTTTCTATGCTGCTAGTTCCATGATCAGCTCAGAGGATGTAAGCTGGCAAATCATGCATGTCATAAAAAATCATACAGCCTTCTCTATATTACTGCATTTACTTTATATGCCTCCAACTCTTTGATTGTGTCATCCTAGGGGAAGTTCAGTTTGCTGAAGATCTTTCACAGTCTGTACCATGAATTTAACATATAATCTCTCAATATAGAATGACAACCGTTGAAAAATCTTATGTTTGGATGGAAGATCATAAAGCATTTGCAAGTTGGTTTGTTAGTTCTGCTGTATAGAATGACTCTTCAATTGCTGTATTATTCGGATGTAGTTCTGCATAACCTCTTTCTCTAATAATGTGGCATTTATGCAGATTCATGCTCAGATGTCTGCATTGAGGACTGTTACATCAGCTGTGGTGATGATGTAATTTCTATCAAAAGTGGTTGGGATGAATATGGCATTTCTTATGGACGCCCTAGCTCGAACATTATTATCCGACGCATAATTGGTGAATCACACACAAGTTCTGGTCTCGCTCTGGGTAGTGAAATGTCAGGAGGTATCAAAGGTGTCCATGCTCAAGATCTTTACATATTCAACACAAGAAGGGGTCTAAGAGTTAAGACAACCCCAGGCAGAGGTGGTTATGTGAAGGATGTCTACATAACCAATGTCACCATGAAGAGTGTGAGGGTAGGTATTTGCTTCACAGGGTTGTACGGTGACCATCCTGACGATGGATATGATCCATCTGCTTTACCAGACATAGAAAGGATAACATTTAAAGACATTGTGGGTGACAATATTACAACTGCAGGTTCTTTAGAAGGCAACGAACAGATTCAATTCAAAGATATTTGCCTATCAAATATTGTTTTCAATGTTACTTCTGAACCTTTCTGGAACTGCACCAATGTCAATGGATTCTCAGAGTCAGTATCACCTGAGCCATGTACAGAACTTCAGAAACCAATCCCTCCCGACTTCTCAGTTTGTTATTCTTCTCATGTCAGTGGCATATGTAAAGATCATTAGTATAAATCCAGTTTCTGATTTTATTTGTATTTGATTTATCCTTTATTGGTGGTAGGTATTCAGGAATCCCATGATTCATGCATTTTTGCAAGAGTTTTTTGTACCATGGTCAGTCAAGCGGCAGTTGTATCATTCACAATAATGTTGTTACCATCCAATTCTCACCTTTGTCTACATAATAATCTCCATTGATTCTCTCACATTTTCAACGGAGATTCTTCTTTCTAGTGCAGTCCCTGCTCTACAAAGATGAATGCTTGTATCCTTGTCTAATATCTACTCAATAGGAAATGTCCTGTTAGGTCTATAGCAGTTGATGGATGTACAGCTTTGGCATTTGATTTTCCTGTTGAAGCTTGCTATAACTGGCTGAGTTTTGTTCCTACTATTGAAGGTTATGGGAATTTCAAATGTTTACAATTCTTAGTTGTTTCTGAGCAAGGATTGGTGGGCTAAAATTTGGTTGTGTGGTTTTTACACATGCATTGCTTTATTTGGTTGATTATTTGTGCACTGTAAATCCTCAATTTTCATGCAGTTGTACTGTCATGTACAGTTTTTCTTATTCAAACCTGTTGGGTTGATATTCAAACTTCCGAGTAACCTCTTTCAAAATTTTAAATAATTCAGTGACGATAAAATGGTTAAACAATTCAGCGTGTGTTTAACTAAGCTCTCTGTAAATCTTCTAATCCTCCACAGTGATAGTCTTATGTGGTGGTTTATGGATCAAATGTGTGTGACAATTCTGTCAAACCTTTTGGATCCCAAAATAATTCTGTTGACCTTTAGATCCCAACAAATTATGTTGACCTCTTGGATCCTAGTGGGTGAATCTATCTTCAGAACAAAAATTATTTGTCAATGATTTCAAAACGAATGTAATTAAAATTCCCACCAATATGGTTGCGCAGGAAGTGTTTTGTGTGTAAATGAATTATTGTTGTTCATGATTCGTAGAATGAATTAAATACAGTAAGGCTCCATTTTTGTCTGAAATTTTGGTTAAAACAACCAAAGTGCATTGTTTGTACAAAAGCATCAGTTCAAACAAGCTAATGGTCCAAAATGAGTCCTATCACCTAATAGTTGACAAGACAGCTAATAGCCTGCATTAGATTACTTGAATGTAACAATGCCTGAATAAAATTATTTTCTTCTCCAACGAGGAGTTTTTAAGCCAATTTATTTTCTTTTTTTGAAAGGATTCAAAGCTCTGATAATTTGTCTGAATTACTTGAATGTAGTTTGCACCAACATAATTTTTTTTCATCCAATGATTAGTTCGTGAATCAATTTTCTCTGTTCATTTTGAAGGGTTTCAAAGCTCTCATAACTTGTTTTGAAACAATTATTGTAATCTGCAGAGTAACTGAGGCATATTACATGTGTATTTTTATTTATAGAGATATATAAAATGAGAATGCTTCTTCTAAGGAAGAGCTTTATTTTTAGTAGGATTATATAGATGGACGGCCAATTTTTTTAATTTTTTCAATTGACAAAAGACAATGCTTTCTGGTATATGCGGCCTCCATTGGAAGAACATTATTGGGCAGTTTTGAAGCGACAGAAACCCAAAATATTAATAATCTAACCTCAAAGAAATAAATTAATAAACAATATGCTATGGTGGCATCAAAGATGACAGAGAAAGTTGCTTTCATTTTGAAGATTATATGTAAAGTATTAGTCATGCAACCACTCTTACATTTTATAATATGTAAAATTCTAAACAACCTAAGATAATATTTAGTGCTTATTGGGTTCAGGGGAGGTATGTTCTAGTGAAAAGATGGGCAATTGTAATGATGATGGTTATATGGAAAGTGCGCTACCCTTGATAAAGCAGATAGACATTCTTAACCTTAACTGTGTGTTCTTCTATGTTCATCTAGTGCGCTGCACTTTATCGAGTAGAAAGACATGCTTAAGCTTAACTGTACGTTCTCCTATGTTTACCTGACAATATATTTTATATTTTATTATGACATGTGGAAGTCAAAATTGAGGTCTTTTGTCAATATATCTTTGGTCTGTCGGTGAAGTTGATTGGTTCTTAATGAGTCCAGCAGGGATGAAGTCTCATTGAGTGCAAGGCTCCGGCATCATAAGGGATGAGGCCAGGATCGTATCCCAGACAAATTTGGTGGGATAGATAACCCCTCAGTCCTTACTCTTAGCTGGACTCAATAGGCCCTTGGTCTGCTGATGAAGTTCAAAAGTTCTTAAAAAGCCACCAGAGATCAAGTCTTACTGAGTGCAAGGGTCCGAGATCATAAAGAATGAGGCCCAGATTGTGCCCCTAGCAAAATTGGTGGAATGGATACCCCTCAGTCCTTACCTCTTAACCGAAAAGATTCAACCTAGCACTATTGTTCCAATAACTAAAATGATTTTATGAATGAAAAATCCTCTATCCAAAAAAATTACAGTCCTAAACATTTTTAAAATAAACTTAGCATTGAAAAGCAGCAGCAAATTAAAACTTGTAAAAACTGTATGCAGCAGCATTTCAGATAACAAAACTATTATCCGATCCTAAGTTGGGTGAAAACCCACTCAAAAAAAACTTTTACACTAGTGTTTTCCAGGGAGACAAATGATACCTACTCGCCATCTAACTGTAAGTAATCTTTTTAGAGCAATCATGGCTGGTATAGATTGAAGTATGAGTCGCATGTGCAGTGGCAAGAACTTTTAAATATAAAGCTCGTCCTGTGATTCTAATAAAGGTAGGCTTGAATTGGTGGAAGAGAGCAGACCAAATAGGTTGTGATCTAGATGATACAAAGGCAGAAATTGCGGGGTGTCAAGTCATGTTTGTACAAGTTAACCTATTTGACTTCTCTTTTTCTCATCCTATTGAGTAAGATACATATAAATCTCGAGGAGGTAGGTAAATAGGAGCGAATCTCCCTAGTACCTCACAAGAGTAGTTTATTCTTAGTAACCTTACAATAGTAGTTTATTCGAGCCCTTAAGAGTTGTCCTCAAAACTATGGGAGAACAATTAGAGCAAAATTTAATTTTCAAAAAATTAAAAAAATAGATCAACATTTTTATTATAGAAGTGATATAATGTTTTGTATGTTGTCTTCAAATTTAATTATTGTCATTATTTTGACTTGTCAAGGGGTTTGACTAGGAAGAACATGATTACTATTGAGTAGACAAATTTCAAAAAAAAGGAGATGAATGTAAGTGATTTGTATGTGCACAATTTAATAGGACATTCTTAGTTATATAGATCAAAGATGTATAATAGATCAAGGTTGTGGTCGTTAGAATTATATTCGTAGAGTGTAGGGTTGATCTATAATATTTTTAGGTGTAATTTTAGATTATAAGACTTTATTAGATTGGTGTCACTACTTTTTTGAAGTGACAAATTAGTTTAGAACATCATTAGTATCATTTTTTGATAATTGGTTTTAGAGTTAGGTGTCTCTATTCATCACATTTGATTTTTGTAGATTTATTGCATTTATTTGTGCTGACATTAATTATTCTAAGTTAATTATTTTCTTATTGATTGTATTTTTTATATTAAAATCATCAAAACAAGGGTGTTGTCTCTTATACCACAATAACTCGAAGGCATTAAAACCACATACCAAAACAATTATTTACGAGGTCAAAGGAGACCATGGACAACAAACTAGCATCACAACTAGTAATCCATATCAAGAGTATGCACACAACTCACCTCCAACATGGCAAGGAGAATGAGAGGTTGCAAAGTGATTTTTCCATTGTCATCAAATAACTGCCTAGGTGATATTGTTAGAGGTGTCCCCACCACAAGAGGAGGATGAAACACCAAAGAGAGAATCAACAATGACACTAGGAACAAAATGTTGGCAATGTTGAACTTCAACAACGAAAGGTTGCAGTGGATTAGGAGCAACAACATTTAGAGAATGGTCCACACCGCCAGAGGGGGATGAAACAACAACAGGAGGTGGAGTTACATCCATTGGGACAAAATCAACACAACCCTAGGGGGAGACATCATCAGCTTATAAAGAGTCATCAATGAAGGAGTTGGAGACCAGGACAATCAAATGATCATCATTTGCATCCTTCCACCAAGTGGCTATACCTTTATGATGCAAGAGAGAACAATATGTAGCCAGATGACCAATAGAGAAGCACCTTCTGCATCAAAAGGGGAGGTCCTCATAATCCAATAATTAGGTCTGAGGCCTATCCCCAACCATGAGAACCACATCCTGTTGAAGGAATGTGGAGATGTCAAAGTCAACTAGAATGTGAGAAAAGGTAGAGGGCCCCATTACAATCGTAGCCTCATCTACCTTTAAGAAATGTACAATAGAGTCGTTGATGGCCTCAAAGAAAGAATTTTCCCAAAATAAAGAGGAAGATTGAGAAGACGAACCCATATTGGACACACAGTGAGCGGTTTAATAAGAGGCTCAAAGGAGACTGTCCAAGGTTTGGCTGAGAGAGAATGATTTCTCCACACCCACAATTTTCTCAATACCAAATCATGTTCTTTAGCAGGAGTAAAAACAATAATAAAAAACCCCCTTGCACAAGGGAAAAGCTCAATGTTACCAAAGTAGAGATCTCCAAGAATCAGTCACCTAGCGATGCAAATTCAAAAGGGAGAGCCAAAAACCAATGAATTTATAAACCAAACCACAACATAGGTAGAAATCCACATTATCCACCACATCTAGGCCACACACAACCATAGGGGAGGTCTTGAATCATGCAATGGGACAAGATTTGTCCTTTGTAGGAGTGGCAGCAAATTTGGTAGCACAAGCATAGCTTTGTCCACCAACAACAACAAAGTTTGGGGGAGGAACCCCAACCTTCACCCCATAAGTGAAGACCCCTCCACCACCAATACTAAGAACAAGAAGGGTCTCAAAGCTACCCACATTGATCAGAGAGAACACACTTTGCACACCCAACCCCAACTTAGAGAAAGGAGGGTTAGAAGATCCAAGGGTAGCACACCTAGACGACCTAGTAGAGTATGCAACCAATGAAGAAGGAATCCCCAACTGAGTCCCCCAGCCTAGGTGCATTTGCCGTGGTCAAGGACACCGGAGTAGGGGCAAACGGAGGTCTAGGCATATTCAAAATGCAAGAAGAGCGAGAAGTAGATGACTCCATTCACAAATGCATGTTTTATCGATCGTGTTTATGCCTATTTACTTTAGATTAATGTAGAATATCTTTTTGTTCCCTATACATTATTTGGTGAACCATGTTTTCTATACTCAAGTTTGACCTTATAAATTTATTTTTAAAATAAGGGCAATCACATCATTTTTTTAGTCTTATATCTTATTTTTAGATTTGTTTATGATTTAATTTTTCCTTTTTTGTGGTCCCTTGTTTTCACTTATGATGCCTACACTTTGATTTGCCTTTAGGGCGACAAATTAGTTTAGAACATCATTAGTACCATTCTTCCACTATTGGTTTTAGAGTTAGGTGCCCCTATCCATCACATTTAGGTTATGTAGATTTATTACATTTATTTGTCCCAACATTAATTAATCTTGATTAATTATTTGATTATCGATTTCATTTATATCTATTTACTTATATTTATGTAGAAGGGATTTTGTTCCCCATACATTATTTGGTGAGCCACTTTTTCCAAGCTTAGATCCGACCTTCTAAATTAGGGTTATCAAGTCTACTTTTTTGGTCTAATATCTTAATTTTTTAGACTTTTTTATGATTTGAATTTCCTTAGTGTGACCTTACTTTTGCTCATGATACCTACACTTTGATTTGCCTTCAGGGTGACAAGTTAGTTTAGGACATCATTAGCATCATTCCTCCACCACTAATTTTACAGTTAGGTATCCCTATCCATGATATTTAGTTTTTGTAGATTTATTGCATTTACTTGTCCCAACATTAATTAATCTAGGTTAATTATTTGCTTATTGATTTGGTTTATATCTATTTACTTCGTATTTATGTAGAAGGGATTTTCCCCATACAATATTTGGTGAACCCCTTGGTATATATTCAAGGTTTGAATTTAGGGTTTTACCTTCTAAATTAGGATTATCAAATCTTTTTTAAGTCCTATATCTTATTTTTATATTTGTTTATGATTTGATTTTTCTTGTTGTGTGACTTTGTTTTTGTTTACAATATCTACACTTTAATTTTCCTTTAAGGTTTCATTTTCATATTTGATTTTTTTGTTGGTTTTATGATTTTACAAATCTGAGAGTGATTTGCATTGCTTTATCCTTCTCTTAATTAAATTGATTCATTTTTTACATAATCTACTCATGATCCTAATCTTCCTTTGTAAATGGGTGTTTGCCTCAACCCTAAAATGGTTACTCAATCTTGTGATAATAAGGTCTATTCAGATGCTTATGCTGAGAAGAATTTAAAGTGGTATCAAGAACAAAAAATTATGACCATGATACAAATGGAGCTAAACAATATTTTGCCCATGCTAGATAATTGCTTGTTGACACACGTACCAATGCCCAAACTCCTCAACAATTGATACTTATTTTATGTCCTCTATTAGGTTCAATAGAAGATAAAGGATGGGGGGATATACTATTGGAAGAATCCAACAAAGTTTAAAATAGTTGTCATTTGTATGACCACTATCAGTCATGTTGTCAATCCTAGCGTTACTCTACTTATTCCAAACCTACTTTAGGGCTTAGCTAATTTTTTTCTTTCTATTAATAGTTCATAAAATAAATTAGACCTTTGCTAAAAGTTAGCCCATGCCCTAATGGAAAATTGGCCCTAAAATTGCCTTGGTATGAAAACTTACCTTGCATGTGTTTGGACCCCGTATTTCCCTAGCATTTGTGATTGAAGAACAAATGAGTCTTTCAATAGGCCTTAAAACATCTAAATCTAGAAAACCAAAGGAAAACATCTCTCGAGATTTCAGGTCTTAAAGGAATTGGAGAACCAACATTCTCAACACTAACCTTGTGAGATTTAAAACCCTGTCTGAAATCACTTTTAAACTGCCTCATTGGCTACACAAATATCTCACTGACAACTGCTATCTCACTGATATTATTATATGCCTAACTAGCCTTTCTACACTTTTCAACTTGCTTACATCAAGAGATCAAAAAATATGATTGTCATGTAGGTCCTATAATTATACCCTATGCATTATTAAATTACAATACACAATTTTTCATCTAATAATGCATATTATACAATTATGGACCCCTATATCAATCAAGGATTTCTGACAAACTAATTGTGCACAAATATTGAAAATATGTTCAATAAAAAACAAATATCTCTTCTATGTTTGTATTACAAAACAATATGCTTATGTTTAATATATAAGCATCATTAAAAAACTAGTTTCATAAAACCAGTATCAAACTGAAACCAAATTGTCTTCTTTAACTGTCATTCATACATCTCACGTTATGTCTTCAAATTGACATCATAAATTAATTGCAGACCAAATAGAATGTCTTTTTCATCAATATAAAAACTTAATATATATTTATTCTATTAATTTAATGTCCTTTACTTCATAATCTATGTTTGTATAAACTGAATGCCTTCAAACCAATACTTCATAATGTGCATCAAAAGTAACTGTCAAATACACCCATATTCACTAAAGATGTAACTTGTTTACCATGCTCTGTTTTAATGAATGCATCATGTAGTAGACACAATTAAACAAGACAATGCACAATACTTATTACAAACATATAATAGCACAACCCACAAACCCGACATATCAAACCCTTGACTAAGGGTTTTATGACCATCAAATGTGCTTCAACACAGATGTGAAATCATAAATGTATTTTCCTTTTACTAATGAATGAATAGAGTGTGTTTTGAATGTGAATCCATACCAAGCTGTTAGTGACAAATGTATGATTAAATGTGGCATACTATGAATGCAAGATGACATGTAAACAATGAAAAATGAATGCATGTCTGTCACCATAGATATCATTATTACCAACAAAGACATATACTAAAATGTCTCATGACATTCTAAACCACATAAACAAGAAATGTTCTAAAACAAACCCGACAATGGTTTCTTAACCATAAACATGTGTTATTTTAAGATATACTTGACAAGGGTTTTAGTAAACAAACTTAACAAAAATAGTTAAGAAATGAAGATCTGAACAAAAGACATTTACACTAAACACCTTCTTTGTGTTTTGAAGAACCAAAAAGAAGCACAAAAACCCAACATATGTATGTACATCAAATACATCATGCCATGAAGGTTCATTATGAAAAACATTAACAGAGACTAAGAAAAAACTATTAAAACTTAACCTAAACAAAAGTACCTTAACCATGTCATTATTTTTCTAATTATCATATGCCTTTGTTTTCCACATGATAATCCTGCAACCACTCTTGTGAATTGTATTGAAATCGTTCCCTTCATGGGTTATGCCCTATCTCGAGAGAGTTAGGGTTTACACTAAACCCAATTACACAAAGAAAGTAAACTCCATTCATTTTGTGTATGCTGATACGAATGACACATAAATCGATGTCATTAATTATTGATTAATTTCCACTCTTCAATGTTTCTGAGTAATGCAACCACAATATTACATCTTAGCAAGTCACAATATTTACCAAATATGATACTAGGGGACCAACCAAAAAGATGTCCCTAGGAACATATAGTTGCAATGCCTTGGTCACAACTTTAATCATAAACCTTTACACTCATAAACATCTTATAAAAATAAATCAAGAACTAATATCTTTTCAAATTTTTTTCAATTTTATACCACTAAATATTATTGTAAATACCATGTCACTACACAAGTAACTCTACCACTGAAATGAGGATAAGGTAAAAAACAATAACCCAAATGAGGATATTACTGCTAATATCAAAATGATGGTTGACAACACGTTTAAAGAATTAATAGAAAAAATTAGTTACAATGGGTACATAATAAATGAGATCTTGAAGCACAACAATGAGGGCCTTAATGCCTCGGTTATAAACCTGAAAATGTTGTACAACTACCTAGAAAAAATTCTGCTAGACAAAATGACCATAACAATTGATGATGAGACTCGGAATGCTGGACCGGGAAGAAGAACTAGGGGTCGCATCCAGAGGAAGGTCCTTGAAATTCCTAAGGAGCTGAAAGACTTAAAAGAAGCCATTCAAAAGATGGAGGATCTGCAGAAGAAGGCGGAGAAAACTATTAATATTAAGTAGTATGTTTTGGTTGCTTGTTGGTTGCTTGCTGGTAGTTGTGCTTGTAACTATTTCTTTATGTTTTTGTTGTCTACTCTCAGGTTGTTTCGGGTCCTGCTTTTGTCTTCGTTGCAGGCGTCTTTTTTTGTAAAAGCTAAAATGTTTTATCTTACTGCTATATTGTAAATGGTTTCAGGTTCCATTCAAAACCCGTTTTTACCTTATTCAAAAACTCTACCACTGAAATAATTCCCTAATATGGATCTTAATGATGAATAATTTCTTTCCCAAGTTCACGTTTGGATCAAGCTTCCAGGATTACCTATGGAATATTAGGTAGAAGATGTTTTTCTAGGGATAGCTAGCTCATTTGGTGAGCTCCTGTCTATTGACCTAGTGACAGCCTCAAGGAGAAGATTAACTCATGCTAGAATATGTGTGGGCGTAGCTCATGATTCAAACACGCGTGATACAATTGAAATCATTTCCAAGATGGGAAAATGAGACTAGCGAGTGGAATATGAATCAATTCATTTTGTTTGTTTTCATTGTAAGAAGGTAGGACACTAGGCCAAAATTTGTCCCTCTAAACCAATAAAGGAGAAGAAAAATGAAAAGAAAAAAAGCATGAAAGTTTGGAAAGCCAAAGAGCAAAATGAGATGGTCAAACCATCAAAATATGTCAAGGAGATCACCAAAGGAAGGGAAACTTTATAGGTACAACAAATCCCAGAATGTGATAAACATGGGAACATTATAGAGGAATAAAGTTCTAACCCTAAAGATGTTGATCCTATACTTCAAAATGTGGAAGATTCTTTTGAGATGGGTAACAAAGGGGAAAAACTATCCCCTTTAGAGGAGTCCAATCTTCCTGAGGAAGGGGATTCTACATCTAGTTCTGAGGTATTTGAAGATTCATGTCAGGAAGCCCAATGTTGTATTATCTTGGATCCTAGCCTCTCTGACCTATCACAAAATATTGTGGATGTGGTGAAGAGTTCCTATCCTGAAGTTGAAAAATGGGGAGATGTTTTGCAAATAAGAAGGGATTTGGGAAAGGAGAATGTGGATACATGTGTGTCCTTCTCCCCAAAATCATAACACAATAACCCTAAAGGTAAAAAGAATAAGATAGGCCTAAAAACTCCCAAGAATACTAGATCTTTTGTTACATTAGTTGTAGATGTAAGTCAGGTCTCAGGGTCGCCGGGTAGACCTTCGAATTCTAAGAAGAGAAGTATCGAATTCTAAGAAGAGAAGTACAAAGGATAATAAAAACATAGTAGATGGAACACAAAAAACCCTTAGAGAGGTGTGCTCTCTAAATAAGAAATGAAAGTTATATCATGGAATATAAGAGGATTGAATAGTCCTCATAAGCAAGATATTATAAGGAATATGATAGAGATCATAAACTGGACATTTTTCTGATCCAAGAAACTAAGATGAGTAAAGATAAGGTGGAAGGAATTAAGATGTTTAAGAAGGGTTGAGTTAGTGGAGGCACTCAGAGGGTGCGTCAGGTGGTATTGTTACCTTCTAGAACCTCAATAGCATTAGAGGGGTTGTTATTATCCAAGATAATAACATTGCCTGTATTAGATTCCAGCACATTAAAGATGGTACTTCCTTGATGATCACTAATATCTATGCTCCAAATAATTTGAAAGGGAGAAACAAATTCTGGAAAAAGTTGTCTCTTCTCAGATCTAGTTTTAAAGATAATAGCTAGTTAATAATGGGAGATTTAAATACTCCACTTAGGGAATAGGAAAATTATGGTGGGTAATTGGAGAGCAGATTGGACCTTATGAACTTCATCAACTCTCATTCTCTCCATGATCTAGATATTTAGGGTGTTGAATATACTTGGACAAATAGAATATCTTGGCAAGATTTGATTCAAGTTCATCTAAAAAGAGCTCTTATTTCCAATGACTGGTATGATCATTAATTTTTTCTTTGTCTTCTCATGCTAGAATTGGTTCAAACCACTATCCTATATTCTTTCAGGTTGACTCTATTAAAAGTAGAAGGTGCTTCCCTTTCAGATTTGAGAAGATGTGGACTATGCATCTTGAGTTGGAAAACAAAATAAAAGATTGGTGGAAGAACCATGTGGAGGGGACTGCTATGTTTAGAGTGGTTAAGAAATTAAAATATGTCAAGGATTGTATAAGGAAGTGGAATATAGAGTTCTTTGGAGATATCTTCTCATCCAAAGATTCCATCCTTGATGACCTTAAAAATATTCGAGATCAAATCCGGGTTGAAGGTTATAAAAACATATCCATAGATGAGGAAAATGATATTCTCAAGAGATACCATGATATTGTATCCAAGGAAGAAATTTTTTGGAAACAGAGAGTTCATTCTAACTGGCTGACAGAGGGGGACGAGAACACTAGATATTTTCATATGACTATAAAGAAATACAAGGGTCTAACAAAATAGCTAATTTGAAGGTGAATAATGGAATGATTAATAATGAGGATAAAATTAGACAGGAAGCTAGAAACTAATTTCTTGATCTTCTTTCTCAAGATCCCAATCTAAACCAGGAGTCTCAAGATGATTTTCTTTAATGTATACCCCATGTTATTAATGAAGATCAGAATTCTACAGTTGGGAATATCCCCTCCGAGAATGAAGTCAAGAAAGTTGTATTTTCCTTTGAGGGCAATAAGGCCCCTGGTCCATATGGTTTCCCTATGTTTTTCTTTTAGATGTATTGGACCATTCTGGGAAAAGATATCACCTATGTTGTCAAGGAGTTCTTTGGGGCTAAGAATATTTTTAAGGAGATTAATGGTACTTTCATGGCTTTGATTACCAAAGTTGTTGGCGCTGATTTAGTATGCCCCATAAGCCTTTGTAATTCTTTTTATAAAATTATTTTGAAGATATGGAATTCTAGGATTCTCATAATGCTCCCCTCTCATTCCCCCCCCCCCCAAAAAAAATAAAATAAATAAAAATTAAAAAAAAAAAAAAAATGGCTTTGTGTCAGGGAGACAAATTATGGATTCCATCATTATTGTCCATGAAAACATCTGAATAGCCCCATAATAGGTAATCATGCCAAAGCTTCTCCTAGGAGTAGTGTATTCAAACTAAGTATTATTTTCCCTATCATGAAGTACATTTAAATTGTCAACCCAGTGAAGTATACTTGAAATAGGACAACACAGTTTGTGCACTAAGTCTCTCATTAAGTCATTTTACTTAAGCTGTAGGAAGGAAAATGCATGAATGGAACTACACTAGTGTTGCAGGAAAGTAAAACACACACAACTATTTAAATGAAATTGATGTTGACAACCATAAGTTCAACTTTAACCTATTCTACCAACCCAAAGCATTTAATATGACTATCTCTGCAAGTGTTGCAAGAACATACATAGGTTATAATGCTACAGGAGAAAATAGTGAATTCTACTTCAAATACTAAAAATGCTTAAAGAAAGAAAGAATATCGAAAATAAGTTATTGAGAATGCAAAAAAAGGGAGGGACACAAAAGGAATCAAAGAGTTGAAAAGATCAAATCTGTAGGGAGAGTTTGCACTTGTAATGTTGTTATGTTTTGTAGTGATTAAACATATTAAATTTGAGCTTACTAAGCTACAACATTTTCTTACATAGTTGTAGAATACATGTTTGGTATGTGCATGATATATTTTCATATTGCTTGTGTTGCCATCAATGCCAAAGGGAGATATTGATGAACTACGATTGATTGAATATCTAAATGAGCTGAAGAAACAATGATTAGAGATCACTAAGTACTGAAATGATATGTAAGATGATTAAATCAGTCAATATGTTGTCATTAATGTCAACTAGTCTTGATAGTACTTATCATGTTAGTTACAAATATTTGAACATTTGTCAGAGCAAGAAAAGAGGAATAACTAAGATATCTACATGAGAAAAATATGGATATGACAGATAAGGATAAGGAAAACATTGGGTAACTTATTGATGAGTCTATGGATTTATATTGTTGACTTGATTATGTTGCATTAATCTATTATGAAGAAGAGAACTGAAATTGAACAAGACAATGTGGCCGGTAATTGAAGATTTATGTATACACCGAGCCAATGTAGTGTCTACCGATTGACAGTATCAACTAAGCTAGTTTAACTAGTTATCACCGACGCATTTCTGTATTAACCGACGATGGATGAAAACATTAAATGCTAAGAACAACCGACTGAATTTGATGAGCTGGATACTATTATGATTTTGAGGTTAAGGATTAAGTTTATTATGAGATCCACGACTGACATAATTCAGAGAAGATCTAAAGGATGAGATTGAAACAAGTTAATGACACATCTGCCGAGGAAGGTTTAAGAGGCAAAATGGATGAAGGAGATTAAGCGGCAAAATTTAATGGCTGAAATGAAAATGGTTTACTTGTTTGTATAAGAGATATGAGTTTCACTGTTGAAACTATGTTGGAGGAAGAAGACTGTAGAGATATCGTGTGAAGACTATTAATGCATGCTTGATCAAACTGGTTAGTGAAAGAACCAAACTACAGAGTTAACCAAGCGTCAGAGAACTATTTACCAAGGGACAGTAAGTTGATGAATATTGAAGAAGTGAATTTGATTATTGATCAGAGGATTTGTATGAGCTTAACATAGATCTAAATATCTACAATTGAGTTGTATTTGAGTCAAATCATACTATATCAATTTAACCATTGATTCAAAAAATCTCTTACCGAGTGGACTTAACAGTCTTATATTCTACCCTATGTCATTCAGAGAATGTACATTGTTATCTTATTGACCCCATAGTGAATGCTGGTCAAAAGTTAATTGTTAGTGTTAAATCTTCTAATAAGGTCACACCTAACAGTGTGTTTGTAACCTTTAACAGGGTTGGCTCTTCACCAAGCTCACTTCAGAAGAGTGAATTATTTTGGGTTACCGATCCCAGGTGGTTTTTCCCTTAACTGGGTTTCCATGTTAAATCATTGTGTTATGTGTTATCTGTGATGATTTTTTTCCTATCATACTTTAGATACTGCATACTTGATTTGGTCAGTAATCACAGTTAGCTATTTAACTAGTAATCAGTAAAGTGAACAGACAGATTAATATTTTATGGTACCGAGCTACATAATTTATTAGAATTGTTTGATAAGGTACATCTTTGTATTTGGGACTGTAGATAAGTGATCTAACTGATTCACACCCCCCTCCCCCGGCCCCACCCTTGGTTATTCTAACACTTATGTCCTATCACTTGAATATATTCCTTGACCTACCTTACAATAATTATTTTACCTTAATTCTATATATGTTTCCTTTGGTTATTCATATTTAGGAGCTCATCCCAAATCCAATGCTCTACAAATTGAGGATTCAACCTCCTTATGTTTGGTGGAAATATTGCCTTGATAGTGTAGACATGGAAAATTGGCCAAAGGCTTAAATCAATCAAACGGTGCATCAAATCATCAAAATAGCACGAAAAATCAATAAATGGAACAAAGGCAATTCAAATCAAAGGAAAATTTAATTAAATGATTAAATGATTAAATAAAGTTTGAAAAGGGGAAAAACACTACGAAATTGATTAAATTCAATTAATGACATAGTTGTTGAAAGCAAAAATCAAAATGAACCTCTTACCCTTCATGGTTAAATTTAATTACTTTAATTAATTAATAAATCATAATTTCCCTCAACAAAGCAAATTGGAGATAAAATGGACACAAATCACTCACTTTTGTTGAAATGGTTTAGCCTTTTGAAACCATTTAAATGATTGTCCCCTCCTTGTCCCCCCATTTATGGACAAAGCAAAGCCAATTGACCTTACCCAAGCATAACCATGATCAACTCACTCTACCCCCTACCCTTGGGAAATTACTATAAGTATGAGGCATTTTGGAGAGCATTTCCATCTTGGAAGTCATTTGCGAAAGCATTGTTACTATAGGCAAATTGAGCATTCCAAGAGCAATTGAAGCATTTGAGCATTTAGAGTTTATCATTTTATCATTTTATCATTGCATTGTTATCAAAATAGAGCTAGATTAAGCATGAATTCATCATAGAATAAGCATTTAGAATCATCATAGCAGCATTATTCTCATTTTAGAGTTGTCACTAGTGAGGATTTGTAGCTGAGAGCTCACTTACCACTTCTTTCTAGAGATCCATGAGATGTTATAGATTGTAGTTGCATTTTAGAGTAAATTTCCTTTGTATTTAGCTTAAATTGTTGCTACTTGATCTTAATTTCATGTAGGTGAATAATATCATCACACAGGTAGAATTTTAATAATTTTCATTCAAAATTTATACTTTTGGATTTCTTTATAGAATTATCTTCCTTTTTTATAGCTAGCTCTCAACAAGCTTGAAAAGTAGTGGGGTTTTATCAATGCCCAAATTTTATCAACTAAAAGTTTAGACTTCTTTTTTTAAATTTATTTTTATTTTACAACAACCTTACCCTCTCTCCCAAGGTAAAAGGGTCTATTGTTTCTAGCATCGTTATAATTACAATTAAGTCGAGATTATATAAAATAAAGTAATAATTATATATGTGTTAGATCATGAGATTAAATATTTTAAGAAGTGATAATTTAATGACAACCACATTTCAAAATAATTGCCTCATCTTACTTGGGTAGAGCCTAGTCAACTCGAAATTAGGGAAATTGAGATATTAGGTTAATATTATTTTTATTCAAGGTTGAGGATTAATTTTAAATCATTGCATTTAACTTTCCCAAATGGTAGGGCAATTGCTACAATTTATTTGCAGTTATCCCTCTAACTAATTAAAAGTGATTTTCTTAAAATTAGTGTTATTAGGCCCTAGGTTGTGTCATTGCGATATGACCAATTCTTTTCGACATAGTGAACATATAATGTTCAACCATAACAAACCTCACCATGATAAAATGTCTTGTACTTATACATCTAACCCTACACGATTATTCATCATTAACGGTGTATGGAATGACTTCCACCACACTATTTCTCAACCTTTCTCCTCCCCACTCTCACATGACATGTTGACAATGATATTTCTAATGTCATGTCATTTAATGCACACATTTATTTAATATAGGTGCATGTCAAGTGTTATAATATAGTTTCTAAGAAAAAAGTAAAAAGTAGTTGTGTTATCCTGAGATAAATTTTGAGCATAATAGGTTCAAAATCCCTACTGAACACTAGATATGCAAAATTACTCAAACATGACACTCAAGGTTTGATCCAAATCTTGATTATTTTATTTGGTGCTTGGTTTATTAAGGACTCTAATTGGTGAAAGGTTTGGCCCTATTAACCTTACTCATCCTAAGTGTCTAGCATATCTTAGAGAAATGCTTTAAAAGAATCACTTTCAGACTTTCCCTTACATCCAAGATGTTTGGAAGTGGATTCATGGTCTTCTTTCCAATTTCCATTCAAATCAATTGTCTTTGAGGACTACTCTTTTGGGGGATACAACTTAGTGGCCTACTTATATAGCTAGAATTTTGAATTTCTTAGAGTACTTATTTTATTTTAGCTTTGGAAAGTTAGAAATGGTTTTATTTTTAGTTTTGATGACATTGAAAATTACTTCTCTAATAGAGAACAGTGTTATCATCTTTACATTTTCACGTATTAAGGCCCATGCAAAGAATGTAGTATTGAAATTTCAACATTTGCTAGTGGGGAAATGTGGCATGCACTATAAGTAGAGTATAGTTAAATAGACATATACAAATCATGTTGAATCCTACTCTAGATTGATGAAACCAGTCTTGACATAATAGGAGCCATTTCTCACTATAATCTGTGCAACAATAGGATTATTTGTGTTCCCTTAGTGAATGAGGTTCAGACATATGAAAGATGATGTTGAGGTTGTCATGATGACTTCACCATCAAGATGAGGGTGTTCTTCTCTCTTTCATTATATATAATATCTACAAGATGGTGAGAGGTTTTAAATCCTTGTGTAATGAACCTTTCTAATAGATAGTTAAAATTGACACAATAAATCTCTTTTTTTTTCATAATGTTATTACTTTAACATTATTACTTTCCTTATAAATATTTGAAATATTAACTCGATATGATAACCACTTTTGTATTTTTAATCATAGATATTAATAAACCAACCTTTGTGTATTATGATAATCTTAAAAGCATTCCCAATAAAAATAAAATTTGAAAAAATGTCAACAAATTCCCCTCTTCATGTTGTTGAATAATGAATTTTGGTATGTCATTGTCTTCCAATTTTGTTTCAGAACACACATGATGCTAAATAATGAATTCAGACCATACATTTTGGCATATATATATATATTACTCCATGAAGGCTGTGTACACTCCAGTCCTTGGCGCTATCTGTTTGGTACAGGATTCATCTGCACTGTTGCACTAAATGCAGTCAAAAACTATACTATTAGTTTGGACTGTATTGCTGATTAGTTTCATGTACAATTTATTAGTTTGGACTGTATTGCTGATTAGTTTGATGTACAATTTGTAATTGCTTGCTGATTCTGAATAAAATTACTTCTTTTAATAGTCAAGAGTGGATAATTAAAGAAATGTTTTATAAATAGAGTAACCAACATTCAAATCTAGGCCATGAAAAATTGCTAAAATGAGGTCACCCCAACCAAGGGTATAAATAAACAGAGTAAAACAAAGGAATGTCTTTGAATGGCCACATGTTTGGGAAAGGACTCTTTGTTTCTTGTAATGAATAAATCCAAAGAGCACACTGATTAATTTTGACCATTTGGTGGAGAATATTCTTGTATGACACTAACAAGACTTCAATTCTCTTGAAAGTAGAATACATCCAGCGTTTATGTAAAAATACATTTTTGCATCTTACTATCATTTCAGGTAAAATTTAAAGGAAAGTTGATGAAGCCCATACAACTTTTATCGTAGAGTATGCTGAAATGTAAGTTGGAGGAAACAATTTGTAAGAAGAAATTGTTTGATAATTATTAAGAAGAACAATTTTTAACCAATCAAAAAAAATCTGAGGAAAAGTTGGTGTTGACATATATTTTTTTTTAATATATATTTTAGTTCATAATTGAAACAAATATGGTATATAGATCTTATATTATTTTTATGTATTTTTTATATTTTGTATTGGAAATAAAACTAAATATAGGGTTTAATTTGAACAAAGGAGATATAATGTATTATTAGGATGGTTTGGAGTTGGTAGAAGAGGTTCTTGAGAGACAAGCTAATCATACCAGTACAAAATAGTAGTAAATCGGCTACAATAGTCTCATTTGAAGGATTTCTAAGCATTATCCATTTCATTCGAGGGATTTTTGTCGAAATGAGAATGGATGTGTAACATATGTTCTTCCTATTATGATGTGGAGCTAGTATATACTAGCCCTCTTTTTTAGATGCATAATGAAAGTATGGGAAAATAACTTTTTTCTCTTGATGGGTTGTTTCCTATGGTGGTTCACGATAGATTAGATTGTTTGACTTGGGGATTGACCTTGTGGATTCACCACAAGGAGAGGAGTACTATGGTGACTAGCATATGATGGGTTGGAGAGCTATTATGTTGAGATTGAGATTGGTTGTGTAGGAAGTGTTCTTCCTATCATACTATTTGATACAATCTATATATGAAATTCCCTTAAGAAACAAAGGATTTCCATCTTGGATTTATATCAACCAATAGGTTTTGTCCATTGATTGCAATCTCCTATGAATTTTAATAATTTGATTAAAAAAAAACTTAATTTTTCCAAATATATTTTAAAACAAGAAAAAGATTGCCAACAATAAACAAAGGCGGAGTAACTCTACACAAAATTAGAAAGTATAATATTAAAATAAACTAACAAAATAATATAGAAAATAAATAATTGCATTTTATCATATATCTAAAATACTATACTTAATCAAAACTAAAAAACTTTATTTAAATTTAAATTTTGTATAAAATAAATTAAAATTTAATTATTAAAATATAAATATTAATAATGAAAGCACTTTCCATGAGCCCAAACTAACTCAAAATACCATGCTACACATAGATAAATTCAAAAGAGGGCGTGAGAATCAACTACTTGATAGTAACAATGTTATTGATGGATTAATGTATTCATGGTAGGCAATATACTATACAAATTATTTATCTCAAATATGATTGGTTGAATTGGTTTGGTGTAATACGAACCTGAAATTTTTTAAAGAATGATAAATAATTGTAAGAAGATATAGAATGATATCATATTCAAGTTTTTATCCCATTTAAATCAAATCTCCCTTTAATCACAAACTAGTCAAAAATTGATATCTTAAAATGATATCTATAAAAGTCTTTTACATAAATCTTTAAAGATAATATATTAATTTATTTAAATTGAATTCATTATAATTTTAAATATAAAATATATTACTTTATTTTATTAATGATTTATTATTAATCAAGATTCATGATAGAGATCCCTCCATGACTAAGCTGATGATGCTTACTCAAATTCAGGAGAAGAACAACTTAGTTCGGATGGAAGGCCCTCTTGGGTGGACATCCCGGGCTCCGTTGTTTGAAGATGTTCTTCACTAGTTGCCTTTCTTTGTTATTTCTAAACTCGTTATATTGTACTATGGTTAATTTTTGGTGTTGAGGCTTGGCCTCCTCCCCTTGTTTGTACTCTGTGACACTTTGTTTTTGGTTTTGATCCCTCTATCTTTAATTTAAAAAGATTCATGATTCTTATTTTATGGAAAAAAGAATTCAAAAGCAAGGCAATAGTTTATCTTTTAGTGAAAAATCAAACTATAGACTACTCAAAACTACTTCGTCATTTTAATGACATTATACAGATTTATCAATTCAAAATACAATTCTATTTATTTCTAGCTACTCTTTCTATACTCATTTATCCATACATAGACACATCTACTAAGAGTTTTTTTATTAGCAGACTCATGTCATTGCAATCTAATCTTAGGGTCATTCTCGTTATGCTCTTTGTGTAATTAATTATTTTTTTAACTTTTAGAATAATTTGATATTAAATTTTAGTGTTATTTTTTTATATAAAACAACACATTTAGATAAAAAAAAATTATTACACAATATAGTTTTAGAGGTGAAAAGTGTATTCTTATATATTTTTCTTATTTTAAATTTTTACTTTTAATATAATTATATTTATGTCTAAGAGCTGACATTCATCTCCAACTTTAACTAAACCTAGCTCTATATTATATAAGGATCCAAATATGATTGAATTAACTTTATTTTTCCTAGTCTTAAGTCAAGATTGAGCTAAGGTGATCCCAAACTCGGATTAGAGCCACACATGTTGCTTTGAATCCTATTTTATAAAATTAAATTTAATCATTAATGTAAGCTAACTTAGGTCCAATTAATTGTTACCCACCATCTCAAGCTTAAAATATTTAAATTTTGAATGCTAGGGTGACATACAAAATGACAAGAGTCAGGTCATTTAGATCATGAGGCATTATAATTACCAATCATAGAGCAATCATTCCATTAACCAAGTCAAATAATAAGGATAGATACATGCACATTTGTATTTATATTAACCTTTAAATATTTATTATACTATACTTATAATATATATATACACTATAAATAATTACATGGCAATAATTACAATTATTTTCTAAACTAAAAGACAAGTACTGCCACTACGTGGCACTTGTTTCATATGTTCTCATTATAATTAAATCTAAATAACTTAATCAAGATTAATAACTTGTATAGGAAAAAAATCCTCTATAGTAAAGGAAATAAAAAACTTAACTAAGATCACTTGTAATTTGAAAATATGAATGAGAAATAAGAGCTAGACAACTTTAAGGTCTTCCTCCATTTAGTTTAGTATACTTTATTATTTTGAGCTTTCTTTTCCTACCTTCTTTCCTTTTTTTAATTAAATATAAGTATGGAATTTTCAATCTTTTAGAATGTCTATTATTTATGATCTAAATCTTTCCATCTATATACACATTTCCAAGGAAGAAAAAAGCCAACTCATAATTATTCTTTTTTCATTATAATAATTTCTTAAATGACAATAGAATCAATTACTTATATCTTTAAAATTGTAATATTTTTAGAATATCAATATCAAATAGATTTAAATAGATTTGACAATCTATGATTTTCATTTGAATGAAATTTCTAGATTAACTAATTTAACTTGCTAGAAAAGCATGTGACATGGGCCACATTCAATAATTATGGAGGAGTGATAATGGAATGTTTGTTGTCTTATAGTGGCATTTTGGGCTGTTTTCTGATTTTCCTGCCATGTTCTCTTGTACACAGATTTGTTTTTTTGGCTGTCTGTTTTCATGGTGAAATTTTATCTTTACTCTCAGAATGCTGAAGCTTAGTCATTATCAAAGGTGAACCTTTTTGTTATTTAGGGTAAAATCATGTTGTGGGCACTGCACCAAAACAAACATCCTTACATATATTGAGTTTGTGACATTCTCTTGACTTGCATTGGATGCCACTGTCATTTTCATGGCAAAGTGGGAGGCACCATGGCCTACATCCCAGGATAACCATATATAGCTTATATTCATGTCTAATCAATTGCTGGGGAAGGTAGATATTCTGTCCATATTTTCAATAAAGGAATTCTCTTGGAGTTCTTCCACATGGGTATGGGGGCTGTTTATTCTTCGCTTGTGATCTTTGTGTAACTTCCAAGATATCAACACTATCATCACTAATTGCATGATCTTTTTTAGAATGATATTTTGACTTTTGTGTTTTTCACAAGAGAAGGAACATTGAACAGTCAATGTAGGCCATGGGATGTTCTCAGATTTTACACATAATTTTAACAATCGTAAAATCTATTTTCAAAGTATTGCTTTTGGATTTAGTTGTGTATATATTAATATTTTCTATTATCAGAATGTCAAAGAGTGCAATTTACATTTTCACATCTCTTTGCACTCTTTACCGTCACGATGATATGATCCACAAGATTGATGCTAAAAATAGACACAATCAAATTCAGAAGCAATACAAGAAATACGCTAATGACTTATAAAATTGTTGAGACATTTTAGATTTTAAAATTGAGATCGTTCAGGAAACCATTTGATTTTTACAATATTTAATTGGTAAAAAATAAGAGACGATTATAGAATAAAATAAATTGTTACATAATTTGTAATTGACAAAAGTCAGTATCAATGTTATAGAATGATCATAAATTGTTTACAAACTGTTTAGAAAAAAATAGATCAGCCCGTGCAAAATTAAGATCATAATCTCACAATCACAAGGGGAAAAGCCCCAGTAGTCATTATAGCTAATTAACTTCATGCACCTTGAGCTCTTACACAGTACATCAGATTTTGAATGCGACATAACTAGTTATAGCTATTGCTTTGCCTTCTAGATAGTAAAGATGAACTCGGTGTGATCCTTATGCACAAATGTGCTAATAATCGTGTACTATTGATATCAATATAGTTGCACAATTGATCTAATTACTAACTTTATTTTCTAAAAAATAGGCAACTATTGGTCCGCTAATAATTTTATAGTGAGCTTTTAATTAGCCTAATTCTCTGAACATAATTGAAACATATGCAATAACTAGTACTTTTTATAGCTTTTAATTAGCCCAATTCTATGAACATGATTGAAACATATGAACATTATTTAATTAGCCCAACTCTACTTAACTAATTATAGCTCCTACACAATACATCAGATTTTGAATGCGACTTAACTACTTATAGCTATTGCTTTGCCCTCTGGATAGTAAATATGAACTCTGCGTGATCCTTATGCACAAATGCCCTAATAATCGTGTACTATTGATATCAATAAAGTTGCACAATTGATCTAATTACTAACTTTATTTTTTAGAAATAGACAACTATTAGTCCACTAGTAATCTTATAGTGAACTTTTAATTTACCTAATTCTACGAACATAATTTAAACATATACAATAACTAGTACTTTTTCCATAACCACAACCAAAAAAAAAAAATCATAGAAAACACATGGAACTCTTTCCTTAACTACAATGACTACCCTTAACTACAATCAGAAGAGAGATCATAGTAAACATTATAAAAGAAAGTTTCTGATCTTTGATACGAATTACAGTGAAACCAACCTAAAAAAAACTATTAAAGGGTGGGTTTTTCAAAAGACTCAAAACCAAAATATAGAACATTGAAATCCGCCATAACAACTGAAACATGACTAGAAAGACTAATACTACAAACCAAAAGCTAATGGCCAAAAAAAACACCACCACCGAAAATGAAAGTATTTTCCAGCTTTCCAAACTTTTCTATTATAACTAACTGAATTTTAAAAAGTGTCAGCTGACATCTTTCCAATAGTCTCTCCTGTAGATATTTAACTGTCAAAGAATCCAATATGTCACTAATAATTGCCAAATTTTCTCCATTTTTTCAATGATGTCTATGATTATAATGGATTCTCCCTATTTGAATTAGGTGTACTAGAGCTTTCTCCTTGGTCCTTTTGCTTGGTTATAATGAATGGCCCACTGGATATATAAAGACCTTCTGAATTAGGTGCACTCAAGATGCCTACTTCATCGTATTAGTTGGCATTTTCCATCATCTTCACCTCTAAATTATATATTATGAATATAGAATTATTGGCTTGCATATTATTTCCCTGTATGTTAGCTGTTGAACATGTTCATGGAGGCTTTTCTTGTTGGCATTATTTGTCAAACTTTTGACAAAGGTAACACTCACAAATTCCTAAGCATGTTTAGTACTTTTTTCAAAACCTCCATTTTATAAAATGTTGGTAGGTGCTCAAAGCTTACACAAAGGACTTTCATTGGCATTAATTCATAAAGCAATGGATTTAATGTTCTGGAATGCTGATAAAAGGACCACATTTTCTTATCAATGTCTGTAAATAAATCAAACATCCAATCATGGTAAGATTTTGGTAGTTTTCTTTATTAGCGGTGCCTAACATTTACAGTCTTGTACTGGCCTCACTCACCTCAATCCTCTCTGCTTTACAACTATGATTGATCGTAGATATATATTTTATATTGAATGAGATTAGATGGGATGGTTCCATGTTATTTCAAGCTCTTCAACCATAAATTTGGTGATATTTCCATATTCATATTATTTCTGTTTTATATTTATTGTTTTTATATATTTGTTATTAGTTATAACTGTATTATTGTTTATATTTATTTTAAAATTGATATTTTATTATACCTGATTTATTTTTTAGTTGCTTGAAATTAATCTAGTTTAGTTTAAAAGTGTATAAGAATAAATTTATAAGTGTAAGTGTAATAATGAACATAGAATATGATATAATAAATCTATGACATCAAACTTCTAGAAGATACTAAAACATTGGCATACAAGGTAGAAGATTCTAAGAGAAATGTTAGAGTTTTCATACTACAACAAGTGAAATGTTGAAGGAAGGCTAGAAAATATCCAAAGCTTCAAAAATTGTAGCAAGAGAATAATAGGGTATTGCAAGCTTGAAGTATTGGAAATCGTTGTAGAATGCGTATGGCTTAAGAATATGAGAACACAAATTGTTATATGGTACAATAGAAAGTAAGATAAATTGTATAGCAAGTATAGAATGTAATTCTTAAACTAAAGAAAAGGCAAAATATTGCAACAAAATGGATTAAAATTTAGAATAGAAATATTGCAACATGGAAATATGAGAATAAAAAATAAGATCCAACAATCGTACTAACATGAGTTTCTTCAAATGAGTAATGTAGTCCGATGAAGAACAAAGGTATTAAGGTTTCTTCAAGGGAGGGAGATGTTGACAATGAGGAAGATGATGATGCAAATGGGGGTAGTTTTGCAGTGATTGATGGTTGCAGTTTGGGAGTAGCTTCCCTATTTTCCCTAGATCAGGTGGGTGTTTCTATTTCATCATCTTTTGTGGGTGTTAAGGTGGTTAGGGTCATTGAAGATGGGTGTAGACCTATATGGCTTCTTGGTGTTGCTAGCTTGGTTGTGATTGATGGTAAGGACGATGGTTTTGCTGCTAATGATTTGGCGTGACTATGGGTTGGTGTTTTGGTCGATCCTTTCCTTATGGCACTTCCCCTTTTCTCTCTTAGGGCCCCTCTATTGTTGATGGTGGAGGCACCTCTCTAAAGGTTTCTTTTAGAGCTCCTTGATACTTATTGTTGCTCAATGTTGGGTTTTGTGAGATGGATAGGAGTGGTTGTTGTTTGATTGACGACTATTAGTAGTTTTGACCCATACATAGTCCACAAGAGCTTCACTTAGTGAACCTAGGTCATAGCACGTCCACTTGTGACATACTAAAAAATGCCCCTGTTTTTAAAAAATACTCCCCCAAACTCATTTTTTGTCACCCCCCAAACCCCTTTTCCTCTATAAACCCTCTTAACCCCCTCCCCCCAAACCCTTGCCCCTCATATATAGGCAATATATTACCCTATTTGTTTCCCATTTTAAGCACCCTAATATGAATGCACATGGTATATTATTGCCCCATTAGTGAATACCTTGTAGTATAGTTTATGTCATAGATGGGATATTATGCCCCAGTGGCCTTGGCTTTGGAGGCTCATTTGAGGGTTTTTCCTTTTTCAACTTGGAGTTTGAAGGCTCTAGTAGTTGTGTCATGGTGTGTTTTTTGGTGATCCCAATTACAATAGGTACTTTGACCAATTTGGGGTCGTTTGTTACTATAATTGATGGTGATGATGATGAAGACTGACTAAGATTAGAGGTATACAAGATTGTAGAAGGATTATATCAGTTGTTATCTTGTCATTGATGTCAAGCGATTGATTTATGATTTATATTGAGCTGATATATCATTCAAAGTATGATATAAGTTAAAGAAGAAGAGGAAGAGAGATGTGAAGTCAAAGAACTTAATTGGGTAGCTGATACAGATCAGACAATGCTAAGGTATTAGATAACCGAGGGCGGGGTGAATCGGTTAAGTACAGTTATCATATAGTCCCAAATACTCTCACATGTATAAAACAAATCCAACCTAAACTTTAAATAGCTCGATAAAAACTTGTTTGTGCCTTTCTGTTCATTAACCGAATACCAATAAAATTAACTAGTATGTACCAATCAAACTAGTAATTATAATGTGTAAAGTATAAAAATAATAAATCATCACATCCATACACATAACACTTGATTTTTAATATGGAAACCCTGTTAGGGGAAAAACAACCTGGGACCGTTACCCAAAATAATTTCACTCTTCTGAAGTGAGCTCGGTTAAGAGCCAACCCTATTAAAGGTTACAAAACACACTATAAGGTGTGACCTTGTTAGAGGATTTATCATTAATAGCTCTCTATGACCATACATTCACTTGGGGTCAATAAGAAAACAATCAACATTCATTATAATGAAATAAATAAAGACTGTTAAGTCCCACTCAGTTAAGAGATTTATTTGTAGCAATGGTTAGAATGCAACAGTAAATGATCTGATTCAAATACAACTTCCTTTGCAGATTTTCAGCTCTATGCTAAGCTCAAAATACCTCTGGCCAACATAATCTCTTCAATTTCCTTTTATCCTCCAACTTTGTTCTACTCGGTTAATTCCTTTCTCTGACACTCAGTGTAGTCTGTAGAATTGCTCAGTTCTCACTTCAACCTATCTGACTAGCTTCATATGAATGCAATCTTCTTCTCACATGCATTAACTCATTTTGAATCTCTTGTCTCATTTTATAGACATGATAAACCATTTTCTTCTCAGCCATAGATTTTGCCTCTTAATCTCCATTGTTGATTTTTCCACTTTAAAACCTTCCTCAGAACTTGTGCCTTAAACATGTTTCATTCTTCATCATCTGATCTTCTTTGAATTTTTTCATCTATAGATCTTCATAACAAACTTTTTTTTAACCAAGTGGAATCATCCATATTTGTCCAGCTCATCATCTCAAGTCGGCAATCACATGTTCCATAATATTTCTTTCACTCGGTCAATACCGTGATGTGTCGGTGACTTCCTACTCGGTTAATATTGCACTCAGTATACACTACACTTTCTCGGTGTACACTATTTCAACTCGATGTATACTAAGTTCTTCATTTATCGACCACATATAAACTTGTACATTCTTGATCTTCAATTCTTAATAGAATCATGTAATACAGTCAAATGACTATCATAATGTCATAGACTCATCAATAAGTTACCCAATAAATACCATACTCATATCTTTCTCTTACATCTCATCTTCAAGTTAATATCTCATCCCTTCACCATTATTACCTTCTTTAGATGTTTACAACTATCATGATAAGTACAGTCAAAACTAGTTGACAACAATGACAATATAATAACTGATTTAATGTCTCACATATACCTTTGTAGCTTAGTGATCATCTTCACATTAGTCAATTAGTTGTAGTATAACAATCTCTCCCTTTGGCATTGATGCCAACACAAACACAATATGAAATATGCCATAGAATACCAAACATCTTAAATGTCTACAACTTTGTCTTATATGTTGTAACTTGGTAATGTATTTAATATGTTTAATCACTACACAACATCAATTGAATAAACTCTCCCTTTTGGTTAGCTTCATTCCTAATTGATATTCATGTAGTCTCTCCCAATTTTTCTAATCATCTCTCTCCCTGTGAATCATTCTTGAATATTTCATGTAATCATCTCTCCTTGTCTGAATATTTCATATAATTTCTCTCCCTTTGAGAAAAATTCCAAAATTAATCAACTCTTCAGTAGCCAAATCAGTATCTCTCTTATTTAATGCAGATTCTTGTACCTTTCATGTACAGATATACAATTTTAGTATATCTTCCATCTTCTTCTTCTTCCTCTTCACAACCTCAGGAATCCCAAAGTGTGAACATTATGCATCAATATCATCAAATCTTCTGATAAAGTACAGGTTGATGCAATCCCATATCACCTTAGTGACTGTTAGATAGGGGATGGACCCCTAGTCTACTTCTCAAGTATTCAAATTTATCCTTCGGTAAGGGTTTTGTAAAGATATCAACAAGTTGCTCTTGTGATTTCACATATTCCAATCTGACTTATTTTACTTGAACTTGCTCCCTTAAGTAGTGATACTTAATAGATATGTACTTTGTCTTTGCATGCATCATTGGATTCTTTGAAATATTAATAGCACTTGTATTGTCACGGTAGATTATCACTGGATCAGTGATCTCCTCATTCATACCTTCTAATAATTGATTTATCCATGCAATATTTAAACAATTAGCAACAACAACAATGTATTATGCTTCAGTAGTGGACTGATAAATGCATCCTTATTTCTTACTTATCCATGTTACCAATCTTTCATCCAAAAAGAATGCTCCACCTATAGTGTATTTTCTATCATCAATGTTTCCAGCCCAATCAACATCAGTGTAAACTTTGAGTTCAAAATTATCTTCTTTCTTATACCACAATCCATAAATTTCAGTGTTCTTCAAGTATCTCAAAATTCTTTTCACAACAATCATGTGTGACTCTTTAGGATTAGTAGAAAATCTAGCCACAATTCCAACAGTATGTGCAATATCTAGTCTACTATGCACTACATACATCAACTTGCCAATCATTGATCTATATAAGGTTTGATTTACCTCTGTTGACTTGTCATCCTTAGTCAACTTGCATTCGGTTACCATAGGTGTACCAACTAGTTTTTAATCTTCCATGCCGAATGTCTTCAATACTTCTTTTATGTACTTTTCTTGTGTGATATAGATGCCTTCCTTTAGTTGTTGTATTTGCAAACCAATAAAGAATTTGATCTCTCCAAACATCAACATTTCAAACTCTTTCCTCATTTCATCAACAAAAGACTTACCTAAAGTATCATGACCTCCAAATATTATATCATCAACAAAAATTTCAGTAATAAGAATCTTATCATTAGTTTCACATTTCAAATACAAATTATTGTTGTCACTTGTTCTAACAAATCCAATTCTTATGAGATAAGAATGTAGTCTTTCATACCATGATCTTGGTGCTTGCTCCAATTCATATAATGCCTTGTGCAACTTACATACCATATTCTTCTTATTAGAATCAACAAAACCTTCAGATTGTTCAATATATACCTCTTCTTTAAGTATCTCATTCAGAAATGCAAATTTAACATCCATCTGATATACCTTAAATTCTTTATAAATAGCATATGCAAGTAGTATTCTTACTACTTCAATTTTAGAAATGGGTGCAAAAGTTTCTCCATGGTCAATTCCTTCTTCTTCTGCATACCCTTTGCAAACTAGTCTTTCTTTGTTCCTTGTTACATCTCCATTCTCATTCAAATTTTTTCTAAATATCTATTTAGTTCCAATCACATTTTTATCTTTACGTCTCGGTACCAATGTCCATGTCTTGTTTTTCTGTATTTTTTCAATTTCTTCATTCATTGCCTCGATCCATTCATCATTTTCGAATGCATCTCTAACAATTTTAGGCTCAAATTCACAAACTAAACATGTATTGTTCCTTAACTTACTTCTATTCATCATTCCTTCTCTTTTGTCTCCAATTAACTAATCTTGTGGATGGTGTCTTCTCACATACTTTGCAAGTACAGGTTCAGATCTATGTTCTTCAATGTGCTCTTCATATTATTTTTGTTTTATATTTATTGTTTTTATATATTTGTTATTAATTAATAATTGTTATTATTTATATTTATTTTAAAATTGATATTTTATTATAGGATTTATTTTTGAGTTGCTTGAAATTAATCTAGTTTAGTTTAAAAGTGTATTAAGTGTAAGTGTAATAACAAACATAGAATATGATATAATAAATCTATGACATCAAACTTCTAGAAGATACAAAAACATTGGCATGCAAGCTAGAAGATTCTAAGAGAAATGTTAGAGTTTTCATACTACAATGAGTGAAATGTTGAAGGAAGGCTAGAGAATATTCAAAGCTTCAAAAATTGTAGCAAGAGAATAATAGAGTATTGCAAGCTTGAAGTATTGGAAATCATTGTAGAATGCTTATGGCTTAAGAATATGAGAACACAAATTGTTATATGGTACAATAGAAAGTAAGATAAATTGTATAGCAAGTATAGAATGTAATTCTTAAACTAAAGAAAAGGCAAAATGTTGCAACAAAATGGATTAAAATTTAGAATAGAAATATTGCAACATGGCAATATGAGAATAAAAAATAAGATCCAACAATCGTACTAACACAAGTTTCTTCAAATGAGTAATGTAGTGGGATGAAGATCATAGGTATTAGGGTTTCTTCAAGTGAGGGAGATGTTGACAATGAGGAAGATGATGATGCAAATGGGGGTAGTTTTGCAATGATGGATGGTTGTAGTTTGGGAGCAACTTCCCTATTTTCCCTAGATCAGGTGGGTGTTTCTATTTTGTCATCTTTTATGGGTGTTAATGTGGTTAGGATCATTGAAGATGGGTGGGGACCTATATGGTTTCTTGGTGTTGCTAGCTTGGTTGTGATTGATGGTAAGGATGGTGGTTTTGTTGCTAATGATTTGGTGCAACTATGGGTTGGCATTTTGGTTGATCCTTTCCTTGCGGTCCTTCTCTTTTTTCTCTTAGGACCCTTCTATTGTTGATGGTGGAGGCACCTCTCTAAAGGTTTCTTTTGGAGCTCCTTGATACTTATTGTTTCTCAATGTTGGGTTTAGTGAGATGGATAGGAGCGGTTGTTGTTTGGTTGATGACTATTAGTAGGTTTGACCCATATATAGTCCATAGGGGCTTCACTTAGGGGTGAACCCACAATAGTGGGTTACACTTTTTACCTTGAACGGACACTAAACTCTACATTTTGAGAAAAAATTTTAGATTCGAATGCATATTGCCGTTGAACCGCTCGAAATTGGAGGATGAAGTAAATTAGAGTTTTTAAAGATTTTCTGTCTAGATTCTATATATATATTGAATTTATTTGAATACTTTTTTCTTTCTCCCACGAAAACTTGTATGGCGCTGAAAACGTCATTTTCAAATAGTAACACTATTTTCATAGAGCATAACTTTTTTTGTAAAATAGATATGGATGTGATTCTTTCGAATTTAGTTTTGTAACATCCATACGGAGGGCATGCAATTGGTTTGATGACATTATCACTATTATTTCATATTTTATTAACGTTTGAAGTTGACTAAACCAAAATTTTGACCTACCTTGACTACATAGCTTATACTTATTATGTATTTATCGAATTTCAATTATTATTTTTTAATAGAAAGTAGACTCGAATAAGGAGGGCACTGTTATTTTTCAAAAAAAATTTCCTTGTTTTACTATTTTTCGTTGAACGTCAAACTCAAAGATTTATATTTGATAAAAAACCTACATTCATTTAACGTCAAAAATCATACACAATAAATTTAAAAATAGTCAAATATATAATTGTTAGAAAGCTAGTTCCGAGTACTTGTTGTATGCAAAAGGACATCTTTTTATTCATCCATTTGATTAGTGCGCTTGAGGCCCAAAGCCATGAAATTCTCAGAATTTCTTGAAAACTTGAAACCAACTCCCATTTTAGGCACTTTCGATCGAAAGTAATGACTTTCGATAGAAAGTACTTTCTATCGAAAGCACTTTTGCAGAAAATGCAAAATTTAGTTAATACTAAAGGACTTTCGATCGAAAGTCCTTTAGTTTCTATCAAAAGTCAAGTTTGACTTTTGATCAAAAGTCAAACTTGACTTTACAATGCAACACTTCGGCGGATATAAACTTCCGCCAAAACAAACCCTAAACACATGACTTTTGATCGAAAGTCATCACTAAAGGACTTTCAATCGAAAGTCCCTTAGTAACTTTCGATCAATCTAATGCAACACAATGAAGAATACAAAGTAACTTGTGGCTGTATGCAAATTAGATGTCTAATAACTAGAGATGATAAATTAACTATTTAAAGGCAATAAATCAATCTAATGCAACACAATGAAGAATACAAAGTAACTATAAAATAATGAAACTAAATTAATTACCTTCACTTACCATGCAACTTGTCTCCATTGTCCTCCTAGCCTTGATTTCTTGAAGAGGTTGAGCTCTCAAATTTCCAAATGAAACCTTCTCCCAAGATGCTACCAAAGTGTGGAGATTTTATGAAATGAGTGCACAATAGCTTATGCAGTCTAATGGATGGAATGCAAATGAAATGATGATAATATGGATTGATTGCTCTTAGAATGCTTGGATGCTTGGATGCTTGATTGCTTGAATGCTTGAATGCTTGAATGCCTATTACAAAAATGCCTATTAGCTCACAAAGGGGAAATGTGGCTCCTTTTATAGAGTTTTGGAGGATCTAGGCCTAGGTGGCACAATCCTACGGTTGAGAATGAAAGGTGGAAGATCCTAAGGCTAGGATTGACTTGGTTGAAGGAGTTGAGAGAAAGGGGGATGTAGTTGGAATGTGAGAGGAAGAATAGGAATGATGTTCCTCTCACATTGACATGGAGGAGAAGAAGGTGGAAGGGAAAGACACATGTCAAGTGTCTCACAAAGACCAAAGAGAGAAAGAGGGAGAGACCTTTTCCTCATGAGGACTCTTTGCACAAGTGTCCTATGAGTCACCTTTGACCCTTAGAGGTGGCTTGAGAAGCCCCTTAGGAATAGGGAATGTCTCTTGACTTGGTTGTTGAGAGGACATGTGGTCATGAAACCAAGTCCTATGAGGCCACATAGCCCTTAAGAATGGGATATGTGTGGTTGAGGATAATTACTAATAAATAATTAATAATAATTATTTATTTTAGCCAAGATGATGTGTCAAGTGAGTGGGTAGATGAGGTGGACTAGGAGTCTTAGTCATATTTAGGTGATTGTATATTTATTTAAATCACTTTAATAAGACTAATTAGAAGACTTAGGATAGAGGAATAGACTATAGTGAATTCACTAAATAAACTCAATAATTTATTTAATAAATAGAGGAATAATTATTAATTAAATAATACATATTTAATTAATTTATCAAGTCAATAGTAATTAAATAATAAATATTTAATTAATTAATGAAGCCATTTTTAAGTGTATATAGTGGCATACTAAAAAATGCCCCTATTTTCAAAAAATATTCCCCCAAACTCATTTTTTTTCACCCCTCCTCCAATACCCCCACACCCCTTTTCCTCTATCAACCCTCTTAACCCCCACCCCACAAACCCACACCCCTCCTATATAGACAATATATTGCCCTATTTTTTCCCATTTTAAACACCCCGATTTGAATGCATGTGGTATATTATTGCCCCATCAGTGAAGACCCTATGGTATAATTGATGTCATAGATGGGATATTATACCTTGGTGGCCTTGGCTTTGGAGTTTCATTTGAGGTTTTTTCCCTTTTCAACTTGGATTTTGGAGGCTCTAGTAGTTGTTTCGTGGTGTGTTTGTTGGTGGTCCCAATTACAGTTGGTGTTTTGACCAATTTGGGGTCATTTTTGGCTCCATGGAGGCAACTTTAATGGATATTTCTTCAAGATTGAAATCCTATGTTAGCATCTCTAATCATGGGATATTATGCAAGAGCTTGTCACTTTTCAGTACTAGTTGTCTTATGTGAGGTATGATTTTTCTTTTCTTTTCTTTTCATTACCCATTTTGGGTTTGTGTTTTTTCTTGTGTCTGAGACTGATTGCCTCGATTCCATGTAGGCCAATTTTATACTTTTTTTTTTTGGTTAAGGGTCTCCTATGCCAGTTTGGAAGAGAACTATATTTTTGTGAAGGTTGAGGTGGCTCTTTTTCTTGATCTAGATGATTTAATTCTATGGGCCATCTTTGATACTACCTTAGTCTCTTTACAAAAGTCTCCTATAGAGGTGGTTGATGCTACTCTTTTTTATGTTTTCTTTTCTCTCACTCCTATTAAGGTGAAGATTTTGGAAGGAAAAGGGATCTTACTGGTGTATCTCTAGAAGGTTATAGGAGCCTTTTCATAACCCATTTTAAGGTTAAAGGGATCTTACTGATGTTTTACCTTAATGGGTATAAGCCATCCCCAATTTGTTGCCCTATGTTTCATTCTCCTCTCCTATTGGATCTAACTCTTCTCCTTCTACTTAATTTTCACCTTCTTCATTCATAATATTAAAAATACTTTATGCTAATAGGTGATTTTCCTCAACCTCTTTCTCCTCGTCAATGTCTTCCCTACAGAAATTTATCTCCCCTTCTTCCAAATCCTCATCCATTAGGTCTACGATTCCCTTTACCAATTATTGTTTTTCCACCTCTTCTCCCAATTTAGATACTTATTCTATGGTTAAACCCGTCATTTTTCAAATGGTTCTCATCTCATACCCCCCTCCTCTTCTTTCTTATCTTGTCCAATTTTGTCATTTTCTGATGGATCAAGATTGATCAGATCTTCCATATTATTAGAACCATTTCTAGGATAATTTATTACTTCCATGTTAGTCTAATAGTTTTTCAAAATAGAAAGTTCTTCCTTAGCATCCCCTTTAAAATTAACTATTTCTTCCAATAATAATTGCAACATTTTCTTGCTAGCTACAATTCCTTCATTTACTTTTCTCCTACTATCATTATTGGTTGTTGAAGCCATAGGTTGATCTATAGATTTCTCAGTAGCATGGATATCAAAACCACCCACATCCTCCTTCAATGTAATATTAACATTAAGGTCCATTTTAATGCTCTTTTCTCTTCTTACTTCATGGTTTATTGGCTTATTCTTATTACTTTTATTAGATATTAACTCATTTCTTAAGACAATCCTAGAATCTTTGATTGTTCCATAATATAATTTTGGGTGAATAATTATATTACTCGTTGTTGTGTCAACTTCCACAAGATCGAGGATTTTGTGGTCGGTGTCTATTGTACACACTAAATAGTGCACTTCTCTAATTCATTACTTCCAAGGGAATCCATGAATGGGAAACCTTGAGAAAGCGACCTAGAGCTCCCTAGGCATGGAGTCACAAGATTGTTTTGAATATTGCTCTCAGCTAGAGCTATTGAAGCATGCAACCTTGCTAGTAGTAAACCACACAATGGGAGATTCAATGAGAAAAGGGCAAGAATGCCAATATTATCAAGAATCAATGAAAATGCAATGCAAAGCAAGCTATGCCAAGAATGAAGATGCAAGCTAAGCTATGAAAGGAAAGTATTACAAACCCTTGCTAATTAAGCTATGCGAGCTAATCTAGAGCATACAGAAAACTAAGCTAAATGCCATGAAAACTATGATGCAAGAAATGAAAGATGAATGCAAGAATGTAAATGCTAAGAATGCTCCAAATCTCCAAAGTGACCTAGAAAACCTGCAGCATAACATTAGTATTCAAAAGATGGATCCTAGAAATGAGAAGAGAGCTCTCCTTTTAAATGAATTGAAAATGAATGGACCATGGAGATTAAGAGGTAAAAGATTTAATCAAGGTTGGAGCATCAAAGAGGAGCAATCCATGTGCACAAATATCCTCCAATGAGAAAATAAGAGTTGACTTTTGTGTCCATATGAGATAAAAAGTGATTTTCTTCTTTTTATAAAATAAGAATAATGCTTTATTTGTGCAACTTAGGATAAGAGGAAAAGTGGGAGCTTTTTATTTATTAAGAGGGGAGGAAATTCCTTTTAAATAAATAAAGACTTTAGGATAAAATGGTTAGCCCAAGGCAAATAATCAAAATTGATAAAATAGGATTTGATCAAGGAAATTGATATAATTGAAAATATTGATTCAAGGATTTGATAAATTGTTGAATGGGGGCCCAAAGTCTAGGTGACCATTTTAAGGTGCATACATTTGCCCCTCTTTGACTAATGTGAGATCGATTTGGGATCACATGTAGTCAAAGAATGGAATTGAAATGTGAGATCAATTTGGGATCACAAAAGAATCCAGACATGTGTTCGACGAATGGGAACATATCAGGACAAACATAAGCAAAAGCTGAAAGACAAGGCCAATCACCGTTGTATATAAGCAATTGTCAAGTCCTAAATAAGATATAAGAATCTCAAGCAAGGCTGATTGATAAGCTAAATCAAGGATTAAAGTTGATAAGTATTTCCCCCTTAGAATCAGAATCGAAATCAGGTAGAGGAGAACAACAAATTGATAAACTTGATCAAGTCACTAGAAATCATAATCGAAGATTAAGGATGATAGGATAACCATCAAGCAGTGAAGACATGCCCCAATTTGACTAGGTTTGACTGAGAAAGATATAGATTAAGGATAAAGTCAAACCTCAGAGAGATGAAGATGAATGAATGAAAGACTAGGAGGTTGAAAGAGATGGGGGTGAAGAAATGAAGATGCCCCAACAAAGATCGAAGGATCAGGCCTCAAACGGTCAGCCAACTGTGCAGAAGAAGGAGAAATTTTAAAATTTAATTTTGACTATCAAGCTGAACTCAGATTTCAATTTTGATCCTAAAAATGGATCCAGGACGTCAAAATTAGCTAGGGGTGTAGTTTTCACGTAATTTCGGGTGTTTTGAAAATTAGGTCAAAAAGTTAAAATGCTATAAAATGGGTAAAAAGGTCATTTTCAAAAATCATTTGTCTTTTAGCAATTTGAGATTCTTAAGAGCTTAGAGAGAGAAAATGGCCCAACAAGCAGCAGTCCCGATTCACAGGCATCGATTTGAGCATGCCTAGTTGCACAAACGGTCTCCACAGTATGCTGCCCCGGTATGTTTTTAGAAAAACTTGCCCTTTTTGAGTCATTATGAGCATTTAATGCATTTTGAAACATGTTTTTAATATTTAAAAATTTTAAATTTTGAACCCGGGCAAAAGATCGTATGATCTTTTGCAAGTATCGCACCTTTTGAAGGAAAATGTCGTGCGATACTTCATGGGTCAACATAGTATCGTGTCGACATTAAGTCTAGTATCGCATGATACTAGATGAAATGTTGTGCGATGCTATGCGAAGTATTGCACTTCAAGATACTATCACACTATTATAAGAAAAAGTATCGTACGATACTTTATCAAAAAAATAGTATCATACAGTTTAAAAATTTGACATGTTTTAGTTTGTTTTTTTTTGAGAAAAATGACATGGGTCTAGACAACGTTTTCTTTTTAAGATGCGTTGTACTAATTTTATACATCCATCATGATATGTTCTAATATCTAGCTTTAGATTGACAGCTTGCAGGAGTTCCTCCCAGCACTATTGGTCAAAGCACCAAAGGTTACTGGGCTACGGTATGTCTGAGATCTGGATGATCTAGGTCGGGAAGACTTGAGAGCGATGGGCTTTGGCTACTTGCTGAAGTTGCCCCATATTCAAGCTGACCATGGGTTGTTGACTACGCTAGCTGAGATATGGCACAATGAGCACAACACCTTCCATCTACCTACTGGAGAGGCATCAATCACTTTGGAGGACATTTATCAAATTCTCTGAGTGCCTAGCCATGGCGATCCCGTAAGTATAATCATGTTTATAGATAGTCATAGATGTAAAGTTTCCATATAATAGAAATTGACATGATTGTTTTTTGGCATAGGTATACTATGACCAGGATCCTACCGAGGGATGGTAGGCCATCCAAGGCATGTTCCAAGATGTTACCATTATTGATAGACACATCAGCTAGGATCAACTGATGGATGATTTTGGCAAGGACTTCCCAGTGCCTTGCATTGTTGCTTCCATTATTGCACAGACCCTTATCACTTATAGGAGTCAGAAGGGTTTTTCACTAGGATGGGGTAGATTATTAGTAGATCTGGTAGCACATCCATGATGGATGGCATGGGGCCCAACCATATTGGTTGATATGTACCATGAGCTCCATGAGATCGTGTACTGTGAGAGTAGGACATGGGCGTGTGGTGCTATTCTAGCACAGGTGTGGGCATGGGAGCACATAGTTGTGGTGCATCCATGTGTATAGCTGAGGGAGAGGAGACATCACTTTATCTATAGATATGCAGGATTCTTGTCACAGCCTCATAGCGGGGATGTGACATACTATAGGAGGATATTGGATGAGCTGACTTCCTTCTAGTGGCGACCATACAGATAGGTTGAGTCATAGGGTGATGCCAAGGATGAGCTGAGCTATATGTTATGCAGCCGGCCACTGGTAGGCCGACACCTAGATATTATGGAGAGGTTTTTTATTACTTAGGTATGGAGGCAGTTCGGGTGGTAGCAGAGAGTGTCTACAGAGACTACTACCTACGCCCGGGCTAGGGATGAGGAGGGTCAGGGATGGCTGCTAATGCTAGATTACCAGCAGGCAGTATAGGATACAGCAACCATATGGAGAGAGCCATGGGACTATCTCACCATATGGAGAGAGCCATGGGACTATCTCCCATACATGGTAGATGTAGGGGTTGATGCAACCTATAGAGCAGAGTGGCGGTGAGCTCCATTTCCTAGGTTCACGGTACCTGATGCACAGCCAGCAGCTTAGGGAGATGAGGGATAGGATGGGGATGGAGGAGATGGAGGAGAGAGAGGGAGAGGGAGAGAGACTAGATAGAGCTCTCGATCAAGTGGCCAAAAACTTCCATGGGGATAGGGTTCCACAGATGAGGGTGATGACGGGGGGAGGCTAGCTCGCCATCGGGTGGATGTTAGGCAGGATCACCCTGCAAGAGGAGAGGACTTGAGAGCTAGGATTCAGGCTCTGGAGATGGAGATGCAATAGTTATGCATCACCATAGTGGTTAGGGAGTAGCAGCTGACAGATCTGAGAGTCGAGCTCGAGCGGCAGGATATGGCCATACAGGTTGCAACAACAAAGTCACGGAGAGAGGCGGCATGAGTAGCGTACTACCATGGGCTCTATATTCAGGTTGTGCCACAGGGTCAGAGAGCACCACCCTACTCCACTATTTTTGGGAGATCTGATATGGTACCAGACATGGCACCACTTCCTCCACCACCAGCACCACATGATGGTGGTAGTGAGTCCTAGGTTTAGGTTAGATAGATGTATAGAGACATATCTTGGGACTTGATCCAGATTTTTTTGTATCTCACATTGTATCATGAAATTTTCTATATATATATATGAGATTGTTGGATTGGTGATATATCATGTGTTTGTGTCCCACTTGTGAGGGATGTATCAATTTTTTATATTGTCATGTCATATTGCTCAAATGTATGTTATAAATGCTCATGTATATTCTCTCTCATAGATGTATGTTTAATTCTCATGTTTATGATATAGACTCATGTTTTTGAAAATGATCTTTTTAGGATAGATATGATGATAAGATTAACCCCTTATGATGACAAGAACAGGATGTGATGTGAAAGACAAGGAGTGAAAGACATGATCGAGAAAAGGAAAGGTGAGCGTAGTTGACTGACAGGTCCACGAAAGGGAAAAGGAGAGCTCTCTCCATATGCAAGATGCAAAACTAAACTAACATGAACCTAAAAATGCAAGCTACTATGAAAAGTGGTTTACTTGCAAGGTCACAAAGCTTTTAGACTCTAATATTCATCATCGAGCATTATTGGTAGCATCGCAAGATCATACAATGCACACTAGTATGACTATGTGAATCTGAATATGATCTATATCAGATAGATATGTGGGAATCTCACCTAGGCATCAAAGACATATAGGTCAAGATGACTAGTGCAGTGAGATTACCTAAGTTTAGTATAGCAAGATTATACTTGCATCGAGACACAAGGAAAGTCAAGATGACTAGAAGTATGCACTTGCACAAACAGTCAAGGATAATACCTTGTAGATCCCTTTTGTCAAGAGGAACAAGCATAAATTAATGCTAATGACAATTAAGACCAACAAAATATACCCACAAGTAGAAAAAGAAATAAAACATGTCCTCATGCCCTTAGTCTTCTAGCTATGCATCAACAAAAACTTCTTAGGGAGAGAACACTCATCAAAGAAATCATCATAGATAGCACACAAAGAAAACAAAGTCAACCAAGTCTCAGTGAGTCAAATGTTTAAGTGCATGTGTGTAGGTCATAGAATCGATCTTTGAGTATCACATTTGCCAGTGAGAGATACCATATCATGCTAGACTGTGGGGTAGGATATCTGATAAGTGTTGAGAAATACTTGACGCTAGGGTAGTGTTGAAAAACACAGTTGAGGGTGGTGTTGAAAAACACCATTTGCAAGATGTCCTAAAGACCAACGCATCCTAAAGACCAAAGCTAACACAGTTATGCCCCCTAGACAAAGACAAAGACCAATTCCAAACCAAGGCAACAAGGTTAAGGCATGATGGAGAAAGGCTAAGTGTCAAGGATGCATACTAAGAAACAAGGGTGCAAAGGCCTCAAGTAGCACCTGTTTCCAGGTTTTCACGACTTGGAGATTTTTATTTTTTTTTTCAATTTTTTTGTATTTTTGCTACCAAGGCACCTATTTCCAAGTTTTCACCAAGGCACTTTTTCTATTTTTTTGAATTTTTTGTATTTTTGAATTTTTTTTGTATTTTTTTTTAGGACTTTATATGCTTTTTAGGATTTTTTCAGCATCATATATGAATTTTTTTGGAATTTTTTCAGGATCATAAAATATGTACAAGGGATGCCCCTAGACTGAATAGGCATCATGGATAGAACTTCTTTAGGTGCAACACATTGATAGGATCAGGGAGTTGTTCCCCCTCTAGATCAGATAGTAAATAAGCACCTGTTCCAAAAGCTGCAGTAATGATGTATGGTCCAAGCCAATTAGGTTCAAACTTTCCCTTTTGCTCTCTATTTTGTTGGTTCTTAGGGTTTTCTCATAGGACAAGATCCCCCACTTGAAATTCTCTAGGGCGAACCTTCTTGTTGAATGCTTTAGACATACGCTTTTGGTAAACTCTCATGTGATCAAAAGATTCTTTATGCTTTTCATCTAGAAGTTCCAGTTCTTGTAACCTCATGGCACGGTAATCTTCATCTATCACTAGACCTTTAAGGGAAACTCTAAAAGAGGGAATCTCCACCTCTAAAGGTAACACTGCTTCAACACCATAAGTGAGGGCAAAAGGAGTAGCCCCTGTTGGAGTATGAGTACTCATTCTGTAGGCCCACAAGGCTAGCTTTATCTGTAGATGCCAATCTTTACCATTCGTGTGAACTGTTCTATGGAGGATTTTGAGAATGGTCTTATTCGAAGCCTCTACTTGTCCATTTCCTTGCGGGAAGTAAATGGAGGACCAATGTTGTTTTATCTTGAATTTCTTGTAGAGATGTTTAAGGTCCTTTTTTTTAAATTGACCTTCATTGTCAGTGATTATCTCAGAAGGCACTCCATACCGATAGATGATATGGTTCAAAATAAACAAAGAATCTGTCTTGCCCGAGGCAACAGAAAGTGGGACAACTTCTACCCATTTGGTAAAGTAATCAGTAGCAGTGATAATGAATTTGTGTCCACCTGATGAGTTGGGATGAATCTTCCCAACAAGGTCAAAGGCCCAGCACTGAAATGGCCAATGAGAAATAGAAGGAATAAGCTCCCTGCCTGGAGCATGTATCAGGTTTCCATGTTTTTGACACTTTTCACAAGATTTAGCAAAAGCTACTACATCTATCTGCATGGTAGGCCAATAGTACCCCGCCCTAAGAAACCTTTGGGCCATGGTAAGACCATTAGAATGTCCTCCACAAATGCCCTCGTGAATGTCAACTAACGCTTGGTTAGACTCATCCTTTTCTAAACACCTAAGAAGTGTCCCATCTAAACCCCTCCTATACAGATCACCAAAGATAAGGGTGTGGCGATAGGCATTTCGAATTAGGTTTCTTCCTTTAGAATGATTGAAGGTTTCAGGAATAGTACCATCACAGAGGTATGAGTAAATGGCACCATAGCGGGATGACTCATGGCTAATAAGGGTACAAACAACTTGGCTTTCTTGGGAGTCATAGATAGGGTATCGTAGCTCTTCCACCAAGAATTCAAATCTAGACTCATGTTGTTCTAGCTGAAGAAGTGAAGCCAATGTAGCCATAGCATCAGCTACTTTATTCTCTGCTCTAGGGATTTGTTGAAATGTAACAAAGGTGAAGTATCGTTGCAATGAATCAACCATTTTCTTATAGGGTACCATTTTTTCATCTTTGGTTTGGTATTCTTCATTAACTTGGTTGACTATCAATTATGAATCCCCATAAATATGCAGCTCTGTGATTCCCCACTCTATAGCCATTTTTAGTCCATTTGTTAAGGCCTCATATTCAGAAATGTTATTTGTGCATGGGAACAATAGTTTGTAAGACTTAGGAATTGTGTACCCATGAGGTGAAACAAACAACACTCTTGCACCTGAACCATTTTTCATAAAAGAGCCATCAAAGAACATCTTCCATGTTCTTGCAGTCATGTACATTATGTGCTCATCTAGAAATGCAACTTGAACTGGTGCTTTGTCTCAAATTGGAAAATCAACCAATTGGTCTGCAATGGCTTGTCCTTTTATAGCCTTACGCTCAACATATTCTATGTCAAATTCGGATAGGATCATCATCCACTTAGCAAGTCTACCTGTAAGAGCAGCCTTACCAAGCAAGTATTTTAGAGGATCAATTTTTGCAATGAGGTGTATTGTATGCGCAAGCATGTAATGTCACAACTTTTGGGAAGCAAACACCACCGCTAAACAAGATTTTTCAATACTAGTGTAGTTAACCTCATATGACACAAGAGTACGACTGATGTAATAGATAGCTCTTTCTTTTCCAGTATCATCAAGTTGAGCCAATAATGCCCCCAGGGAAGATTCTGTTGCTGACACATACAATATGAGTGTTTTTCCTGGGATAGGAGGCATTAAAATTGGAGGATTTGCTAAGTATTGCTTGATTTGGTCCATGCTTTGCTGACAATCTTCATTCCAAACACATTTAACCCCTTTGTGTAAAGTCTTATTAAAGGGTTGAGCTCTATCAACCAGTTGTGAAATAAACCTCCTAATAGATTGAAGGCATCCTTGAAGATTCCTCATTTGACTGATGTTTTTGGGAGGCGGCATATCCATTATTGCTTGAACTTTTTCTGGGTCCACCTCTATTCCTTTAGCTGAAATGATAAATCCTAGGAGTTTTCCAGAGGTGACTCCAAATGCACACTTTTTGGGATTTAATCTCAATTGAAACTGTTCCATACGATCTAGAATTACTTCCAAATCACCTAGGTGTGTATCCCTTTTCTTGGATTTTGCCAAGGTGTCGTCCACATAGTCTTCCATATTCTTATGCATCATGTCATGGAATATAGTTGTCATAGCTCTTTGATAAGTAGCTCCTACATTTTTTAGTCCAAATGGCATTATGTTCCAGCAATAAGTTCCCCATGCGCAAGTGAATGTAGTTTTCTCTTGGTCTTCAGGAGCTATTTTAATTTGATTATACCCAGAAAAGCCATCCATCAAAGAATAGATCTCATAACCCGTGGTCATGTCCACTATCATGTCTACGTCTGGAAGTGGAAAGTCATCCTTTGGGCATGCTTTATTAAGATCTCTAAAATCTATGCAGACGTGAATGGACTTGTCATGTTTTGAAACTGGTACAATATTGGATATCCATTCAGCATAGTCAATGGCTCTTATAAATCCTGCACTGAGGAGTTTCTCTAATTTAGATTTGACAAGAAGAGCTATGTGAGGATGCATTTTCCTCAATTTCTATTTCACTGGTTTAATACCTGGAGCTATGGACAAGTGATGCATAATGAGACTAGTGTCCAACCCTGGCATGTTTGAGTAAGTCCAAGAAAAATCAATTTTCTTGCTCTGTAGGAACTTGGTATATGCTTCTTTTTCTTTTATTGATAGAGACTGAGCTAAATGCACAATTTGTGTATTCAGATTAACTGGCTGTGTAGGCTCAACAAGTACTGAAGACCTGTCATGAAAATAGTTGGAAAGATGATCAAGTACCCCATCCTTAGGTGCCTCAGAGAGGTTTTCACCTTTGAATACGTCCTTTATTTTTACTTTTTTAGGTTCTGACACCGCCACATAGTGGTTTTCGCCATCAGAACTCTTATTCTTTTTTTCTTTTCTTTTCATTTTGCAACTAAGGTACTTGATATCTGGTTTTGTCATGCTTGTAGTTAGTTCATGGGTGGAAGAGACTACAGGTTCAAGGGCATTTAGGTAGCATGTTATCTCATAGTCATTTTGGAAAGTTAGGAGCTGAGGCTCTTGACAGCGCTGAGACCAATCAATCAGGTGAGGATTGGCAAGGGGTAGATCAATGATTGGTTCAATATTGTGTATGCAAATGGTATCATCTCTGGTGATTAAAGAGTTAGGATCCATCAAGTTTCCCTCTAAGGTACCCAAATCAAGATTTATCCTACCAAGTGAAGCATCGTCCACTAAAGCGACTCACAAATTCCAATCTTCTAATCCTACACTAGACTCGTTAGCTACTTCAGGTTTGGAACCATATGTATGGACAACAACAATGTCCATGTCAACCATAGAACAATCAAAAAGAGTCTCCCACTCATACTCATGTGAGTCTATATCTGAATCCTGACTGGGATGTTTACACCAAGCATGTTTTTTAGGCCTTGATGTAGAGACTTTGATGTCACCAAGGGTAACACCTTCTTGAATTCCATTTGTGTACTGATGTTCTTGAATAGGATCATCAACATGATCTTCAATAGTGGATTGTTCTTGTTTTAGGTCTGAAACTATTGGATTGATAACTGGAGTGTCTAAATTTCTCCAAAGGAGATTGGTGTAAGGGACCCAATCTTCACACCTATCTTATTGATTTTTCAAATTGGGAATGTAGCTAGATTCATCATCACTATCCGTCACAGTAAGGATAGGAGCAATTTTCTTATTGTGACTTTCAAAACCTAGGCCAACTGTTGTCTTAATTCTATGGCCAAAGAGAGCATGATTGAGTGGCTCAGCCTTAGCATCTAATCTATGACTGAGAGGACCATGACCTAGGTAACCCATATTTTTGACCAAAGTATATCCTCTCCCATAAGCCTTAGGAGATGGGGAGAAATTTTCATTATGCTTATATTTTTCCTCTTTGTAAATCCAATCTCTAACAGGTAACTCTTCTTTTTCATCCTGTATGGGTACTGAGGACTCCACAAATGTATCAAACAAAGTCATTGCTGAAGATGAGGGATGCATCTCTTGTGAGGGTTTACCATAGGAGCTAGGTGAGACTAGCATTTTTATGAAGGATTCAATTTGATAACCCCCCATACCAAGGTCTATGGCTTTGAACTTGTTCTTGCACTGTTCTAGAGTTGCTTCAAAATTCTCTGCTTCCCTATTGAGAGGAACATGGGTCCCTGCTGAAATTGCATTAACAGATAATGTGCTATCCCCGAGTATACAAACTTCTACTCCATTATAGGGGAACTTGACACATTGGTGGTAGGTGGACGGTACTACTTGCATGTCATGGATCCACGGTCTACCAAGCAGAATATTGTAGACTAAAGGACCATCATCAACAATTTGGAATGAAATGTCCTTTTCAACGGGGCCAATCCTGACAGGAAGGACGACCAAGCCTTTGGAGCTTCTCTCTGCCTCATCATAGGCTTTAATGGTGATTTTCTTATGAGTATCAATAACTTGCTCCGATTAGCCCAGTATCTTCAACAAACTCAAGGAACAAATATTGAGCCCAGCACCCCCATCAATCAACACACGCCTGACATGGGTCTTGTGAATCATGACTTCAATATGAAGGGCAAGATTATGTGGATGGCTCAAGGCTTTGTCATCTTCTTCTAAGAATGTGAGGCAGTGAGGGCTGGCAAGGTGGTTAACCATGTTTTGGAATTGGTCAACATCTATGTTGTTAGGAACATTGGTTGTATGCAAAGCATCCTCAAGGACACGCTTATGTCTAGGAGACAACTCTAGGAGTTCAAAAATTGAGATTTGAGCTGGTGTTCTTTGTAACTGGTCAACAAGATTGTAGCTCATTTCAGGATTGACTGCTGACTTGGTGGTGACATTCTTGGATGTCACTTGCTTGGGTTTGCTAGACTAGTTGGAATTAGGACCTCTAATGATCACATGACCTTGACCTTGGCTTCTAGTGATAGCATTAAGAGCTTGGGATGACCTTTCAGAGTGAGGACCTCTAAGCACCACCATGGGTTCTTCATCAAATATAAGAAGAGATTCAACATCGTGACTATAAGAATCTTTGTTTCGCATCATGTTGACATTTTCCTCAACAATCTCAAGCATATTAACCACATTTTTTGCACCTATGTAGGTATAGTTGATTGTAGCTTTTCCATTCTTGGGTTGAGAGGTTTCCCCCTTTTCATATTTGGGCAAAGGTTCTTTGAATGGCTTGTGGTCCGCATTTGTATTCAACCCATCAATCTGAAGTTTACCACTTTCAATAAGATCCTAGATGAGGTGTTTAAGCTTCCAGCAATGTTTGATGTCATGTCTAATGCCATTGTGGTATTTGCAGAAAGCTTTTCAATTCCACCAATGTGGCTTAACATCAGGTATGTGAAAGTTTTTTGGATCTTGTGGTTGTGCAAGATTATTGGCAATTAGGGTCTTGAAAACATCCTCATAGGAGTCACCCAGTTTAGAAAACTGTCTCAACTTTTTCTTGGGCTTTTCTTGATACTTAGGTTTACTCTCTTGTTGGTTAGAGGATGTATTGAGCTTCATAGCTTGGACTGCACTTTTTTTAATCAGACTCTCTAGGATAATTTATTACTTCCATGTCAGACTCTAGCACCTTTGTTAATCAAACTCTCTAGGAACCTATCTTTATTTTGATCAAGGTACTTCTCCACATATTGTTGGAATAGTGGCTCTTGTTGCATTCTCATAAAATCTTGATCATCAAAACTTGTACTACTTCCTCCATGTTGAGAGCCATGATGAGCTTGTTGGGAGGGTTTTCTTGAGGTCCTAGGAGGTGTTCGTCTCCTATGTTGTGAAATCCTTCTTCCTCTAGGACTAGGAGATCTTGAAGGGGTCCTTGACCACCTTTTACTTCTTGGGGTTCTTGAGGGAGTAGAAGGTGGAGAGTTGTTTCCACTGTTGGTACCCCTATTGTTGAATTGGTTATTAAGTTGTTGAGCTAACAACCTATCTTGTTCCTCTGGGAATGCTTTTCTTCTTAATTCCAACAAGGCTTGTTGCTCTTCCTCTAGGTGTCTAAACCTTTCTTCTTTAGTGGCTTGTTCATCCAAGAAGGCTTTCTTTACACACTCAATTATTTTAAGCCTTTCATTAGCATATCTTGAGGTTGTTTTGAGTGGAGAGTTGGACCTTGAGTGTTTGAACAAGTCATTAGTGAATGTGGCATTCACATGAGCGTCACCAGATTCGTTGTTTTGGTCTTCATGTTGTGACCATGCATCTTGGTGAGCTTGTACATAGTGTCTTTTAGCTCTTTGATGGGCATCTAAATATCTTGAGTTAATAGGGGGTGATTCAGGTTGATTGTCATCACCAAACGACATGTTACCCCTATGTCTTTGGAAAATATCATCAAGAGTTTGATCCATTGCTTCTCTTTGTCTCCTAGTCAAAGTGTAACTCATGTCCATATTTGATTGAGAAGATGGTAAAGAGGTACTCAACTCACTAGGGTTCCTCTTTGGGTCAAACCAAGCCTCAGACTCGCTCCTAGGTGATTGATCAAAGATGGGTTTCTTCCCCTTTCACTTTTGACGAGTTTGGACTAAGGGTAATTGTTCAAAGACAACTTGAGGTCAGTTTCCTTGACTAACTTGGTACCTTGTCATAACCAACATGAAAGGAAAAGACCCTTGGTGATAAGATGACCTTATGAAGTGTCAATAGCAAACTAGGATAGTAAAAGTGTTCAATTGTCCAAAAAGAGATGGTAAGATAGAAAGATGCAAAAGGTGTAAACCAATCCTGCCATAGAGGTGTGTGATAAAAGGATGAGTATCCTAACACGTATGGGCCAATAAAATGGATTTAACCAAATATGTAATTGAAATTGAATTTGAATTTTGATGGAAGTGAATTGGACAAAAGAGTACTAAAACTCTACAAGCGTGTTACCAAAGAATCTAAAGGTGTACTTTTTCAACAAGGATAGTCCCTAACTTATCAATTTCAAACAATACTATTTTGTAAAATCAAAGAACACTAGTTCAAGGGGCCTAAAATCAGGAACCCAAGGTACAAACAAGTTTCCAGCAGCAAAGTAAGTCACCTACTAAAATCTGGTCGACTAAGGAAAGACTAAAAATTGTATAAATCAGGCAAACAACAAAAAGACTCTGTGTGATATTTTCTAGGTAAGAGGGCAATAATTTCTCAACAAGCGATAGTTCTCAGTAAGCAGGGTGATAGTTTCCAGGTAGCCCACACGATAGTTTCCAGGCAAGCTGTATGATAGTCTTCCAGTGATGAACTATCGCACGATATTTCTCAGTACAGGGTGTGATACTATTCCAGTGTCGTATGATTCTTGACCAGTGAGTGCTAAAAATCTTAGTTTTAAGGGCAATTTGTTCAAAATTTCAATTTGAATGTTGAATTTTTTGATTTCAAGCACAGTGACAGCAGTAAATAGACAGGTTTGCAAATAGTAGGTGATCAAACATGTCATAAAACACTTGAAACAAGGGCAAAAGCAACCTTGCCAAGATAAGCAATTGTGATATCAAAGCAATAAAATCCTATGAATGCTACCGTGATGTTTGATGTTTGAGAACATTTACACGGGTAGATCACAGCGAGAACACTTCAAGCACTTACTAGCCTAAAAAGTCAATGGCTCAATACTTAACAACTTGGCCCACACTTGATGTCCCATTGCCTCACACAAAGTGGTCACCCATAATAGATATTGGCTTTGTCGTGGAAGTGCCAATGACACAACCAAAGGAACACAGATGGTGAGTAATCTTAGGGTGATCTGGGTTATTCCACTTGGATCAATCCTTGCACCAAGAAGCTAAGCGAAAAAATAGGGTGGCTTCTATCTATGGTTCTTAATAAGGGCTTCCGTTCATAATACCCCTCTTGCTCCTCAAAAAGGATAGGGACCTCGCGGCCACAAGAGTACCTTAAGCATTCTTGCTCAACACTTTCCTCATGGTCACAATCCCACAAGTAATCACATCAAGCAAATACAAGTACTACATCTACCAAGGTTTTGTGTCCTTGATAGCCTTGATTTTATAGTGGGTTCGAATAGCTAGCGAAAATCTTGTCCCCACTTTGGTCGTTCCTCTTGATTACTCAAGAGCAGACCCGCTAAAGGATTCTAAGAGTTAAACAAAGAGTGGACCAATTATTTTTTTTCCACCTCTTCTCCCAATTTAGATACTTATTCTATGGTTAAACCCATCATTTTTCAAATGGCTCTCATCTCATACCCCCCTCCTCTTCTTTCTTATCTTGTCCAATTTTGTCATTTTCTGATGGATCAAGATTGATCAGATCTTCCATATTATTAGAACCATTTCTAGGATAATTTATTACTTCCATGTTAGTCTAATAGTTTTTCAAAATAGAAAGTTCTTCCTTAGCATCCCCTTTAAAATTAACTATTTCTTCCAATAATAATTCCAACATTTTCTTGCTAGCTACAATTCCTTCATTTACTTTGCTCCTACTATCATTATTGGTTGTTGAAGCCATAGGTTGATCTACAGATTTCTCAATAGCATGGATTTCAAAACCACCCACATCCTCCTTCAATGCAATATTAACATTAAGGTCCATTTTAATGCTCTTTTCTCTTCTTACTTCATGATTTATTGGCTTATTCTTATTACTTTTGTTAGATATTAACTCATTTCTTAAGACAATCCTAGAATCTTTGATTGTTCCATAATATAATTTTGGGTGAATAATTATATTACTCATTGTTGTGTCAACTTCCACAAGATCGAGGATTTTGTGGTCTGTGTCTGTTGTACACACTAAATAATGCACTTCTATAAGTCATTACTTCCAAGGGAATCCATGAATGGGAAACCTTGAGAAAGTGACCTAGAGCTCCCTAGGCATGGAGTCACAAGATTGTTTTGAATATTGCTCTTAGCTAGAGCTATTGAAGCATGCAACCTTGCTAGTAAACCACACAATGGGAGATTCAATGAGACAAGGGAAATAATGCCAATATCATCAAGAATCAATGAAAATGCAATGCAATGCAAGCTATGCCAAGAATGAAGATGCAAGCTAAGCTATGAAAGGAAAGTATTACAAACCCTTGCTAATTAAGCTATGTGAGCTAATCTAGAGCATAAAGAAAACTAAGCTAAATGCCATGAAAACTATGATGCAAGAAATGAAAGATGAATGCAAGAATGTAAATGCTAAGAATGCTCCAAATATCCAAAGCTCCAAAGTGACCTAGAAAACATATAGCATAACATTAGTATTCAAAATATGGATCCTAGAAATGAGAAGAGAGCTCTCCTTTTAAAGGAATTGAAAATGAATGGACCATGGAGATTAAGAGGCAAAAGATTTAATCAAGGGTGGAGCATCAAAGAGGAGCAATCCATGTGCACAAATATCCTCCAATGAGAAAATAAGAGTTGAATTTTGTGTCCATATGAGACAAAAAGTGATTTTCTTCTTTTTATAAAATAAGAATAATGCTTTATTTGTGCAACTTAGGATAAGAGGAAAAGTGGGAGCTTTTTATTTATTAAGAGGGGAGGAAATTCCTTTTAAATAAATAAAGACTTTAGGATAAAATGGTTAGCCCAAGGCAAATAATCAAAAATGATAAAATAGGATTTGATCAAGGAAATTGATATAATTGAAAATATTGATTTTTGAAAATATTGATTCAAGGATTTGATAAATTGTTGAATGGGGGCCCAAAGTCTAGGTGACCATTTTAGGGTGCATACATCTATTTCTACCAAACTTTTAACTTCTCCGGTGTCAAAATTAGGGATTTCATAGCCTAAAAAGGTCCCCCAACTATTCCCTATGATTTCCAAGACCTTTAAGTTAATGTATTCCACTAGGCAATCTGGGAGGATTATATGATTTGGGATTAAAATTAGGATACCATTCAAAAAAATGAAAAATATAGCCCTTAAAAAAAATGGATTCCCTAACAGGAGCTTATTCCCAATTTATACATTTTTATATTCAATCAAAGATATTTAACTTCAAGGGGGAGAATACTTACCTGATTGGGGAATTTATCCTCCCACCAATTCATCATATCAATCTTGTGTAGAAGAGGGTTGTGCCACATTTCCAAAATCCCTATTTTACCAAGTTTTTCACATACTAAAGCCATAATTTTCTAGTTTAATGTAACCTTCTTGGTTAAAAAAATGCTCAGATCTATATTATTTTCCAACTGGTTTTTATTTTCCATTCTTAGGGGAGGAGGACCATTTGAGAGGCTCCCCTTATCAATTTCTGTGAATACATTGCCCTTTTTTTTTTTCTTGATGCAACCCCATTTGTTGTTGACTCCTTTATTTTCTATTTCCATTGCTCCTGGGGATGATTCGATTAGCTCTCATAGAAAATTTAGGGATTCCAGATGTTCGTGGAATGACCCAAAGATTATTATTTTGTCTCAACCCTAGGGTTTCCATGTGAGAGACAACAAGATGGTTGAGGATGGAAGCCCTTTGCAAAACTAATTTTCTATTTTGATTTGTACTTCCATTTGTGGACCCAGTCAAAATCCTCTGAGAATTGATAGATATAATAGGGTATAATAGGATCAATAGAAACGTGTAATAACATAGAATATCTCAACCACAAAGATATTGTTAAATAAATTAGTATTCTCAATATCAAAAGAGGAAATGAAACAAGAGAATTGCATACACAAATCAAAATATTGAAATCAAATAACATAAAATCATATGCAAACCCATAAGTCCTCCTTTGTTATTCTCCTTCTTATGTAATGTGGGCTCTCAAAATTGCGCTCTCAATCGTGCCAGCATAAGAATTCAAAGTAATTGTGGTTCTTCAAATTAGAAACTTAGCTCTCTATTTATAAAATTTTTAGGGGTTTCAATCAAGATTCCTTGATTGGTGGGTTGATTAGCTGTGATTGAATAGTTGAACTCAAAGTGAATGGGAGTTCAACTTAATTGATTAATTCATTTAAAAGGTTTGACTTGATGAGGGGAAAGAGTTAACTCAAAGTGAGTAGGAGTTCAACTCTGCTTGACTACCTTGATTGGAGGATTGATAGATGAGAGAAAAGAGTTAACTCAAAGTGAGTAGGATTTTTACTCCGCATGACTGCCTTGATTGGAGGATTGACTAAAATAGATTGAATTGTTAACCAATTGTTGAGGGAGGAATTATCAATTTGGATTGAATAGTTAGGAAATGTAATTGATGAGTGATCAGAAAGTTAGTATGAGTTATCTTTGGAAGAATAAATCGTGGTTAAATAAATAAAAGAATTTATTTACTTGTACATGTAAGAATTATACATAAGTAAGTAATACTTATTTATGAGAGGATAACAATTACTTTAATGAAATAAATATAATTTATTTAATTGTGAGTGTGATTTAATTTAATTATTACATAAATGCAATAATAAGGAAGAGGAAATATAAATTAAAGATGCTTATTTAATTAATTGAATGTCATGGGGATGGAGTCTAGAACAATAGGGATTTTCCCATAAAAGAGACCCCAAACCGATATTTTACACATACATGAAATTCTAATGATATGGAAAGTAAATAGAGAAGACTAATATTGAAATGAAGACATAAAAGGTACTTACCTCTGAAAATAATCGGATGAAAACCCTGTCAAACAGTCTCAGAAACTATTGATTTTCACTATCCCCAACTGAAACTGTCAAATCTACAAAACCCAGAAATATTTTTCTTTTCTGAGCCAAGTCGACCTTGACCTAGATACAGGGGTAAGATCTTACCCCAGGGCACAATCTTACCCCTTTATGTCAACCTTGACCTACACTTCTCCGATGGAAATTCTATTCGCAAATCCTGAATATTTTCTAAAAAGGGTATCTAGACCTACACTGATATTCATTGTTCCGCACCTATTCCTGCAAGAAAAATGGTTTTGTTTGTTGGGAGGGAGGGGTTTGCCTTAGTCAAACCCCAATTTAGGAATTAACCTTGAAATTGAATTGAAATTGTTGTAGTAAACAAAGTAAATAAAACAATTCACCTTGCTTATGTTGAAAACCCTTGTGGAGGATTCGAATCCTTGAGTCCACAGGTATGGATGGTCCAAATGAATGTAGAATTGTATGTAGGATGTCTCAAATCAATTGAATTTAGATCTTCAACACCAATATTGAATGGATCTTGGAATAGGAAGAGGCCTGAATGGATGTGGATGGAGAAATCTTCAACAAGAGAGCTTCATAGAGCTTGAATCCTTCAATGGCTACTAGTGGATCTCCTTGATGAATTGGATCTTGAATGCTTGAATGCTTGAAGATGGATGAATTCTTTCCTTCTCCTTCTTGCTTCCTCCTTGATTTCTTGATCTTGTGTTGTGATTGAATGTGTAGATAAAAGATGGATTGTGCTTGAGAGATGGAGAAAATGAGAGGAGAAGGCTTCCATTTATAGTGATCTAGGGCACAAACTTCTAGAGAGGCCACATAGAAAACAATAATTAAGGGGCAATGGCACAAAAATCTAGAGAGGTGCACATGGAGAGGAAATTAAATTAAGGCCTTGACAAAAAAACCTAGAAGGGGTCCACCCTTAAGATAGAAATAAAAATAATTATTTAAGAGCCTTGTCACAAAATTAGAGGTAAGGCTAACCCCAAAGTTAATATGAGCATTAGGCACAAAACTCGAGAAAGGCTAATCTCAAATAATAAATTAGGAATCCTACACAGAGCTCAAGAAAGGTCCACCTCAAATATTAATTTAAGAATTTGACACTTAACTCAAGAAATAGTGGCCCCGAAGAGGGAAAAGAAATCTTTCTGAAACCCAACATTCGGAAACTCTGAGATTTTGAAATTTGAACCTTGGGTCAAGGTCGAGGTCAACCTTGACCTAGGTCAAGGTTGAGGTTGAACTTAACCTAGGTAAGGGTATAGGTCATCCTTGACCTAGGTCAAGGTCGAGGTCTACCTTGACCTAAAAGGTTGACCTTGACCTTCAGGTCAAGAATCTCATAATCTCAATTCAGACTACTAGAAGTATGCAGAAAAGAAATGGAAAATGGGACAGAACAGGGGAAAAAGCTAGATCCAAGTAAAAGACCCATTCAGGGTGTTTGACATGACCCCAAACCACTTACTTGGAGGGCTAAACCAATCATAAATGGAAGTGCTTCCATTTTCTGACGATACATTTAGTCCCCACTTTAGCAAGAGTATGGACTCGATGCAAACTCTTGGTAAAGGAGATCACAAAGAAAAATATGATCTTATTGAAACCAAAGGACAAAGGAATCCTCAAGCCCCCAAGGACTCAATTCTTCATCAACTCCAAGATTTCAATAAGAGAGACATCACTAGAAAAAAGAGAGAAAATGGGAGAGAGGAGTGGCTAGCTCACCCAGTAAGATGTGTGTATCTCACTGTGAACAACAAAAAGGATGGGATGGCCCACCAAGAAAGCACTTGATAGTCACCCCATAAAGTTGTGTGCCTTCTGGCGGCTTTGTGCATGTATGTAGTGCATCTTCTGATGGCTTTTATGAAGTACCCATGGATCCATATCCTCATATCACCATAGAATACATTTGTAAAATGTGTATCTCTTCAGGATTTAGCAACTTATGTGCATTACCTTTCGAGGATTTAGCATATTTGAAATTGAAAATGCGTGTCTCTTCATGATTTAGCAACTTATGTGTGTTACCTACCAAGGATTTAGCATACTGCAAAACAAAAGGTGAGAACAAAAATGCATAATATAGAATGAGGGAGGCCGTATATATGCCCCCCTCCTTAAGATGGGAAAAAACATACTATTTTGACATGTTAAGGAAAGAAGAGAACAAGGATAAAACCTTATTCAACATCAAGACAATATCCATAGACAACACCCAGTCCAAGCCAAGAAGGTCATAGCTCCTATGAGGCCATGGAAGGGACGAATGCAAAGAGATATCATGCAAGAAAGGAAAAAGTAACCCTTGTGAGGGATAGCACACTATTCAGCTACCAAGGTGAGAGATTTATCAATGATGGAAACCCAATGTCAAACAATGAAATAGGTTATGATCAAGGACAGAAATCCTCAATGCAAACCAAAATTTTCATGTATGATTGGATATCACATAATAGATAAATATTGTTTAACCAAGGGAAAAGTGGATCCCAGAAAGACAAAAAAGAAGGAGATGACATCCTTTCCCCCCAAGCATAGGAACAAGGATGGAAGGGGACCTATTATATCTCTCACAACACTATACAAGACAATGAACCCACAAGGATTAGGCTAGCATTTTTGACATAATGTGGAGCTCCATAATAGGAATAATAAATTTTATTTAGAGAAAATCGGATTGAAATACAACTTGTTGCCACATGATATATAAATAACCTTACCATCAATGAGCTGCCTAATCTTATATTGTAAAGCTTGACATTCATTAGTAGAGTGATCATGAAATCTATGATACAAACAAAAGGAAGAGTCTTCAAGTGTGGACTACGTTTCTTTTTGCATTTAGATCTAGTAATCATCTTAGCACGAAGGAGTTTAGGCAAAAGAACTTCTTGGTCAAATTCCTTCACAGGTTCATCATGTTTTGAAGAGATGTTGTTAACAATGATTTTTTGTTGAGGATTAAATCCCAATCCATAAGAATGCTCATGCCCCCCATTCTATAAGGGCATTTGAATTCCCTGTTTATGCTTACCACATCCCTGACCATTGTATCCTTGTTTAACTAGGAAATGATAACTAGGACCATAACGAGAACCCATATTAGGAGTCAATAGAACTTCAGTAGTCACTATGTCATCAGTAGTAGATTTGACAGATTCATTGTGGGTAGAAGTAGAGATAAAGTTATTACGAAGGGCATTAGAAGTAGAAGCAAAAGCTCGTTGTTCAAACTCTCTTTTTTTCTTCATAAAATCAAGATCAAAAACCTTATACTCTCCAATAAAGGTAGGATTAAAATCCAAGGTTCCCCAATCATCACCAAGAAGAGCATTAGAGGAAGAAGGATTACTATTAGGAATAGGAGTAATGTGGGTTTGAATATTCAAACAAGGATTTGGCTCATCATCTGCATGAAGTGTATACATTATGTTGTTATGAATAAACTTTACTTTACGGTGAAGGGTGGAAGGAACAACATGCATCTCATGCAACTGAGGTCTACCCAAAAGGAGGTTATAATTAAGAGGTCCAGGCATAACATGAAAAGGAGTATTCAGGATGACCGGACCTACTTTGATAGGTAAGGTAATGATGTCTAAAGTGTTCTTATCAATGTTATCAAAGCCACGTATAGGAACATTGTCAGGTTGAATAGTTGAAAGATTGTCTTTAATGACTTTGACCATGTCCATGCTACAAACATTAAGCTCAGATCCATTATCACTCAAGGTCCTATGAATGATACTCTTATTGATAGTAACAACAACCATAAGAGCATCATATTGATTCTGAACTTCTTTAGAAGGTAAATCTTTTTGAGTAAATACAATGGCAGGAGGACCCGAGGTAGTATGCATACAGTACTGTAAGAAGGCATTGATCTTCTTGATTAGGAGGTGGAGTGGGAAGAGTTGCTAGAGATTTTTGCAAGGCTTCATGGTAGGTAGGTGAATTTTGAAGAAGCTACCATAAAGAAATCTTGGCAGGGGTATTTCGCAATTGGTTTATCAAATCATACTCCTTGCTAGGAAGACGGGGTGGAGGAGGAAGAATGGGTTGAGAAGGTGGTAAAGAAGTAGAAACCACCACATTAGGTTGAGGGTTATTCCTTGTATGATAAGTGTGACCTATAGAATCTTGATCATTGAAGGACTCTAAAGACTCCATAGGTTTACCTTTGATATTAATGTGAGGACAACCTTTGATAGTCAACAAGGGTTCTAGATAAACCATGTTAGTTGTCTCAAAACTACAAACAGATTCACAAGAAGGAAGAAAAGAAGACATCCTAGGAGGAGATGAGGTAGGATCTTGATTCTCCATAAGATCATCACTAAGAGAGAGAGAGCATTAAGGGAATTCATATCATTTTCCACTAATGCCTCATCACTAGAAGGAATCTGAAATGGAGGTAAAGCATCTATAATGTCATCTTCTTTTTCTAAAATGTCTGCATAAGGGGAGTATGTTTTAGAAAAAGAGTCACAATCATGTATTAATATGTCATCCATTAATAAATCACCCTCTTGTATCAAAGCTTTTTCATGAGGAGGGGACAACTCAATGTCTTTATCCAAGGGTTCATCCCAAAAAGTAGAATCATCCACAATGGTTTCAGGAGGAAGAGAGTAATCAACATCCAAATCTAACGGTTCATCCCAAATAGGAGGATTATCATCGCTATCAATAAGGTACTTGAAAAACACTTGAAACAACTTGTGCAACATGATAACGAATAAAGAAATGCATAGAAAATAGATCTAGCTATGTCCAAATGCATTCAAATGAAATTTATAAGCATGAAAAGGAAATCGAACACCACAAACATAATATGGCATCTAATTCCACAAAATATAGGGGGTAAGCTTGTAAATATTTTTGTATTTTTAAATAAATTTTGTAATTTTTTTATATTTTTGAAATATAAATGCAAGAGCATAAAAGAAATCTACTTTTGTAAGCATGTAAGATCTAACACAAAATGTAAATCTAACACCAATAAGAAAGAGTTGTCGTAAACGTGATCACCAAAATGTAAGATGAAGGTGAACATACAAGATAATACAAAGGGAAATCTAACACCAATAAGAAAGAGTTGTTGTAAAATGGGTTCACCAAAATGTAATATGGAAAATATGGATGGAGTCTAGAACAATAGGGATTTGCCCATAAAAGAGACCCCAAACTGATATTTCACACATACATGAAATTCTAATGATATGGAAAGTAAATATAGAAGACTAATATTGAAATGAAGAAAATAAAAGGTACTTACCTCCAAAAAAGAATCGGCTGAAAACATTGTCAAACGGTCTCAGAAATTGTTGATTTTTTAGTGTTCAAACTAAAACTATCAGATCTACAGAACCTAGAAATATTTTTCTTTTCTGAGCCAGGTTGACCTTGACCCAGATACAGGGGTAAGATCTTACCCCGAGGCACAATCTTACCCCTTTATGTAGACCTTGACCTGCACTGCTCCAATGGAAATTCTGTTGGCAAATCCTGAAAGTTTGTCGAAAAGGGTATCTAGATCTACATTGATATTCATTGTTTCGCACCTATTCCTACAAGAAAAATGGTTTTTTTTGTTGGGGGGGAGGGGTTTTCCTTAGTCAAACCCCATTTTAGGAATTAACCTTGAAATTGAATTGCAATTGTTGTAGTAAACAAAGTAAATGAAACAATTCACCTTGCTTATGTTGAAAACCCTTGTGGATGATTCGAATCCTTGAATCCATAAGCATGGATGCTCCAAATGAATGTAGAATTGTATGTAGGATGTCTCAAATCAATTGCATTTAGATCTTCAACACCAATCTTGAATGGATCTTGGGATAGGAAGAGGCTTGAATGGATGTGGATGGAGAAATCTTCAACAAGAGGGCTCCATAGAGCTTGAATCCTTCAATGGCTACTAATGGATCTCCTTGATGAATTGGATCTTGAATGCTTGAATGCTTGAAGATGGATGAATGATTGAATGCTTTCCTTCTCCTTCTTGCTTTCTCCTTGATTGCTTGATCTTGTGTTGTGATTGAATGTGTAGATGAAAGATGGATTGCACTTGAGAGATGGAGCAAATGAGAGGAGAAGGCTTCCATTTATAGTGATCTAGGGCACAAACTTCTAGAGAGGCCACAAAAAACAATAATTAAGGGTCCATGGCACAAAACTCTATAGAGGTTCACATGGAGAGTAAATTAAATTAAGGTCTTGACACAAAACTCTAGAAGGGATCTGTTAGCACTTTTTCATGTAAAATCACTATATAGCCATTAATCTTGACTCTTAGACTCCCAATTCCAGATTCTTATAGGGAAAAGGCTAATTAAAAAGGATATAATCCTCCTACACTTTGGGCTCCACAGACCCAGGCGGGTGTACCTATATTAAGGATCACTGTACTTGCAGTAACACTTAACAATGGATTAAGGACACTTTTCCTTCTTTTTAGAGATTAAACTCAATGAAGGATAACCTATTGATTCTCTCTTCAAGGAATCACTGAAATGAATTGTACTTCTTGAATACAATCAAACATAGATGTTCATAATAGCAGGAAAGTAAAATTGAATAGATTTTTAAAGATTGATGATGAAAACTGTAAGGCAAGCAAGGACTAGTGCCTACTCCTTGGGAAAAGAGTCAATGAAAATATAAATCCACATAAACAAATCAAGGAAACAGTATAGAATGCCTTACAAACTATATGCAACTCAGATTGAATGTCTTACAGACTATCTTATCATTCCCATACTATTGTATCAAATCCTCACGCTAATGCTTAACCCTCTAAAACCACTTATGAAACTTAGTTCTCTCCTTGAAATAAATTCATAAATAGTTAGACAATTACCTTGTAACTGGTATGTTCAGGATGCCTTACAAACTAAACATACAAGAGCCATACACAGAAATGTAAAGAGACAACAACAATATGGAATAGGAAATTGCACTGTATTTCATTAATATGTTATGCTTCAATACATCCAGACCTAAAGCTTAACAGTTAGACAAAAATTAGAAGTCTGCTATGTAGCTGTAAATTCACCATTCTCCTTACAATGAAGAAAAAATTGAGATATAGGAGAATGTGGTCAGTTGAAAACCAACTGATAGCTATCCATTTCTTTGCATAAAATATCTCCAAGGTTTTTTCCCCAACTTTGATCTGCAACTGATTCTCTCCAACTGATCCACCTTCTGCAATCATTTCCCAACAAGTTTGATTTTGATCCGAAGTTGCCAGCTCATACTGCTCTTTCCCACTTTTCTGAAACTGAAAATAATCATTGCCATCAGATTCCTTGTCTTCTCCCATTTTTGAAAACATATAACACTCCTATGTTCTGATAAAAAATGAATCTCCAGGCCATTTTTTCGTGAGACTCTGTCATTGAAATTTGCACTTTTTTAATTATTTCTGCATATGCTCTCAGAAACCACTAGGAAGTGCCACTTGTCATCATGCAATTGGATGCTCGATCTTAACCCCGGGTTGACCACCTGATTGGGAGAACTAGATACTGCATGCATTCTCCAAATCTCTGAACACTCCAACTTATTATGGTTACCTCTGGCGATCATGTGAACAGGCCATTCTCTGAATCTCCGAATTGATTTTTGACCCTGGGTTAGACTTGGAGAATTGGCGACTGCTTCAATCTCCAATTCTCTGAATGAAATCCTTTGACTGCCAGGAACTTGGAGATTGCACGACTAAAGGCTCTCATAATCTCAGCATATTACGGCTAAACCATCATCTATTTGGAGATTTAGCGACTCGGCTAACTAACCACCAACTCAGAATCACTGAATGTTTTGTCGACTACTGGCTTAATCTGGTGACTATGCGACTAGCTATCTCTGAATCTCCAGATCATCGGCCCTTAACCGTCAGCCTCATTGCATGATTCAAGGAATGGCTTCCACGTGTCCTCCTTGTCCAATCATCACCATCATTAGCTATCTGCAAAATATTCTTACCTGCGGGCCTATCGGTATGAAAATCGAGGCATCGGTCACTTGCATGCATGGACAGAGCCTCCACTTCAACTTTATATTTCATGTGTTTGGAGTTGTATTTGAACACTTGAAATGCCCATTTCGGCATGAATGTGGGAGTAATAATTTTTGGTTTTTAAAGCTTATTTAGTGTTTTGCCTCAAAATGATGGGGCCCACCTCTGCACTATACTCCTCCAACCAAGGCGCCCGCCAAGAGCCTCTTGGCTTCGTACTTACAATCTACCCAAGCACTAGTGCATTTAAACATTTCAAATAGCAAGTTTTCGCTGCATGTGGGATAATAGATTTCAAGTTTTTCAAACCTGGAAGCCTCCCTCCTATTTTCACGCAGAGGAGCCTTCTCATGTTTGTGTGAGCTTCTTGGCCTCTGGTGTGAGCTTCAAAATCATTTATGGGAGCTTCTTGGTACTTTGCGTGAGGCATCACTTTTTATTGCGTATGAGGCCTCCACCTCCTTTCATTTGCATGGGTCTCCCTTGTATTTTAGACTGGCCTCTCAATGTTCTGGTAGTTTTCATCATGCGTATATCTCTTGTTCCCTTCACGCAAGGCATTGTCATATTAATATGTGAGTAGCCCCAAATCTATAGCTCCCACTCTCCTACGCAAGGCAGGCTTGCTCACCATTCATGCAGGCACAATCATGTGTGTTTTTCTCTCACGCAAACCTCTTGCATTTGTGTAGGGGACCACAAACGTGAGCCCTCTTCAAACATTGTGCAAGTCACCATTTTGTTGTATGCCTGAGGTGTCGTCCTTCTCTTACGCAAGCCACTTTCAAACATGAGCTGGTTGTTCCTTTCAATCTGGCAGCCCCTTAAGGGTATTACATGAGGTTCCCTCTTTGTTGACTTGAGTGGGCTCAAGTCATATTTGTGTAGGTTTGAAATAAACAATGCCTCCATGCGTGAAGCCTCCTGGAAAGACTTCACCTCTAGACTTGCGCAGGTCCTCCATTGTGGACAGGAAGCTTCTATATTGTGTGTGGGCTTCCTTATATGCATTGATAGCCCTCATAATGTTTTACGTAGGTGCCCATCAATACGAAAAAATAGTCAGCGAATTCATTAAAATTTGAAATAGTATCACATAAGAGCACCACTTTACACCTGCCGATTGAATCGACTTGGAAATGCCATTTTCAACAAGTCCATTTGGTGCATACTTTGAAACCCTCACATTCCATAACATCGCCTTTGAAGCATTCTGTCAAATGTTTCACTTTTAGAGTGAGCATTATGTCAAACAGTAAGCGGGTATCCTCTATATTCTTTCACGTTGTGTAACGGCTCACATGCCTTGCGTATGCTTCTGCTTCTATACTTTGCTCATGAGCACCTAGAATCCACTAAGAATGTTGCAATTTAGATCTTTTATTTTATTGCGGTGATCAAAACCAGCCAATGTCATTAACAACTCTCCTTTTTAAATTGGACACTAAAAGTTGCAAAGTAATTGCTATGCCAACATCAACCTAAAAATGCACAGTCACTGGCATATTCAAGACAATATCAACAGATGGCAAATCCCCTCCATTCATCACTTTTACCCCTTTACTCACACATAATGCAGTCACTTGAATGAAGCCAAGAAAAAACCATACAAAAATCAATCTCATAGTGTACTTCATAAAACCTATCGATAACACTAATTGGCCTCAAAAATTGACCTCAAAAACTGATCAGATGGCCCAATAGGAAAGCACCATCAGGAACACAAGTTCACCTCCGACATAATAGTACACTGGTCAAAGGAGATCACTCAAAAAAACTTGAGCTAAAAGATTTTAAAGATCAAACAGGGCCCTTCAGAACATGAATTTTGTCCATGCTGTCAAACTACACAAATCTCCTTCAGAACTGGCTTCAAAAACTCACCCATTGAAACTTTCAAGAACCAAAAACTTGAGCATTGATTTACCCTAATACAGGGAATATGAATCCATAATTAGCTTCCTCAGAAAGTCAAAATACCGATCACAGTCAAATGCCAAAGTCAGCCTGTCAGACATTCAAAATTTAAAACAGTGAAAAAAGCATAAACTGGGTTTGGAATTGGCCTGGGAAAATGATCAAATGGATTGGCAAGGACTTGAAAATCATCAAGTAAGTAGTCATCCAGGTTTATAATATGAAACAACTTTCAATTATGTTGGACCTTGCACAGGGCGCAAACTGGGATACCTCAAAGTAGGTCACTTAGAAAACTAGACAATGCACTCCTAGTAAAACTTCACAATTTGCAAATGAAATGGCTTTGGAAAAGTGACCAAACGGGCACATGGGGGGCTAAAACTTGGCATGATGACTCTCTCTTATTCCTATAATATGATACCATAACCAGCATGCAATGAACAATCACTGGGAAAAAGATGCAGACCTCCAAAGTGAGCCACTTAGTAAAAATAAGGAAACACTCAATATGCAGATTTTCGGGAACACCTTAAAATGACCACTTCTAAAACTTGTCAGAACTGAAACCCAAGACCTAAAACCTATTACAAACGTCAAATGATAGGTGATGAACACCCTATCCAAGTGACTTCTCATGAAAATCAATAGGCTCCATTTTCAATGCCTTCAAACTTGGCCTCTTTCAAAGACATTAAAGCACGATTCTAACACTTAGACAAATTTTTTGAAATATGGAGTCAAAACATACTTAGTTTTTTTCAGCTCCAACAATGGCTTTGACTGGGGACGCATGCCCCATGTGGGCATGCAGAGGATCCAGAATCTTTGGTACAGCAGACCACCCAAAGAAAGACAACTTGACTTTTTCACTAATTTTCAAATTTATGAACAGGGAATCCCTTATTGAAAGAAAAGACACACAACTGAAAGTAAAATGACTGTACATACAAGGAAATTATTTACAAAAGGCCCAAAGCCCCAAACTCTAATCAGTATTTACCTCTATCAAATAAATGATTCTCATCTCCGTACAACGGAGGCAAACTGAGATTACATGTTTCATTCAGCCAATCAGAAACATTTTGATCCACTTTCAGCATATCATATGAAAAATGATCAACACAGTCACCATTATCCGGCAAGGGAAGCCATCAAGATGTCGTAAGTACTGATCACTTTGTGACGTCAAAACATCACACTCTTCATTGTCACTACCATGCTAAAAAAAGAAACACTCCAACTCCACATCATGATTGGAAGCATTATCATTCTGATCATTAGTTTGCAAAAAAGAATAAAACATTTATATCTCATCACTTTGCAAATTGAAGTAGAACCTCTCAAAACAAATCTCCAATTGCATAAAACCGGAAACAACTTGCTACTCACAAACTACATTAGCAACATTTAGAAGGGAACAAGCTCTGCCAGTGAGTGACTCATTAGTCATTGGAAAATTTGAGAATACACATTCAGATTTATCATATTCTTCAGCATCAAAATGAAAACAAGAACAACAGACAATAGGCTATTGCAAATCTGAATACTCACTAGTACATTCATCATTGTATTCATCAAAAATAACATTATCGAAATTATCACAATGAAATGTACTATCCCCTTGCATGTCATTTAACTTAAATACAGGAGAAGGAAAATCAGTAAATGTTGCAAACATCATGCCATCATTTGAATCATCTTTGTCAAAACTTATGTCTACCGAGCATGGAATTTTTGAAACAAACTTGGTAGCATACCTCTGAAACTCAGTCTCCAAGAGATCAAAAATTTTCTCACAACTTAATGAGCATTGAACATTACATTCCATCTCTTCATTCTCACTGCTGATGCTGCAAGTCTCTTCCCCATCTGAAACCAAGACTAAATTCACTTGTCTCACATTACCTTGTGTGAAATAACCACTGTAGGAACTATCATCTGCATTGTAATCATGTTCTTCATGTTCACACTAAACATCACTAAACTGAAACAAGAAACCATTAACATCATGCTGAGAGAAAGGGAAATCTACAAGCTCAAGGAAATCACTATCAACTAAAGATTCATCTTCTACCCCTTGATAACTGTAAATTTCAACATTAGCACAATATCCAGCACTATCAACATCACAAGACTCATCATCCTCAGCACAACTAGATTCAACACAACTAGATTCAGCATTTACAAAAGAACCCATCCATTCTTTAACATTTTCTAGTGCTTCATCTTTTAGGGATGTAGTCTAACTCACTAATTCAGGCATACCAAGTTCAAGAAACATCTCAGCATATTGGGATTCTTGAAAATCAAGACCCACAGGAAGTTCACTACATGCAACAAGAAATTTCTTGTAATAAGACAATGTAGACTCTTCTCTTCTTTCTCCTATTTTACAATTATGCTGAATTTTTTGATTTATCAAATGAAGTTCATCATTATAACTTTCTAAATCTGATTGAAAACCTTCAGATCTAGAAACACCCTCTTGATTTATCATAGCTGGGAACTCCATTCTAACACATTGACAAAACAATAAAGCTGATTCTCATGACAATATTTCTATCCAAATTCATGCAACCACTGACTTCATTTAACATCAACATATTTCTGATACTCTTTAGCAACTGAATATTCTATCCAGAAATATAGCATGAACTTTTAAATTATTTTCCCTTCTCTTTAGTGACTGATTCACCTATTAAGGGACCATTTTTGCTTAAAAAAATTACCTGGAAGTGATGTTGTTGTTTGTAAAATATTGATTCAAAGTCTCCTTCAAAACACTTTCCAAAACTTCGTAGAGTCACCACCTCTTTGCAAAGGACAAATTTTGAATCAGCTGAGAGATTTTATCTCAAATCTCAACCTTCTTCCAAAACCAGCAAACACAAAACAACTTCACAGGATTTCTGTTTGTCAGAATCACAAAATATATTACAAGAACATACTGATCAAACAGAGACTCGGAGTTCCCACTCACACTTGGTGAGATAGTATTAAAAAAATTATTTGACTCTATTCAATAGATCAGAACCTAGGATGATTCAGCAAAGCAAGGAATTGAACATCTTAACCTTGTTGTCATTTATTTCTTCCCCAGCAGAGTCGCCAATTTGTTAGCACTTTTTCATGTAGAATCACTATATAGTTATTAATCTTGACTCTTAGACTCCCAATTCCAGATTCTTACAGGGAAAAGGCTAATTAAAAAGGATTTAATCCTCCTACAATTTGGGCTCCACAAACCCAGGCGGGTGTACCTATCTTAAGGATCATCGTACTTGTAGTAACACTTAACAGTGGATTAAGGACACTTGTCCTTCTTCTTTTTAGAGATTAAACTCAAGAAGGATAACCTATTGATTCTCTCTTCAAGGAATCACTGAAATGAATTGTACTTCTTGAATACAATCAGACATGGATGTTCATAACAACAGGAAAGTAAAATTGAATAGATTTTTAAAGATTGATGATGAAAACTGTAAGGCAAGCAAGGACCAGTGCCTACTCCTTGGGCAAAGAGTCAATGAAAATATAAATCCACATAAACAAATCAAGGAAACACTATAGAATGCCTTACAAACTATATGCAGCTCAGATTGAATGCCTTACAAACTATCTTATCATTCCCATACTATTGTATCAAATCCTCACACTAATGCTTAACCCTCTGAAACCACTTATGAAACTTAGTTCTCTCCTTGAAATAAATTCATAAATAGTTAGACAATTACCTTGTAACTGGTATGTTCAGGATGCCTTACAAACTAAACATATAAGAGCCATACACAAAAATGTAAAGAGACAAGAACAATATGGAATAGGAAACTGCACTGTATTTCATTAATATGTTCTGCTTCAATACATCCAGACCTAAAGCTTAACAGTTAGACAAAAATTAGAAGTCTTCTATGCAGCTGTAAATTCACCATCCTCCTTACAATGAAGAAAAAACTAAGATATAGGAGAATGTGGTTAGTTGAAAACCAACTGACAGCTGTCCATTTCTTTGCATAAAATATCTCCAAGATTTTTTCCCCAACTTTGATCTGCAACTGATTCTCTCCAACTGATCCACCTTCTGCAATCATTTCCCAACAAGCTTGATTCTGATCTGAAGTTGCCAGCTCATACTGCTCTTTCCCACTTTTCTGAAACTAAAAATAATCATTGCCATCAGATTCCTAGTCTTCTCCCATTTTTTAAAACATATAACACTCCTATGTTCTGATAAACAATGAATCTCCAGACCATTTTTCCGTGAGAGACTTTTTCATTTAAATTTTTGGGCTTTTATCTAATGTCTGGACTATGTCATTTTAAATCCTTTTGAAATTTGCACTTTTTTAATCATTTCTACATATGCTCTCAAAAACAACTAGGAAGTGCCACTTGGTATCATGTGATTAGATGCTCGGTCTTAACCCCGAGTTGACCACCTGATTGGGAGAACTAGTGACTGCATGCATTCTCCAAAGCTTAGAACACTCCAACTAACTGTAGTTACCTCTGGCAATCACGCGAACAGGCCATTCTCTGAATCTCTGAATTGATTTTTGATCCTGGGTTAGACTTGGAGAACTGGCAACTGCTTCAATCTCCAATTCTCTGAATGAAATCCTTTGACTACCAAGAACTTGGAGATTGCACCACTGAAGGCTCTCATAATCTCTAAATGTTACGGCTAAACCATCATCCATTTGGAGATTCAGTGACTCGGCTAACTGACCGCCAACTCGGAATCGCTGAATGTTTTGTTGACTGCCAGCTTGATCTGGCGACTGCGCAACTAACTATCTTTGAATCTCTAGATCATTGGCCCTTAATCATCAGCCTCATTTTGCAATTCAGCGAATGGCCACCATGTGTCCTCCTTGTCCAGTCATCACCATCATCGGCTATCTGCAAAATATTCTTACTTGGGAGCCCGTTGGCACGAAAACCACGGTGTCAGTCACTTGCACGCATGGCCAGAGCCTCCACTTCAACTTCATATTTCATATGCGTTTGGATTTGTATTTGAACACTTGAAATGCCCATTTCAGCATGAATGTGGGACTAATAATTTTTGGTTTTTAAAGGTTATTTAGTGTTTTGCCTTAAAGTGATGGGGTCCACCGCCTCACTGTACTCCTCCAGCCAAGGGGCCCACTAAGAGCCTCTTGGATTCTTACTTACAATCTACCCAAGTGCTAGTGCATTTAAACATTTCAAAGAACAAGTTTTCACTAGATGTGGGATAATATATTTCAAGTTTTTCAATCTTGGAAGCCTCCCTCCTATTTTCATGCAGAGGACCCTTCTCATGTTTGCGTGAGCTTCCTGACCTCTGGTGTGAGCTTCAAACTCATTTACGTGAGCTTCTTGGTACTTTGCATGAGGCATCCCTTTTTATTTAGTATGAGGCCTCCACCTCCTTTCATTTGCGTGGGTTTCTCTTTTATTTTAGACTGGCCTCTCAATGTGCTAGCATTTTTCATCATATGTATATCTCCTTTTCCCTTCATGCAAGGCATTGTCATATTAATATGTGAGTAGCCTCAAAGCTACAGCTCCCACTCTCCTACGCAAGGTAGGCTTGCTCACCATTCATGCAGGCACAAGCATGCATGACCTGCCCTCACGCAAACCTATTCCATTTGCACAGGGGACCACAAACATGAGCCCCCTTCAAACATTGCACAAGTCATTATTTTGTTGTATGCATGAGGTGTCCTCCTTCTCCTATGCAGGCCCCTTTCAAACATGAGCTGGTTGTTCCTTTCAATCTGGCAGCCCTTTAAGGGTATTACATGAGGTTCTCTCTTTTTTGACTTGTGTGGGCCCAGGCATATTTGCGTAGGTTTGAAATAAACAATGCCTCCATGCGTGAAGCCTCTCGAAAAGACTTCCCCTCTAGACTTGCACAGGTCCTCCATTGTGCGCAGGCAGCTTCTATATTGTGGGTGGCTTCCTTATATGCATTGGCAGCCCTCATAATTTTTTACATAGGTGCCCATCAATACAAAAAAAATAGTCACCGAATTCATTAAAAGCTGAAACAGTATCACATAAGAGCACCACTTTACACCTGTCGATTGAATCGACTTGGAAATGCCATTTTCAACAAGTCCATTTGGTGCATACTTTGAAACCCTCACATTCCATAACATCACCTTTGAAGCATTCTGTCAAATATTTCACTTTTGGAGCGAGCATTATGTCATGCAGTAAGTGCATATCCTCTATATTATTTCACGTTGTGTAACGGCTCACATGCCTTGTGTATGCTTATGCTTCTGTACTTTGCTCATGAGGCCCTAGAATCCACTAAGAATGTTGCAACTTAGATCTTTTATTTTCTTGCGGTGATCAAAACCAGCTAGTGTCATTAACAGCTCTCCTTTTTAAATTGGACACTAAAAGTTGCAAAGTAATTGCTATGCCAACATCAACCTAAAAATGCACAGTCACTGGCATATTAAAGACAATATCAACAGATGGAAGATCCCCTCCATTCATCACTTTTACCCCTTTACTCACATGGAATGCAGTCACTTGAATGAACCCAAGACAAAACCATATAAAAATCACAATCTCATAGTGCACTTCGTAAAAGCTTTTGATAACACTAACTGGCCTCCAAAACTGACCTCGAAAATTGATCAGATGGCCCAATAGGAAAGCGCCATTAGGAACACAAGTTCACCTCCGACATAATAGTACACCAATCAAAGGAGATCGCTCAAAAAAACTTGAGCTAAAAGATTTTAAAGATCAAACAGGGCCCTTCAGAACATGAATTTTGTCCATGCTGTCAAACTACACAAATCTCCTTCAGAATTGGCTTCAAAAACTCACCCATTGAAACTTTCAAGAACCGACAACTTGAGCATTGATTTACCCTCATATAGGGAATATGAATCCATAACTAGATTCCTTAGAAAGTTGAAATACCGATCATAGTCAAATGCCGAAGTCAGCCTGTCAGACATATTCAGAATTTAAAACAGTGAATAAAGCATAAACTGGGTTTGGAATTGGCCTGGGAAAATGATCAAATGGATTGGCTGGGACTTGAAAATCATTAGGTAAGTAGTCTTCCATGTTTATAATATGAAAAAAATTTCAATTATGTCAAACCTTGCACAGGGCGCAAACTAGGATACCTCAAAGTAGGTCACTTAGAAAACTAGACAATGCACTCCTGGCAAAACTTCACAATCTACAAATGAAATGGCTTTAGAAAAGTGACTAAACGGGCACATGGGGGGCTGAAAATTGGCATGATGACTCTCTCTTATACCTATAGTATGATGCCACAACTGGTATGCAATGAAAAATCACTGGGAAAAAGTTGCAGACCTCCAAAGTGAGCCACTTAGTAAAAATTAGGAAACACTCAATATGCAGATTTTCGGGAACATCTTAAAATGACCACTTCTAAAACTTGTCAGAACTGAAACCTAGGACCTAAAACCCATTACAAACGTCAAATGATAGGTGATGAACACCCTATCCAAGTGACTTCTCATGAAAATCAATAGGCTCCATTTTTAATGCCTTCAAGCTTGGCCTCTTTCAAAGACATTAAAGCACGATTCTGACACTTAGACAAATTTTTTGAAATATGGAATTAAAACATACTCATATTTTTTGATCTCCAACAAGATCCACCCTTAAGATAGAAATAAAAATAATTATTTAAGAGCCTTGTCACAAAATTCGAGGCAAGGCCAACCCCAAAGTTAATTTGAGCATTAGGCACAAAACTCGAGAAAGGCTAATCTCAAATAATAAATTAGGAATCCTACATAGAGCTCGAGAAAGGTCCACCTCAAATATTAATTTAATAATTCGACACTTAACTCAAGAAATAGTGGCCCCAAAGAGGGAAAAGAAATCTTTCTGAAACCTGACATCCGGAAACTCTGAGATTTTGAAATTTGAACCTTGGGTCGGGTCAAGGTCGACCTTGACCTTGAGGTCAAGAATCTCATAATCTCAATTCAGGATGCCAAAAGTATGATGAAAAGAAGTGGAAAATGAGGCAGAACAAGGGAAAAAGCCAGATCCAAGTCAAAGACCCATTCAAGGTGTTTGACATGACCCCAAACCACTTACTCGGAGGGCTAAACTAGTCCTAAATGGAAGTGCTTCCATTTTCTGATGATACAATTATTTAATTACTTTATAGAAAAATAATTGATGAGATATTGATTGAATGATTAATAATTAAGGTAATTAATTAAAATCACTTTATTATGGATTTAAAGAGAAATGATGCTTTTGATTTTAGAATTGGTAGAAGGACACATATGTATTAAATAATAAAGATTACTTAACAATTTAGGAGGAATGTTAGTAATTTCATTACGTTAGAACAATAGGCCATTTTTAAGTGTCTACAATAGCTTGCTCATTTCTTTGTCCAGGATATGTTGGGTTATGATTTTTGTAATTTCACCACTTTCTCACCCCCACTAGAGTAGAATTCACCTTGGAAGTAGACAAATTAGGCAGATTGGAATTTCTTTAGAACTGACATTTTTCCTTTTTGGTCAAAACTGGTTGTAATTCCCCTCTTTCATAGCTAGAGGAAGGGCATTCTTTCATAATAGGGTTTTTTGTTATTCGCATATTCATTGAAATTCTTTATGTGTGTGTGTAGTTCATTTTACCTAAAAATTAATCAGCGATTAAATGTTATACCTTTTTAGGTAAGTATTAAATGAAACCATCAACCAAATCATGTTAAAAAAATATTAATTTGTATCAACAATTAGTAGGAAGTTTAATTGACCTTACTATTTACAGACTTGAGATTACAAGCTATAACCATATAGCCTATTATAGATTTACATGGACACCATGTGTAAGTATTAGTCATTTACTATGTATAGTGTATACAAAACCTCATTTAATAGTTCCATCTAGGTACACCATCACTTATACACCCATGTGTAGTCCACTATTGTTTAATGTCAATCCTACCATTATTTGGCTACTATTGTCTTCTCGTAATTCATTCTCCCATACACCCACAACCATAGGTACATAGCACTTTTGAGTGTTTGCAATCACCAATGGTGGTTGTTTAATCTTAGTTCCATTCATTTTATAGCTTAACAATATCTCCACCTATACATTGTGGAATTTAATTAACCTTTCCATAAAGACACCATATTTGTCTTTCTCCTAGAGTATAAATCTAACATGTAAGTAATTCATAGTTAATTATTTAGTAGTTAACATTGCCATGAAGATATATTTATACAAGACTTGATAGATATGTATGATTTGTATCAAAGAATTTGAATAGGAAAACATGATACAAAAGTAAAAGGTGGAAGAATAGAAGTTGGATAATTTAGAAGAGAACGCATGAAGTTAGGCTCACTAAATTTAGAAAAGAGAAATAACTATAGGTGAGAAAAAAAAAAGATAATCAACTTAAGGAGGATAAACTAGAATGGAATAAGAATTAGCTAGAATTATTACCTGTACAAGCCAACAATTAATTCACAGAAAGAATAATGGAAAAATAAACTAGTGATCTCACATATAAAATAAAATAAATTTTAGGTAAATAAATTTAATATATGCTTGTTCTTACCATTTCTCTAAATTAATTGCAAGAATTTTTTATTTAAAATAAATCTACCCAAGATAAAATATCTATTATGTAATAAAAATATAAATTAACAAAATAATATATGAATCAAGGCTATAATAAGTCCAAAAGTATGAGCTAACTCTCAATTAGGAGGCGAGTTCACTCAAACTAATTGAGATGCCTTGAAAAAAGATAAGTGACACCTAGCTGTCATAAATCAAGGATTGATAAGGTATTTGTAGAACTTGTGTACCCCAATTCAAGGTATACACATGCTTTTGTTAGCTATGTAGGGGAGAAAAACTATGAATCTCAATTATCCTAATTAGAATGATTAAATAGGCACAATATTACACTTACAATATAATAAATACAACTAGCACCATCATGAGTGCAACTTAGGAGAAATTAGAAATAATAAATGGGTCATGACAACTAGAACATGTTAGATACCCATATATAGCACGATCCCCTTAAAAAGGTGGAAGGGTAAAATCCCCCAAAAGATTATTAAGAGAGAGTGTCTAGGTGGCCCCTATAAAAAAATTGAAGAGAACCCCAATGCAAAGAAAAACTCTCTCCTAGAATAAAGAGAAAAAGAGAGGCCATGAAACCTTTCTCACTATGTAGTTTTTTTATGTCAATGGTGAATTCTTGACATAGAATTTCAAAGATGGTCTAGGATCCTTGACCAAGGTTTCTCCCCTTACGAAGAAACAAATTCAAATATGTATGTAGGGAATCTTTTCATTCATTAGAGGAATATGAGGGAAGGAACTAGAATATATGATGTCTCTAGTGTGTGATCAAAAGTGTGACACACTTCTATGAACCATTACACTTGAGAGAATCCATGGAAGAGTATATCCCAAGAAGCGGCTCATAGCTTCCTAGTTGAAGCAAGTTTATCCTTCTCATGATGCTCATCAAATTGGCATGAAGGATTAGTGACTTGACTACTACAAAATGGAAGATTCAAATCTAAGAATGAATCTAAGAATATAAGACAAGCTAAGAAATTGGAGATTAAGCTAAGAATAGACGCAAGCAACTAGTAATATAGAATGAGAATGAAAGAACAATGCAAGAAAGAAACTAGATTAGCAATGCAAGATTTAAGCTAGAAATGAAGCTAATTTATGAAATGACAGAGCTAAAGTTAAGAATTCAAATTATTAAGAATGCAAGAGCTTAAGATGATCTAGGTAACAATAAAGATTAGAACTAGAATATGCAAGATTGGGACCCTTGAGGAAGGGAAGACCTTCCTTTTAAAGGAATTGCCTCAAGAATGAAGGGTGGAGATTAAGAGGCAAAAGAATGAGCGGTTGAGATGAAGAGCAAAAAGGAGATGCAAGGTTAGGTAAAAATGAGTGGTGAGGATTAAGAGGCAAAAATAGACGTTAGGTAAGATAAGACAAAATAGCATTTGAAAGCACAAATCCTATTTAATTGCTAATTAATCAAGATTAAGTGGGTGCACACATGTGAATGTGTTCTTTTAATAAAAGTGTAGGAACTTTATATTAAAAGTAAGGTTATAACAATTAAATAAATATGCAAGCTTCTAGAAATTAGACTAGTATAAGCTTGATATAAGATTTTTTATATAATTATGCAAAGGGGATTTTAAGGGTTACTCTGCATAATGATGTCAAGCAAAGAGATAGTTTGATCAAAAGGGTGCTCAAGTTCTAGTAGACCAATTTTAGGTGATTACATTTTCCCCTCTTTGACTAATGTGTGAGAAATCTGGGAACACATTGAGTCAAAGAATGATGATGTCAAGGTAGTTGATAGAGATCACACTCTGAACATGATTAAGCAAAAACCGATAAGCAAGACAAGAGTCTCCAACCTTATATGAAGTGATGAGACTGAATATCTATCCAAGGAGAGAGAGAGAGAGAGAGAGAGAGAGAGAGAGAGAGAGAGAGAGAGAGAGAGAGAGAGAGAGAGAGAGAGATAGCTAATCATCTAAAAAACAATGCTAGATTGATATGGGTCCTGATGAACCTAATATGCCCCAAGAGATCAAAAGAAATCTTTCTGAGTGAGCTGATATGAAGCGATAAGAATACTCTTTCAGAAAGGAGATGTGGAGAACCCCAACTTGATCTGAAGAGATGAAGCTAAGATGCCCCAAGCAATGATGTTTTAGTCCTAATTGACTTGATCGATTAAGATTTGGTTCAATTGCTAGATTTGCATATTTAGATTTGATCGATGAAAAGATTTTGTATGTTGTCATGCCCCATCAGGATCGAAAGAAAAATGAATTTCAAGGGGTAAAGATTAAGCCTCAGAAGTCCAGAAAGAAAGGCAGAAGCAAGGAGCAATAGCATCAACAATCAACTACATTACAAGATTTGGAATTTCAATTTTGATCCCGAAGATAGGATCAAAGATAAGGTTTGTAATCAAAGACCTTAGCAGAGAGGAAGGAGGGAAAGATAAAAAGGAAGCATAGCTCAAGGGGACCAGAAATGAAAAGCTAAGATGCATCCCTAGAATGAAATGCAACCTAAGAATGCAGCTTAAGAAATGACAATGCAGCCTAAGACTTTTGGAATAGTCAAATCACCAATCTTGTAGCCATTAGTTTTCATCCTTTGAGTGTTTGGGACATTGAGGTCAGCACAACCATCACTAGTGCGAGAGCGACCATGAAGATATGAATATGACCGTATTAGATGAGATGAAGGAAACACACGTAAGCATTGAGACATATGCATCGAGATGACCTGAATATGGTTTCCAATTTAATGTTGCGAGATTATACTAGTATCGAAGCATGAGCGCCAAGATAACCATGAGTACGATCTTGTGTGCTACACACAAGAAAAAAAAAAAAAAGGAGATAATTCCAAGCTCAACTAAGTGTCTAAATAAAGAGGGTTGAGGTATGCGTGGTGTTCCAATCATGATGGAGGCTCTTATCACAGACACTCAGTTTATTAGATAGCTTAGGATCATTGAAATCACACCACTAGCAGAAATCAAAGAAAAAAATAATGTTATGCCCCCAGTCATGAATCTCTATTAAAGTAGACATGGTCGAGCGACCCTAGAAGACATAGCTAGTGAAAGTCAATGATAACAAACAACACACAAGAAAATAGTTTAGTATTTCTCAGTCATTTTTAGTTTTTTAGGATGTAATTGGGGTGTTGGGTGTTAAGGAAACACCCTTGTGCTAGTGTCAAAGTGCAAGTGCATAGTGAATAGAGAAAGATCCGATATGTGTTAAGAAATACAATGATAACTAGATGGGTAGTGTTAAGAAATACTAAAGGATTAGGGTGTTGAGAAACACCAAGGATTAGGGTGTTAAGCAATGTCGAGTAATGTTAGCGATAAGGTGTCCAATGGGAAGGACTGATAACTAACTTATGTTAAGCGCAAGAGGTCGAACAAGAGGTAAAGCACTGATAGCTCAGATAAGTGTATGATTTCCCCCAAATGGCAGATAAGAACCGAAGACAAGACAAAGACAAGTTCCAACCCAAGAAGGCACAAGGAAACAAGGAGCAAGATGGATTAAGGGAGACAAGAGCTCATCCACACATTGATAGATGGAGCGCTAATTACAAGTGACAGTTGTTACCAGGTTTTCAACACTTGGAAGATTATTTCTCTTTTTTCTGATATTTTGGATTTTTTATTTTTTTATATTTTTTAGGACATTTTACAATTTTTAGGATTTTTTTAGGACTTTATTTGCTTTTTAGAATTTTTTCAGGATCATAGATTGTTGTACAAGAGCATAAGAGCTTAGTTGTAGAACCACTGAAGAGGAAGAGCATTGAGAGGCTCTTTGAGAACACTGTCATTTGTAGTAGTAACTAGCTGAGAAGTTTCAGAACCAGATGCTGAAGTAGTGATAGGAGGATCTGACCAGTAGTGTCCAACCGTCAAGAGTTCCATAGTCAAGGAAGGATCATTCAAGTGAGACCCACAAATATCCTCATGGATGTTTCTTAACCCTTTGTCAGATTTCCCACATTCTAAATGCCTAAGGAGAGTACCATCAAGATGTTTCTGAAGCAAGTCATTAACTATGAGTAGATACCAATGTGCACTTCTAGGAAGGCGATGGTGGAGTGAAGAGAAATGAGAAATATGAGAGGTAATGATGGTGGAGTGAAGTGGGGATTCATAAGGAGTTGGAAGCTTAAATAGAAACTTTGATTTTTCTTTTACGTCCAAGTCTTTTAACTCAGGGATCCATATAGCTTTTGATTTTTCTTTTCTTTGAGATGTTTTTTATTTCAATTTGATGATGGATTTCAAGATCCATTTTTTCTTTGATTTTCTTCTTTCCTTTAAGGACCCTTGTGGTCTTCTGAATATTTCTTTTTCATTTGTAGTCACATGTCGATTAGATGGGACATGGTGACCTTTAGACATAAGTGGATTCTTGTACTTTTGATTTTTGTATTGCATATCCAAGTTACTTCCAAAAGACTCGAGAATCATGGATGAATGAGGTTGATATGAATGGTTTAGATGGAGATATGAATGAGAAGTGGATGAGTCACGTAGCTTGGGAAGGGAGAGGATAAAGGGGTCAATAAGTTCAAGTGTAAAGATATTGACATCATCCTTATCATTCATGAATGAATTAGATAGATCAAGAAAGTTGTCTTCCATGGAACATTGTCGATCACGAGTTGTCCTAGAAGAGTCAGATGAGTTTAGAGGAGTATTATGTGAGTCTAACTGGGATGGTTGATTTCAATAAATAGGTTGCTCTTTAGGTGGTAGAAGTGTGTGAATAGGAACCATCTTGATTCTAGATCCTCCTATATTCCATGAAGCTGTGACAAGATGGGGTCTTATGTACCCATGATTTGCTAGAGCATTTGAAGTGTTACTTTGAGTAGATGGCCTCAGAGAAATAGGAATGATTTCCACAGAAGGATGGAAAGGATCATCATCATCATCTTGATCTTGGGAATTAGATCTTTCTCCTCTTTCAAAGTTGATAGGAGAAGCATATCTATGTATAACATCAATTGGTATTTCCATAGTAGCATTTGATAAAGAGTCCCACTCATATTCATTTGAGTATGTTTCACTATTGTGATATTGCCTAATGTACTCAGTTAGAGACATAGTAAGGGGTATATTTTCTTCTTTACTATCATCTATCACAAGAAGTGTAGTAGCAGGAGCTTTCTCAGAAGCGAGAGTAGTAGTATAGTCTAAAATAGGCATAGCTCGAGGCATATCAAATATGTGGGAGACGTCAGCTAGTTGCCCCCAATCAGGATGTGTATGATCAGAGTTAGCAGTATGTTCAACAATAATCGTACTAGTAGTCTATTCAATAGTTTGGCCAAGATCTTCCTGGTTAAGGCCAGGGTCATGTTCTTGAGAAGGTAGATAAGGCTCTCCTTGATAGTCTAGATTAGAATTTTGAATATTTAAGAGCCTTTCATATGTCATAGGTTGGATTTCTACTTCTTCTTCATCATCTCAGTCCTCATATGCATTAGTGTTGCTGCTAGGTTTGTTAAACTTATGTCTATGATAGCCAACACCAATTTTTGTCCTTGGGATTTATGAATTTAGTATGTAAGGGCTCAAGAAGACCTTTGTTTTTACCAAGAGGAAATTTTCCATCATGCCCCATTTTTTGCATAAGTTGATAGCCCATACCATACTTTTTAGGTGATATTTCAGTATATTTATCCTTTAGTTCAAACTCTTTGTTCTTGAAGAGTGAGGTAGCACTTGTGATGCAGGAGCATCCTGGGTGTAAGAGCAATCTTGCATCACCCAAAAATATTTTTGTTTTTCTATTCAATAAGGGCTATCTTGTGCAGAGTTGCTATTTATGGAAATTTGCTATTTTTAGTAAGTTGGTCTTACGATCTCGGAATGTCTGATTTTACATATGGAGGTTCATCTCAGTCATATCAGCCTGCCAGTAAAGTTTCATGGCTAGATCAGGTGTAGTTTTGAAGATATTGAAGATTTTCGGTATTGGCAGCAGGGTACAGAAACTTCGAACTTAGTTTTGAAGGCTTTAGAGGCCCCATATGAGGTTGAAAAATTGGATGACGGGCACTCTGCACAAGTTAAGCCTGTAGAGTGCTTCGTGGCATTTTTGAAATGGGGTTATAATAGCCAATCGGGTCAACGGGCGATGACTTATGGTCTTCGAAAGTTGGGTCACCTGAAATGGCGAAAAATAATTTTTCTTCAAAATTTCTGTTTGGGTTTCAAAACTCATTTTGAGCCGACTTTGATGTAATAAATTGTAAAATAAAATAATTCTAAGTTTGGTCGGCCCTAAGGGCTAAATTTCTAGAACCTTCTCGGGGGGTGGAAATTGCCTATATAAAGAAGGCCCGTAGTGTTGTCTAGGGCAGTTCTGGGTAGTAGATCTGGGTATTGATTTGAGGCTTTGTCCTACAGAATATTGTAAGGGAATGCCCATGTGGCTTTGCATATTGTAATTCTGAAAGTTTGTAATTCCACATTTGTGGAGATAATAAGAAGCCAATTTTCTATTCTTGCATATTATTGTTGTTGTTTCTCTATTTCTGTTATGTGCTTGTGGTATTAAGGGGAGCACCCTTCATCAACTTGCATCCCTTTCCATCTCTATGGGAATTTTAGCTTTAATCATCCCAGTACCCTTATGAATAACAGGTGTTGTAGTTGATGGAGATGATTTGCTATAATATTTTTAAGAGATGGTAAAAGTGTCCACTCGATAGGTTCCCATGCTAGTAGGTCTGACAAGTATTATTTTTCCATGATCTAATAGATATTCTATTTTAGGAGGTGATCCTTCTTTATTGTGAGGAACCATTCGATCTGACTATTTAGGATTGTAGGGAGCACACACTGAGTTTGCAAGAATAGTGATCTCAATTCTATCATGAGGGAATTATATGCAGCGATGGTACATTGAAGGAACTACTTGCATAGCATAGATCCAAGGATGACCTAGGAGTATGTTATATGCCAAAGGAATATCCAGGACTTGGCAGATGACATCCTGTTGAACAAGGCCCACTTTGATTGGTAAGACTACCATGCCTTTAGAAGAGTGTTCCTCTTCATCATATGTTTTGATTGTTATTTTTCATCTAGGATCAACAACATGCTCTGAGAAACAAAGAGCTTTAACTAGTTTAAAAGTACAAATATTTAGACCCATGCCTCCATCTATCAAAATACGCTTAACTCAAAACTAGTGGATGGAGACTTCAATGTGGAGAGTTTGATTGTGAGGACTTCTGAAAGATGTGTCATATTTTTTCTACAAAAGTGAGATAAGGAGGTGAAGCGAGGTGCCCAACCATGGACTGGAATTTTTTGACGTCAAGGTCTCTAGGAATGTTTTCCGCAAGAAGGGCTTGATCAAGAATCTTCTTATGAGTAGGAGAGATGTCAAGTAGCTCAAGCATTGAGATCTGAGTTGTAGTGTGCTGAGGTTAGTTAACCAGATTAAGATCCTGTGTAGTTGACAAGGTAGCTAGTTGAGTTGTTGAGATTGAGATCTTCTTAAAATCATAGGATGAAGATGAACCTTCTCCTGATGGAGCTTGAGAGATGGTTTCCATGTTAGATGATTCAATTTTAGCCTTTCCTTTAGCATGATCAGAAGATTCAAGCATGTTGATCACATTATCATTATTAGCATAGGTGCAGGCAACTTTGTTGTCTTTTTCCTTGGAAGATTCCCCCTTTTCGAATATAGGAAAAGGCTCCTTGAAGGCCTTATGATCATTGTTTTCTTGTGGGGAGTCAACCACGATAGTCTCATTGTCAATTAGATCATGAATGAGATTTTTAAGTTTCATGCATTCATTGGTTTTATGACATTTTTTGCGATGATAATCACAATAGTGGTTGTCGTTCCACCATTTAGGCTTGATTTCATGATCGTAAGGTCTTGAATTATTAGGCAATGTAATGATCTTGTTAGTTAGGAGAGTCTTTAAAGCATTCTCAAGTGATTCTCCAAGAGGAGTGAAGTTTCTCTTAGGCTTAGAAGCCCAAGGCTTGTCATTTTTAGCCTTCATAGTAGTAGATAGATTAGACGCTGGCTCTTTAGGTGTGACAAACTATGAACTTGAAGCCATGATTCCGTCATTGATGACATCTTTAGTTTTGTTCCATAATTTTCTTTTGTCTTTGTTATGCTGGTTATTATAAGAGGATTTGGATTGAAGCATGATATCGCCCTTATGGACAAGAACATCCTCTATGTGAATAGATGTTTCAACCAGTTTATCGAATGAACCATGAGTTTGCATCTATAATGCATAGTTCATTTCAGGAACTAGAGAGTTGATGAATATGTCTATCTTCTCAGTCTCAACAATCTAGTGAGGATAGCATGAGTATAGCTTCCACCATCATTGAAGAAAGACCACAAAGGATTCTCCTTGATGTTGTTTTATGTTGCAAAGATCAAGCATCGTGATAGCATGTTGAATGTTATAAGAATATTGTTGAATAAATTGTTGCACTAGCTGGTCAAATGATTTGAGAGGGGGAGATAGTTTACTGAACCACTCCATAGCTTGACCACTAACACTCCTAGGAAAGAGTCTCATGAGATAATTGGGTTCATGCAAGAACTCCATGCTAAGTGTGCAAAATTCTCTAATGTGATCATGAGGATCTTTTGTACCATCATATTTTTCATATTTAGGCAATTCAAACTTTTGAGGAAAAGGAGGCATATATAGATCTCTATCAAAAGGGAATGAGCATATAGCCTCAAGTGAGAAAGATGTGCTTGGTTGTTCTTTTTCCTTTTCCAATTGTTGCATATGTTTCATTGTGTCTTCCATCTTTTTCGTCATGATTTCCATTTCAGATGGTTCCTCTTTCTTGATTAGATTGTCAACATCAAAGTTGTGGGGTAGTTTAAATCCTTGAGAGGCCAAGTGCAAGAAGTATTGGTCTTTGTTTTGACTTAAAGTCAACTTCATCAGCCTTTGTAAGCGTCCATCTTGTTGAAACTGCAAGATATCTTCCTCAGTTATTTCATTGTCAAAATTACCGCCTTGTGAGCCATGTGATCCATGTCTAGTGTTTTGAGAGCCTTGTTGAGAACCATGTCTAGAATTAGGACATTCTTGGCTTTCTTGTCCAAAGTGTTTATCACTGAATTGTTTTAGGAATTCTCCAATCCTCTTACTTCGTTCGTCCATGGTTGGAGTGTAAGAAACAATTTGTGCCAACCTAGGAGAGGATAAAGTATATTTGCTACAGATGTTAGCAAAGGGTTTGAAACCCCAAGGTAGAAGACCTTCTTTAGTTGATTTGTCAAAGATAGCTTTGGGTTGTTTTCCTTCACGGGTCTAAGATCTAGTTATGATCGGCATGAAAGAAGGTTGTCAAAAGCCAAATAGGATGACTTGTGATGACTTGATGTTCAGGCTATGTAAGTAAACATGTTCACTTGTCCAAAGTGTAAAGAGAGATAGAACAAAGATAACTTGCCACAAGGTGCCCAAGCTGCAAGTAGATCCCTATGTATGACACTTGTGGACAAGCAAGAGATTGGATAGAGCATCCAATAAATTTGATCAAAGAGATGGTGGACAAGTGAGCATTCTACTAGCCAAGTATGTAGTCAAGAGACCAAAGTAATCTTTTCTAGCTAGGGACAATTCCTAACATGATGGAATGTACCAAATAACAAGATGAGTTGAGGATAGCGATGGAGAAGAAATGTTGACAAAATTTAAGCTTAGTCCAAGAGTTCAAGTTCAATGAGTTGTAAGGTGATTGATAAGTTTGAAGCATTTCCTAGACAAGGTTTGTTTTGAAAGCATGTAATGTGAACAAGCAATAGTCTCAAGACAATCCAACAAGGGACAAAGCAACCATGTGGATACAAGCATATGTGAGGTCTAGTAAGATGTCAAATATACCAAGTGTATCATGTGTATGTTTAAAAAATGTTTCCACAAGTCTTAGCACAAGAAGACACATCAAGAAAGCTACCTAAGGTCAAGTAGGTAGTGTTGCAACCTTTGACCATAACTTGGTACCCCTTCACCTCACACAAAGTGATGTTGGCTGTCATGGATTTTCATCCAAGGGAGTACATATGGTGAGTGTCTTGGGGTGATCCGGGTTAAGTCCACTTGGATCAATCCTTGCACAAAGGAAGCCACATGGCCAAAAAGGATAGCTTCTAGTCCTAAGGTGTTTAGTAAGGGCATCCATTCATGGTCACCCCTCGTAGTTTTGTAGGCAAAATTAAGACCTTTCAGACCTACAAGCACCCAAGATGCATAATTCTCGCAATAAAGATTTAGACCTCTCGGCCCTATAAAAAATGAATGTATTCCTCTTGTAACCTTGTAAACAAGATTACAAGTGCCCCAATCAAATGTAGTCTTGCTTAGCAAGATTTAGGCTACTAGGTCCTACACATGAATAAGTATTAGGAATAGAAAGTAGTCAAGTCTTCTCTCTCTTTGGATTGAAAGAAGCTTTTGATTATAGTGGGGTGGAGTAGTTGGCTTTGCTTGTTCCCCACTTCGGTCATTCCCAAAAGATTTCTCTTTTGGAAGGCCCTCTAATGGTAAATGTAAGAAAGTAAAGATGGATAACTAGTGGAGGTCTAGATTTATGATTTTCCCCTAAGGAAAAGAGCATAGTCTCGTACTCCATAGTTTCTCCCAAACACATCAAGCACAAATTCATTTACCCAAGACTAATTGCAAGTGATTAACCAAGTAGGTCTAGATTTCTGATTTTCCAAGAGGAAAAGAGCATACTCTCCGACTAGTCAACCAATCACAAAACAATAAGCCTTCTAGTTAAGCGAGGTACCTAGAAATCAAATATGAGCAAACACAGTTTATTTTTATTTCCAAGGCAACCTACAAGACAAAGCATTAGTAGTTTTCAAGATAGATTCTTTGGAAAGTGTTCTACAACACAAAATGTTAGCAGGCATAAAGATATTGAGCTCTTTTGATATGAAAACCCTACAAAAACACAAGTTAGATCATAAAAAGCATGTAAAATGAAGTAATATCCCTACAAGATCACTAGTTGGTCACTGTTAGAAGACCGGATAATTAGAAAATGCCAGAAAAATCAAGCAATCTCGGCTCAAACTCGGACTGTGACAGAGATAAAGTATGGCCAACAGTTGATCAGCATGTCAGAAAATCATATGATAGACCTTACAAAAGCAGGATGACATTCCAGACTGGTGCGACGTACCTTATAAAGGCAATGTGACACTTCCCAGTAAGGACATGCGACACTTTTATGTACACCAAAATGATACTTTAGCAAATACAAAATTTCGCATGGTAGTAGAATGAAATGTCACATGGGTATTATAAGAAATGTCGTATGACCTTTGAGTCTACAAAAAATAAAATTGTCAAACATGCAACAACAAGAAATCAAGAGCACAAGAAATGGAGCCAAAAATGAATGCTTTGCCCCATGATGGGTGCCAAAGATGTGTGATCAAAAGTGTGACACACTTTTATGAACCATTACACTTGAGAGAATCCATGGAAAAGGATATCCCAAGAAGCGGCTCATAGCTTCCTAGTTGAAGTGAGTTTAATCCTTCTCATGATGCTCATCAAATTGGCATGAAGGATCAGTGACTTGACTACTCCAAAATGGAAGATTCAAATCTAAGAATGAAGCTAAGAATGGAAGAATGCAAGGTAAGAAATCAGAGATTAAGCTAAGAATGGATGCAAGTAACTAGTAATCTAGAATGAGAATGCAAGAACAATGCAAGAAAGAAACTAGACTAGCAATGCAAGATTTAAGCTAGAAATGAAGCTAAGCTATGAAATGAGAGAGCTAAAGTTAAGAATTCAAATTATTAAGAATGCAAGAGCTTAAGATGATCTAGGTAACAATAAAGATTAGAACTAGAATATGCAAGATTGGGACCCTTGAGCAACGGAAGAGCTTCCTTTTAAAGGAATTGCCTCAAGAATGAAGGGTGGAATTAATAGGCAAAAGAATGAGTGGTTGAGATGAAGAGGCAAAAGGAGATGCAAGAAGATGCAAAGTTAGGTAGAAATGAGTGGTGAGGATTAAGAGGCAAAAAATAGATGTTAGGTAAGATAAGACAAAATAGCATTTGAAAGCACAAATCTCATTTAATTGCTAATTAATCAAGATTAAGTGGGTGCACACATGTGAATGTGTTCTTTTAATAAAAGTGTAGGAACTTTATATTAAAATTAAGGTTATAGCAATTAAATAAATATGCAAGCTTCTAGAAATTAAACAATAGTATAAGCTTGATATAAGATTTTTTATTTAATTATGCAAAGGGATTTTAAGGGTTACTCTGCATAATGATGTCTAGCAAAGAGACAATTTGATCAAAAGGGTGCTCAAGTTCTAGTAGACCAATTTTACCTGATTACATCTAGAAGGTTAAGAGGTGACACAATTAAATTAAGAGTCTAAGTCGTAAGAAGCCTCCAAATAAATAAAGATCCAAGAAAATTGTACAAGTTGATAGCACACAAGAAAATAAGAAAATGATTAAAATTAATAACTTGTAGTGTTAAAATGAAAGATGTGAGGGGTCAATTTATAATTTTTAGAAGATATTTAACAAAATGGAGGGTATAAAGGTAGAACGTGTGTATTAAAGATCCTCACATTAGTGGTCGAAAATAAGAAAAGGTGAATTATTTCTCCAATTTATTTGTAGGGAAACTAGAAATCTTTTAATTGAGGAAACTCAAATTTTTGAAGAAAATAAAGGGAATTGAGGAACAATCAATGGTGGTGATTTTATGTCATTACAACCGTTAAATGTGAGATTTAAGGGAAACAAAGGAATGGTTCAATAAACATGGAAGGGAAGCCACAAACAATAAATGGTTTGTAGGAAGGGATATCATATAGAAAATGTCAACAAGGAATACATAAATGGTACAAACACATGGGAAAGGGGAAATGCAAACACATAGAAACACAAGGAATCATGAGACTAGGATAGACATAAATAATGGTTAAGGGGTTAAAAATATATACTAAATGGAAAACTAAAAATAAGCACCAAATATAGTAAAAGAAGTTGCAATTCATGGAAGTTTTGTTATTGCATCTATATTTATTTTCTCCTCTCCCATTTCACCTTTAATTTTACTAATTTAATCCCCTAATTTTCAATTAAGCTTATGCACTACTCTCTCCTCTTCACATCCCCACCTTCCTTTCATTTCTTATATTTTTCTTATAGACTAATGTGGGTTAACATAGTTTTTAATATATATGACACATTTATTTTCTATACATGAGTCACCCTTTATGTGATCAAATTGTGTGAAGTATCTCAAATTTATTATCAAATATATTGTATGGGATGGTGTACATGCACTTTAATCTCTTTAGAAAAATCTATGCCTTACAAGTTTGGAAATTGAAGTTACTTAAGGTTAAAGACATCCAAAATTGTAGTTATTCATGTTTATACCATTGTGTTTTTAGAATAGACCAAACCATGTAGGTTGCAAGTTTCCTTTTCACATAAATATAATACAACAATGCTAAGTTATCGATGTCTCATGCATACATGTAAAAGGTACGCAATCTACTCATCAATGTTGCATTATTACCCAAGTGTAATTTTGTAACATCTATTTATATATGCATTATATTTTAGGAAAGGATGACCAAATGCCCATATCATCCTGCATGAGATTTCATGACCTGCACACCTTTACTCTTAAAAAATTTATCTATACATCACAAGATCTTCAATTCAACCCTTAAACTAAACATGATATGAGGTTACAAACATACACAAGCACACACAAAAATAAAAATAAAAATCATAGTTGGTGAGCGTGTCTAAATTTTCAAAAGAGAAACATCATGTCGAGTGCTACAGGGTTGCTTATGTGTGAACATAACATTGTCCCCGAATCAAAGACATATACTCTTTGCAGTGTTAATATCTTGATGTCTAGAATAATTAATAAATAAGATCAACAACCGATATTATTTTTTTAATCTTGCAATCTATATTACCACTTCTCATAAAAACCAAAAAAATAACACATATACACACATTTATTCTTTGTTTATTTAGTCTAACTACTTCTTACTCTACTTCTCAATCATTGATCTCATAATTTATAATAACTATTCCCTAAATCTAAAAAATCTTGTAATGCAATAAAAAATAATGCATATATAAAATGACAACTTAACTTTTGTGAATAATCATGTTACTTTTATATATATATACAAATTTGAGTGGAATGGCATCTTAATTTTTTATTAAAAAATAAAAAATTCCAAAACGATGAGGGAAAAATAATATATTATCAAACCAAACTATACAATTATATATAGACAGATTTAACTATGGGAGGGATTGTGCTAATCCCTTTAGCAATCAAGACAAGACAAACTTTAATGTAAAACTATTTTGCCGCCACTGATTTTGGCTGCATGGGAGGGGAATCAAAAGTGCAAATACAAACACGTGAAATCCGACATTAATATTATTAATAATAATAATAGTCAAACCTTCCATAAATATTAATAGTGAGAGAACGTTCGTCTCAAGTTATACACATGTGCGGCCCATGACCATATTCAATGTATACTTTTCAAAGTTGTCCTTTTATGATACCCGTGCTTGGAAATGATTTTAATTTTAGATTTTACTTCTCTGAATAAGGTAGAAAAAATGTTTGTTTATTCTTTAAAACTTAATGCCATCATTAAGGAAATCTTTTAAAATGTATAGTTTGATGGTGCATCCCCTATATGATTGCTAGGTGCATTTCATTTGCTCAAATACTACTGTTTATAATGTTTTTTTTTGAGTGGTTAAGTACTATTCAAATAGTTAAACCATGTTCATGAAATAAAAGATGGTCTCGTTGTAGTGAAGTACTTATTTCTTTAATGTTCTTTTATATTTAATTTAGTTTTAATATTGAATTTATTGGTACAATTAAATAGTGTTTTTTTTTTTCTTTTTGAAGTGGGACATCTATATGATTCTATGTATAGAACCATGTATATATTCTAGCTCTCCGTTTGTAGTCTAGTTATTCAATCTTGGAGTGTACATATCTTGCTTTTCTAGATTAATCTTTTAGGACCATTATTTATTGATTTGCAAGCTAAAGGTTTGAGTTGTGAATCTATGACTTGTAAGGACATTATTTTAGATCGTTTTAATTACAATGAGAGGACATCTTACAATCATATTTGAATATTTAGTCATAGTCATAAATCTAACATTAGTCTCAATTTACTTTGTCTTGTTATATTAATATCATAATATATCATTTTACATTTTTCAATCTCGTTGCATTTATATTGAGACTTGACTACTATCAAGGATATCAACATCCTTTCCCCTATCTATAGCAAGCTCTTAAATGTGCTTTTTAACACCACTAATTTCTTAGTTATAGATACAACCACAAGTATATAGTTTTTGTATTAAGGCTTGACTACTATCAAGGAAATCAACACCCTTTTCTCTATCTATAACAAGCTCCCAAATGTACTTTTTAACACCATCAATTTCTTAGTAATAAGTACAAGCACAAGTAAATAGTTTAAGTAAATCTTAAAGGTGAAAATTAATTCTTAGGACAAAACCATAGGCATGACCTAGTCTTAGGCATCAAAACTTTAAGAATGCCTCTATCACAGGCACTTGAGAATTGATCCAGTTTCAATTTTCATTATTTTGCCACAATATCTTAACCAATCAAAATTGGGAACATGTCATAAATTAAACAAACTATATTTCCTTCTCAACATTTTAATTCTTTTATCTTAGTTACTCATATCATGATTCATATTTATAATTCTCAAGTTCTTTTTAATAAGGTATAGTTTAATCTAATTTGGGATTTATTCTTAGATTCCTCTTAGGTAGGATTGTTTTATTTTCCTACATTTTTCGTGGACCTTACATTTTACACCTCCTTTGCTATATTATTTATAATTCATATTTATATTACGCTCATTTATTATTTTTTAAGCCATTGTTTTTAGACTTGAAGCATAAGTAGCTCCTAATACTATTAGGTCCTCTTCAATGATATGCTAATTTAAACCTTGATCTTACCTATATTCCTTCTACTTCACATGATTATCACATTTTATATTCTTATGAAGAAGAAGGTTATTGTCAACATCATGTACTCATCGAAAGTCAAAAGAAACATGAGACATGCCTAATAAGTTTTTTAGTGTGGATATTGATCAGTCACCAAGTGGGAGATTGTTAGCTTGTGGTGACTGATCGGGAAAGTACTGTACACTTTTCCTCCTACCCTCGCTGGGGTTCGGGGCCGAGCCAAGGAAAAATTTTTTGAGACCGACATATTTTTGGCTATTTTTAGGCCGACATGATTGTAACTCATTCTAACCCTAAAGCGGAAAAATATTGTATAATATGGCTTAGGGTTAGGGATTTCATGATGTATCATTTTAGTACTTGCGGTGGAATTGAGTTGTAAGGGGATTACAGATTGTAATTAGGTTGTAATCACTGGATAATAAAACATTGGACTCGTTGTTGGTGGACGTAGCCCAGGGATTGGGTGAACCACGTTAAATCTTTGTGTCTTGTGTTCTTTTCTGTGTGGTTTATTATTTTCTGATATTGGTTATATTTGCATGTAATTGTTATTTCTGCCTTGTTAATCTTAACAAATGGTATCAGAGCGAGGTTGTTTTCAGTTATCCTCTGCAGAAAGATCTCACAGTTTAGTGGGAGTCTCATGGTTGAGTGGGAGCAATGGCAGACGAGGGTAGGCTGAAGGTTGACAAGTTTAATGGGCAAAACTTTCAGTTATGGAAAATGCAAATGGAGGACTATCTCTATCAGAAGGATCTATGGCGACCATTGGAAGGAAAAGCCAACAAACCGGCAAGCATTTCTGATGAGGACTGGACAATTCTTGATAGAAAAGCTCTTGGTAGTATTCAATTATGCCTGGCACAATCGGTGGAATTCAATATTACACAAGCAATGATGACTGAAGATTTGATGAAAACCCTAGCGAAGTTGTATGAAAAGCCCTCCACTTCAAATAAGGTATTTCTCATGAAGCATTTGTTTAATATGAAAATGGTGGAAGGTGGGTCAGTTGTTGATCATTTAAATGAGTTTAATATAGTTACCAATCAATTAACTTCTGTCAATGTTATTTTCGATGAAGAAGTCAGGGCTCTCTTGATTTTGTGTTCTTTACCTGAAAGTTGGAATGGCTTTGTAATGGCTGTTAGTAACTCTGTTTCTAGTTCTAATACCCTAAAATATGATGATGTTATTGGTGTTATTCTGAGTGAGGAAATTTGTAGGAAAAGCCCAGGTGGATCCACATCAGGTAGTGTCTTAAATGCACAAAGTAGAGGTAGAACCAATGAGAGAGGAAACAACTCTAGAAATCGTGGGAAATCAAGAGGAAAATCAAAGGGAAAGGGGTCTGAATCCAAAGGACCAAATGATTGCTGGTACTGTGGAAAACCAGGTCATAAGAAGAAAGATTGTTGGTCTCGGAAGAATAAAGGAGACAAACAAGAAGGTAACAAGGAGGTAAATGTGGTAAGTAATAAATTTGAAGAGGATGCTTTGATTATTTCTTTAGAAAGTATTGATGATTCATGGGTTTTAGATTATGGGGCTTCATTTCATACTACACCCCATAGAGGTTACTTTCTTGATTATGTCCAAGAGGATTTTGGGCTAGTTTATTTGGAAGATAATGAGCCCTGTCAGATAGTTGGAAAGGGAAAAATTAAGATTAAGTTACAGAATGGGAATCATTGGCTATTACAAGAGGTAAGACATGTTCCAAGGCTGAGTAGGAATTTAATTTTAGCAGGGCAACTGGGTGATGAGGGTTGCACAGTTACTTTTAATGATGGAAATTAGAAGGTTTCAAAAGGTTCCTTAGTAGTAGCAAAAGGTGTGAAAGTAGGCACCTTATATCTTTGTATAGGTCATATTGTTCCTTCTACTTTAATTATTTCAGAAGATAATGAATGTTCAAGAACAGTGGCTGCAGTTGAGCAGGAAGAACATCAAACCGTTGTTGTAGATTCTGACACAGCACTGTGGCACAATAGACTCGGGCACATGAGTGAAAAAATGTATGAAATTACTTCATTCAAAGAAAGTTTTACCTAGTCTAAAATGTGTCAATATGAATTTATGTGAAAGTTGTGTGTATGGAAAACAAAAGAGAGTTAGTTTTGTAAAGAGTGGAAAGAAAAAGAAAAATGAGAAATTAGAGCTTGTGCATACAAATGTATGGGGACCAGCTCATGTATCTTCCCTTGGTGGCTCTCTATATTATGTTACATTTATAGATGATGCAACAAGAAAAGTATGGATTTATTTCCTTAGATAGAAATCTGATGTATTTCAAGCTTTTAAGAAATGGAAATGCTTGGTTGAGAGTAAGACTGGTAAAAGGTTAAAATGTCTCAAATCTGATAATGATGGTGAATATTGCAGCACAAAATTTGAAGATTATTGTTCCTCTAATGGTATTCGTAGGCAGAAAATTGTACCAAGGACTCCACAAGAAAATGGAGTGGCTGAACACATGAACAAAATAATAATGGAGCGTGCAAGGAGTATGAGATTGCATGGTAGGCTGCCCAAAAACATGTGGGCAGAGGCTGTGAACATTGTTGTTTATTTAATCAATAGAGGCCCCTCTACTCCTTTGGACTGTGGTAATCCACAGGAAGCATGGAGTGGTAAGAAGGTGAGTTATTCTTTTCTCAAAACCTTCGGTTCTGAAGCTTTTGCACATATAGATTCTGAAAATAGAACCAAGCTGGAAGCTAAGTCAAAGAAATGTGTATTTGTTAGATATGGCATTGATGAATTTAGTTATAGGCTTTGGGATTTTAAAAATCATAAAATTGTAAGAAGCGGGGATGTCATATTCAATGAGAAGGTGTTGTACAAAGATCTGTTGCAGCAACATGAGAAGAAAGAAAATGATTATGTAGTACTGGATGATACTCCAAAAGATGATGTTCCAGTAGTTCCTTATGCTCCGCAACAACAGCAACAACAAATACTACAAACCCCAGTAAATGTTAGACGGTCAACAAGGCTAAGTAGACTTCCAGACAGATTCTCTCCCTCCTTGTATTCTATTTTATTAACAGATGCTGGTGAACCTAAATGTTATAATGAAGTTGTGCAGGTGGATACAAAGCTTCAGTGGGAGTTTGCAATGATAGATGAAATGGACTATTTGCTGCAAAATCAAACATGCGATTTATGTAAGTTACCTGCAGGTAAAAGGGCTTTACAGAATAAATGGGTTTACAAGATAAAAGAAGAGGATGGAGGTAAGAAAAGATTTAAAGTCAGGTTAGTTGTAAAAGGATTTGTACAGAAAAAAGGTATTGATTTTGATGAGATATTTTCTCTCGTTGTTAAAATGACTTCTATACATATTGTTTTAAGTATTGTGGCTACTGAAGATTTGCATTTAGAGCAGGTTGATGTTAAAACATCTTTTCTTCATGGTGATTTGGATTAAGAAATATATATGGTACAACCACAAGGATTTGAGGTCAAGGGTAAGGAGAATTTGGTGTGAAGATTGCAAAAGAGTTTATATGGCTTGAAGCAAGCACCTCAGCAATGGTATATTAAATTTGACACTTTTATGAATGAGCATGGATACAGTCGGTGTCATTCTGACCATTGTGTTTATTTTAAGAGGTTGGATGATGACAGCTACATTATTTTATGTTTATATGTTGATGATAGCTTGTAGCTGGGTCTAACATGGCTCACATTAAGGGGTTGAAACAACAGTTAGCACATTCATTTTCTATGAAAGATTTGGGGCAGCAAAACAAATTCTTGGTATGAAAATTTGCAAAGATAGGAAAAATAGGAAGTTGTCTCTATCTCAGGCTAATTATATTGAGAAGGTGTTGCAACGTTTCTCTATGGAGAATGCCAAAGCTGTCAGCACACCTTTGCCTGGTCATTTGAAATTGACTAAGGAGATGTGTCCTAAGACATCAGAAGAAGAGGCTAAAATGTCTAAGGTACCTTATGCTTCAGCTGTTGGGAGCTTAATGTATGCTATGGTATGTACTAGGCCAGATATTGCACATGCAGTGGGAGTCATTAGCCGATATAGGAGTCACCCTGGTATTAAGCATTGGAATGTAGTCAAATGGATTCTCAAATACTTGAGAGGTACATCCAATAAGTGTTTACACTTTTGGGGATCTACTACTACTGTACAAGGCTGTGTTGACTCAGATTTGGCAAGAGATATAGATAGCAGGCAGAGTACTACAAGCTATGTATTTACTGTTGGTGGGACAATAATGAGTTGGATTTCTCGACTACAAAAGGTGGTTACTTTATCCACTACAGAGGCAGAGTATGTTGTTGCTACAGAAGCAGCCAAGGAGATGATATGGCTTCAATTCTTCATGGAAGAATTGGGACATCCATAGATGGATAAGTTTCTGCATACAGATAGCCAAAGTGTCATTCATCTTGCGAAGAATTCTGCTTTGCACTCAAAGACAAAACACATACAGTTGCGGTACCATTTCATTCGGTCAGTTTTGGATGATGGGAAGTTAAAGCTAGAAAAGATACATACAGATGATAATCCAGCAGATATGTTTAGTTGTTGAACTCATGTTCAACTTCAGTTGGTCTTATAAATTGAACAGAATAAAGGAATAGCTAAGTCCAGGGTGGTTCGATCCAGTGGGAGCCTCATATGGTAGCAGTATTGCTACAAGATCAGTCTCCAAGTGGGAGGTTTTTTAGTGTGGATACTGATCAGTCACCAAGTGGGAGATTGTTAGCTTGTGGTGACTGATCAGGAAAGTACTGTACACTTTTCCTCCTGCCCTCGCCAGGGTTCGGGCTATTTTTGGGCCGACATGATTGTAACTCATTCTAACCCTAAAGCGGCAAAATATTGTATAATATGGCTTAAGGTTAGGGATTTCATGATGTATCATTTTAGTACTTGCGGTGGAATTGAGTTGTAAGGCGATTACAGATTGTAATCAAATTGTAATCACTGGATAATAAAATATTGGACTCGCTATTGGTGGACGTAGCCTAGGGATTGGGTGAACCACATTAAATCTTTGTGTCTTGTGCTCTCTTCCGTGTGGTTTATTATTTTCTTATATTGGTTATATTTGCATGTAATTGTTATTTATGCCTTATTAATCCTAACATAAGTTGAAATCCACATATAATTAATTAGTTAACATAAATGATGATGTTCCTATTTTATTTATTTTTTAATGTTCTTATTGAGATAATTCATATAAAATAACATGGTATCAAATAGCGAAGAAAATAATATAAATCCTTAATTCTATACAAGCTCTTCGTGTGGTGGGCTATATTCCCCCACCCCTAGACTCTATTCATACTACCTGTAATTCTTCTATGACCCCTAGACCCTTACCTATATCTATAGCCAGACCTTTCATTCGCATACATAATTCTAACTATATCAAGTATAATTATATAACAATATCAATTTTATTATTTTATTTTCAATTTTTATTAAAAATATAAAAATCATCTATATCAATATTATATATTTTTTTCATGTTGACTCTTATATTAATATCAAGTATGATTATATATTAATATCAATTTTATTATAATTATATATTAATATTAATATTATTATTTTAAATATTATAATGAGTCAACATGAAAAAAATTGTAAAATATTAATAAGTATATCCATAATAAGTATAACTATATATTAATATCATTTTTATTAATTTACGTATTATAAAGAGTCAACATGTCAAAAATTGTACAATATTGATATAAATGATTTTTATATTTTTAATAAAAATTGAAAATAATTAATCAATGTTTTAAATTTTTAAATTTTAGTGACTATTATTAATTTATTTTTTATAAATATATTAAAAAATTTAACTAATAAATTTAAAAGGTTTAAATTATTATTTCATTTAAATTATATATGTTCAAAGTAAAAATTGAGAACCTAATAATATATTAATATGTAGAATGGCCATGATAGCCATACACATTGATCTTAGATTTTCATAAATTCTAAAGCATACATATTTAATTTTGTTGAAGTAATATTTTCATTCAAATTCACTTATACTAAAAAAAAAATTATATTAAAAATCGAGATTTATTTATACTAATTTTCAAAAATATTAGCTTCATTTTTTAAGAAAAGATATTTTAGTTAAGTTTATTTATTTCTATTGTTGCAATATTTTTTTCATAAATGTTTTAAAGTATATTGCTCTCTAACATCATGATGATGGATCATGTAATATGACTCAAAGCATTGATAAAAAAAATATTCACACAGTCAAATCCAAAAATAACAATAGAAATTTTTATAGATTGTAGAAACCTTATGACATTAGATTTATGAATTTATCTTCCTAAATAGAATATATTAATTGTATAAACAAAAATATAATAAATTACATAACCAAATATTTAAAAGCTATTAATCTTTTCCTTAAGAAACCATTAAGGAAAAAAATAATAGACCAAAGAAAAAGACAACAAAATAATTAAATATTTAAAAGCATTAATTTTTTCCTTGGGAGACCATTGAAAAAAGAAGTGAAGTAATGGACAAAAGGAACAGACAACACAGGCAGATAGAAACTAGGCAATCCATTTTGCCATCTTTTATAGAAAGCGTATAAATAGAAGAATGACAGGTTATCAAGAACCAGGTAATCTCTCTTATTTATAGCACATAATATAGTTGTACTCCATTTATACATGCTTCCTGCTTCTCACTTTAATGCTTTAGATTTTCTTCTGAATGGGTACGTTTCACTTTACATTTGGATTCAAGCTTTACGTTCTCACAGGATGTATAAATTTTACACGCCCCATCTAATCAGAGATGGAAGGTAAATGAAAAAAAGATGAACTTTTATTTGTCATGCCAGATTCTCATAGAATTTTTACTATAAATGTGGATAACAATATTTAAGATATTAACAATGAATGTTATAAGATTTTTTTTTAAAGATAGACAATTGGATTATATATCCGTTGGTTTAAACAATACTTATAGTTAACTTCTATCCTAAGAAAAAAGTGTTAAATAGTCAAAGCTGACTAGCTTTTTTCAAGCTTAATTTGGTCCTTAATGTGTGTTGTATAAGGGCAGCCGATTATAACTAGAGCAGTGTGTGAATAATAATATGCTTTGTGTGGTGTTTGAATAATGTTGGTTTTAAGAAAGGGATGACTATAGAGTCTTTTAAAAGTAGAAAACTAATGCAACAATTCATGATACAGTGATTTGAGGAGAGCTCTCAAGTTTTCTCATTTTCAATTTCTCTAGGTATATATTGCTTATTCCGTTGTTATGTGTCCTCTGCTCTTTTCATACTTCATATTTAATTGCATTCAAAACCAATAGATTTTATGTGGAGGGACTATTTTTGTCTGTAGAACAATTAATTCATTTAATCATTTTTTTTGGGATAGGGCATGTAAATTAGCAAATTATGTAGTGGAGTATGTATATCATTGGATTAAATTGGCATTAGAAAGTTTTTTTTTTATATTATCTTTTATCTTAAAAGCAACAAAACTAGGGTCCTGACCTTATTATAGCACTGGAAGCAGATTAAACAACCATTAACAACACTTTAGTAGCACACAAAAGTCTATAGAGTTTAACATCATAAACATAAACCAAGCAAAAAGAGCCATACTCTTAACATCGAAATGAACCAAATAACACCACAAAGACAACCACAGAGGACTAGCCTAAGAGACAGCCCCAGTTCTCATTGAGGAACTTGAACAATTCCTTGTGGCTACTTTCTTTGGGATCTTGTTGATTGTTGAACAATTTTTGGGATATTGTTTTTAATTATTAAAAGTAACAAAACAAGAGTGTTGTCCCTTACAGAATTACAACCCAAGGGCGTACTATTTACCAAACAAGACCAACAGCACACTAAGGTGCTAACCTTTAGAAAGACAAACCAAAATGGCCAAAAACAACAATGTCAAGAACACACCATTAACAGCACAATAGCAGGACTGCTAGAAACCCACATCAAGAGTGGGTAGAAAACTCGCCCATAGCGTTGGGAGGAGAATGACAATCAGAAACATGATTTTTCCTATGCCTGCAGACCACTATATAGGCAATACTATCCCTAAGATCCCCACCACAAGGGCCAAGTAGTAGAACCCGCATTGTGAGACTATCAAGACAAGGGGCAGAGTGCTAAGAAGGTTGCACGTCATCAACTAGAGAATAGAGCAAAGGAGCAGCAAACAGAGGAGGGTCCACATGGCTAGAGAGGGCCACAGCAGCAGCAAGAGGTGGAGTGTGATCCACAAGGACAGAGGAGGGATTTGCAGTAGGAGCCTCATCCAGAGGATCGTCAACCTATGAAGCATCATCAGAAGAAGAATCTAGAGCTAGGATCGTCAAATGATCATCACTGCATCCTTACACCAAGTAGCAGCGCCTTTTCAACGCATGAGAGAACAATCCATAGCCAGATGACCAGTAGAGAAGCACCGACGACATTAAAAGGGTATGCCCTTAATCTTATAATCCACCAATTGAGTCCATGGCCTATCCCCCACAATGAGAATCACGTCCCTAGGAAGAGGTGTGGAGATGTCAATGTTAACCAGAATGCGTGCAAAGGAAGAGAGACCCATGGTAGCCATGGCATCTTCCACCTTTAAAAAATAGCCAATAGAGTTACCAATGGCCTCAAAACAAGAGTTTTCCCAATAATGATAGAGCAGATTGGGAAGATGAACCCACATTGGACGCACACTCAATGGTTCAATAAGAGGGTTGAAGAAGACTGTCTAGGGTTTGGCAAAGAGAGAACGAGTCCCCCAAGCCCACAATTTGCCCATCGTCAAATCTCGTTCTTCAAAAGAAGTAAACACAACAATAAAAAATTCCTTGGCACAAGAGAAAAGCTCAATGTTACCAGAAATCAAGGGTCTCCAAGAATCCATCGCCCAACGATGAAGGTCCAATAGAGAAGGTTGAAAACCGGCGAATCTACAAACCAACCCGCAACATTGGTAGAAATCCACATTATCCACCACATCAAGACCACGGACCACCACAAGGGAGGTCTTGGCACAAGCCAAAGGTCGAGATTTTACCTTTGGAGGAATAGCAGTAGCAGACCTAGCAACCCGAGTAAAGCTTCGCCCATCAGAAGCTTTGTGTAGGGGAACCCCCATTTTCACAGCATTAGCAGACTTCCCAGCAGATTGTTCAGGTGCAGCATCACCCGACCTAGTGCCAAAACTAGGCACTCCCTCCGCAACAACCCCCATAGCACCAAGGGACGGAGCAAAATTTCCCTGCAGCGAAAGACCTTCCAGCACGCCAGAGTCGGCCCCATCACTAGCCACAAAGGCTCCAGTGGCATCACTGGTACAGCCAGCAGCAGGAGCCTTTGGATGAGCAGGAGACGGAGACGAAGACATTTCACATTGACTAAGACAGAGCGGGATATTGTTGATTGTGTGATCATTTAATGAAATTAGATTTCCACAATCCATAGTGCTAATAATTGTTGTTTTTGGATTTGATTGTGTGCGAGTTCTTTCATTAACATTTCAATTACATCCCATGATCTACCATCAAGATGTTAGATAGCTAGGGAAAATAAAATTGATTGGTTGCAGCCCAAGACAGATTAAAAAGAGAAGGGAGGGAAGGGAGGGAAGGATAGGTTGAATGTGGAAAAAGGTGGAGGAAATGAAAAACAAGCATAAGAAAAAAAATTAATAAAGTTACCTAATGTGGTATAAAGTCAAGAAAAAAGTTACCTGCACACACAATTTTTGAAAATGACAAATTATATCAAAATATATATAACACTATATAGATGAAATAAAGAAAAAACATATAAGATGTGTTGATACTAAACAAATCAGACACGGTTTTATCCAGAGACTACTCTGCCTATCATTGTGGACTGGAAACTAATGTTAACCCACCAACCATCTCAAGGAAAAGGATTTACCTTATTAAGCCTCCAGACTACTGAAATACTACATATATTTGTTTTGAATCTTTTTCTCTATTCTAAATACTGTCTTCATGTACCATTTCGGAAACAAATATATAAATAACTTTTCTTACCGAAATCTCTATATTTCTACTTCTACTTCCACACCTTTCTCCCCCTTTGTGTGCAGCATTAAATAATAAAACATAAATCAATTAAAATTATATTCGATGATGCCTTAATCAACAAGCCCACAAACTACTGATCACCTAGGTCTTCACATAAAATAGACCTTCGGCACAATGTTGAACAATGTCACATCAACTATCAACGATTTGAAGGCTTTTCCAGCAATGACTTTCTTATGGTTCCAAACTGATATCAACAATAAAAGAAATGCAAATTATTTCCACACCAAATACCTGGTCCTTGCACAATCTATGTGAAAAACCCTTGAATAGCCATAACAAAAAAATGTCTCATTCATCTTCACATTCTCTTCATTCTTTTCCAGTTTGGATGCCTTAAAATGCAGTTTTTCAGGCACAAAAAATTTAAAACAAATCTCTACACTTGTTCACGTGGCATCACAGATGTTCTTCACAATTGTTCACTCAGCATAGACAAACCATTAGTTTTCTTCTCCCTCACCGATTCCATTACTGGTGCACTTTATGCTTCAAATTAGATGACATAGCCCTCTCCAGCAAAGCAACCTCTGTTTCAGATCAGCAAGCAATAAACTGCTGATCATTTCTTTTTCACAGCCCACTTTCAAAATGGTTTGATATCAATATTGAACAGCAAAAATAAAATACAAAAAGATTTACATTTTAAACAAAACTAAATAATAGAAATTTCATTATAATCATTCAGCTTATACTGCATTCAATAGATCAACTTTATAAAGCCATTATTTTCCATTACAAGAATAACTTCCCATCCAATTAACTAGCCAAACAGCTAATTTACTATATGCAACTGATTTATTTTATATAAATGTCAATTTCCTAACATCAATGCCTATGACAGAATGGGTTTTGAGTTGCGTGATGCTCTTACAACCTTCCAAGGAATCATGTGAAAACTTTTGGAAGGTTGCTCACTGAGAGTTTGAAGAAATTTCTTAACGACCGTTGATCATAAGGTAAGGAGCAGTCTTAATTGAAGGTGCTGGCAGAATGAATGCAGTCCTGCTGACAAACAGCGCTGATCTTAAATCCAAGAGATGCTCACTTCAGATCTCATCATCCCTGGACATGTAATGTGTTCCGCAAGAGTGAAAAGTCAAGACTGACCCAAATAAAATAAAGGAGGTAAAAAAATTGAAGCCCCATTAATTCAGTAATGTAGAAATTACAAACGATATTAAAGCTATTATCCAACTGCTGGAGATTTTGACAAGAATATAAGGATGTAGTTGAGCACTACAAGTGGAAATGATCACACCTATCCTTAAATTCTGTAAATGCAATTCAAACTTCTATTCAAATGATAATTATAGCTTTTGTATCCCTTTTATTTATTTATGAATATATTGTGAATATACAACCTTCTAATTAAAATTCTTTTGTATGCAGATTGCTGAATACACTATGTTTGATTTCAACATGTTTCAGCCAATTATCGTTTTGCATATATGTATAAGCAAATGTTATGAGTCACGTCTAATCATTGACGTGACTCTTCATAACAAACAAGTCGCTGTTAATACAAATCTTAGTTACCGATTCGGGTTCGCGAATCCGGTTCGTAGATTCGTGAAAAAAAAAATTTCCCATTTTGGATTCGTGAGGATTCGTGAGTATATATATATATGCATTATATATCCAAAAATATAAGAGAAATATATATATATATATATGCATTATATATCCAAAAATATAAGAGAAATATACATAATTCTAAAACTAAATCATTTCATACTATGAATCTATGATGCTTGATCATTAAAACTTCAAATAGCATACTTGATCATTGATCTATGATTCTATGTTGGCGATTCTAAAGAAAATCAGCACATTGAATTTACTGAATTACAAAATGACAATTCAAAATGAAAATATTGTTCATTAAAGTTTGAGACATGATTCAATGTTCAATGGTTCATCAATCAAATGGATTATCAAAAAAATCTGTATCAATGGGTTATAAGCAAAAAAAAGAATATAAAAATGTGTTTTAAAAGTCATTGTTTGACTTTTCTGCCTCCTACACCCGCGGGTCCTTGAGGATTCGCGAGGATTCGTGCGAGATCCTCAAGGATCCGCCCGGATTCGTGCCGGATCCGGGCAGGGTCCTTCCAAATGCCTGTGGATCCGTCCGGATCCGCGGCTCGCAGATCCGGACGGATCCACAGGCATTTGGAAGGACCCTGCCCGGATCCGTCACGAATCCGGACCCGGATCGGACCCGGACCCGGATCCGGGCCTGTCCAAGCGAATCCGGTAACTTGGATACAAATCGATATTGAATTGATATCACATAAGTCAATAATACTATTGGTGATAACATAACAGTTTTGATATTTAAACCGATACTAAACGGTATTCATTGTAAGTCGACAGTCATATAAATCAGTGATCATCGATTTATCATTAATGATAATCGATGGTTATCGATCTATCACTAATGATAATCGATGATCATCATTTTATTACTCATGATAATCGATAGTTATAAGATGAGAATATTTATCATTAAAATATGTATATGGATATATATTAATGTATATATAATGATAGATATCATTGATATATATATATATATATATATATATATATATATTAATATATATTCATATATGTATTATATATACTCATTTATATATTTATCTTATCGATGCTATCATATTTAACACTCCCTCTTAGCTAGGGAAGATAAAGTATCTGATGCATCTCATTTCTCATAAGAATATATATACCACCTTACTTGTGAATGTAAAATGGTATGACATATCACTTAGCATGTGATATGAGGAATCACCTAACATGTGATACCAAGTTTTACATATCACCTAACATGTGATACCAAGTTTTACATATCACCTAACTCGTGATATGAGAAATCACCTAACATGTGATATTTACATATCACCTAACTCGTGATATGAGGAATCACCTAACACGTGATACCAAGTTTTACATATCACCAAACTCGTAACATGAAGGATATAATATGCTCGAGAACATTACATTCTCCTTATACACCCCTATTATGGTATGTGCACTGACATTACATCACATAATGTCTACCATAACGAATCATGGCACATCAAGTCAACATGATATCAACATTACAAGATCGTCACCTTATAATGTTAACTACAAGTGTTCATTAAATAAAATATCGTCATTTTTTAGCAATGTACACAGGATGGGTGGGCCCATAAAGTCATACGGTCACACATATGACAAAAGAAGTTTACCCATTAAACATCTTTATTATATTAGTACAAATCAAAATTTTACATTTCAACCATACCAAGATATTTCCTGAAGTGGTCAACTTTCACCTTTGGGAGTGGTTTGGTAAGGAAATCTGTTGTTTGATCTCTTGTACTGATATATTCCAACTGGATCACATTCCTTTCTACCATGTCTCTCACATAGTGGTAAGGAATCTCTATATGCTTAGATTTGTCATGAAATACTGGATTCACTGATAGCTTGATGCAACTTTGGTTATCACAGTGGATGATAATCAGTTTTAGTGGTTCGTCGAATAATCCTACAATTAATTTTCTGAGCCATACTGCTTCTCTAGCAACCATTGATGCTGCGATATATTCGGCCTCTGTAGTGCTTTGTGCCACTGATGATTGTTTTCTGCTAATCCACGATATCATAGCCGATCCTAAACTGAAGCAACACCCTGAGGTGCTCTTTCGATCGGTTGCACTTCCAGCCCAATTTGAGTCGGTGAATCCATGAAGATCTAAAGCAACCTTTTCATATTTGAGTCCATAATTTAGAGTACCTTAAAGGTACCTAATTATATGCTTCACAGCCACAAGATGTATTTCCTTAGGCTCACACATGAATTGGCTCAAAGCATTCACTACATAACAGATACCTGGTCTAGTGTTGACCAAATACATCAATGATCCAATCATCTGTTTGTAGAGAGTGGGATCAGTTGACTGAGAATCTATTGTTGCTTCCTTCAACATGTGAAGATTTGTCTCCATGGGTGATGACATCGGTCTGCAGTTCATCATGCCAAATCTCTTCAATATATCAATGATGTACTTTCCTTGGTTTAGAATAATACTATCTGATTTCTGCCAGACTTCTAAGCCAAGGAAGTAGTGCAGTAGTCCTAAGTCCTTCATGTCAAATTTTGAAGCTAGTTCCTTCCTGCACTGATTAATGAGATGATCCTCTCCTGTAATCAACAGATCATCAACATATGATATTAACATTAACATATCACCTTTGCTTTGCTTGAAGTAGAGGTTTGGGTCTGCATCATTTTTGGAGAATCCTAATCTCATGAGGTAACTGTCAATTCTCTCATACTAGGCTCTGGGAGCTTGCTTAAATCCGTAAAGGGCTTTCTTTAACTTACACACATGTGTTCTTGAATTATGGATCTCAAATCCTTCAAGTTGCTCCAAGTAGACCTCTTCTTCAATAGTTCCATTTAAGAATGCAATCTTAACATCCATCTAATGTACTTTCCATCCTTTGGCAGCTACAATGGCTAGAACAACTTTGACTAAAGTATATCAGGCAACTGGAGCAAAAGTTTCTTCATAGTCAATTCCTTCTTTTTGTGAGAAATCTTTGGCTACGAACCTTGCTTTGTACTTTTCTATACTGCCATCTGCAGCATGCTTGATCTTGAACAACCATTTGGAGGAGACCATTGATTTCTCTTTAGGTCTAGATATAATTTCTCATACATCATTCTTCAGGATGGGCTGATATTCCTCTGCCATGGCATCTTTCCATACTTGTTGCTAAATAGCTTCTAAAACATTTGCAGGTTCTAACTTTGAGAGCTCACTCATTAGGGCTATGTAACTAGATAATCTTGTGGGTCTTTTCCTCTCTCTAAAAGTTCTTGAAGGAACTATGTAGGACTTTGCTTCTTCTATTATCTTAGTTGCCCAGAGAGGTCTCTTCTTAGGATTTTTCAAGGATGTGCTTGATTCTTCATTTTCTTCTTCCTCAGGATACTCCCTCTGAATCTCAGGAGCAGTTTCCTTTTCTGGTTCTATGGGAGAAGTTTGGATTTCTGGCTCAACGGAGTTTCTAGCTCTTGTGAATGCTATATCCTCCTCAAAAATTGCATCTCTTCTTAGTTCAATCTGTTTCTGACCAGGCACATGTACTCGGTAAGCTTTTGAGGTTTCACTGTAACCTACAAAAATACTCTTTCTTCCTGAAGGTTCTAGTTTTGTTATTTTCTCTTTGGGCACATGTATGTATACACACACCCAAATATCCTTAAGTGACTAATGTCTGGTTTTGTACCGGTGAAAACTTCTTCAGGAGTTTTATTATCAATATGAGAGTGTGGACATCTATTTTGTATGTATACTGCAGTATTAGAGGCTTCTGCCCAAAGAGAAGTTTCTATGTTTTGATCAAGAAGCATTGCCTTGGCGGCTTCTACAATGGTTCTATTTTTCCTTTCAGCAACCCTATTTTGTTGTGGATTGTAAGGGACGGTGAACTCCCTCTTAATATCAGCATCTTTACAAAATTCTTTAAACATATCTGATGTATATTCCCTCCCGTTGTCTGTCCTTAAGGTTTTTACTTTTCTTCCAGAGGAGTTTTCAATAAGGGATTTGAATTCCTTAAATCTTTTAAGGATCTCCTCAAATTCTTTACATTTGAGGAAATAGATCCAGGTCTTCCTGGAGAAATCATCAACAAAGATTACATAATATAAAAATCCTCCTAATAAAGTGACAGACATGGGCCCACACAAATCTGAATGGACTAATTCCAATACATTATTTGTTTTGCTAGAACTATTCTAAATGATCCCTTAGTGTTTTTACCTAAGGCACACCCCTTGCATGCCCCAAAGTGGTAATGTTTAAGTTTTGGTAATCCTATGACTAATCTTTCCATGGAAGATAGGGCTCTAAAATTTAGGTGTCCTAATCTTTTATGCCATATTTCATTAGAGTCTGCAATTTCATGGATAAGGGCTAGATTTGGTTCTGTACATAGCTCATACAAATAACCTTGTCTCTTACCTATGGTTTGTGCTTTCTTAATAGTAGAGTTCTTTGGCCATGCCAATACTTTACCATCCATGAAGGTTACCCTATATCCATTATCTTCAAGTGCAGATATGGAGACTAAGTTTCTTTTGATGCCTGGAACAAACAATACCCTAGTGAATTGAATAGAGATGCCTGACTTCAGTTTAATGGTGCAAGTTCCAACACCTTTCACTGGATGTGCAGAGTCATCTCCAATAGTTACTTCGTCATTAGTTTCTTCCACCATGGAATCTAATAGTTCTCTGAATCCAGTAACATGTCTTGAGGAACCACTGTCTATGACCCAGGTATTTTTATTAGAGACTTGATTTGAAAGTGTGGAGTAGAATACAAACTTATCGGATTCATGCTCTTCCTTAGTCTTCTTTACCTTGGCAAATGAGGCTTGATGCTTTCTGTATGGACAATTTACTACATAGTGTCCATACTGATTGCATCTAAAACATTGTACCTTTGACATATCTTTCTTGGATTTACCATTCCCATGATTGTTTTTCCTTTTCTTGAAATGTTTCTTCTTTTCTTTCTTGTGGTAATTTACATTTAATACATGACGATCTTCATCAATGGTTTTCCTCGAGTCCTTTCTTTGCTAGTCTTGATTCTTCTTGGAGACAATCTGATCTTAGCAAGTCAAATTTTGGAAATTTAGACCTAGCACTAATGCCTGAAACAAATGTCTCCCAAGAGTCAGGTAGACCGTCTAAGGCAATTAATGATAATTCCTTACATTCTATCTTGTTTCCAAGTGTTGACAGTTGATCTCTTAGAGCCGAGATTCTCATAAAGTATGAGTTGATTGATTTGCCTTTGTCCATACTTATATGGTTAATCTCTCTCTTTAGGGATAAGGTCTTGCTAGCACTACTTATTTCATAAGTGTTTACAAGTGTTTTAAACATGTGATATGTCATTTCATATTTTGTCAGGAGTGGTACAATATGATCTCTGACTCCATCGATTATGATTTTCACGGCCTTATCATTTCCTTTAGTCCATGTAGTTTTCTCGGGATCATTCTCCGGTTCTGTCTTGTCTTCTTTTATGAATGACTCAACCTTATTTTCTTTTAGTATCATTAGTATTCTGAACTTCCATGATGAAAAGTTATTTCCTCCTTCAAGCCTATCCTCAAATCTAATAATGCTTGCCATGGAAATGTGATGAGCTATAAATTGTATTTAAATGTCTTAAGTTTGAAAGCTTCTTGGATCTTCTTTATCTTGGCTCTGATACCATGTCAATGCAATTCAAACTTCTATTTAAATGATAATTATAGCTCTTGTATCCCTTTTATTTCTTTATGAATATATTGTGAATATAAAACCTTCTAATTAAATTCTTTTGTATGTAGATTGCTGAATACACTATGTTCGATTTCAATATGTTTCAGCCAACGATCGTTTTGCATAAATGTTATGAGTCACGTAAATGATAAGCTGTGACTCATTAATGAGTCACATCTTATCATTGACGTGACTCTTCATAACAAACAAGTCGCTGTTAATAAAAATCGATATCACATAAGTCGATAATACTATCGATGATAACATAACAGTTTTGATATTTAAACCGATACTAATCGGTATTCATTGTAAGTTGACAATCATATATAAATCGGTGATCATCGATTTATCATTAATGATAATCGATGGCAATGATCATCAATTCATTACTCATGATAATCGATAGTTATAAGATGAGAATATTTATCGTTAAAATATGTATATGGATATATATTAATGTATATATAATGATAGATATCATTAATATATATATATATATATATATATATATATATATTAATGATATCTATCATTATATATACTCATTTATATATTTATCTTATCGACGCTATCATATTTAACAAATTCCTTAAGTGGGATAAAGAATTCCATATCTGTGTTGATGCCTCGAATTTGCCATTGGTTAACTACTAGTCCAAGAATGTGAAAAGAATGTTGACTACCCAATTAATTACATCGTCAGCAACACAGAGAGGGAGCTTAGAATGGTATCTTTAGTTCACAAGATTAGACAACAATATCTGCTAGCCACCCCTTTTATGTTCTTTTTTGTCTATCAAACATAGTTGTATCTTTAAAAAACCAGTGAGCACTAAAAGAGTCTTGGGATGACGGTTGAATCTAGAAGAAGTCCCATTTCATATGGTGGTCAGACCAGGGAGAGCATATATATCACAACTCATAGCCAATCAAGAATTACATCAGGTGAACCTTTTAAAGGAATGAATGATGAATTTGAATTTTGCATATGCACATTTATTTTCAAATGTCTTTTTAGCTTTTTCCCAAATGAAAGGTGAATGTCTTTTTAAGTGCAGGATACCCCAAGGGTTGCCATCAAATAAAAGATGGAAAATCAGAGTAATAGGCTACGTTACTCTTTAGGAAGAACTCTGTACTGAGATGGTGTATTATTCAGACAGATATTAGAGGTATTCTGATAGAAGCTTATAAAGGTTTGAGTTTCATGTTTGATTGTATAGTTATCTCATATGCTAAGACAGGTCTCGTGGGTGGGGGAATGTAGGAAGACCTTATACCATATAACAGCATGTTAATCATTGTATATCAACATATTGACTGTAACCAATTAGTAATTCATGATCTTGATCATTAGCAGTTGCTAGTAACCTTAATTATAAAGCAAAGGAGTAAAAAGCCTAAGCATGGAACTAAATGCAGATATTTTCAGCAAAAAAATTATAAGTATACATATTTCAGCCTATAAAAATCTGGCCTCCAAATGCAGAACCTTGTGCAAACCTAGGTCCTACAATGAACCAAACCAAAATCCAAATTCAAAACGAATCATACCCAAATCCAGGGCTGCAGGGGAGCAAACCAGTAATAAAGCCCGTACTGAATTTCTCATCCTTTTAATTCAATACATTAAGGCATTGATAGTCATTTGATTATCATATATTGATTAAGGTATGGAAAGTATATCTTAATGAGACATCCTTTGAACAATATTTAAAAGCCCACCATAGTATATTTGATTTCATTCTTATTACAGTTATCAAACAGTAGATTTATTACATTTTTTGCATCTCTTGCACTTTCTTGCATCCTGTTGATGGATCAGGAGTGTGATCAGAAATGTTGATGATAATAAAAAAATACATATACTATCAAATCCAGAAACTACTTCATTGAGAAGATTTATATTTCATTGTACTTTCCTCCTGGGAATATGTGTTACTTCACCTCAGTATACTGTTCTCTCTTGACATTACAGAATTGCTTCTTAATTGTGGATGAAATGAAATCATTTTCTTGGGTTTTTAATTCTTCCCCTGATCATCATTTTCACATTCATTCATTTCTGGTTGAAAGCCCTACATTATGATGCTATCTTCTACCGGCCCTGTAATTCCCCACTTTCACATTTACTCTAGTTTATTGTTCATCTATTAATGGCCTCTCTTATATTCTTCATTCTATTTTAATTTGATCTGTCACCTTTATCTAGCTTCCTTATTTAATCCCCGGCACCTATATATCATTATTGTTGTTAAGAGAGGTTGAATCTCATGTATTCTGAAATTACATTTAGAAATATTAAAAATATATTCTAATATTAAGCAAAATGAAATTGGGATCTCATTAATACTTGGAAAGCCTGATAACATGCACGGTAGCGAAGCAATCCTTGGCAGTTTCCAAAATAATGATATCAGAAACTGATGACATTTCACGGTCCAACTGCATTTGTCCATAACATTGTAACCACCCTTGGAAAGGAAAAAGAAATTGAAGATACGAGGTTCAAAAAAGATAAAATTAAAAATATATTTGAGAGGAGACTTTAAAATAAAAGCGAGAAAAAAATGACATTTTTTTCTTTTAAGTAATTACCCAAAACATGCACTTTATAAATAACTTCCTTCAAATAGAAATTTTGATTTAAAACTCTCAAAAATTGAAAATTGAATTCAATTAAAGTTAGGGAAAGTAAAGCAAAACAAGTGATTTTGTTTTCCAATTTGCAGGATTTTTCATTTCCAAATAAATGTAGTGCTTAAAGAAGTACAGCATAATAATGAGAAATAGAAATAACTTCAAAGAAAACTTAACAGTGGACATTATTGAACAAAAAACAAAGTCCTAATAAGCCTGATAAGGGAAATCAATGCGAGAAAAAAATGTATTGTTGATTACTTAAGAATTAAACCTCAGTGTAGTTCAAATTGTCAGAAAATAAATAGTTGCTTGTTTCTTAGCAGTCAATGCTTTAATTGGGAGTACTTGTAATAACGTATCTTACCCCTAAGTCCTCATAGAAATGAGTGTTCCACCTTAATTGACAGAATTCATGAAAAAAAAATGTAATTTCAATATGGCAGTGAGTATACCTATTTTTTTTAACAGACTCCTCCCTGCACTTTCGAAGCCTCTGCAACAAGATGAAGTATAGCATCTCTAAATTTCAGATAATCATCCAAAGTATTATATATTTGATGGGAGATTCTTGCATAAGCTCTGAAACTTGGCCCTCCATTTGATTGCAAATCTTTATCCGGTGCCCTGTAATAAATGGGAACCTCGACCGCAAACTCTTTCCTAAGACGAGTCCTCAAATCCAATGCATCTTGTCCTGAAAAAATCTCCAAACAGTTTGGCAGTGCAACCATCACCATCGCTGCGGCCAACTCTGGAGAAGTTCCCAACTGAGTTCCCCATGCCTCAGCCAACATTTCTCCCATTGCAACAACTCTTTCATGATTCTTTCTTCTTATAGCTTCAATGCCACCTTGAAATTTTTTAGTGAACTCCAAAGCAGAAGGCACACAAAGTTGTGCACTATAGTCCCTAGTGCCAACCCAAGCAGATTCGGCAGGCAATCCTTTTCCAAATTCATGGGAAACAATTGGGTGGTGAATATTTGAATGAAATGGATGCCTGCAGTATAAAAATGCAACAGAGGGGGGGCAGAAAAACCACTTGTGCAGGTTGCTGGTGTAAAAATCAGCATCAATGTCTTGAATATCAATATCTATATTTCCAATAGCATGGGCTCCATCTACAAAAACTTGGTCTACCCCTTCTTCTCTACATATCCTAACAAGCTCTTTCACAGGGATAAGAACAGAGGGCATGGAACTTACATGATCTATAACTGCCAGTCTAATTCTTCCCCCGTTTTGCTTGCCTTTGTCCACTGCAGCTCTGAAACTGTCTATTATGTCATCAACAGATCCAACTGGAAACGGCAATTCAGCTTCAATAATATAGGCCCCTGCCCGACCTGCATATGCATTGATTGCCTTCTTCACAGCTCCATAGGCATAATGAAGCATCAGTACAACGTCACCCTTTTGAAATTTCTTCTCCATGAATGCCCAAGCAACCTGTTAATGATTATTTTAGTAGCTAGTATTCAATAATTGGTTATTGTTTTTATATTTTCTCTCAAAACCTTTTCTATTTAATAAACAGATTCACCTCAAATTCTATAAAACATCAAAACAAGCTTGTTAAGGCAAGAATCCTTTTGACCCACTACTTCTGAAAGCTGTAAATTGAATCAATTTTCCTACAGGAAATAGTTTATTGAAGAGATGGGGAGATCAATTCAAACTGGGGTAAAAGAACACAAGGAGATCATGCATAACACACTAACAATATCAGCCCCTGTTGAACATTCACAGAAAACAAAAGACCACAATTGTTTGGATGACAAAAGGATAATTGCCAAGGAAAAATGCTCCACCTATCTAAGGATTGGATTGGTGATTGAACTTATGAAACGTAAAAATAACCTTAAGAAAGATGATGTCCTTGTTTTAAGCGAATCATGGAAATCTATTGTATACCTTCTCAAAAGAAACAAAAAATTTGCAATTGTGAGAAGTATAATATTTTCTAGTTTCCACATCTTCTGTGTATCCACTTAAATATGTTCGATAGTGAAGTCCAACAGTCAGTTCTTTTCAACTTCTTATCCATTTTCCCTCCTCGTAACCGTTGGCATTCCTTTTGGAGTCTTGAAAAAACAATGTGGATATTGTAATAATTAATTGAATAGCTGAAGTAAGCTTGCCGCTGTATGTGTAAGCAAACAGAGATATTAATATAGAGATTTCCCTTGCTCCTTGTGGATGTAGCCAATTTGGTGAACCATGCAAATCTGGTGTTTCATGTTCTCAATTTGTTTGGGTCTTGCATTCTTATTTCTGACTCTGTTAATTGTTTATCTGCACTTCCTATTCAACAATTGGTATCAGAGCTCGATGAAGAAGTTAATTGGGAATTTGTGAAGAATTTCCGGAAAGATGGAAGAAGCGAATGAATGGAGAAATGAAAAGAATTTTGGAATGTGGAGGATGCAGATGGAATCATTGCTGATTCAAAGAGACCTCGCAATTGCCCTGGAAGGTAAAGCCAAGAAGCCAAATACGATAGCTGATGAGGAGTGGGAGAAATTGAATAAGAAGCAAGAGCAACCATCATCCTCTCTTTATCTAGTAATGTTCTATTTAATGTTGCAATGAAAAAGACATCAAAAGGATTGTGGGACAAATTGTCTGATATGTATGAAATGATTTCCACTTCCAACAAGGTTCTCCTCATGAAGGGATTGGATAATTTGAAGATGAAGGAGGTAATATGTCTCATCATCTCAACAACTTCAATACATTAATCAGCCAAGTGATTTCTTTGAACATAAATTTAGATGACGAAATAAAAGCCATCTTATTGTTGTTCTCTCTACTGGATAGCTTGGAAGGCATAGTGATGGCAATCACCAATTCGGTGGCCAGAAAAACCGTACTCAAATTCAATGATGTTGTTAGGACTCTCCTTAGTGAAAACATGAGGAAGAAAAATCAACAAAACTCATCAGGTGATGCCTTGATTTTTGGCAACAGAGGCAGAAGAAATAATAAGAGATCAAAATTTGCAAGGAGATCTAAGTCTAGTGGAAGAAATGGAGGTTGTTGGTTTTGTGGCAAAGGACACACCAAGAAGAATTTCTGGTCATACAAGAAAGTGTAGAATCAGTCAAAGGACAGTGAAGTTAACACTACATATGAAGTAGATGAAGGTGTTTTAGTCTTGTCAACAAGCGAAACTACAGCTGATTCGTAGGTGTTGGACTGGTGCATCTTTTTATGCAACTCTATGCCGGGAAGCTTTCAAAAACTATCAAGAAGGTAAACTCGGTAGAGTCTACCTTGGTGACAATGAGCCATGTGAGATAATTGGCAAAGGTGGCATGATGTTAAGATTAAAGAACGGAAATAGGTGGTTGTTGCAGAATGTAAGAGATGTTCCTACACTCAAAAGGAATCTGGTTCCATTGGACACCTTAATGCTCTAGCATGTAGCATCACCTTTTCTTCAAACACTTGGAAGGTGACCAAAGGAGACTTAGTGGTTGCAAGAGGCAGCAAATTGGGTACTTAATATGTGCTAGAGAGCCATGCTAAAGTGGGAGCTGTGATGACGGTTGTGGATGGCAAGACAGAGCTTTGGCACAAGAGGTTGGACATATGAGCAAAAAGGGACTTGAAATTTTGCTCAGAAGGGATCAACTTCAAGGTTTAAAATCTATTGATTTGGAGTTTGTGAGCATTGTATCCATGGAAAACAAAGGTGGATCAGTTTTTCAAAGACCGGACATGACAAGAAGACAAGGCCTTTGGAGCTCATGCACTCAAACGTGTTTGGTCCTACGGAGGTAACATCTATTGGAGGAGAAAATTATTTTGTTACTTTTTTGGATGATTGTACTTGCAAAGTATGGGTTTATATGCTAAATAGGAAATCAGATTTATTTAGCAAATTTGAAAAATTTCAAAGCTATTGTTAAAAATCAAATTGGGAACAAAATAAAGTGCTTGAAAAAGAATAATGGTGAGGAGTTTTTCTCTTTGGATTTTTGACAATTATTGTGCAGATAATGGCATCATAGGTATTAAGATAATTCCATTCAACCCTCAAGAGAATGGTGCAGCTGAGAGGTTGAATCTAACAATTTTGGAGAGAGCTTGGGGTATACTCTCTAATGCAAGTTTGGGCAAGGAATTTTGGGCAGAGGCAGTTAACACAGCAATGTTCCTGATTAATCGAGGCCCTTCATCTCGAATAGATTTTGACATTCCATTGGAGAAATGGTTGGCAAGAATAGTTTCCTACAATCACCTACAGGTCTTTAGCTGCAAAGCATTTGCTTACATTCCCAAGGAGAAGAGAACAAAACTAGATCCCAAATCAAAAATGATGTATTTTTGCTGGCTACGGAGAGGAGCGGTATGGTTTCAGACTATGGGAAAACAACTAATTTGCAGCAAGGATGTCATATTTAATTAAAAGGTGTTTCCTAGATTGCAAGAGCAGGGGATACATGCCAAAGAATATATACATCTGAATGATATTACAAATGATAATGATATGTTTAATAACCATGGTCACAATTCTCAGGCACGGGCAGTTGCAGGAAATCTGCATCCCATGAAGGTTATTTCCTTGCCCATAATGAGATGGTTTGTAGGAGAAGTTAATCCAACACACCAGCAGACCCCTTCACACTCTGCTCAGGGATCACATTTTGTGGGATTTTTTAATCCTACGCATCCAACTTCCCATCCCTTTCTCCTCACCCTTGCCTCTTCACAAATTCACTCGAACTCAATTTTGCAACACACTATGGGGCATGAAGATCCCACACAACCCATGCATTTTGAATGCTCACTTTTTGAAACACCAGAAAATACTAGTGTGGGTGGGCTTGCTCTTATGTGTCCCCCACCAAGCTTTTACTCTGCCGCAACCTACTCAACAAGCGCAACTTACACAACCATTGCAATCTCCATTACTCGCACACTTCACATTTGCCTCGCATTATTAATGGGGAGTTTCTTGTAGGCCCTCCACTTGGTTCTTCGTAGTTTGTAGAGGCACTGCCTAATGCAAACAGTCTGCAGCACTCGCAAGGGCTGCAAGTTCCAAATACACAGGTGAGCTGTGAGGTGGATCTCACACAGACCACTCAATCAAAATTTGGCATTGCCACCTCTCAAAAATACACATGGAACATTGAATAGATTCAAAATTTAGCACAAGAAGTTATTCATAATAATCCCACAATCTCAGGGATAGCCCTGCAGCGCAACGGATGTTGCGAGGCGTGGTATACGGCAGGTCTTTGGTTCGAAAATTCCACAGTTTAGTTCACATGTAAAGGACACCCTGCCAATAATGGAGGATATATGGGTGTGCACAAAGGAGGGAGGATTGCTGAGTCAGCTGCAGCTCAGCCATCCGATGACGTGGAGGATGTGTCATGTTGCTAGTGCTAGCAGAGGATGAAGAAGGTGGTGTTTACCCGATGGGTAGACTTGTTACAGACGCACAGACATTAACAGGTTATGTAACTCAAGAGAGATAATATATAGAACGAACACAAGAGCTTTCATTAATCATTAAGAGTTGTACAATAATCATGATTCTTCAATAGAGCAAGTACAAAGTTTATATACAATCCGAAGGGATGCAACCAAACGTCATCACCCTTCAACCGTCGGCAACTGACTAACCTCCGTCGGTAACTAACTAACCTCCGTCAGCAACTTACACCCAACGGTAACATAACTTTACGGCTAAAATCATCCCCCCCTAAAGAAAAGTCGTCTCCGGACGACAGCGAAATGTCTAGGACTCAACAACAAAATAAGAATGACTACCCCCCATAACCAAAACTAAGACTGAGAAGTAGAGTGAGGGAAAGGAAGCGTCCCTGATGATGAAGCGTGCTGCTCTGCTGGAGGAACTGGTGTGGAGGATGACCCCAACTGAGCCCGAAGCTCATACACCTATGTAGTCCGAGTCTGCAAGTGCGCTTCAGCTACCATCTGTAATTCCAAGGAAGACTTAATCATCATGGCAGCCTCCAATAGTTCCTTCTCCTTTGCCTCATTGTCTGCTTGTGCTGTTGCCAACCATTGCTCTAAAGCCACCCGTGCGGTCTGCTCAGCCATCAACTCCTGGGTCCGCTAAAGTAAGTCTCTCTCGACGACCTCTAGCTTGGTGCCTAACTCCTCCTGAGTTCTCCGTATAGTCACCAACGCAGTCTCACGTTCAGACGAGACATACTCAGATCGCCTCAATGCGTAGTACCCATCCTAGAATGTCTGCTCCAACTCTCTAACCAAAGATGCTGCCTCACTCTCAATGATTGGTGTAGGAACAGCCCACGTAGCCAACATCTCTGCAGTCTCTCCCTTAGGCCATAACCCTTGCTCAAAACAAGCGGCAAATGCTGTACCACAGCCTACTCGAGCAAAGGCTAAGAGACGCCTCAAATCCTGAACTATAGTCGCCACAACCTGGGACTCCGCTACAGCCAACAACCGACGTCCTCAGGTGACCATGTCTGCTAAATAGGTCTCAACGTCTTCTCCTTCCAACGTCCCAAGACCAGTAAGGGCTGTCGAGCGAGCCAACTCGATCCCACAAGGTGCAGCCCTGGACACCTTGCCCCCTGCCACAGCCCCATCTTCCTCGGAGAAAGGGGAAAAAGCATATGTTGCCACTCTGACATCTGGAGACCCTATACCAATAACCTCCTGTGGGTCCTCCCGTCGAGGAGAAAGAATTACTGCTGGTGGTGGAGCAGGAACCAACTAAAATCATCGACTGATCCAAGAACGCATGGCCCCCACTTGCACGGGGTCATGAGAAGGAGGTGGTGAAGGATCCTGCAAGAGTGTCGCATCCACTGTCACTACGGCATCCGACCCGATTGTAATACCCCAAAAATGGGCTATAAGTTCATTAACCTCCTATATCATCAAATCATATGAAATCGACATCAAAGTCCTAATCTAAGGCACATCTAAACATCATCAAATCTAATTGATTATCTTAAATTTTGCATCGGGGAATATTCCTAGTAATATTCCTAATTATCTTAATTATCTTTAATTTAATGATTATTTGGCGATAAATCACATTTATCCTAAGTTTGATTAATTGAATATTTTCATATTTAATTAATTAGATTTAATATTTGCCACTTAATTGTGTAATTAAATTTAATTCTATCTATTATTAATTGTATTATTTAATTTTGACAATAAATCAAAATTCCTATCTTTAATTGATTAAATTCTTATTTAATTAATTAAAGCATGTTGTCATTATTTAATAGTATAATTTTTAATAAAAGTTTGAATAAATAGTTAATTAACCCATAAATTAATTATTTATTTTCAAAAATCAGTTGAGTTGAGGATAAATCACTTTATTTATTTATTTAATTCTTAATTATTATGCATATTCAAAAGAAACAGTTAAACTCCAAATCAGAAAATCAATGCAAGTTATTGACTTTTTGGAACTCAACATCCTTTTGGAGTTCAAAAAGCTGATCTAAACTCTAATTTGAGTTAAAAAGCTGTTTTTGCATGTTTTTGCATGATTTTGAGAATTAACTATCTTTCATGATCAGATAACTCAAAAATCAAGATGAGTTAATTTGAGTGATTTATGGCTTTTATTCATGCACCTCCAAAGCCCTGGATTTCTATAAAAACAAGGCTCAGCTCTTCATAATTCATCTCATATTTTGCACAATCACGCTGGAGAATTGGAATTGAAGAATCAAAGCTCTTGCGAATCGACATCTTTGTGAGATCAATCTTATTTTTGCATTCATATTACATATCATTGTTAGATTCATAGCATATCAGTTTTCAATAGCATTCATATCATATCAGTTTTTATCATTCTTATTGCATAGAAAATATCAAAAATATAGATTAATTGCATTCAATTTCATATCCATCTTTTGCATTCAAATCCTTCATTTAGGTGTCGTCTAGGTCACTGATCTCGATTACAGTCTGAGAACATTAATCTCGCACCTATTAGAAGGCAGTAAATCGCTTGGTTAGATAGCTTTCAATTTTGCATGATTTTGATTATCACTAACCTCTAATGTTTTACTGAGTGTTGTGTCTACAGATCAGGTACAATTTTCACACACACATTTCTGGCGCCCACCGTGGGGCCCTGAAACGGGTTTCCCTTCATTTCTATCAATTTTCTATCTTTTGAGGATAAGGGTTTCAAGGGTCCTGGTATACTCTGTAGGACGTTATTTTTTGTTTCTTTTTTGCCTGCAAAAAAGAAAAAAAAAAAATTTTGGCACTTTTTCAATCAAAGTTGTCCGTACACAGCGATTTTTATCATTCTGTCCGTACTTCCGTACATCTCTGTACAAATTCTCGCGCGAAATTTCACTTCCGTCGCGCGAGATTTCTTTCTGTGTCGCGCGAAATTTCACTGGTATCATTTTTGTGCGCAAAAAAAAATCACTTTCTAGCGCGAGACTACAGTTCCTCGCGCGAGACTTTATATTTTATCGCGCGAGACTCCACTTCCTCGCGCGAGTCTTCATATTTTTGTCGCGCGAGATAGTACTTCCTCGCGCGAGACTTCATTCTTCATCGCGCGAGACAGTGTTTCCTCGCGCGAGACCGCATTCTGCCTCGCGCGAGATTTTGCTACAGAGACACATAATTTGCAGATTTGTACTTTCAGATTATTGATTTCTAACGCTTACAATTTGCTGTTGATTGGTCTTGATTTTGTACTTTCGGATGTGTGCTAAATTTTGGATTGCAGAGCGTTGGATCCCAGGTATTCTCCTTCATCTAATAATATTTTGATTTGGGACTTAAAATAAATCTCTTATGTGTCAAGCTTGTGTGCATCTTTTCATGCTTTTGATCTATTTCTACACACTTGCATAATTGATACTAGGTTGTGAACCCTTAAGGATTCATTACGTAGTCTTAGAATACTTGTGATTGATCTTGATTGCTATCTTGGGTTATTGGACTCGCTAATCCGCCGGCCCCTCATTTCCGCCCCGTGGTTGCAATCTCAGCGCCATAAAGGGGAGGGGTCAACAGGACAGAAGCGTTAAATGTTCCACTTGGCAACCCTTTTGTGCTTTTAGGAACTCACTTGTTTTCTAAGTTGGGGACTCGTTTTTAGCTTGTGTGAGGTGTTAAGTGTTCCACCTTGTGGACTCATCTCATATTTGCTTTAAGCGTTAAGTGTTCCTCTTTCTACTTTTTGAATGCTTTTGGTAGATTTACTTTCGGAACATATATCTGTGCTCACATAGTAATTAGGCCCTATGAACACTATTCGTGATTCTTGAAAGATTGGATTCCCAGTGAAATCCTTCTTGACGACAGAATCCTTGTAGGTAGGGAGGATACTTAGTGCGTTTCACATTCAACTTGGTTAGTGCATCTTCTCTTATTGATCGACACATTCTCTCTCCGGAGAGGTTGATAGATCACGTAGGGTTGATATCACAAGCTTTGGTGAATCAAAATTGGTTAGTGCGTCTTCTCTTATTGATTGATACATTCTCTCCCCGGAGAGGTTGATAGATCACGTGGAGTTGATATCACAGACCTTGGTGGAACAAAACTTTGTCTTAGCGTGTCGGATTAATCTGCTTGCTTTGTTTGGGTTAAAAGTGAAGAGGTGTCAAAACCTTGAATCTGGAGCCAAGTCCCCTTGTGGTATAAATCAGTGAGTCATCTTTAGAGAGGGTTAACCGTAGCGGACAATCCCTTCATAGGGCAAACTGCGTTGACGGAACCTCAAGCGGTCATAGCCATTTTCGCCGTGGTAGTGACAGCCGCTATATAAATGTCCTTGTGGAAGAAATCTCCACGGGTATGGTTCATTGTTGGGTTGTCAAATCTCCCTAGCAGCTCTTGAAGATTAAGTTCTCGGACTGTGTCAAAACCCTGGTGCGCCGGGATTGGAGTTCACCCCTTTGAATCATAAAAGTTGCAGAGTCAAACCATTACTAAAAACCCTAGAGAGGCCAATTTTTCACTTTCAGGTATATGTGCGTTATTGCAAAACTTTTTCAGAACATACACAATTAGTACTCTCAGGAATTAGCACAATTTGGTCACTTGATTGTTCATGTGCAAGGTTGCTTTTGCCCTTGTTCATTATTTTCAGACGTGCTTGGAATCACTTGCTTGCTATTCTGCATGCTTATTTATCTACTTGGCTATTAAAAACGATCAAATCTGGTATAACCTTCAAAATCTGGACAGTACAATTTGCAAACAATCCAAAACTGAAAACCTTACATTTTGCAAAAATTGACGTAAAATCTTTTTTGTAGTCAAAAGTCATTTCAAGAAGTCAAAAGTCGTACGAGTTTTGTCAAGTGTCATTTCAGTATTACCCAACTGTCGTTTGAGTTTAGAAACTGTCATTTCATAGACTACCCAGTGTCGTACGAGTCTGCAGAGTGTCGTTTGGAAAAATTTGAGAAAGTTGTCAGAAATTGTCAAATTGCAAGATATCCAATGTTTCCAGCCTAGTTCCAGAATCTGTCAAAAATATCATTGTGTCAGGAACAGAGCAGTAGCTATTGAGCATTCTACCATTTTCTGAGTTTGATCTTTTGAATCCGATCTAGTCTTCTGTTTGATCAATTTGAGTCCTTTTTATCTCGTGTCAAAACCTTGTCATAACTATCAATCTTTAATCAATCAATCTTCAAAAACAAACTAAGTGTTGAGAACTCGTGTCCGCTATCTTTTGGGCGATCTATCCCATACATCCAGGGCACAGTTTCCTTCACCCACATCTCATCAGATCTTCAAAACTATCATAATCTTGACAAGGTTGCGCCATCCGATTTTCTCGAATCAAATTGTTCTTCAGTTGTCTTCATCCTTTTCTTCTGTTTCATTCAAAGTTAATGGTGGAGACCAGAGCTTCTTCACACAAGAAATCAGAAGAAACATCTCAGAACTTACTTTTGACCAATACCCCGGGTCCAACTCTTGAACAACTCATCAAGTCAGGTATCTACGAAGACGACGGTCTCGGTAACTTTCGATTAAAAACTGGTTACATACCTCCTCTATCAACTCACAGAGGTAATCAACAAACTCCTCCTCAATCTATTCCAGGGAGCCCAAAAACTCCTACCATGTCTCAAGCAGGGACAAACCATGGTTCTCTAGGAGGAGGATCCCAGGGACACCATTCTCAACATAATGCCGACCAAGACCCTACACCCTCTGAAATCCATCGGTGTCAGAATGATGATGAATTCAAAAGAATGATGAGGCATTTCTTGAAAATGGATAGAGAGGCATACTTTTTGCAATTAGCCCAAGAAGGAGCTAAACTTCCTCCTCACTTCAATGTCGAAGATATCATCACGCATGAGGAAGAAACTCCAATGACGGCCATAATGAACCAGCTGCACGCTATGCAGGTCAAAATGAATAAAATTGAGAAAGAGAAGGAACCCAAGGAATTCTCCATGGAGGCCCTTTGTCCTTTCCATTTTGACAAAGACTTGTATATGCCTCCATTCCCAAAAAGAGTGGAGATACCAAAGTATGACAAATATGACGGACACTCTGATCCTCAAGATCATGTCAGAGAGTTCTGTACACAATCCATGGAATTCATGCATGAACCGACTTATCTAATGCGTCTTTTTCCTAGATCCTTGGGAGGAGCATCCATTCAGTGGTTTTCAAGATTACCTTCTACGATCAAAACTTTTGAGGAATTGATTAAATTGTTTTATCAACAATATTCCTACAATATTCAACATCCGATTACCATGATCGATATCTGTAACCTCAAGCAATATCCAGGGGAATCATTCCTAACTTTTCTCAAGAGGTGGCGAAAGAAGTTTTCTTTATATGCTAGACCAATTCCCGAAATGGAGAAACTTGAAATCTTTATCAATAACCTTGTTCCAGAGCTCAACTATCCATTGCAAATGCAAGATCATGTATCTTTTGATAAAATGGTGGATAATGCAATCAAGATTGAGAAAGTACTTGTCAAGAAAGGAGAAATCACGCTTCAAAAGGACAAGTCTGAATCGGGATCTAGCTCAAAAGATAAAAACAAGACCTAGAATAGAAACAAAGGTATCGTCTCTGACGGTGTTGTTGACACTATCCACACCCCATCAAAGGCACCAGCCTACAATCTCACCCTTGCCACCAAAGCCATTGAAGCTTCAGAGCAAAAATCTGCTGAACCATCTCCAAAGAAGCCATTCAAACGATGGGATAATAAACGAAAGTTTACTCCCCTGGGAGAATCTTTGGAATCTGCTCTGAGGACCCTGATAGCTGATAACATGATCTCTTTACCACCAATCCGAAAACCTGATCCAGATCCAAAACCATGTTGGTGGAAAGATAATGAATTTTGTGCTTTCCATCGAACTAAAGGCCACAGAACTAATGGATGCTTCCATTTGAAGCATACCATTCAAGACTTGATAGATCAAGGGGACATCACAATCGATAATCCTACCAGCAATAATGATCACACAGCATTTACAGAACCTTTTCCACAACATGGCAAGGGAGTTTCCACTTCTCAGCCTAACATGGGGGCAAAAGTCAACTATGCCTACCCTGGAAACGATGCTGTCATCAATATGGTGGAACCATGCCTCTCTGAGAGCTGTAATGTCATCACGATTGTACGAAGAGATAGAAATCATTCCTCAGCTAATGCAGTTACCAGATCACAAGCTCAGACGCATCTGAAAGGACAAACACCAAATTCATTTGATGTCCCTAAGATACCTTTCAATCTCACATCTGCTTCTAAACAGAAGGTTGCCTCGAAATCTTCCAATCCAAAGGATACCAGACCTACATCTTACAGCATCGTACAACAACTCCAGCATACCAATGCCAAAATCTCTATGTTTGAGTTACTTCGAATCTCTCCAGCTCACCGAGATATCCTAGACAAAGCTTTGCTCAGCTCTAATGTTCCTGATGATCTAGATCTAGACAGGTTCCAAACTATGGTTGGTCATCTAACATCTCCGCAATATATCTCCTTTTCAGAAGAGGATGACAACTCCCTAAGTCACCCACATAATCAGCCCTTGCACATAGAAGTCTTGATCCAGAACCGTCGAGTCAAACGTGTGTTGATAGATGGGGGCGCAGGCCTCAACATTTGTTCTTACACCTTAATCACACAGTTGGGATTCTCAGAGATGGCTATTGATCCTCGAAAGAAGATCACCATAAAAGCCTATGATGAACAAGAAAGAGCTTCTAAAGGCACCATTGTCTTGCCCATCCGGGTGGGTCCAGTCATCAAAGATACCACATGTCAGGTGCTCGATCTACCATTGGCTTACAATATCCTTCTAGGGAGACCCTGGATACATGAAATGCAGGCTATTCCTTCAACATACCATCAATGCTTGAAATTTCCCTATGAAGGAGTGGAGGTTACTATCCCAGCTGATCTGAGTACAACTTGCAATACATTGAAAGAAAGTGCCGATAAACTTGTTCCCAATAATAGAGAATCTTCCATCAAGCAACAAAATGTGGCTTCCACATCTAAGATGGATGACATTGCTAAAGAGATAAATATCAAAGAAAATGGGATGGGAGAATACACTATAGAGCCAGTCTTGTCTCTGACATCTCTCCCAATCTCACCTAAGTCATATGGCCAATCCTTGAAGCAGTCTAAATCAGAACCTAAGGAACCTATGGAAGCATACAAAAGACATTTTGTGGTGGAGCAAGTATCTAAACAAGAATTTGAAGAGGATGAAGCTGTGCTGGCATGGCTATATAAAGAGGATTCTGAATCTAAAATTGTTCAACCTAGTGAATCTATAGCACCTACAGTCCCTTCTAATTCATATGGTCCAGGAAACAAATTGATAGCCAAGATGGGATATTCTGGTCAAGGACCTCTAGGAATTAGGGGAAAGGGTCTTGTGACCCCCATTTCACATATTGGTCGAGCAAAAAAAGATACTGGTGGCATAGGGTTTAAAAAGAAACCCTATCATCTTAGAGGTGGTTGTTCTCATGTCATAGAACAAATTGCACCAGGAGAACCCCTTCTTAAGAAAGAAGAAACAGAACCCTCTGATGCTGATTCAGATAGCTCTGAGCTTATCCCCTATGAAAAATTGCCTAAAGAGATCAAAGATCTTGATGATACAGATGATCCTATCAGAAGAATTAATGTAGTAGAAACACAAGAACCTACTGTAGCGCAAGAGATGGTTGTACCACAAGAACCAGCCAATCTCGAAGGCAATCAAACTGATCAAGAAGTAGGGGGTAGTTATTCTGACACTGATTCCCATGAATATGAATTCAAGTCAGAGACTGAGGGTAATCCTTCTTGGGGTATTCATCCTGATTTCACGCACTTTCTAAGATTTCCTAGAGATTCTGAATCAGAAGATGAGTCAAATGATTATGAATGGGGTGCCATTCCAGAAGAAGATGAGCTTATAACAGAGAAATCTATTGATGTTATTCACCAATATGTCTCTCAACCCAACGTAGGTCTAGAGCGAAACAATGAACTTAACGTGTCTGATCCACCTATGGCTGAAGAGGACTCCTATGATGATGTTGAGCCTATTCACGAATTGAACATTCTGAGCTGTAATATCACCTTTGAACTTGAGCGTCAGGTTAGGACCAATGATGACATATCCACATCCGTGAACACCATATCCCAAGCCTTTCCCACTTTGACTATCCAACGCCCTGATCTTATCGACCAAACTTCCACCAACCCAAACCATGGTATGTATACCTTCCCAAATGACTATGCCCTTGCCTGCTACCTCAATGCAGTTGAGCCTATGAGTACTTCCATCAGTGAACCGAGTGTCAGCATGACCGAGTCGGACATCAAATATCTTAGTCAGAAAAACAAGAGTAAAAAGAAAAAGAAAAAGAGTTCTGAGGGTGAAAACCACTTTGTGGCAGTCTCAGAACTGACAAAAGTAAAAAGAAAAGACGTATCTGAAGGTGAAAACCTCTCTGAGGCACCTAAGGATGAGATATTTGATGTCCTTCCAAGTCATTTACAGGATAGATCTCCAGTTCTGATTGAGCCAACTCAATCCATCAATTTGGGTACAACAGAGGAACCACAATTGGTACATGTAGCACAATCTCTATCAGACGAAGAGAAACAAAACTTCACTACCTTCTTATCAGAGAAAAAGATCAACTTTGCATGGAAATATTCAGATATGCCAGGATTGGATCCCAATCTCATTATGCACCATCTATCCATTGCTCCCGGAGTAAAACCAATCAAACAAAAATTGAGAAAGATGCATCCTCATGTTGCACTCTTAGTCAAAGCAGAACTAGAAAAACTCCTAAAAGCTGGATTCATCCGTGTCATAGACTATGCTGAGTGGATTTCCAACATTGTACCTGTTTCAAAACCAGATGGTTCAATCAGAGTGTGCACGGACTTTAGAGATGTGAACAGAGCATGCCCTAAGGATGACTTTCCACTACCTAACATTGATATGATAGTGGACATGACTGCGGGCTATGAAATGTATTCCTTAATGGATGGCTTTTCTGGATACAACCAAATCAAAATTGCTCCAGAAGATCAAGAGAAAACAGCTTTCACATGTGCATGGGGAACTTTCTGTTGGAATGTTATGCCATTCGGACTCAAAAATGCTGGAGCTACATATCAAAGAGCAATGACATCTATTTTTCATGATATGATGCATAGAACAATGGAGGATTACGTAGATGATACCTTGGCAAAATCCATGATTAGAACTGAACATCTAACAGACTTGAGCATGATCCTCGACAGAATGGAAAAATTTAGTCTTCGACTAAATCCTAAAAAGTGTGCTTTTGGAGTCACTTCTGGAAAGCTCCTAGGATACATCGTCTCCAAGAAAGGCATTGAAGTTGATCCAGCTAAGGTCAAGGCTATAATAGAGATGCAACCTCCCACAAATATTAGTCAAATGAGGACGTTGCAAGGCAAAGTTCAATCTATCAGAAGATTCATATCACAGCTAGCGGACATCTCACAGCCTTTTACAAAAACATTACATAAAGGTGTGACCTTTGCATGGAATGAAGAATGTGAGAACAACTTTAAACATATCAAGAAGTATCTATCAAATCCACCTATATTGATGCCTCCTATTCATGGGAAGCCATTAATATTATATGTCTCCGCAACAGATACATCACTGGGGGCATTGCTAGCACAACATGATGAGAACAAGAAAGAAAGAGCCATCTACTATATCAGCCGAACTTTAGTGGCCTATGAGAAGAACTACTCAATGATAGAGAAGGCCTGTCTCGCTGTGATCTTTGCATCACAGAAATTGAGACACTACATGTTAGCTCATACTACTCATTTGGTAGCTAAAATTGATCCACTGAAATATCTCCTAAGCAAAGCTGCCCTCACAGGTAGACTAGCTAAATGGGTCATGCTCTTGAGCGAATTTGACATTGAATATGTTGAAAGAAAAGCTATCAAAGGACAGGTCATTGCTGATCAATTAGCTGAAGCACCATTGTTTGATGATACACCCATGCAAATGGAATTTCCCGATTCCTCTATCATGCACCTCTCTTCTAGAGCATGGCGATTATTCTTTGATGGCTCCTACACACAGAATGGATCCGGAGCAGGCATATTGTTCATTACTCCTCAAAGATACTCGATACCCAAAGCATTCAGATTAAAGTTTCCTTGCACAAACAATATTGCTGAATATAAGGCACTTCTCAATGGTATGAAAATGGCAATACAGTGGAGAGTTATAGAGATGCACATTCATGGAGACTCACAACTGGTCATCCACCAGGTCAATGATGTGTACCAAACCAAAGATGAAAAGCTCATTCCTTACAAGAGAATGGTCGATGATCTAAAGAAATACTTCATCTCTATCACATTTGAGCAAATACCCAGAATGGAGAATAAGGCTGCTGATGCAATGGCAACATTATCTACTCTTTTACAACAACCTGAACATGAACTACGCTATGAGTTCCTGGTGGAAGCCCTATCCTATCCTGCATATGACTCCCCTGAAACCCGCATGATCTGCACTGTTGTAAGTTATGACTCATCTCGCTACAAAAATTTGTTCTCCTATGTCCATGACCAAATCATCCCTGAGTCCTTTAACCGTTTTGAGAAACGAAACCTTATCCGATCCGCATCCCGATATGTCATCATTGGTAATGATCTGTACAAACGAGGTCTAGATGGTACACTGCTTAGATGTTTAGAACGAGAAGAGTCTCAACGTGCATTAGAGGAAGTCCACGAGGGTATATGTGGGTCACACTCGAACGGGTTAACGTTAGCTCGAAAACTTATTAGGGCTGGGTATTATTGGCCTGAAATGGAAAAAGAAGCTATTAAATTTGCTAAAAACTGTCAACAGTGTCAAGTACATGGCAACTTGATTCATGCTCCAGGGAGAGATCTGATTCCCTTTACTACACAATGGCCTTTTCAACAATGGGCATTTGATCTCATAGGTGCTATCCATCCGCACTCTTCTAATGGACATACCCATATAATCACAGCTACAGATTATTTTACAAAATGGGTAGAAGCAGTTCCTCTAACACAAGCAACGGGGAAACAGATCTCTATGTTCATCCTGAATTACATCATTTGCAGATATGGGATCCCTCACTCTATAATCACAGATAACGGGGGACAATTCAAAAACAAGGACCTAGATGACTTATGTGCCAAGTTCAAAATTACTCAACATTGGTCATCTATCTACTATCCTCAAGGGAACGGACAAGCTGAGGCTTCAAACAAAAATCTCCTGAAGATCTTGCATAGAACAGTGAATAAAACAGGAAGAGACTGGCATCTGATGATCAATCCAGCTCTCTGGGCATACAGAACTAGTATCAGAACGCCTACAGGGGCTACACCTTTCGCTTTAGTTTATGGGTCTGAAGCGGTATTGCCTATTGAGGTTGAAATCCCATCACTCAGAATCAAAATGCATGGACTTGTCACTGATGAAGACTACAGAGTGTCTAGGTTACAAGAACTTGAACTACTAGATGAGCGCAGACAAGCAGCGTATGATCATCTCAGAGTGTATCAGAAAAGAATGTCTAGAGGCTACAACAAGAAAGTCAGACATAGAGAATTTCAGGTTGGCGATCTAGTGTTGAGAGAAAATCCTAAAAATCAATCACATCGAGAACGCAAGGGGAAGTTCGAACCTAATTGGTTGGGTCCCTTTGTAATCACTGCTACTTTTGGCTCTGGTGCCTATCAACTCTCAACCACTGAAGGAGAACAGCTCCGAGAACCAATCAACGTTCTCCATCTAAAGAAATTCTATGCCTAAGGCATTCAGTGCTTGGTAAATGTCCTGAAAAAAATCTTTAAAATCAGAAAAAGTCCTGAAAAAAATGAACATCTTGGTGAAAACCTAGCAATAGGCGCCTTGATGATTCACAAAAAAATTGAAAAATATCAAAAGTACAAAAAAATCAAAAAATATCAAAAGTACAAAAAAATCAAAAAATATCAAAAGTACAAAAAAATTGAAAAAATGAAAAATACAAAAAAATGAAAAAGAAGAAAAAGTGCCTTGGTGAAAACCTGGAAACAGGCACCTCGGTAGCAAAAATAGAATCTCTACCAAGATGGTGAAAACTCGGCAAACGGGCACCACTTGTTCCAAAATGCTCCATCTATCAGCACAATCTTGGTCTTTCCCAGCTTTCCGTCTTGCTTTAGTTTGTACATATCTCCCAGTTTGTTTCTGCATATCCTGGTTTCAATAAGTCGGTCTGTACACCAATCAGCTCAAGCGTCTGTATCCTATCAATGTTCAAACTTGGGGGCAATCAATGTCATATCTTATAGTCTCCAATGTATCTTAGACATGTCATATCCACTCAGAGTCCTTTGAAGCTTCAAGTTGAGTCAGTCAGTCTGTCTCATCTCCAGAAAGGATTTTGCATCAACAACAATCAAACATCAAACTCAAACTGAAAACAATCTGTGCTTTTCATGCTTTTATCTCCTTGTATGCTTACTGATTCGCATTGAGATTTTTGCATATTGTGTCCCTTCGAGCTCTTCAATGATGTCCTTTACAGGATTTAGAGAGTGATGACTGGGGGCATAATCTTTTCTTTGTCTTCTGCTTGTATGTGAAAATCTAACAACTTTGGAAATTTTGGATTGAAATGGTGTCCGACTGTAAGAGCCTCTATCTCGAATTGGATGGCCATGCGTACCTCGACCATTGATACCCAAAAAAAAATAAAAAATTTCAAGGCAGTTTGATCTAACTATTATCTTTTTGAGTAAGTTCTTCCTCCTACTGTGGAACACAATCTTGCCTAAGGATGTGAACGATAAAGGGTCACTACGGGTAATTCACATTGGATTTAGAATGATCTCTTGACTGTTTGATGTGTTTGCAATGCAAGGCGTACTCAGGTCATCACAACGTTTATGTTTTGATGCTTGTACAAATTGCTATATCAAAATGGACATGATATTCAGGTCATCCTGGCGTTTGTGCCTTGGTGCTTATATCTAATCCAACATTCCGAAAACAAATCAATATTCATATGTCCCTGGTTGTATAACCAGTGGGTGTTGTATTGATTCTTGCACATACAAATCAATATTCATATGTCTATGGTTTCATGGCTAGTGGGCATTGTATTGATTTATCCGGTTACCTAAAAGTTCAATGATGATAACAAATCGACACATGATCAGTGACTAGGTCCTAGGTCTTAGGTTGCATTTCATTTTGCATGTCTCATTGCATTTTGCATGTTTACATGATCTCACAATGATTAAACGAACTTCAATGCTTAAATGATTCTTCAAATCGCATCTTCAAATCTAACAAGAGCTAAATCTCACATGAAGGTTCCTCCAATGAAATAGCAAGTAGAATCCTTTTTCGGGATCAAAATTCAAATCTGAGATCATTCATATTATTAACTACTTGCATATTCGACCTTCAATCATCACAGAAATCTAGTATTCAACTTAACTGATTATCTTACATCACACTATCAAAATTTCAACTTGGTCAACCATGGTCAACTCATGGTCAAACCTAGTCAAATTTGGTCTTTTGGACCTCCCAACGATGCAGAATGCGTTCTCGGACGTATATAACCACTTCTCAAATCAATTAACATGCTTCTAAACTATAACGCTGACTTTTCTTGTCAGATTTCAATTTTAATCCCGAAGGGGGCATGGTATTGCACATCATTCAAAGTCTATAAATCAAATTCTATCGATCAAGTCTATCAATATCTTTCATCAGTGATCAAGACAAACAATCACGTCTAGTCACTGATTCATCAAAAGTCCTCATCGCTCGGGGCAAATCTATCATCACTTGGGGCATATCAGATTCATCGATCCATATCAATCTAGTATTCTCTTAATCTTGTAATCTGTATCAGTTTTTGCAACCATCAAATCATAGTGTTATTTCCTTGGTTCTTCGGCAACTAAAGGATTCGGATGTGATACCTGCTAGTTCTGCTAAGACAATCGAGTCTAGAACGGGTCACTCACTTCTTATCAATCCTAAGGTTCAGAATCAAGCATTTTGACACTTTTTCGCAATAATAGGTTCATTTGCTTCTACAGTGAACATTATCTTTGGTCATTCAAGACCTATTATCTCCATATCAATTCAATATCAATCAACTCCTATCTCAATATCTTTCAATCGGTTTCTATCTTGAGATCGGTTTATCTTTTGAATCAGTTTCATATCTTTATCAAACACAGACTATCTTTGAACCACTGCGCTTCACACAGTAATTCAAAGAGGGGCAAAATGTAATACCCCAAAAATGGGCTATAAGTTCATTAACCTCCTATATCATCAAATCATATGAAATCGACATCAAAGTCCTAATCTAAGGCACATCTAAACATCATCAAATCTAATTGATTATCTTAAATTTTGCATCGGGGAATATTCCTAGTAATATTCCTAATTATCTTAATTATCTTTAATTTAATGATTATTTGGCGATAAATCACATTTATCCTAAGTTTGATTAATTGAATATTTTCATATTTAATTAATTAGATTTAATATTTGCCACTTAATTGTGTAATTAAATTTAATTCTATCTATTATTAATTGTATTATTTAATTTTGACAATAAATCAAAATTCCTATCTTTAATTGATTAAATTCTTATTTAATTAATTAAAGCATGTTGTCATTATTTAATAGTATAATTTTTAATAAAAGTTTGAATAAATAGTTAATTAACCCATAAATTAATTATTTATTTTCAAAAATCAGTTGAGTTGAGGATAAATCACTTTATTTATTTATTTAATTCTTAATTATTATGCATATTCAAAAGAAACAGTTAAACTCCAAATCAGAAAATCAATGCAAGTTATTGACTTTTTGGAACTCAACATCCTTTTGGAGTTCAAAAAGCTGATCTAAACTCTAATTTGAGTTAAAAAGCTGTTTTTGCATGTTTTTGCATGATTTTGAGAATTAACTATCTTTCATGATCAGATAACTCAAAAATCAAGATGAGTTAATTTGAGTGATTTATGGCTTTTATTCATGCACCTCCAAAGCCCTGGATTTCTATAAAAACAAGGCTCAGCTCTTCATAATTCATCTCATATTTTGCACAATCACGCTGGAGAATTGGAATTGAAGAATCAAAGCTCTTGCGAATCGACATCTTTGTGAGATCAATCTTATTTTTGCATTCATATTACATATCATTGTTAGATTCATAGCATATCAGTTTTCAATAGCATTCATATCATATCAGTTTTTATCATTCTTATTGCATAGAAAATATCAAAAATATAGATTAATTGCATTCAATTTCATATCCATCTTTTGCATTCAAATCTTTCATTTAGGTGTCGTCTAGGTCACTGATCTCGATTACAGTCTGAGAACATTAATCTCGCACCTATTAGAAGGCAGTAAATCGCTTGGTTAGATAGCTTTCAATTTTGCATGATTTTGATTATCACTAACCTCTAATGTTTTACTGAGTGTTGTGTCTACAGATCAAGTACAATTTTCACACACACACCGATCACTTCCATCCGAACCTGACCCTCACCAATGTCCTCCATGCCTCTGTGTACTTCCTCCTCTGCAACTGCTACTGCTACCTCCATCGGAGGTTCAGGATCCCCTTCCCCTAGAATGTCCGTGGCTGCCTCAGCTTCCTCCTCAGGTGGAAACTCAACTAGAGGAACTGTGGAACTTGCCAACCGTGTCGAAGCCAAGTGGGCCGAGGGAGACAACACTGGTGGTGCAAATTGAACAAGGGCTACCACAGTGGATGTCACTGTGTCCATACGAACTATCATATCACCATCCTCTCCGCCCGAGTCTATGTCGGGAGATTCTCCACTCGCTTCCCGGCCACTATCGATGTCATCTTGGTCGAACTCGACCACCATTTGCCGTTGCCACTTCTGTCCGCTGATTACACCTCCCGTATCCAAATACAACCAGTAGAACACAGGTGGGGCTCCTCCCGTAAGCTTTCCTTGCGGCTTGAGCTCCAACTCATCCGCGGGCATCTGTCTAAGTGCAGCCTCGAGAAATAATCCAATGGCATAATGAGGCATGTAAAAGGTGTGATGTTGTAACATCATGAATTCCCACATTCTGTCTGCCAACACCGAAGCCCAATCGTAGACCACACCATTCATCAGCCCCTGCATGTAGACAATCTGTGGAAGTGCAATGTCGGATGCACGACTTGAACCAGTCAGCCTGCTCTTAAGGACATCAAGAATGCAACGCCAAGCACCCTCTGCTACATACTCCTTCCTCAGGCCTCTTGCTTTGGTCGCGTTTATCACCTTTTCCAACTCTACTGGAGTGAGACGGCAGCAGACACGCTTTATCCAAAACTCCTTCCTCTTGGCTGACATTTTCTGCTTTGTAGTATCCACCTTTTATCCGTTGCGTCCTGGAATGCTAAAAACCTGTGTGAAATCCTTAGCGCCATAGGAAACTGTGAGCCTATGGTTTCGATACATGAATGTACTCTTCCTTGTCTGCTTGTTGAAACATTGAATCATTATCCTCAAAGTATTTTCCAGATTACACACAGGAAACAGGGGCATTTGGATAGCCCAATGAACACCCGCCTTATATAAAAATTGCTTTCCCTCGTCATCCTCTAGGGTTTCCTTCCACCATGTCCTACATTCCAGTCCATTAAGTCCTTCGAACGCTATCGTCTGGTAGGTGACAGCATTTTTTTCCTTTTCTTCCTATGCAGGCTTGAGCTTCTTCCCACTGCTTCCACTTGCCTGATGCCCTGCAACCTTCACTCCCGATGGTAGAATAGCGGCCTTCTTGTTCATCATTGTTTTACCTAAACTCCCTGCCTGTAGCTGATTTTTCCAATTGTTTCTCTTCCCGGCTGAATGCATGTTTTTTTTTTTCCCTTTGAAATCAAGAAACCGTTACAAAATGTGCTCCCATGCGGCTGTATTCTCCTCCGCACGGTGATCTTTCCTTCCGTCCGTGATCCAACTTTCTTCCTCCTGCAAGTTGTTTCTCTTCTACCGCACTGTCTTTCTTTCCTTCCGCGCGTTTAATGTTTTTCCCTCTTAGAATGCCCTCCGCACTTGCCACCACCGCACGGCAAAATCTTCCTGTGTTATTTCTTCACTCTCCTTCGGTGATGTGCGCGACCGCTCGGTTTCTCCCTTCCCTCACCGCACTGTTTTGTTTCGTTATACTTACCGTGCGACTTGCCGAGTTTTAATACGAACGGTGGTCCACCGTCGGGCACTGCTACCACCGTTCGGCTATGTTCTTTTTCCTCCTTCGCTCGTGGTGTTTCCGCACGGTGTTGTCTTCTCTCTCTTCTGACGGCTGCTCTCCTTCATCCCCGTTTGGTTTTCTATTCGGGCGGTTGGCTTTATAACGGCGGACGGTGGTTCCACCATCGGGTGGTTCACCATCCAGTGGTTCCACCGTCAGGTGGGCCACCGTCCGGTGGTTCCACCATACAGTACAATACAGTACTTTTCTCTTTCTTTTTTTTTTCTTTTTTTTTTATAATTTTTATAATTTTTTTTTTCTTTTTCTTTTTTTATTTTTTTTTTAGCTCTGGTTCATGCTCGACGCTCCGTGATGGCCCCGATCATGGTAAATCTTCAGCTTTGACCCGTTAACCGCATCCGCTATGGGTACCCTGTCTATCGATGACAGCTTAATTGCCCTGTTAGCATTAACTTCCCGGACTTGGTAAGGGCCTAACGATTTCACCTTGAACTTGTCGGGTTTAATCTTGTTTCGGCCATTATACTTCAATACGAGTTGTCCTGGAGCGAATCGGGTGCGACGGAGATGCTTGTCATGCCAGTGCTTCCGACGCTGTTGCGCTACGTCTGTTGCCCATTCTGCCAACATCCATCGTTCATCCAGTTTGTTGAGAGCATGAAAACGTTCTCGGAGGCTTTCCATGTCGCCTAGTCTGTTTTCGAGTGCTATTCGTAGACTCGGCACCATAAACTCTGCTGGGACCACAACCTCTTGTCCGTACATCAATTGGAACGGAGTATGTCCCGTAGTAACTTTATATGCCGTATGGTATGCCCATAGAACCGACGGAAGTCGCTCTTCCCAATCTTCGCCTTCAACTCCACAGGACTTGTAAATCACAGACACTAGTATCTTGTTAGTAGCTTTCGCCTACCCGTTTGCCCTCGAGTAATAGGGGCTCGAGAGTGAGTGGAAGATTTTAAATTCTGTAGTGAGCAACCGTATCACATGGTTAACAAAATGCCCGCCTCTGTCACTCGTGAGCCGAATAGGGATGCCATACCGTGTAATGATCTATTCATAGATGAACCTTGCTGTGCTTACTGCAGAGTTATCTAGCAAGGCCCGAGCTTCAACCCATTTGGTAAGATATTTCGTTGCTACCACAATGTACTGACACCTCCTCCTCTTGCTTGTTTTTAGCGGTCCCACAAAATCCAAGCCCCATCTCTCGAACAATTCCTGAGCGTTAGACGGATTTAATGGCATAAAATCCCGCTTGAGGGGTTTCCCAACTCTTTGGCAAGTGTCACAACTCGTCACCCATTCTCGTGCATCGTTATACAAAGTGGGCCACCACAGGCCTGCTAGTAAGACCTTCCGTGCTGTCGTGTCGGGTCCCATATGCCCTCCCGTAGGACCTTCATGGGCTTCTCTCAGAACGCCTTGTACTTCCTCTTCCATCACACATCTCCGAAGTACTTCGTCGGGTCCCATTTTGTATAATAACCCGTTAATGAGTTGGAAAGTCCTACTTCTGAGTACCAATTTCCTTTGCTCGCTTGGTGACATTCCCTCTGGGAATTGTCCTGTGGACAAAAATTCTGCAATGCTTGTATACCATGGAGGAAGAGCAGCAATACGAAAGAGATGGGCGTCAGGAAAGTCATCGTTTACTCCTAGTGGCTCCCCGGATTTGAGGCGTGATAAGTGGTCTACACACACGTGGCTTTTTCTGGGGCGTACTATGATGTTGAAGGTGAATTCCTGCGGGAGAAGCAACCATCTGCTTACTTGTCCTTGAATAAGTGGTTTGTTCACCAGGTACATTAAGGCCTAATGATCCACGAAAAAGGTGAATGGGGTGGCGAGCAAGTAATGCCGAAATTTTTGCACAGCATACACCATTCCCAACGCTTCTCTTTCTGTCGTGCAGTAGTTCTTCTCTGCCTTTGAGAGGAGTCTGCTCACGAAGTATATGGGGTGATCTAACCCGTGATCACCCGTCTGTGCCAACGTGGCTCCAATCGCGAAATTGGATGCATCCACATGCACATGGAATTCTTTATCCCAGTTAGGGAATGCTAGGATAGGCGCGGCTACTAACCTGGCCTTAAGGTCTTCGAATGCGTCCCCTTGCTCTAACCCCCAATTATAAGGTTCTCCTTTTCGGGTTAGTTGTTCCATCGGTCGAGATACGTGAGCGAACTGTTTGATGAATTTCCAATAGTACCCGATGTGCCCAAGGAACGACTTGAGTCCTGTAACATCCGTGGGTGGTTTCATCTCGAGGATCACCCAGATCTTGTCTGGGTCAGTTTTCAATCCGGCTTTGCACACAATGTGCCCGAGTAGTTTCCCTTGTGGAACCATGAATCAGCACTTCTTGGGGTTAAGTGCCAACCATGCCCGTCGCCATCTTTCCATGCACTCCCAAAGGACCACCAGATGGGTATCTTCCGCACTGTAGATAGACCAGTCGTCCAAAAAGGCTTTGAAGTTGCCTACGGACATTTTATCAAAGATGTGCAGGATTATTCTTTGGAATGTTGCCGAGGCATTGCAAAGTCCGAACGGCATCCTGTTGTAAGCATATACTCCATCTTCTACCACAAATGTTGTCTTCAACTTGTCTTCTTCTGCGATTGATATCTGGTTATATCCCGAGAATCCATCCATAAAGGAGTAAATTTCATGACCAGCGACCTCTTCCAAGATGGTATCCGTGAAGGGAATTGGGAAGGGATCTTTGACTGTAACCGCGTTCAGACATCTGAAGTCCACACATCCTTATTTGGCTGGTGTCCTTTTTCAGTGAGATCACGATCGGCGACACCCATTCGCTCGTCTGCATGCGAAATATGATGCCTGCCTCAAGCATCCTTTCGATCTCTTCATTGACACGGGCTGCATAGTTCTTGTTCATTCTGTACGGACGTTTTCGTACCGGGACCACTCCTATCAGTGGAATTCGATGGACACACAATTCCGGTGGTACCCCCTTTAAGTCTTTGTAGGTCCAGGCGAATACATCCTTGTATTCTGTGAAAATTTTAAATGTCACGGTTTTCAACACGGGGTTCCAGTCATCCCCTATAAGAATGTTCTTCGGGTTGGTGTCATCTCCTAAATTCATGGACTTCACTGTCGATTCTTCATACTTAATGGGTTTCTCTTTGTCGAATTGGTGTGCGGGAGTTTCCTGAATTCGGAGCTCCCCCTCTTTGTACTCCTCATATTGTGGCAGGAATGTAGGCTCCTCCTCATCCCCTATCTGTTCTTCTTCGTCGTCCTCTATCTCCAACATGTTACAGTGCCTTAGCTCATAATCCTCCATTTGCCAATGAAAAAGCCCGTTTAGTGAATCCATGTCATCGTTGAAGTACCCTTCTATTTGTAATACACCTTCCTTGTTCGGTTCTTGTCTTCCTTCGTCAACTTCTTCTTCCGTGTCTGATCCCGACGAAGATGTCAGGTCTTCACTAACCAATTGACTTCTCAAATCGATTATGAATTTCCGGCCATCTCTCTCCATGGAAATGACATTCCACTTCCAGTCGTGCTTAGCTCTTGCTTGCACCAACCATCCCCTCCCTAAGAGAGCATCGTATCCCTTCTTTTTCACTAGAATAACAATAAAGTCCATGACAAACGGTTGGGTGCCAATCATCACCCTTTGTGCCATCAATGTGCCTATGGGTTTAATCCCATGCTGGTCTGCGCCTACCAGTTGGAAGGTCAGCGGCCACAGTGTTGGTTGTCTGCCGCCGAGTGCCTTCCGGTGTTGAGTGCCAACAACATGGGGTCCTCGATGGATTTTCCCTTTCCGAGGGAGTTTGCCGTCTCCATCGTCACCTTCTGCATGTTCGGAGATGGTACCACGTTTAGTAGGGCCATTCTTAATTGTGGTGCCGCTGTAAGAAGGTCTCCCAATTGTATTGGGATTTCTGTCTGCATTATTTGCCTTAGCATCCTATGTTCCGCGTGACCTCCTTGGGAGGTTCCCGTGGCGTCGTGCGTTTCTTTCCGCTGGGCCATCTCTCGCCTCCTGTACTCTTTTCTTTTCAGTCTCTGGGTGTGGGTAGGTGGCTTTCCGTGCTTGCTCTCGAGTGATTACCAACACTCCCCCTTCATTGCCTTCAATGTTCAGAAAGTTTACTCCCGGTTTAGGGCATTTTGTGTCATCATGGTCTTCGGGCCCGCACCATTTGCACAGAAATTGTGCCTTTTCCCCCTTCGGGTGCTCCCTAGCAAAATGCCCCCACTGGCTACACGTGTGGCATTGAATCATCGGCCTTCCGATTGCATCGTACTGGAGGCGGCTTCATCCTCCATCGGTATTACTGTTTCCCCTTCCCCCTCGGCGATTGATCCTATAGCCGCCTGAGGAGGCTGTGTTCTGTGTATTCCCGAAGGCTGAAGCTTCCTGTGTGAACATGACTTGTTGGCCCCGTGTCTTCATATTGAACGGACATTCCTTTGTGGAATGGCCCACCATTTGGCAAATGTCGCAAAACATCTTCCTTGGGCATGCGCCCTTCGCATGGCCAACCTCCTTGCAGTCGGTGCACCACAATTCTCCTTCCTCGTTCCGACTGGTGCTACCCTTCATATTTTTGAATTCCTTGAGCATTCGTTCCATGTCTTTTTGTAGTGCGAAGACTTTCTTCTTTGCTTTCCCGTCACTACCGCTATCATCTCCTGAAGTATTGTCGTTGTCTGACAAAGAAGATTCAATTTTCTTCTTTTTCGATGTTTTCTGTTCACTTTCGAGGTCCATCGCCCGGTTATACGCGTTAATGTAAGAAGTGGGAGGAACTATCTTCATCTTCCTCCGAAGATTGGATTTCAACCCTTCGACGAACCATCGCTTCTTCAAGCCGTCGGCTAGTGGGCTCTCCATTTTGCCTACCAATTCTTTCAATCGGCGGCCGTAAGTCCGTACGGTCTCCTTCTGCCCTTGCTTGGTTCCGTAGATTTCGGAGACGATTTCATTGTCGTCTCATAAGAGCCTGAACTCTTTTTCAAATGCCTCTTTCAAAAGGTCCCAAGTGGTCACTTTGGTTTTGTCTAAGTCGGAGTACCAGTCAATTGCTACCCCTCGGAGGGTTGCTGGGAATTGTTTCATCCATTCAGCCTGGTCTGCAACTCCATTCACCGCCCAAATCGTTTCACATGTGCGGCAATGTCGAACAGGATCTTTTTTTTCCATCACCGTGGAATTTGGATAATTTTTCCTTGTTCATGGCCATATTCACCTTGGGTGGGATGGTGGTTTGTACCACCTATTGTGCTGCCGATTGAGCCACTTGGTTCGCCGGAGGTGTTTGTTGTACCACAGGTTGGGGTGCTCCTCCCGTCGATCCTTCGAAGCTATTTTCCCCATTGACAGATGTTCCCGAACTACTCGGGGTAGTGTGATCCGCGTGCCTTTCTGTCACTTCAATACTTTCGGCAACTGCACACTGCTTCCCACGTTCGGCTTCCTCTTCTGCCTTCCTTTGGGCTTCTGTCCATGGTGTTAAAGTTAAGGTCTCCAACAAGTTCGTTGCTTCCTCTAGCAGGTCCTCGTCGTCACTTCTGCCTCTCTCTTGGTTAGGTTCCTCTAGACCGTTGCCTTCACTTACCCCCTCCGTTGCTCGGCTTGCTGTTGTTCGAGTATTGCTTTTCGAAGAACTTGTTCTCCCTCGGATTCCTTCCTTAAATTTCTATTCTTATTTAATTGGTTGGGCATAAATGCCTTTCTTCACACCCACAATCAACACACAATATGAAATAAAGGGACACTTTTATTCATTCATATTTTATTACAATCTCTTCATGAATGATCTTGTCATTCTTATTTTTACAGTGTCCTTCCTTTGGTCACTTTCAAATGTGACTATTACCGATGGGGTTTCCCATCATGTTCTTCCTGGAGTCTTTTGTTGACTCGTTCGTGATACTACCGAAGGATTTCCTGCCTTCATTCCTCCCGAGCGATTTCTTCCTGGCGAAGTCTTTGCATGAGCGTTGCTTGTGCTAGAAGCCTCAGCAGGTGATGCAAAAGACAGTTAGCCGCTAGGCCCATGTTCAGTGCCTCCCACACAATATCTTCTGGCACAGTGGCTCTCGTGGCTTCTCTTCACACGAAGGTTTCAATGGCCGCAGTGAGTGTAACTCGAAAGTCGTTCGTTAGGTGGTCCTCCCCTTCAAAAAGTTCGCCATTATCGTCTATTCGCCTATTAACATCTACTGGTATTCCCATTTATGGACAATACTCCATTTGCCTTTGTCCCGATTCAAAAGGCAGCGGCGCCAAATGTTTACCCGATGGGTAGACTTGTTACAAGCGCACAGACATTAACAGGTTATGTAACTCAAGAGAGATAATATATAGAAAGAACACGAGCTTTCATTAATCATTAAGAGTTGTACAATAATCATGATTCTTCAATAGAGCAAGTACAAAGTTTATATACAATCCGAAGGGATGCAACCAAACGTCGTCACCCTTCAACCGTCGGCAACTGACTAACCTCCGTTGGTAACTAACTAACCTCCGTCGGCAACTTACACCCGACGGTAACATAACTTTACGGCTAACAAGTGGATCGCCAGTTGTTGGTGTCGAGTTTTGCCAAAGATGATGCAAAGGAGTAGATAGGGAGTCAGAAGGACAAAGGGAAGGTCGGAGGAATAAGGAGGTGTGGAGGGATAAGGAGACTACAAATAGGAGTGATAATAGGGCACTCAATCTTGGAGAGATAAGGAGGCCAGCGAAAGATTGATAAGGAAACAATGGTAGGAGGAGTATGGAGAGGAGTGATAAGGAGATGAAGAGAGGACTAGAAAGAGAAGCATGGAGAGGAGGGATAAGGAGGTAAAAAGAAAAGAGAATAACTAATAGCAGGAATCAAATTAGGGAGGTGTTAATGCCTCAGAAGTACCTAGGGATGGGGTCCCCAATTATGACCCCGCTAATTTGTAGCTCCAGTCAAAAGCGATCACCGATCAAAAAACAATAATCCCACAATCTCTACCAAAGTCAACAAATTCAATGCTTGAAAAAATTGGAGAAGAAAATTGTGGTATTGTTGGTAATGTTAGAAATACTGTGCAGGGGACAAATTTGCAACTGGTACAAACAAATACAAAGAGCCAAGCTCCTCCATTGTGGAGGTCCACCTAGGAGCATCGACCTATGGAAAAGTTAGATGACTATCAATTGTTGATCTCCAATCAAGCAGAGCCGATGACATTCAATGATGCCTGCAAAACGGTATCCATAGTGCAAAATGGATGGCTGTCATGAAGGAGGAAATGGATTCCTTAATGACCAATCACACATGGGATTTGGTGCAACTTCCACCCAATTGAAGAGGCATTGAAGAATTGATGGGTGTAGAAATTAAAAGAAGGGGGGGACAAGAAATGATATCGGGGGGGATAGATTTTAATGAGATTTCTCACCAGTTGTGAAGATGACCACCATTCGAGAAGTCTTAGGTTTGGCAACAATATATGACCTTGAGTTAGAACAACTTGATGTTAAAATTGTATTTCTCCATGGTGACCTAGAAAAGGAATTATATATGCAGCAACCTGAAGGTTTTGAGAAAAAAGGGCAAGAGAATTTGTATTGCAAATTGAGAAGAAACTTGTATCGGCACAAACAAGCTCCACGGTAGTAGCACCTCAAGTTTGATTCCTTCATGGCTAAGAAACACTTCACCAGATGCGAATCTAATATGTGTCTACTACAAAGTTTTGGATAATGGTGAGTTTGTTTTATTGCTATTATATTGATGACATGCTAACTATCAACACTAGCATGAGTGTTGTTCGTGATTTGAAGCAACAATTAGCACACAAGTTTGCAATGAAGGATTTAGGGCAGCGAAGGGGATTCTTGGTATGACCATAATCAAGGATAGACGAAAAAGAGAAATCAGATTGTCACGGAAGAAATACACTGACATGGTCTTGGACAAATTTAACATGAAGGGTGCTAAGGCTGTAAGCACACCACTTGCTGATCATTTTCGCTTATCATCTAAAATGTGTCCAAACACCATAAGACCAAGAAATGTGAAAGGTATTTTGTAATCATCAGTTGTTGAGAGTCTCATGAATGTCATTGTTTGTACTCGACTGCCCAACATTGCCCATGCAGTGGGAGTAGTGAGCAGATTTATGGGCAATCAGGGCAAAGCTCATTGGCAAATGGTGAAGTGGATCTTACGGTATTTGAAAGGCACTTCAGATATAAAAAATTTGTTTTGGAAGGAAAGATGTGCAGCTGCAAGGTTTTATTGATTCTGATATGTCCAGTGACTTGGACAAATGGAGATCAACTATAAGTAATGATTTTACATTTGTCGGAGCAGCGATCAATTGGGTTTCTAGATTGCAACAAGTGATCGCACTCTCCACTGCCGAGGATGAATACATTGATTTCACCAAAGGTGCAAAGGAAATGATATGGTTGCAGTGATTATTGGGTGAATTGGGATACAAACAACATGATTTCACTCTCTTTTGTGATAGCAACAGCACTATTCACTTGGCAAAGAATTCTGCATTTCACAATCAAACCAAGCATATTGAGCTGTGATATCACTTTATCCGGAGTGTTCTTGAGGAGGGCAAACTGAAAGTAGAGAAGATCCATACCAAGGAGAACCTGGCTGAAGCAATGATAAAGATAGTCTCAAGGGAGAAGCTTGAATTTCCAGGGCTTCTCTCGGCATTGTCAAGATGAGAAAATAGAACTGAAGTGGGGGAACATTTCTCAAACTTGCAGCAGTGGTTGAGCTTCAAGTGGGAGATTGTTGGATAGTGAAGTCCAACAGTCAGTCCTTTTGGACTTCTTATCCATTTTCCATCCTCATAATTGTCGGCATTCCTTTTGGAGTCTTGTAAAAACAATGTGGATAATGTAATAATTCATTACATAGCTGAAATAAGCTTGCTGCTGTATGTGTAAACAGAGATATTAATACAGAGATTTCCTCTTCTCCCTGTGGATGTAGCCAATTCGGTGAACCACGTAAATCCGATTTTTCGAGTTCTCAATTTGTTCGTCTTGCATTCTTTATTTCTTGTTCTATTAATTGTTTATCTGCACTTTGTATTCAACAAAATATGTATTTACAAGATGAAGACCTGACCTGGTGAACATTGCAAATAAATATGCATGCTAATAATGGAGCTTGACCAAAAAAGAAATATAAGTTTGTTTTTCAATTAAGGGCAGAGTTTAGGGTCAATGTAAATAAATTAAAGGAGCTCTGATTATTTTGTGAGTTTGCATCGAGTTTAAAATAATAGAAAATTAGAATTATTCTGATTAAAAATGAATAATCTACGAAAAGTTTGATCCAGTTTCTCTCTGAATCAATATTTCTCAATTATTCTTTGAAGATAGGTACAAAATGTTAGATAAGTGTTCTATATTTAATAGTAAGGGTGGAATCAACCTCTCAAATTGATTGGAAAATTGTAAAGCAGTTTTCTGATTCAGAGAAAAATATTCTTTTTTTAAAAATAATGGATTGTTATTTTGGATTAGTTCTATTACTAATCCATTACTGTATTCGGGAACGGTTGAGTTTTAGCAATACTGAATTGTTTTACTATGCTGAGTATTTTTATCTGAAAAAATTTTACAGGTCAAAATATTGTATATTGTCTTTTCTTTCTATTATTCTACTTTTTATTGCAGTTTGTATATACACTAATTCTGTTATATAAATTCATTTGACTTTCTTTTTCCTACAGAAAAATAAAACAGTCTACAGTGACTAATTTAAACTCCCTCCCAGGAAAACTATTAGAATATATATTCAGATTTTTTTAAAACTTGGTCAAGCTGTTTGTAAAACACTCTTAAATCCTTAACAATTAGATCAAATTGATAATCATACCTAAAATTTATTTTCTAGTTAACATTCCAGCAATACGATGGATCAAGGAAATATTCAAGCAATTATCCCCTTAAGATGGATCCCCAAAAGGACTGGAAACGTTCTAGCTGAGCGTTTCAAACTTCCACTGGAGAAGACTAACACCGTATTCAATTCCAATTTAGACAGCCAAAAGATCGTACAAAACATCTAAAATCTTAAGGAAATTGAGGAAAAGGTTTATTTGTTGGAAATTCAATATTGAAAGAGCTGACCAGGAAAATCATAAGGCATTTGAAAAAATAAAAGTAGATCATCAAACCTGGGAAACTGAAAATTCAACACTGAAATAATCTAGCCAGGAAATCTTGAGAAAAATGGGGGGAAAAAAATAATAATCAAACATTTAAAAAATGGAAATCAAATACTGCAAAAAACCTAGAAGGAAGATAGCTTCCTTAAAATTACCCCTACCTCCTGAAGCACAACAGCAACTGCTGTTGTGACATTGTCCACCAACGAGACCTCCTCCACACGTGCAGCATTGATGATCTGGGCCACTATCTTCCTAGACTGCAAAATCCCATCTTGCAGAGGCCCAAAATAGAACTTATCAGGCTGTTGCAACCACAACCCTGCCCATTTAGCCTGTGACTCCAAAACAGAAGCAGGGCATGTCCCAAAACTCCCATTGTTTATCCTAGCCACGCCCTTCTCATGATGCTCAAACTCTCCTCTGATCAAACCCATCTCATCATCATTATAATCATCACTTTCAACACTGTGTTTGGATCCCTGCTCTTCAACAACGTACGTTTCTTCCAACCCATCTGCGATATCAGAAGAAGCACAGTTCTCCATAAGATTTTTATCAGCTTTAACTGTTTTATTTAGGTACCCACTTTATTATCTGCCTGGCCCATCGGCCTATCAGAGAGAACGGACTCTGTTCTACTTTCTTCCCACTGCATTCAGCACTAAGCATTCCTGATTTTATTTGTTTTATGGAAGATTCTTAGCTTTCTGTTCTGCATATAGAAGCCAAATTTGGAGTTCAGGAATCATTTAAGAATTTGAGTTTGGATATGTCTTCCAGTTAATTTTGATAGAATGAATATTCTAACTTTAACTCGATAAAAATCCATTATTAGTAAATTTGTGAAAACAATCACAAATCACTTTTTAAATATGAAGTCACGTCATGGATAAAGAAGACTTAAGCTTATATCGTTCCGACATTACAGTTTTTATTATATTAACTACAAACAACTCAACAAACAGATACTTCCAAAATACACCCTAGTTATATTAATACTTATGGTTCTCTATTGTTACGTCACATTTTGTCTGGTGGACTCCCCAACAGGCTACAGAACCTAGGAAGTAGGAGAAACTTGCCTTATTGTTACGCGAGACTTTTTGGTGTTAAGTTAAATTTAGCCATCCAATTTTCATCATGCAATTTCTTTGGGTCAAATGGTATGGTAATAGAGGATTCATTAGTAGGGGCAATGTCTATGCACAAAGTCAAAATGCATCTGACTAGATAATTTATTTGTATTTATTAATTATGATTAGACAATTTATTTGTATTTATTAATTAGATTGAAAATTATAGTACAATTGTTTTTTGAATTTTTATTTATTTACCAATAAAAAAAGTGCATTTTAGCCCCTGTATAGCCTCATATGTAGACTCACTCTACTTAGCTCAAATGTAAAGGTGGTTTGGGATTTATAGACTTGAGAACACAAGTACTCAATTCAAATGTAAAGGTGGTTTGGGATTTATAGACTCAAGAACACAAGTACTCAGCTCAAATGTAAAGGTGGTTTGGGATTTATAGACTCAAGAATACAAGGGTTTTATTGGGCTACCAAATGGATTATTAGAGTTGTTCATGGGATGAACCGTGAACGATTCTTATGTGAAATCACATTAAACTTGCCACAATCAAAGACAAATGGCAGCATGTAGGATGGTTTGACAAGATTCTTCATACTTATTTTCTTCTTAATTGAAGCTTCTTCTTCCCTCCAATCTATATGGAAGGCTTGGCAACATAATTGTTATCTTTTGAAATGGATAGAAAATTCACTCCAACATGGATTCAATTTTTCTTCATCTTCTATTTGATGGAATAAACATATTCGCTATCATGATTAACCCATTGCTTTAAGCTTTTCAAAATAGTCTTATACCATCTTCAAAAATGGAGTCCACAATATTGGAGATCTTTGAGATTTTCTTACTATGAGTTGGTTGTCATGTTAGTCTATTAAAGACTAGTTCAAACTAACTAATAATCACAAAGCCTTTCTAATTTTTATTCAGTCTTTAGTATCAATGGAAATGAGTATGAAACTATGAAAAATTTTGGTCAAAGCTATTTGCACAAATATGCACAATTAATTGCTTGGAAGATTTTACATTGCAAACTACCCACAACGGATAGGCTAAAATGTTTGATGGTCCAACCACTTAATTGTCCATTTTGTCAAAGGTCAAAAAATATAAGACACATTTATTAGGGATGTCAACTTGCCAAGAAACAATGGTTTTTAGCTTTTAATGATTTACCAATTATTTTTTAACATAAACTAAATTGGAAGAAGTCCTTCTTAGAGTGGGGTTACATGCTAATATCATTGGTGATGGAGCCAAACTTGTCATTTTGTATCACATATGGAGATATAGGTGCAAAGTTGTTTTTAATCATCTTAATGGTGCTCACCAAGAAGTTGCATTTCTAGGGCTTTACTCAAACATTTTTTATTGCCCGACTTCACTTTTTTTTAACTACATGTTGAGGCTGAGAAGAACTTAAAGATTGATTTTTAGATTCAACAAATCAAGCTATAGGTCAGGCTTCTGATGAACAAAAAAAATGTGGTCATAGAACAAGGTCTAAAGGCTTTCATTCAACATTGATGGTGTCATGGACTTCTACTTGGAATGGAGTGGACAACACGGTCAATGATGTTAATTTGTAACTCTATATGTTTCTATATTGTAAGTTGTTGTTAAGAGATGTAATTCTAATATGTTTTGTAAATTCCAATATATGTAAAGCTATGTATTCTACAACTTTGAAAGTTGTTGTTTGGATGGTTGTTGCCTCTTAAGTTGTATTCTTCTGTATTATTTCAATACGAAAAAAAAATAGCCATCCTATTAAAGAGAAAAATTATCTTATAGGGGAAGTTGCCTAGATGTTCAATAATCATTTATTTCAAAATTTATAAGAGGGGAGGTATGTATATTTCGTATGTAGCACACTTAGATGTCTCTCTCAATTATTAGTTTTTAAATTTTATGGGAAGTAAGATATGTACATCTCGTTTGTAGCACACTTAGGCATCTTCCACAATTACTACTTTTCAAGAAATTGAAAAAATGATAAATAAAAGTCTATTAATATATTCACATGTATCAATAGTAGTCTACTTGTACCCTAGTATTTAAAATTTTAATATTTAATTGAGGGAGTGTGCAATTGTATTGATACCTATTATACACATAAGAAATTGTGCATTAGTATTGGTCAAAAAAGTTATTAAAGGAATATGTATTGGTTATTAGAGGAATATATATTGGATTAGATGTGCAAATTTTTAAGGTGGTTGTAGTGCATAGTTATTGGGGCGTCTATATATAGGTATTTGGGGTCATTGCTAAATGACCAAATTTTGACCTTTGTGCACATAATGATGAATCATTTGCATTATTCGTAACTACCCAAAAGTTGAAATAATAGCTTTAAGCTCTTAAGCCTCTTGCAAAGACAATAAAAAAAAATCGTCAAAATTTGTTTAAGAGCTTAGGGTGCACAAAGTTAGCTATAATGAGTTATTAGTACCCTTCCCCTATACAATAGGTAGGTTGTATTAAAGTAATTAATATTACAACTAATTTAGATTAAAGAGTGAGATTTAATAAGTTGAACTTAATTAAGAAGGATAGATAATTTTAGTTTTGTATATAAAAGTGAAGTGCATTTTATGAATTTTATAGAAATATGTTATCAACTTTACATCAATAGAATTTAATAGACTAAAATATATATTGTAATGTGTTTAGGATTAAAACCACACAAGCAATTCTAAACCTTTAATTTTTGTGTCCTAAATCCTTATATAGTCTTGATATTGAATGATACACCCCTTAATTTTGTGTAATCTTGTAGCTCAAAAACCTATTTGTGTGTATAAATCTAGACTATGTAGTTTTTAAAGCACTAGTAGGAACTACTATCAAGTTAGAGAATTCACATGTCTAGATCATAGTTAGACCATATATGTCAATCCTATGATGCTTGAACAAGATCAAAGACATGCCACAAATATGCAAATGTTTATGTATTTATCCTTATGTATGAAAAAATTGATGAATGATTATTATAGATGTTTGTGAGTGGTACTTTATTATAAAAACATGATATGAGCTCATAATCTCTAAATTACCTAGGGCTTTCTCTTTTCATACAAGACCCTAGCATTCAAATTTGAATATTCTACTTATGAGAAAGTAATTGATAATTAGTCAGTATTACATCAATGTGGACCTATAATTAGTTTTAAACATAGAAACCAAAATCCATGTTACCTATGATGAAGGTTGCCTAAGCAGTGGCAACGCATGAACAAGAACAATAAGAGTAAGGGTAAGATTTAGATCACTAAGGAATATGGACTCAAGTTCAACCATAGACAAGATGTTTCTACAATCCATGCAATTGATCTATTATGTTCCTAAAATTAATTAAAGTATTTTTGTACTTAGATAACACTTTATGATTCATTTTTAGGATGAGAATAAATTATGTGTTGGATTGCAAATTGTTCTCCTTAAACATCCAATGAGGACAATGGTAGATGAGGAGAGTGCAAGAATGAGCAAAAAAAAGGATAGTTGCAATTGCTCCCTATTCTTAGACTTGTGGAGATGAATTGTGGTTGTCATGCAAATAAGAATGTTGTCATCCAAAATATCACATAAAAAACAAAGGTCATCAAATAGGGGAATTTCACTAATAATCCATTCTTGTACAACTACAATAAAGGAATGAGCTTCTAGCTTATGGAAGAAATATTTTAAAATTGAAGTTCTCATTCGGTTACAACCAAATTTGTTAGCCCTTCTTCAACCAAAACCTCCTTGATGAAATGAAGTGCCATGATATACCTAGCATATAATGTTTTCCTTAACCAATATTCTAAAACTATAACATTGTAGGGAAAACTCCTAATTGGAAAGCTTCATTTCATGGCAACTAAAACAAGAGAGTCAAACAAGTTGAATATTCACTAAAGAAAAGTTGCAAAAAGATAAAAGTTCCACATAATGAAATTGGACCATTGTAAGTGGATGAAAAAGAGTGGCATGCCAGTTATAAATACTATAAATCACATAGACCAATGGATCCTAAGTGTGTCCCAGATCAAAGAATATAACAAGGATGTCAAATCAGCCTAAAGGAAAATCCTTCTAAGCATAACTTACAACCAAAAGTAATGGCAAGAATTGTTCAAATTAATGATGAAGAGGAGATTTAAAGGAGTATTGTCTTTGTTAACAAAGGGCATCTTTTGATGGCACCATTATCAATTTTCATTGATTGAGATGGCAGTTAAGATTAGTAGAGAACCTAGAGATTGGATCGCCCTTGCATTTGTGGAATAGTTAACAACCTTATTACTTTCTTGAAAACAATGATCAAAATGTAACTTTCAAAATAGATACATAAAAGATAGGCTTCTTCTATAAGACAAATCAAGCTTCAAACCTTTAGTTGCTTCTTATTTGAACTATTAATCATCACAATGGTGTCCATTCCCACTTCCAATCATCCAAAATTAAACTAATCAACAATTATTCAAACCTTTCAAGACTATAAAACTTTATTTTATTATTTATTTTATTTTTAAAAACAACTTTTAAAAAAATATTATAAGATTGAATACTTCTACATATGTTGTCTCATGATAACCTCTAATTGCTCAATCAAAATTCATTTTGTAAATATTAATTTTTAATAAGACTGAGAAGACAAAATTGTAATGGGAACCTTTTCCATAGATTATTTATGATATTAAATAAACACCAACATAATTTTTTTAAAATTTGAAGTTGAAATCACAGTGTATCCACCAAAAATCAAGAATTAACATATACCTAAAAAGGTGCCCACTAAACTAAAAATTATTTTAAATCAAACATCATTACAATGCAAAAAAGTTATAATAATGACATAAAAAGTTCAATTATTGCTTATTTATTACTTATTGATGCTATGTTATTTTTATGAATTAAGAAGATTACATTATAAAATATTCTTAATGTAATTACTTATTGTTGCTATGTTATTTTTATGAATTAACTAGATTATATTATAATATAGTCTTACTGTAAATTTTTATAGCTTTGTAAGAATTGGATTTGATTCTCTCACATTTTTAATTGGCATCAACTTTTTCTCAATTAAAAAAGTCAATTCATCATTAAGTATCATATACTAAAGAGTTTCACTAAAATTATTTATTTATATACTAAATAAAAATTTATAAATAACTTTAATTATTGCTTATTTATTACTTATTGTTGCTATGTTATTTTTACAAATTAACTAGATTATATTATAATATAGTCTTACTGTAATTTTTTATGACTAATTTGTACGAATTGGATTTGATTTGCTCACATTCTTAATCAACTTTTTCTCAATTAAAAAAGTCAATTCATCATTAAATATATATGATATTATTTAAAGTTATTTGTAAAATTATATTAAGTATATAAATAAATAATTTTAGTGAAACTCTTTAGTAAATGATATTTGTGTATAGGTTTCGATTGTGTTTTGCCAATGATCTAATGGAAGTTTAAACTACATTAATGTTATGATTTAACTATGTGGAAAAAATATCTTTTTCTTTTAAATTACTTATTGTATTAGTCTCTACTCTTATAGGCAAGGAACTGAATTTTTTTGTAGAGTAGTGCTCTATTAAGTTTTCAAAAGTGGGGATAATTTTTTGGTCAAAGCATATAGTTTGTGTATAATATGGATCATGTAAATTTAAAAAATGATTTATCTTACGATTTTCTAAAATTAGTTAATTGATCAGTTATTTTTTTCTCAATGGCTTTTTTTATTTTAAATGTGAAAATGTTGGAGAAAAGAAAAAGAGGAGACCCACATTTGTTGTGACCGTAATGTAGTGGTTGGTGGAGTAAATATCTCTGGCAGTAAATATCCAAAGCAGACACCTCAACAAACACAAATCAGCCTTTACGCCTTGATCATGGTTAACTCAACTCACATTTAACTCACCTCCTACACCTTGGGAAATCCTATAAATAGGATGTACAATTAGAGAAAATCATCTCTCATTCCATAACATCACAATTATACTCAACTACATTTGAGAGCTTAGTCATTTGAGTTCATTTAGTTTAGAATTCTTATGTGGTAACATCATAATGGAGGAATTGCAACAAGTTTTGAGTGATTTTCATCATTTAGGATAGTAATTTACTTCTCTTTGCATCAATTGGTATCAATCTTTGCATCTTATATCATAAATTCATGTTCATCATTTAAATTCTTGTATTATAGGTTGTCACTTGAGGATTATTTACAGCTAAGAGCAATCTTTAAGTCCTTATAATTAGAGATCCATGAGATGCTTTTGATTTATTTCATTTGAATTGTTTAATTAGGATAGATCTAATAATTTCTATTTGGAAGTCAATTGAGTTAATGTTTCATGAAGGTTTGTAATTTCATATTTTACACACAGACACACAATTAGCGATGGTTTATTAAGGGCTTGCGACGATGCGTCAAGATCTGGATTGATTATTTAATCAATTAGATCAATTGTAAAAGGCTTATTAGAGGAAAGTAATACAGATTTGGGCCAAGGTGGTCATATTTCACTAACTAACATAGGGTTTTGACAACTAGGGTTTGGTATTTGATGTTGACAAAGGTTTATATGAATGTTATATGCTTTTCATTGATTTTTTTTGCAACACTTCAATACTCAGTGTCATTCTTCTACATGCACCAACATCAATTTAGACCTTTTGTTATCTCAAAGGCACATTTATCAAGTATGAATACTTTTAGAGCCATAGGTATTACTTCAAGTTGTAGAGGTAGCCTTCTTGGTTGTAGGGGAGATTTCTTCGATGAAAGGCATTCATTTTTTGGCCCTTTCTGTCATTTCAAAATGTATTGAGATCATATTTGTTTATGATCTTCTCTCCTGATCAAATATTTTTGTAGACTCAACCCTAGTTGACGGTTTGAACTTCATGATGTAATCAGAGTTATGTATGATCTATAAAGAAAAAGTTTGTATATATCTATAGGATTTTGAACAATACAAATCCACAAAACCCGAAGATCACCTGCATACAAAAACCTGTTACAAGGAAGTAGAGATAAGAAGAGGACAAGGGTTTGACTCAAAAAATGAAGAAGAAAATATCCTCAAATAATGAATGAATTGAATGTACAATGGATCATCCATATAAAGGAGATCAAAAACCTTGAAAGGCAAACCCTAGTGCATGTAATAATTAGTTAAATTATTACAAGACTAATCCATGCAAGTTTATATTTAAAACAACAAGTGCATAAGTTTAAATCAACTAGTGCATGTGTGTTTAAATATAAATAACTAAAAATAAAAGTGTTGACATCTTAAGAAAGGAGTAAAGTTAATTAATAAAATTAATACTTTACTCTAACACCCCCCTTAAGATGAGCAACAATGCAGCTACAAACAATGCAAGAAGAAAGCAAAGGAAACTACAGTGCTGAAAGCATAAAAATGAGTCTTGACAACATGGCCTGATGAGGTACCCAGCACAACCAAATCTCTGTAAAACAGAGAAATAGAGAAAACCCAGTGGGAAAAAACCCTACTCCAAAAAGAGATATAAAGGCAAGCAAAAGAGAAAAAAAAAATGACTTCAAGAGACTCTCTCAAAGCCATAAGTACAATGTGTGCTGCCAACCCCCCTGTGAGAGAGGATCAAGGCTCCAAAGCCCCCCCGAAATGAAAGAACCCCTGGATCAATGAACAAACCACTGTGACTCCAATGCAGAGGAGTGAAAGTCAGTGGACACTGAAGAGGTAACCTCGAAAGATGAGGTGTCACTGGAAAGTCGAGTTGATGCTCAAAGGAGTAAACATGAGGATCCTGAAAGGGAATCCCCAATGTAGGTGGTGTGACAGGTGTGTTGACACTATCATGAAAGAGGAGATGAATGTCCTCTGTAGAATCCTCAACAAGTGCACCTGATGGCTCGATGAATGGAGCTGGAGGGTCAAGCAGTGCTGAAGAAGAATCCTACTGAAGAGAGAAGACCTCAATAGGACGTGGTGTGGCAGTCATAGTAGTGATCTCAGGAACAATACAAAGGTTCAAGCGACCTGACTGCACCACATGATGCTCTCGCGAAAGAGGAGAGTTGTGCTCCGAAAATGGAGATGGTGGACCAAAGTGTGAGAAGGTGTAGAGATGGGTGGAATGATCAACTATCCCTTTAGCAACAATGCCTCATGTCACACTATCCTGAATGAAGATTGAATCTCCAGTGAACTCAATTGTCTTCCTTGATCCACTGTGTGTAATCTGATAAATCGAGAGAAGGTTTACAAATAGAGATGGAACATACAATACATCATTGAATGTGCCATCCTGAATGCCTACTGAACCTTTCCCATAGACTGTCAGGACAGTGTTATTCCCCATGAGAATATGAGGAATGGGAGAAGCCTCAACAGTAGAGAAGACCCCTTGAGAAGATGTCATATGGTGAGAAGCACCTGAATCCAGTATCCAAGGGACCTATGAAGGGGATGCAATGGATGCCCATAATGCATGACCCTATCCAAAATCCTGTCCAGATGTCGAAGATGTGGAAGAATATTGAAAAGTAGATCCCTGTGAGGTAGAAGAGGATGGAGAGGAAACAATTCTCTTTTGAAGAAGAGCTTGCAAATTGGCAATCTATTTCTCATAGCCATCAAATCTCTTGAGAAAACAATGTGACTCATCGTGAGGTCCCTTCTGACAATAGGAACATGTAGGTCTCTCAGTCTTCTATTTCTCCTTCTTAGAAGAAGATGGTGGGCCAGTAGAGTGCTGAGAAGAGGAATCTGATATCTGCTTTGGCTTCTGCTTCTACTTTCTATTGGATGGCTGGGAAACCAATGCTTGGTTCTTTGATCCTGTTAAAGAGTCCAACTGAGTAATTTTGGCCTGCTCTCTAGTCAAACGATCACAAAACACCTCAAAAGTGGGCATGGTGAATGTAGGTCCCAAAGCATCCATGGTAGAATGAAAGGTAGAAGAGAAGATCTGGAAGTTTCCCCTAAGCTTAGACAGAATCTGATAAATGCACTCTTTATCAATCTTTTACTTTCCACATCTGTGTAACAAATATCTTTGTTGTTTGAACTTCATTAGAAAGTCCTCAATAGAGGGAAAATAATCAGGTACAAGAGAGGAAAACTCTACCTCAATCTAAAGTGCTCTGAACTCATTCACTATACCAAACAAGGTGTTTAGCTTGGTCCACATAGCTAGAGGGGTATTGCACCCATCAAGATGAAACTGCAAGCTGTATGATACTTGTAAAGTAATCAACCCCATAGCCTCATCTATCTTGTTTCAATGCTACATGATCTCAAATGGCCTCTATAATACTGGTTGCACTACATCTAGACAAGACCAAAGCCCTTTTGAACGAAGAAGTCATGTCATCAGGGTTTTCCATGTGTGATAATTATGTGGGGTTAGAAGTTCTAGACAAGAAGAGGTCTCAGCCATATTTTTTAGAAGGGGTTTTTTTTTTGATAAATATCTGGTTTAACTGATAGAAACAAGAAAATAACACCCCCCCATAATCCAAATATCGAACCCCTAAGCCTAGAATGATATGTGTTATCAAGATAAGAGAAAAAAAACTTCAAATCTGAATCTTGTGTACCTTGAAAAAATTATGATGAAAATAGGCATAAATCTGGATGATGCTCGAGAAGATCTTTCTGGCGCTTCTAGATCGAAAAATGGAGCTAATTTGAGCAAATTAGCCCCCCTGGAATGCAAGAAAGAGAATCTAGCTTTGAAAGAAAAAATAGAAAGCTAGATGACAAAAAAACACCAGATTAACTTCCATGAGAGCGTTGGGCTCAAAACCAACTTTCCGATGATATCTCGTTTGCCCAATTTTGACACTGTATGCTCAAGTTATGAGCAAAATACCAACTGGTGTGCTAGAGAGCAAAAAAAATGGTCCAAATGAGGATGATGCATCCTAATGTCATCAAATGACGGGCTTAAATTTGACGGAAAAATAGCTGTTGTCGCCCCCCAAAAAAAATAAATTTAAAAATCACATTTTTGCCTTGATTTGCATGTAATTTTTTTTTGTCTTAGTTTGAGTGTTAGACAGCAAAATTTTGGTTTCGATTTGCGTGTCAAGTTGTACAAATTTTTCCATGGGAAGCATGCCAATCTATACAAATTCCATCTTAAGAAGCGTGCCAAGCATCTGGTACAAAAAAGCCCCAAAATGCAAAGTTGTCCAAAATGGACGTGCCTTATATCGAAATAGGGGTTTTTGGGTGCTATGAGCTCAATAGTGAGGTCCGTTTGAGCTCAAAGTGCACCAAACTTTAGGGACCCCCTAATTTCAATAAAAAAAATAACCAAAAAAATCCTAATTTGAATCCTTCAAATGCGAACAAGCTGTAGCAGATTAGGCTCTGATACCATGTAGGATTTTGAGCAATATAAATCCACAAAACCCAAAGATCACCTGCATACAAAAACCTGTTACAAGGTAGTAGAGACAAGAAGAGGACAAGGGTTTGACTAAAAAAATGAAGAAGAAAATATCCTCAAATAATGAATGAATTGAATGTACAAAGGATCATCCATATAAAGGAGATCAAAAACCTTGAAAGGCAAACCCTAGTGCATGTAATAATTAGTTAAATTATTACAAGACTAATCCATGCAATTTTATATTTAAAACAACAAGTGCATAAGTTTAAATAAACTAGTGCATGTGTGTTTAAATATAAATAACTAAAATTAAAAGTGTTGACATCTTAAGAAAGGAGTAAAGTTAATTAATAAAATTAATATTTTACTCTAACATTTTGGGTTCTCTTTGGTTCTTTGTAGTACCTTAGGCTTTGAAACTATAATTTCCTTTGCCTTACATTAATAAAAAAATCCTTATTTTTCCTTATCTTGTCAGTTTGATATATTGTACATTTTCTTGCCTTGTATGGATTATTTCTCTTATGGTTTCCCTGTTTGTATGTTGTGTCTAGTGTACTCGTGAATGTTGTATTGTGGAGATTAGCCATCCTTGCGGCATCTCATGTGTTCTTACCTAAATATGAGTCCTTAGAAAGTAGATTAGAATCAATATTTATGTAGTTTGGGAGGCCTTATTGATGTTATGTGAAATTATAGGAAAAGAGATACATACTTCAATTTGGTGCATCACCCCTTTCCCTTTTAGCATATCCTTCTCCCTTTTCCCTCAAAGTAATAGTTTAGGTGCATCGTGATTGTAAGGAAGTTGACCTTCTCTAGAGACTCAACCTCACATTTCAAGTCCCACACATGGAGATTGTTTTCATATTTCACAATGTTTATTAGGTCATTAAAACTCACCTAAGAAAGGGTGTAAACTTTTGTGACAACAATATTTGGCATGCCCTGTGGGACAAATATTCAAATCAGTTCAAGAACATCCCCTAGTGGAGCATATAAAGTTATCATTCATTGATAATTTGGTGTTTTTCTCAATGGTAGAAGCCTTTGGAGGTAGTTCATTCAAACAAAATGGTGACTCCAAGTGTAAATATACTAGTTTCAAGAAGTCCTAGTGTTGGTATGTAACAAGATCAAATCTGGTCTTTTATATTTCTTTAGGATTTCTATGAAATTGTTTGTTTAAGTAATTGTATCGTCTTAAAATGGAAGCACTTTCATGTTAAGAGAATTTAGCCCTCTGAGTGAGTAGTTTGGGTCATGTCAAGCACTTGGAATCAGCTCTTTGCTCAGATCATACTTTTTCTCCTCATTCTGCTTCTATATGCCCTTGATTTTCACTCTAATATGCATTTCCTAGCATTTTGGGACTGGATCCTGAGGTTTTTGACCATAAGGTCAAAGTCAACTTTATGGGGTCAAATTCAACCTCAACCCTAACCTGGTTAGTTCCAACCTCATCCTTGACCCCCTATCTAGATTTCAAATTTCCTTGATTTTCGGGTGTCAGGTTTCGAGGATATTTATTTTCCCACCTCCGAGTTGGCCATTTCGGATTTCAAAATGGTAAATCCTAAAATTGAATTTAATCTAGGTATATTTTCTAAAGGTTAGGACCTAATTGGGATTTAATTCTCCAAGGTGGTCCCTCTAGAGGATTGTGCTCTAGTTCACTATAAAAGGAGGCCTTCCTCTCTCATTTTCTCAATCAAGTTTCCAAGCAATCTCATGATCAAGGCATCAAGTTTGCAATCTCCTCTCTCAAGCTCTCAAGGTGATCAATAAAGAATCCATTCAATAATTCAAGTCCTCTTCTCCATCCAAGTTCTCCATTGAAGATCAAGGATTCAAGCATTCAAGCCATTGAAGGGATTTGGTTCAAGCATTCAAGATTCATCATTCAAACCCTAGATCTAGCCATCATGATGGTGTGATCTTCCTTCAAGATCCTTTTGTTCATCTTCAAGATCCATTCATTCTTCCCTCAAGGTGGATTCCAAGCATACAATCATGGAGGTTTGATTTACATTCATTGATGTTATGTTCAAGCTTTCATATTAACATACTTGATTACATTTCAAATACAATTTGCATATCTATCGAATTGCATAGCTTCATTGTTAGATCTAATTCTACTACTTGCTAGCATTCTCCATTTCAATTTCAATATTAAGGTTGATTCCAAACCGGGGTTTGACCATGGCAAACCTGTTAAAATAATAACAAAATAAAGAGAGACAGGAAATTGTTTAATTCAATGAGATAGAAGTAAGAAGATTTACCATGAATTAATGCAAAAACTAGGAGCATTCACCAAAGATCCAAGCAACAAAGGAGACAAAATTTTGAAGGGGGAAAAGCATAACAAAACCCCGTGATATAATGAAAGTGGCAAAAAAGCCTAAGAGAGAGAGAGAGAGAGAGAGAGAGAGAGAGAGAGAGAGAGAGAGAGAGAGCCAAGCTCATACAATGTTCAAGAAGAAGAAGAATCTCATAAGATGAGAGAAGGAGAGCCATCTCTTAATAGAGATGTGAGAAAGGAGTTACATTGTAACTCCCATTTTTGTGTATGCCACATTTCACTAGTGTGTGAGACAAGTGTAGGATTCCTCATAAGGAGGAATATCTATTTTCCTTAATAAAGGAAATTAAAAATAAGACATGTCCTCCCACTTGGACTAGAGGATGAATACAATAGGATACCTTGGTTTATCCTTACATATTTACCAAGGAAAGATTAAATTCTAACACCCCCCTTTAATCTTTACTTGGGGGTTTACAATCAAAGGGTTTTAAACCCAAATTTGTATAATGAATCTGGAATTTTTCTCTAGAAAGAGGTTTTGTCAAGATATCTGCAACTTGATCTTCTCCTCTGCAGAAGATGAGGGACACTTGTCTATCTTGAATGTATTCTCTAATAAAGTGATGATGGAGAGAAATGTGCTTAGATCTTGCATGGTAAAATGGATTCTTTGCTAAGGCAATTGCACTTTGATTATCACAATACAATGGTGTAGGTTCTTGTTGAGGTAGACCCAAATCTTCAAGTATTCTTCTAAGCCATAAAGCTTCTTTAGAGGTACTAGTACATCCTTTATATTCAGCCTCAGTAGAACATAATGAAACTAATTGTTGCTTTTTACTTTTCCAAGAAATTGCACCTGAACCAAGAAAAAAATAGTAACCACTAGTGGATCTCCCATCATTGGGGTCACCTCCTAGATCCGAATCAGAATAACCTTTAAGAGTAAAATCAGCATTAGCATCATAAAATAAAGCATAATTTAGAGTACCTTTAATATACCTTAGGATTCTTTTAGCAACGTTCAAGTGATATTGTTGAGGTTTAGACATGTATCTAGAAACTAAGCCTACACTATAAGATAAATCAGGTCTAGTGAGGGTTAGATAAATTAAACTACCTACAAGTTCTCTATAAGAAGTAGAATCTATGAAAGGAGATTGCATATCTATCATTAACTTAGTTCCTAATTCACAAGGAATAGAGACATCATTAGCATTAGTCATATCAAATCTTTGTAAGAGATCTTGAGCATACTTAGATTGAGAAAAAAATATACCATTAGAAGTTTGCCAAATTTGCATGCCTAAGAAGTAGTGCAAGATGCCTAAATCTGTCATTTGAAAGTTTTGATTGAGTTGAAATTTAATTTCAGAAAGTAAAGGAGTAGAGCTAAAGGTAAGAATTAAATCATCAACATATAAGATAATAATAATAATGTCATTTTCAGTATGGCTAATATACAAGTTTGGATCATTTTTACTTCTATCAGAACCTTGAGAAATGAAAAAAGAATTAATTTTAGAGTACCATTCTCTAGGAGATTGTTTTAAACCATAAATAGACTTCTTAAGTTTACAAACTAAGTGTTCATTACCTTGTTGAATAAAACCAGGAGGTTGAGACATGTATATTTCTTCATGCAAATCACCATTCAAAAAGGCACTTTTAACATCCATTTGGTGAATAGGCCAATTCATTTTAGCAGCTAAAGCAAGAACAACTTTAATGGTAGGCATTTTAGCAACAGGAGCAAAGGTTTCATTATAGTCTAATCCTTCAATTCGAGAAAAACCATGTGCAACTAGTCTAGCCTTAAATTTACTAATTTCATTATTGGAGTTTAACTTAGTTTTATATAACCATTTACAAGAAACCAAATTTTTACCATGAGGTAAAGTAACTAAATCCCAAGTATTATTAGAAATTAAAGAGTCATATTCTTCTTGCATAGCAGTTTTCCAATGAGGTTGATTTTTAGCTTGATCAAAGGTTTGAGGATCATTAGATTTAGAGAGAGAAGTCATAAGAGCATAATTACAATAGTTTATCCTTCTAGGTTTAAGTCCACCCATTCTAGCAATGTAATCATCACCTTCATTAAGTAAATCTTTAAACCATTTAGGATTTCTCCTAGAATTAACAAAAATATTACTAGGAGAAGTAAACAGATTATTAACATCATCATCATCATCACTGCTACTACTAGAAGGAACAAAATCATTAGAAGGAGTATCATTACTATCTATTTGTTCATCATTATCCTATTGATTTGTATTATCTTTATTGTTAGGAGCAGAAACAAAAGGAACAGAAACTTTAGGAGTAAAAATTTGAGGAGTAGGGTTGAGAGATGGAGGTTGGTCCTCCACAAGAACTATGTTGCTATGACTAAAATTAGAATCTAAAATTTGAGAACAATCATGGACACCATTTTCAGCAGTGCAAACATCTCTAGCTATTTGAACTTTATTAGTAAGAGGATCATAAACTCTATAGCCTTTAGTGTTCTCAGAATAACCAACAAATATATGAGGTGAGGATTTAGGATCTAACTTTTTCCTTTTCTGTTTAGGTGTGTGGACATAAGCAATGGAGCCAAAAATCTGTAAATGAGACAAATTGGGTTTTATGCCTGACCAAAATTCTTTAGGAGTTTTATTTGGAAGGGCTTTAGTAGGAGTTCTATTAAGAATATAGGTAGCACATGCCATGACTTCAACCCAAAATTTATAATCTATATTTCTAGCATGTAAAAAACATCTAGCCATTTCTACTATTGTTCTATGCTTTTGTTCTACCACACCATTCTGTTCTAGTGTATAAGGGACGGTAAGCTCATGTTTGATACCAAAAGATCTTAAGTAAGAATGGAAAGCATGATTAACATATTCAGTACCATTATCAGTCCTAAGAATCTGAATTGTACAACCACTTTGTCTTTCTACAAAAACATGAAATTCAGCAAAAATATCAAGGACTTGATCTTTACTATGTAAGAAATAAATCCAAGTTCTACGAGAATAATCATCAACAAAAGTTAAAGCATATTTAGAGCCTGAAAGAGAAGTATTTTCCATAGGTCCTAAAAGGTCACTATGAATTAGAAATAACTTATTATTAGCTCTCCAAGATGATTTATGGGGAAAAGATTCTCTATGCATTTTACCACTCATACATCCATTACAATCAAACTTAGAAGTAGTAAACTTAAGTAGCCCATCTACCATATTTTCTTTTTGCATTAATGAGATATAATCAAAATTTAAATGTCCTAGCCTCTCATGCCACATGTGAAAATCAACAGTAGTAAGTAAAGAATATCTAGGACAGGCAAATTGATAAAATTTAAAGAGATTGTCATCATCTAATTTAGCATCAGCAACTATCTGATCAATGTTAGGATCAATGATATGACAAGTATTTTTATGAAACTCAACCTTATAATCTTGACATAATTGAGGAACAAAAATAAGGTTAGCTTTCAAATCAGGAACATAAAGCACATCATGTAATTTACCATTTGGAATAGAAACATTACCAGTTCCTTCAACTTGACAGCAATGATTATCAGCTAAAGAAATAGGAATATTCATAGAATTAGGTCACAAAGAATCAAAGACTTCCTTATGAGATGTAACATGTTGAGATGCACCACTATCAATAATCCATTCAAGTGGTTTAGAAGCATTAAAATAGACAGTAAAAGTAGAACGAGATTGATTTCCATTAGGTTTTCCATTTGAGTAATTTTGAGAATTACGTTGATCATCTTTTTGTTTCTTAAAACAGTTATGAATTAAGTGACCATCTTTATCACAATAGGTGCGATGAGGCCTATTTGACTGATTATTACTATGATAGTTATTGGAAGGCCTAGAATTGTAATGATCATTAAATTGTTGGCCTAAGTTATTATTTGAATTATTAGTATTGTTAGATCGTTGATAGTTTTGGTTATTTTGATTAGTGTTAGAAGATCTATTGTTATTGTGACTTTGAGAGACATATGCATGTTCATGAGTTTTAAGTATGTCAAACTGAATTAATTTAGCTTCCTCTTGATGCAACATATTTTGAAAGATAACATAAGTTAGTTGAGATGCTAAAGAAGGAATAGCTAATTGAGAGTAAATGTTTGTAATAAACTGTTGGAACTGTCTAGGCAAACATTTATGAATAATTATGTGGATTATTCTTAAATAAAAAAGAGGAACTTGTAAACCAGTTAGTAAAACTTTAATGGAATCAAACTTAAGCAAGAAATCTTCAACAGAGTTGAAGTCAGTATACCTGAGGTCTTCAGGTTAGTCTTGAAGCTGGATTTTTTGAGTCTTGTCTACACTATCTTAGGTATTTTTTAGAATGTCCCAAGCTTGATGGGCTTCTGTACAAGTAGAAATTAAGACATACAATTTGGGAGTTAAGGAGATCCCGATTAAACCCAGTGCTTCCTCATTTTTAGTTTGCCAAGTAGTTTGGTCAGCTTAAGGAGCAGAGGCTACTAGTTTTGAACTGGCATCAATAGCAATATCTAAAATGTGTCTAAATCAAAAGATGAAGGTCATGTGCATTTTCCATGCATGATAATTTGTACTAGTTAATTTCATTTCTAGCATCAGGATAGTCATGATGAAATACAAAGATCTAAACTAGGGATAAACAGAGAAACCTTTAACAGAAATCAGAAAGGAACTTAAATCAAACTATATACACTTGCATGCAATAGCAGAAAGCTATAAAAGCTTACGCCAATGAGGCATGCAAGGAAAAGCAACAACCAAAGGAAAAAAATTGAAACTAAAAGCACTAAAGGCTAATAGATCTCAGTTAAGCTGTTATTAATTAACAAATAAGGACGAGAATCCCTTGCACGCAAAGAGAGAGAAAACTAAATCTATTGCATGCAAAGGAAAAAAAAATAAAGGAACTGAAAGGAAACTGAAATAAACTAAATAAACTTGTTAAAAAATGAAAGGGCAACACGAACCTGCAAAACAAATGTTAGAAAACTGAATTGAATCTAAAAGAAATTTAATTAAAAACTTGAGTTAGAAGATGAAATGAAGCTAATTTTTATTGTGCATGTGATAAAAAGTGACTGATATGAACTAAGAAGATCAACAGAGGTATAAAATAGCCCAATAAACCCTGCAAAAATATGTTAAGGAAAAATATACTAACACATTAATAATGAAAATTCCGTAGAAGGAATGATAAAACACACTGCTAGGATCCTTTCAATGAAAATGATTTATTCTAACCAACTTATGCAATTAAATAAAGGCAATTAATATGATACTAATTTTATTTCAATGAAAAGAAAATTATGCTCAACCTGGAAGCAAACCGTGAATGATAGAGAATAATTAAAAAGGTTAAAAAGAAACTATTGAACACTTATGATGCGACTAAAAAAACTTATAATGCTACTAAACTAAACTATCACTTTTTCACCGATTCTTAAATGCTTTCACTTAACAAAAAAAGTTAACCCCTTTTGGTTATGAGAATACATGCAAATATAAACAGAAGCTAGAGTAAATTTCGATCGCTACATTCGGTTATGTGAGCATTGTCATGACCGAATATGCAACTTCAATAACTGAATATACCAAAGCGTAAAGAAATCGCTTGGTGTAAGCTTTTATACCAAAGCAGCACTAATATACAGCACAGAAAGAAACTACTTTTATGCAATAGTAGGAAGCACTAATACCAACAGAAGGAAGCAGTTACCAAAGTTACCAAAGTGCACTAACCAAACAAGTCGATCATAAAAGATTTAGCAAATCAGGTCGACAAAAGGAAAACACCAGATCTTACATATGCCGTAATGGATGCAAAGGAAGCAATAAACTACTAACACTAATATAGCTACAATGAAGAAAAAAAACAATGAGAAAAGATTAAAGTTTGACTGATCCCTATTGAAACCTCAAACTAGCGTGCGCAAATGCAGTGAAATAAGAATAACTACATGCAATATCATGTTTAACAGAATATGGAAATAATGAAATCTCCTTATAGCAGTATAAGGTTACAATCGAATAAGTCAAAACAAAAGGACTGCTAAAAAATGCCTTCACTTGCAAATAAAAAATGGTATAACCGAAGTTAGCTCAAACTACATCTCAAGATGCTAGAGAAATCGAGCAAATATGTTACAAATCTGAGGAACAGCATGCAAACTACACCAGCATGCAGATAGGATAGCCGAGTGGTGAGATATGAGCATGCATCAAGTTGAGATCCCCGCCAAATATCATAATAAAAAACTTAGCAAAAAGAGAGTAAGGAAACCAATTTGAACAGTGAAAAACAAATCAAAATCCCAACAAAGATAACTACAGAGCAAAAGAAAACTTTGATTGGCGATAACAGAGCAAAAAAGATAAAGGTGATAGGATGGCAAAGCAGATCTAAACACAAATGTAAGGAAGAGAAGCGAACGAGATGGGAACTCGGATGTGGAAGAGGCATCGAGACAAAAAACAAGGGCACATGAACGCAAGGCTAGGAAGAGAAGTGGATGAGAATGAATAAGGGAAAGCCGATGCAAGAAAACAAGTAGCTTCACTGCACACCTTCAAAGAACACAAAGACAAAAAATGAAATAAAGAACCAATGTCGAATATATGATGTTGATGAGGAAAGTTTGATAGAGCTTGCCTGTGATGAAAAAAACTTAAAAGCCTTCTTTTTGCATTAAAGTACAGACACTTAAAATTTACAACGAAGCTAGCAAATTTTAAAAAGGTGCTTACAAGACGCATGCAAAATAAACCAGAAGCACATGCAATGATAAAAAATGCATGCAGAGATACTTGGCAAACACATGTAAAAGAATGAACAATAAAAAATGCATGCAATGAATAGAGCTAATAATTAAAAAAATGTATGCAGGGAAAAAGCATGCAATGAAAAAAAATGTAAAAAGGAACTAAACTTAGCAAAGCACAGAACTGAAAATAGAGACAAAAAAAATGAACCGAAATGCACCAATATTTAGAAACTAAATGGAAAGATGGAAGGAAGCAATAATAGATTCTACTTTCTAATCATTGCAATTTGAAAAAAATATACATGCATCAACGAAAATTAGAAACAAAAGGTAAAATTTTAAATCTTTAAGTTATAATATTAAAAACAAAATTTAATATGATAAAATTAACATTTTGAGGAAATTAAATTTGAATTATTTTCTTTATCAAAAAATGTATCCAAACTTGCACAAACAAGTCAATAATGTACCCAATAGATAAATCGAGTTTGGCGGTAAACCAGCCAAACCAAAAAAATATTCAATTTTCTCTCTCTTAATCAGATTAGTAAAAAAAAATACTAGCAAAGAACTCTCTCAAGAGTCTCCGATATTGGAGTGCTCCAAGATATGGTAGCTCCTTTACCTGTATACTCAAAAATGAATTAAACCAACCTGCTCTGATACCATGTTAAAATAATAACAAAATAAAGAGAGATATGAAATTGTTTAATTCAATGAGATAGGAGTAAGAAGATTTACCATGAATTAATGCAAAAACTAGGAGCATTCACCAAAGATCCTAGCAACAAAGGAGAAGATTTTGTAGGGGGAAAAACATAAAAAAACCCCTATGATATAATGAAAGTGGCAAAAAAGCCTAAGAATGAGAGAGAGAGAGAGAGAGTGAGAACCAAGCTCATACAATGTTCAAGAAGAAGAAGAATCTCATAAGATGAGAGAAGGAGAGCCATCTCTTAATAGAGATGTGAGAAAGGAGTTACATTATAACTCCCATTTCTGTGTATGCCACATTTCACTAGTGTGTGAGACAAGTGTAGGATTCCTCATAAGGAGGAATATCTATTTTCCTTAATAAAGGAAATTACAAATAAGACATGTCCTCCCACTTGGACTAGAGGATGAATACAATAGAATACCTTGGTTTATCCTTACATATTTACCAAGGAAAGATTAAATTCTAACAAAACCCCTCAAACAAACAACAAAAACCCTCTTTTTCTTGCAGGTATAGGTGCAAATTTTCGGATCTAAGAGTAGATTTGGATACGCTTTTTGGTGAACTTTTGAGATCTGCAAACAAAGTTAGAATTGACCTTCAAATAAAGAATGTAGCCTTTGACCTTTTATGAGGGTCAAAGACTACCTGCCATCGGAAAGACAAAAGATTTCTGAGTTTTCTTCGTCTCAGCGTTTCTAGTCTGAAACAACTTGCAAAATTACCTGAAAGTACACATAAACATAAGAAATTGACATTTTCCAAATTTGCCCTAATTTGAGGTTAGTATTTGTATTTCAATTATTTCAGATTTCAAGCACAATTCTACCATAGGGAAATATAGGGTTTTTCTCTCTTTTTCATATTCTCCATAGATTGATTCGATTGTGCATTAACCTTTAGGTTGATCAAATTGGATCTCTCCTTTGGGAATTTGGATTTAGGAGTGGATCTAATATTTCCCCCATACATTACAACATTACATTCAATAGAGGTGATTCCATTTTTACCACTATTCATTTTGGTGAACCCGACATACTTACTCTCCTTTCTTTTGTGGATTTAGATGCCCTATTGTGTTAGATTTGTGGTTAATCTATTCTTGCATTAAGATTAGGTTTATTTATGCCCTTGCATTTATATTTCAAAAATAAAAAAAATTGCAAAATTTCTTTAAAAATACAAAAATATTTACATTTTCATGCTTTTAGTATTCAACATGTATGATTCTTGTTTTGAGTACTTTGATGAGGCTTTTGTTGTTCAAGATGATAGATACCTTAATGAGGTACATGGAAGTGAGGATGAAAATTGTTTGAATGAGATCTCCATTAATCCTATTCCTATTTCACCCTCCTCCACAACCTCTTTAATTGACCTTTACAAAGATGAGTTAGGGATTGATGTTAATTCTTCTCCTAATATATGTCTTTTCTATGAGCCTACTTTACAATACAATTTACCTTCTTTCTCCTTTAGGGATCAAGCTTTAATGACTTATGACACTCCTACAATGCACTTAATGGATAGGGATGATAGTCCTCCTATTTGGGATGAACTTTTGGATTTGGATGTTGATTACTCTCTTCCTCATGAAACCATTATGGATAATCCTCCTATTTGGGATGAACCTTTGGATTTGGATGTTGATTACTCTCTTCCTCATGAAACCATTATGGATAATCCTCCTATTTGGGATGAACCTTTGGATATGGATGTTGATTACTCTCTTCCTCATGAAATCATTGTGGATGATCCTCCTATTTGGGATGAGCCTTTAGATTTGGATGTTGATTACTCTCTTCCTCATGAAGCCATTGTGGATAATTCTACTTTTTGGGATGAACCCTTGGATAAATACATTGATTTATCCCCTCCTTGTGAAGGATTTTTGATACAAGCGGATAACATATTCTCTAAAACACACTTCCCTTATACAAAAGAAGATGACATTATAGATCCTTCACCTCAATTTAGGATTTCTTTTTGTGATGAGGCATTAGCAGAGAAATATATGCATTCCCTTAACGCTCTTCTCCTTAGTGGCGACCTTATGGAAAATCAAGATCCTACCTCACATCATTCTTACCATAATATTAATTATATCTATTCAAACCCTTTTCCAACTGTGGTTCCAAGTGTTCCTCTGGTTGTGTCTTCCATTCATATTACTTCCTACACTTTTCCTAGTATTCCTAGACTTCCTAATCCTAATTGTATCCTTCCTAATCTAGTTCCTAATCTTCCTAATCCTAATCCTATCTTTCCTAATCCGATTCCTAATTCCCCATCTGCTATTCCTAGTTCTTCCCACACTTATGTTGAGGTTCAAACTATGGTTCATTATGTGCAAAGATTCTTCAAAGTACCTTCTCCTTATTATCTGATCCATAAAGATAAGAGAAAAGAAACTTCTCCTTTGAGATTTATTCATAATTTTACCCCTCACTCTGATATAACATAGATCTTTTCTCCTCTAGACTGAGGGGAAAGAGGTATATTTCTTCTTGTCTTCTAGAATCCATTATATTCTTGCTTTGAGCTTAATTGGTTATTCTTTCATGGTTTGTATTATGATAGCTTTTCATCCATTTCTCTCTTCTATTATTCAAGATATCTTTTCTAGGATAAGTGTTTTGCAAAGGTATCCCTTGCTTTCATCCCTGGGGGGCAAGGTTCTCCCTTCTTTCTCTTTGTCTAGGGAACTTCTTTCCTTAGCCTAGTGGTATTTTTTTATAGTGCAATATTATTTCATCATATTGACAGATGTTTTGACTATGGATAATCTTTTTATGAGAGGTTGTTGTCCTAGGTCATCACCTCTTCTCTATGTTGCAAATTATGTTCTTTATAAACTTTTACCCTTGCTTTGGTGTTAGAGTTGTTTCCCTCATTCCAAAGATTCCTCTTCCCCTTCTTTGCAGGGGGCTTGATGATTGAATCTTTGTTCCCATCTTTGAAAGTTGATATTTTATCTAAAGCACTCCTCTATGATGGGGGTCTTGTTGATAAGATCTCTTTCATTTGAGGATCCTTTTCCATGAGTGACAGATCCTTTTCATGATTATCTATACTCTTGGATGTAGGGGTCAATATCCCTCGCTAAGAATATGGTATACATTGTTGCTAAATAGGATATCTCATTGAATTGTGAAGTAGGTATCCTCTTACATCTTTGTTCCTACACTTGGGGGGCAAGCATGCCATCTCCTTCTTTTCTATCTTTCCGAGATTCACCTCTTTCCTTGGTTAAGTAGTATCTATCTATTATGTGATATCCAATCATACATGAAAATTTTGGTTTGCATTGAGGATCTTTGTCCTTGATCACAACCTATTTCATTGTTTGACATTGGGTTTCCATGGTTGATATATCTCTCACCTTGGAAACTGAATAGTGTGCTATCCCTCATAAGGGTTACTTTCTTTTCACTTCTTGCATGATATATCTTTACATATGTCCCTTACATGGCCTCATAGGAGTTGTGACCTTCTTGGCTTGGACTGGGTGTTGTCTATGGATGTTGTCTTAATGTTGAAGAAGGCTTTATCCTTGTTCTTTTCTTTCCTTAACATGTCAAAATAGTATGTTTTTGCCATATTAAGGAGGGGGGCATATATAGGGTCTCCCTTGTACTATATTTTTAATTTTTTTCTAAATCTTGAAAGGTAACACACATAAGTTGCTAAATCCTAAAAAAACACGCATCTATATGCTAAATCTTTCGATGGTAACGCACATAAGTTGCTAAATCCTGAGGAGACACACATTTTTCAAAAAATTTCCATATGTTAAATCCTCTAAAGGTAACACACATAAGTTTCTAAATCCTGAAGGGACACACATTTCCAATTTCAAATATTCTAAATCTTGGAAGGTAATGCACATAAGTTGCTAAATCCTGAAAAGACATGCATTCATATGCTAAATCTTCTGAAGGTAACACACATAAGTTGCTAAATCCTAAGGAGACACACATTTCATATTCATAGTAATACAAGAAGGTGGATCTATGAGTATTCCAAAAGTTGTCAGAAGATGCATTACAATTGCAAGCATAGTTTATGGGTGAACCTATTGGGCTCTCCCTCTAGGGTGATTCATGGTAAGGTGGGCATCTTACTAGGTGAGGTAATCACTCTTTTTCCCTTTCTCTCTTTTTGCTTTCATGCTAGTAGGACTGGATCATGAAGCTATGTCATTTATAGTGTTGTTCTTGTCTTTCTTATGTAATCATTTATGCTTTTATGATAGCTTTCCAAATATGATGTTATTATAAGAAATTTTTCTTAGCAAGGTTTCTTATGCGAGTTGATTTGGGTTGGTTTTAGTACTAACCCCTCTTTTGTGTCCTTTTGTTTTTTGCACCCTCGTGCACGTATGTTGAGTTAGAATCCTTAGCCTAGGGGCTTGTATCCCTAACTAAGTGTCATTCTATCTCATTTTGAATCCATTGGGATCTCTTCTTCCTTCTCCTTTACCAAGAGTTTGCATTGAATCCATACTCTTGCTAAAGTGGGGGCTTAATGTATCATCTTAAAATGGAAGCACTTCCATGTTAAGAGTGTTTATCCCTTTGAGTGAGTAGTCTGGGTCATGTCAAGCACCTGGAATTATATCTTTGCTTAGATCATACTTGTTCTCCTCATTCTTCTTCTATATGCCCTTGATTTTCACTCCAATATGCATTTCCTAGCATTCTGGGTTTGGATCCTGAGGTTTTTGACCATAAGGTCAAATTTGACCTTATGGGGTCAAAGTTGACCTCGACCCTAACTTGGTCAAGATTGACCTCGACCCTGACTTGGTCAGTTCCAACCTCATCCTTGACCCCCTGTCTAGATTTCAAATTTCCTTGATTTTTGGGTGTCGTGGATATTTATTTTCCCACCTCCGGGTCAGCCATTTTGGGTTTCGAAATGGTAAATCCTAAAATTGCATTTAATCTAGGTATATATTCTAAAGGTTAGGACCTAATTGGGATTTAATTCTCCAAGGTGGTCCCTCTAGAGGATTGTGCCCTAGTTCACTATAAAAGAAGGCCTTCCTCTCTCATTTTCTCAATCAAGTTTCCAAGCAATCTCATGATCAAGGAATCAAGTTTGCAATCTCCTCTCTCAAGCTCTCAAGGTGATCAAGCAAGCATCCATTCAAGCATTCAAGTCCTCTTCTCCATCCAAGTTCTCCATTGAAGATCAAGGATTCAAGCATTCAAGCCATTGAAGGGAGTTGGTTCAAGCATTCAAGATTCATCATTCAAACCCTAGATCTAGCCATCATGATGGTGTGATCTTCCTTCAAGATCCTTTTGTTCATCTTCAAGATCCATTCATTCTTCCCTCAAGGTGCATTTCAATCATACAATCATGGAGGTTTGATTTACATTTATTGATGTTATGTTCAAGCTTTCATATTAACATACTTGATTACATTTCAAATACAATTTGCATATCTATCGAATTGCATAGCTTCATTGTTAGATCTACTTCTACTACTTGCTAGAATTCTCCATTTCAATTTCAATATTAAGGTTGATTCCAAACCAGGGTTTGACCAAGGCAAACCCCTCAAACAAACAACAAAAACCCTCTTTTTCTTGTAGGTACAGGTGCATAATTTCGGATCTGAGAGCAAATTTGGATACCCTTTTCGATGAACTTCTGGGATCTGCAAACAAAGTCAGAATCAACCTTCAAATAAAGAATGTAGCCTTTGACCTTTTATGAGGATCAAAGACTACCTACCGTCGGAATGACAAAATATTTCTGGGTTTTCTTCGTCTCGGTGTTTCCAGTTTGAAACAGCTTGCAGAATTGCCTGAAAGTACACATAGACATCAGAAATTGACATTTTCTAGATTTTCCCTAATTTGAGGTTAGTACTTGTATTTCAGATTTCAAGCACAATTCTACCATAGGGAAATATAGGGTTTTTCTCTCTTTTTCATATTCTCCATAGATTGATTCGATTGTGCATTAACCTTTAAGTTGGTCAAATTGGATCTCTCCTTTGGGAATTTGGATTTAGGAGTGGATCTAATATTTCCCCCATACATTACAACATTACATTCAATAGAGGTGATTCTATTTTTACCTCTATTCAGTAATTAAACATGGATTACTCTCATAGAGATACCTCCAATTCTCCCCCATATCATGAGAATTCTACCCCTTCACCATTATTTTTTCCATCTCAACCAGAGCTACAACCTAGTGTTGACCCAATTTTCCCTGCTCAATCTTCTAAACATCCCACAATATTGCCAATTTAATAGTTAGAGAACTCTTTGACTGTGTAGAAAATATTGTCTTTGAATTTGCAAGCCTAGGCCTAACTATTGATTATGTTTATAATTCATATCTAGGCCCAATTAATGGGGGATATGCATTTATTGAACCCCTTATAAGCCAATTGGTTCAAAGAGTTGTTTGAAATCAAGGAGAAGTGGTTATTTGATATACAAATACGTTAGATGGTATATGAGGTATACCATATATGTATAGAGGCTCAAAAAAGGTACCATGAGGATATGGCTCACCAGGCCTTTCTCTAAAAGTAGGGGAAGGAAATAAAACAAAGGCATTTTGATGAGGATATTCCAAGAAGATTAGTTGTAGGGGCAGATAAAGAAATAAAGTTCAAGCCAACTCAATTCCAAGCATCTGATGCTCCTAGGCATAAGTTTTATAACTTAAAATAGGACAAGCCAAATATCTTGTAAGAATATACACAAAAATAAGTCCTTCCTCCCAAAGTTTCCATTCCAAGCTTCATAGGTAAAGCCACCACCCTTTTATCTACACTAGTTATTGGTGATTTCTTAGTTCATAATTGCATGATAGACTCGGGAGCTATTAGCTCTCTGATGCCTAAGAAGTTGGTGGATAAGTTAGGTTTAGTTTATGAACCTTTGGAAAAGGGTGTAGTACATTTGGATGGGTCATCTATTAATATTGTGAGGTGATTAAGAATCTGAGTTTAACATTGCATCCATGCCCAAATTTCTCAATTCCTCAAGACATATATGTAATTGATTTGACACCATGTTTTGCAATATGTCTTAGTAGAGATTTTATAGACAATTTGGGTGGTTATTTATTATTTGATTGGTCACATATGTTCTTTAGAAAGATATATATGGTACTAGAGTAATTGTACAATTAGATTCATTAGCCAAGTACTATATTGAACTGTACATACCTAGTGTCGTAAATGCTAATTTAGTTTTCCATGAAGGAGATTAGCTTATTTTAGATCCAAGAAACCTAGTAGAAGGTCTACCAAACATTATTTTAGATAAATGTGCTATCAGAAATAGTGAGGAACAACCATGCAATCATATGGAAGTAGTTGGTCTTGATAATTATAGAATGCATGAACAAAATGTAATTCGTTGTTACTATAACTCATGGTGATGATGATGAAGACCAACCAAGATTGGAAGAATACAAGATAGTAGAAATGTTAGATCAATTATTGTCTTGTCATTGATGTCAAACAATTGATATCGTGAGAATTATACCCCTTCACCATCATTTTTTCCATCTCAACCTGCACTACAACCTAGTGTTGACCCAATTTTCCCTACTCAATCATCTAAACATCCCACAATATTGCCAATCTAAGAGTTAGAGAACTCTTTGACAATGTAGACAATTTTGTCTTTGAATTTGCAAGCCTAGGCCTAACTTTTGATTATGTTCATAATTCATATCCGAGCCCAAAGAATGAGGGATATACATTTATTGAATTCCTTATGCTCAATTGGTTCAAAGAGTTGTTTGAAATCAAGGAGAAGTGGAAATTTGATATACAAATACGTGAGATGGTATATGAGGTATACCATATATGTATAGAGGCTAAAAAAAGGTACCATGAGGATATGGCTCACCAAGCTTTTCTCCAAGAGCAGGGGAAGGAAATAAAACAAAGACATTTTGATGAGGATATTGCAAGAAGATTAGTTATAGAGATAGATAAAGAAATGAAGCTCAAGATTGCTCAATTCCAAGTGTTTGAGGCTCCTAGGTGTAATTTTTCTAACTTCAAATAGGAAAAGCCCAATATCTTGCAAGAATCTACACAAAAATAAGCCCCTCCTCCCAAATTTCCCATTCCAAGCTTCAGAGGTAAATCTACCACCCTTTTATGTTACACTAGTTATTGGTGTTTTCTTAGTTCATAATTTCATGCTAGACTCGAGATCTATTAGCTTTGTGATGCCTAAGAAGTTGGTTGATAAGTTAGGTTTGGTTTATGAACCTTTGGAAAAGGGTGTAGTACATTTGGATGTGTCATCTATTAATAATGTGAGGGTGATTAAGAATCTGAGTTTAACATTGCATCCATGCCCAAATTCCTCAATTCCTCAAGACATATATGTAATTGATTTGCCACCATGTTTTGCAATATGCCTTAGTAGAGATTTTATAGCCAAGTTGGGAGGCTGTTTATTATCTGATTGGTCACATATGTTATTTAGAATGAGATATATGTTACTAGAGTAATTGTACAATTAGAGTCATTAGCCAAGGACTATATTGAGATCATGTGTTTTTGAGCTTCTCTCCTGATCAGATATTTTGGTAGACTCAACCCTAGTTGAGGGTTTGAACTTCATGATGTACTCAGAGTTATGTCTGATCTATAAAGAAAAAATTTGTACATATCTTTTGGGTTCTCTTTGGTTCTTTGCAGTACCTGAGACTTTGCAACTGTAATTTTGTTTGCCTTACATTAATAAAAAAATCCTTGTTTTGCCTTATGTTCTCAATATGATATATTGTGTATTTTCTTTCCTTGTATGGATTATTTCTCTTATGTTTTCCTTGTTTGTATGTTGTGTCTAGTGTACTCATGAATGTTGTATTATGGAGATTATCCCTCCCTGTAGCATCTCATGTGTTCTTACCTAAATATGAGTCCTTAGAGAGTATATTAGAATAAATATTTATGTAGTTTGGGAGGCCTTACTGATGTTATGTGCAATTATAGGAAAAGAGATACATAATTCAATTTGGTGCATCACCCCTTTCCCTTTCAGCATATCCTTCTCCCTTTTACCTCAAAGTAGTAGTTTAGGTGCATCGTGATTGTAAGGAATTCAACCTTCTCTAGAGACTCAACCTCACATTTCAAGTCCCACACATGGAGATTGTTTTCATGTTTCACAATGTTTATTAGGTCATTAAAACTCACCTAAGAAAGGGTGCAAACTTTTGTGACAACAATCTTTGGCTCGCCTAGTGGGACAAAGATTCAAATAAGTTCAAGAACATCCTCTAGTGGACCATATAAAGTTATCATTCATTGAGAATTTGATATTTTTCTCAGTGCTAGAATCTTTCAGAGGTAGTTCATTCAAACACCATGGTGACTCCAAGTGTAAATATACTAGTTTCAAGAAGTCCTATGTTACTCCTTTTTTAGCATTAATGGTTGTCATTAGTATCATTTAGTCATTCAATTGGTAAAGGAGAAAAAATAGGACAATCGGTCAATACATAAAGCCTATACACCGAGCAAGACACAAGGCAGATACTTGAGTTAACCGAGCACAGCTTTGATCAAGCATTCTTACTGAGCAAGATGATCACCGAGTACCGAGCACTATGGTCACTGAGCATTCATATGAACTGAGCACCAGTTAATTATTGAGTGATGAATGCAGTGAACAATGAGTAAAATAGGAAATGACATAGTAGTTTGGAATGACACAAATATCAAGGCAAACAATTCACACCGATCAGAAACTGGTTTACCAAGAACAAGATGAAATTAAATATGGATGTAATAATTAAATTATTGATGATTCCTATGTATTATAAGGATCTAGGTTATTTATTCTCATCGTTGATCTTAGGTTTTCTAAGATATTGTAAAACCCTAATTAGGTCAAGTTAGTTTGATATAAAATTTATAAAGATGTCATTATGATATTGTATCATCAAGGAGTAGTCGCACTCAGGACATCAGAAGATCAGACAGGGTTTGACATAAGGATTTGATAGAAAGATTCAATTTTTCAAAACAAACATAAGGCTACTAAGTAGTACAAAAGGTCATACACATCACATTTGAGGTGATATCTTTATAGTATTTCATAGATATGAGTCAGGCAAGTTTGAGTTGCTAATTATAGATACATCTTATTGTTACTCTTTAATCATTGTAGCAGATTTATAATTCTCTTAATAGAGTGAACCTGATGTAGGGGCATTCTTGGGTCCTTGTTGAATCTACATGGTGGTGTGTTATTTGGCTGGTGTTACTCGATTATAGCTTTAACCGATGGTCTTGGTTATTGAGGAAGCTCGGTCACTGAAGGAACTCAGTGAAATTTCTAGTGCTCAATGGAACTGGTGCTCAGTAATGCCTATTTTTCTTGGTGTTTCTTAGCTTGGTCATTTGTTTCACTAGTGCTCAGTTGTTTCTCTAGCACTCGGTAGTTCTGGTTTACCGACTGGAGTTCTTGGTGATTTGGTTGGCCGACTTGGTGCATTTATTGTTGGTAGATGTTTCATTCTCCTATGTAGATCTTGAGGCCGATATGGAGAATTAAATAATTGTAAGGCTATTTGAGAGCCGACTTGTATTGCATTTAATATTTTTTTGTAGGAGTTAATTATGTCATCCAACTGACTTATGGCTGAAGATTAGTATTTAAGGAGTGTTTAGGTAGTTGTTAAGCAACATTTTTGGAGGACCAAATTAGTGAAGTTGTGGAAAAGATAGTGTAGACTTCGATCCTGCTAGATCTAAAAGATCATATTATTATTTGATAGTTTGTAATATCAGAGCTAGTGGTTTGCATACTTGGAGAAAAGGATATTGCTTGGAGGCTTGCGAGCTTAAGTTTAGATCTACCTTAGGGTTTCCATCAGTTGCTAATAGTTTTCAGAACTGGACTAGCTGATGTTGGATTGGATCTTGTTGATCTTGCAGAACTTTTCTTGAATGTAATTGGCCCTAACTTAGAAGGCCTTATAGCCAGGCATGTTAATGAAAATTTGATTTGAAACATATCTTGTTGTGTTGTTCCGCTATGTTGGTAATTAGCTGTATGGTTGGTCTGTCCTTAATTGGATCCACCATTACCTTGATCTACGTCAGGTGGTATCAGAGCGAAGGTTGATCTAGTGAAGGTTGATCTTGCAAAGTTGATCTTGTTGGTGAAGAGATCATATGATTTGAGTTGCAGATCCATGGCACTGAACTTGTGGAATCTTTCCCTAGTTGTTTGTGTGAGGTGGCAAGTTGCGATCTGAGTTGCAAACAATTTGGAGGTTGTCACAAGGTGGTTGGTGTAGGGTTTTTTGTAGAGGGTTTTCTTATCTTTAAGGACGCCTCCGAGAAGATTGGACCCTAGGGTGATTGTGGATCTCTGTGATACTGTGGAATCTAGGATTACAAAGAAGGTGAAATCTGATTTTAGATCTGAGATGGAACTAATCAAGAATGACATGATTGTTGAGATCACGAGAGCTATGACTGGTGTACCTCAGAATGTTGGTATTAAGGATGGTTATGAAGAAGTTGTTGAAGACTTTGAAGCTGTTGGATCTAGTGGTGATGACTGGAGAGACAGATCTGGTGAAGATAGAATTGATCAGTTACATAGATCTAGAGCTCGGTTAAGTAATAGTTACCGAATGGAAGTTTCTACTTTCTCTGGTACTTTGAAACTTGAGAATTTGATTGACTAGATTGGTGAACGTGAAGACTTCTTTGAGCTTGAAGAAATTAAAGAACCTCTTTGAGTAAGATTGGCATAGACTAAGTTGAAAGGATATGCTGCTCTTTGGTGGAAAGAATTACAAAGAGATAGAGAAGATGAAGATGAAATGAAGATCAATCGGTCGAGGTTGATGGTGACTAAATTGAAAGATAAGTTCATACCTATTGACTATGAGCTTGAATTGTTTAAGAAATTATAGAATTTGAAGCATAAAGATTTGACTATTGAGGATTATATCGAGGAGTTCTACAAACTTACTATTCAGTCTAGACATAGAGAACTTGGTAAGGAAAAGGTAGCTCGGTATGTGAATGGTTTGAGATTCAATATTTAGGATGAGCTTGGTATGTTGAAGATTGATTCTATTGAAGATGCTTATCAGTATGCTCTGAAGGTAGAAGATAAGTTGAGAAGGAAACAACATAGTAATCCCTGAGGGAAGGAAAAGATTGATCACTCGGTGAAGGATAAACTGACTGTTACAGAAGATGAACAGAAACCTGTAGAACCGAAGAAGAAGAAATGTAGGGTTATCTTTAAGGGTACTTTTTATAACTGTGGTGAGGAAGGACACCATTCTTTTGAGTGTACACAGAAGAAGCTTGGTGATTTATGAGCTGTTGTGGTAAATGAGAATGTTGAGAATGAACCTGAATTTGAGAACTTGCCGGTTCGACGGACATTGCTCGGTACAAAGGAGGAACCTTGTCAGAGGAGTAACTTGTTCAAAACTTGGTGCAAGTATAGAGGTAAACTTTGTGATGTTATTGTTGATAGTGGTATTACTGATAACCTTGTTGCTGAGGACATGGTCTAGGAACTTGGTTTGAAGAGAATGAAGCATCCTTATCCTTATAGGATTGGCTAGTTGCAAGATGATCATGCTCTGGAAGTGAGAGAATAGTGCTTTGTTGATGTTCAGATTGGCCAGTATAAGGATCTTGTGATATGTGATATTGTGGAGATGAATAGTTGTCATATATTTCACGGTAGACCCTAACAATATGATTGCAAAGCTATGTATGATTGTGTGAAGAATGTGTTTACTATTGAGAAGGATGACATGAAGCTTTCTCTGATGCCTTTGCTGGATACAACACTCAGTAGGAGAAGCCTGAGTATTGGTAGCCAAGTTGAGTTGGTGGATCCTAAAGGTATGGATGATCAGTATAGAGAACAGACATGTGTGTTGTCAAGGAAAGATTTTAAAAGACAGAGGAAACCGAAGTGGAAGAATATGCAAGCTGAAAAGTTGGAGGAATTGTATGTGAAGAAACAATTCAGGGTTTATGTGCTGAATCCCGAAAGATGTTCTTCCAACATATGAGAACATCTTTTCAAACTTGGGGTGTCTAATGCGGGGGCATTCTTGGGTCCTCGGTGAATCTGCATGGTGGTGTTTTATTTGGCCAGTGTTACTCGGTTGCAACTTTAACTGATGGTCTCAATTATTGATGAAGCTCGGTCGCTAGAGGAACTCGGTGAAACTTTTGGTGCTCGGTGGAATTGGTGCTCGGTAATACCTATGTTTCTTAGCTTGGTCAGTTGTTTCATTGGTGCTCAGTTGTTTCTCTAGCACTCGATAGTTCTAGTTTACCGACTGGAGTTCTTGGTGATGTGGTTGGCTGACTTGGTGCATTTATTATTGGTAGTTGTTGTTGCATTCTCCTATGTAGATCTTGAGGTCGACATGGAGAATTAAATAATTATAAGGCTATTTGAGAGCCGAATTGTATTGTATTTAATATTTTCTTATAGGAGTTAATTATGTCATCCATCTGACTTGTGGCTGAAGATTAGTATTTAAGGAGTGTTTAGGTAGTTGTTAAGTATCAGTTTTGGAGGACCAGATTAGTGAAGTTGTGGAAAAGATAGTGTAGACTTGGATCTTGTAAGATCTAGAAGATCAAATTATTATTTGATAGTTTGTAATAGCAGAGCTAGTGGTTTGCATACTTGGAGACAAGGATATTGCTTGGAGGCTTGCGAGCTCAAGTTCAGATCTGCCTTAGGGTTTCCATCAGTTGCTAATAGTTTTCAGAACTGGACTAGCTGATGTTGGATTGGATCTTGTTGATCTTGCAGAATTGTTCTTGAATGTAATTGGCCCTAACCTAGAAGGCCTTACAGTCGGGCATGTTAATGAAAATTTGATTTGAAACATATCTTGTTGTGTTATTCTGTTGTGTTGGTAATTAGCTACATGGTTGGTCTATCCTTAATTAGATCCACCATTACCTTGATCTGTGTCAGAACCTAACAGTTCTATTGTAAATATCCTAACCGAGTGCACACTTGACTGTATTGCTAAAATATTCTAACTGGGTAGATCTAGTTGATCTTATTATTACTCCTAATAGGGTAAGATCAACAGAAGTGATCACAATCTTGTAGCCTTAACCAACATACTTTGTTACTGCAGTAGTGAAGCTTTATGGGTGTCATCCCCACCGTATTTTTTACCTTCTAACAAGGGTTTCTACGATACCAAAACATTTGTGTTAAGTGTATGAAGTTTCATGAATGGTTTATTGTTTAGGTTACATGTATTTACATTTCAGTTATATTTGAATGTATGTTACATACAATGGATTCAGCGAGTTAATACTATCTATGCTTACAAAGTTTCAGTCTTGGAAAGTTTTAAAGTTACTGATTCACCCCTCCCCTCTCAGTATACACCTTTCCATAATCCCAACAATCGGTGTCAGAGCTAGTTCTCTTATTTATGAAGGTTTAATCACTGAAGAGAAAAGATCTAAGGATGGAAAGTTATAAGCTTGATAAGATGATTGAGAATCATAGAATACAGATGCAGATCTACATTGAACAATTCAAGGAAACCAAAGAAGAATTGAAAAAATTACTGATCAAAAGAAAGGATATGGCAATTCGGTATAATGAGACTGATTATCATGAAGAAGAGATATATTATCCATTTTAGGCATCTAGATCTGGATCTGGTAGCATATATGATGCATCTAAAGGAACCATATCAGATCTACCTGAAAAGAATCAACATCTTATTGAATAAGTGAAAGCACTGCAGATCGGTCAAGAGACACAAATGGTTAGAATGATTGATGTCATGAAAAATGCAAGGCAAACAAAACTAGAAATAAATTTGGCTATTGAAGATAGGAGGCAAATGACTGATAAGTTACAAGAGAAGGAATCTGAGATATTGAAACTCACTGATCATCACTTTGAAATCTCTAATCAAATGGTTGTCATAAGTCAGGAAGTTAATTGAGTAAATAGTGATCTTACAAGGAAATTGGAAGACATTGGTGAACTGAGAAAAGAAAATGAAAGATTGAAGAATGAGGTAAAGATTCAACAACATCATAATGAGACGATCAAGAAAGCTAAAGATAATACTAAAAGAATGGATGAATTTTTTAATAGTCAGAAAAGACTTGATAACACAACTGGTTTAGGCTATACCGAGCAAGGAGAATCATCAAGACAAGTTGAACAGAAGAATTCCTATGTCAATCCAAGACCAAAGAAGCTATCATGTTATCATTGTGGAAAATTGGGCCACACATCAAATATTTGCAGAAGAAAAGAAAAAGGTATTCCTCAATCCTCTCCTAAATTTAATGGTTATTGCTATAACTGTAATAAGTATGGACATCAAGCACATGAGTGTAGATCAAATAAAAATAGGACACTTAAGAAACCTTATATGGAGAAAAATTGTCACACTTGCAATATGCATGGACACATATCATAGGAATGCAAGACAAAGATGAAACCAACTGCTTCAAAGGCAATCTAGACAAGGACAAAGAAAGAGAATCCTTGATAAAGATGAAGAAATTATGGACACTGAAAGAACAAAATAAAACATATCAACTGAGAAGGCAAGGAAATGCATATACTTGGGATTACAACACTTGGGTTAATTGCACATCATGTGGCACGTATGTACATGTAGCAAAAAATTACATGAGAAAGAACTGGAGAGGAAGATCTCACAATTGGACAAGCACTGGTATGGAATGTCTACACTCTGACAAGGTCAGTCACTTGAGAAAATATTGTAGAGACTAAGCACCAGAGATAAATGGTGATACAAATGGCAATGCAATTGTAGAAATAATGAGGATAAGAAATCAAATGTGGAGAAAAGCTTCAAATAACAATGTTGGATCAAGCATTGCAGTTAGTGACACCTCATCCATTATATTAGGTGATATCACCACCTCCACCTATGTAATTAAGGTATGTATGGAACTGAGTTTTAATCAGTTATATCTTACAATTGTTCCTTATATAAAGTGAATAAACACTAAATCAACATGAAATGAGATGTATTATGGTACTATATGTTTAAAACTCTAAATGTGCACAATCGCTAAAAGCATGACTGAGTAAATGGTTTCTAGTCGGTGAATATTGGCAAGTAGTATCAACCGAGTAATATCTAAGTGTTAATTGAGCTAAAGTCTTTGAAGTGTTAACTGGGTGCAACTATGTTTACCAAGTTGTAGTAGGTAAAGCATTTAATACAAAATTTTGAGTGGGAAAATAAATTTTTGGTATAAATATGCGATGAAGTTAGTCATTTCATCACACAGTGATCGCAAGAAAAACCAGAGCGATTTGAGTGAATTTGAGGTAAGAATTTTTAGATAATTTGACAGATATTTAAGGAGATCTAAAGAAAGTTTATCACAACCGCAAGTAAGTTCCTCAGCCGCTGAGTTATTTTACTAAATAATCGTGAAGCCCTATATTTGAGATACAATGGCGTCTTCATCTAAGGTTATGAAATCAAAGTATGAGAGTGACAAGAATGTCACATTGATTGAGTCTGCAACTTATGATGAACCAAAATACAAGTTGCACCCTGAAATAGCCTCATAGATTGATCAAATGGGCATGTTTTCCAATATACTGCCTAGGGTTTTGTTGGTACAAGATATTCACACATACATCCATTGCAAGATTAGTGAAATTGGAGATTTTGATCTTTAATCCACTTACCAGGAGCTGAGTGAGAATAGAAAGCTCAAGGATGAGCACAAACACCTAGAGATGAAGGGATTAATGAATGCCCTATATTTCCTAAGAGAGTTTAAGACATAATGGATTAGGCTTGTTCTTAGCCAAGTTCATGAAGGTAAATTATGGTTGGATGAACCAGTTAAAATAACAAAGGATATCATACATGTGGTCACCGGTTACCCTACTACCAATAAAGATAAGGCCATAAGGAGTACACTAAGGATTGAGACCAATAAGCTTACAGGAGCATAATGGGATAGAAGAGGTATGAGAGTTAACACAATCATTGATCCAGAGACAAGGTTTGGAGCCTATGTTAGCAGTTACAAGATATTTCAATTGAGTAGGCCAAAAAGTGTACCTTGTGGATTCGTAGACATAGCTTATAAGATTTTTAAGAAGGTTTTTCAATTTGACCTTGCTGAGCTTCGACTGAAACAACTGGAGGAAAACATGAGAGTCATTTGGGCAATGAAGACAAACACATGTAAGTTTGGTTCTGTACTAGTCTATACATTTTTCTACTTGTGAAACTTCTTTCCATTGTTATAATGTAGATAAATGAATTTATTCATAATCTAGGTCAGAATTTTGTTACTTTTATGGATAATTACTTTGGTCAATTCAAGGATAGAATGCATAAAAGAAGTAGGATACCAAGTCAGCTGGTAGATAAACACAAAGAAGATATTTATTTCTTAGTGGAAACTGACACCACTCTGATCAAGGCACTTAAACCAAGGACTACTTGGTTACCCCCAATGGGCTATGAATTGGATATTGACTGAGCTTTTAGGTCAATTAAGGCACTTTTAGCTGAGCCCAAAGATCCAAAAGCTACTAGGTTTGGAACATATGAAGAGGCTAAGTTAAGAATAAAGATGGATCTAGTCGGAGTGAAAGGTAGTAGAAAATCCAAAAGATGATGGACACACTAGTGAAACAATTTGGAGATGATGAAGCAGAAGAAGAAGAATCAACAACTAATCTAGTTGAAGAAGCAACTGAGGAACAACTATTAATTGGTAATAGTGAACATGAGGAGGATACCGAGTCAGATAAAGATATTCAAGTTGCACCAATAAAGGCCATAGGAAAAAGGAAACAAGAAGAAACACCAATAAGAGTAAGGACAAGATCCTCAACAGCTGCTTCTCCACCCTTGAAGAAAGGAATTACAAAAATAACAAGGCCAACTCCCACTAAAACATATCAGAAGAAGAAGAGAGGTGTCCAAGTCACCATTGAGAAACCTAAAAAGAGGAGAAGGCTAATAAGAGCAAAGGATGATATTAATGAAGATGATGGAGAAGATGATCAAGGAAAATTCAAGGCTGTAGTAAATAAAAGTCATTTGGTAGATGAGTTAGAATATAATATAAAGGAGATAGGGAGTCTAACTCACCTTAAGTTAAAATTGGTATGTATATATGACCACTGAGAATTAGGAGACAATAGAGGAAGCTATCATTCAAATGATGATAAAGTTTAAAAGAGTACCTATTGAGTTTTCAAGGTATGTTCCTAAGGAATTATATGATAAAGTGTCAGCAAGATGGACATATGCCCTGCACATAGAGAAGAAAATGAGGGAACACTAATTGATTTTGGCAATACCTACCTTATCTATTACTGAGGTAGAAGAATTGATGAAGCAATACTCTAAACAGTTTTTGATGGAAGGTAGAGCACTAAGTATTTTGGCAGGCGACCTTGAGGCAGTTGATGAAAATAACAAGCTTCTATGGGATAAGATTTTGGAATCAAGGACAGACACTGATCAACTTTCACTGGCTATCATTCCCGAGAAGAAGGACAAAAGAACATGAAAAGGAGTTCACTCAGATGATGCAGATATAGCCACCAAGGAACTGATACATATATCTGATACAGAGATAGCAGATGACACCTATGTCGTGGACTTCTACCCAACCAGATATACTAAAGAGTATAAATAGGATGCTCCTAAATAGCTAGTAACCACTGGGATAGATGATATTTTGATTGAGGATATCACACATGGAGATCTTGGTGATGATGAAGACATCAACACTATTGCAGATAACACTAAGTAGAATCCACCTAGTGAGGCAACAATAATTGATATACTGGGTGACTTACCTATATTAGTTAAAGTAATTGAGATTTCTACAAAAAGGAACCCAAAGGTTCTGCACCTGAGCAACAAAAGGATAGAATTGAGTGACAGGGTACAAAAAAGTAGAAAGATATAAATGAGCTTGAGAATAAAGAGGCCGAAAGCAAAGAACCAAAAAACAATACACTTGTAGAGTTGGCTACAAAAAACACTAAAAAAGATGCCTAAGGACAAGCCACTGAGACACCAGTCACCAGGCAAGAAAAGGAAGACAGTGTGTCTACCAAGCCAGAAAAGATAAATCCAGAGACCAAATCTCTAGTGCCTTATGAAAAATCCCCCACACCAGAGAAAAATAAAAAGAAGAAACATGGTAAGGGTCATGTCACACTTGCATAGACTATTGAAATTCCTAAATGTGACCCTAGGACTCTAGACCCTGAAGCCTTAAGAAGATATGGTGAATTGTGCACAAGGAAGACTGCACAGACAAAGTTAAGGAGAGTAAAAATAAAAAGGTTTTAGAGAAAGTTAGAGACATTTTGATGCAAGTAGTCCCTGACATCAATGTTGATGAGGCAACTCCCATCATTGATCAACTTGCCACTCTAACTGGACACATCAATGCCCCTGATGTAGATGCAAAAAAGAGAATGGAAGAATAGGAAGAGGCAAACAAATAAAGATAGTAGAGAAAATAAGCCAAGAAGTGGCAATCAATAAGGTCAAGCTATCATAGGTCATTACCAAGCTTGAAACCATTATTCAATAGATAATAACAATTTTGTATAAGTTATGCACAGTAGATGACTTCACTATCGAGCTTAGTGAAAAGATAAAGAAGCTTGATGAAGAGATACAGGTCAATGAAAATAATTCATTAACTGAGCCAAATTCATTCCATAAGCACTTTTCAAAAGTTCAAGAACTTCAATGGTTAAGAATTGATTTGAGGAAGCAAGATGATACAATCAGACACCAACTTACCGAGCTTCAGGTTGAGCTCCTTCCCCATCTTAAGATAATGGAGAGACATGTGATTAAGGAAAAGGGCTTAGTTGCCACCCCAGAAATATCAGTATTAGAAAACATTTTTGACATGCATGCATAGGTTGGTTTAGAGGACATTGCTCTTGAGAACCTTAAGGAGGAATGGGAAAACCTCTTGTCTAAACTGAAGAAAATCCATCAGAATATTTTTTTGATAAGTTGTAAGTACATTATTTTTGGAATTAATTTTTAAAAGGGGGAAATTATATATATATATATATATATATATATATATATATATATATATATATATATATATATATATATATATATATATATATATATATATATATATATATATATATATATATATATATATATATATATATATATATATATATATATATATATATATATATATATATATATATATATATATATATATATATATATATATATGCTTGTATGTACTTCACACTAAGAGCATGTACAAAGGGGGAGTTCACATGAGTTCACAATATATGATCCATATTTTTGATAAGTACAAATTTTTGCAGTCAGTACATATACATAAAGTTTTGATACTAATGCCAAAGGGGGATAATGTTACTCCTATTTGATAATTAATGGTTTTTATTAGCATAATTCAGTCATTTAGTCAGTAAAGGAGATGAAACAGGACATTCAATCAATACATAAAGCCTATACACTGAGCAGGACACAAGGCAGATACCTAAGTTAACCAAGTACATTTTTGACCAAACATTCTTACTGAGTTAGATGATCACCGAGTACCGAGCACTATGGTCACCAAGCATACATATGAACCGAGCACCTGTTAATTATTGAGAGATGAATGCAGTGAATACCGAGTAAAATAGGAAATGACATAGCAGTTTGGAATGGCATAAACATCAAGGAAAACGGTTTGCACCGATCAAAAAATGGATTACCAAGATCGAGATAGAATTAAATATGGATGTAATCATTTAATTATTGACGATTCCTATGTATTGTAAGATCTAGGTTATTTATTCTCACCGTTGTTCTTAGGTTTTCTAAGATATTCTAAAACCCTAATTAGGTCAATTTAGTTTGATATAAAATTTGTAAAGATGTCATTATGATATTGTATCATCAAGGAGTAGCCGCACTTAGGACATCAAAAGATCATACAGGTTTTTGACATAAGGATTTGATAGAAGCATTCAACTTTTCAGAACAAACATAAGGCTACCGAGTAGTACAGAAGGTCATACACATCACATTTGAGGTGATATCTTTATAGTATTTCATATATCTGAATCAGACAAGTTTGAGTTTCTAATTGCAGATACATCTTACTGTTTATCTTTAATCATTGTATAAGATTTCTAAATCTCTCAATAGAGTGAACCTAACAGTTCTATTGTAAATCTCCTAATCGAGTGCACACTTGACTGTGTTGCTAAAAGCCTCTAACCAGGTAGATATAGTTGATCTTATTGTTACTCCTAACAGGGTAAGATCACCAGAAGTGATCACAATCTTGTAGCCTTAACTGGCATACTTTGTTATTGTAGTAGTGAAGCTTTTTGGATGTCATCCCCACTGTAGTTTTTACCTTCTAAAAAGGGTTTATGTGATACAAAAACATTTATTTTAAGTGCATGAAGCTTCATGAATGGTTTACTATTTAGGTTATATGTATTAAATGCATTTTAGTTATATTTGAATGTATGTTACATACAATGGATTCAATCAGTTAATAATATCTATGCTTACAAAGTTTTAGTCTTGAAAAGTTTTAAAGGTACTGATTCACCCCTCCCCTCTCAGTATACACCTTTCCATAATCACAATAGTCCTAGTATTGGTATGTAACATAATCAAATATCATCTTTTACATTTCTTCAAGATTTCTATGAAATTATTTGTTTAAGTACTTTAACATGGATTCCTCTCATAGAGATGCTTCCCATTCTCCCCCATATCATGAGAATTCTACCCCTTCACCATAATTTTTTTCATCGCAACCAGCACTACAACCTAGTGTTGACCTTATTTTCCCTGCTCAATCTTCTAAACATACCACAATATTGGCAATCTAAGAGTTAGAGAACTCTTTGACAGTGTAGACAAATTTGTCTTTGAATTTGCAAGCCTAGGCCTAACTTTTGATTATGTTCATAATTCATATTCAGGCCTAAAGAATGAGGGATATGCATTTATTGAACTCCTTATGATCAATTGGTTCAAAGAGTTTGAAATCAAGGAGAAGTGGCAATTTGATATACAAATACATGAGATGGTATATGAGGTATACCATATATGTATAGAGGCTCAAAAAAATTACCATGAGGATATGGCTCACTAGGCCTTTCTCCAAGAGCAAGGGAAGGAAATAAAATAGAGGCATTTTGATGAGGATATTGAAAGAAGATTAGTTGTAGAGATAGATAAAGAAATGAAGCTCAAGCTTTCTCAATTCCAAACATCTGAGGCTCCTAGGTGTAAGTTTTCTAACTTCAAATAAGACAAGCGCAATATCTTGCAAGAATCTACACAAAAAGAAGCCCCTCCTCCCAAAGTTTCTATTTCAAGCTTCAAAGGTAAATCCGCCACCCTTTTATGTTACACTAGTTATTGGTGATTTCTTAGTTCATAATTGCATGATAGACTCAAGATCTATTAGCTCTGTGATGCCTAAGAAGTTGGTTGATAAGTTAGGTTTGGTTTATGAACCTTTGGAAAAGGGTGTAGTACATTTGGATGGGTCATCTATTAATAATTTTAGGGTGATTAAGAATCTGAGTTTAACATTGCATCCATGCCCAAATTCCTCAATTCCTCAAGATATATATGTAATTAATTTTCCACCATGTTTTTCAATATGGCTTAGTAGAGATTTTATAGCCAAGATGGGAGGTTATTTATTATCAGATTGGTCACATTTGTTCTTTAGAATGAGATATATGTTACTAGAGTAACTTTACAATTAGAGTCATTAGCCAAGGACTATATTGAACTGTACATACCTAGTGTAATAAATGCTAATTTAGTTTTCCAGGAAGGAGATTAGCTTGGTTTATATCCAAGAAACCTAGTAGAAGGTCTACCAAACATTGTTTTAGATAAATGCACTATCAGAAATAGTGAGGAACAACCATGCAATCATATGTAAGTAGTTAGTCTTGATAATTATAGAATGCATGAACAAAATGTAATTCCTTGTTACTATAACTCATGGTGATGATGATGAAGACCGACAAAGATCAAAAGAATGCAAGAAAGTAGAAATGTTAGATCAGTTATTGTCTTGTCATTGATGTCAAGCAATTGATTTTTGGTTTATATTGTCTTGCCATATCCTTGGGTATATGATATAAGTTGAATACGTTAAGAAGATGAAGAAATGAGATGTTGTGAAGTTGAAGAACTTGATTGGGAAATTGATACAGATGAGACAATGGTAAGGTTGTGTTGATATAATTGTATTCTACCTAACATATGATTATATCAAGTCAATAAAGTATGGTAATGAAGATTTGTCAAGTCGATAAGCAAAAGAGTCTTGGTTACCGAGAAAGAAAAGTCACTCAGTAAAGGCAAAGGAACTCAAGACACTGAGCATAAAAGTTTTAGGCATCGAGTGAAGTTAACCAAAATATAGAGTTATCCATCAAGAAAGGAACAATAGTTAAATACAAGGATTGGAATGACATTTAATGATTAGTTATGATGAGATGGATGATCATGATGACATGGAAAGTTAGTTAGAGAGATGTACGATCAGAAAAATTCAAGGTGATGATCTATGGCAAACCTAAATGGTTAAAATAGAAGGAACAAGTTTCAAGAAATTTCAAGTCCTTAGGTGAAAATAAAACTTGTTACTTAGATCCACATTCAAGGTATAATGAATTGAACAGTTAAGATTGATCAAAGGAAAATGTAATAGAGGAAATCAAGCGGAAAATTTTTTCTATATAAAGGATGGATTTGTATGAGAAAATAACTAACAAATTGATGAGTTGAAGAGTCTCCGGATGAAGCAGTGAAGAAGGAATAGACATATTCTGAGTCAGAAAGAAGGATCTGATGAAGTGTTGAAGCCAATGGAAAGTGAAGATAGAAGAGCATATAAAGGATATGGTTATGAAAAGATAGTTGTGAATCTATAGGTTAAACTACTTACTACTTCTTATTAGCATTTGTAATAGATAAATATCTTAACATAGCAGACTTAACAATATTATTGTAAAATCCTTGAAAAAGGTAACATTTTAAAGAGTGTTCAAAGTCCTCTAATAAGGCCACTCCTAACAAGGTGAAGATCCTAAAAGATCTGAGGTAAATCTCTTGACCGAGTCACACCTAATAGTGTGTATTGTAATCTTTAACTGGATTGGCTCTTAACCAGGTGTACTTCAAAAGAGTATTTTCTTAGTGGGTGAAAATTCCCACATTGGTGTTTCTCAAAGATGGGTTTCCATGTTAAATAATGGTGTTACATGTGATGAATGGTTTATGTGATTGATTTATTGATTGATAAAGTTTATTTATTATTGTTGGTAAATAGTGAATTGTGTTTAACCGAGCTAACACTGAGTTAATCAGAGAAAAGATTTTTAGGTATTTGGAATCAAGGATTACTGATTCACCCCCCTCTCTATAATCCAAAAATTGGTATTAGAGCTAAGTACTCTGAAGAGATAAGTTTGAAAGACTTGAGTAAAACATATGAAGATGTATAGGAGAGAAGTACCTAAGTTGAACAAGGAAAGTTTCTCAACATGGCAAAGCAGGATGAGATTGTATCTATTTGGGATTGGAGAATATACACTAAATCTTTTGGATAATGATTATACTCCACCACCTCCTAGACCCATGATAGTTGATCAGATGAGAGAAAATTAGGAACACAACTTGTTAATGATTGAGATTGCTTCTTCCCCGACTAATGTTGAATTCAATGATTTTAAGGACCGTGTTAACTCAAGAGAGATGTGGGACATGCTTACACTTATATATGGAGGAGATCAAAATGTACAAAAGGATAAGGTTGATAGTCTTAGAGGAAAGTATGATGAAATGAGGATGAAGGATGAAGAGAGCATTACTCAATATAGTTTCAGAATCAAGGAAGTTGTGAGTGCCATCTGATGAGACAATTTATTGTTTCTATTTTGTTATAATCTTCATACTTTGTTGACACTCTTTATGCTCTGATAGACATTTCTAAAACATTTATGAACTTATACCTATGTGAACTTATGATAAGTACAACTAGAGCCATAAAGTCTATGGGTAGCTAGAATGACATGTTTTGCTAACTATTATAAATATAATGCAGTACTTCATATAGTTATTTTAATTTGTGTTCTAACATTTGAGTAGGAGTTCAAATGTTGACTTGCATATGTATACTGAATGTTACTAACCTTTCAGGTAAACAAGGAGCAATACAAGAGTGGTGCAACCGCATTAAAGAAAGGAGCATTAGAGGACCAGCCATGGCAGAAGAAGCTAGCATGATTCCTAGGATTATGTTGTGCCTAGAAAGGAGCTATTGTTCTAGAGGATATAGGAAATAAGTTCTGCTATATTTCCTTAGAGTTGTTATTATGTTATATGCAATAATTGTAATATGTCGTGGTTGTTTTATCTCCTCCTTATTTGGCAAGATTTAATCAGACTTTTCTGTTATGTTTTCAATAAGTGTCAATCCTCTATATAAAGGGATTTAACTGATTTAGATAGGTTATGAGAAATCTTAAAATGTTGCGTTCATTGTAACAGAGTTACTCTTTTTGATTCTTCATTGTTTAGTTATTATGTAATTAGTTAAGGATAATATAATAGAAGAGTGATTTTGAAGTATTTTCTGTGTTAGTAGTTAGCAGAAGCCAACCAAGGGGGCCCACTTGGGAGGTGGATTAGATTAAGATAGAGTAGATTTTCTTCCTACATTTTCTGTGCTTTCAAGTAGAGTCACTATTTATTCTTGCAACATTACTACTGTGAATGTTCCTGCAGCACTTGCAGAGATAGACATAGTGAATGTTTTGTGTTGTTAGATAGGCTTAGAATAAGTTCACAAGCTTTCTGAAATAATTTTATTAAGTAGCCAAGTGTGTTTACTTTCCTACAACAATAGCATATGTTTCTTTCATGCATTTTATCTTCTTGCAGCATAGGTAGTATGACTCTTAGAGGAACTTAGTGCACAAACTGTGTTGTCCCATTTCAAGTCTACATCCCTAGGTTGACGATCTAAATGCATTTCATGATGGAGAAAGTAATCCTTAGTATGAATACATCAATCCTAAGAGAGAAAATGGTATGATTATCATTACCTATTGTGAGACTGTTCATTTTTTACGCCGCTACCGGGATGGTGTCAAACTAGGAACCTTAATGAGTCATTTATTTTTCAGACTAGTTTCCTATTTTTAGTCAATACAGAGTAGTTGTGAGCTTGCTTCACAAGTTCACCAACTTACTTGCATGCATCGAAGAAGTTGAGATGTTCATGGCATATTTCTTCCAAAAGAACCTGTTAAGCTGAAAGAAGAATTTGAAGAACTTGAGTTACCATTTCTTGACGCAATTCCTGAGTTTGTTGCATCATCTTCAACAGAAGGAGATACTCATGATCCATTTGACCTTCATCCTTTTGCAGAAATATTAGCCATTTTTCTCAATAATTCCAATCCAGAACCACCTGTTGACCATAACCTCTTAGTTAATAATACTCTCGAGCCACAATTTCATTATCCAACACCTCCAGTAATGGCAACTCCTACATTTCCATTTTCTATTCCAAGCCTTATCAACAATCCTAATCTCAAGAATATACCTACTTCAGCCCTTCCAAAGTTCTATGGCCTTATCACAGAGGATCCTGACACCTTTTTGTTTGAATTTGATACTGTAAGAATTTTCAAATAGAAAATATTGAACCAAGGATCTAGAGGTTGAAGAAAAGCACAAGAGAGAAAATATGAATGCAAGGATGGATTGAATAGATCCAATGAATTCACCTTGAATGATTTATTGATGAATCAATGTTATCAATGTTCATGTAAAATGATTACATAATAGGCCTCCTCATATAGGAAAGGCAATAAGAGACAATGATAGGGAGCTAATAAGCTATCACCTATGCTAGGTGTAATCACATGTCCACCAAATGTGGATCATCCTCCATTATGCAATAAAGTATGTGCAATGGATTAGGATGATAATGTGATAAGAGCACGAAAGGTGGATCTCACACACAATGAGGTATGTGAAGACAACTATCACACCAAAAGTGGAATTTCTCCTACACCATGTGCTTAATAGATGTGCACACTCCTAGGTGTCTCAATCAAAAACTACTATGCAATGCATTAACCTATGTAAGATTAAGTAAAGTGTAATTAGGAATAATTAATTACACCAACACCCCCCCTTAAGTGCAACTTAGGAGAATGCACTTAAACTCACAATGCAAGATGGGTCCCGGTAACTAGGCCATGTTAGGTAACCATGTACAAAATGCAATACATGAAATGCAAAACTCTCATAAAGTGGAGAAAGAGGGAAAACCTCATGGGAAAAACCCTCCCCCAAAAAGAGAGAAGAAAACAAGATGCATGGATGGATGGAGTGCTCAAGACCCCCCAAGAACTACATACATCATGTATATACAAAGAATTATCCCCCCATAAGAAGGATAGTTGGAGACATGATATCCCCCCCATAATGTAGAAGCTCCCATGTTGATGAAGAGTACCCGCAAACAATAGATCAACCAATGCTTACAAGAAACATGTCTCCCCTTAGGAAGAAATAGATACATCAACTGATGAAGAAGCCAATCCTTGTGCAAATGGAAGGAAGAAGAAGATGTAGGTCTCCATGAAGGAATCTCTGAAGACTGATTAGGAATCTCCAAGCTCAAGGAATCTATCACTTCATGTGACAAATCAAGTGAAGAAGGATAAGAATCAAGTACACCAATCTCCAAAGAAGGTGAAGAAGTGTCCCCATCTATGATGAAACTATCATCAAGGGAAAGAGAAACTCCCTCATGTATGTCTTCCAAATCTGCATCATGAGAATCAACAAGTGCTAAAGATGCATCCAAGTAGTCATCACACTCTGCAAGATCTGAAACACTATGATTACCATGCTGAATTGTAGAGCCCATGTCTGAAGAAGCAGGAAGTGGAGGAGTAGGAAGATCAACACTTGTCTCAACAACAAAATGATTCAAGTGCCCAAAGTTCTCCTCATAATTATCCCTTGGCAAAGGGATGGGTACATCATGAATATCATCATCATTATCAACAAAATTGGAAAAAGAATACAAGCGGGATGTATGATCAATAACTCCCATAGCTATGACATCTCTAGTCTCCATGTCCCTAATGTAGACATAATCAGGAGTGAACTCAACAATTTTACCTTGTGCCCCATGTGTGATTTGGTAAATAGAAAGGAGATTAGTGGTCAAGGATGGTACATAAAGAACATCATTAAATGTCCCCTCTCTCATAGGAATAGAACCTTTCCCACAAACTCTCATGAATGTGTTGTTACCCATCAAAGTATTAGGACAATTACAAGGCTCAATAGAAGAAAACATATCCATAGAAGATACCATATGATGCGATGCACTTGAATCAAGAAGCCATTTACCTTGCTCAGGATGTGTGGAAGCCATGAGTGCTTGTCCTTTACCTTTATCTTTGGATGATGATGAAGATGTAGAAGCTGCCAAATGTGTAGAAGAAGGAGCAGACACTGATGAGGGAAACTTAATGTTGTGTTTCTAAATAATGTGAGTTAGCTCATCAATCTTCTTTTGAAAACACTTATGCTTATCATGTCCTAACTTTTGACAATATGCACATTTATCTCTCTTTCTTCTAGATGATTCCTCTCTTGAAGAGGACTTGGATTCAGTACTTTTTTGTGAAGAAGATTCATTACCTTTGTCATGAGGCTTAGGATCCTTATTGTGTTTCTTTCCTTTTCCATTAGAAGCCTTTGATGTAGACTCACTTGCAATCAATGCTTGATGTGTGGAAGGCTTCAACTGACCCATGTGTGCTAACTTTGTTTGTTCCCTTGTGAGCTGCGCTGCAAATTCATCAAGAGAGGGCAATTTGTATGCACTACCAAGAGCATCCATAGTAGCATAGAATGTAGAAACAAAGATAGAATAATCAAGACCAAGCTTGGAAAGAATAGAAAAGATCAATTGTTCATCCCCTTTAACAATGCCACATGAAGAAAGCTCTAATCTAATAGTATTGAACTTAGAGAAAAAATCTTGAATATTGTCAAAATCACTAGGGTTAAGACTGATGAGATCATTCTCTAATCTAAATTTCCTCATCCTATCAGGTTTATCAAAGAGTCCTTCCAATGTGACCCAAGCATCATGAGGATGTGTGCAAGATGTAATATGAAAGAGCAAGTCGCGAGAGATGGATGACCTAAGAGAGCCAAGTGCTTTATCCCTTTGATCAAACCATTTTTACCTTTCTACAACACTTGTTTGAGGTTCTTGATCCTGCCCAAGCGTCATTCTAAGCAATCCAAGACTCAACAAATGATCACTTAAAGAAACTTTCCATTCATGGTAGTTATATGGAGTGAGGATTTTAACCTTTGAATTATCCATATTAACATCAAATAATGATTGATAACTATTGATAACTCCTTCAAATGACTGATGCAAATCAGAAAACTGAAATCCAAAGATTAACCAAGTGCAAATATAGCCCCAAAATGACATATTTTTGAAAGTAATATGTCTACCCAAAATCACTCAAATCTGATTGAAGATCTAGAAAGTAGATAAAAAATCATGCACTTTCAAAAAAAATTTCACCTCAAAATGTTACCGTATGTGCCCAAACGAAGCCCCGGAAGTTGTAGAAATCAGGAACAGACAGGAAAAATCAACAAAATCTGCAATTTCTGACAAATCAGGCCACCAAAATGTAAAATCAACACCACCACTGGAAATTTCAGGAAATTCTACCCAATTTCAAAAAAAATTGCACCCGATTTGGAGCCCGGATGACCAAGTTATGGCCTCTCAAAGTTGGACTGTCAAACCAAAAATGCAAATGGTGAAGGCTGGGAATTTTCCAAATCTTGATGACATCAACATTTCATAGGGTTAAATTTGATGGTCATACGACCGTAAAAAAAACCCAATTTTCCCTTTGTGTGACAGCTGGATTGCCACCAAATTTAAGATATGAAAAAGTGTGACGTTAGCAAAAATGGCAGCCTCCCTAGTGACATGGCGTAGGTGTGTACTTGTCATACTGTATGACATAGCTGACATGGTGTGTCATAGGTAGCGATGTGGCAGGTGACAAGGTGCCTATTGTACTGCTGCGTGGCATTAATCGGGCTGCCGCGTGGCGGTCTGCTGTGCACTACGTGGCGGTCCATTGGCTACCACGTGGTGGAGGGTGACTGTGTGCGCTGGTCGCTAACTGGGCAGTTTGACTATGCTGCTGGCATGGCACCCTGTTGGCCTTAGCGTGTGTTGAGGTGGTGGCTGGGAGCGCCGCGTGGCTGAGTGGGTGGAAGGCAGAGTAGCGGCCGACGGTGGAGAGCTTCGCCGACAAAGGTGGAGAGATTTGGCCACTTCAGTCACTGTTTGACGGGCGGCTGAGGGGCGGGGCAATTTTCATCCATGGAGGCTGCATTGCGGAGCTCGAAGGTGGGCATAGTGGGAGAAGCTACGGTGGAGTGTAGTGGGAGATGTCGCGGTGGAGGGGCTGTGGCCAGCGGTGGGGTGGCAATTGTCCGACGGTGGCGCGGTGTTGCTGGGCGGATGGGCGGTGGCCGTAGGGTGGGGATGTGGGATTTTAATCCCACATTGCCCATGGGACTCCCTTTTGCATTCTTTAATAATGCAAATTCCCCAAACTTAAACAAAAAGAAAGGGTACGGTCAAGTGTGTGCTGATGCCGACCTTGATGTGAGGTGATGTCACTCTGCTGTGCGCAGAGACAGAGAATATTCTCTGTCACAGCTATGATATAGGGCACGTACCAGGCCTAATTTTTCTTTGTAGAAAATAAATTAAAAAAATTCTGAGAAAAATAGAATTAAAAAAATAAATTTTTTTTTTACAAAATCGTACCGCAAAGGTGCAGATCGAGTCGTATGGTCCGATTTGCAAAATTTTTTTGCCTTGATTTGGACTTTCACTGGATATGGGCAAGTTTATAGTTGATTTTAACCAAAACAGCCTCTCGGATGCAATGGTGATGTCAGATCTGCTCCAAGACGCCTCTATCGCACACTGGTTGCTAGATCTAAGATTTGGACCTTCAAAGCTTACATCAAGCTCTCTTCAAATCAACTGATCTAAAACACTCCAATGGCTCTGATACCATGTAATAATTTGTAAATAGAAAATATTGAACCAAGGATCTAGAGGTTGAAGAAAAGCACAAGAGAGAAAATATGAATGCAAGGATGGATTGAATAGATCCAATGAATTCACCTTTAATGATTGATTGATGAATCAATGTTATCAATGTTCATGTAAAATGATTACATAATAGGCCTCCTTATATAGGAAAGGTAATAAGAGACAATGATAGGGAGCTAATAAGCTATCACCTATGATAGGTGTAATCACATGTCCACCAAATGTGGATCATCCTCCATTATCCAGTAAAGTATGTGCAATGGATTAGGATGATAATGTGATAAGAGCATGAAAGGTGGATCTCACACACAATGAGGTATGTGAAGACAACCAAAAGTGGAATTTCTCCTACACCATGTGCTTAATAGATGTGCACACTCCTAGGTGTCTTAATCACAAACTACTATGAAATGCATTAACCTAAGTAAGATTAAGTAAAGTGTAATTAGGAATAATTAATTACACCAACAGATACATTATGCCAGAGTTTGACTATAATACTGACATTCATAAGCTTAAGCTTTTTCTAGCAACACTAAAGGAGTCAGCTCTCAGATGGTTCATGGGCTTATGAGAAAATGTAGTAGCTGATTGGGCAGGGATGAGAGATTTATTTCTAAGGAAGTATAAGGAATACTGCAAGGGAGGTGATTCAAAAGGAGATGACATGTTTCAAATGTCACAAAGGAAAGATGAGACATTGGAGGACTACATATCACGCTTCTTATATAACTTGCAAAAGAACCCTCAACATGCAATGCAGGAGATTCACAGAAGCTGATTTTTCTTACAGGAGTGAATGATAACTGCCTGGAAGCATTGGACCTCATGTCTAGAGGAGATATATCTCAGTCTTCCTGGGATGACCTTCCGAAGATTTGTCTGAACTATTCCAAAGCAGCAGTGAAGAAAGGAAGGGGATTTCATCCAACACTGGCCAAAGGAAGTGGCTCTGGTATTTCAAAGATGGAGATTTCAAACCTGTTGTTAGACTTTAAGAAAAAAATCATTAATGATGTCACTACACACCTGGACACAATGACTGCCAAGAAGAATCATGCAGATGTGGAGGCACAACTAGTTGAATATTGTCCTCATTGCCGCAAACAAAAGAAGGATTGTTAGTGCAAGTTGGTCACAAACTTGGAGAATCAACATCTTCCAACTGAATGCTTAAAGATAGAAGGAGAGGATGAGCAAGTATTCTTTGTTGATCAGTGTTGGCCATGGGCCACGAGATGAGGTATGCCTCAAGACCCATTAAAAATTTCAAATCCTTATAATATTCAATGGTAAAACTGGAATGTCCAAAGTCCTCCATAGTATAATCAACCCACTTGGAATAATGTCTAGCCAAATAGTCAACAGAATCAATGGTATCCTCCACAAAAACCCCAATGACCATAATTTCCAAACCAATGGCAAAAACCTCAAGGGAATTGGTAGCCCACTAACCAGTGGAGAGGACCTCGGTAGTGGCCTAACCTGTATCATGGATATTCACCTTTGCCATCTCCAACAAACACACCTACAATAATGCCACCGCCTCCAAACATAAGTCCTCAAAAGCAGACGCAGTTACTTGCTTAGTCTCAACTGAATCCCAATAGTCAACAACCACAACAACAAATATATGCTACTGATGCTCAGCAGTACCCCGCCTATGCACTTAACATAGCTGATATATAGTTAAGATTAGGTACTACCTTGCCTGCACCTGAACCACCTCTTATTACCGAAGTGCCAAAAACTCCTGCAGCATTAGTACCAATTCCAGAGAATGCTTTGCCAAATACTGTTGCCCCAGCTAATGTTTCCAATTCAGCTAATGTTCATGTTGGCAAGTTGACTATACTATTGTATATGACTAAATATAGTGTTTTCATTATGGCAACAAAGCCATATATTGTTTTGGAGTCAACGCACATTATCAGAAGATCAAAATTTGGCTACATACAGAAGACTAGACAGTTAGCAGAGTACCAGAAGGTCAGAGCATCAACACATGTGTATGAATAATTTATGGTATGCGCCCTTGAAGATGAGATGGTAAGAGTATATTCATGCTAAGTCTAAGAGCGCATGATCAAAAGATATAGTATGACAAAGATACAGACAGTTGAAGTTACACAGACAACGAATGCCAGAACATAACAAAGTATGCAACCAACTGGTAGTATTTTGTTTAGCGGTTATAATATTATTTTGTAAAGGCTATGCACCTATTGTAATTAAGTTTTAGACATGTAATTATGTTTGTTTGTAAAAATGCTTGATCCAATTCACTTGGAAGCATTGTATGTAATCAGTTATAGGCCGACCTAGTTAATTGTTTTGATGAGCGCATATAAATATGAGATGCACCCTTTGTAATAAGAATGAAAGTTGATATAGAGATAAGATAGTAGAGATGAAGTGTGCAAAGAGTAGTTAGAATGCATTATAGCTTTGCAAGAGGTCAAAGCATCAGTGCATCAAAGGAACTGATCAGACAAGCAGTATCACAGCACCAGTTCATCCAACAAATATAGTGTGTATTTGAGATTAGAAGGTTGTAGCCTTCACCACTTGAGAAGTGAGCTCTAGGAAAGTGTGTCCACGCCCCTTAAAGGGTTATTTTAAAAGACTCCTAATAGGGTCCAACCCTTGACAAGGTCACTGTACTAAAAGTATTGTAAAGAACAACTCCTAACAGGGTTGCAGATCTTCTAACAAGGATCATAAGACACTAGTGCAGTTATTAGTGGGTGTCAATTCCCACCAGGGTTTTTACCTATTTGGGTTTCCCCATAACCATATTGGTGTTATGTGTTGTGTTTATGTATCTTATTTATGTTAATATTCATTTCAATACTTAAGCATTCAAGTTAAGTTTCAAGAATTAAGAAAAAGATTAAATATAGTGAACACTAATTCACCCCCCCCCCTCTCAGTGTTTCAATTCCTAACAATTGGTATCAGAGCTCTGGTCCTCTGAAGAGAAGTTTAACCACTTGAGGAGATCAATGGGTTCAGAAGAAGAAAAACATCTGAAGAAGAATCTTATGGCAGCTCTTGAAGACCTTGACAGATCTGAGAAAGAAGTTGAAGAACTGAAATTGAAATTTAGTGATGCACAAGTTTTCATCAAGAAGCTAAGAAAAGATTTGAAAGATTATTCTAACAGTGATTTAGGGATAATGGTCAAAAAGCTAAATGAAGGGAACAAATCTCTGAAAGATCAGATTAAAGAACTAGATGATAAGCTAGCTAACAATCAAGTAGTCTATGAAGAAAAGGTCAAAGAGAACCTTCAACTAAATGAAGAATTGAGGCAAGAAAACATGGAAATATTGGAGCTAAGAAACAACAAAGAAAAGTTAGAATCTGAACTAAATGAAGCAAAGAATCATATTGATAAAATACACACAAGTAAGGATATGATAGAATCCCATTTATATGCTCGGAAGCTTAAAGGAGATACCAGTGGCATTGGATTTAATGAAGCACAAAATTAGATTGATGACATGCGAGCGAGGATGAAAGCACTAGAAGACACCACAGATGCTAAGAAGACTGGAAAATAGACTAAAGACAGTATTGAACCATCTAAGGATGAGCGCAAGCTAGTGGACCGAACTTGGTATGCATGTAACAAGCATGGACATATAGAAAGGAATTGTAAAGAGGTAAGACCTTTCAATGGTTACTATTATTCATGCAATAAATTTGGTCATAAAGCTATGAATTGTAGAACAAGTCAAAATAACAAGACTCAGCATAATCAAAGAAATCATAATCAAACAAATACAAGAAGTTCTCAGAGTATTACATGTCAGATATGTAATTATAATGGTCACTCAACTAGACAGTGTAAAATGGTAACTCATATCAATGCGCCAAGGAATTTAAGGCCTCTAGTTATTTGTCACTCTTGTAACAAGACTAGACACATCTCAAATTTTTGTAGATCAAGAACGCAAAGTCAGGAAAGCCCTAAAAAGCCAGAAGAATCAATATTGGATACTGAAGGAGAAGTCAAGTTTGTGAAAGCTTCAGAAGATGCAAGCTTGATTTGGTCAAAGACAAAGAAGGATAAGGTTGATGAGTATGTATTGGATGCATCCACAGTGGATGCACCCTCTACATCTGGATGAATGACCCTCAGGGTCATAGGGGGAGCTAATTTAGCTCTAGACCCCTACGTGGCTGGTATACTCACCCTTAGAGTATGCGACTTTGGATTTAACCTTTTAGAGACTAGTAGAACCTATGTGCAAGAGCGCACTACCTGATTGATCGTAGAATAAAAGTTGGATATTTTAAGTGAAAATCTAGTTTACGTGGTAAGCATTAATGCAAGAATTTTTCACTTTAAAGTACTCGAAGACTTGTAGATCACTCATTGCATTCAAGTTTGAGTGATTGGAGAGAACATAAGCCCTAGTAGTTGGTTGTGAAGGATTGAAGCTTGATTCACCAGTGAAGAAGTGTGTTTGATTGGTTGTGGAAGCCCTAATCTGTTGCGATGATTCAGAAGTTCTCAAAAACTGATTGTGAAGTGATATACAAGTAAGTTATGGCTACTCCTGTTGTGTTTGATGTTGCAGAAAGGAAGAGATACATTTTCAAGAGGTGCCCTTTCAAATCTACTTTGGATGACCTAGAAGGAGCATTCTCCCAAACCCCTATGGGTGTTATGTATGTTGAAGACATCCATGCATACATTTACTGTAAGAAGGAACCAATAGGTCTTGATAGAATTAGAGTGCACATTGAGACTATGATGAAACCAGATTAAACCTTCCTTGATGAGTTCGCGCAGTTGGGAAGCCATCCCATAGTTGAATATGCTATGACATATGAGTTTTATGAGTCTGAATGGATAAAGATTTTGCTCAGCACAATTCATGATGACCTATTCTGGATAGGTGAAGTACCAATAAGAATCATAGGAGACCTAATTCATGAAATGATAGGCCTTTCAAGGACAGGTGTCATTCTTCTAGCAGGTAAGGATGTAAGAAAACTAGTTGAACAGCCATGTAAGTCAAGAAGTGATAGGCGCGGAATGACAATTGAGCCTATAGAGGAGAAAGACATAAAATTGATGTCTATGATACTAGGATATAGGTTTCAACACACCAGCAGGGTGAATAGTGTGTCAACGACCACTATTCTTGCAACAATAAGACTTGTGAGAGAAAATGGTGAGTTCAATCGGCGTGAGATCTTGTACGCACAACTGATAGACAATATTAGAGCCATTAAGCATGATAAGACAAAAATATTTAGGTTTGGGTCTTTGATCATATACATGTACTTCCACATACTTAGAAAGGTGTCAGATTTGTATTTGGACAAGAATATTCCTACAATGCCATAGATATCCTTTAAGGCATCTACTAAGAGTACACTGAAGGATTACATGGAGTTGGAATTGAAGACATTCAGGATCAGAATGCAGATGAGGTACAGGATTCCTGAAATCATTGTTGAGAAATAAAAAGACACCATTTGCTTCATGGTAGAAAGTGACACAACTTGCATGGAAGCAGTGGAGCCTAGAACAAAGTGGATTCATCCACTTGGATATGAGGTTGAGGAACCAATCCTAGAAGCATATGCACAAGTATTGCTATCAGCACCTAAGGACCCTAATGAACCAAGATGGGGGACTTATGAAGAAAAGATGAGAAGTTGATGTAGTTTTGAACAACACAACAACTAAGAGGAAAGTAGCTAAGGTTACTTCTGAGATACTCATAATTCATGGAGTAACATAGGAAGACCTTGTCAAAGCAATACAAGAAAATATTGCTTTGGGAATTGAGAGCGCATTTGCAGTAGAAGCAAAATCTGATGATCCTAAGATGAAAAAGGTTAAGATTGAGAAAACTGTGAACCAAAGGATAAACAGGACAAAACATATGTTACCCCTCCCGCACCCACAAAAATAATTTATCTTATAGCTCCTCCTGAGTATAAGATAATGGCTAAGAGGAAGAAAGAGACATGTGCAAGCCACCCATCCTCGCACACTACAAGAAGTCAGAGAAAAAGCACACAAACACCTCCACAAGTAAGTTTCAGACCTAGTCTAATAGTGTTGAGTACAACGATAATTAAGGAAGGAAGAATTAATCAGATAGGAAAATTCTATGAGAAATATAGTGAGATTGACAAATCAGAGATTCATGAAATGATTATCAAACATATGCTAAAGTTTAAGAAGACATTCCTAGAACTAAAGACAGTGATTCTAGACAATGTATGGAACATTTTGGAATTCTTGAAGAGATAGGAAATTGAGGAAGATCTGAGAATAAGAGAGAAAATTATAGATGAAAGCCTCCTGGTATGTTCTCTAGAAGAGAAAAATTTGTTGCTAGATCTGGTGAAGCCGCACCTCAGAACCAAGTCTAGAACACTACATATCATGGATAAGAATTATGAGTTGGTTGCAAAGGAAATAGAGAAAGCCTTTGAGAAAGTTTTTCTAAATAGGCACATGTACCCACCTACTACACCCACAACTCAAATGCCCACAAAGGTAGCCAAGGAGTCAGAGACCACAAATGTACCATTTATAGGTCCTCAAGATTCAACACCTATAGTTGAAACACTTACAGAGGTAGAAAAGTCTGCGCCCATGACATAGACTAAAAAAGATGATACAATTTTTATTGATAATGTAGAAATTGCTATGGCGGCCACAAACATTGATTTGGATAAGTTTGAAGAAGCCTTTGTAAGCACACAAGAGGTTGAAAATCTATGTGGTGACACTCCTAATCAGCAAGAAGAAGTATTGGTTGAGGATATAACATATGAAAAAGAAGAAAAGGAAATAGAAAAGGAGAAAGGAGAAGAAGAAATGAAAGAATTGAGAAAACAGATGAGGCATCTATTGAGATGCCAATTAGAGTAAAAAAAGAAGTTATGGATAGCACTCCTATCACTCCATTACCTTCTGTATCATTTTTGTTAAGTTTGACACCAGACACCACTAGCTTGGACTCTTGGGGAGAAGAAGACCTGATTAAGATTAGTGTCCTAGCCATGGAGAAAGAAAAAGAAAAATAGGTGATGAGGAATCCTTTGTTTGTTGAATCAGTCAACATTTTGAACAACCTATTACCTTCAGAGAAGAAAGTTTCTAAGGTCCATTTAGTTGATGATGTAAGCACAATTCTTTCAAACTTCAAGACTAATTTTTCTAGCTTGAAAGAATCTGCATCCCTAGTTGCAGAAGAGAAATATATGAAGAAGAGGTTAAGTGAATTGGTTAGAAACTTTTCACTTGACCTAAGTTCACTAAAGATTGGTCAAGCATATTTGAAGGAGTTTTCAGTAAAGGGTAGGAAGATTATTGCTTACTGTATCAACCAGGTTAAGTTAACTACTGATCTATACAAGAAGATCCAAGAGGCAAAAGCAATGATATAAAATGTAAGGAAATCAATGGAAGATCCCTCCACCAATGCCAACATGTGTAATAATGTGTACCAAGGACAGATAGACAAGATTGAAAAAGCTGAGAAAGAGATGTCTAAGATAAGGGCAAGGCAAACATAGCTCAGGAATGCTCTTGCACCCTCTCTGGATGTACTTAATCAGAACATCAAGGAGATCGATGCCACCATGGTGACATATGATCAAGGTCCTCACATAGATTTGGAGATGGAGAAGTTGACATATGTCTTATGTGCCCATCTCCAAACTGTCAATGCACTAATTGCATTTTGGAAACCAGAGATCCACAATTTGTAGATTGCATATCCAGATGTACTTTCTTTGTAAGTACTTGTAGAGATACATTTTTTGAAGCATCTTTGTCATTAATGTCAAAGGGGGAGTATTGTGTATAGAATATGGAGTCTTGAAGTCTTATATGTAAAGAAGATGTATAGTATAGAGTCTAAGGGAGATATAAGATAAAGTATGTTAAAAAAATTTTTGTATAAGGGTACAGTTAATAACTTTGCCATATTCCTTTGTTGCCATCAATGACAAAGGGGGAGATTGTTGGCAAGTTGACTATACTATTGTATATGACTAAATATAGTGTTTTCATTATGGCAACAAAGTCATATAGTGTTTTGGAGTCAACGCACATTATCAAAAGATCAGAATTTAGCTAAGTATAGAAGATTGGACAGTTAGCAGAGTACTAGAAGGTCAAAGCATCAGTGCACATGTGTATAACCGATTTATGGTATGCACCCTTGAAGATAAGATGGTAAAAGTATATTCATGCTAAGTCTAAGAGCGCATGATTAGAAGATACAATATGACAAAGATACAGACAATTGAAGTTACACAGACAACGAATGCCAGAACAGAATAGAGTACATAGTCGACTGGTAGTATTTTGTTTAGAGGTTATAATATTGTTTTTTAAAGGCTATGCACCTATTTTAATTAAGTGGTAGACATGTAATTATGTTTTTTTGTAAACACGCTTAAGCCAATTCATTTGGAAGCATTGTATGTAATCGGTTATAGGCCGACCTAGTTAATTATTTTGATGAGCGCATATAAATATGAGATGCACCCTTTGTAATAAGAATGGAAGTTGATATAGAGATAAGATAAGTAGAGCTGAAGTGTGCAAAGAGAAGTTAGAATGCATTAGAGCTTTGCAAGAGGTCAAAGCATCAGCGCATCAAAGGAACTGATCAGACAAGCAGTGTTACAACACCAGTTCATCTAGCAGATATCATGTATATCTGAGATTAGAAGGTTGTAGCCTTCACCACTTGAGCAGTGAGCTCTAGGACACTTTGTCCCCACCCCTAACATGGTTATTGTAAAAGACTCCTAATAGGGTCCAACCCTTGACAAGGTCACTGTACTAAAAGTATTGTAAAGAACAATTCCTAATAAGGTTGCAGATCTTCTAACAAGGATCATAAGATACTAGTGCAGTTCTTAGTGGGTGTCAATTCCCACTAGAGTTTTTACCTATTTGGGTTTCCCCGTAACCATATTGGTGTTATGTGTTGTGTTTATGTATATTGTTTATGTTAATGTTCATTTTAGTACTTAAGCATTCAAGTTAAGTTTCAAGAGTTAAGAAAAAGATTAAATATAGTGAACATTGATTCACCCCCCCCCCCCTCCCTCTCAGTGTTCCCATTCCTAATAGTTCATACATCAGTTAAGCCTCATTTTCCTCAGAGGCTCAGCCTGGAAAAACCTATACAAAAAGAAGACCAGCCATTTGATATCCTTGACCAATTAAAGAACATGCATATCCATATTCCCCTGTTTCAAGCAATAAAGGATGTCCTTTTCTATGGAAAGGAAATAAAAGAAGCTTGTCTTAAAAAGCTTGGAAGAAAGATTAAGGATCCTACAACAGTTCATGTTATAGGAAAATTAGCTGATATTATGATGGGAAAACTAGTAATTCCAAAATATTCAAATCCAGTTGTGAACATCATCATTAATGGTCAATCTGTCAAAAATGCATTAATAGATTTAGGTGCTGCCATTAATGTAATGACTAAGGATACTATGAAAAAACTAAGCATAGAAGGGTTAAGAGCTACTCCAACAATATTACAATTAGCATACAACTCTACTGTTACCCCTGATGGAATTATAGAAGACATAATAGCTGCCTTAGATTCCTGGGAATACCCTGCTGATTTCATGATTCTATCACCAAAGATCAATCTTGCTGGTTACCTAGTTATTCTAGGACGTCCATGGTTAGCAAAAGCTAATGCAAACATTAGTTATAGATCAGGGAACATGACAATTTTAGATGGGCAAGCCACTAAGAAACTAGCATTGTATCCTCTAGCTCAACCTCAACCAGATTTAAGTACACCTATATGGCCAGATTTAGGAGATGGGGAAGAAGAATTGAACTCTATGGTTCAGCTCATGATGTTACATAGGAGATATTTTATAAAGCTTCAAGAGGAAGATGAAGTCATTCAGAGCATTCTTAATAATTAATGTGTTGTAATCAAAGATATATCTGAGAGTTCTGTGTTAGAGTTCACTACATATGAAGACCATTTTGAGAATTGTGTTTTACCTTCAGAACCCAATATAATCCATCAGTTGCTGCCTTGTGAGGTAAATACAAATTCTATCCTTGAAGTATCCACGCTTGACCTTACAACTACTCTTGAGCTTTCCAAGGCTCATAATCTCCATGTAAATAATAATCTGCCTTCACAACAGATGGAATAATTAATTAAACTCCCACAAACACATGAGAAAGCCTTTGCATGGGACTATGGGGACATGAAGGGATTAAGCCCTACACTCTGTACTCATAGGATTTATATCAATGAAGGAAGCCTACCACTCTGTCAACCTCAAAGGAGGATTAACCCAACATTAAGAGAGATAATCAAAGCAAAATTACAAAAATTGCTGGATGCTAGCTTTATATATCCTATATCTCATAGTAAATGTGTATCACCCTTGGTTATAGTGCCCAAAAAGGGGGGTAAATGGAGAATCTATGTGAATTATAGAGAGTTAAACAAAGCTACCAAGAAAGATCACTTCCCATTACCATTCATTGATCAAGTACTTGATACTTTAGCCAATAAAAAGTATTTTTCCTTTCTTGATGGATGTAGTGGATACAATCAGATTACTATTGCTCCAGAGGACCAGGAGAAGACTACATTCAAATGTCCATGGGGAACATATGCATACTCTATTTTACCATTTGGGTTGTGCAATGCTCCAACAACATTCCAGAGGGCTGTAATTAGTATTTTTGCTAATATATCACATGATTGTATGGAGATATATATGGATGACTTTAAAGCATTTGGAGTGACAGTTGAAGAGGCCTTGCAGAATCTTGAAAAAGTGTTGATCCAATGCAAGGAACACAATCTATCCCTTAATAGTGAGAAATGCTATATGATGATACAAGAATGAGTGGTACTTGGGCATTTTATTTCAGCAGCAGGAATTCAAGTGGACCCAGCTAAAGTTGAGGTAATACTCACATTACCTACCCCTACTAAGAAAAAAGATGTAAGATCTTTCTTAGGACATGCTAGATACTATAGACGCTTTATTCAAAATTTCAATCAAATAACTAGTCCTCTATATACATTGCTTACAAAAGAGGCTGAGTTTATATGGACACCCGCATGTGATGAGTCTTTCCTGCAGCTCAAGAAAATTCTAACAATTGCACCAGTCCTCAAAGGACTAGATTGGTCTATCACATTTCACATCCATACAGATGCATCATATTATGTCATAGGTGTTGTGCTAGGACAAAAGTCTAGTAACCTTGAGAATGCAATTTACTATATCAATAAGAGCCTCCATCGACTTGGATTAAACTACATAGTTACTGAAAAGGAATTCCTAGATGTAGTTTATGTATTGAACAAATTATGACATTATGTAATAGGATATCCCATTTTTGTTCACCCTAATCACTCAACAATAAAATATCTGATGAAAAAACCTCTATAACAGGCAGATTGGCAAGATGGCTTCTACTATTGCAGTAATTTGATATAACAATTGTTGATAAGCCAGGGAAGGCAAATGTAGTTGCTAACTATTTGTCTAGACTTCAAAATGCTGATGGAGATACTACTCAGGTTGAAGATACATTTCCTGATGAACACCTATTCCATATAGCAATAAAAAATCCATGGTATGCTGACATAGCCAATTATATTGTAGCTAATAAGATGCCCCCACATTTCTCACCCAAAGACAAAAGAAATCTTGTAGAGAAAAGCTTCCAATTTTCATGGATTGATAATAGTTTATTTTATACTGGTCCAGACCAAATCATGAGAAGATGTGTGAGAGAAGATGAAATATATGACATACTCCACTCTTGTCATGATGAGCCATGTGGAGGTCACTTTGCAACAAAGAGAAATACCCTGAAAATCTTAACAATGGGTTATTATTGGCCAACACCACAAGGATGCAACCAATTATACAAAAAATGTGATAAATGCCAAAGGATGGGTCACCCAACAAAATCAGTTGAGATTCCACTTAATCCATAAGTGGTGATAACACCCTTTGATAAATGGGGTATGGATTTCATAGGACCAATCGATCCTCCTTCAAATGGAAAATCTTACATCCTGGTATGCACATATTATCTGACAAAGTGGGTGGAAGTGAAAGCAATGCAAAATGCCAGAGATAAAAAAGTAGCAAAATTCTTGTATGAGGACATTTTTACCCATTATGGAGTCCCAATAGAACTAGTAACAGACCAAGGATCATAGTTCACTTCAAATCTAATCAGTGAGCTAATGAAGGAATATAGTATAAGGCATCGGAAGTCTAGCCCTTACCATCCACAGGAAAATGGACAAGCATAAGTCACAAATAGAGAAATTGAGGCCATATTAACAAAGACAGTGCAATTGCATCACAAGGATTGGAGCAATCGATTAACTGAAGTAGTCTAGGCTTATTGCACAACCTGGAAAACCACCACAGGGTTCACACCATTTGAATTGGTATATGGAAAGGTAGCAATGTTACCAATAGAATTTGAACACAAAACATTGTGCATAGCTCTGGAGTTGAACATTAATCTTCTTGCAACACAAACAAAACGCCTACTCCACCTCAACTCCTTAGATGAAATGTGAAAATCTGTATTGGAGAGAACAGAGCTAATCCAAAACCAAAGGAAGAGGTGGCATGATTCACATATCAAGAATAAGCACTTTCAAGTGGGTGATTTGGCTCTATTATATGATTCTCGATTCAAGGAGATTCTAGGGAAGCTGCAGACCAGATGGTTGGGATCATATGAAATAGAATATGTCTTTGACAATGGAGCAGTCCAACTGACCACACTTGATCTAGTCCAATTTAAACTACTTTTCAATGGACATCGCTTGCCCCTGTATCACAAGCCATAAACCAAGGAATAATTCTTGCAGCAGTTTAGCACACAAAGTTTAACAGCACCTCAGGTATCAATTCCTGCAGTAGAAGGTGAAAGCCTTCCTCCTGCAGCCTCACCATAACATGCCTTTGGAAACTCACCATAATAAAACTTCATTTAATATGAGGTATATTTCTTCATTCACTTTTCTCTCTTCTTCTTTCCAACTCATCTCATTTCTTGTTCTTCCACCCACTCAAACACCACATCACCCACAATTTCTATTTCCAATGCTTTCAATAAATACCACGTCAACACTCTTATGCGGCCACTAGAATTGACACTCTCATCAACTTGCATTCGTGTGTACGGTAAATAATCACCAGATACAACTCTCTCAACCCTTACTCACTTTTAGCACACAAATTTTAATAATTATATATAGTACTGCATTACATGTATAATATAGGCATTATGCCAGTTTCCCATTCTCGTGCCAAATATATCAAGTGAGGACACTTGTTAATGTTTCGTAGGGAGCAGTGGAAGTGTAATAAATTTCAAATGACATTACTAAGCCATCCTAGTCACATCTGTGTCACTTCAAGGTTGTACTTAGGTTTTGTTCTATTAAATTCTTTTATTCCCACACATTTGTCATACTTGCGAAATTCCAATTTTCTGAACTAGATATGACTTGAAAGGACTATAATTAAATTATGTGGTAACTCACACTTAAGGCTGTGATGTCCTCTGTAATCAATGTCATTATTATTGTTCATGTCAAGCATAACGGAGGTAATGTAAGTGAGAAAATTGGTGTTTTCAAGAAATATATTGAGATTTCAAGAAGGTATTTGCAGAGCATAAGAGACCGAAAGATTAATAGTAAATTGGAGAGCAACAAATTGAAGACTGGGCATTACTAAGATGGGTGGACAATTTCAGAGGCATGCGCCAGTTCACCATGGAATTTTACTAGCAAATGTTGAAGCAATCTGAAGATTTAACGCATGTGGCTAGTTGGGGTATTTTCTTCAATTAACAAAATTCAATGAGGAGGTAGTGGCAGAATTTATGGGCACTTTTAAAGAGGGACAAGAAACTATGTGGGGTTTAACAGTTGTTTCCACCGAGGAAAGAATTGCAGAGGTCACCGGGTTGCCAATCATTTGAGAGCACTATCCTAACGAGCATGACACTAGGTCATCTCGAGCTCAATTCTCCCGACCAGCTGATCCTCCTCTTGAAATTATCAAGCAGGGATGCAAAAGGCTAACTCTTCCTCCATCATTTCTAGAATTGGCGACCCACATTATCAGGTACTTAACTTGTGAAGGAAGATTCTCAAACCTGCATTCCCATCATTTCATTTTGCTTAGTTGTATAAGGCATAATCTTCAAGTCAATGTCCTAATTTTCTCTATAATATGTTAAGTATTAGTGCCGAGGAGACATAAAAGGGTAATGCAAATTCCATAAGCCACCATGCCCTAATAAAAATTCTGGTTGAAAAATCCCTTAGGGATGTCTCTCCCATGGCATGGGTGCATAATTTGTTCAGTTTAAAACTTTACAACCCCAAGTTAACCCTATTTCTCAACCTCTAGGGAATGAAGTAGAGTCTTCTAGGCCTATCAAAGAAACAACTACAAAAGAAAAAGAACTAGAATTATCCCCAGAAAATAAGTCTTCTGAGCCCACTCCATAAAGTAATATTCCTACTTCTTCCACAAAGAAAGGCAAATAGAAAGTTGAAAAATAAATCCCTAACCTAGAAGGTGAAATTCAAAACCCCATAGTTCAAATAAATAAGAGAAAAAGGTTGAGTCTGACAGCATCTGATCCTTCGGCGTTTGTTCTTGTAGCACAAAATCCAAAAAGATCCTGCCAAAATAAAACTACAATGGTCGAGGAAACTACTGTGTGAAGAATTCCTTGCATGCAAGGGCAAGTGTCTCCACCTTCCCTTGGAAATCCAAATGTTCCAGCACCAAAACCTGCTCCAGAACCCTTTGTTGAGTACATTCCTAATGACTCACCCAAGCAGACAGAACCTCAAAATATGGAGGAATCTCAAAATGTGCAAGAACCTAGTGGTAGCATGCCACAGGATGATCAGGGAATGTCTGAGCCAAGCCTTGATGTAGTACAAGAGAGCATTCATATGAATGTTCAACCGAATCCTTTGCAACACCCTGTATATTCCAATGTCTCCATTGTAACCTACAAATCAATGTGGTTCACTGAGTATTTTCAGCAAGTTTCCAAAGAAAAGAAAAAGAAAGTTCAGTTGCAAGAATTTCTCTCACCAACAATACAGTCTATACTCTTTAATTTATACAATTAGTTTTTTTTCCAAAAGACCTGATAGAAACAAGAAAGAAACAAAATGCAGCAAGAGATATTTGATAAGGATGAGGAAATTGAAGCTTTGAAGGAGCAGATAGAGAAACATAAACAACAAATGAACAAAGCCCTTAAACTAGCTGATCAAGTCATAGCTTGTAGACCACCACCCAGTGTATATGCTATTTGTTTAAAAATGAACAATTCCTCTTGTTTCAACTCATGAGGACCATGAAGGGTATAGATTGTGAATTCAAGTTAGCCCATGAATTCTATGGACTATATCAAACTCTTCCCCCATGGCAGCAAAATTTACTGTGTGAGCTATATTTGCATAACTTTATCATTCCACATGAGACATAATGGAATCCTTTTCTCTATATAGGGGATATCCATTTGAGAGTTTTGATTTCATGGATACATAATGAAGGAAACTATGATAGGTAGTTGAACATTTACAGGGACTTAGAGAAATATGAACCCTTACCCTTAAGGGCTGAGTCACATAAGCTTGATGTCCTTTTGAGAGATTGGCTCAATTTAACCTATGGAAAACAAAATCCAGAGATTAGGGAAAATGTGTTTGCATTAAGAGAAAGGATCTACAAAGAATACCAGGGATTGCCCTACTTCTCATTTCAAAGAGGTCTTGCGGGGGTAAGAAGCCGGTGGAATAGATTACCAGAGGCCTTTAAGAAAATAGAGCCACATAGCCTAATCAACTTTGAGGTAGCAAAAAATAGAGCAACTAGATATATGCAGTTGGGGCATCAGATCAGAAGGGAATTGTGGATGCCTTTGTCTTTCCAACCTCCTACACTCCTATGGCCCCTATATGACATCAATACTACCAGATTGGATCATTTACAGGAGGAGCATTGAGGAGATTCCTTGGAAAGAACAAGAGGATTTTATTACACCTTCAAGAGTGGAAAGAAGGGAAAGACAATTATCAGTGATTTCAGGTCTACAACTAGGAAATGCAATGCTTGAGGACAAGCATTATGTTCAGTAGGGGGTAGATGATGAGACAATTTATTATCTCTATTTTGTTATAATATTCATACTTTGTTGACATTCTTTATGCTCTGATAGACATTTCTAAAACATTTATGAACTTATACCTATGTGAACTTATGATAAGTACAACTAGAGTCATAAAGTCTATGGGTAGCTAGAATGACATGTTTTGCTGACTATTATAAATATAATGTAGTACTTCATATAGTTATTTTAATTTTTGTTCTGACATTTGAGTAGGAGTTGAAATATTGACTTGCATATGTATACTGAATGTTACTAACCTTTCAGGTAAACAAGGAGTAGTACAAGAGTGGTGCAACCACATTAAAGAAAGGAGCGTTAGAGGACCAGCCATGGCGGAAGAAGCTAGCATGATTCCTAGGATTATGTCATGCCTAGAAAGGAGCTATTGTTCCAGAGGATATAGGAAATACGTTATGCTTTATTTCCTCAGAGTTGTTATTATGTTATCTACAGTAATTGTAATATGTCATGGTTGTTTTATCTCCTCCTTATTTGATGAGATTTAATCAGACTTTTCTTTTATGTTTTCAATAAGCGTCAATCCTCTATATAAAGGGATTTGACTGATTTACATAGGTAACGAGAAATCTTAGAATGTTGCATTCAGTGTGATAGAGTTACTCAACCAAGGGGGCCCACTTGGGAGGTGGATTAGATTAAGATAGAGTAGATTTTCTTCCTGCATTTTTTGTGCTTTCAAGTAGAGTTACTATTTATTCCTGCAACATTACTACTGTGAATGTTCCTGCAGCACTTGCAGAGATAGACATAATGAATTTTTTGCATTGTTAGATAGGCTTAGAATAAGTTCACAAGCTTTTTGCAATAATTTCATTAATTAGCCAAGTGTGTTTACTTTCCTGTAGCAATATCATAGGTTTCTTTCATGCATTTTATCTTCCTATAGCATAGGTAGTATGACTCTTAGAGGAACTTAGTGCACAAACTGTGCTGTCCCATTTCAAGTGTACATCCCTGGGTTGATAATCTAAATGCATTTTATGATGGGGAAAGTAATCCTTAGTATGAATAAACCAATCCTAAGAGAGACAATGGCATGATTATCATTACCTATTGTGAGACTGTTCACCATCAACGGTCTTGGTGGAACATTGAATAATAAAGAAGTGGTAAGTAAAATTATGAGAACTCTTTCTTCTAAGTATACTCTTAGAGTATCTTCTATTCAAGAACTGAGATCCATACAAAATAATATTGTTACTCTTGAAGCCCTAATAGGTAAGCTGATTGCATTTGAGCTAAGTAATTATGATAAAAGTCTACCGACCATTGAAATTGCATTCAAATAATCTTTGAGCATTGGAACATCAAGAAAATAAAGAGAAAATCATAATAGTTCATATGGAAATGAGTATGATAGTGTCCTAACTATAGAAAAAGAACAAGAAGAGTTCGAGGCACTATTGGCTAAGAGACTACCAAGAGGTAAAGTCAAGTATAATGGTAAATTACCTCTTAAATGTTTTAACTGCAATAAGATTGGCCACATTGCATCTAGATCTCCCAACAATGACAAGAATGATAAGAATGACAAAAGGGACAACCGACACTAAAGATTTAGATATTACAAGGACAAAGGTTAAAAGTCTTGCTATCTAGCTGAGGAAGGTCTAACCGATGATGAATACGATGATACTACAGAAGGATACAAAGTTGTCTATGTTACTATAAAGGAAGACTCAAATGAGGAAAAGTATGAAGATGAAAAAGAACTTAATTATTATGTAAGAAAAGTTGAAGCATGGATAATAGATAGTGGATGTTCAGATCACATGACTGGTGACATTGATAAGTTTGAGAACCTAGAAGAGTATGATAGAGGATTTGTCAGATTTCACAATGATGTTCCATGTCCGGTGAAAGGAAAAGGATCCATTGTATTGAATGAGAAGATGAAATGTAATGATTTATATTGGGTTAAATGACTAAGCTATAATCTATTGAGTGTTGCACAACTAAACAATACTGGCCACCGACTAGAATTTCAGAATAGAAAGGTGAAGATTTATGGTACTGATGGAGATATAATTAGAACTGGTGAATAATCAAAAGGTAATTTATTTTATTTGGATACCACTGTAAAGAGTTGTTTGTTTGTTAAATTTGAATATGTATGGCTATGACATAAAAGACTCTGTCATGTAAATTTTGATAACATGATTAAGGTGAGCAAAAAGAATAGAGTCAAAGGTCTACTAAAATTAAGAAAACCTAATAAAATAATGTGTAAGGAATGTCAGATTGGTAAGATGACCAAATCAAGTTTCTCAAGCAAATCTTACTCTGCCAATGGTATTTTGGAATTAGTTCATACTGACCTTTGTGGTCCTATGAGAATTCAAAGCTATTATGGAGATCGAGATTTCATTTTATTTGTTGATCAATGATGACTAATCAAGAATGATGTCCATTATGTTTCTAAAAGAGAAGTATGATGCATTCCAAATGTTCAAGTGGTATAAAGCTAGAGTTGAAAAGGAAATAGGTAAACAACTAAAATGTTTGAGATTAGATAGAGGAGATGAATTTATCTCTGATGAATTTATTGTCTTCTACAATGAAAATGGAATCAAAAGACAAGTATCTGCACCAAGTACTCCACAACAAAATGGTATAGTTGAGAGAAGTAATAGATCCATAGTTGACTATGCTAGAACACTGTTGATTGACAAAGAAGTTGCACAAACATTTTGGAGAGAAGCCATTAGTATTTTTGTCTACTCACTCGATCAAGTATAATTGAAGAAAGGTACCAACAAGACCCCTTATGAACTCTGGTATGGGCATACACCAAATGTAAGTCACTTAAATTTTTTTGGAAGTAGGTGTTACATACTAAAATATGCTAGAAATGGAAAGTTTGACTCTAAAGGAGATGAAGGTATATTTATAGGTTATTCATCAAAGAGAAAAACATATAGATGTTTGATCAAGGCTACTAACAAAATTGTTGAAAGTGAAAATGCGAGGAATGATGAATTTGTAGAAAGGAATGAAGAAGATATAAAAAAGGAGCCTGAGGATTATAAAAGATTTTTTTATGTATAGGAAGGTAATTTAGTTGATGCAATCGAGTTGCAACAAGAAGGAACCGAGGAGCAAGATGAGACTCCTCTGAGAGATGAAAACATTGATGAACAATCTATCGAGCTTGTATTATAAAAATATGTGAGACGACATCAATCACCAAGCAAGATCATTGGAGACAAGAACATAGGATTCATGTCAAGAAGTAAGTTGAAAGATAACACATGTTCAATTTCTGAATTTGAACCAAGATTAGTCAAGGTTGCACTAGGAAATGAAGATTGGATTAATGCAATAAAAGAAGAAGTTGATCATACTGAAAATAAAAACACTTGGTCATTGGTACCAAGACCTAAGGATATGAATGTGATTGGAACAAATTAGATTTTCAGGAATAAACTCAATGAGAAAGGAGATGTGATTAAAAAAAATCAAGATTAGTATGCAAAGGGTATGCACAAGAAGAAGGTATTGATTATGGTGAGACATTTGCCCCTGTTGCTAGATTAGAGGTTGTAAGGATATTACTTGCATATATTGTTCATAGAGGATTCAAAGTTTATCAGATGGGTGTTAAGTCCGCATTTTAAAATAAAATTCTTGAAGAAGAAGTATACATTGAATAACCCAAAGGATTTGTTTAGAATTTTGACAAGGATATGATATACAAACTACACAAGGCACTCTATGGATTGAAGCAAGCACCCCGAGCATGGTATGAAAGATTACACTCTTACTTAATCAAGATTGGATTTCAAAGGACAAGTGATAACAAAAATTTATATTTGAAATGTGATAGTACTGATAAGATTTTGATTATTGAGATATTTGTTGATGACATTATATTTGAAGGAAATGAGTAATGTCCAAATCATTTGTTAAGGAGATGAGAAAGGAATTTGAGTTGTCTATGATTGGAGAGATTAAATTCTTTATTGGAATTCAAATTCAACAAGTTAAGGATGAGATCTACATAACACAATCTAATTATATCAAGGAGATCCTAAAAATATTCAATATGTAAGAATCTAAACCGGTTGGAACATTGATGACTAATTGTTGTAAATTATCAAAGGAAGATGACACAAAGGAAGTAAATGAGACACTTTACCAATTCATGATTGGTAAACTATAGTATGTTGTACATAGTAGGCCTGATATTGCATATTTAGTAGGTATTATGGAAAGGTTTTCTGCCAACCCAAAAAAGACACATATGTCTGTAGTAAAAATAAATTTTATATATCTAAAAGGGACTGAAGATTTCTATCTTTTATACACAAAATGAGGAGATTTTGATCTTAATGTGTATATTGATGTTGATTGGGCTGGAAATATTGATGATAGAAAAAGAACAAATGGTGAAGATTTATTTTTAGGAGAAAGGTTAGTGACATGGTTAAGAAAGAAACAAAGTTGTATTTCACAATCTATTGTTGAAGCTAAGTATGTTGTTGCAGTTATGAATTGCTCTAATATTGTGTGGATCAAACAATTACTTGAAGGTATGCAAGAAGAGATTACTGATCCAGTTACAATTTATTGTGATATTACAAGTTTTATTAATATATCAAATAATTTGGTGATGCATTCAAAGACAAAGAATACATCTATCAAGTATCACTACTTGAAAGAGAAAGTACAAGATACACATGTGATATTGGAGTATGTGAATTCTAAGGAACATATAGTTGATATATTTACCAAACCACTACCAAAGGATGCTTTTGAGTATCTCCAAGGTAGGGGTTCTTCCCCTATCCAATAATCACTAAGGAATGATGCATGCTACATCAATTCAAGTATTCAACAAAATATCTATTTTGCGAGTTGATGCTAGTGTTCACTCTTTAGGTGAAGCTTGAAGTTGTGAAAAGAAGTTTATGACTGCAATGAAAGATCTATACAATTGAGGTATAATTTTCTACTTGAGAATTTTTTTTTAGGAGTATGTGTCTTTGACATTGTTGTCAAAGAGGGAGAATACTTTTAATGATTACTAATGAGGGGGATAAAGATGAAGATCAGAAAAAGAAGTTGTCAAAGAGGGACAGTAAAGAAGAAGATCAAATATAGAAAAAAAGAAGATTGTTAGTGATAAAAGAACAATGAAAGATGGAGAATATGAACAGAGAAGTTAGAGCTCAGAGGGAGTACAAGAATGACATTGAAGTGTTACCGTCATCAATTGGACACTAAATATTTTTAGTGTGTTTCCATCAATGCCAAAGAGGGAGATTGTTACTATAGCTGATGGTGATGATGATGAAGACCGACCAAGATCAGAAGAATACAAGATAGTAGATAGATTAGATTAGTTATTATCTTGTCATTGATGTCAAGCAATTTATTTCTAGTTTATATTGTGTTGCCCTATCATTTGGTATATGATATAAGTTGAATGAGTTAAGAAGATGAAGAAATGAAATGTTTTGAAGCTAAAGAACTTAATTGGGCAACTGATACAAATCAGACAATGGTAAGGTTGTGTTGATATAATTGTTTTCTACCTAACATATGATTATATCAAGTCAGTAAGCAAAAGAGTTTTGGCTACCAAGTAGGAAAATTCACTCGGTAAAGGCAAATGAACTCAAGACATCGAGAAGGAAAGTTTTAGGCACTGAGAGAGGTTAACCAAAATACAGAATTATCCACCGAGCAAGGAACAATAATTAAATACAAGGATTGGAATGACATTTAATGATGAGATGGATGATCATGATGACAAGAAAAGTTAGTTAGAGAGATATACGATCAGGAAAATTCAAGGTGATGATTTATGGATTAGATCTAAATGGATAAAATAGAAGGAACAAGTTTCAATAAAGTTCAAGTTCTTAGGTGAAAAGAAAATGTGTTAACGAGATCCAGATTCAAGGTATAATGAATTGGACCGTTAAGATTGATCAAAAGAAAATGTAATAGAGGAGATCAAGAGACAAAAAATTTCTATATAAAGGATGGATTTGTATGAGAAAATGGTTGGTAAATTGAAGATTTGAAGAGTCACCAAATGAAGCAGTGAAGAAGGAACAAAGAGATTCTGAGTCAAAAAGAAGGATCTGATGAAGTGTTGAAGCCAGTGGAAAGTGAAGGATTGAAGTGAAGATAGAAGAGTGCACAAAGGATCTGTTTATGCAAAGAAAGTTGTGAATCTATAGGTCAAACTATTTACTATTTCTTATTAGCATTTGTAACAGAGAAATCTCTCAATAGAGTAGACTTAACAGTCTTATTGTAAAATCCTTACAAAAGTTAACATTCTAAAGAGTGTTCAAAGTCCTCTAACAAGGCCACTCCTAGCAAGGTGAAGATCCTGATAGATCTGAGGTAAATCCCTTGACCGGGTCACACCTAACAGTGCGTATTGTAATATTTAATCGGATTGGCTCTTAACCAAGCATACTTCAGAAGAGTATTTTCTTAGTGGGTGACAATTCCCATAGTGGTTTTTCCCAAAGTTGAGTTTCCACATTAAATACTAGCGTTACATGTGATGAATGGTTTATGTAATGGATTTACTGATTTATAAAGTTTATTTACTGTTGTCGATAAATAGTGAATTGTGTTTAACTGAGCTAACACTGAGTTAATCAAAGAAAATATTTTTAGGTATTTGGAATCAAGGATTACTGATTCACCCCCCCCTCTTCGTAATCCAACAATTCCTAACCTTGTGAAAGGTGAGGAGCACTAGTCTAAAAATTAATTTAGTTAGTCATGGAAGCTTTATTTTGATGGGTCTAGAAGCAAGAATGGTTTAGGTGGAGGTTCCATATTGATATCCCCTAAAGGTGAGAAATATTATTTTGCATTCTATTTTTCTTTCAGCTATAATAATAATACAATAGAATATGAGGCACTTATTCATGGCCTAAAATGGGCTAGAAAGAGGAAAAATATTTCTTTACATGTATATGGTGACAATGAGATCATGGTTAATCAGGTATAGAATCTAAATGTAACAAAAAATGATATGCTCAAGTTGTATAAACATAGGATCTTAGATATGATTGAAGAATTTAATGCTTTCAACATAGTTGCAGTACGTCAAATTCAAAACAAGCAAGTTGATAGGTTGGAAGCTATGGGGTTGAATTTGATATCCCTAAAGGGGTGAAGAATGTACACGTTCAACATTATGTAAAGGTGCTTGTGAGGCCCCTAGTTCTGGATAACAATGTAAGTTGGCAAGTTTTTGAAAATGATGAGCAAATTTTGAATTTTTTGATTGAGGAAGCTGATTTTTCTAAAGAAAATCAAAAGAAACTACACAAACGATATGGTGACCAGATATTATAGTTAAAAACAAATAAGTTACCAAAGGGTTGATCACCCTTGAGTCTATTTTTAATGTTGATGATCAGGTTAGAGTGGACAAAACTAGTATATCAATTAAGGAAGACCATTATGAACCTGTTGAGATCCTTAAAGATAAGTTTTTGAAACTTGGTAAGGTATGTATTGAAAATGAACAACTTTTTTTTGTTTCACTTTGCCAAGAATTTAATGATATATTTTCATGTAAATACCATCATTTGAAGGGGTTTGATCCCTAATTATCCCAACATACCATAGAGCTAGAGCCCAATGCAAAACCAATAAGGCAGAAGAAAAGACCATTAAATACTAAGATAGAGCATTTAATGAAAATAGAATTAAGTAAGCTCCTGGAAGGTAATATCATTTTTCCCATAAAGTGTAAATCCTAGATATTAAATTAGTACCCGTAAGGAAGAAAAATGGTGAGATCATATTGTGTGTAGACTTTAGGGGCCTTAATTGAGCATCTCTAAAAGATCATCATCTGTTGCCCTTAATGTAGAAAATCTTACAATATGTTTCATATTCTAATAGATTTTCTTAATTAGATTATTTTTCAGGTTATAATCAAATTTTGGTCAAAGAGGAAGAACAATACAAAACAAAATTTACTACAAAGTGGGGAACCATGACATATAGAAAATTGTTACTCAGTTGATCAAATGCTGGTGCTACCTTTCATAAAGCAATGGAGATGGCATTCCATGGCCTTATGAACAAGTTTGTACTTGTTTATTTAGATGATATTACAATTTTTCAAATAATTTTGATGAATATTTTTTCCATTTGAGGTAGATCTTTGAGAGATGCAAAGAATATGGGGTTTCACTTAACCCCAAGAAGTACATTTTTGTTGTCCTGAGGACAAGCTTCTTGGCCACGTTATTTCTAAATAGGGTACAACAATAGACCCTGAAAGATTAAGTGCAATTCTTTCATTACCTCTACCAAATCAGAAGAAAGGCTTGGAGATCTTTCTTGGTAGGATAAATTTCCTTAGAGGACTCATTCCTAATGTAGCATCCATCTTGAAACCAATGACAACAATGCTTAAAATGAATATAAGTTTCACTTGGTCAAAGGAAGGTAAGCAGAGTTTTGAGGATGTAAAAGAAGCTATTACTAGTGCCCCTACTCTTGTTAACCCAAATTTTGATAAAGATTAAAATCTTGTATGCATTTGGGACTGATGATTCAATTTCAACAATGTTGGTCCAACCAAATAAAGAAGGTTAGGAGAAACCAGTTTCATTTTTTAGCCAAGGATTCGAAGGCTATGAGAAACGATACTAATTCATTGAAAAGTATGTATTAGATGTCATAAGAAGTCTTAAGAAGTTTAAGCCTCTGATTTTAAGCAATAGAATTCATTTTTATGGTTGCCCATCCTAGCGTTAAGGAGTTTTTATTGAATAAATTTATAAGTGATAAGAGGGTTTGGTGGATAGCCAAAGTAATGGAGTATTATGTACAAATCAAGTTAACTAAACTGGCAAGAGGAAAAGGAATGTGTGAGAAAATTGTTGCCATCATTGGGGAAAGCCATCAGGATCAAGATAATGTTGTGTTGATTCACAACAATAAAAATAAAAATGATTTTTTAGTAGATTCTTCAAGCTAGATTGAGGAAATCAAGCATTATCTTCATATTGGTGAGTGCCCTCGAGGTTTGAGCAACTCAAAAAGAAGATATTTCAGACTTCACACTACAAAGCATTGATTGCTAAGATGGGATGAAAGATCTGACTTTGGAAAAGACTAAGTAGTGTAAATTCATGAAAGCTAAATACTTTAACTCTAATAGCTTCTATAAATTTCTTAGTACTCCTAGCACCCCCATGAGTTCTAAGATTTGGAATAATATTTTGAAATGTAAGAATACTACTCAATCTGGACTGAAGTGGTAGGTGGGAGATGGTAGGAGTATTAGGTTCTGGGAAGATGTCTAGGTTGGTGAAGGAAGGCTAGATGTTGATTTGAGCCTAAGGGGGTATAAAGATGTTGCTAAAAGATTCCTTGGCCATAGCGTGATTGAATACATTTCCCCAAATAGGAGGTGGAGGGATCTTACCAAGTGCTGCATGGAACAACTGCACTTGCTTCAAAAAGCAAGGGAGCTAATGGGAATTATCATTAAGATTATAATCTCTCTTTTTCCTAGGGAAGATAAATTTATTTGGAGGAAAGGCCAAAAGGGATATTTTTCTATGAAGTCATCTTACAATTTGTTGTCCAAGGAGGATTCTTCCTCAGACTGTTGGAGGAAGGTTTGGAACCTCTCTTTGATCCCTAAAGTTAACTTTTTTTGGTGGACAACTTTGCACAATAGAATTTTAACTTAGGAAAATTTTATTAAAAGGGGATTCCTACCCCTAACATATGCATTTTTTGTAAGCAGGAAGAGGAGTCTATTCCCCATTTATTTGCACATTGCCATTTTTCCAAAGATTTATGGAAATTGGTGTTGACTAAGCTTGATCTCAATTGGGTTTTCAATAGTGGTTTGGACAAATTTATTGTTGAACAAAAAGGGAGTACATGCAACCCATTAGTTAGACAATTATGGAGACAAATCCCTTGCCATGTTTGCTAAGGTCTATGGAAGCAAAGAAAAAATAGAGTTTTTTGAGAGGTTGAGAATCCTATGGAAGTTGTGTTCATATCTCTCTTTTGCATGATATGTGATAATTTGTCCGTTATTAAGTGCAGATTCTTTGAGTTTTCACCTAATCCCTTTGATGATAAAGTGGCTAGAAATTGGGATTTACCTAATGCCTATGCTAAAGTTGATAATTTCAAAAGGATTATTAGAAAGAATACCAAGTGGAAACCTCTAGAAGATGGGTGACACAAATTAAACTTTGATGGTGCTACTAGAGATAGTTTAGTGGCTTGGGGGGGGGGGGGGGGGGTGGGTTATCCATACTTCCTCTGGTGTCCTAGTGGAAACATATTTTGGCAATCTTGATGGACTAACTAATAATCATGTAGAATGTATGGCAATGTTTTGGGGCCTAAAATTTTCTCTTTTTATTGGTATAAAGGCTCTTATTCTAGAGGGTGACTCAAACCATGTCATCGATGTTGCTAAAGGGATAACTAAGATCAACTAGTCCTTTGTTAAAAATAGAAGATATCAAAAGGCTTCTCTGGGCCTAAATTGTTCTATCATACACCACACCTATAAGGAAGGCAATAGTGTGGTTGATGTCATGGCTACTAAATGATTAAGGCTTACAGGATTAAGGTGTTGGAGAGACCAAGGGGTGCTTCCTGTCTGTAAAGGGAAGATTCTCCTTGAAGGAGAAAGAAAATGATGATTCTCTTTCCATGGATGTTAGTCTATGTCGAAGGTTTTATTGGTAAAGTATAATTCCTAATATGGAAATATGTGTTAGAACATGGTGTAGTTTGAATAGGTTTATAATGGGAATTATTTCAAATGTGCTAATTATTTTCATAGTCACTAGAATTGTGATCTATGTGGTCAGTCAGCCTAGTGGCATAATCTCAGTCATGGCTAGGTGAGAAAGGTCAAGTACATGGAGAATGATGTCTGGCGTCACCTTTGCAAGATTACAAGGAATGTAGATTATAGCATTTATCATGGGAAAGATTTTGTAACCTGCAAAGTTCTTATTATTCATTTGTGTACAAGGTGGCCGTACAAGCCAATAGTTTCACCAAGTAATGAGATTTTTTGGGAAGTGAATAATAATTATTACCCCTTTCTGGTGATCTTTTTATGGCATTATTTCCCTTCTCATTTTTTTGGGAATTTTCCTAATTTGTGAATAGATGATATTGTGACTAGTACTAGTTCAAGAGCCATGGGGGGAGATAGAGTTAGAATTGAGCCTATAAAAATGAAGAGTTTAAGAATGATGTCACAATTTGGCATATCTGTAAGGAGGGTGGAGTCACATAATTCATTAAAAATATGAATGATTATGATGAAAATTTATTGATACAATTTACCTCTTCTTGGGTGGATAGGAGGGATTTTGTGGGTGGAATGTCTTTTGAAATATGAGGATGTCATTGCCAAGTTTGCGGGGCTCCCCATGGCTGGTAGGAAGTGGAGGAAATTAAGTAGGGTTTTGAATACTAAGATCCTTAATCAAATTTTCAGAGAAGATGAGGGTCCCATGAAACTTTATGGCAGATACAAGAGGGACAAGCTCTCAGAGCCTTGGGACTAGGTATGCCTTATGATTATGAAGTATTTCAATCTCAAGGGTAGATTCAAGGTTTATTATTTCTACTACATGCCTCTCTTGAACCATTTTTACAACTGGAGTATTATTTCTTTTCCTTTTTTCCTCCTAAATGCGCTTGAAAATTTGGTAAAGGAAGCGGTTGATAATGTCAAGAACTAGGGTAAAAAACTTGTGCCCCTTCACCAAGGGTTCATCTTTCGCCTCAACCATTTTTATTTGTCCCTTTGCCCTCCCAAATAGTTTGTGGTGCTGGAAACTCCCCAGTCCAACCCTCCCCCCCTCCTCTACCATCATACTCAACACTCCTAGACCCAATAAAAATAAGTGCTTGAAAAACCCTAGCCTTAAAATTATCTCCTGCCAAGCTAGTCTTGAAACCTCCACCCACACAGCTATTAAGTCAGATTTGGTTGACCGAAAAAGGAAGGGCTTACCCCAATTGAAGAAGAAAGGTAAATTTGTTGCACTAAAAAACAAAATTCACAATTCAAGAGGTGGGGTCTGATGATGATGTTGTAGAGGAGACGAGCACTCTAAGACGCTCTCATAGACTTGCCACCGGTCTTCTAAGAAGGGCAAGTTGAAGGAGTGTATGGATTATGATTTTGTTGAGGATGTGGGTCGTGAGAGTGAGGAGAATGAGAAGAGCATAGATGAGGAAAATGAGAAGGGTGGGGAGGTGGAGATAGAAAGCATCCCAGAGATGGCTAAGAGCTCTACCCATGTCTTGAAAGCTTGAGGTCTAGCCCTCTGGAGCTCACCAATGACATGATGTCAAAAGAGGAGGAGGTTGTTGTTGGGACCTATAAAAAGGTTCAGCATGGGACCTATGTCAATTGTAATGTGATGACTAAGGAGTTGGATAAGTTGAAGGCTAGAGTGAAGGAGCTAGAAAGAAAGACCGAGAGTGTCTCAAGGTTCAGTTTGAGGGTAATACATAGCTCTACCACTTCAATGTGCCTACTATAGAAAAAGATTTTGGGAGCGGATTCCAACAACGAGGGGAACTACAAGGAATTGTTTAAGTTCCTTTCTGATGACTGGTCTAATGTCTTGCAGCAAAGTGGTTGCAAGATTAAATGAGTTGGGCAGGAACATATTCTCTAGTGTTTTTGTTTTCTTGTTGATAATAGTCGTAATGGCATGATGTTTAATTTCTATATGTTTATGTTGTTTATAATTAAGATTGTTAGTAGTTGTGTGTTGTTGGTTAGGTATGACCCTATATGAACTAATCATAAGACTAATATTAGCTCTATTAGCTTAGATGGTAGGTATATTTACAAGACTGATAATAGCTATATTGGCTTAGATGGTAGGTATATTTACAAGACTAATAATAGCTATATTAGCTTAGATGGTAAGATCAATATGTTCTTTAAATTTGCTCAATATTTTATTAGTAGTGGTTTTTGTATTGTTAGAGTGTTGTTAACATGCTTCTTTAGTGTTTTAGACTATTAGCCTTCATAAATAATAGAACACCCTTATTTTACTACTTTTAATATCAAAAACTTTATTCTTATTATGAATCTAATTTCAAACCTTACTATTGTAATGGCAGACATCATTGACAAACTTGCAATTAGAAAAATTACTTCCATTTTCTTTATAAGAATGGATTTTTTTGTGAAGATTACTGAATGTGATCTGAAATATAGATCTAAAAAGTGTATACAATTGAATTCCAAAAAAATATTAAATCATTTATGAACTGTGAAAACTCATACCATCAAAGTTGCAACTGGAAAAATAAGTTAGATGTCACTTATTTTGAGTCTTTCATGTCAATGTTACATTTCAATGGCTGAAATGTTATTACAGAGCCAATTGATCATGTCGAAATTAGGGTTGAAATTGATCTACTTATGGCTGGCCGTGACCATTTGAGGCCATTCCCAGGGAGAATAATCACGAATTAGTGGATACTCTACCCTTTTCAAGTCGGGAACAGCAATAAGAGTCTCGATACAGTCTGATTCCAGAGAGTCCAAAACAGAACAAAATTCAAGATAGTCTTTGCCAGAAATCAAAAGTATGGTGGAATGACAAGGGTAGTCAACAGAAAACAATAACATATCCGCCACAATGGCTTTCAGAACTGAAATTTCTCTGTTATCTATCAAGCTGATACCACTCTTCTTGCAGCCCTCTATAAAAGACTGGCAAACAGTGGAAATATCTCCGTAAACATTGAAAGTGTTTATCTCTTGATTTCTTCCCTGTTTTATCAGAAAATTCCTGATGTTAACTGCAATGGCATTATACGGCACTCCTTTTGGGACACTACAGGTTTCTAAGTCCCAGAATATGCCCAATTGTTGTTCCTTGTTCGGTCTGGTGGTCAAGGAAACCCATCGTTGATCCATTGAAGTGGATTCAAATTCACAAGCATTTGGTTCTGAATTCATTCTTTGTTCTATATCCAAGGCAGCTTTGGTTTCATGATCTTCACAAATATTTGGTTTCGAATTCTTTCTTTGTTCCAGATACAAGGCAGCCTTGGCTTTATGATCTTCACAAATACTTGGCTCTGAATTCTTCTTCTGTTCCAGATCCAAGGCAGCCTTGATTTCATTATCTTCGGAAATATTTTGCCCTGAATTTTTCCTCTGTTCCACATCCAAGGCAGCTTTGGTTTCATGATCTTCACAAATATTTGGTTCCGAATTCTTCCTTTGTTCCAGATACGAGGCAGCCTTGGTTTCATGATCTTCACAAATACTTGGCTCTGAATTCTTCTTCTGTTCTAGATCCAAGGCAGCCTTGATTTCATTATCTTCAGAAATATTTTGCCCTGAATTTTTCCTCTGTTCCACATCCAAGGCTGCCTTGGTTTCATGATCTTCACAAATATTTGGCTCTGAATTCTTCCTTTGTTCCAGATCCAAGGCAGCCTTGGTTTCATGATCTAAATTCTTCTCTTGCTCCACATTTAAAGTGGTCTCTGTTAGATCTTTTAGTGAGGATTCACAGTCATGAGCATTTAGCTCTGAATTCTTCTTCCCTTCAATGTCCAAGGCAGCCTTGGTTTGATCTTTCAATGGAGTTTCAAATTCACAGGCATTTGGCTCCGAATTTTTCTTCCCTTCAAGATCCAAGGCAGCTTTGCTTTGGTCTTTTAATGGTGACTCAGATTCACAAACATTTGGTTCTGAGTATTTTTTCATCTCGCCATCCGATGCCCTAATTTTGTTGGACTCAAATTCACAAATACTTCCTTGTGAATTCTTCTCATCCAGAGAGGAAATTTCAGGCCATTCCAACAACTCACCATTGTTATCAATTTGGGCAACTACAATGGGATAGCGCCGTTCTTTCAAATTGCACAAAGCGCGAGTAAAATCTCTGTTACCTGAAATGAAAAAAATTCTAGGAGGAAGAATCTGACCCCTTATAGAAGCGCATGTACCCTTCAACATTTCTCTGTAAACTGAATTTCTATCAGGCTCATAGAAATAAGTAATTCCCTCCATGCCCTCACCAGGCTGAGGAAAAGCAACACTTCCATAGCCATAAAAGAATGTGATGAGTTCATCATGTAATCCACGGCCATGGAGATATTTCTGAACATTTTCAAAGATTCGCAAGGGAGGCGGAGGAGGAAGGGCCGCACCACAGTCTTCCACATCCCACCGAATCAAAACTTCTCTAGACATGAGATTTTTCCCAGGTTTCTTCATCCAATCTAATTTCTCCACATTATTCATAAGTTTCTCCTCTAATTTCTTTCCCATGAGAGCATAACTATGGCAACTGGTGCAGAATTGCTTCTTTGCCCCTGATGCAAATGTTGTCATCCCAAACTTCAGTGCCATCATCTTATTCTCTGGAACTTATTCTATGATGAAAATCTATGGAAGAAATTTTTCTCTTCTACAATGGCTTCTGTCACAAGAATCAATCATTAGGAAATGCTCAAGCTGCCAATCCCAACTGAAGGATTGGAAGACGGGACTGTTCACGCAGGATTTTACCATGAATTGTCCAGTGAAATAGGGTTTTCTCCTTGGTCAGCAGTTGTTATGTGGTTTGCTTTAACTGTTATTCTGTTGGCCCTAACTTAACTGTCTCTGAAACTTATGGTTATTTTCTCAGCGGTTGTTAATTGAGAAGCTTCACATCCGCACACTGGAACAAATTTCAAATCAAGCTGTAAATTTGGTGGTGCTGTCAGTGTGTAAAATACAATCAAAATCTTTTCAAGACATTATTCCATTATTTGAAAAAATTTGGGCTGAGAATCCACTTTTTTTAAAGAATGCATACAATAGATCATTCTAAGTCTTTAAATAGTATATTGGATTGGGATGAATTTGTCATTACCTAATGTCCTTAGATGCTACTTAAGTGCAAGAGGTCATTTAGAAGTATCACTTGATACCAATTTAAAAATTTAAAGAAGCTTTAATACATTTGCATAATTAATTCAATATATATTTTTATAAGAATCAATACATTTTCCTATAACAATTGTTTTAACTATTATTTATGTAAATGTCTTCAAGTCGATGTTCTAATTACTATGCAATCCTTGCGCTCCCATTCCCTTAATTAGTAACTTTAAGGAAATAAAAAAATGATAACTAAAAGCCCATTAATAAATATAATTGGTACTAATAACTACTCACTTGTACCTCTAGTAGTTAGAATTTTTTACCCACTAGTACATTTGTGCATAAGTATTGGCTAAGTTTAAACCATTATTGGAACATTTGTGGATAATTATTGGCAATTTTTGAGGTGGTTGTAGTGAATAATTATTGGGGCATCTTTAAGTAGGTATTATGTGACACTTTGAAATGACTACTTTTTGACCCTTGTGCGCATAACAAATCCCACAACGTGAGTCATTACTCTACAGAAGCCAAAACAATAGCTATAAATGGTTAAGTCGCGTACAAATACAACCAAAAAGATTGTCAAGATTTGATATTATGTTTAGGATCGATCTATGGGTGCACTAAGTTAGCTATAACGACTACTAGAACACTTCACTTATAGGTACCAATAAAGTTGCACAACTCCTCCAATTAAAGTCATTTATTGGTTTCTTTAAAGTTAGTAATTTAGGGAGTTGGGTGAACAAGAAGTGAATAGTCCTTAGAAGATGGTAGGTCCCTTCCCTCATTGTACATATATTTTGTATTTTTTTTAATTCTATCTACTTTCAATAATTTTCCCCTACACTTTGGTGTAAATTTTAGATTTGGTAGTATTTATTTCTAAAGTTTGGGACCCAAAATTCATCACAAATTGGTAGTCTATTGTGCACCATATATAAACAAGTGTTAAGTAGTGGCTAAGTACTTGTCTTTAATTTTATAAATAATTATAATCTTAATCTTAAATATAAATGTAATTTTAATTTTAATAAATTTATTATAATTATTATATTTTAATTAGTTATAAAATTATATAAGTATATTTTTTTATATAATTGTAATTGTAATAATAAGCAATTATAAATTTTATATTAGAAAACTAAATATTATATGTGGAATATTATGTACATGTCAAATTTGTCATCAAAATATATTTTAAAATTATTATTATACTAATAAATTAGAATATTTTCAATAACATGAAATGAAATAATGAATTTATACAATTGAAATAGTGAAAAGAATATCATAAAGAATTTATTATATTAAATATTTAAAATATATATTTATCATTTTTTTAATATTTAAATTAAAAAATTTATATAGTATATAATAAAATATGAATAAAATTTATAATTAATATAATATTTTAAATAATCTGTTAAGATGGCGTGGAAGCAACGGGACCAGCTGGTTTCAGCTGACAGGCAATGGTCACTTGCAAATCAAGCTAACAGAGACAGAGTATTAAACAATGGTGCAAGAGCTCCTTTTCGAAGGCATTAGGGTTAGCGTTACAATGAGCAAGGTCAGAAAAGATGGCCTTTTAATCAGCGCAACCAGCTCCGACAGAATGATCATTTTGTCCCTGAGAGGAGGTTTGAAAGCAGGGAGTTTCGAAACCCTCGACTAGTTTATTATGGGAATGGAAGGAGAGGGGAGAACTGGAATAAGTTTGGCGATCATGGATCTCATGGCAACGCTCCTTTATACACTAGGTTTGGGGGTAACTTTGACTTTACAAGGATCAAGTAGCGGTTCTACAGGCCAAAAGCACAACCAGTGGTTTCCCCGCAACCTATTAATGAAAAGGAGGACAATATCAAATATGAGGTAATGTCAACTCTCAAGATTACTAATCCCCAGTGGGTTGATGCTGTTGATTCTCTCAAAGATGGGGCTTTTTTCTTTAAATGGTTAGGACCATGGCCTTCGGTATCCTTGATAAGAGATTGGTGTAATAGGGTTTGGGGCAAAAATGTTAAACTTAAAACCCTATCAAATGGTTTTTATATGGGGATTTGTGCTGCAAATGAAGAGAAAAATTGGATTCTTAATAATGGCCCTTACCTGATTGGTGGGCATGGAATCTACTTGAAAGACTAGGAGGAAAATTTTGACCCACAGAAAGAAAAGCTCAAGGAGTATCCAGTCTAGTTAAATCTCCACAACCTCCCTATGGAATACTAGGATGAAATTACTCTAGGACAGATAGGCAATAAGATTGGAACCTTTGTGTCAGCTAAAGAAGTGATTAATAAAAAGGATGCCTCTATTCATCCCCGAATCCTTATTAAGATTCAAAACAATGATCCCATTCCAGACTTTATCATCCTAGGAACAACAATTGGATCTTGGAAGCAAAAAGTGGAAATATGGGAAGGTAAGGATTTGGAGGAAACACCCTCAAATCCACAACAACCTTTGCAAGCTAAAGGGAAAGGGCTTGAAGAAGATAAACTCCTTGATCAGCAAGAACAGGAAATTGTAAAGGGTTGGTTGGGTTCTATAGACCCGATTGTAAATAACTGGGTTTCTCAGGATTGAGGACAAGGCAATACTCTTGAATGGAGGAAAGACTATAATTTAGCTAAGGAAGAAGCGATTCAAGGAGTTGTCTATCCAATCTCCCCGGGGGAAGATAGGTTGTCAACACAGGTTGTTAAGGACACCCCTTTAGAGGTTTTAGAAGCGCAATGGATAGATACTCACTCTACAAGGGTGTTCCCACTACAAGAGGACCTAAAAACAACAAATCCTCTGGGGGAAGAGGAAGTCTTCGCAACACCAGCACATCTCAGGTCCTCCAGGGCTCAAGAGATTCAAGTTCCCAATACTCAAAGATGCCCTAATTTAGAGAATAGACTCTTGATGGAAATAGTAAGAGTGCCTTACCTACAGGAGGGTCAAGGATCTCAAACCCACCCTTTCAAAGAGGAAGATGAGAAAACCAATGATAATTTATTTTACAAGGATATTGAGATTTCACCAATAAGAAATCTAAACAGTGCCTTTGATAGCAATAAAGATAGTGGCGATGGGTCTGATGATTGGGATTCAAATTATGCAGGATAGGAGATGGACGGTGGATTGAACAATCTTGGCCTAGCTAAGTTACCAGGTGTTACAGACATTAGGAAAGTTGAACAAACCTCATCACAACTTCTTAAACTAAGGATTGGGGAAAAGAAGAGGAGAGGCCCCAAATCAAACAGGGTGAAACTGGCTTTAGCTGGTAATGCTTCAGATCAAATGAAGCTTTTAAGATCGGGAAAAGGCTGTGCCTTTCCCGGGAGCAATGAAACTCCTATCGTGGAATGTTAGAGGTTGCAATGCCTCTGACAAATTACGTTTGATCAAGCACTGTTTTGATCAAACACAACCAGATCTTATTTTTCTACAAGAAACTAAGATAAAGATTGAGGATTTTATGTTTTATGGAAGGACTTTTAGTAAATGGAAGTGTAGTTGGTCTAAAGCACAAGGTGCTTCTATTGGTTTGGGAGTTCTCTGGAATGATGCTACTTTGGAGGTGATTGTCAAGTCTCAGAATCCTAACTGGAAATGGCTGGAGGTTTTCTTTAAACAACTTAGGTGTAAATTCTTTGTATTTAATATTTATGGTCCAAATAATAGTTTACTCAAAATAAGGTTATGGGAAAAGATTGCTTCATTAATGAAGGAGCTTAAAGAAGAGATGGTGATTTTGGGTGGTGACTTTAACTCCATTTTAAGACCTGAAGATAAGAAAGGGGGAAAAGACTAGCGTAACAATAGTCAGCAAGATTTTAGTGACTTTGTGGATGAGGGAGGTTTGATTGAGGTTGCTTTCAAAAAAGGGGATTTTACATGGACTAACTGCAGAGAAGGTTTCTTGAATATTGTTGAAAAGCTAGATAGATTTTTTTTAGCTGGAGATTGGGCTAATGCAATATGGACCTGTGAAGCTGAGATTTTTCTGTTTCAAGGCTTAGACCATTTCCCAATATGTCTATATATACAAGATGAAAAGACCCCGGATAGATGCCCCTTAAAGTTTGAAATGATGTGGTTCCAGATAGAGGACTTTGGCAATCTAATTTCTAAATGGTGGGACCAAGCTCCTAAAAGAGCAAGTAGCAAAGCTTTTATTTTTTTCAAAAAATTACAATTTCTAATGTTAGAATAACTGAGAGGGGGTGAATCACTTATCTAGTGTCCCAATTCAAAATGTATAATCCAAAACAATTCTACTACTTCTACTAGTCGGTAAACATAAAATACTTTCACTGTTTGTGTATTTACTGATTTTCAGTCTAAACTTTATAATAATTACCAATTAAATCTAACATGTAATATGCAAAGTATGATAACAAACAAATATCACAATCAACACATAACACAAGAGATTTAACATGGAAACTCTGTGAAGGGAAAAACCACCTGGGACCGACAACCCAAAATTGTTCACTCTTCTAAAGTGAGGTCGGTGAAGACCCAACCCTGTTAAAGGTTACAAACACACTGTTAGGTGTGACCTTGTTAGAGGATTTTAGACCAAAAGTTATCATCCAACCAGCAGTCACTCTGGGGTTGACAGGATAACAATGTTCACTCTATGAATGAAACATCAAAAGACTTTCATAGTCCACTCGGTTAAGAGATTTTACTGTGTACAATGGTTAAATATGTAACAGTAGATGATCTGCCTTAAGACAACTTCAGTTTTCAGTTTATAGATCATTGTTCAGCTCATTCAAATATTTCTGACCAATATAACACTTTAGATTCAATACTATATCAACTTACTATCCGTCAGTAATAACTCTCTGTAGCTCGGTAGCTGTTCTGCAGCTCGGTTCTTATTAACCAGTATGATCAGAATGCATGAAAACTTCTCTATGCAATAATTCTGCAGTATCTTCTTCTTCTGGCACGAGTTTCATAATGAAACCAATGTCTCTTATATAGATGAGTAAATCATTTTCTTTTCCTCCATCAGATTTTTTCACTTAATCATATGCATAGATTTTGCCACTTTAAGCTCCCTTGGTTGATGTGTTAGTAACACGTTTCAATCTGCTCCATTAGATCCTTTTTTATTTATGTTAGCTGTCAATCTTCATAACAAACTTTATCTATTACCTTGATTTCATACACTTTACAACTCATCACTTTATCGGCTAAAACTGATCATTTAATTCCTTTCTGTTTTGCTTGGTTACAAAGAAATGTGTCAGTGAACACAAGCTTGGTTAACACTATGCTCGATATACACTACACTTCGTTGGTGTATACTGAAATGCTTTATTTACCGACAACACTGCTTTGTGTCTTTCAACTCTATTCTTCATCATAGATGAATGCAACATAATAAAGTCAATTTCATCAAGTCATAGACTCATCAACAAGTTCCTTAGTGTATTCCTTATCGTCATCTGTCATATACATCTTCCTCATGTAAATATTTATGTTCTTCATCTCTTTCACCTTCCTTCAGATGTGTCGGTATAGTAACTTACAAGATAAGTACTGTCAAGCTAGTTGACATCAATGACAACATAATACTGATTTAATCATCTTGCATATCTAATCATCAACTCCTCAGTAATCTCAAATTACAGATTCTTCATTCTGGTTCTAAATCAGTTGTAGTTCATCAATCTCTCCCTTTGGCATTGATGGCAACTCAAGTAATATGAAATGTACCATACACATACCAAACATGTATTCTACAACTCTGTGATCAAATGATGTGTAGTGTAATCTCTCCCTAGCTTAATATGTTTAATCACTACGTTACTAAAACAACATTATAAAATACAGCTTTATCATTCTATAGATGTAACCTTTTTAGTTCTCAATTTCCTTTCAAATTATCTCTCCCTTAGATAATCTCTCCCTTAGATAGTTCTCATCGGTGTATATCTCCTTTTCTTTTCATATTATTTATCTCTCCCTTCTACAAAAATGCCAAAGAAACAAATAAATAATCAGCTCTGTAGTAGCTAAGTAACTCTCTGTTGTCCATTACTTCCTCTGCATCTTAGTATACTAATATCCCAATCTGTTTCAGGTCTTCAAACTTAATCAAAACCTTGAACAAAATCCAAAGTGTGAACTATGCTACATCAACATGAATGATCTTCTGATAAGATTAGGCCGATGCAACATCCAGATCACATTAGTGACCGATAGACAGGGGACAGACCCCAAGTCTAGTCCTCAAATATTCAAATGTGTCCTTTGGTAGAGTCTTTGTAAAAATGTCTGCAAGTTGTTCTTTAGATGTAACAAATTCTAACTTTACTTGCAAGACTTGTTCTCTTAAGTAGTGATACTTAATTGATATATGCTTTGTCTTAGAGTGCATCACAGGATTCTTTGAAATATTAATAGCACTTGTGTTGTCACAGTATATGATCACCGGGTCAGTGATTACCTCATTCATTCCTTCCAACACTTGCTTGATAGTGCAATGTTTGAGAAATTAGTAGCAGCAGCAACATACTCTGCTTTAGCTGTAGACTGAGAAATATAAGCCTGCTTTTTACTTGTCTAGGTTACAAGTCTTTCACCAAAGAAAAATGCTCCTCTAGTGGTCCTTTTTCTGTCATCCACATTTCTGGCCCAATTAGCATCAGTATAAACCTTCAACTCAAACTTACCTTCCTTAGGATACCATAATCCATAATCCTCTATCTTTTTCAGATATCTTAAGATCCTTTTAGTAGCAATCATGTGTGATTCTCTAGGATTAGCAGAATATCTAGCAACAATTCCCACAACATATGCTATATCTAGTCTACTGTGAACTACATACATGAGCTTACCAATCATGGATTAGTAAAGTGTCTGGTTTACCTCTGTAGTTTCATCTTCCTTTATCAATTTACTTCCAGTAGCCATCAGTGTTCCCATAGGTTTAGCATCTTCCATGCCAAATGTCTTCAAGACTTCCTTTATGTACTTGGACTGTGTGATGAATATCCCATCACTCTGTTGTATCACTTGTAATTTGAGAAAGAATTTAATCTCTCAGAACATAGACATTTCAAACTCATTCCTCATGTCATCAGCAAAATATTTACATACATGATCTTGACCTCCAAAGATAATATCATCAACAAAAATTTCAGCAATAATAATAGTGTCATTAATATCACCTTTCATGTACAAATTGTTGTTCTCACTAGTTCTTAAAAATCCAATACTTAACAAGTAAGTATGCAGTCTTTCATACCATGCTCTCAGTGCTTGCTTCAAACCATATAAAGCTTTGTGTAATCTACATACCATGTTTCTATTGTCTGGATCAACGAATCCTTCAGGTTGTTCTATGTAGACCTCTTCTTCAAGTATACCATTCAGAAATGCTGATTTCACATCCATTTGATAAACCTTAAATTTCTTGTGTGCAACATATGCAAGTAACATTCTAACTCCTTCCAATATGGAAACAAGTGCAAATGTTTCACCATAATCAATGCCTTCTTCCTGTGCATATCCCTTGCATACCAATCTTGCTTTATTTCTTGTCACTTCACCATTTTCATTCATTTTGTTTCTGAATATCCATTTAGTACTGATAACATTCTTATCTTTAGGTCGGGGTACTAAGGACCAAGTTTTGTTTTTCTCTATTTGTTCTATTTCCTCCTTCATTGCATTAACCCATTCTTCATTTTCTAATGCAACTTTCACATTCTTTGGTTCAAATTCACAAACTAGACATGTACGTTGTCTTGTTTTGCTTCTTGTTTGCATTCCATCTTGTTTGTTTCCAATAATTTGTGTCTTAGGATGATGTCTTCTGAAAAAACTAGCCAGTACTCAGTTTCTTCTTTCTTGTTCATCCTGTTCAGGTTCATTTGCTTGCTCGATAGCACCATCTTGTTCGTCGGTTTCCCTTTCCTATTCCTCGGGGTTATTTTCCTGCTGACCAGTTATCATAGGTTGCGACTTCGGTAGATAGTCAGGAAGTTCAATGTAAGTGAATCTACCATAGTCTTTTGGTTCCTTTCTTTCTTCTGTGTTTATGCCATCATGCTCATCAACACAAACATTAGTACTTTCAATCATCTTATTTGTAACCTTATTCAGACATTTGTATGCTTTACTCTTAGTAGAATATCCTAAGAATATTCCTTCATCACCTTTAGAATCAAATTTCCCATTTCTCTCATCTTTCAGAATAAAACATTTGCTTCCAAAAATCTTGAAATAACTTATAGTAGGTTTGTGTCCAAACCATAGCTCATAAGGTGTCCGGTTGGTGTCCTTCTTTAGTTGTACTCAGTTAAGCACATATACAACTCTGCTGATAGCTTCCCTCCAATATGTCTGAGCAACATTCTTTTTTAGCGTTAATGTTCTAGCACAGTCAATGATTGACCTATTCCTTCTTTCAGCAATCCCATTCTACTGAGGTGTTCTCGGTGCAGAGACCTGTCTATTAATACCATTCTCATTATAGAAATTAGTAAATTCATCAGAGATAAATTCACCTCCTCTATCAAATCTTAAGCATTTAATTTCTTTTCCAGTCTCTTTTTCTACCTTAGCCTTATACCATTTAAACAACTTTAAAGCTTCAGATTTCTCTTTCAGGAACATAACAGTCATCAGTCTAGTATAGTCATCAACAAAAAGAATAAAGTATCTATCACCATAATAGCTTTGAGTTCTCATAGGACCACATAGGTTAGTATGAACCAATTCAAGTATCTTCTTTGTTGAATAGTCTTTGCTTTTAAAATTGGACTTAGTCATCTTACCTTTCTGACATTCATGACACATAACATGATCTAATTTTGACAAGTTAGGCAATTCTCTAACTCTTTTCTTCTTACTAATCTTGACCATGTTATCAAAATTCACATGACATAACCTCTTATGCCACAACCATGCATCTTCATCTTTCGTTAATAAACAAGAAGACTGATCAATATCAAGATAAAATAGATTACCTCTGGATTGTGTACCGGTTCCAACAAGTCTTCCTCCATCATCATAGATTCTTACCTTTCTTCGCTCAAAAACAAGTCGGTGAGCTGAGTTGTTCAGTTGTGCCACACTTAACAAATTGTAGTTCAAACCATCTGCCCAGTATGCATTCTCACATTTTATTCTATCATTAATCATCAATGAACCTTTACCTCTCACCATACAAGGTGCATCATTTCCCATTCTAACAGATCCACCATCATATTCATCAATTAGATCAAATTTCTCTATATCACCAGTCATATGATGTGTAAAACCACTGTCTATTATCCATGTATCATTTTTGCTTACTTTAGAGATCAGTGTTGTCTCTTCATGTTTCTCTTCTTCTTCTGAATCATCCTTCATAGCAACAAATACTACTTCTATATCATCATCAGTGTCAGATTCAGATTCAAATTCTTCGGCTATGTAACATACCTTTTCCCCTTTGTTAGAGCTATCTCGATTGTCTCTGTTGTTGTGTCGGTAGCCTCTATTGACCCTTCTCCCATAACTTCCTTCAGATCGGTCTTTGGATCTATCATCATCTTTCTTATTCGGACATCTAGCAGCGATGTGGCCAACTTCTTTACAATTAAAACATGCTAGAGGTAACTTGCCTCTATACCTTCCCTTACCTTTGGGCAATCTTCTGGCCATAAGAGCTTCAAGCTCATCAAGTTCATCATCGATATTACTGTCACTATCATTATTCTTATCATTCTTGCTACTAGACTTACTAGTCTTTAAAGAGGACATGAAAGTGGATTCAACAGAAGGTAAAACACTATTGTCAAACTTATTCAATTCAAAGGTTGTAAGCTTACCGATCAGAGTGTTAAGGGTGAGGTTGGATGTAGCCCTTGTTTCGTGAATTGCAGAGATCCTGATTACATAAATTGGCAGAAAAGTTCTGAGAATCTTGCTTATCACTATTTCATCATCAATAACTCCACCGGATGCTCTAATAGCATGTACTACCTCTTTTAGTCTATTTGTATATTGCACAATGTTCTCACCTTCTTTCATCTTCATATCATCAAATCGACCTCTTAGGCTTTCTGCTTTGGCTCTCTTGACATTCGCATCTCCACTGTATATTAGAGTCAGCTTGTCCCACATCTTCTTAGCAGTATCACATTCCTTGATGTCATTAAATTCAACATCGGTACAGGCAGCAGCAAGTTCCATCATAGTAATATTGTGTTCATGCCTATCCTTCAGTTGATCAAGATTTAGGAGACCTAGTGTCGATTTAATGTAGCTATTCTCCATCAGTTCTAGTGCAGAATTCCCAATTCTAGATATGTGCAACTTCATCCGGCTTTGCTATACTTTGAAGTTATCTTTGTTCAACTTTGGCACTTCCCTCTTATACATCTTGAGACCTTTTTGCCGAAGTCCTTAAAACTCTGTTCTAAGCAACCACTGCTCTAATACCAATTGTTAGAATAACTGAGAGGGGGGTGAATCAGTTATCCAGTGTCCCAATTCAAAATGTATAATCCAAAATAATTCTACTACTTCTACTAGTCGGTAAACATAAAATACTTTCACTATCTGTGTATTTACCGATTGTCAGTCTAAACTTTATAATAATTACCGATTAAATCTAACATGTAATATGCAAAGTATGATAACAAACAAATATCACAATCAACACATAACACAAGAGATTTAACATGGAAACCCTATTAAGGGAAAATCCACCTGGGACCGGCAACCCAAAATTGTTCACTCTTCTGAAGTGAGGTCGGTGAAGACCCAACTTTGTTAAAGGTTACAAACACACTGTTAGGTGTGACCTTGTTAGAGGATTTTAGACCAGAAGTTATCATCCAACCAACAGTCACTCTGGGGTTGACAGGATAACAATGTTCAATCTATGAATGAAACATCAAAAGACTTTCATAGTCCACTCAGTTAAGAGATTTTACTGTGTACAATGGTTAAATATGTAACAGTAGATGATCTACCTTAAGAAAACTTTAGTTTGCACTTTACAAATCAATGTTCAGCTCATTCAAATATTTCTGACCAATATAACACTTCAGATTCAATACTATATCAACTTACTATCCGTCGGTAATAACTCTTTGTAGCTTGGTAATTGTTCTGCAACTTGGTTCTTATTAACCAGTATGATCAAAATGCATGAAAACTTCTCCACATGATAATTCTGCAGTATCTTCTTCTTTCGGCATGAGTTTCATAATGAAACCAATGTCTCTTATATAGACGAGTAAATCATTTTCTTTTCCTCCATCAGATTTTGCCGCTTGATCATATTCATAGATTTTGCCGCTTTAAGCTCCCACGGCTGATGTGTCAGTAACATGTTTCAATCTACTCCATTAGATCCTTTTTTTTTATGTTAGCCATCGATCTTCATAACAAACTTTATTTGTTACATCGATTTCATACACTTTACAACTCATCACTTTATCGGATAAAACTGATCATTTAATTCCTTTCTATTTTTCTTGGTTAACAAAGAAATGCGTCGGTGAACACAAGCTTGGTTAACACTATGCTTGGTATACACTACACTTCGTTGGTGTATATTGAAATGCTTTATTTACCGACAACACTACTTTGTGTCTTTCAGCTCTATTCTTCATCATAGATGAATGCAACATAATAAAGTCAATTTCATCAAGTCATAGACTCATCAACAAGTTACTCAATTTATTCCTTATCCTCATCTATCATATACATCTTCCTCATGTAAATATTTTTGTTTTTCATCTCTTTCACCTTCCTTCAGATGTGTCGGTATAGTAACTTACAAGATAAGTACTGTCAAGCTAGTTGACATCAATGACAACATAATACTGATTTAATCATCTTGCATATCTAATCATCAACTCCTCAGTAATCTCAAATTATAGATTCTTCATTTTGGTTCTAAATCAGTTGTAGTTCATCATCTAAAAGAGCAACTTAAAATCTAGAATAGGGTAAATTTTAGAAATATCTTTGAAGAAATCCGTAGGATTGAAGATGAATTGAAGTAGTTAAGCCTCAAAGTTATTGATTTGGGAATGCAAGATGTGGATTTTCAAGAGGAGAAGAGATCAAAAAAGGAGTTGGATGGATGGCTTAGAAAGGAGGAAATCTTTTGGAAACAAAAATCAAGGTAGACATGGTTGAAGGCTGGGGATAAAAACACAAAGTTCTTTCACAATGAAGTCAATATTAGAAGGGCAAAGATTATAATTTATAGTATAAAGAACAGTTCTGGAGAGTTGATTGAGGATAGGGATCTCATTAATAAGGAAGTGGTGGATTTCTTCTCCAAATGTAAAACTCAAGGTGTTATTGATGAGAGTACTTTTGAATCGGTTTTGGAAGTCATTCCCCCTCTCATCTCAGATGACATGAATAAGTTTTTATTGGCTCCCATTTCTAAATTGGAAGTAAAGAATGCACTTTTCGGGTTGGGTGGTGATAACGCACCTGGACCGGATGGTTTTCCTATTGTTTTTTTTCAAAAATTATGGCCATTATTTGAAAATGATTTATGGGAGGTAGTGGAATAATCCAGGAAGGGTGGTTTCATTCTTAAAGATTTCAATTCTACATTCATTGCCCTTGTTCCTAAGAAAAATGAACAAGTTTCTTTTGAGGACTTTAGGCCCATTGCTTTGTGTAACACAATTTATCAAGTCATCTCTAAAGTGATTGCAAACAGACCTAAGCAGGTTCTTAACAAAATCATTTCTAAAGAATAAAGTGGTTTCTCTTCGAGGAGATCTATTTTCGAAGGGATCATTGTAGCCCATGAAGTTGTGCACTCAATCAGATTGTCCAAAGCTCAAAAGATGATGGTTAAATTGGATATCAAATGGGCCTATGATGAAGTGGATCAAAAATTTTTAGTGAAGGTTTTAAAAAAGTTTGGTTTTGGGGATCAGTGGATCCAGTGGATAAAAGGTTACATTGATTCTCCAAGATTCTCTGTATTGGTGAATGGAAGCCCGTAGGGTTTTTTCTCACAAGAGAAAGGTATTAGACAAGGGGACCTCTTATCACCATTTCTCTTTATCATTATGGTAGAAGTATTAGGACATATGATTAAGAAATGTAGGGATAAGGGTGAGTGGTTGGGCATTAAGATCATAGAAGATGTGGAGGCTACGACACATCTGCAATTTGTGGATGATACTTTTTTGGGTGGTGAGGCATCGATTCAAGAAGCAAGGATCATGAGGGATACTCTGTTGTTATATGGTAGAGTGTTTGGACAATTTATAAACTGGAAAAATTTAGAGGTGTTCTTCATCAATACTCCTCATCAGTTACAAATTAGAATATGCAAAATCCTAGATATGAAACAGGGGAGGATGCCTAGTCGATACTTAGGGGTTCCCTTCTTCGCTAGTGGAAACAAGGCTGAGCTGTGGAAAGACTTGGTTGATAAATGTTTTAGGAAGATGGAAGGATGGAAAGGGAAGTGGTTGTCCTCAGCATGAAAGACTCTTACGCTGCAATCTGTGATATCGGCCATACCCATATATTCTATGATGTGTACGGCTATGCCTAAGAAAGTCCTAAAACTTTTAAATCAAAAAATGAGGAAATTTTTTTGGAATGGAGCTAATGATGATGAAAGGATTCCTCTTCTTGCATGGGAAAAAATTTGTAAACCAAAGGCAAATGGTGGAGCTGGTATCTGTAACTGGCACTATATGAATAAGGCTTTAGGTGCTAAATTGGATTGGGGTATGTATAAAAATCCCGCTCATTATTGGGTAAGGATTCTGCAAGCTAAATATTTGGATTGCAATGCTGATGATAGGATTCTAACAATTCGGGATCTGCCTAAAGGATCTTCAATATGGAATTTTTTCCTTTCTTGCAGATCGGTTATAACAGATCACCTTTCATGGCAGATAAGGAATGGATCAAAAGCTAAATTTTGGGAGGACTCTTGGGATGGGCATAGGGATTTGAAGAATGAGGAAGGTAATGAGGACCTTCAGGATTATTTTTCTGAGAATTGGGGGGATAAGGTTTGTGATTATATGGTTCAAAATGTTGATGAGATTGGCCCTAGTTGGAAGTGGAGGAGTTTGGAAGGGGAGGATATTACGCCGCATCAAAAAATGCATATGCAAGCTATTCTAGACAAAAGAATCCTTAATCATAGTGGGAATGAAGATAAGATTTTTTGGCTATCATTTCATGAATTATTTTCTAGCTAAGGTGTAGACCATAGGAGTATGTACTATCGTTTCATGAATTATTGATCATTACGATATATTATTAAGATCTTTAATCATAGCAAGCTATTTTGTAGCCATACATTTTTGTGGGAGGTTATCTTTTATTTTGTAGGTGTTCTTGAGGTGTGTGAACTAATCTTCTAGTTGTACATTATGTCAAACCTTCAATTCTATGAACTCAAATTTGAGGGTAATCCGGGTATTAATTTTTTTAGGTGCACTTGAGTGAAAAAGGATTTCAGTATTGAGTCCAAAAGACCCAAAAACCTTTATTTTCATATATAACACTTCATATTTTTTTGACCAATTTTTTTAATGGTTTTTTCATATTTCACACAATGTGATTAAATTTAAAGTTTAAATTATAGCCAACAAGAAGTGTCTTAAATTTTAGAGCCAAATGATTGTCAATAATAATCAACCCCTTTCCACTAGTGTTTGATCACATGGGAACCCAACCACTAGTCTATAGACGGCTTACTTTTGGCCCTTAAAACTCTAATTAGGTTGCTTCTTTCAAGTAACCATAACTTTTGACTCAAGTATTAGATTTTGGCAAATGAGATATTGTCAGAAAGCTATTTTTGAGTAATTTCTCGTGGTATAGGTATTATTATCATTTTTGTTTGATGATTTTTATTTGTGTTTGAAGTTAGATCTCTCTTTTGGACCTCCAAGATCACAACTTTTTTACCCAATTTTTGTGATTTTATGGTGTTAGAAAGATATTGTAAAGCTCTATCATTTTGACCATGCACTTTTTATATATTTGACTTCAAGTAAAATTTATTCAATTTTAAACATTTTTTTTTGTATCTTAATGTTAAAGTAATTGGGATTTAAGTCATTGATAGTTTTGTTCATAAAGAACCTTCACAACTTTGTCTTATTAGTGGATTAGAAAATATGGATTATAAAATCCCCTCAAATATTGATCTTTTAAATTCTAATTTTGATACTACATGCACATGGCCAACACAATTTACTCTTATTGGTTATTTTATTAATGCAATATTGTTTAAAAGCATGCTAAGAAGTTAGGGAGCACTAGTTGGGTACCTCATGGTGTTAAACTAGATAACTAGAAAATAATCGAATGATTTTTCCTCTTTTACTTTGTAAAAAAGAATCATGTGAATGGAGTCCATGGAAAACTTTAGTGGTGAATATTCACCAATTGGCAAATATTTTGTATCGACATTTCAAAAATTGGTGAATAAGTGGGACCAAACAAGGTGGCCAAATCACCTGGACTTTATAATTATTTGGTCAAATGCACTTCAATTCGCCCATTGTTCTAATTAATGAATTGTATCAATATAAATATTTCACCAATATAATCTATGTTTTCCAAATGGTCTAGTTAATATTTTTTCCTGCAATTTCAGAAATGTGTCTTAATCAATGGACCTAATTTGCCTAGCATTTTTCAAAAGTGTATCTTAATTCACTGGTATATTTGCCAATACCATTAATCATTCAATGTGTAAGAACTAAACTTTTCATAACATTCCATGTAAAAAAATACTAAAATATGGACATAAGTCGCATAAACAAGTTGACAAGGTCAAGGAAAATTTTGCATTGAAATTTTTTCCATTTTCCAAAATTTCAAATTTCAAATTTTTTTTAACTCAATCATTTATAAGTAATTCAACCAATGTGTCGAGGAATACATAAACAATGAAATGAGATGCCAACCTTCTCGTCAAACATCGAGTACATTAATATAAATACATTAAATATTTTCCAAAGACATCATTTGATACAAGTAGACCATAAAGGTCAAATCATGAATACATGAATTAGCAAGTACTGTACAAATCCACGTCTCTTTCATCCATCAAATATCTTTCTATACGTTGTGCTTGAGATAGGAGTGTGGTCTAGGCACTTTTACCACCCAACCATTGATTGATGAGCTCCCCTAGTTCTCAACCTATCATGTTGAGCGCATCGAACCTACCCCAAAAGCCTAGCAACTCAGAACTAGTGGATTGGATGGATCGGGTGTAGTACTAAACTATACTACATATCACCTATGACTATGCAATAACTAAAACTAATATGGTAGGGAGATGAAACAATAACCAATATATAGAAAGGAAATTTGCAATTCCAAGATTTGGCCAAAGCATTTAACCAATTTCTATTGGTAGGTAGGTATGTAAGAAATAATAATCCTACCCTTCCCTATTTTAACCACATTCGGAACCCTTCCGATTAAATTTCAAAGTTACATGGTGCATAAACAAACAACATAATCATGAATGCAATACCATAACTTCAATTAACCAAATTCCATCCTATCCTAAAGTATCCAACCTCATACATTTTGATATACTCTCACATAAGATTTCTTCTATTATTAATCAACTCAATGAAATGGAAAAAAAAAGAGATCTCATTCTTCTTTAATCCTACATAATGCTTCATTGCCTTCATAAATATACTATTCCATTCAGGCACTCAATTTCACAATCAAAGAACAAAAATGTTTCTATATCCATTTAATGTTTCCATTAAATAATACAACTTGCATTTATGAAAAATACTACAGTTCATTCTCCACTTAAAAACATAAAATAACTAAAAGTATTAACCAGAGTAGTATTATCTTGTCATTTTATTATGAGATGTAAACTTATCACTTAGCAATTTTATCTCTAGGAAAATAATTTTTCTCTTATATGTAACTATTGTCTACAATCATCTATTTATCTCAACCCTAAACTATTACATTAATAGAATTAAGGTTTGGTTGTCATCTTCTCACTCCCATGTTCATTGTGTATGCTATAAGTAGCTTAATAGGAAACACACAACATTAGAGAAAGGACATACTGTTTGGAAGAACATTGAAAGTATTGCCACAAGGAAAATGAATAATAAGGTAATGTAATAGAACTTTCCTATACAAAATGACCGAGTGGGCACTTTCAACAGAATAAAAATTGGAAAACATGATGAGCATAAAAAGAAATAGCTTTCCCTTATGGGCTCCAAGTCAGACATTTAACTACACTCTAATTTTTTTCTACTCCCAAGACAACTTCAACTAAAGAAATATTTTTCACAAGCACATATGAGTGCATGGATACACAAAAAAAATAGAAGAGAATACCTGGAAGTCTGCGCTAAAATCTATAGGAAAAATGAATTTAGGAAAAGAAGATTTTATTTTCTACATTTTCATGCCAATTGATTGTTTGTAAGTACTTTTCAACAAAACCATATTTGAACATATCTTGCAATCATTTCTATGATGACCATGAGACCAAATCTTTTAGAGGCCATGTCTATAATAACCTTGGGTGATTCCTTTTACTAAGTTGAACCCTAAATATTTTGTTCAATTGAACAAATTTTTAAACAAATAATATGAAAGAGGTTGCAATTAACATAGAAATTAAGTTTCAACTACCATAAAAACATAGCCAAAATTCAAGATGTTGTTAATCAGATTAGAAAAACTTGTAACATTGGTGTCTAGGATGCTATGTAAGATTTGTCCCTCACTTGAAATTTCTTGATTACATAAAATTCATTGGTTTGAAGTCTTAGAAATGTTCAAGCAAGTAAAATTAGAAAGTGTGAAGCTGAAATTCAACAATGATTGCAAGCATCCTAATTACATTTTCCAATAGAGAATTGATACATAGACACAACGTAGAAAAAAAAAATTAAAAAGAAAAAAACACTACAAAAAGGATTTCAGAACCACTCAAAGGAATTCTATATTATAAAATGTAATGATTTGTAAAGAAACTTCCATATGAAGAAATTGCATGATGGTTGCAGGAAAGGTTACAGATGTCTTCGACCATCCTTTTGCTTAATAAATTCCAATTAAAAAAATTTACTGCAATAATAGACTGACCAAGTTGTTTCATGAATAATTCATTCTTAGCAGGTTGAGATACTCTCCCTAGACCAATATTTCATTCCATAGTTATTTGATTACATGTAAAAGAATAAAATACTCAAGATAATTATTGTTTTAAATTGTTGAAGAGTTAACCCCAGGTATACGCTAGTGTGGATTACCTAATAATCATTCAATACAATTTAGAAGGCTCCCAGAGCTGCAACAAGGTAAGCACAACATGCAAACGTTTGTTCCTTTTATGGAATATCTCACGTATAAAGTTAACAATGGTTAATGTGCTAGTTAAAACAGAAGGAAAAATAAAAGGTTTGGATGCCATAAGTCGCTCAAATGAGTGAGATAACTGATAACTATCTGGTAAGGATTTTTGTATCATTACAACTATGTATATAACTAATGAACTTGGAGGCTTCATGTGAAGGAATATTCTTAATAATCTCTAGAACCACAGTAGAACATTATGAACGCCACACACATATATGAAATACCTATCAGGATTATTTTTCAATTGCTTTGTATGATTGTATACATATTTATGTATGATATTGAGTTTTTAATTAGGAATCTTTCAATTGACACATTCTGTTTGTGAAAGAGATCATAAATCATTTCAATCATAAATTGTTCATATTGAGATAGGGTTTAGAGATAATTTTTTTTAAAATAATGTAAATGCATATACCATGACTAAGTGGTGTGTGTCCCAGATCCATTCCAACCTACCACTATCGAGGAGCTAACCTCTTCTACTTGAGACACCCCACGCTTGTAAATCAACTCAACCCCTAGATTTTTACATCAATAGGTTAGTATCCATAAAACCATTATAAAAAATAAATTGCATCATATTCCATTGAAAATATCATAAACATGTATTAAACATCTTTTCTTTGCATTCAACCATAAAAAGGTACATATTAAAATTAACCACAACATCATCATAAAACAATTCAAGTGTGTTGAGTGTCATTTTTACACGAGACAACAGCTAGGAATTTACATGAGCAAATTCCCCTCTTGGAAGAGTGATGTAGATCAATCTCAAGGTTCCTTCTGGGTTGGGTCTCGGTTTCTTAGATAGCTCAACTGAAGATAAATGTGAATTTGTTCACGAGGAGGCTTTTGCTGGTTTGTATCTCGAGTGACTGCAAAACAAACTTTAAAGCACAACAATACTTCTCTTTTTGGATTTTTTTGAATCTTTTAAATGAAAGAAAAGTTAATCTATTTAATCTACTATAACTGATTTGCAAAGAAAGTAAGGAGCAAGGTGACAAGAATCTGAAAGAAATTTGCGGAAAGGAAACTAATGGACATAAAATGATATTACGTTGCTTTGTGAATTAAAGTACCAAGAAGATAAGGAAAAACCCACAAAATAGAGATCTGAATAATCACAATCCCATCTTAGCAGATGTAATCATCAATGAAAATCAACATAAATGTATGATAAGTCAAAATTCATCAGATCACGAAGCCACCATAGATGTACGCACACGTGAGACAAATTTATCTTAAAAAACTAAAAAGAGAGATCTTCTCAATAATTTGTCACAACAAAGAAATGCAACACAGGTAAACACCAGACTAAAGAATTGCAGATCAAAATCACCATACAATCAATTGGCTCTTTGAAATGAACAAATAAGAAAACACATATTCATAAATTTCGCAAAGGTAGTAGAATAATCACACCACGATTGAACCATTTATTGTATGTATTGTATTGCAATAATAATCAACCTTAGTTACATGGATTTCATACAATTTATAGAGTTGTGCTCTCAATTTCAGAGCTAGGGTTTTGACTGTATAAAAAACTCAAAAATAAATCTAAACTAAAGTTTACATGAAAGAAACTAACCCTAAAACAAGTTTAAACTACTCTAGCATGGAATTGAACCTCGTGCATTACAATTTTGGAGTAGATTATGCACAAAGTAAGTCAAAAACAAAGTTTGAAACTCATGCATGTTCTTCATGAAACTCATGGTTCTGCCCTTTATTCACCGTTATAGCTCTTCTCCGTGGACTCAACTGGAAGACGCCCTCAAATCATGCAGAAAAGACCCCATGGAAGTGGTCATTTTGATTGGAAAAGCAAGTTGAGGAAGATTGGAGTTAATGGCGGTGATGTCCCATAAATTTAAAATCCAGATCATTAACCCAAAAAAATGAAGCTCAAGAATTGGCTAAGTGTCGAAACAACTTATCCTCAACTTTCAAACTTTCGGAGGCCAAAAATCCTACAAGGTCGAAATGACAAAAATCTTGGTCTTAAAAAATGGCTATGTGTGGAAAAATGTTTTTCCTCCATACTTAATTTAGCTAAGTCAAAACTAGGTGCTCATTGGCTCAGAAGGATTTATGGATAAGCTTTGTAGAACCTATTCACAATCTCTTGCCCCTCTTCAAAATCAACCATCTTAACCCCTTTAAGGCATATAAGAATGAAGTGAATGATGTCATTGAAAAATACATTACATGTGGCTTGTTCCCCTTATTATAATGACAAGCATATATCTTTAAGTTCATAAAGAGGACTTTAAGAGGCGTGAAGTCAATGTGGAGTGAAGTCAATTACAATCTATAGTATTGCAATCTTGTTTCAAAAATAGAATTAGTGTTTGTGATTAAAAAGAATGCTCTTCCTTGGAAAAAAAGGATTGTTATTTCAAAGAGTTGAAAGCAAGAATTTATATTCTCTGTAATGTGCAATTCAGTATAGAGGTTTTGATTAGTTAAATCCTGATAGCAATATCACAAGAAAGAGAAGTCAAGAGATCTTGGGATCCATTTGAAAGGAGTTGAGCTTTAAGGTACAAGACATAGTTGTATACCAAAGATAGTCATGGTGTTGGCAGTAAATTAAATAGGATAACTGCTTACAAGTAGAGAAATGAAACAACACAATGCATGAAAATAGTGTCATAAATATAAGTAGAGTCTTAGAGATGCAAAGGATAAAAATAGTGGTATTCAGTGTCAACAGAAAGACACCAATAAACAAAAAGAATTAAAATGGTGATGTGTTTGCAGTCATAATACTGACATTAAAAACAATGACATGAATGTGATAAGAAGTCATCAAGGACACCAATCAGATAGAAAATGTTAAGAGAGAAGATATGATGAAGTAGAGTAGATTTAAATGCACCAAGACAACAAGATTAAATGTACAGTAGATTGCTAAATTACTCTAAAGCCTAGACAAGCCTGTCATTATAGCCAGTGTGCTTTTGTAGAATTTAGCAAGTACATCGATCATTTTCCTGTAGTAGATTAACATGAATAATAGCTTTACATGAAGCATTAAGTAAATGAACAAAAAATTCATTTCTGTACATAACAAGAATATACCCACTTTTCCAAAATTATCTTACCCTTCCATATACATGTTTCCAAGATTAGTAAGGACCTGACAGTGATTTTCTTGAAGAGTAAGACATAATTGCACTTGCAAGCTAGGGACATCTAACCTGGTAATAGGCAAAGGCTTCTTCCACTCTTCCAACATCTTTCAGAGCATTTCCCTACACAAAATAAGTAAGAGTTTGAATTTTAAGTCATAAATCCATTTATAAAAAACAAAAACATACACTTCTAGTTTGAATAAAACATCTATAGACTGCCTTGACCTAAGACAATTATTTACTAGAAATATAAGAAAATCCTAATGATAAATCATTACAATTTTCCTCATAAAGAACTCAAAAAAAATATCTTATACTCAACATCCTTATAGTACTCACCAAGTTATTGTAGGCCTCTAAGAATATTGTATCTTATAGCATTATAGCTTGCTCGTAATGCATTATCACCAAGTCCAATTCACCTCATTCATGTTAAACGCTTGCCAAATTCCCTACAACACAACCATATTGTATCCACCAACTCCCTATCACTAAACTCAATATTTCCACTTACCCAATATGTCTTGCACCTGATATTTCATACTAAAGTAACTCATAACTTTTGGCAATAGCTAAATTTATCCAATTGTGAAAATAATCAATACAATTTGCTACTCCATTAAAAAGCTTGGTAAAGATTGTAAAAATGCAGCCTTAGGGCATTGCTGAATGACTAAGTACATTGGTAACAGACACTAATGTAGCAACCATGGTACATGAAGAACTCAATTCAGATTCCTTGTTAGGACTCTAGAACAAACAAGAACCACAAAGAATTACATCCATAATTACACTCCAAGAGGCACAACAACGAGCATCCTAAGAATACTACAACAGCCACGGTTGATAGCATAACATTCATTTGAAGATGCATCTCCTAGACAGATTCCAGCTGCAAGCTCTGCAGATTATTACAAAGATGCAACAGTTGCCAAAGAAAGTGACTTGTCTAATACAGATCATATAGGGCCTCCTGATATGGATTTAGAGTCTAGAGCTTCTCCAGATTCAGTGTTAGAAGTTCCAGTAGATCCAGAGTTGGATTATGCCAATCAGCAAGGAAAATGGAAGGATAAAGCTTTTATTGATGTCAATTTTGTGAGTAGTGGGAGAGAACGGAAAAGTTCTATGGAACAGATCCAGTCCTCTCTTAGAAGTATGTTTCTAGATATAAAAACCAACAAACCTTTCTGAAAGGGACGAAGAAATCTCCCAATGCTTCATCATCTTGGCAAGTCTCTTCTTCAAATGGGGTCTTAAATTTAGATTCAGTATCAGGCCAGAGGTTTGGTAATAGCAACAAACTGCTGGCTCAGCGAAACTCCTTGGGAGGTAATGTCTACCAAATTTGGACCAAAAAATCCCATCAGATGTTAATGGAAAACATCAACATAGGTCCTAAAACTGAAGATAGACCAAAAGATGGTGCAGATGCTGCTTGTGAGGTGAAACAGGTTTATTCCCTTAAATCTTCATTTGATTTCTCAAGCAGTGGGCTAACTTGTGAGAGCACTGTAGTGGCAGCACGGGAAGACTCTGATATTATGGCTGTTGAAACAAGTCCAAAAGCTAATGTGAATTATGCACAAAAAACTCCAGTTCTGAATGATGATAGTGTTTCTAGCCATTGTACGAATCCAGAAGTCACTGGGGGTGAGCTGCTGATTGGATCAATGTCTCTCTGTCTTGATCATTTTCCAAATGGAGTATCAAAGCCAAGACGGGTCTATAAGAAAGACATTCTATTGGAGGAAAGTAAATGCAGTGCTGATGTGAAGGGCTGTAATTCAATTTGTAATTGCTTTGACAGTTCTGAATTTACGAGTGCTTCAAGCACTGTTGGTCCTTTGCATTTAAGAGCGATAAATAATTCCGCTGCTATATCTCATAGAAATTGTGCCGATTCATCGAGTGATAGGGATTCTCTTGGACATCCACCTAAGCAGAATGGTCAAGGAATGTTTGGTAAACAGGAACTTAGGCAGGATGGGATTAGTAAGCCTAGGACAAAGATTTGGCGACCTATTAGCAATGCTATGGATTGTAGAGGGAAAGAAGGTATAATAGAATCTATTATGAATAATGTTCAAATAGAAGGCTTCACGATTGATTCCTGAAGAAGGACTGCAATCGGTGCAACTGCTCACTTCCCTTTGAAACATGAAAACTCAAGACATCTGATTTGTACTCAAAATGGAGACAGGTGCTTCGCTGATTCTGAATCTGAAAAAAATGTTGATACTCCTCCAAATGAAAAATAATTTGGAGAAACTGTTGATAGAACCTTAAGAAATGAAGACAAACTTCAGCTGTTAGATGGCACAAATGAAGGAAGTGAATGCTTTAGTAGAAAAAAGAATGAAATTGGTGAAACTGTAGACCAGCGTGAAACGAATTTTGAATCAGCTTGTGATGCAGCAGCGACATTCCTTTCCCAAAGATGGGAAGCTCAATTGAAGAGTAGTGAAGCAGAGGTTCTAGAATGCTTGGATTCTGGTGCGGTTGAAGGGATTTTCAATGTTGTGTCTTCTGTAGGTTCTGAAACTGGCCGCTTTGTTTCTGGAATAGTCTCAGAAACCAATTATCTGTCTGTTGCAAGTTTTCAGTCTAAAGATGTTGGTGAGGGATCAATTGAATCTGTTCAGGGAAGGAAAAAATCATTTGATTGTGGATTTGGAGCTTTGACTAATGGATCTTCAAGTTCACACTATTCACAGGCAGTAGAGATTCTGGAAACAGAAAGTGAGGGTGATTTGAGAAAACCTTTTGCATTAAAGCTAGAAATAGAGCATCTGAAATACATGCCAAAGCAAAGAAAATGAGAATATGATGAAACAGTCTATTTGATGTATTTTCTCCTATGCCCAAGGGCTCCAATAATCCAACATTGCACATCTTCAACACAGTCATACTTTTGTTTGTAGTTCAACTTCTATGCATGTTTGAAAGATTACAAAGACAACTTATGCAAGAATAAAATTTTGAAAATTACATCAACTATCAATCAGAGAGGATAAGAATCAAACTTCATAAGACAAGATCAACATTGTTGAAAGATGTATTAATTGTCTATGAGACAAAATCCAGCATTGCAAAAACTCTTATCAAACTTCATAAGACAAGATCAACATTCAAACTCTGTAAGACAGGATACTTGAGCTGTAAAATTGCCATAACTGAAGATCAACATTATAAAAAATATTTTTTTTTAATCCTGTGAACCACTTTGACTTTAAATCCATGGTGAGAAATCATAAGGTTATTAAAAATTAACTGTACATATTCTCTAGGGTCTTTCAATTGTCACAACATCTTAGCTTTATTCATTTAAATTTCATTTTAATCGTGTTGATTTCCATATAATATATTACTCCTTTATTGCTTGTGAGAGTAAGGAGAGATGTGAAACAGTTGCCAATAAAATAGTAGTTTTACCAAACAATTTGTGTGTTGGTTTCATGAGAGGTGCAAAAAAACTTGTCTCAAAATAAAGATTGTGTGATTTTATCTATGACTATGATTTCAGATCTACTTTCTATTTGTTATGAATAGAGTGAAGTAGCATCTACATGGGAATTGGTTTGGGGTCATCTCACTTTCAGCACACAATCTTGTTGTTGACCCAGCTTTATATTGTTTATTCCATATAAACTATTACCAAAAGTTAAAACGAGTTTCAAAATTGTCCAAAGAAATAATCAAAAAGTGTATGCAACAAACTCTTTTGTGAGTAAATTAATCATAAGAAGGTAAAATTACAATGAAAGTAGTTATTGTTTCTCATTTCACTATCAGTTGATTGTATATTTTTTGTTGACATGCCATGAGTTTCATTTGATGAGTTAGGCCTGTTATTTTTTTTGAAAATATAAGGTATGCCGAGGATCACGTTGAGTGTAAGATTTGGAATCATATAAATGTTCTACCAAATAGTTACAGATTGATGAGAATGATTGGCCATCATCTAAGATAGAAGTTAGACATTATGTGAATGGGATTAGAAGAAGATTTTGATCAAAGGAAACTAAACTACTATGAATGGGCAATAATAAAAAAGACACACAAATTCATATTACTATAATTTGCAATAAAAATAAAGGTTATCAACATACTTAAGATTTGGGTTTACACCAATAAGGAATGTCATTGTGAATGATTAGGATAATATGAAATGTAATTGGTTCTCATGCACAAAGAATAATGTTGCTGAAAGGAGCTTATAAAGGGATTCTAAAGGTTCACAATTTTTTTCAGAATAACACTGATAAGGAGGCTCTTTGGAAACCTGTAGAGAAGGGCGTCAAGGAAAGCAGAAGGAATAGAACATAAGCAAACAAAAGATCAATTGATAACCTACAGATTTTTGCACTACCTCATTGTTCACTCTTGGAGACGTCTTCCATGAAGATATAGCAGCAGCGTTAGCTGCAAAGTATGCCTGCAACGTAACATGGTTGAATTTCTTAGACCTCAATTTTTGATTTAGATGCCTAGGGAAGTAAAAGCCAACCCTACTAATCCCAACTTGGTTTGTGAAGGCTGTATGAATACTGTACAGGAGTTGGCCAATCTGAAGGGTGAGGTGGGAAAATTGAAAACCAAATTGCTTGAGAGGAAAAGAAAGATGGGAGTGTGTCCAAGTTCAGTATTTGGGTTATGCACAATTCTGCTACTTCTGTATGTCTGTTGCAGAAGATGACCCTTGGTGAGGATGGAGAAGATGAAGGAAACTACAAGGATTCAAGTTGCTTCTCATCTTATTCCCTTTTTCAGCTAGGGGAACATTTTCCCATGGGTATTCTCCTCTTGCTCCTCTTTTTAAAAGGACCATTTTACTTAACTACCTTACTAGACTGTTATGGTGGATAAATGACTAGGGAAAGTGTAAGAGACTATGAGTGAGTCTTGCAAAGAAGGTGACTTCTCTCAAGGAGGGCAGATTCTGGGTCTGTTGCATTATGGACAGAGAAGCATCAATTACTTTGTAAATAGTATGCAAGATTAATAGAGCAGCACCTCATCCTTGACCATATTTTATGTTTTCCAAGGCAAATATAGATAAAACGTATACAAAGCATATTGACTCCATAACAAATGCCGGTCACCTTCCCATGAATTAAAGATGCCCAAAACAATCATAGTCAGGAACAAAACATGAGAGATAAAATGTCAAACTTGAATGACTAAAATACCAAACAAGTTGCTAGAGAAGTGCTTGTAACTTGTTTGATCTCATTCAACTGTTGTCTGTCATGCCAACTCTTACATTGTAGTTTTTCCTAGGTTCCAGCTCATCTCAGTATGAATTGAACCAAATATAACCCTATCATGGACTAACTACACACTGTCTATCTTTTATGAACCCTTTGTTTTGCATTAACCATCTACTGTGAATTACCAGTGATTGCCTTTCTTAATGCAAGATGCAAACTTATTAATTTGGGAAATGGCAATTCAACTCTTTAATTGGCTTGCTCAGATCCACTTTAAGAAACAGTACCTACAGAAATTGAACCAATCTATCTACAAAACAAAAGTATGCACTAACATCTAACAATCTACATGGCTCTCAAGCTTGTAATTATGGTATGAAGGAAACAAATTTTCACGCTGAGATTTTTTCCTATAATTGGTTATGATTAAATTAGCACCAGGCTGGTTAGATTAGATGCCAGTGTTACAATATGTATAACCTATTAGTATATTATTCACTTGACAAATTACCAAAAAGAAATCCAATTATTCCAAAGCTTTTCAAATTATGAACTCCAAAGTCATGAACAGTTTGGTTTGACAAGATTACCAATACTGGTAGCTGAAATGCCATTGCCTCAATCGTTATTCTACCAAAACATTCCCCTTGTGCCTACATAGTATACATCAAAGAATAAGCAACTGTACCACAAAGATTGAAATTTGGAATATAATATTGATCAAAGCACTTATCATTTCTATATTCAATGATTTAGAATGCCCACAAAAAAAATTCTTAAGTGAACATAGGAAGCCATATTACTTTACATGCAGTTGCTTCAATTTTTTAGCCTATTTTATTTAGATCAGAATTCAACTGCATAGTTTTTAACCTAATCAAATGGTTTCCTCTAAATTTGGAATAAAACAAAATACTAAGCACATTCAATTACACAATTAAATGATCATTTGTTCAAGTGGCTTATTGTGTACCCAAATTAACAATGACTACAATATCATAAAGGCAAATATTGTTAAACACAAAAGTATTTAATCACTCCAGTGAACAAAACTGCGTAATGGGCCAGGAAAGTAAAACATAGAGCAAGGGAGTGCACACCACAGCTCTGAAGCATAAGTAAAAAATGAAGTCTTAGTTCCCAATAAGGGATCTGGTGGAAGTAGAAGGAAGGAAACCATGTCATAGTGGCTAGCCCTGGAAACCAACCATCTAAAACTGAATCATTATGGAGCATCTAAAGGGAAGCCAGACCTGGCTGGGAAAGGAGTGTTTATAAATTGCCAAGGAAGAGCTGTGTTGATCTTTTATGAAGCACTGCATGATTGTCAGCATCACTTAATAAGGATCCCTCAAGAGAGTATTGATGATAGTAACAGATAAGAGATGGACAAACCTGACAGATGAGAGGAACTCTCACATTGTCACTCAAACAGCAATTAGTGGCAATATGAAAAACTGCCCAATTGACAAAGTAATCCAAGATTGCTCATCACTTCACTAGCTATTAAAGGATATGCCATTTGAGCATCTTGAAAGAGCTGAGAATTCTGTTAAGACCACCTAGCAAACTAGGGGTTCATCTTCATAAGTCCCAAGGGCATTTTCTAAAAATAGGAACCACCTTAATAAGGGATGGGAAACTTCTAGACCTTTGTGCAAAGGATAAGCACACAAATTACACAATTTATTCATGGTTTGTAAGCAACATACTCCATGATATTAATAGGAAATACCCTTTTAGGTACCTACCTATGATTTTCCCAAAACTTGGAACTCTTTTTATTCTAATGGATTTGGATACTGATGATTATTACTATAGTCATTTATGTTGTCAATATTGTTGATCTAACAGTTGTTATTGATATTGATTACCCCTGGTTGGTTGCTGCTAGTAGAGAAATTATGTTTGTGCAGGTCCTAGGATCCAAAATCACATTATAGGAGTGACGGTGCTCTCATCGGGGGGGCACTAATATTATATTTATAATAATAATATATTAAAAAACTACTTGGCATAACGTCTGTTGGTTTTGGATTGACACCCCATGAATTGTTGTTGATATGTGAGCAGATTTCATCTTCCTGGAACATATGAGGATGTGTCTTGTACTTTTTGGAAGTCATGTCATTGTTAAGTTGTTGATTGATTGGAGTTGACTGGGTTTCCTTTTGTGATGATGTGTTGCCTTAGTCTAAATCCTAACATGTTGAATTATGAAGATCTGACATCTCGACAGCGCTAACCTTATAACCTGAAAAGTACTGACATTGATGTGTGCTACATTTACAGAAAACCATAAACTATCAGGCATATATTTTTTGACTGCTTATTTGCAAAAGAGATTTGACATCTGTTCTGTGCAAAACTGAATATCTAAGACATTAGTAATGAAACTAACTGGTATGAAATTCTTACTAGTTCTATTTACAATATTGATAAAATGTATAATAGTTTTTGGTTATCACTGACTGAGATTCTGTCATTTCAATGGAGAACAAGGAATGATGAGAAGTTTAGAGGGAAGCAAAGGGAACTTACCGAGTCACTTAAAAGACTCACCCTTTTCACTACTGATGTGCAGGTAACTGTGCCAATGAAGATGTCAAATGCTAAATTTATGAAGCTCCTTGGAGATGGAACGATCAGAGTAAATAAAGAGGAAGTCAGGTATGGCCATACATGGTCATATAATCAGTTTGAAAATCCCACTTTTCATAACAAAATGATTGAGTTCTAGAACAAATACAAGAAGAGACCAGAGATCAACGAAGAGGAAGACACCGCCACAAATAGTCAAATGCATGTTCACCCCTACAAATGTCTAAAACACCACCACAAATAGTCATTCATGCATTTGAATTTATCAAGGGCCAATTAATTATTATTTGCACAACAAAAAAACTCATTCTAATGCAAACATCAAGTGGAATTCAAAGAATTTTCGTATTTGAAATTCAAAGCATTTTTGGCAATTGGCTGTCCAGTTTATCTGTATGAGAAACTCAAGGAAGTTGATTTTATTGCTTCACCACAAGTGAAGTGGGGTGGGCAATCACCTATGGCGGTATTAGTCCATCTCTACAATGGTTGCAGTCATCTCACTACAGTTATTTTAGTCATCTTACTGCAGTTGCTGCAGTCTTTCAACAAGTGTTAAGGCAGTGTGCAAGTGTGTGGAATCTTGCAAAGTGAAGTAGGGTTTTGCAATAGCCCAAGAGGCAAAATAAATACTTGGTTGTCCAGTTGTCCACCAGCGGCATATATTTAACCATAGAAAGGCACGCTAGACATGTATGCAAAACATGTAAACATATACAAGGCATGCTAAGTGTTTGACACAATGCCTCAGACGCCTGGTTTGATGGACCAAAATTACTACAATATTAAGGAAAAAATAGATATATATATATATATATATATATATATATATATATATATATATATATATATATATATATATATATATATATATATATATATATAATGTCTTGACAAACTTTCAAGCAAATGCAGCTGGCAGATGAAAAGACAGGCATAACCCTTATCGGCATTATTTGCACTTAGGCCAAAACAAAAGCCTCAGACTAGGGTATCCACATTCATGAAAGAAAAATGGAAGGGCACTTTAATTGTTTGGCAGGACAACCAACAAAACACAATAAAAATATTACCCTATATAGAAATATGATAAAAGTTTAAGCTGTGAATCACAGCAGGAAAATTAGAAGGGAATAGTTTTCATTGCAGATTACACAAGATTAAGATTTTAAAAAAAAAACATTCAGTTTCATTAGCAAGAGAATATGAATTATATTGTAGACCTATATGTCATTGTAACTCTACATATGAGTCTGAATGACAGACTCCCATATGCAGCCCTATTTTACTTCTTGTGGCACTTAACAGCTGTATTAAACAAGATTGCAAACTATCCAGGACTTGAAAACAAATTAACACTATTTGAATCAACATTTGCATCAGTCTTAAGGTTATATCGAGTAGAAACTTGTAGGGAAAATAGAAAGGCTACAACCACAAGCATGATATATATGATTTTGATTATTATTGATCCCTCCATATTTGTTGCTGGCGAGTGTTATTTCACAAAGAAAGATATTTATATCTTGTTACCCAATAAGAGAGATGGGATATAATCTGTAGAAAGTAGGCCTTATTTATAAAGGCATCTGAGATAGTTGATTGTAAGTTGCTCAATTCTCAGTGGCGTAGTGGAGTGTTAGGTCCTAAACAAGTCTAAAAATTTGATTAATCCAAATGTAACCTTCGCTTCAAATCCTCATTTTTCATTCTTCAAAGGGTGTGCAATTTTGGTGATGATGTCTGATTTATATATTAAATTGAATACTCGCAAACCACAAATGCATGAGGGAAACATTATGTCTGCACTTTCACATTTGATCTCAGCAATTAAATTGACCTTTGCTGTAGTAGACTGAGAATTTACAATAAAGTCAAGTAAAATTATGTTTAGAACAAGCGGTTGGTCCTTGGGCAGTACTCTCTCTAAAACCATGAAGAATCATTCCCTCCTCCTTCTGTCCATATTGGGCCAGGCCATCTAAAGTTTACTGTTCGACATCCTATCATACACAGGTTCTCGTCCATCACTAGCCATCCTTCTGTCCATCCTTTCATAGTAGATCTCAATCAAGAGAGAGCAAGCTAAAATAGATAGAATTTGCCCTAATTAGGAGCCAAAAAACATTCGTATGAGGATGTGGGAAGTGATATTCTAATAACAGGGAGTCGAACCATAAAACTGTCTTAATAGGCAAAGGTGGATACATCATGATAAATCTTTAGCGAATTCTATACCCATGATGCGAAAACATTATAGAAAAAATGTAACTAAATGCAGGGTATAAATAAGATCAATCACATAACCGAAGAGTAAACGATACATCACATTAAACAACTAGTAAAGAATACTTGCAGCTGGGTACAGAAGCCCAAAGGGTCAAACCCCTTCAACTTCCCTTCCTCTACTAATTTCATTATTTTGTGCCTTTAAAACCTATCCATCCCTCTGCTTTCAAGGTGACCTCAGGAGTGCATACTGTTGTTTGAAAGTATCTGCGGATTTTGTTCTGCTAGGCCAGGGAAGTTGATTTCTCTACTTCTGATCATGTTCTACCCATTTTTTGCAATTTACAAATATAAATGGGTAGAACTTAATGCAGATTAGATTTTGTACCTAACTACTACAAGCTGGTCCTTGACTACAACTGGCTGTAAATGTCAGTTATGAGAAAATATTGCAGGCTAATTGGAGATATATCCCAGACTGGTTTTTTCATAAGTAATTAACTAATTTTAGTCTAGATTCGATACACAATCTGTAATGTGTGTCAAATCTCTGATTTTATTGAAGGTCAAGTTATAAAAAAAAGTGCAAATTGAAAAGTTTGAACATACACAGGAAATTTTACAAGTTTACAGGCATTTTCTATTTCATATATTTGTTGGCTATGCTAGGAATAAGAGAAAATTAAATTGATAAGTGTCTTAAGGTATATGATAAATACTCTATGATTCCTATTTGGGGATGACCAATTTTGAGATCATCAAACATACCACTCACAACTATGATTCCTAATGCTTGCAAGCATCCTCCATGTGGACCTTTGAATCTGCCAACCAGATAAGAGAATCTTGACCATTGGAACCAACAGTAGTTTCTTAAGCAAAACCAATCAGGGTACCAAATGCGGGTTCATGCACAGGTAATATTCCAAAGTTATTGGAGTATGGGTATGCTGTCCATAGCAAGCAATCAAATTACACCTGCCACAATGAACATGAGTCAGGACAAGTATTGCAACATTTTGCATCAATTCAAGGCCAGTGTGTTCCACATATGATGAAACATTATTTAATTTGAACACCTTAATGTAGAATACAAACAAATAGTTAAACATTGATTGACTGAATCCACATGCATTAGACTATGTGAACAAGATAATGAAATGGAAGAGAGAGAAACCACCAAGTTTCAATAACGACTTGACAAAATAAAATACAGACATACCATGTTTGTCACAACTGTTGACATAAGATTTGCACCATTTAATTCATACTATGGTTCAAGCCTATAAACAGTAAATATAGGATATAGCCTAGCATTTGGCTGTAAAGTAGGATACAGAGGTTGTGGTCGAGTGTCAGATCCCAACTAGTCCATGGAAGTATTGTAACTTGAAACCTGCTGTCTATTCTCTAAATCGATGCTAGACCTAGGAAAGAAATAATTGGTGCAATACAAAAAGAAAATGATGTTAACCACTTAATTAAACAAAAAATTAATTGGTCCAACATCTAAACAAAATTAAATATGATTGTGCACCCTACATATTCATGCATAGTTTATCACAAAGGTTGGTAAAATAACAAAGTGAATCGTTTTATTCAATTTCCAAGAACTTTACTACTTAAGTTCCAGATATTTACTTACCTATGTCTTATGCCTTGAAAAAACATATGTTAAGCTATATAGATTCTTTCTTCTCCTTAGAACTAATTTTGATGATTAATTTAAGCTATTACTATGATCAAGATTTTGTTTTTCTCGTCCATTCTCATCATACCTTTCTTGTGCATTGGATGATCTTCCCTTAGCCTTCTCTATAGCTTTCCTAATATTCTCATAAATGCCTTCATTACAAGAACCTTCATCTTGCACAAGTTTGTCTGAACTATTAAATGAACTAGAGAGATTATCTAGATCTAGAGAAAGTCTGAGAGAGATATCTTGTACATCCTTGAATGAATCAGTCTCCGATTATGATTATGCACTTTCAACTGGATCACTCTGCCACTATGGGTGTCTCATCCTACATTGTGAAATTATTAACAAATATACTTTGCAATGTTGTGGCCAAGAATAGAGGTGGATATTCCTCAATCCACTTTGTCTAAATTCAAACTAGAGATTGTTATCAACTACAAGTCTATATAGAGTAGATGCAATAGATTTTTCATCATGTGGATCTATCAATAACCCATTTTTTAATGCCCGATGAATATCAACTGGTCTTCCATTCTTTGTGGCTACCATGGGAAATCATTGTGCAGCTACCTCAATAAGAGTCAAGCCAAAGGGTTCCACTAAAGCTTTAATGAAAACACCCTTTGTTTTTGCAGAAATTTTGTAGATGTCACCAACATCTGATTGTTTGTGATGCTTTGGATATGCCACTTCTCTGTACAGATCATACTTGTCAATTAGCTTTGGAACAGTAGTAAGAAAATTTGCACTTATTGCACGCATTTGATCAATATAATCTTGATTGCCCATGATCAACATCGAATTTTCTAATTTCCTCAACTTTTTGCACTCCCCAAAAGCCTTCACTAAATCTGTGATGTTATTTTTTGGATTAGGTTGAGCAAGAGCCAATATAATTGGCTTTGAAGTATTTTTCAAGAAATACGAAGTCTTAGACCACAAAGGGGACTCAGATAATGGATCAGGATCATTCTCCAAATCTTCCATTGTGTTGTCACATCTTCCTTGGTGTTGTCACCTTGTACAAAAACATTGTTGAAGTCCATTCCAGGAGGTATGACTGCCATTGGAGGCATGTAAAGACCATAGCATCTTTGACCACACTTGGCATGAGATCTAAGCTTTTTGTCCAATTCTAAATCAAAAACATCATAAAGACCCCATTGTTCTTCAATTTCTTGCCTTGTACTAGTAACCACAAGCTCTACAGAGTCAATACATGATTCTTCAACATCAATCCTATAATAGATCTTGTATGTTATGTTGATCTCTTCCTTGCTTTCCTTGTGTCAATATTTTTCCAATTTAATCTAACCCAAGGAATGATCTGTCAAAACCATGGGAACATTGAGAGCACTTGAAAGAATGTAGGCTGCATAAGCTGCATCTGCATAATGACCATGAATAGCATGAGACCAGATAGCACTACCCCTTCCAATAAGGTCCCCCAACACCCTAGAGATGTTAAGAATTGATGGATACCAAACCATTTGTTCATGATGGCATTGATACTATTGTTAGATGTCTCCTTGTTGTACTTATGATATCACTAGAACTTATTAGTTCACAAAACATAGAGCACAATGCAAGTGGACAGTCAAAGTTAGTCATGAAGAGTTTGGGAGATTCCATTGCTGATGTTTCACTTATGAGCTCAAAGTTCCTACCCATTCTTTTAAATTGTGTTGAAAATGACAAGTTTGGTAACCTGTCCTTAGCTATAACCGATGTACTCTTGAAAGGATTTTTGACACTGCACACTTGGCTGCCTATTTTGCAAAAAAATTTCAAAATGACAAGCAGCAAGAATTTTCTCCAATCAATATAAATTTATGTTTATATTTAGCTCATGTGAGAAGAGGTTCTAAGATACTTCAGTCAGCTGGATTTTTTTCATGTATGTCAATATTAGCTGGTTTGTAAGGAATGAAGAGTCGTTTAGTTCTCAACAAATAGAGGGTCTCTTCTCTCTATGGAAAAAATGAGAACTATTTAATAGGTTATGGGGTCTGGTATTATCATTCATAACAAAAACGGTGATGTGAGTTAGAGAAAATAATGTAGGTGTTGCAGTTCTATGCAATGCATTGACTTCCTACATTTTAGAAAAATATTATATTTTGTGTGTAACAAAAGCCCTAGATAATATGACTGATGCACTTGGTAGAAAAGAAACAAGAAATCGGATGGCTAAAATCTCACTTATTTCTTGGAAAACACCGAGCATGTCATTGCTCTTATGAGTCATCTTGCAAAGAGAAAACAAAGAGAAGCATGAGGTATCAAGATTCAAGATTTCCACTTGAAAATCCTACCTTTAGATTATAACTTTGCTTAATGTGCCTCCCTTTCTTGAATGATACTGGTATCCTGCATAGTTATCAAAAATAACCCAAACGTTAACAAATCCTGAGAAAAAAAACTAAAACTCTTACATTTTGAACAAAAATCTCTATATTAAAAATAAATAATCTATTTATTTCAAATGTTAAACGTAACTAAAACACTAGTTCATATCACTTGAAAAGAAGGGCACCGTAAAGGGGGAAATTGAAGAAAAAGAAGAAGAATGACCAAACCTGTTACTCGACTGAAGGAGGTTGTAAAATAAATTGATGGACTCTTTCTTAAGCGGATTTTCTTCTCTGTAAACCACGAGAAAACCTTCCAAATTTTTATTTTTTTTTCTCTACACCAATTGTTGATTAAACTTTCAAACTTCCCTCCAAAGACAACTACAATGTTTTACAGAAAAAATCAATTCCTTAAAATTCCCTCCAAAAGCATACGCACATAAGGGAGCACCAAAAATACCTGTAAAATGCACCAAAAAATATTGGGTTTATGTAATTCATTATTTATAATATTTATGGCATATAATTATATTTATCATTTTAATCATATTTTCATTTTGCATTAATTTATTTTTTAGGTTTATCTTCTTTTGTTATTTAATCTACATCTTTTTATTTTATTTTTATCTTTTATTCTTTTGATTTTCTTTGTTCTTTCCTTTGTATTATTTCTTTCACTTGTTTATTGTTTCTTTTTTCCTTTGCAATTTTTTAAAAAAAATTATTTGTATTTGTATTTTTATTTTTGGTTGATCTTTTGACATATTAGTTCTTCATGTGTTTCATGTCTCTCTCTTCCTTTCTCCTTCTACTTATTTCATATCTACAACTACATGTCTTACATGATTCTTTTGATTCTCTTTATTTTTATGATGGATGACATAGTGTGATATGAAATGTTATTTTCTTAATGGATCGTGGAAATCTTCTAGCATTAATCTTTCACATATTGTCAATATAATGACATTTTGATGGTTAAAATTAATTATTGGCAAACACCTACATTTTTTTTTTCTTTATTTCTATTCAAACCTAAAACCCAATTTAAAGACACTTATTTCTCATATGTGTGAAAAATAGGTAACAATCACATGGAGTTAAAAGTAGAATTTCATAAAATGGAGTTAAATATTAAACAACCTTATAACTAAGCAACCCATCAAAGAGTTTTTTCAATAAACATAGAAAATGAGATTATCCAAAATTGACAATAAATGAGTCTTGTTAAATGAACCCACTTGCCCATAAATATTTGGATTTCTATATGATTTTTAGAGACAACCTAGACTTGTTCTCTAAATAGTGTTCACCAATCAATTTTGAAATCACCTAAAGCCAGATGGATTTCTCATGCAATGAGTCTATCGGTGAACAAGCATTTCTAGTGAAATGGAACTTTTAAGCTATATATTAATCTATGATTATATTATCAAATGTTATTATAAAGGAGTAATAATAAATATTTATTTCATCTTTTTTATTTGGGTGACTAATTATTAGTGACTAAATAATTAGTCTTTTATTTGGTCCTTTATTTAGTCATTTTTGTTTAGGTGACTAACTATTAGTGACTGATTATTTAATCATTTATTTAGTCATTTTTATTTGGCTAACCTTGTGATTTTACCCAAAGACCAAATTAGTCATTTATAATTGTAAATTACAAAAAATGGTAGAATTTGATCAATTTTTGCCACTAAAAGTTTTAGTGGTGTGACTAAATTTTTTAGTCATGTAGTCATATATAATATAAAATAATATTTTATAATATATATTTAATGTAATAAAATATATATAATATTTTTATTTATTATTTATTTTATATACAGTTAATTATAGAATATCATAAAATATGTTCATTTATAATAAGAGAATTGAGTATATGATATATAAAAACATGTTTTTATATAATAATTTATATTATAGAAAATATAGAACATGTTTCCTTGTATAAGCTTGTACTTCTGATTTTGAAATTCACATTTTGAATTAAATTAATGATTTGTAGCTGAGAAATTATTAAAAAATATGCATACAATATTTTAAATCTAATTATTAAATACATTATTCCATCTATTTATGTTATCTTTATTATTTCTCCCCTCTATCCTCCATCGCATAGATTTCAATAATGACATGCCACACAATAATAATAGTTTGGTCATTTATTTAGTCATTTTACCCGATGACCAAATTGGTCATTTTAACCGATGATCAAATTGATAATTTATTTAGTCAATTTACCTGATGACCAAATTGGTCATTTATTTAGTCATTTTAATTGTGATTTTACCTGATGACCAAATTGGTCATTTATTTAGTCATTTAATGGGTAGAACATGATCAATTTTAGTCATGTGACTAAAATTTTTAGTCACGTGACTAAAAGTTTTAGTCACCTGGTCATTTATTGCCCAAATTCTACTAGTGCTTCTTGGGTACACATGGAGGTTTTGGACCACTAGAAGAAGGAGCATCTAGAGGTGCTATTCTTCTAGTCATTCTATTCTTTGGCTTCTTTGAATGAGTAGCTGATCCATATATTGTAGGGAACTCGTGTCTATACATTGTTTCTGACTTCTGCGGTGCAACCTCTTTGAATTGTGGCATCAACACCTTTTCTGCTTTCTTCTTCTTTTCCTTAGAGGGCTGAGTTGGTTGCTGCATCATTGGCATAGAATGCATTGGAAATGGATGAGAGATCCATTCCTTAGTCACCTTGATGACATGTCTGGCTTTGAAATTGATGTCATCATTTCCATCCCTATCAACTTCTCCATTTAGGATAGCCCTGGTGTATACCTTATCTTGGTTATAGATAGGATCCAAAACATCCTCAGAATCAACTTCCTTCACCTTCTATGGCACTCGTAGTAGTAGAGCAGTCTGTGCTAAATATAGACTCATCTGATAGTAATCATAGATCCTGACCTCATAATCATCTAAGTAATTTATCCAGTGGTCCTCGATGTGGGGCTCATGTACGTAATGCCTTCCCATGATATGGTCGAATCTGGTCCTTATGAGATTGTAGTTTTGCAATGGTTATTCATACCATTTGAAGGCCAGTGACTTGCATATCTTCATATCTTGCAAGAAATGGGGACCTATGGAAATTGGGAAATCCCAAAAATGCTTCTTCTTATGCCGTATATGCTCATGAGCATCTGACAGTTGTCGGGCCATCTCCAACAAGATTATCCTATCCAACGAATACCTTGGTACCTTCTTTGGAGCTAGGGTGCTTCCTGCCACCTGGATGTAAGTTAAAGTTTTGAGCTGAATGTAAAATGCCCCTAGGAGCTTTACCTTTTTTGTTGCCTCTGTTGACATCCTCTTGGCATAGTCTACCTCTATGGAGTGGATGATAGCAAAGATAAAAGAATCATTAATGATGCAATATTCTGGGTGGTCCTGTGTGAAATATTCCTTCCTAGCCAACTATGGGTAGATGGTAAATGGCTAGGCATTTGGATCACCCATGGCACAAAATTTAACTATTCTCAGGTACACTGCCCTTGCAGCCAAAAGGTACACAACATAGGATGTCATATAGAAGTGAGGGTCACTTTTTACTATGATCAACTGTTGATCCAGGTTGTTGCTAAGGATGGTCATGGCCCAGTCAAACCTTTCTTGTCTCTCCTTTATCTTCTCAATGAGAAAGATCATCCATGGTTCTAATTGTATTGACTTTGGCAGTCCATACACCCAATTGATCATGGTGATGGCTACTTGAATATCCTCTTTCATATACCCTCTCCTCTTTTCTATCTTGTCCAATTTATTCTTGGGCGGGGGTTGTATAAGATAATCCTTGTTCACTATCTCGTGAGACAAATGGATGTCATTGTTGTAAAAATTCATACCCTTGCCAATGGAGAAGCCGTAGAATTTGTCTATCCCTTTGGGTAAATGGAAGACATCCTCAATATTGTTTGGTTAGAGATCTAGAACCACTTCACCCATGCTATTTTTGACTAGTCTCTCATCTGGTACATAGTGGTTTTCCAGTGTGGTGATCATATCTAAAGAAAGAATAGATTCAGGGTGTGCCATTGCGTTTACTAGAGAAAAATACACTAATGAAGTGTAGTCCTCTGACCTTCCCACCGGTTGTGCACACTTCACCAAATAGTCATTCCAACTGACGTTCCAAATGTCAGTATCTATGATCTCTGAATGTAAATTGCCAACTTTGGATGGTGCATGGTAGCCTTTGAATTGATACCTCATAGCTGGTGAGTTGACTTTCTCTACCATTTCTACAAAGAGAAAAGGAGACATGAATTAGTAATCATCATATTGGTAATAAGAGAGGAACTCTGATGAAAATGAGATAAAAATCAATCAATCAAACCCTGCAAAAACCAAGTTGAAATGCTCAGGAAACCAATTTTGGTCTTTCGGACCTTCAGAGGTGTCAGACCTTCAAAAGGCCAAAACACCAAAAAGAGGATGCTCAGACCAAACTTTTGGTCTTTTGGGTCACAAAACAATGTGTAAACTCTAGAGTACAAAACCTCTGAAAATGCAAAAAAGGAGTTCGCTTCGGCCGACATTTTCGACTTTGGTGTTTTGGGGGTGTGGAGTTTTTGGGGTTCAAAACCTTCAAAATTCCGAAATAGGACTTAGCCAAAATAGAAAGGAAAAATCCTCCTCCGAATTTTTGGACTGCGAAAGTCTGAAACTTCTAGGGCCAAAAGACAAAAATAATTTTTTTTAAGGGTTAGAGCTCGAAAATGATCCCTAAAATAAGCTTGAGGCTAAGGGGTCCAAGGGGACAACCCTAGGACCCCGGAGCAAGAAAAAATAAAGAAAACTAATGAAAACCCTAGCAAAAACATGCTAAAACTAAAATACCTAAAAAAAACTAAACCCTAAAGTGAAAAGGATAGAGAGGGAAGCAAAATAAGCCTACCTAGAGCACACCGAAGGATGAGAAGACCAAAGATAAGAAAACAAGATGAAATGCTAAAGATTGGGGCAACGCAGGCGCAAAAAGCTCAAAAATTGATTGTTGGTAGAAAAATGTAAGTGAGAAAACAATGTGGTTCTCTGCCTTATATAGGCAACTGATAGGGGTGACATCAGTCACCACCTCCGATCGGCCCTTCGGGCTTTCAGGGGTCTTGGACCTCGGAAAGGCCGAAATGTTGATTCCCTTCGGGGAATCAAAATTTTGGTGTTTTGGACCTCATAAAGTCTAAAAGTCCAAAGATGTGATTGTGCGTAAGGAAAACAAGGGTCTTTGGTCTTTTGGCCCTTTCATACATAGGGGACTCCGAAAGTGCGAAAGTGCAAAACTAGACAAACTAAACAACAAAGGGATAAAGACCAGACTGACAAGCAGAAAACCCAAAACAATAAGCTAAAGAGAGGGGGGACCCTTTAGCCAAGTGGCTCAAAAAGGGGAGCGTGGTTGTGGAACCACAACAAATAGCCCTGACAAAAGAAAAGGAAAATATCCCGAGTATCCCAAAGTCATTCCATAATGAAACAATCCCATCTCATGGTGAGCCAGACACAAAACCCTTCAGCCATAGTGATTCTCCTACCATCATCAAGATTGAAAAATCTTTACATTTGCATCTAGTGTGTGTATGTATGTGCTCAAAATTTTGCAAAAATCCTTCACCATAAGTTTCTCGGACCCTCAACCAATCATCATCAAATCTCTGCCCATAGGTTCAAATTCGACCAAAAGTCATTTTAACCTTGCTCTACTACTAGGTAGGCATTTATAGCCCCAATAGAGGTTGCTAATGTCACCCTTCCCCTCCTACAGATGAGCTTTGTTTGAAGTTTTAAACTTCTCTAGAGGGCTCTTAGACTCAATATGTGTCAGGTCAAAACTGAGTTGCTCAAATCATTGTATTTTGAATAATTCACTTCTTTTGTTCGATCTTTGGTGCTTTTGACGAAGTGAGGAAATGATTAGGCTATGCTACCTTTGTATTTGTATTCCTTCTTTCTATTTTTATCAATTTTTGTGAAAACTTGGGCAATGCTTAGGCTGTGCTACCCAAGTGTTTGAGCTTTCCTTTTTATTGACCTTGTCTTTATGCGTTCCTCCTTTTTTCTTTCTTTCTCTTTCTTTTAGTCTATGTTCTAGGTGGGAGAGGGTTCTAACTTCTAATCTCCTTCATGACCATGGGTGTTACCTGATTCTGATTGGAATCCTATCCAAGAGACTCCCAGTCTAGGATCCTTTTAGATGCGTGTCAGTGTTGAGGATGGTTTTCTCCGACGAATCTGTTTGAGAAGTCTGAGATGAAAACACTTCACTTCTGACCTTTGTATTTGGCTTGCTGTAAAACAAAATTAAATCAAAGGGGTTTTACAAAGGAAGACCCTCATCTTTTTACCAGACTACCTGGTGTAGAACATTTAGCTCAAAAGACACCTATACCCTAAAGACACAAACTGACAGACCCAAAGAAACAGACACAAAAGACAAGACCCTAAGCTAGAAGAATGTACAAGAAAAGATCAAAAACCATCAAGTCCTGAAGTAGTGCTTGAGATACTAGCCATTGATGGGCAATGGGACCAGCTCCCTGTCGAGAGAACTGATTCTAAAAGTGTTCTCTCCTAGAATTTCTACAATATGGAAAGTGCCTATCCACAAATGTTGGAATTTAGTGTGGCTGCTTGGTTTTTCTTTCGCTTTATCCCATATCAAAACTAGATAAAAAATCCTAAAGGATTTTTTTGTTACTCTTTTGTCAAACCAATTCTTGATGAAAAATTGATGTTTGGCCACATGTTCCAAAGCCATGGTTCTCTTTTCCTCTAGATCCAACAAGTTCATGAGGTGGACTTACACCGATCCTCTCCTTTGACGTATTGATCCATGAATCTTAGAATTGGTATTTTTAGGTTCATAGGAAAAATAGGTTGCAAACCATAGACTAATTGGTAGGGGGAAGACCCTAAAGCATTTTTTATTTTCACCTAGTCAGTCCACAGGGCGTATTTTAACTGAGTGTGCCAATCCTAAGGGTTATCATCCAAAACATGTTTGATTATTATTGTTAAGTTCCTATTTGTTGATTCGGAAACCCCATTACCTTGTGGATAGTAGTTGGATGAAAATTTGAGGATTACCTAATTTTCAAAGGCCCATTGAATGAGGGATGCAGATGAGAAATAGGGAGCAGTGTCACATACCAGAAAGAAAGGCATACCAAACTGTGTGATAATGAAATCCTCTAAGAACTTGGTTACCATCGTCGTGGTGCAGTTTCTTAGAACTTGTGCCTATGTCCATTATGTGCAGTATTTAGTTACGGTCAGTATGTACCTATGTCTTGCAAAAGAAGGAGGGTTAATCAACCCTACAAAATCTAGCCCCCATTGGGAAAATGGATGTACCTCATAAATTGGTTGTAAGGGCATTGTCGGATGTCTCTCGCGAACGGCGCTAGTTTGAAAAACATGACAAGAATGCACATGTTAATGTGTATCTTTGAACAAGGTCAGTCAGTAATAATTGGATCTTAATATATGATGGGTCATAGCTTCAACTGACCCATGTCCTATGCCATACTTGTCATGAAACTCTGTGAGAACCTTCTCAGCTTCTGTCCAATTTGAACAACACAGGTAGAGACCATCGTAATTGCGCTTGTAGAGCTTTCCATTTTTAATCATATAGGAGCCACTTTTATTCCTTAGGGATCTTCTCTGGGAACCATTCAATCCTTCTGGGCAGTGGTTTTGGAGCCAGTAGTAAACTATATCTTGATACCATACATCGGTGATTATCCCTTCATTGGTGTACATTTGGCACACTAAACCTTGTTCTATTTCTGCCATCATTTTGGTGAGGCCTTGACCTCTCACTAACTTCATTGGTTGAATTTCAATGTCGAACTCTTGTAATATAGCCATCCATTTCCCCCTTCATTCTCCTAGCTCATTTTTCATTAACAAGGATTTGACAGCCGGATCGGGGACAATATCGATGACCTTACTTCTGAGGATGTAATGTCTAAACTTCTTGACAACTTTGACCAATGCGAAAGATTATTTGTCAAGATTGGGGTACTTGAGTTTGGCATTTTTCAAAGGAAAACTCATGAAAGCTATCGGTCTCAAATCTTACCCTTCTTTCTTTTGGGTAAGGATTCCTGCACATGAGTGTTTTGATGCAAAAGAGTAGACCTTGAATGGAAGAACGTAGTCAGGACTGACTAGAATTGGAGTGGTAGTGATGGATTCCTTAGTCTCTTCAAAGGATTCTTTAGCAGGAGTGGTCCTATCAATCTTTGCATCTTTCTTCAACATGTCATTCAATGGATGCACTATCTCCACAAACCCACTGATAAACTTCCTGATGAAGTTGATCATTTTGAAGGACTTGATCTCCTTTTAGCTATTTGGGGGAACCAATTTAAGGATAGCCTCGACTCTTTCAAGATCGATTGAAATACCCATTTTAGATATGAAGTGTCCGAGGATTTTGCCTTGGGTTACCCCAAAGACGTACTTCTTGGGATTTAGTGAAATTCTATAACGCCTACATCTCTTCAACACCTTGCACAGATCTTCAATGTGGTCCACACAGTTTCTGGAGAATACCATGTGGTCATCCATATATATAACAATACACCTATTGGTTGTACACACAAAAGTAGTGCACTTCTATGGATCCTTACATGCAAGGAAACTCAAGAATGAGCCCTCACAAATCGACCCATAGCTCTCTATGCATGGAGTTGCAAGATTATGGATTTGCTCTCAGCTAGAGCTATTGAGCTTGTGACCTTGCTAGTCAACCATACAATGAGAGATTCGAATGAGGACAAGGGCAAGAGTGCCAATATCCCCAAAGAATCAAATGGAAATGCAATGCAAATGCAAACTAAGAATGAGAATGCAAATGTGCAAGCTATGCTATGAAAATGGAAATACAAACTAAGCTATGAAATGGAAATAACAATGTGTTACAACCCTTCCTATTAAGATAGATGAGTTATTTTAAAGCTTGAAAGTGGAATCTAAGCTATGAAAGTATAAACATGAACTACTATGCAAGAATGGAAACTAAACTATGAAGCAAATGAAGAACTCTAAGATGCAATGCAATAATGATCTCGAAAAAGCTCCAAAGAATTCCTGTAGCATAGAGTTAGCATAAAACAAGTGTCTTAGAATGAGGGAGAGAGCTCTCCTTTTATAAGAAATGAGGTGAAATGGACCATTGAGATTAAGAGGCAAAAAGACTTAATCAGTGGTGGAGCTTGAAAGAGGAGCAATCCATGTGCACAAGTGTCCTCCAATAGGAAAATAGGAGTTGACTTTATGTCCATATGAGACAAAAAGTGTTTTTCTCTTTTTATAAAATAAGAATAATGTTTTATTTGTGCAACTTAGAATAAGAAGAAAAGTGGGGGCTTTTTATTTATCAAAAGGGGAGGAAATATTCCTTTTAATTAAATAAAGACTTTAGGATAAAATGGTTAGCCCAAGGCAAATAATCAAAAATGATGAAATAGGACTTGATCAAGGAAATTGATATAATTGATTTTTTGAAAATATTGATTCAGGGATTTGATAGATTGCTGAATGGGGGCCCAAAGTCTAGGCGACCATTTCAGGGTGCATACATTTGCCCCTCTTTGAATAATGTGTGATCGATCTGGGAACACATGCAGTCAAAGAAGAATTGAAATGTGAGATCGATCGAGGATCACAAAACAACTCAGATGTGAGGTCGATTCAGGATCACACTCGGACAAACATAGAAAAAGGATTCTAGACATGAGGTCGATTCGGGATCATATCCAAAATAAGAGATAAGAATCTCAAGCTTGAGCGGAAACTCATAGAAGGATAGCTGAATCAAGAAAATCAAGGAATCAAGGATTAAAATCCAATAGATACTGCCCCCTCGGAATTAAAATCGAAATTAGATAGAGGAGAACAGCAAATTGATAAACCTGATCAAGTTACAATAAATCATAATCGAAGATAAAGGATAACAGGATAACCATTAGGTAGTGAAAACATGCCCCAGTGATGAAGTTGAAGAAAAGAAATAGAAGATGAGAAATAGAGTGAATGAAAGACTAGAAAATTTGAGAGACATGGAAGGAAGAAATTCCATCAAAAATCAAATTATGCCTCAAAAAGTCAGTCAACTGCGTAGAAGAAGGAAAATTTTGAAACATGATTTTGACTAGAAAAATGACCTCAGATTTCAATTTTGAGTCCGAAAATGGATCCAGGATGTCGAAATTAGCCAGGGGTGCAATTTTTGTGTAATTTTGAGGTGTTGGAAAAATTGGTCAAAAAGTCAAAATGCTATAGGCATAGAAAAGAATGTGATGTGAAAGACAAGAAGTGAAAGACATGATCGAGAAGAAGGAAAGGTGAGCATAGTCGACTGACAGGTCCACATAAGATGAAAAAGGAGAGCTCTCTCCATATGCAAAAATGCAAAACTAGACTAACATGAACCTAAAAATGCAAGCTACTATGAAAGTGGTTGACTTGCAAGGTCACAACGCTTATAGACATCTAATTATCATCATCGAGTGTTATTGGTAGCATCGCAAGATCATATAATGCACACTAGCATAACTATGTGGATATGAATATGATCTTTATCAATATAAATGTGGAAATCCCACCTAGGCATGAAGGACATGTAGGTCAAGATGACTAGTGCAGTGAAATCACCTAAGTTTGATATGGCAAGATTATGCTTCTATCAAGACACATGAAAGTCAGGATAACTAGAAGCATGCACTCACAAAACAATCAAGGATAATACCTTGTCAATCCCTAGTGTCAAGTAGGACCAGCATAAATGCTCATGACAGTTAGGATCAACAAAATATACCCACAAGCAGATAAAGAAAATAAAACATGTTCTCATACCCTCAGTCTTCTAGCTATGCATCATCAAAAAATTCTCAGGGAGAGACCACTCATCAAAGAAATCCTCATAGACAACACACAAAGAAAAATAAAGCCAACATATCTCAAGCGAGTTGATTGTTTAAGTGCGCGTGTGTAGGTCATAGAGTTAAACTTTGAGTATCGCATCTACCAGTCAGAAATATTGCATCATCTAGACTGTGGGGAGGACATCTGATAAGTGTTAAGAAACACTCGACGCAAGGGTAGTGTTGAAAAAGATTGTTTGGGATGGTGTTGAAAAACACCTGTTGTGGAATACCCCAAGAGACAAATGCACCCAAATGACCTATGCTAACAGTTATGCCCCCTAGACAAAGACAAAGACCAATTCTAGACTAAGCCAAATAAGGTCAGGGTATGATGGCGAAAGGTTCAATGTTGAGGACGCATGCTAATAAATAGGAGTGCAAAGGCCACAAGTAGTGTCTGTTTCCAGGTTTTCATCACTTGAAATCTTTTTTTATTTTTTTATTTTTTTGTATTTTTTTAGGATTGTATATGTTTTTTAGGATTTTTTTTAGCATCATATATCAATTTTTTTGGTATTTTTTCAGGATCATAAAATATGTACAAAGGATGCCCCTAGACAGAAATGGGCATCAAACTCCCAAGCAAGATCACATCGTGTAGTCTCAGTGTCTAGCAAGGTGGAGGACAAGAAGGAATAGCAAGCTGGTGGAAGAAATGGAAGATAGGAGAATGACAGAAAGTGAAGGGAAGACATCCTCAAAGGCAAACTCCTCAAGAGTACCCAATCTAGGGAAAAATTGTCATGTAAAGTGCATTTGGACAAGCAATGAAAGGATAGAATAGGATAAGCCTCAAAAGTGTAATGAAAAGGAAGGAAAGGATGTAGTCCAAAGGAGTAGACATGTCAAGAGACTTCATAACATCTTGTTTACTCTTTTTTATTAGATCGAGACCAAAGAGGAAAAGGATAGCGAAAGGCTAGAATGAATGGAGGAAAATGAATATGAAGGCTAAACATGAAAGGAATGAAAGCAAGATCATCGTAAAATAGCTCACAAGATAGCCAAATGTTCATGTATAGACCAACATTGTCAAGATCAAAGAGAGAAGATGGAATGAATGAAATATGTAGAAGAACTACGCATGATGCCTGATTGCTAGGTTTTCATCACGGTACTTATCCAAGGTGTCACAAGGAAGTGGTTTTCACCATAGGACAAATTTATTTCTCTTTACTTTTTTCTACCAAGGTGCCTATTTTCAGGTTTTCACCATGGCACATTTTCAATTTTTTTCAATTTTTTGCTATTTTTTGAAATTTTCTATTTTTTTTTATTTTTTTGGAAGAAGGCAAGCTTTTTAGATAATGCTCCTTGAAAGGATAAACCATGATATGCCAAGGATCCAAACTGATATGCTCAAAGATGCTGATAGGGAAAGGAAAATGGAAGAGAAAAATGGAGGATAAGGTTTTATGTAAAGCGAGTGAGGTTGGAAGATATGAGGAATAGGATAATGAGGAAAAAGGATAGAAGGTAGAAGGATAATGAATGGAAGGATTGTGAAAAGGTAGATGGAAAGAAAGGTAAGATCAACATCAATACACACCTTGAAGGGTAGCGAGAAAAATGGAGGAAACGTAAACCATATTCTAGTCCAAATGCGAACCATATTCTAGTTCATTATTGCTATCTAACTCCTCGAAGAGAGGATTGGTGTGCTTGTTATAATTCTCAAATGTGAATGGAGGAATACGAGAAGGAATATGGAAAATGTGTAGCAGAGGTTGTGGTTCAGGCGCATGGAATGGAAGAATGTTTTTGGAAAAAGATGAAGTGGAAGCCTTTGGAAGCTTGAATGTCAACTTCACTTTTTGCTCAACATGAGACTTTTTCAAGAGAGACTTTGGAATCCATATAGCTTTAAGATTTTTATTTTCTTTTGATGTGTTAGAGAGAATATCTTCAATGATGAATTTTGGAACCCATACTTGTCTTGTAGTTTTCTTCTTAGATATCTCTTTTGACTTTATGCCCCTGTGTCGATTAGAGGAGACATGGTGATCTTCTTTTTTTGATGGATTCTTTTATTGCTTCTTTTTTTTGTATTGAACATTCAAGTTACTTCCAAAAGACTTGGGACTTGTGGAAGAAGAAAGAGGATATGACTGGTTTAGATGGGTGGATGGATGAAAAGGATTCAAGGGTATGCATCTACGTTGATCTTGAGGAAAGATAGGAGATGGAGGGACATAAGGGCTCAAGATGGATGATGAATTAGGAGAATTAGGAGGGGAAAGTGAAGGGACATAAGGACCCAATATGGAAGGCAGACATGAAGTCCTTAGCAACGGTGGAAGAGGTCCAAGGATGGAAGTGGAAGATGCAAAAGGATAATCAATAAGTTCATCAGCATCTATATGACAACCAAGGACATCAGCATCTTTAGAGTGAGAATTAGAGGTTTCAACAGGATCATGCACATTTTGAATAGGAGCACCTTCTTTGACAGGATTGTTCGTAGCTTGCAAAAATTTAGGAAGAGTAGAAAGTGGAAGTGAACATGGAGTGGTAGAACAAGAAGATGAAAGACTTTGATCTTGACAAGTTGCTTTGGATAGCATAAGCGTATCATTTTTTTCTTGATTTTCAATAGGCTTAACATTGGAAGTAACAACACCATTTTTAATAACCTTAATGGAAGTATCATCTTCAGAAGGCACAAGTGTAGTAAGGTTATTTTGATTTTCAATAAGCTCAGTGATGTAAGTAGTAGCTTTATCTTGCTTAGGAGATGGTGGAATGAATGAGGAAGGGTGTAAATGATCAAAAGAACCATGAAATGAATGAGAGATATTATGAACAGAATTGGATGATATGGAGGGTTCCTGATCTTGATCTTTATTTATATTTTTTTCTTTATCATTTTTAGGGTCCTGTTGACATGGAGCCACTTCTAAGGACAAGGAAGCATGTTGGAATTGTATGGAAGACTTTGGAGGAGATGCTGAAAGACTAGATGAAATAGGCATTATAGCGCATGAAGTCTTAGGCTCTCTAGGTGTAGCATTATTAGAAGTATTTGCAGCCAAGTGAAGGTTAGCTTGAGTTTCTTTAAGAGGTAGCCCTTGAGGATAATTATAGGGAACCTCATGAAAAGCATTAGGATTTGAATTGGATGAAGTAGAGGATGGAAGGGAACCATCACAAGACAAAGGTTTAGCATTAACATGATCTTGCTTGAGAGTGCAATCTTTATTTTTAGCATGAGAGCTTTTAGAGGAGAGATTCTTTTGACGTTTGAAATCAGCGCGGTAGATTTTCTCTTCCTCAGTAGGAATATTGTATTGTTCACAAAAATCATCAAAGAATTCTTCAAATTTAGAGTCATATGGATCACCATCACATTCTACCCAATACGACTCCCCCTTAGAAATCACAAGTGTACCACGAGGATGATGCTTAGGAATGGAAGTTTCATGGGCATCACTACATTGTCCATCATCATAGTCATCATAGTCATCATAGGTGGGTGTATCACTCATTGTGGAAGAGACATCACAAGGACTATCACGTTGCTCTTTATGGTATGTCTTCTGAAGAGAAGTAAGACTCTTGGGAGAAGTAGAAGAAGAACGAGATCTTGAAGAAGAGGAAAATGAAGACCTAGTGGAAGAAGAATACTTGGATAATGAGGAATTCGAATAATGTTTAGAAGAGTCATGATAAGACTTAGAATGTGTGGAATGATTATAAGATGAAGAATATTTGGATGAGATCATGAGTATGATTCTAGAAAAGGCGTTTGATTTAATCAACTTTTCCTTTATTTTTGCTATAAGTTTATCACCCATGCCATATTTAGAAGAACCATTGGAGGAAGAAAATTCTTCAAATTGAGAAATGAGTTCAAGATCATCCATTCTCAATAAAGGTTCCAAAGCTAGATAGTCAAGATTCATGGTTCCAAAAGAGGAGAAATCAAGCATAGGAATGATAGAAAAATAGAGGAATGCAAACTAGATAGTAGGAGAAAAAGAATCAAGAAGAAGAAGAAGAATTTCCCATGGGAATAGAAGACTTTAGAAGAACATGGGAAATGGAGAAGAAAGAAGAAGACTAAGAGCCATCTTGTGCAATTGATACCATAATGTTCATTGAGATGTTGAGCAACATGACAACACCTAGGATCTAAGATCTGGACTGACCAAGGAAGATTGAAAATAGAAGACCCTTGGTAATAGGATGACCTCACAAAATGTCAACACCAAACTAGGATAATCAAAGTTCTCTATTGTCCAAAGAGAAATGAAAAGATAGAAGAAGGGGCTTTACCAACATTGTCAAAGAGGTGCTTCAAATCAAAGGGTGACTACCCTTGCACTTTTGAACCAAGAGGTTGGGCTAGGCCAAAATATAATTGAAATTGAGATTAAATAAAAATTATTTGGACAATAAGAGTACGAGAATTTCCCAAGAATGTAGCTCACAATTCTAGAGATAATCTTTCTCACCAAGAACAACCTTCTAATGCGATATTTCTCTTTGGCTAATGTGATACTGATGTTGATCTTAACCAATTTGTGCAAAATTTTGAGTTTTTAAGGTCTAATTTCAAGTTTCCGAATGTGAGGGTGAAAATGTCTAATTTCAATCACAAATTCAATAGCAATTGGATAGGTTTGCAAACAGTAGGGGATCAAACATGTCTTCAAACACTTGAAACAAGGGCAAAAGCAACCTTGCCAAGATAAGCACTTGTGATATCAAAAATAAAATTGCACCCTATGGAAGTTATCGATTGTCTATATGTTGAGAACGTTCACACTGGTATCACACAATCGAAAACACTTCAAGCAATATCTACTTACAAGACAAGGCTCAATACTTACCAACTTAGCCTACAACTTGATGTCCCCTTGCCTCACACAAAGTGGTTACCCACAATAGATGTTGAATTTGTCATGGAAGTGCCAAAGACACAACCAAATGAACACATATGGTGAGTATCTTAAGGTGATCCAGGTTGTTCCACTTGGATCAATCCTTGCACTAAGAAGATAAGTGGCTAAATAAGGTGGCTTCTATCTAAAGGTTTGTAGTAAGGGCTTCCATTCACAACACCCCTCTTGCTCCTCATAAAGGACTAGGACCTCGCGGCCTCAAGAGTACCTTAAGCATTCTTGCTCAATGTTTTCCCCATGGTTACAATCTCACGAGCTACTCACATCAAGCGAAGACAAGTGTTATGTCTACCAAGGTTTTTTGTCCTCGATAGCCTTGAGATTATAGTGGGTTGGAATAGCTCAGTATTAGCTTGTCCCCACTTGGGTCGTTCCTCTTGATTGCTCAAGAGCAGCCCCGCTAAAGGATTCTAAACTAAACAAAAAGTGGATGATTTTTGAGGGTCAAGGTTTTTGGTTCACCACAAGGGTGAAGAGCATACTCCCCTATCTCAAAAACTTCTCCCAAACACACCAAGAAAAGATTTAGTTACCCCCTTGTTTTCAAAATCCCAAGATGGGTCAAGATTTTTGTTTCACCACAAGGGTGAAGAGCATACTCTCCTACCACCTCAAAATTCTTACAGCAAGGTATTAAGTGCCTAATAAATGAAACAACTAATTTTTTCCACACTTAAAAGGAAAGCAAATAAACAAGCAAGATTTTTATTTTTTTTTGTTTTTATGCTTGGGCAGCCCTACAAAAACCATTAGTGGCCCTCTTTGACATGCGATTTTGACAAAATATTCAAGCAAGAGGCACCTACAACAACAACTTGTTAGACCAACAAGGTTAGCAAAATCCAAAATCTAACAATGGTTAGCACATGAAACATCAGATAATCTACAAAGTAACTAATCAAATGACAAAATCTGAAAATGAAACCATCATGGTTGGATTAGGCTCGGAAAGACCTTTTCAACGATATATCATACTTCAATTTTCGATACCATTTGCAAAAATTTCTCAAAAATGGGCACCCGTTTTCCAGAGATTTGAAAATGCTGGAATTTTCAAAAAATTTCAAAAAGTTAGCAAAGAACCCAAAACTTGCAAAATAGAAAAAAAAGCTCAAAAATAGCTCTTTGTCAGGTACAGGTGATATATCTCAGACTTCACCAGTATCGCGCGACACAGTTTCCTGTAGCTGGGCGATATACCTCAGTCTGGGTGATATACTTGACAATAGGCGAGCGATACTTCGCACAACACCAGGTGATAACCCTCAATACGTGCGTGTGATTCTTCTATGATGTGAAGTGTCACACTAGTATTATAAGGTATATCGCATGATATACCTGAGAAGTGTCGCGCAATACTCTGAGATAGAAAACCAGAGAACGCAAAATATCCAAAAATTAATCCAAAAAATGATGAAAATGCAAGAAACTAAAGGACAAAGTCTATCTACTCTGCCCCATGGTGGGTGCCAGAAATGTATACACAAAAGTAGTGCACTTCTATGGATCCTTACATGCAAGGAAACTCAAGAATAAGCCCTCACAAATCGACCCATAGCTCTCTATGCATGGAGTTGCAAGATTATGGATTTGCTCTCAGCTAGAGCTATTGAGCTTGTGACCTTGCTAGTCAACCATACAATGAGAGATTCGAATGAGGACAAGGGAAAGAGTGCCAATATCCCCAAAGAATCAAATGGAAATGCAATGCAAATGCAAACTAAGAATGAGAATGCAAATGTGCAAGCTATGCTATGAAAATGGAAATACAAACTAAGCTATGAAATGGAAATAAAAATGTGTTACAACCCTTCCTATTAAGCTAGATGAGTTATTCTAAAGCTTGAAAGTGAAATCTAAGCTATGAAAGCATAAACATGAACTACTATGCAAGAATGGAAACTAAACTATGAAGCAAATGAAGAACTCTAAGATGCAATGCAACAATGATCTCGAAAAAGCTCCAAAGAATTCCTGCAGCATAGAGTTAGCATAAAACAAGTGTCTTAGAATGAGGGAGAGAGCTCTCCTTTTATAAGAAATGAGGTGAAATGGACCATTGAGATTAAGAGGCAAAAAGACTTAATCAGAGGTGGAGCTTGAAAGAGGAGCAATCCATGTGCACAAGTATCCTCCAATAGGAAAATAGGAGTTGACTTTATGTCCATATGAGATAAAAAGTGTTTTTCTCTTTTTATAAAATAAGAATAATGCTTTATTTGTGCAACTTAGAATAAGAAGAAAAGTGGGGGATTTTTATTTATCAAAAGGGGAGGAAATATTCCTTTTAATTAAATAAAGACTTTAGGATAAAATGGTTAGCCCAAGGCAAATAATCAAAAATGATGAAATAGGACTTGATCAAGGAAATTGATATAATTGATTTTTTGAAAATATTGATTCAGGGATTTGATAGATTGCTGAATGGGGGCCCAAAGTCCAGGCGACCATTTTAGGGTGCATACATTGGTAAGGGCTTTAAACGCTTCATCCATAGCCTGTTGGAAAGTTTCTCCTACGTTGATCAAATCAAATGGTATACGACGGTAAGAAAATTTCCCCCACTTCTTTGTGAATGATGTCTTCAGATGGTCCTCTTCTTTTACCATAACTTGATTGTACCCAGAGTAACCATCAGGGAAAGACATCATTTGGGATCCGTTTACCACTTGCAACACTTCATCGAGGGATGACAATGGGTACTTATCCTTTTGACAAGACCTATTCAAATTCTTAAAGTCCACACAGAGTTGAACCTCTCCTCTTTTCTTTCTCACTAGGATGAGATTTTCTACCTAAGTCGAGTGTCAGATAGGAAAGATAATCTTGGCATCAAGAAACTTATGTACTTCCTTCTAGATCACTAGCTCAATCATAGGGTTCACCAGCCTCTGCCTTTGGCAAAAAGGTTTAGCATCTAGGTTTAACAGGATGTTGTATACAATGATGGAAGGATCGTAGGTTTTCAAGTCCTCATAGCTCTAAGCTATGACATCTTTGTACTCACTGAGTAACTATACCATCCAACTTTTTTCCTCATTTGTACCAATTTTCCCAATACGAACCTACCTAAGTTTTGACTGTGTGCCTAGATTGTAGAGCTCATAGTCATCGTCTCCTATAGCTGGTGTCTTCCTCTTTTTACGAGCATATTCATCCTTGTAAAAATTCTTTCCAAGGCCACCATTCCTTTCGAGATGGAATTAGTCTTCAAATTTAAAATCCCTAAATCATATGATTCTTCGATCTCATCTTCTTCTTTGTCAATGTTTTGTCTTTCAAAGACCCTGGCACTTATGATGAAATCCAGTATCTATTGGTAATCTTGGAATACCTCAAAGTTTGTGATATTATCTAGGATAGCTGGCACAACCACCAGCTCAACAGAGAACTTTTTCAGTTTAGAATTTTCCAATGGATGTAAGGAACTTTCTGATACTACCAAAGCATCAGCAACAATATTCCTTCTTCTTGGGACACTTCGGATATTAAATGCTTCAAATTATTTGATCAAATCCCACACACGGTTACGGTATGAGGTCAATCACTTATTAGTGCATGAATACTAGCTTTGGATGTACTTGACTACTAACTATGAGTCTCCTTCTATGACCAAGGCCTTTACCTTCTTTTCATGTGCCATGAGGATACCTCGCACTGACATGTCGTATTCAACAACATTGTTGGTGCAATATAATTGTAACATATAAGAAGAATAGTATGAACCACCCTGGGGATTGACCAACTCAATTCCAACCCCTTCTCCTTGTTTACATTTAGATCCATTGAACCTGAGTTTCCATACAAGGTGACTCTTGTGAGAAAAAAGGCTTAGCTTGGGGTTTGGGTGCAACCTTCGGTGAATGTATGTTAATTTGGGGTTCAGTGGGGGCTTCTGGTGGTGATAGGTTCTTGATGGTTGGGACCTTCATGTTCCCTGCTTCCAAGTTTTCCCTTTCGAACAGAGGCACCCATTTCATCTTCTATTTCAACTTTGCATCATGCCATACTTCATGACATAGGTGCAAGCAACCATCATCAGAGGAGCTCCATTCCTTTTATATAGGGCATTCTATCACGAGGACCCAGGATCATTCACAATGAGAAGACCCTTCATTGCTTGAGTGTGTTTTTCCCCCTTTTGCAAGTTTAGACGTGCAAGACATTTGGTTCATTACTTGAATTATCACGCTCTGGAAATCTTGGCATTCAAACTCTGAATCACTCACCTGGTGTAGATGATAATATCCTGACAACATCAATATGTTTGGATCAACATCTTGGCCAAGATGTTTCATGTTTTTCATCATATTTCCTAAAAACTCCAGGAGGACCTCCTCAAGAATTTGAGTATGTACCAAACCTTGTATAGAGATATCATCAAAGTTTTCTTCTTCCCCTATGCGAAATGTTAAGATCCAATCGAACTGATACACCCCTAGATGATCTTGTAAGAACATGACTTCATTTGGGGCATTGTATTCAATTATGATCTATTCGAGTTTGGGTTCAAAATCAATCTTGATTTGGTTGTTCAGTCCCTTCCAAGGTAGCCAAAGTTGAGTGAAATCTATGGAGAACCAACCTCTTAAGGACCTGGTCCATTCCCTACTAAGTAACATGCCATATATTTTTGGGATGTCCACCACATGTATATCAATGATATCCTAGATCCTGGGGTCAGTGGTTAATTGTATGCGTGTATCTTTTAGGACCCCAATGACGTTGATCTCTATTTTATCAAGTTGGATCACAACCCTATTGGTTGGTTGAGGGTTCATTCCCAACTTTTAGCATGATGTTACATGAAGCCCTTGAGTCAATCAGATAGTTGTGTAGGTTCTTTCCAAAGATCTTTAGACTGAGTAAGAATGGGGGTACTTCTACCCGATCTTTGAACATGGTTGGTATTGCCTCACATGTATTGACATTTGATGAATTTCTAGTGTTGTTGCTAGATGAGACTGACTTGGAATGATCCAGGGACCATAGGAGGGATTCTCTATATGAGGGGAAACTTTGCAACATGTTGTACATTGAAATATTAGCTTTAACTCTCTTCGATTCCTTTAGCGCACTATACTTTTCGGTGGCCCAAATTGGATTCTTCAGCATTGTGGGCTGGTGTTGTGTTGTTGGGGCAATAGTGGCATTGGGACCCCTAGGATGTGTAGGGTTATTGTTAGCCCATGGGTCTGGTGGCGTGGGCTACATTCCTAGGGGAAAACCATCAGTTAAAGGTTCTCTCCTACTTCTTAGATTATAATTACTTCTATTGTTATTTTGAAAATCCTGGATCTTGGAGTACTTAGGCTGACTTTGCTGATTGAACAGGAAAACAAATTCCTCTTTAGTTGTGTTATTCGTAGGACTTCCCTTTTTAACCAAGTCATAATAATCGAAGACCATGGCATTAAAATGAGTCTGGGAGTTCTCGGGGTCTTGACTCAGTTGATTGTCGAATTCTCCCCTATATTCATTGTCTGATTGATTTATGCTGGGGGCTTGAGTGACGTTAACCTCGGATAGACTAAAGGCATTGGCATTGTCGGTGGGTATGCTACCATTGTTAGGATGTGTGTTCCATGGCCTATTAGTTCATTGTTGACCAAAATGTTTGTCTTGAGAAGTATTCCCATAACCTCCATTGTATTTTTTGTTGTTGTTGTTGTAATTGCCATAATTACTATTCTAGTTCTGAGGATAGGTTTTTGGGGTAGCAGTTGTTCATTGGTAGTTCCCTTGGTTTTGAGGTGGATTAAGCTTCATCCTGGTGATCTCACTTGCTAGATGAGATAAAGTCTTTTTCATGGCAACCAACTTGTTCACTAAAGCATGGTCAAGCTCATTCAGGATGGAAACCTTTTGTTCACATAGGGATTCCTTATGTGCATCATATCCTGGATATATGATGGCAAGTGGTGGGGCAATGGTGTATGGGGTCAGTACTGGATTGAGTTTTGGGATATGTTGCACCGGGGGTTGATTGTGTGTTGTGAATGGACCAATCATGGCAGTGTTCCCTAAAGTGAGTGAAACACCATAGTTTCCACCTACTTGTGGATGTATTTATTGAGTGAATGTGATGGCTTCGTTACAGACCTTCTCTAGAGTACCTATGTCACCTGGGGGAAAAATTTTCAAAAATATAGAAGTTAACGAATCCAAGGCCCGTAGGTACACTTGTATGGCAGCCCCTATAGGTATGGTGTAAGGAGCTTCCAATCTCTGGTACATCTTGTGGAAGTGGTGATTGAACATGGCAATTGGTTCATTATGGTCTTTTCTCATCGAGATGAATTGGTGGTGAAGATTAGCCGGATCCACGTATAGCTTGAATTGGTTGAAGAATTTTATTTCAAATTATCCCCATGTCGAGATAGATGCTTGTGGAAAGTTCAAATACCAATTATATGTGAACTCCCCCAATATGTAGGGGAAAAGGCAGCACACAATGTCTTGATGTGAAATCTCTTTGTGATTACATAATTCCTTGAAGGCACAGATATGCTCTTCCGTTGTCTTGGATTCCCCATAGATGAAGTGTGAACATAATTTTTCAGGGTTTTTGGGCAGCTCACGGAGCTATCCTTATAGAGCCAATGGAGAACTTTGTGCCTTTGTGAAAAAGGCCATTGGAGCTGGTTGTGGAGTAGTAGCGAGTGGGGCAGCGATGTGCGGAAACAAAGGAAGATGAGGTTGATGTGAAACGTCCTCCCCTTGTTTTGCTTTACTGCTGTGAGGTCTGCAAACTTCTCTGAGTTCTAGGAATTCCCCTTTGTTTGGTGAGCATCTGAGGACTCGTTCAAACATTTTTGGAGAGAAAGATCCAATGTTTCAGGGTTTCCCTTTTGAGGGCCCTCCTTCTAGCGCCACTTTTGTTGAGCGTCATTTTTACACGAGACAATGGTTAGGAATTTACATGAGAAAATTCCCCCCTTGGAAGAGTGATGTAGATCAATCTCAAGGTTCCTTCTGGGCTGGGTCTCAATTGCTTAGATAGATCAACTGAAGATAAATGTCAATCTATTCATGAGGAGGCCTTTACTGGTTCGTATCTCGAGGGATTGCAAAACAAACTTTAAAGGATAATGATACTTCTCTTTTTGGATTTTATTGAATCTTTTAAATGAAAGCAAAGTTAATCTATTTAATCTACTATAACTGATTTGCAAAGAAAGTAAGGAGCAAGGTGACAAGAATTTGAAAGAAATTTGTGAAAAGGAAACTAATGGACATAAACTGATATTATGTTGCTTTGTGAATTAAAGTACCAAGAAGATAAGGAAAAACCCACAAAATAGAGATCTGAATAATCACAATCTTAGCTTAGTAAATGCAATTGTCAATGGAAATAAACATAGCTGTATGATAAGTCAAAATTTATCAAATCACGAAGCCACCACAGATGTACACACACATGAGACAAATTTATCTTAAAGAATTGAAAAGAGAGATCTTGTCAATAATTCGTCACAACAAAGCAATGCAGAAAAGGTAAACACCAGACTAAAAGAATCACAGATTAGAATCACCATACAATCAATGGGCTCTTTGAAATGAACAAATAAGCAAACACACATTCATAAATTTTGCAAAGGTAGTAGAATAATCACACCATGATTGAAGCACCAATTGTATGTATTGTATTGCAATAATAATCAACCTTAGTTACATGGATTTCATACAATTTATAGAGTTGTGCTCTCAATTTCGCAGCTAGGGTTTTGGATGCATAAAAAATTCAAAAATAAATCTAAACTAAAGTTTGCATGAAAGAAACTAACCCTAAAACAAGTCTAAACTACTCTAGCATAGAATTGAACCTTGTGCATTATAATTTTGGAGTAGATTATTTATAAAATAAATAAAAAACAAAGTCTGGAACTCGTACATGTTCTTCATGAAACTCGTGGTTCTACCCTTTATTCACTGTTATAGCTCTTCTCCGTGGACTCAACTAGAAGACACCCTCAAATCATGCAAAAATGACCCCATGGAAGTGGTCATTCTGATTGGAAAAGAAAGTTGAAGAAGACTATAATTAATGGTGGTGATGTCCCAAAAATTTCAGACCCCGACCATTAACCAGAAAAAATGAAGCTCAAGAATTGGCTAAGTGTTGAAACAACTTATCCTCAACTTTTGGACTTTCAGAGGCTGAAAATACTACAAGGTCGAGATGCTAAAAATCTTGGTCTTCAAATATGGCTAAGTGTGGAAAAATTTTTTTCCTCCATAAAAGATTTAGCTAAGTCAAAATTGGGTACTCATTGGCTCAAAAGGATTTCTGGACGATCTTTGTGGAACCTATCCACAATCTCTTGCACCTCTCCAACATCAGCCATCTTAACCCCTTTAAGGCATTCCTATTGCTTCTCCCGGAAGGTGAGTAACTCATCTGCAAACCCCCTTATTTCCTCTTCTTGAGATAGCATTTTCTAGATTTCCTCCCTTTGATAGAACATTTGTTGAAGATCTTATTTAGTGCTAACTCCACTAAAGATATCCAGATATTGGCTTATGATAACATTAATGGGATGCATTATTTTCTCATCATCCTCATCTTATAGATCCAAGTCTAACCCTTTGAAAAAATTATGCATTTCCTTAACAAAAAGTAAAACCTTATCCCTCTTTTCATCCATTTTCTTTAATGTCTTCTCAAAAATAGCTAGAGTGCTGGTGATGTCTTGGATCCACTCTTCAAAATTATCCAATTCTAACCCATCATATATTTTGACCAACACTTGGAAGTGCTACTTCCTTATTACTGTGAGGTTTTCTAGAGCCTTCTGTCACTTTAGGATTTTCTCCTCCAGACCATCTTCCTCACTCATAATTTCAACCAAATATGTTATCCCTTTAAGAATCCCCCCAAAAGGCCTCAAAATATTTCTAAGAGTGGCCTTTGCAAACTCTTCAAAATCGGCCTTCCAATCTGTACATGCCTTGGTGACAGAGGTAGAGTAGGCATGGGAATATGAACTGGTGGAGGTTGTGGTGGCAATGGAGTGGTTTGAACCAAAGGCAGAAGTGGAGTTTGCTGCATAGGAGGAGGTGGGACTTGTTGTGACACTGAAGGGATTTGGGCTACAATGTCTTCTTCATAGGTGAAACCTACAGAAGAATCTCTTCCCAACTCAGTAATCTCCTTCTAAGGTTCACCTGCACCCTCCTCGACTGGCTCCTATTGAACTTCCTCCCCCACATTGTCAAGAGGACTGATGAATTATGTTAAGAGGGAATCAAAGGCAAAGGGTTCTTCTACAGTCAGAGCCTATTTCTTAGTCTCTTTAAATCCATGAAGGCCTTCAAAATCAAAGATGTGAAACTCGTCACTACCTAGAGCATCGAAATTTATCCGCTCTCCTTGGGCTCCTCCTCCAATATCCTCTTATGCATCTTCTTCTTGCAACTCCCTTTTCTTCTAGAATCTTGTAGATTGGGTCCTCCTTTTGAGGGGAACTTGGTCCTCCTCATATTCTTCATCTTCCAAAATTGTGTCCATCTATGTGGGTGTCAAGGCTCTCTTCCTCTTGTATACATGCCCCTTTATCACTCTAGCAGGCCTAGGCCTAGTTATTTTAACTTTTGGCACCTTCTTGGGTACACATGGAGGTTCTAAACCACTAGAAGGAGCATCTAGAGGTGATATATTTCCAATCATTCTAGTCTTTGGCTTCTTTGAATGAGTAGTTGATCCATATGTTGTAGGGCACTTGTATCTATACATTGTTTCTAGCCTCTATAGTGCAACCTCTTTGAATTGTGACATCAACACCTTTTCTCCTTTCTTCTTCGTTTACTTAGAGGGCTGAGGTGGTTTTTGCTTCATTGGCACAAAATCCATTGGAAATGGATGAGCGATCCATTCCTTAGTCACCTTGATGACATGTTTGGATTTGAAATTGATGTCATCATTTTCATCCCTATCAACTTATGCATTTAGGATAGCCCTGGTGTATACCTTATCCTGGTTGCAGATAGGATCCAAAACATCCTCAGAATCATCTTCCTTCACCTTATATGGCACTCGTAGTAGTAGAAAAGTATGTGCTAACTCTAGATGCATCTGATAGTAATCACAGATCCTGACTTCATAATCATCTAAGAAATTTATCTAGTGGTCCTCGATGTGAGGCTCGTGCACATAATACCTCTCCATGATATGGCTATATGTACCAATGGGGTCGAATCTGGTCCTTATGAGATTTTAGTTTTGTAGGGGGTATTCATACCATTCAAAGGCCAGTGACTTGCATATCTTCATATCTTGCAAGCAATGGGGACCTATGGAAATTGGGAAATCCAAAAAATGCTTCTTCTTATGCCATATATGCTCATGAGCATTTGACATTTTTCGGGCCATCTCCAACAAGATTATCCTATCCGATGGATACCGTGGTAGCTTCTTTGGAGATAGGGTGCTTCCGGCCACCTAGATGTAAGTGAAAGTTTTGAACTGAATGTAAAATGCCCCAAGGGCCTTCACCTTAGCTGTTGCATTTGTTGACATCCTCTTGGCATAATTTCCCTCTATGGAGTGGATGATAGAAAAGATAAAAGCATTATTAACGATGCAATACTCTAGGTGGTCCTATGTGAAATATTCCTTCCTGACCAACTATGGGTAGACTTTAAATGGCTAGACATTTAGATCACCCATGACACTGACTTTAACTAGTCCCAGGTACACTTCCCTTGCTTCCAACATGTACACAACATAGGATGTCATATAGAAGTGAGGGTCACTTTTTACTGCGATCAACTGTTGATCTAGGTTGTCACTAAGGATGGTGGCCCAATCGAACCTTGCTTGTCTCTCCTTTATCTTCTCAATGAGAAAGATCATCCATGGTTCTAATTGTATTGAATTTGTTAGTCCATACACCCGACTGATCATGGTGATGGTTGCTTGAATATCCTCTTTCATATACCCTCTCCTCATGTCTATCTTCTCCAATTTATTCTTGGGTAGAGGTTGTATAAGATAATCCTTGTTCACTATCTCATGAGACAGCTGGATGTCATTGTTGTAAAACTTCATACCCTTGCCAATGGAGAAGCCATAGAATTTGTCTATCCCTTTGGGTAAATGGAAGACATCCTCATTATTGTCTAGTCAGAGATCCAAAACCACTTCACCCATGCTATTTTGACTAGTCTCTCCTCTGGTACATAGTGGTTTTCCAGTGTGGTGATCAGATTTGAAGAAAGAATAGATACAGGGTGTGCCATTGCATTTACTAGAGAAAAATACACTAATGAAGTGCAGTCCTCTGACCTTCCCACCAGTTGTACACACTTCACCAGATAGTCATTCCAACTGACGTTCCCAATTTTAGTATCTGTGATCTCTGAATGTAAATTCCCAACTTTGGAGGGTGCATGGTAGCCTTTGAATGGATACCTCATAGCTGGTGAGTTGACTTTCTCTACTATTTTTGCAAAGATAAAAGGATACATGAATCAGTAATCATCATATTGATAATCAAAGAGGAACTCTGATGAAAATGAGATAAAAATCAATCAATCAAACCCTGCAAAAACCAAGTTAAAATGTTTAGGAAACCAATTTTGGGCTTTTGAACCTTCGAAGGTGTCTGACCTCTGAAAGGCCGAAAAGAGGATGCTCAGACCAAACTTTTGGTCTTTCGAGTGGCAAAACAATGTGTAAACTCTAGTGTGCGAAACCTCTAAAAATGTGAAAAAGGAGTTCACTTCAGTGGACATTTCAGACTTCGGTGTTTCAGGCGTGTGAAGTTTTCGGGGTGCGAAACCTTTGAAACCCCAACGTAGGACTTAGCCAAAATAGAAAGGAAAAATCCTTCTCTGAATTATCAGACTGCGAATGTTCGAAACTTATAGGGCTGAAAGACAAAAAGAAAAGTTTTGAAGTGTTAGAGCTCAAAAATGAGCCCTCAAATGAGCTTGACCATGAACTCGAGAGGCTGAGGGGTCCAAGGGGACAACCCTGCGATCCCGAAGCAAGAAGAAACAAAGAAAACCAACCCAAACCCTAGCGAAAACACTAAAACTAAAAAACCTAAAAAAAACTAAACCCTAAAGAGAAAAGGACAGAGAAGGAAGAAAAAGAAGCCTAGCTAGATAATGTCGAAGGATGAGAAGACCAAAGAAAAGAAAACAAGCTGAAAAGATGAAGACTGGGGCAACGTGCACGCAAAAAGCTCTGAAATTGATTGTTGGTAGAAAAATGCAAGTGAGAAAACAATGTGGTTCTCCACCTTATATAGGCAACCAATAGGGATGATGTCAGTCACCACTGCCCATTGGCCCTTCGGGCTTTCGAGGGTCTTGGACCTTTGAAAGGCTGAAATGCTGATTCCCTTTAGGGAATCAGACTTTCAGTGTTTCGAACCTCCAAAAGTCTGAAGATGCAAAGAAATTTGAGCCTCAAATAGAATACATGTGTAATATTTGTAGTTGGAGACATAAAAATGACAAGAGGTTGCAACTAAAACTTGACACCATATAAAATCATATCAGTAAAGTTTACAAAAATCAAATCATAGATGAAATTGAAAAATCAATGATAAGATAGAAAACAAAGGAGCAATGTTAGCATGTTAAGAATGCAAGATATAAAGGGAAAAATAAGCAAGTCAAATTTTATTGCATTGTCTTTAGACAAAGTTATGGTAATAGATAATACATCTTGGGTATCCATGCATATTTATGCTATACATAATCATGTTTTCCAACCTCATCTACTATTTGTTACTAAAATAAAGGAGAGTGTGATAATAAAAACTTTATTTCAGCTAGTTAAGAGTTCTTTAATTGAATATGGAGGTATGGATGACTTGACTATTGTCAAAAAGTCTTTATTTGTAGGAGTAGATGGGGCTTCAATAATGCAAGGTCATAGGAATGGTCTTCGCATAAACCTACAAACTTCTTTTTCACCCTAGATGACTTCCATTCACTGCATGGCCCACAAAAATAATCTAGCTTTTAAAATTGTGAGCAAGTATGGTCTAGTGACAAATTTTGAAGATTTAGTTAGAGAGATCTACTCATACTTTTGTCAAAGTCCCAAATGATTTTTAGAATTTTAGAAAATTTATGATGGAATAACTAATGGGAACAAGCTTCTTATGGATGTTGATACTAGATGGATCTCCTTAGATGGACCAACACATCGATTTTATTCAAAATATCAATCCTCGACTGGAGTAATATATGAACATCACCACACAATAGAAAAAGTTGTTGACATGCTTTGTAAGTTAACTGATATAGAGACAATCTGATGAAGGGTGCTCCCCTTAATACCACAAACACATAACATAAATAGAGAAACAACAATAATTTGCAAGAACAAAAAATGGGCTTCTTATTATCTCCACAAATGTGGAATTACAAATTTTAGAATTACAATATGCAAAGCCACATGGGCATTTTCCCTTAAAATATTATGTAGGACAAAGCTTCGAATCATTTCCCAGATCTACCCAGAACTGTCCTAGACAACACTACAGGCCTTCCTTATATAGGTGATTTCCACCACCGAGAAGGTTCTAGAAATTTAGCCATTAAGGTCGACTGCCCCTAGAAATATTTTATTTTTTGTTTTCTTTTACAATAGGGTCGGCTCAAAATAATTACAAATTATGTTTTTAGGTAGCCCAACATCCGGAGGCCATAAATTTTTAACCGTAGCTCCATTTTTCTATTATAACCACTTTTTGGAAATGGGAGGACCTGATCTACAGTGCCTGACTCGCGCAAGCTCTAGTCAGTTGGGGGTCGATTACGATCCGAAGCCTCTAACACCTTCAAAATTGAGCTCAGATATTTTATACCCAAAAACCTCAATAAGTTCACCAATAAAGATGATGTGGCAATGAAACTCAACTGGTAGAATGATATGACTAAGATGAACCTCCACCTGTGAAATCAGAATATTCCAAGATCGTATGACCAACTTACTAAAAATAGTAAGTTTCCATAAATAGCAGCTCTACACAAGATAGCCCTTATTAAAAAGAAACCATAAATATTTTTAGGTGATGCAAGATTGCTTTTACACCGAGGATGCTCCTGCATCAGACTCCCAGGGTAATTTGAAAAGTGACCCTGTCACGTCTTAGGTGTGAAGAGGAAAACCAAGATGGTTAACCTCCTCCCTTATTAGCCATGATGAATCTTCAACATGTCATCCCTTCCATTTGACCAGATATTCTTCATATGTCTTGTTCCTTGTGCTTCTACCAACATGATTATGCAGTATATCCTCAATCTCCTTAATAGTTGAAGTAGTTGCTGGAATACTCTACTATGCTTCTGTGATCTCATCTTTCACACCTCCTTCATGATACTCTGTCAAATCTGAAATGTTAAATACAGGTGAAATATTCAGCTCAGTAGGCAATTCTACTTCATATGCATTTCTTGAATCATGCTTCTTTAGTATCTTACATGGCCCAAACTTCTTCATTTTCAACTTGTTATATGTACCAACTAGAAATCGCTCCTTCTGTAAATGAACCATGACTTCATCTCCAACCTTAAATTCCTCATGCCTACTTTTCTCATCTGCCTTATCCTTATATTACGCATTCATCTTGGTAATGGACTTCCTCACCTCCTCATGGATGTTCTTAAAATCCTCTACAAAGTCCTCAGCTTCCGCACTACTTATTTCTCTTTTGTCTATCTTCCTCAACTCAGATGCATTTTTGGGACTACTTCCATTTACAATCTGGAATGGTGATTTATCAATTCTCTTATTGAAAAAATTATTATATGAAAATTCTGCCTATGGAAAAATAAAATCCCATCCTATTGGCTTATCTCCAACCAAACATCTCAGCAAATTCCCCAAATTCCTATTCACCACTTCTATTTGTCCATCAGTCTGTGGATGATGTGATGAATTGAACCTAAAGTCCATCTCTAACTTCTTCCACAATGTGCACCAAAAATATCCAACAAACTTAGTGTCCCGATCAGAAACTATACTCTTTGGCAAACCATGTATTCTCACCACTTCTCAAGAAAAATAATTCTGCTACATGAACATCATCATTAGTCTTCTTACAAGGAATGAAATGTGCCATCTTTGAAAATGTGTCAACCACCACAAAAATTGAATCATGTCCCCATTGAGTCCTTGGTAAACCAAGAATAAAGTCCATATTGATATCCTCCCATGGTTTCTCTGGTATAGGTAATGGCTGATACAACTCTGTATTCTTCTTTACTCCTTTTTCCATCTAACATACTCTGCAACTCTGTACAGATTTCTTGACATCTTGCTACAATTGTGGCCAATAATAATTCTCACTAACCAAAGCAAAGTTTTATCACGACCAAAATGTTTAGCCAATCCTTCGTTATGCTTCTCCTTGATGAGATTCTCCCTCATAGAACTTCTTGGAATTCACAATTGACTCCCTCTGAATAACATACCTTCCTAGATGATGAAATCCAACCACTTCATTCTATCTAGAGTAATAGGCTCCATACAAGCTTCACCAAAATCAGGATCCTCCATATACAAACTCTTGAGTTCCTCAAACCCAACCACCTCAATCTGCATCTTTGTTAGCAATATTTGCCTTTTGCTAAGCGCATCTGCAACCCCGTTAGACTTTCCACTCCCGTGTTTAAAACAAATGTGTAACTCTGCAAAAACTCAACTCATTTCAAATGCCTCTGATTCAACTTTCCTTGACTATTTAAATATTGTAAAGCTTGATGATCAGTATACAAAAAAAAAATTCTTAGGAAGTAGATAATGTCTCCACTTCTTCAATGCCTGAACTATAGCATAAAATTCTTGATCATAAATAAAATATTTTCTCTTGGAATCATTTAACTTCTCACTAAAATAAGAAACAAGTTTACCTTCTTGGCTCAAAATAGATCATATTGCAGTACCAATAGCATCATAGTCTACTTGAAACACCTTATTAAAATCTGGAAGTGCTAAAATAGGTTGTTCTGTAACTTTTTCCTTCAACAGTTTAAAACTCTTATCTGCCCCTATAGTCCACTTAAATTCTTTCCTATCCCCTCTCATTATTTCAGTCAAGGGTTCACAAATACTGCTAAAACTTCTGATAAATTTTTTGTAAAAGCTAGCCAAACCATAATAAGATCTTACCTTAGTAGAACTCCTTGGAGTAGGCCATTTGAGGATAGCCTACACTTTCTCTGGATCCATTTTTAGACCTTCTGCTGAAACTACAAATCCCAAATACACTGACTCCTTCACAAAACTGCACTTTTTCAAATTAATCAGCAATTTTTCTTCTCTCATCTTCTCAAACACCCTACGAATATGCATGATATGCTCCTCCAATGTCTTGCTAAAGATCAAAATATCATCTAGGTAAAAAATAAAAAACTTACCCATAAATTATTTTAGAACCTCATTCATCAGCCGCATGAAAGTGCTCGGTGCATTGGTTAGCCCAAAGGGAATGAATAACTACTCGTATAACCCTTCCTTTGTCTTGAAGGAAGTCTTTCATTCATCTCCTTCTCTGATCTAAATTTGATGATATCCACTTTTTAGATCTATCTTTGAGAAATATACAACTCCACTCAAACAGTCCATAATATCATCCATTCGTGGCAATGGAAACTTGTACTTGATTGTGATCTTGTTTGTTGCTCTAGAATTTGTACACATCCTCCATTCTCCATTCTTCTTTGGTGCTAATAATGCTGGTAGAACACATGGACTTAGGCTCTCCCGAATCAACCCCTTCTATAACAACTCATCTACTTGTCTATTCAACTCTTCACTTTCTGTTGGTGTCATTATGTGTGTTGCCTTATTTGAAAAACTGGCTCTTGGAATCAAGTCTATCTGATGACTGATCTTCCTTACTAGTGGTAATCTATCAGGAACATTATCAGATACAATATCTTGAAACTCATTCAATAGATCTACAATTTCTATAGGTACATATTCTACTTCCTCTTTACCAACTTTTAGAATTAAAGAAAAATACATATGCTCATGCCTCATACCCTCTAGGAATTTTCTTCCATCACCGAAACTTATTCTTGCATTACCACATACATTTTCTTCTGTGTCCTTCAATGGCTTTAGCTTATGTCAAACTCCATCCTTCGTCAGGGAATAGGTAAATGCACAACCCTCATGTACATCACACCGGTCAAACTGCCATGGTCTACCCAATAACATATGACATGCATCCATAGGTATGATATCACATAGTACCTCATCATGGTATCTTCCAATCTTGAACTTTACTAGGCACTGTTCACTGACCATGACCTTATGGTCATCCTGCACCCAGACGATCCGGTATGGATCTGGGTGTTTATGTTTCTTGAGCTTCAACTTTGTGACCATCTCTTCTGACACCATATTTTTAGTGCTTCCACTATCAATAATCACATCACAACACTTATCCTCACACTTGCACCTGGTGTGAAATAGGCTCCTCCTTTTCTCAGGTTCATTCTCACCATCAGCAGAACTCTTCTGTTAATTAGCATTTCTCCTCTTTCAACATCTTTAGAATGTGATGATCTGACATCTTCATCTACATGTGCAACTCTAGCCTGGTGTTCAGTTCTCCTATCTATCCTTCCTTGGCATTGAGGGCATTCAAATGCCCTATGACCTTCTTCTCTACAGTGAAAACATGTTCCACAGAAGCCTCCTCTTCTTGATCCTTGTCCACTTCCCCTTCCTCTTTGATCTCTATTATTCTAATCTTAGAAATGATTGAAATTGTTTCCTCTCTGATTTTGACTACTGCTAGCCTCATCCTTCTTTTTTGAATCTTCATTCCAGCCCCCATATGACCGTCCACCGGATCTTCCACCATGACCTCTTCCACTTTGTCTGCTCTCAAACTTCTTGTTCAACTTTTCCTATACTTTGAGGGGAAACTGGTATGCCTCTTCAATATTGTTCATTCAAACCAAATTCAACTCCTCCTGAATGCTTGGCCTTAACCCATTAAGGTAGCAGGCAACCTTCTCCTTATTAGCTTCTGCATGGCCTGTTCTGATGAGGATTCGATAGAACTCCTTTGTATACTCCTAAATAGATCTTCCTGCTTGCTTCAAACGTTGCATTTTATTTAGTAGTTCAAGCTCATAATCAATAGGGAATGAACTATGGCTTCAATTTATCCACCATCCGATCTCATCTTGTGATTTTCTCTTTTCCTCTTCTATTTCACTCCAATTGAATCTCTTGCCACCAAATATTCACATGACCCTTCAGTCTAGCCTTCACAAACTTGAACCGATCAAGATCCTCGATATCTTCATACTCAAAATATTCTTCTAATTCATTGATGCAGTTGATCAATTCCTTTGGGTTAAGGTTTCCTAAAAATGTAGGAGCCTCAATCTTAGGTCTTTTCTCGATCTTGGAAATGGCCCGAAAAAGTCTTTCTTCTTCTTGATTCAAAATTTCACCTTCTCCTTCCTGATCAAAGTTTCCTTCTTCCTCGGCTTCATCCTCGCTTTTGTCTCTGACATTAAGATTCATTCCTCTGTGAATCTCTTCTTGAAATGCTCTCACTTGTCTCTGGAGGGCTCTAACCTTAGGTGTCACAACACCAGCTCTTCCACTGTGTTCCCTTTGTGGAGGCATTTTCACGCTTTATCATTGAGACCCTAAACCACGGTCCTGGTGCAAACTGCCTCACAGTCAGTGATCTGTTTACACACTAAGGAACTCCTACTTTGATACCACTTGATGAAGGGTGCTCCCCTTAATACCACAAAAACATAACATAAATAGAGAAACAACAACAATTTGCAAGAACAAAAAATGGGCTTCTTATTATCTCCATAAATGTGGAATTACAAATTTTAGAATTACAATATGCAAAGCCACATGGGCATTTTCCCTTACAATACTATATAGGACAAAGCCTCGAATCATTACCTAGATCTACCTAGAACTGGCCTAGACAACACTACAAGCCTTCCTTATATAGGAAATGTCCACCACCCGAGAAGGTTCTAGAAATTTTTCCATTAAGGCCGACTGTCCCTAGAAATATTTTATTTTTCATTTCTTTTACAATAGGGTCGGCTCAAAATAATTACAAAATATGTTTTTAGGTAGCCCAACATCCGGAGGCCATAACATTTTAACCGTAGCTCCATTTTTCTATTATAACCACTTCTCAGAAATGGCAGGACCTGATCTACAGTGCCTGACTCACAAAAGCTCTAGTCAGCCGGTGGTCGATCGTGATCCAGAGCCTTTAAGGCCTTCAAAATTGAGCTCAAAGATTTCATACCCAAAAACCTCAATAACTTCACCAATAGAGATGATGTGGTAATGGAACTCAACTAGTAGGTTGATATGACTAAGATGAACCTCCACCTGTGAAATCAGAACATTCTAAGATCGTATGACCAACTTACTAAAACTAGCATGTTTCCATAAATAGCAGCTATACACAAGATAGCCCTTATTGAAAAGAAACCATAAATATTTTTGGGTGATGCAAGATTGCTCTTACACCTAGGATGCTCTTGCATCATAATCTTAACTTTAGAAGGTCTTCTCCCTACGCTAGAGGAAATGAACCTTCTTGTGAAAAAATCCTAGGGAAGAGCTATGTATATGAGAATATGCTAAGCTAAATAAACTGACATGCATGACCCTTGATAATATCTGTTAATCTCAACCAACATTATTTGATGAAAAATTTGTTAGGTGGCACACACTAACATATTTGAACAATCCTAATAATTTTTTTATAGATCAATGCAAATGGGGAGGTATGTGTTAGTGTACATGAATTTGAGATACCAATGCACTACCATGCCATGGTCACAAAAGTAGGAAAGTGCCTTAAGAAGAAAGAAATAAGTGTTACAATTGAAGATTTTAGAAAGACCATTAAGTGTGTAACTGCTTTTGTGAAGGAAATAGCCTATTATCTTTACTCAAAGATTAAAAATTGATTCCCTCATGAGAATATACTTGAATCCATGTCTGTTGTGTTTTCTCAATATTGGGAACTCTACAATGCAATTGATTATCGTCAGAAGCTAATGACTTTGATATGCCAATTTTGCAATTTGTAAAATTCAATGGATAAACTATAGATGGAATTTTAAATGAAATTATTCTTAGAGAGAAATCAACCCATTTTTCAATAAATATGAGGGAACAATAAAAAAAAATAGAGAACCCCCACCAAGAGGGATTAGTAACAAAGCTTTGGATGATTCTAGGTCAGAGCAAAATTTTATGTGATTCAATATCAGAATTTTTAAAACTTGTCGATTTATGGAAAACTATGATATTGGGTTTTGTGGAGGATGTGATATTTTTCAATGCCTTGGGGTTCCTAAAATCAAATATGAGAAAAAAACTAGACAAGAATTTAGAAAAATCCTTGAGGCTATATAAATGTAGGTATGATGTAAAAAGTTTTCCTTACGAAAGAGTATTGGAAATCTTGAAGTCCAAATGTGAAAGAAGAGGGTTGGGAAATACTTCAAACCAAAATGGGGCAATTGACAAAGAAAAAATGAATGATAGTGACATATTTACTGGGAAATTTGAGATGCAGTTAAGTGGAGGCATGCCAAGTGAAGAAAACACATACACGAATCAAGGAAGCTCTCACTTTGATGATGAGGATGATGCGATGATTTGGCAATTTTAATAGATTTAGTACTAGTATTTACTAGATATTCATTAAACTTATTAATGTATTTCATCATTCATATTATAAAATCATAAATGTGGTTGATGGTATTTTATGTTTTCATCAATGGCATTTAATTTTGATATGCAATTGCATTTTTCAAATTTCTATTTACAAATAGAAAATAACATAATAACATAGCATGCATAACATTGGAAAATAAGAAAATAAGAAACATCATAATATGTTTATTGAGTGAGTAATATTTATTTATACATGGTGAGATTTTATTTAATTCTTTCAAAATATAACTAAACAATTTATTCAATACACAACTCTATGTGATTCTATATGCAAAACATCTACTTGCTCAAGGGTTAGTACAACATTTTAGAACCCTTTGCAAATGACCATGAATTCCCTTTTATAAAAATAAGGGAACAACAATAGTTTTAGGTTGATTTGCAACATGCCAACATCAAAATCAATTACCAAGACACAAAATCTATTGGCTCATCAGAATTTGTCCACCTCATTACTTGTCTTCCTGCAAGAACTCATTACAAATTTACAAGATTGAATGTGTACAACATTGGATGGATAAGTAACTGTTGCATTTTTCCTGTTAAAAAAATAGATTTAATTCAAGCCATGAAAAATTAAAATATGCTTGAAATTACAAATAAATAAAAGTAGAAAACTTGAAAGAATTTAGGAATATGAACTATACAATACTTATTATGAAATCATTGCATCAAATATTGTAGGGTGATCCACTCTCCATCTTATGGAAGTCTAATTTGTTGTAATGTATGGTAAGTGAACTACAAATTTGTCAGCAATTCATTTTTGGAAGATGATCTTGACATCACTATTTCATACTATGTTGCATTCAAGGTTATCAATGGTTTGATGTTGTTAGAAAGTAAAGTCCACCAAGATAACTGAGAGGAGGGGTTGAATCAGTTATTTGATAATTATAACTTTTATCAACTTCAACAACATTAAACCATGTAATCAATATAATTACCAACCATAGAAAGATATTCATACACAATAACACAATGACACAAGATATGTTGACTAGGGAACCTCTTAATCAAAGAGTAAACCTCGGTGGGAATGATGCCCACAAAAGATGCACTAATATGAATATTCCTTGTGAAAGGATGGACTTTGTTAGGAGTCTTATGAAATACATTCAGTACATATGAATCCCTGTTAAGAGATTTTGAATCCTTGTTAAAAGATTCTAACCCTGTTAATTGATAACTGAGAGAGGGGGGGGGTGAATCAGTTATCTACAAGTTTCAATTCTTTATCCAATTAAGTATACTTAAACATAAACCATAAACACAATGAAAGAACACTTGAACACAACACCAATATTTTAGTTATGAGGAAACCCAAATAGGTAAAAACCCCGGTGGGACTTGATACCCACTAATATTCTATACTATTGTATAATGATCCTTGCTAGAAGATCCTTTACCATGTTAGGATTAGCTTTACAATATATTAAGTATAGTAGACCTGGTTAAGAGTTGGACCCTGTTAGGAGTCTTTTACAATTGTCCTTGTTAGGGGAGAGGATGCACTGTCCGAGAGCTCACTGCTCAAATGGGTGAAGACTACAACCTTTTGAATAATAGATATACACTATATTTGGATTTTGGTGAACTGCGCTTTGACCTTCTATCTGGATCAGTTCCAATGAATAGCACAAGTACTCTACTTGGTCACATAAAACTTCTTGTGATGGTTCCACAACTTGCACACTCTGCTCTACTTTTCTTAATCAACCATGAACCACACTTCAACAATCACAAATGACTGCCTATAAATAAATTTCCCTCAAATGATATAATCAAGTCAACCTATTAGAACCACCTTGAAATCATATTAGAGAAATCATAATAAACTCCAACAAACATTCTATCAGCTCTACTATGCATGCAACTCATTCTGGGACTTGTCTTAATAAAATAAATGTAGACGCACGCTACAGACTATCGGCTCTACCAAAACAACTAGAACTTTCTCTGTAAGTTGAATTAACCTATGCGCTCTTAACTAAACATTAATAATAATCCTCCAAGCTTAACTCCAAGGGCACATACCCTCATGATAGGCGCAACTCAAGAACCAATAAAATCTTTGTCGGCTCTTCTGAACAAACACATGAAACTGCTACTGGCAAATAGCAACTGCATAACTTCTCTTGCGTTCATCACCAGACTATGCATCCATGAACTTAACATCACTAACATGTCTTCAACATAAATCCAAGGGCACATACCCATAGGATAACTGTATGGACAACCATACATAGAACACTATCTGTTACTCTGTTAGGAACACTGCTGACACCAACTACAATATAATTGTCTGTGCTAACAGTTAACCTCTACTCCCATGATATCCTGCTGATATCATGTCCATGCTACATATACTGAAAGCTTACTGTATAAGACTTCCATGCATGCTACATTCCATATGTTTTCATCAATGACAAACATATAGTCAGTACTGGCCTACTGGAAAATATCCAACAATAATAGCAAATATGTTACCTCCTTTCTCACTGTGCCAAACTGTACTCTCTACTTCACTAGATCTCAATTTCATTTCTTTGTACTTCGCATGTCTTCCTTCACAAATTCACTTTCATAATTGTATTAGCTCTTTTCTTCACTTCATACATACATCATCATAGCCAACCATATTACAACAAGGAAAAACATTCCTTCCTTTATACCACACTCAAGTAATTACAAATGAGTCAGCATACAATTAAAAAAATAAAAGTTTCCACACGCTACATCAAAATTACACAAAACTGTTAGCTTCCAATTACAATAATTCTTCACTCGTGTGACCTCAAAGTTTGCACTACCATCCACATCACTAACAATGTGTCTTCAACTTCCCTTTAATTGCACAAAACCAAATTCCATCCCGATTAGGAGATATCATCCGATTTCCACAAACCGCTACTTCAGGAACACTGCCTGAATACTGCTTCCACCAAAATGCTCATAACTTCCATGCATAAATGAATTACTATCTATGCTCTTAACCATAAACATATTCCATATCAATGAGTATATCCTCAACATCACATAGCTCCAACTGCAATATCCCATGTGCGCTAATCCAAACACTGTCTACTTCTCTGCAAGTCTCTGGTAGATCACTGTGTTGACATCAATGACAATCATAGTCATGAATGCAACAAAAACTACTATAGAATGGCTACCAAACATTTAGCATTCATTCCTAACAATCTCCCCCATTGGCATTGATGGAAACATAGATGAAAAAACATCCATTGTTCCAAAAATCCAATACTGCAATACTGTTGCTTCTAGAAAAATATTTCAAATCCTCTTCATCAATCAAATCTTGCTTCATTTTCTTGTTTAGATAGTACAAATGGTTTTTTCATGTACACTTCTCCCCCATTGACATCAATGACATAAATATCATCATTATGTTAGCAACAACTCCAATGTCAAAAGACACTATTCATAAAATACATTCACTAGAGTCCTCATGACTCAGCTTAGATACACATACTCCCCCATAGAGGAAGTACCAACATCTAGTCCAGAAGAAAGATAAGGCTCATATACCATTGGACAGATGCAACCAACTGCATCACTTATCAAAAGTAGGCTAGGGCATAACCCCAAGCATACCTCTCATATATTCAAATGTATCCTTAGGCAAAGGCTTTGTAAATATGTCTGCTATCTGCTCCTTTGTACTTATGTACTCAAGTCTGACTTCTTTCTCAACAACTTTCTCTCTTACTACATGATACTTAATCTCTATATGTTTTGTCTTAGAATGTAATACATGGTTCTTAGACATACTAACTGTGCTGGTGTTGTCACAATGTATGACAACAAGTTCAACAAACTTTATTCCAATATCCTTCAACATTTTCTTCATCCAAATTATCTGGTTACAATTATTTTCTGCTGCTACATATTCTACTTCTGCTATACTTTGTGAGATACAATTCTACTTCTTGCTTAGCCAAGAAACAAATCTTCCTCCTAGAAAAAATTCTCCACCACTGGTTCTCTTTTTATCTTCAACACTACCTCCCCAATCAACATCTGTATATGCACATAGGGTAAAATCGTTAGATTTTTCATACCACAATCCATAGTCCATTGTGCCTCTTAAATATCTCAGTATCCTCTTTACTGTTGCATAATGTGATTCTCTAGGTTCAGCTTGAAATCTTGCTACAATTCCAACTAAATGTGCTATATCAGGTCTTGTATGAGTCAAGTACTGCAATCATCCAATCATAGATATGTATTTCTTATGTTCAACTGCAGGACTCTCATCCGTGCTAGATAATTTATGTCCAGTTACCATAGGTGTTGCAACTAGTTTACAGTTCTCCATTCCAAATCTTTTCAACAAGTCATTCAGGTACTTTGTCTGACTTACAAAGATACCATCATTGTTCCGTGTTATCTGTAATCCCAAAAATTATTTCATTTCACGAATCATACTCATTTCAAATTCAGTCTTCATTTCATCAGCAAATTTGTCACTAGCTTCATCTTCTCCTCCAAAAATAATGTCATCAACAAAAATAACTATTATCAACAAACCGTTTTCAATTTCTTTTGTGTATAGATTTCTATTAGCTGTTCCTTTTGTAAATCCCAACTTTAACAAATACTTGTCCAATCTTGCATACCAAGTTCTAGGTGCTTGCTTTAGTCTATTAGAATAACTGAGAGGGGGGTGAATCAGTTATCTAGTGTCCCAAAACAAAATGTATAATCCAAAACAAATTCTTCAACTTCTGCTACTCGGTAAACATAAAATACTTTCATTGTCTGTGTTTTTACCAATTGTCAGTCTAAACTTTATAGTAGTTACCAATCAAATCTAACATGTAATATGCAAAGTATGATAAAAAGCAAATATCACAATCAATACATAACACAAGAGATTTAACATGGAAATCCTATGAAGGGAATAACCACCTAGGACCGGCAACCAAAAATTGTACACTCTTCTGAAGTGAGGTTGGTGAAGACCCAACCCTGTTAAAGGTTACAAACACACTGTTAGGTGTGACCTTGTTAGAGGATTTTAAACCAGAAGTTATCGTCCAACCAGTAGTCACTTTGGGGTTGATAGGATAACAATGTTCACTCTATGAATGAAACATCAAAAGACTCTCATAGTCCACTCAGTTAAGAGATTTGACTGTGTACAATGGTTAAATATGTAATAGTATATGATATGCCTTGAAACAACTTCAATTGTAGTTTACAGATCAATGTTCAGCTCATTCAAATCTTTCTGATCAATATATCACTTTAGATTCAATACTATATCAACTTACTGTCCATCGGTAATTACTCTCTATAGCTCCGTAATTGTTCTACAGCTCGGTTCTTACTAACCAGTATGATCAGAATGCATGAAAACTCCTTCACGTGATAATTCTACAATATCTTCTTCTTTCGACGTCTTTCAATAATGAAACCAATGTCTCTTATATAGATGAGTAAATCATTTTCTTTTCCTCCATCATATTTTTCTGCTTAATCATATTCATAGATTTTGCCGCTTTAAGCTTCCTCGACTGATGTGTCAATAACACATTTCAATCTGCTCTATTAGATCTTCCTTGAATTATGTTAGCCGTCGATCTTCATAACAAACCTTATATGTTACCTTGATTTCATACACTTTCTAGCTCATCACTTTATCGGTTAAACTGATCATTTAATTCCTTTTTGTTCTGCTCAGTTAACAAAGAAATGTGTCAGTGAACACAAGCTCAGTTAACACTACACTCGGTATACACTACACTCTGTTGGTGTATACTGGAATGCTTCATTTACTGACAACACTGCTTTGTGTCTTTCAGCTCTATTCTTCATCATAGATGAATGCAACATAATAAAGTTGATATCATCATGTCATAGACTCATCAACAAGTTACTCAGTGTATTCCCTATCCTCATCTGACATATACATCTTCCTCATGTAGATATTTATGCTCTTCATCTCTTTCACCTCTCTTTAGATGTGTCGGTATAGTAACTTACAAGATAAGTACTGTCAAGCTAGTTGACATCAATGAAAAAATAATACTTATTTAATCATCTTGCATATCTAATCAGCAACTCCTCAGTAATCTTGAATTATAGATTCTCCATTTAGGTTCTAAATCAGTTGTAGTTCATCAATCTCTCCCTTTGGCATTGATGGAAACTCAAGTAATATGAAGTTTACCATACACATACCAAACATGTATTCTACAACTTTGTGAACAAATGTTGTGTAAGCTCTCCCTGGCTTAATATGTTTAATCACTACATTACTAATCAACATTAAAAAATATAGCTTTTTCATTCTCTCCCTTAGATAGTTCTCATCGGTGCATATCTCTCCCTTTCCTTTTCATATTATTTATCTCTCCCTTTGACAACAATGCCAAAGAAACAAATAAATAATCAACTCTATAGTAGCTAAGTGACTCTCTGTTGTCCAATACAATCTTTGTATCTTTGTATATTGATATCCCAATCTGGTTCAGTTTTCCAAACTTAATCACAACCTTGAACATTATCCAAAAGTGTGAACTATGCTGCATCAACATGAATGATCTTCTGATAAGATTAGGTTGATGCAACATCCAAATCACATTAGTGATCGATAGACAGGGGACGGACCCCAAGTCTAGTCCTCAAATATTCAAATGTGTCCTTTGGTAGAGGCTTTGTAAAGATATCTACAAGTTGTTCTTTGGATGAAAAAAATTCTAACTTCACTTGCTTCTCTTGCACTTGTTCTCTTAAGTAATGATACTTAATTGATATATTCTTTGTCTTAGAGTGCATCACTGGATTCTTTGAAATATTAATAGCACTTGTATTGTCACAGTATATAATCACTAGGTCAATGATTACCTCATTCATTCCTTCTAAAACTTGCTTGATATATGAAATGTTTGAGAAATTAGTAGCAGTAGCAACATACTCTACTTCAGTTGTAGACTGAGAAATACAAGCCTACTTTTTACTTTTCCAAGTTACAAGTCTTTCACCAAAGAAAAATGCTCCTCCAGTGGTTCTTTTTCTGTCATCCACATTTCCAGCCCAATCAACATCGGTATAAACCTTCAATTCAAACTTACCTTCCTTAGGATACCATAATCCATAATCCTCTATCTTTTTCAGGTATCTTAAGATCCTTTTAGTAGCAATCATGTGTGATTCTCTAGGATTAGCAGAATATCTAGCAACAATTCCCACAACATGTGCTATATCTGGTCTACTATGAACTACATACATTAGTTTACCAATCATGGATCAGTAAAGTGTCTGGTTTACCTCTGTAGTTTCATCTTCCTTTGTCAATTTTCTTCCAATAACCATCGGTGTTCCCACAGGTTTAGCATCTTCCATGCCAAATGTCTGCAAGACTTCCTTTATGTACTTGGACTGTATGATGAATATCCCATCACTCTATTGAATCACTTGTAATCCTAGAAAGAATTTAATCTCTCCGAACATAGACATTTCAAACTCATTCCTCATGTCATCAACAATAGATTTACATACATGATCTCGACCTCCAAAAAAATATCATCAACAAAAATTTTAGCAATAATAATAGTGTCATTAGTATCACCTTTCATGTACAAATTTATGTTCTCACTGGTTCTTACAAATCCAATAATTAACAAGTAAGTATGCAGCCTTTCATACCATGCTCTTGGTGCTTGCTTCAAACCATATAAAGCTTTGTGTAATCTACATACCATGTCTCTATTGTTTGTATCAACGAATCCTTCAGGTTGTTCTATGTAGACCTCTTCTTCAAGTATACCATTCAGAAATGCCGACTTCACATCCATTTGATAAACTTTAAATTTCTTGTGTGCAACATATGCAAGTAGCATTATAACTCCTTCCAATCTAGCAATAGGTGCAAATGTCTCACCATAGTCAATGCCTTCTTCCTGTGCATATCCCTTGCATACCAATCTCGCTTTATTTCTTGTCACTTCACCATTTTCATTCAATTTGTTCTTGAATATCCATTTAGTACCGATAACATTCTTGTCCTTTGGTTGGGGTACTAAGCTCTAGGTTTTGTTTTTCTCTATTTTCTCTATTTCCTCTTTCATTGCATTAACCCATTCTTCATTCTCTAATGCAACTTTCACATTTTTTGGTTCAAATTCACAAACTAGACATGTACCTTGTCTTGCTTTGCTTCTTGTCTGCATGCCAGCTTGTCTGTCTCCAATAATTTGTGTCTCAAGATGATGTCTTCTAAAAAAACTAGCCAGTACTCAGTTTCTTCTTTCTTGTTCATCCTGTTCAGGTTCATGTGCTTTCTCGGTAGCACCATCTTGTTCATCGATTTCCCTTTCCTATTCCTCGGGGTTATTTTCCTATTGACCGGTTATCACAGGTTGCGACTTCGGTAGATAGTCAAGAAGTTCAATGTAAGTGAATCTACCATAGTCTTCCAGTTCCTTTCTTTCCTCTATGTTCTTGTCATCAAACTCATCAACATGGACATTAGTACTTTCAATTATCTTATTTGTAACCTTATTCAGACATTTGTATGCTTTACTCTTAGTAGAATATCCCAAGAATATTCCTTCATCACCTTTAGAATCAAATTTCCCATTTCTCTCATCTTTCAGAATAAAACATTTGCTTCCAAAAATCCTAAAATAACTTACAGTAGGTTTGTGTCCAAACCATAGCTCATAAGGTGTCTGGTTGGTGTCCTTCTTCAGTTGTACTCAGTTAAGCACATATACAGCTATGCTAATAGCTTCCCTTGAATATGTCTGAGAAATATTCTATTGTATCATCAGTGTCCTTACATAGTCAATGATTGACCTCTTCCTTCTTTCAGCAATCCCATTCTGCTAAGGTGTCCTCGGTGTAGAGACATGTCTCTTAATACTATGCTCATTACATAAATTAGTAAATTCATCAGAGATAAATTCACCTCCTCTATCAGATCTTAAGCATTTTAATTATTTTCCAGTCTCTTTTTCTACCTTTTTCTTATACCACTTAAACATCTTAAATGCTTCAGATTTCTCTTTCAAGAACATAACAGTCATCAGTCTAGTATAGTCATCAACAAAAAGAATAAAGTATCTATCACCATAATAACTCTGAGTTCTCATAGCACCACATAGGTCGGTATGAACCAACTCAAGTATCTTCTTTGTTGAGTAGTCTTTGCTCTTAAAACTAGACTTAGTCATCTTACCTTTCTGACATTCATGGCACATAGCATGATCCAATTTTGACAAGTTAGGCAACCCTCTAACTCTTTTCCTCTTACTAATCTTGATCATGTTATCAAAATTCACATGACATAACCTTTTATGCCATAGCCACGCATCTTCATCCTTCATTAATAAATAAGAAGACTAATCAATATCAAGATAAAATAGATTACCTCTGGATTGTGTACCGGTTATGACAAGTCTTCCTCCATTATCATAGATTTTTACCTTTCTGCTCTCAAAAGAAAGTCAGTGGCCTAAGTTATTCAACTGTGCCACACTTAAAAAATTATAGTTTAGTCCATCTACCCAATATGCATTTTCACATTTTATTCTATCATTAATCATCAGTGAACCTTTACCTCTCACCATACAAGGTGCATCATTTCCCATTCTAACAGATCCTCCATCATATTCATCAAGTAGATCAAATTTCTCTATATCACCAGTCATATGATGTGTAAAACCACTATCTATGATCCATGTATCATTTCTGCTTACTTTAGAGATCAGTGTTGTTTCTTCATGTTTCTCTTCTTCCTTTGAATTATCTTTCATAGCAACAAATACTACTTCTACATCATCATCAGTGTCAGATTCAGATTCAAATTCTTCGGCTATGTAACATACATTTTTCCCTTTGTCATAGCTATCTTGGTTATCTCTGTTGTTATGTCGGTAGCCTCTGTTGACTCTTCTCCCATAGCTTCCTTCAGATCGGTCTTTGGATCTATCAACATCTTTCTTATTCAGACATCTAGCAGTGATGTAGCCAACTTCTTTACAATTAAAACATGCTAAAGGTAGCTTGCCTCTATACCTTCCTTTACCTTTGGGCAATCTTCTGGCCATAAGAGCTTCAAGCTCATCAAGTTCATCATCGGTATTACTATCACTATCATTATTCTTATTATTCCTGCTACTAGACTTACCAATCTTCAAAGAAGACATGAAAGTGGATTCAATAGAAGGTACAACACTGTTGTCAAAATTATTCAATTCAAAGGTTGTAAGCTTACCGATCAGTGTGTCAAGAGTAAGATTCGATGTAGCTCTTGTTTCATGAATTGCAGAGATCCTGATTGCATAAACTGGCAATAAAGTTCTGAGAATCTTGCTTATCACTGTTTCATCCTCAATAACTCCATCTGATGCTCTAATAGCATGTACTACCTCTTTTAGTCTATTTGTGTATTGCACAATGTTCTCACCTTCTTTCATCTTCATATAATCAAAATGACCTCTTAAGCTTTCTGCTCTGGCTCTCTTAACATTCAAATATCCACTGTATATTAGAGTTAGTTTATCCCACATGGCTTTGGTAGTAGTGCATCCCTTAATGTCTTTGAATTCAGCATCGGTATAGGTAGAAGCAAGTTCCATCATAGTAATGTTGTGTTCATACCTATCTTTCAGTTTATCAAGTGTTAGGGGACCTGGTGTCGGTTCAATGTAGCCATTCTTCATTAGTTCTAGTGCTGAGTTCCCAATTCCAGATATGTGCAACATCATCCAGCTTTTCCATACTACGAAGTTATCTTTGTTCAACTTTGGCACTTCCCTCTTATACATATTGAGACCTTTGTGTTGGAGTCCTTAAAACTCTATTCTAAGCAACCACAACTCTGATACCAATTGTTAGAATAATTGAGAGGGGGGTGAATCAATTATCCAGTATCCCAAAACAAAATGTATAATCCAAAACAAATTCTTCAACTTCTGCTACTCGGTAAACATAAAATACTTTCACTGTCTATGTTTTTACCGATTGTCAGTCTAAACTTTATAGTAGTTACCGATCAAATCTAACATGTAATATGCAAAGTATGATAACAAGCAAATATATCAATCAACACATAACACAAGAGATTTAACATGGAAACCCTGTGAAGGGAAAAACCACTTGGGACCGGCAACCAAAAATTGTTCACTCTTCTGAAGTGAGGTTGGTGAAGACCCAACCCTATTAAAGGTTACAAACACACTGTTAGGTGTGACCTTGTTAGAGGATTTTAGACCAGAAGTTATCATCCAACCAATAGTCACTCTGGGGTTGACAGGATAACAATGTTCACTCTATGAATGAAACATCAAAAGACTTTCATAGTCCAATCAGTTAAGAGATTTGACTGTGTACAATGGTTAAATATGTAACAGTAGATGATCTACCTTGAAACAACTTCAATTGTAGTTTACAGATCAATGTTCAGCTCATTCAAATCTTTCTGATCAATATATCACTTCAAATTCAATACTATATCAACTTACTGTCTATCGATAATTACTCTTTGTAGCTCGGTAATTGTTTAGCAAATCAGTTCTTACTAACCAGTATGATCAGAATGCATGAAAATTCCTTCACGCTATAATTTTGCAGTATCTTCTTCTTCCGGTGTCTTTCAATAATGAAACGAATGTCTCTTATATAGATGAGTAAATCATTTTCTTTTCCTCCATCAGATTTTTACGCTTAATCGTATTCATAGATTTTGCCACTTTAAGCTTCCTTTGTTGATGTGTCAATAACACATTTCAATTTGCTCCATTAGATCTTCCTTGAATTATGTTAGTCATCGATCTTCATAACAAACCTTATCTGTTACCTTGATTTCATACACTTTCTAGCTCATCAGTTTATCGGCTAAACTGATCATTTAATTCCTTTATGTTCTACTCGGTTAACAAAGAAATGTGTCGGTGAACACAAGCTCTATTAACACTACACTCAGTATACACTACACTCCATCAGTGTATACTGGAATGCTTCATTTACCAACAACACTGCTTTGTGTCTTTCAACTTTATTCTTCATCATAGATGAATGCAACATAATAAAGTCGATATCATCATGTCATAGACTCATAAACAAGTTACTCAGTGTATTCCTTATCCTCATCTGACATTTACATCTTCCTCATGTAGATATTTATGTTCTTCATCTCTTTCACCTTTCTTTAGATGTGTCTATATAGTAACTTACAAGATAAGTACTATCAAGCTAGTTGACATCAATGACAACATAATACTGATTTAATCATCTTGCATATCTAATCAAAAACTCCTTAGTAATCTTGAATTACAGATTCTCCATTCAGGTCCAAACCATAATTCATAGGGTGTCTTGTTTGTGTCTGCTCTGATTTGTACTTTGTTCATTGTATACACTGCTGTGTTCACTGCTTCTCTCTAGAATATCTTCGCCAAATCATTCTCAAATAACATAGCTCTTGCTTCTTCAGTCACTGATATGTTTTTTCTTTCTACAATACCATTTTGTTCAGGTCTTAGGGGTTGAAAACTGTCTCTTAATGCCATTTTCTTCACAAAAGGTGTTAAACTCTCTAGAAGTAAATTCTCCACCTCTGTCAGATCTCAAATATTTAATCTTCATTCCAGATTCATTCTCAAATTTATTCTTACTAATCTTAAACTTATCAAATGCTTCAGAATTTTCTTTAAGAAATGCAATCCACATCATTCTTGTAAAATCATCAACAAGAATCATAAAATACCTTTCTCCATAGAATCCTCTAGTCCTGGTAGAAACGCTCAAATCTGTATGAACAATCTCCAACTTTTTTGTAGATGTAAACTTCTTACTGGGAAGATAACTTCTCTTCTGTTTAGCCATCACACATTCTTTGCAAATCATGTTAGTAGGCTTCATAATTTTAGGCAAATCCCTTACTGCAAGTGTAGTACTCACTTTCATAATGTTGTCAAAGTTTATATGACAAAACCTTCTATGCCATAACCAACTTTCATCAATCTTAGTAATCAAACATGTCATCTCAGTAGGATTCAACTGAAATACATTACCTCTGGTTCTAGATCCAGTTCCAATCAGATTTCCATCTTTATCCTTTATCACACAATTTTCTCAGTAAACCAAACTTGATATCCCTTATCAACTAACTGTCCAACACTTAAAATATTGTGTTTCAATTCAATCTGTTATCACTATATTAGATTTTCCAGCTTCATGCTAAATTTTTTGAAAATCCAGTTCATAAACCTGATGGTATGGTTTTGAGGTTAAAACCCTAGGTTTAGTGGAAGCCCTAGCTGGTCTTAGGCCTTTTTCTAATTTTGTGTTACCTTTTTGGTTCACTAACCCTCCAAATAAAACATGTGCTATTTTTGACCCCCTTTTATTCACCACTTTACATGTTATGTGGTTAGGTTATAAAATCGGGACCCCTTTTAATCTTTCCCACAAAGCCAAAGTTTCCCGTGGTATTTTCCTAAGTATCAAACCTTTTAAATGAGTGGCTATCATTAAATCTCATAGCTCCCTATTGTCAGAATCTCTAACATATGATCTAGCGATGAGCAGACATTTGTCTCAACGAGCCCATCTTTGGTTTTGTGTTGGCGGTTAAACTGGACAGTGCATCAATGACTGTCATTATACCGTTGGGTCGAGATGATACCTTTTTAAGCATCACAATATAGCGACAAGCGTCTGATCAAGGTTTATTGATGGCAACAAGGTTTTTGACATGATAGTCTTAGTGGTGTGTTTTGCAGGTTGACACCTATCATTGGTGACGTAACATTTGTGGGGTCAAACTTTTCAAAGGGGTAAAGCATGGTTTGATCTTGTGGTTGTCGTTATACAACAGATGGAAGATGTGGAGTATTTAAGCTCCATGGTGTAGCAATGACCATTCGATGCTATGTGATGGATGAAAGGTAGTGGGACCTTAAAATGCCATGTCATTCTGACATGTGTATTTTTGATTGGTTGAAACAAATGTGATGTGGTGGTTGACATGATTTTTAACATTAAAAGAAGAAAATAAAGGAGGGCCCGCCCACCTGTTCTTGCAAATGTGGCATCTTTTAATTCGTCAGAAGGATAAATGAGGTGTCATAGTAGGGTCAACCTTCTCGGATGGTTAAGGTTTGATAGGATCTCACGGTTGTCATTATATTGCTAGGGTAAAATGCACGATCTTTAAGGTCTACAATATAGCAACAACTGTTGATCTTGTTTAAAATATGATGACTAAAGGTGGGTCCTCTATCACCCGGTTATGCTGAGAAGTTCATATTTGATTGGCCAAAGGGCGGTGATGACATGTCAAGTTGTCAGTATACTTGACACCAAGGATAAAGTTTGGGTTCTCCACCTGGTGATCTATCCGACGTGGCATTCCTTGATTCGATGAAGGATTTCAAAGGGAAGGTGGGGTCATTGCTTGGGGAATAGATAAAGGGCTATGAGTTGGAAAAAATCTTGTGGTTTTCATTACACCACTGGATGAAGATGCTCATTTTCTATGCCCACGCTTTAGCGACAAGATGACACCTATCCGCTCCGATCAAAGATAAAGTTAAGTCATTTCTTTCCCCACATGGTTAATTTGAACTATTCTCATTGGTTGGGAACTTGTTTGGGAAAAAGTAAAAGGTGTTGCGTGGCTATTTTCGCTGATCGTCTGATGCGCCAAAGGGAAACAATATCAACGGTCAGAATTCAAATTTTTACGTTGTGACATTGTTCACGTCCTGTGAATGTTGAGGCCACCATCTTTCAGTAATGGCAGACTTAATGAGCTACATGCGGATGAATTGTAAATGGGTGGCAACATTATATATCAAATTTGATCATTGTTTCTGTTTACCGCTCTCATAAAAATTTTGGCGAACTAGATTTTCCTCTGGAGCAATATCAAATGAATTTCTTTCAGGTGCCCGGTAGGTCAAAGTTTTCTAAATTACATAATTGTTTGAACTCTGTGAAGGAATTGTGGGAGGAAAATCCTGTTGCTTGTTGATATTTTTGGGGTTTTTCTCGAGTATTCATATATTGTTCTAAAAACCCTAGTTTAAAATGCTGCCAAAGAGAGGACTATCTGGTAAGATAGAATACAAAGACAGGGGTGTCTTTGAAGATTTAATGCAATTGCTACCACACTTGAGCAATGGGGTAGCTAGATTAAAAGAACTAGTTCTGAGAAACCCTAGGGACTATGTTAACAGTGGACTCCATGACAGAGGCAATTGAATGAGAGATGCTAGGGTGGATGAAGATCATAACGGTCTTATTTTGTTTAAAGCAGCCTACTCACAGAGAAATTCCTGTGCCCCCCATAGCAACATGTGGCAATTTGATATTGGGAAGTTAGCAGTCCTTGGTGTTTTTATGGATGTTGAATTATTGATACAAATTGCTAAGTGCTATGATCCTATGAAAAAGTGTGTCAAGGATGTAAATGGAAATGATTTGATCAGTATCACAGAGGAGGAAATTAGGGAGGTCTTCTCATTAAATGACCCTTCTGTTGGTTTGGAGAAGATAGATTTTATAGAATTTACAGAGGTATATGAGGCTCAGAGGGATTATTTAAGGGCAGGGCCTCTGAGGGATTTCATAGACTAGGTCGGATCCATGTGTGTCATCACTTCAAGTACACCAGAACCTTTCAAAATGGATATATTCAGTAAGAGAGCATAGGGTTTCTACAAGTCTTTGACTTTGATCCTAGGGCATGATGAGGTCACTCATATGCCAATACCATATATGTTCATGATGGTACAGTCACTACATCCCCAATTGGCATTGATTTTTGACTTTGCATCTCATTTGGCTGATGTAGTCCATGAGGGATTAATGGGAATTAAGAACATGAAGGTTAGTAGGCCTTTTGGGTGGTATTCAATGCTTATGCATATGTTCTTGTACAAGGGTGAGAAATTTTTCAGCTCAACAATGAATATTGTGAAGGAGAGAAATGGAGAAACCCTTCCAGTCCAATTGTGGACCACAAATTTTTCATGGGAAAAAGTTGATGCCAGTTTCATTTCCTTTGACAGGGATTTTGCTTCAAGGCTTAGGACATTGTTATTCTTTGACAATCCTAGGATCCCAAGGGAGTTACTGAGGTTAATCAGACCAAAGGAATACTGTCAGGACATTACTATTGTCCATAATTTTGGGGATATCATTTTGTACCTTGTTTCCATAGTTTTTAGGGTTTATGGTTGTAGAAAGGCACCTTAAATTTTGCCCTACCAAGTTCCATTGAAGGTAGGATATGTTGAAATTTTGAGACAGATTGGTGACCTACAAGAGAGTGCCCTTACTGGCAAAGGAAGAGGGACTTTTTTCCCTGATATAACAATTGCTCATCAATTTGTTATAACTAAAGGAGGATGGGTATACTTGAACCAAGTATTGCAGCCCTACATAATGCCTACAGCTGCAACAAGGTGTGCAGACAATGAGGGTATCCTATCAGGGATGTTTAGAGATAAGATTAGGTGTACTGTTATGGAGCACCAATTTTATTTCCCTGAGGATATAATAAGAAATGAGTTTGACCTTCAAGCTCAAGAAATAAAAAAGGAGAAATGGGTAATCTACAAGAAGACTGTAGATTTCATTAAAAAATTTGATAGAGCTTATGACCCATTAAAGGGCTTTGAGCCATGGGAAAGAAAAGTAGAGGCTCTTATGGAGCATTTTGAAGGTATTATGCATGTAGTAAATGAAAAGAGGGCTGATGTGAGTAAGACAGACCCTGAGAGGGCTAGGCAAATTTTAACCTAGCCAAGATATGTGAAATTGACCCCAAGGGGAATCTATACAATGCAGAAGAGAAGTGGGCACAATGTTCTCTTACCATCACAACAAAGAAGTGAGGACATTCCTTCTACTTCTAGGGGAAAGAGGCCCATGAATGATCTAGTAATGCAAGGACCCTCTCCAAAGAGGCAAAGACAAGAAGGGTCGGGGTCAGAGAAAAATGTATACTCTCCCTCTCAATCCCCCTTACATTTGGATGAACATGGGGTAGTATAACAATTGGTACAGTTGAGAAATGAGGGAAACATTTTTGTTTCCAATGATGAGTTGCAAGAAGGAGTACTAGAGGCACCTAAGGAGGTGGCCATGGATCTTATTGTTGCCAAGTTTGAGGGTAAACAAATGGACCCTATTTTAATACAAGCCAATGATTCTTTTGTAGCAGATGATAAATTTGTTAGGACTAGGGCATTATTCCAATTCTTGTGGAGAATGAAAATAAATTAGTTCAAGGAGATCTGTGAGAAGAAGAAAGAAGAATTCCCTGATAGGGACATCACAGAGATAGAGAATGAGACCAAGGAAGAAATGGTGAAGCAGTTTGAAAAGATCACTCTCAAGGAAGGGAGGGCTATGGTCCATACTATAGGGGTGCTAATTCTACCAGAGTGGGATATTGATGATGCAATAGTCTTTGATCAAGTCAAGAAGAGCAAGGTAAAAACTCTTGCTACTATAGAATAGGCCCAACAAGCTACTAGGGGAATTTCTTTTTCAGAAGATCATGCAGCCTTGGTGATGTGGTCCCTTAAGAGGGAGGAAGATAAATGAAAAAGAGAGGCTCTCTCTAAAGGGTATGCAGGGAATTTATTGGTACAAAGAGTGGGTGAGACTTCTGGAGTAGAAGCTTCAAACTTGATTTTAGAGACTGCCAAGTTCAATGTCAAAGTGGCAGAGAAAAATTCCCAAGAAAAAGAAGAGCTCAAGCTCAAATTTGAAATTGTCCTCAAGTCTTACAATGAGCTCAAGATAGAGCCGATTCAAAAGGATAAGTTAATTATTGAGCTATCAGGACCACAAGATCATAGGTCACCACAACTAATGATAGTTGAAAAACTTGTAGTGGCTTCATCCTCTAGCCCAATTGTTAAGTTTCCACCATCCCCCTACCCAGAGACACATTCAGATGCAAGACTCAGTTGGGAGAAGCAACAATTGCTAGAGGAAACCAATCATTTCAAGAGGAAGAGGAAAGAATTGGATAGAATAAGGGAGGAGTATGTGAAGGATAAGAGCCTGTTGAAGCAGGAATATGAAGACAAGGTGACATAAGCTGTTATGTAGTTTTCTACAAACCTAAACCCCATTATCTTATTTGATCATGCTAGAAGGATGAAGGTATAACTTGTATCACTGGATAAATACAAAAGTGAATTTGAACTAGTTTTAAGGAAATGGATTGAGAGATCTCCTAATGTGAGATTATTCAGATTGTTATCTAAATCTCAAAATGATCATGATCCATTGATCAAGCCATTACACCAAAGTGTAAAGAAGCTAGTGGAACATGACATACTCTTAGGTGATTTTAAGAGGAAGTCAAATTTGATGAAGAAGGAATTGACACTTCCCAGTTGTGACCTGATCCCAGGAGTTTTCAGGAAAAATGGTGAGCTCAAAGAGTTAATCAAATGGCGAGCACAGATTGATGATGACTTCTCTGCTAGGATGACTAGCATTTTGACCATGGAAAACACTTTATTCTTTATTCATACTATTGAGACTTTAATCTTAGCCAAGTCTAAGTTTGATTTTATTCAGCGGGAGATTAGTCAATTGGAAATTAGGTGGGGATAGTTGTCTCTCAAAAATGCAGAGTTTGCAAGTTTTGAGTTCCCAAGTGAAGAGGTGTACAATAGGTGGAGGTATCAGTACATACCTCATGTTGAAAAAGTAAATACTCCACCAGTCTCTTAAAGCAAGTAAAATAGTTACTTTTTGAGCAATCAGGGTTGTTGAGAAGTAGAAAAGTATTTATTATAGGATAGACAGCTAGATATTGCAATCAGATTTGTTGAAGGAAGCCGAGGACAACATTGAAGACATGAAGCAAGGTGACTCATCTACAAATATCTCACCTGTTTGATCAATGTATTTATTGCAAACCCCATAGGGTTGTTGTAAAGTTTTTAGGTTAGGAATTTTGAAAACCCTAGAATGATCGGTAGCTTGTTGCACTTCCTTATATATAAAGGATTTTCCATGATCATTCTAGGAATTGAGAGTTTAGGAGTTAAAAAAATAGAGATTCTGAAACCCTAGCCCTCAGTCAAGGATTGTAACTTTTTGTATCATTTTTATCAAAGAAATAGAGAAGTAGTACGGGTTGCTACTACTCTTTTTCAATCTTATTGTTCAGAATATGATGTATACAATGTTCAAGGTTATGCTTAATACAAATCTCAATTCTTTATCTCTCCTTTGAGTTTATTCTGTAAATCTTTAAGTCTTTCTAAGATTTATATGTATGTGTTTAGCTTTGATTTCTGATCTAGGATTGGATTAAATATTGCTCAGGGTGGGATACATGTTTACTGAATCTATTTGAGGATTTTCTACAAGTAGGAAAGAGTTGACGTGTTTGTATATATGTTTAAAGACCAATTTTTTTCAAAACATCTTTGTATTCATTCTGTCTTCTAATATTTTGCCCAATGGATATGGCACTGGCCTGTATGTTCCTATCTTTCCTTTGTGAGGAATGATCAAAACCTTGTAATCCTAAAACATTAAATCATTACCAGTCATTTTACTTTTATTTACATTTATAGTTGTTATACCCAGTGATGGAGAGTCAATGAATAATAGGTTGTTATTTAGTACTTTCTCACTATTATTTGTTGTAAGATCTAGTATTAAGTGAAGAGTAGAGTTGAGTCTATTGGATCAAGTTTACCTGCCTTGGTTTTGCAGAGCCAGAAGTGAAGAGGGCAGTCTTGTCCCTATAGTTGGTCCAATTGCTTATGGATTTCCCATATTTGGAATTAACCACTCCTTAACATTAGTCATAAGCATATTTGTGTCTCATGGAGTGTAAAATCTTTTGAAGAACCAACACCATCCACAAAATAAACATCATCAGTATTAGTCTTTCCATCAAGAGTAATAGATCCTATACCTTTAATCAAGCAAGGTGCATTGTTTCCAACTCTAACAACTCCTCCATCATAATCATTAAACTTTATGAACTTTTTCATGCCTCCAGTCATATGATGTGAACAACCACTGTCTATAATCCAATCATCTTTCTTTTCAACTTGAGAAACTAAGGATTTTTCTTCCTTAACATCAGTTTTAGGATTCTCTTCTTTAATTGCTACAAATCCTATGTCATCATTATTCTCAGTATCACTTTCACTTAGAGTTCTCTCTACACTAGTTTCAAGATCTTCATCATTAGCATAATAACATTCCTTAGATCTTCTAGGTTTGAAATTGTCTCTGTACTTTTTAACTCTCTTAGGAAACTTAGATGCAAAATGACCATACTCTTGACAAGTCCAACATTTAAGAATTCTCTTACCGTCTGGTTCTCTCTTCACAAGCAAGGCAATACCTTCTTCAATCTTCCCATCTTCTTCATTTCTAGATCTGTTGCTGCCAGCATAATCACCACTCACACTGATGCTTCTTGACAAAGTAGGGCAAACACTAAGAGCACCGAATGCTGTCTCCATTCTAGGCAAGTCTCCTGATAACCTCAGGTTCATTTATGCTGCTTCCAATCTTCCAAGAAGAGTCTCTCTTGTAAAGTTTGTAGTATAAGGTATAACTTGTTCAATCATCTATGTTGTCTACTTAAATACAGGATTCAATGTCCTCAGAATTTTCCATATCACTTCATTCTCTATCTTTGTTCCTCCACAAGATTTTATGCCTGTAATAATTTTTGACATTCTACCAATATAGCTTCTAACAGATTCATCTTTCACCATTCTTATATCTTCAAATGCACATATCCAATTATGTAATATAACTTTCTTTACATGTTCATCACCTTCAAAAGTAGAGTGTAGAGCATTCCAAATTTCATGAAATTTTTTCAAACATTTTACCTGACTATACTCATTCTCCAGAAGGGTTGTCAAAAGTGCTTCTCTTGAAAGTATGTTACACATGAATAGATCTCTCTCATCGGTAGTACATGTTTCAAGATTGTCCTCTTCAATGATAGTCTTATCATTCTTTGTAATCAACCAATAACCTAGTCCTAAACAAAATAGGTGTGTCTTCATCTTTTCTTTCCAACTATCAAAATTTACTGCATCAAACTTAGGGCTTTCTTTTCTGAAATTCATCATGGATCTCCTTAAGTTGTTAAACTTCTTTTTCAAGGACCTGTCGCTCTGATACCAATTGTTGGAAAGTAAAGTTCACCGAGATAACTAAGAGGGGGGGGGGGTGAATCAATTATCTAATAATTATAAATTTTATCAACTTCAACAACATTAAACCATGTAAGCAATATAATTACCAACCATAGAAAGATATTCATACACAATAACACAATGACACAAGATATGTTGACTAGGGAACCTCTTGATCAAAGAGTAAACCCTGGTGGGAATGATGCCCACAAAAGATGCACTAATATGAATATTCCTTGTGAAAGGATGGAATCTGTTAGGAGTCTTATGAAATACATTCAGTACATATGAATCCCTATTAGGAGATTTTGAATCCTTGTTAAAAGATTCTAACCCTGTTAAGAGTTATGGAACGCAGATGGACCCATTACCCAAAAAATGTTAATGGAAAGATCACTGAACACACTATCCAATTGATCTCTAGATTATTCAATAGAATAATAGCAAATATGTTACCTCATTTCTCACTGTGCCAAACCGCGCTCTCTACTTCACCAGATCTCAATTTTAGATCTTTGTACTTCGCATGTCTTCCTTCAAAAATTCTCTTTAACAACTGCATTAGCTCTTTTCTTTACTTCATGCATACATCATCACATCCAACCATATTAAAACAAGGAAAAACATTCCTTCCTTTATACCACACTCAAGTAATTACAAATGATTTGGCATATAATTACAAAAATAAAAGTTTCCACACGCTACATCAAAATTACACAAAACTGTTAGCTTCCAATTACAATAATTCTTCACTCATGTGACCTCAAAGTTTTCACTATCATCCAAATCACTAAAAATGTGTCTTCAACTTCCCTTTAACTACACAAAACTAGATTCCATCCCGATTAGGAGATATCATCCGATTTCCACAAACCGCTACTTCAAGAACACTACTTGAATATTGCTTCCACCAAAATGCTCATAACTTCCATGAATAAATGAATTACTGTATGTGCTCTTAACCATAAACATATAACATATCAAAGAGTATATCATCAACATCTCATATCTCCAACTTCAATATCCCACATGCGCTAATCCAAACACTATTTGCTTCTCTACAAGTCTCTGGTAGATCACTGTGTTGACATCAATGCCAATCATAGTCATGAATGCAACAAAAAATGCTACAGAATGGTTGCCAAACATTCAGCATTCATTCCTAATAGATGTAATCCAAAAAGATTGCCTTAGTTGTGTCCTTAGGAAACACGTCTAACTCATACTTCATTCTCTCCTCCATATTCTATTTGAAAGCATCATTTCTAATGTATTGATTTGTTATTTTAACACTCTTAGAAAAACTAAGATTTATCAATTTCTATACCTTTTCATATAGCTTCTTCATCTTTTTTGCAACTTTATCTAGACATTCATGTTCTTCTCATAGTTTATTACATTTTTTAATGATAGATGATGTCTTTAGTGACACATCAATGCACTTGTGAGTTCCCTTGGATGCCAAATAGTTGGCACTGGCTTTGCAAACTATTTTCAATTTTTTTTATACAATTTTCTCTCTTGAATAAATATTTTTGTCTGAGAAATGTATTCATTGAACTTCCCATAATGTAATCTCATACTTTCAATCAATTCAAACCATTGACACAATTTGTCATTCCTATGCATTATTTTCCCCCAAATAATTTGTTTTACATACCTCATTATTTGTTTCATATTTTGTTCAATCTGTCTTGGGAAGATTTAATTATATTTTTTTGTCTTTTGCATCTCTTGTGTTAGTCTTTCAACATTTTTTCTTTCTTCCTCTTCTTTTTCTTCCCACTAATTTTCTCTTTCCTTCTGATGGTCCAAATGGTTGTGTAATTTTTTTTGAGGCAATGACATTCTATAATTTTTTGTATAATTGTGTCAGGGAGGCTCTTTCTGATTTGTAATTAAAAGTATTACAAAAATAAATTTTACTTAGCCCAAATTACAAATTTTCTTGATCACAATAGAATTATGTAGTTATGTCCATTCACTATTGAAATTGTAACGTTAAGTTCACTTAATTCTTAAGAACATAATTTAATGAATTTCACTAATTACTTAAATGCCATAATTAGAACTCAAAAGGAATCAAATATTGAAAGGAGTGAAAGACAATTATAAGACAAAAAAGAAGAAGAGAAATCATGAGCTTGATAACAGAGTTCACTCAACATGAGCTACGTCTTTGGGTTCGCTTCTCAATGTTGGACTACTTTATTAATGATTCAAGGCTTTAAACACATTTTTGCGTCATCCAAGATTTAGACCTGCATTACAATTTCTCCCACATCTCTCTCAACACTTAAACCCACCCTTGTACTATCCTTAGAGTTGGATACAATCACCTCATAACCCAATTACACTTAAGGAATACAAAATACAATGTCTTTGTGCTTAAAAATATTCCTTTCCTCCAATATGTCTAATTCCCTTCAAGAGAATTCCTATCCCAAATCACCACTAACTCACCCCCCAAGAACTTCTCCTTTTATACATAAAAAAAGTCCAATTTGTCTTAAAATCAAATAATTTTAAATCTCCCCATAAAAATCCCTTATCCCTTTTACAACAAATAAATATTTTACATAAAAAAAATCCTTTAAATTTTAATGGCCCTTATAAATTAATTAAAACCCTTTCAAAATTATATAATAAAAAATGATGAGAAATGCTAGGATGTAGATCACTCACTAAGATCCTATTATGCATTAGAATACAAACCCACCCTTAAGAAAATCTGATAAGCACAGCCTAAAAAGGATGGAGGGGTGCTAATGAAAGATCTAGACAAAAGGGGGGATTTGGGTATTCCTTATTGAATAAAGTGTGATGTGATTGATATGTAAATGGTGAAAGAAATATAGATCTTATGTGTAAGCACAAGAGGGAAATAGGAAGGATGAACTCACCTTGAAAACAAGAAGAGGAAGATTGACCTTCAGATATGATTTTGACTACCATAGACATGTCATAATCAGTTAAGGCTCTAGATTTAGAACTCTGATGCTTATAAATTTTGACTGTGAAAATATCAAAACCAAAGGACTATGTCAAGAAATTCAACCTAGTCTCAGACTATGTCCAAAAAGTCAACCTAGTCCTTTTAACTCTGAATCTGGTGAAATCTATAGAGGACCTGTAAATATGTCTAAAAATCTTGAATCCGACTCTGAAGATCCAGATACTACATTTGTACATAGATAAAAAGGGGAAATTTTTGTCAAAAGGAGATTTCCTTGGTCAATCCCATATATAGGAATCAACCTTGAAATGAAATAGAAATTGCATAAGAAAATGTAATTTAGATATGAAACATAAATCACCTTATACCTCAATGATGCAATGCCTCTTTGGAGATGATCACAAGTATTGATGCAATATCTTGGACTCCATAAAAATCCAATAGGAAATCATGAAACCAAACCCTTGAATGATGAATGTTTTAGTTTTCCACAATGTTAGATTGAGGAAGAAAGAGAAGAAGACAACAATAATGGATGCTTGCACTTGAATCTTTTGAATGCACAATGGATGAATAATAGATTACATGTATATGTCTCTTGATCATGAATTATGGGTATATAATGGATGTGAAAATGAGAGGAAGAGATATTCTTTTATACACAATTTGGGTCTCAGATCTGGCGTGGTTGACCCCAATTAAAGGTTTGGAAGATAAATTGTTGCATCAAGCTTGGAGCTCAATAAAATGAAAGCCCTAGGACAAGGCCAAATTAGTTGACATAGTCCAGGACTAAGTCAACTTAGTCAACCTTTTCCTAGCATACTTTTTAAAATTTATCCCAGGACTTAGGGGTGTGTGTTAGAAAGGGGTGGTGAAAGTCTTAGTCTGTTAGGAAATCAGGGTAAGTCCCAAAATCAAAAAATGCATGTAAAGGACCTAAGTGGAAGATGAATTCAGTGATAGGATGAAAAGTGGGAAATTATGTATAGAAGTTAGAGCCATTCTCTATTTTTGAACAAATAATGTTGATTTAAAGGATGCAAAAATACTATAAGGACATGAAATCAATGTGGGAACCCATACATACTAAAATGGGGCTAAAAATTAGTACCTAATAAGGGTTCTTACTTTTTAGGATAGTACATTTAGCCTCCACTTTAGTTGGAGTATGTGTTTTCCTCATTCTCATGGTAGAGTAGTGGAAAGAGAGAAATATTATGGGAAACCTGCAATGAGATAAGACATCGCTAAGTTTAAGGATGCAGGCCCCCAAACTAAAGATCTTAACTTGTTCATCCATATGCAAGGATACAAAAAAACAACAACTAATATTCCATGTCAACTAGTTGAAAAGACCTCACTAACAAAATGTATCAACTACTAATAAGAAAGCTATTCCAAGAGCATAAGTGGTCACCTAAAAAGAGAAAGAGCATACATCAAAGATAAGATAAGAATCCATGATCTGATCAATAGAAAAGTGTGTTATGTTATGGAACCATGGAGGAGAGATCAAGATAATCATGAATGACATAGATTAGGAAATTATTTTGCACTAGGTGATCCATGAGATATAGAGAGATAGAAGGGTGTGATCACCTAGCCTAGTAAGAGATTGTCTTATTGTGAACCATACAAAGAAAGTGCCACAAAAGATAGAATTGAAAGTCCTAACATTTTTTGTTATGCTAGTTCAAATCATCAAGGATCTATCCTTAAGGAAAGTGTATCCAATAAGGGATCCGATAAAGAATGACCTATCCTAAGGGAAGATAAGCTTCTTTAGGGATCAAAAAGAGAATGAGGATATATCCTTAAGGAAAGTGTATCCAATAAAGTATCCAAAGGGCAATCAATCTAAGGACAAAGAGTTGATGGTCTAGTGAATTGTGTTACAATAGTCAAATGGTCTAGCAAAGTGTGTTATGCTAGTCAACCAATCCTAAAAATGCAAAAGGAGAGTGATTTGGTCCTAGAAATTTTTATTATGCTAGTTTATTCTTCTTGTCATGATTAAATGAAATTAGGAGGGTATGTATGCCCCCCCCACTTAAGATAGAAAAAGGGGTATTGTTTTGACATCTTAATAAAAAGATGAAGAAGGATAAAGAACTTTTAATACCAAGACTGTATCCACAAGAAACACCTAGTCTAGGCCAAAGAAGTCACAAATCCTATGAGGTCAAGGAAGAGATGAATGCAAAAGGATGTCATGCAAGAAGTGCAAAAAGGATCCTATGGAAGGATGACACATTGTTAGTCTCCAAGGTAAAGGATCTATTTACCATGGAAACCCAATGGTGAACAATGATAAAGGTTATGATAAAGGATGCATATCCTTAATGAAAATCAACATTTCTATGTAATATTGGATGTCACATGATAGACAAATACCGATTAACTAAGGTAAAAGTGGATCCTGAGAAAATGAAAGAGATTGATATAGTACCCTTGCCCCCTAAGTGTGGAGACAAGGATAAGGAGAAAGAGGACCTATTATGTTACTCAGTATGATCACACTTTGCATGATAATGAGCCCTCACGAGATAAGCTAACAATGTTACATAGTATAGAGTAACATAATAGGGACCTAAATATTATTCAAAGAAATCATGATTGAAAAATAAATCATTATGACAATTTATGTAAATAATGTTATTATCAAGAGTTTTTAAATTTTGTAATGTAAGGCCCGTCATTAATATCAATGATACATCCAGAAAGGAATATTTATAAGATTTTGATTGTTCTTCTTTTTCTGTTTAGGTCTAGTAATCACCTTAGCATGAATAAGGTTAGGAAAAATTAGTTCTTGTTTAAAGGTAGATATAGAAGAAGTGTTAGATGATAAAGGAGAGGATGTGGAAAAAGAATGAGACTCAAAACCAATAGGTTTATCACTATTCTCAACACCTTGTTGCGCACATTCTAGACCATCCTTGGGATGATGATTCACGATAGAGTTAACATTAAGAGTAACTATTTACATCTTCTTGTAAGGATTAAATCCTAATCCATAATAATGTTCATGTCTCTCATTTCCTAATGGAAATTGAATTCCTTATTTGTGTTTTCCACATCCATTCCCATTGAATCCATGTTTCACTAATAAATTATAACCGAGGACATAATGAGAAGTCATATCAGAAAGAGTTAATGGAGCCTCATAAGTCACCATGTCATCACAATCAGGTTTGATGGTTTCCAAAGATTCATTAGGATGGGAAGCATTGATAAATTTATTACTAAGCTCATAAAAAAGAGGAGTTTTTGTTTTGGATTCTTTGTTAGGTTTAGATTTTTTAAGTTCAAATGATTGTACTTTATACTCTCTAACATAAGTTTTTGTGAAATTGAGGGATCCCCAATTGTCATCTATAAGGATACTAGTAGAAGGAGGATTTTTCTTAGGGTCAAGATCTTGTTTTTATTTAATAGAATTAAATTTATTGCTTAATTTAGTATGCAAAAAACTATTCAGTCTATTATCTACCATAAGTATGTACATTATATTGTTGTAGATAAACTTGACTTTTTGAAGGAACATGTATAACATGTAACCAAGGTCTACCCAAAAGAATGTTATAATTAATAGGTCTAGGAATCACATGAATAGGAGTATATAGAATAATTGGACCTACCTTAATAGGCAAGGTGATAATACCTAATGTTTTCTTATAAATATTGTCAAATCCATGAATAAGAATGTAATCAAGTTTAACTTGAAACATAAACTTTGATTTCTTTCAACATTTCCATACTACAAACATTTAATCTGGACCCATTATCAATTAAGGTCCTACGAATGAGATTACCATTGATAATGATAACTACCAAAAGTGCATCATTTCTATCTTGAACTTCTGTTGAAGTAAAACACCTTGTGAAAACACAAATTGAGCTAGGATAGGAGTACAATGCATGCATTATAAAAAGGAATTGATGTTGTCTTGATTAGGTGGTGGAGTTGGAAGAGTGGTTAAATATTTTTGCAAGGATTCATAATATGTAGGAGAATTTTGAAGTTATCAAAGAGATATCTTGATAGGGGTATTACGGAGTTGTTCTATTAAGTCATACTCCTTTCCAATATTTTGAGGAAGATGGGTTAGAGGAGGAAACAAGGGTTGAGAAGGTGAGAGAGAATTAGGAACAACCAGATTAGTAGGTTGAGGATTATTTCTAGTGCAATAGGTGTGAGCCACCACATGATAATCCTCAAAAAATTCCAAAGGACTCCTAGATTTCCCTTTCACGATTATAATTGGCTTATTCTGAGTTCGGAGGGAACTATGTTGATTACATCCTTTAATCATAATCATAGGTGTGGTGAAAGTTTGAGAAGAATTTTGAGGATAAACCTTAATAGCAACCACAAGTTTGTTATATTCTTGGAATGAATTCGATTGAGTGCATCCTTTTATAGTTATCACAGGCTTGTTGACTACCTTAGGTTGAGCATGAACAAAAACTTTAGGTGTACTCAAAATATTGACAACATTAACTTGATCAAGCTCTTGATTGTTCATGGGTTCATCACTAGAAGGGAGATCATTAAGGATATTACTAATGATATTATCCTCTTCTTACAAATTATCCTTATAATAAGGATTAGGAATTTCCTTTAAAATGTCATCTCTAGAAGGAGTATCAAATAAAGGTAAGGTGATATTAAGATAAGTATATATAATGTCCTTCTATTGATCTAAAATATCCTCATAAAGGGGGCATGTCTTAGGAGAAGGAGAAAAATCAAGCATGAATGTGTCATCTTTAGAGGAAGTAGAAGAAATGTCAACCATTATATCATCTTTGTGGACCAAAGTTGTTTCATAAGGGGGAGAATAGTCAACATTATCTATTGAACTACAACTAATTTGGAATCTGATTGAAGAATCTGTGATTAAAGATCACCGAGGAGTTGCTGATTAGATATGTAATATGATTAAATCAGTATTATGTTGTCATTGATGTCAACTAGTTTGACAACACTTATCTTGTAAGTTACTATACCGAGACATCTGAAGAAAGGTGAAAGAGATGAAGAACAAAGAAATATACATGGAGAAAGATGTACATGACAGATGAGGATAAGGAACACATTGAGTAACTTGTTGATGAGTCTATGACTTGATGATATTGAATTTATTATGTTGCATTCATCTATAATGAAGTATAGAGCTGAAAGACACAAAGCAGTGTTGTCGATAAATGAAGCATTTCTAGTATACACCGATGGAGTGTAGTGTATACCGATCATAGTATTAACTAAGTAGTGTTCACTGACACATTTCTTTGTTAACCAAGCGGAACAGAATGAATTAAATGATTAGTTTAGCCGATAAGATTGATGAGTTGGCAAGAGTATAACATCGAGGTAAAAGATAATGTTTGTTACACAGATCGACGATTGACAAAATTCAGGGAAGATCTAATGGAGAAGATTGAAACATGTTATTGACACAAGTATTGAGAAAGTTTGAAGCAACAAAATCTATGAATGTGGTTAAGCGGCAAAATCTGATGGTGGAGAAGAAAATGATTTACTCATCTATATAAGAGAACATAATTTCTTTATGAAAGATGCCAGAAGAAGAAGAAGCTGTAGGAATATTGTGTGAACAAGGTTTTCATGCATTCTGATCATACTGGTTAGCAAGAACCGAGCTGCAGAATAATTACTGAGCTACAGAGAGCAATTACTGACGGACAGTAAGTTGATACAATATTGAATCTGAAGTGAAATATTGATCAGAAGGATTTGTATGGACTAAATATTGATCTATAATATACAATTGAAGTTGTATTAAGGCAGGTCATTTACTGTTACATATTTAACCATTGTATACAGACAAAATCTCTTAATTGAGTGGACTCTAAAAGTCTTATGATGTATCATTCATAGAATGAACATTATTATCCTGTCAACCCCATAGTGAATGCTTGTTGGATGATAACTTCTAGTCTAAAATCCTCTAACAAGGTCACACCTGATAGTGTGTTTGTAAACCTTTAACAGGGTTGGGTCTTAACCGACCTCACTTCAGAAGAGTGAACAATTTTGGGTTGCCGGTCCTAGGTGGTTTTTCTCTTTACAAGGTTTCCACGTTAAATCTCATGTGTTATGTGTTGATTGTGATATTTTTTTGTTATCATTCTTTACATGTTACATGTTAGATTTGATTGGTAAACTATTATAGTATTAGACTAGTAATCGGTAAAAGTACAGACAGTGAAAGTTTTATTGTTTACCGACGAGCAGAAATTGAAGAAATAGTTTTGAATTATGAATTTTGTTTTGGGACACTAGATAACTGATTCACCCCCCTCTCAGTTATTCTAACATTATCATCCAATGGTTCATCATAATTCATCAAAGATTCATTCCTAGAAGGAAAGGTGTGACAAAGAGAATTTAGCAAGGTATTCTCATGGGGGAAGCACATATCAAGAGAAGAGTTAACATCAATCTTCAACACTTCTCTCAAAAGAGAGAGATTATTGAAAGAAGGGTTAAAAACATCTTCTTACACTGATATGGCCTCACGAAGAGGGGGATCCTTAGGAGAGATAAAAATTGATAAAAGGGAGGCTAAGATATTTTCACCTTGATAAAATGAATGTATTATAAACATGCTCTAATATGAAAACATGAAATTTTGTTTTTATCTTTTTCATCAATGCAAATGCATAAACAAGGAATGAATTAATCTCTGTGAATTGCAATGATTACTATGTATGAAATGAAGTATTTTTGTATTTTTTAATCATGTAAACATGGAATTTAAGAATTTAATGAATATATTAATGTATCTATATGAGATCTAAGTGGATAAGAATGCAACATTATAATCAAAAGAAGATCTAAATGAATATAAATTAAATCTAGATGAGGACCTAACCACCAAATATTAAAATGAGGAAATGTCATAAGTCAGGTTCATCAAAACGTATAATAGAAAATGGTGAGAAAAGATAAGATGTAAATCACTCACCAAGGTCCTATTATGCATTAGAATACAAACCCACCCTTAATAAAATATGATAGCACAACCCAAAAATGATGGAGGGGTGCTAATGCAAGATCTAGGCAAAAGGGGTGATTTGGGTATTTCTTATTAAATAAAGTGTGATGTGGTTGATATGTAAATGATGAAAGAAATCTGATAGCACAACCCAAATATGAACTCACCTTGAAAACAAGAAGGGGAAGATTGACCTTTAGATATGATTTTGACTGCCACCGAGGTATCAAAATCTTGGATTTGGAATTCTGATGCCTATAAATTTTGATTGTGAAAATATTAGACCTAAAGGACTATGTCGGGAAAGTTGACTTATTCCTAGACTATGCCAAAAAATTTGACCTAGTCCTTTCAACTCTGAATCTGGTGAAATCTGTAGAGGACCTATAACTGTGCCTGAAACTCCCAAATTCAGTTTTAAAACTCTCGATATTGAGCCTATACATAGAGAAAAAGAGGAAAAGGTTGTGGAAAGGGGATTTCCTTGTTCAAACCCCTATATAGGAATCAACCTTGAAATGAAATAGAAATTGCATAAGGAAATGTAATCTAGATCTGAAACATAAATCACCTTATACCTCAACAATGCAAAGTCTTTTTGGAGATGATAACAACTTTTGATGAAATATCTTGGACTCCACTAAAAAACAATAGGAAATCATGAAATCAGACCCTTGAATGATGAATGTTGTAGTTTTCCACAATCTTGGATTGAGGAAGAAAGAGAAGAAAAAGACTTCAACACTGGATCCTTGAAATTGAATCTCTTGAATGCACAATGGGTAAGTAATAGATTACATGTAGATGTCTATTGATCATGAAATGTAGGTATGTAATGGATGTGAAAATGAGAGGAAGTGGGTCTCCTTTTATACACATTTTGGGACTCACATCTTGCATGGGTGACCCCAATTAAAGATTTGGAAGATAAACCTCTGTATTGAGCCTAAAGCTCAATAAAATGAAAAGCCCTAGGACAAAGATGAATTAGTAGAACTAGTCCCAACATACTTTTTCAAATTTATCCTAGGACTTAGGGGTGTGTGCCAAAAATGGGTGGTTAAAGTCTCTATTTGCTAGGAAATCAGGGCAAATCTCAAATCCAAAGATACATGTAAAAGACCTAAGTAGAAGATGAATTATGTGATAGGATGAAAAATAGGAAATCATGCATAGAAGTTAGAGCCATTCTCAAGTTTTGAACAAATAATGTTGATTTGAAGGGCTCAAAAGTGATAGAAGGACGTGGAATCAATGTGGGAACCCATACATACTAAAATGGGGCTAAAGATGAGTACCTAATAAGGGTGCTTACTTTTTAGGATGATACAAAAATATTTAACATTTTTGGGCTAATTTTTACATGGTTCAACTTGGCTCATGTAATTTGGGTTTTTTTTTACTTGTTTGGAATTAGGTGTCAGATCACTATTATGTTGGTCTAAGATTAAATATGCAAAATTTTACCCATATTCTATGTAGGTCCCATTGGTGAAGAGAGAAACAAAGAAGGTTGGTGGTTTGATCCAAGTGGCCCTCACAAATATAAGAATTATTTTCTCAAATATAACCCTTGCCACTTTTAGAGTTGAGTGAATTAGGGAGTGCAATAGTGAGGAGACAATTTTCGACATGTGAGGTTGCAGGATCGATTCCCACCACCAACTTTTGACCAAATAGACCAAACCCTCTACCACAATATTTGTCTACTTGTGTGCCATGTGAAACCTATTCATTGTGATGATCTACAATAGATTGAATATCTAGATGAACTGAAGAAACAATGATTAGAGATCACCGAGATATTGAAGTGATATGTAAGATGATTAAATAAGTCAATATGTTGTCATTGATGTCAACTAGTTTTGACAGTACTTATCATGATAGTTTCAAACATCTGAACATCTGTTGGAGGAAGAAATGATGAAGAAATGAGATATCTAAATAAGGAAAAGATGGATATGATAGATAAGGATAAGGTAAACATTAGGTAACTTATTGATGAGTCTATGGATTTATATTGTTGACTTGAGCATGTTACATTCAACTATTATGAAAAATAGATTTGAATTCAACAAGTCAATGTGGTCAGTAATTGAAGATTTTTGTATACACTGAGCCAATGTAGTGTATACCGAGTGATAGTAATAACCAAGTTAGTTATCACCGACACATTTCAGTATTAATCGAGTATGGATGAAAACATTAAATGCTAAAAACAACCGACTGAAATAAATGAGCTAGATATTGTTATGATTTCAAGGTTAAAGATGAAGTTAGTTATTGATGAAATACAACTGATTTAGAACCTAATTGAAGAATCTGTGATTAGAGATCACCAAGCTAATTGATTAGATATGTAAGATGATTAAATCAATATTATGTTGTCATTGATGTCAACTAGTTTGACAGCACTTATCTTGTAAGTTACTATACCAAAACATCTGTAGAAAAGGAGTAAAAGACATGAAGAATAGAAATATCTACATGAGGAAGATGAATATGACAGATGAGGATAAGGAATACATTGAGTAACTTGTTGATGAGTCTATGACCTTATGATATTGACTTGATTATGTTGCATTCATCTATGATGAGGAAAAGAGTCTAAAGAGACAAAGCAATGTTGTCGGTTAATGAAGCATTTCAGTATACACCGATGGAGTGTAGTGTATACCAAGCATAGTGTAAACTAAGCTTGTGTTCACTGACACATTTCTTTGTTAACTGAGTAGAACAGAATGAACTAAATGACTAGCTTAGCCGATAAGAATTGATGAGCTGGAAAGTGTATGATTTTGAGGTAACAGATAATGTTTGTTACACAGATCGACGACTAACAAAATTTAGGAAAGATCTAATGGATTGGGATCAAATGTGTTATTGACACAAGTGCCGACATATAATTAAGTGGAAAAATCAACGAAGATGATTAAGCGACAAAATATGATGGAGCAGAAGAAAATGGTTTACATGTCTATATAAGAGACTGGAGATTTCATAAGTGAGTGTGATGTCAGAAGAAAAGGAAACTGTAGAATCATCACATGAACAAGTTTTCATGCATTCTGATCATACTAGTTAAGGAGAACCCTACTGCATAGCATTACCAAGTGATAGAGAATAATTACCGACTAGTAAGTTGATATATTGTTGAATCCAAAATTTTACATTGATCAGAAAGATTTGTATGAGCTGAATATTGATCTATATATCTACAATTGAAGTTGTAATAGATCATATCACCTACTATTACATATTTAACTATTGTACATAGTTAAATCTCTTAACCGAGTGGCCTAAGAAAGTCTTATTATGTATCATTCATAGAATGAACATTGTTATCATGTCAACCCTAGAGTGACTACTAGTTGGACGATAACAGTTGGTCTTAAATCCTCTAACAAGGTCACACCTAATAGTGTGTTTGTAACCTTTAATAGGGTTGGGTCTTCACTGACCTTACTTCAGAAGAGTGAATAATTTTGGGTTGCCAGTCCCAGGTGGTTTTTCCCTTCACAGGGTTTCCACATTAAATCTCTTGTGTTATGTGTTGATTGTGATATTTGTTTGATGTCATATTTGCATGTTGCATATTTTATTTGATCGGTAACTACTATATGTTTTAGACTAGTAATCGGTAAATGCACAAACAGTAAAGCATTTTACGTTACCGAGCAATAGAAGTTGAAGTATTTGTTTTTGGATTATACATTTTGTAGTGGGACAGTGATTAACTGATTCACCCCCCCTCTCAGTTATTCTAATAGTTATGAGATCCACGGGTGACATAATTCAAAGATGATCTAAAGGATGAGATTTAAATGTGTTAAAGACACATCTACCGAGGAAGGTATAAGAAACAAAATGGACGAAGGAGATTATGAGGCAAAATATGATGGCTGATATGAAAATGGTTTACTTGTCTATTTAAGAGATATGAGTTTCATTATTGAAACATGCTGGAAAAAAGGAGACTATAGAGATTTCGCATGAAGAATTTATTCATGCATTCCCGATCAAACTGGTTACAGAAAGAACCGAGCTACAGACATTACCGAGCGTCAGAGAACTATTTACCGAGTGAAGTAAGTTGAGAAATATTTAGGAAGTGAAATTGATTAATGATCAGAGGATTTTATGAGAATAGCATAGATCTGAATATTTGCAATTGAGTTGTATTTGAATTATATCAATATTGTATCAGTTTAACCATTGATTCATAAAATATCTTAACCAAGTGTACTTAACAATCTTATTGTACTACCCTATAACATTTGTTGAATGTAAATTGTTATCTTGTTGACCCCATAGTGAATGCTGGTCAAAAGTTAACTGTTAGTGATAAATCCTCTAACCAGGTCACACCTAACAGTGTGCATTGTAACCTTTAACAGGGTTGGCTCTTTACCAAGCTCACTTATGAGTCTAATTATTGCCTCAATTTTGTTATGATCTTTATATTTTGTTGATACTTTGACAAACATTTCTAAGACATTTTATTACTTATTCTTATGTGAACCTATGCGAAGTACAGCTAAAGCCACAAAATCTATGGGTAGCTTGAGTGATATGTTTTGCTGACTATTATAAATATAATGTAGTACTTCATATAATTATTTCAAGATGTGTTCTAACATTTAAGTAGGAGTTGAAAATGTTGACTTGCATATGTGTACCGAATGTTACTAACCTTTCAGGTAAACACGGAGCGGTATGAAGAGTACCGCATCTGCATTATAGAAGGAGCGTTAGAAGACCAATCATGGTGAGAGAATCCAACATGATTCTGATGGATATGTCAAGCTTTGAAGGAGTTGTTCCAGAGAATATAGGGAATTAGTTCTGCTATATTTCCTCAGAACTGTTATTCTGTTGTCAGTAGTAATTGTATTATGCCGTGGTTGTTTTATCTCCTCCATATTTGGCAAGGTTTAATGAGACTTTTCTATTATGTTTTCAATAAGCATCAATCCTTGATATAAAGGGATTTTGATTGATTTAGTAGGTAATGAAGAAAGATAGAATTATGTATTCAATATAGTGGAAGTTGCTCTATTTTGTTCTTCATGAGTTATTTAGTTTTTATGTAACCAGTTAAGAAGAATTTAATGGAAGAGTGATTTTGGATTATCTCTTGTGTTGAGTAGTTAGTAGAAGCCAACCAAGGGGGCCCACTTGGAAGGTGGATTAGATTAAGTTAGAATAGATTTGCTTCCTTTACCTTTTCCTATTTTCAAATAGTCATTATTTTGTTCCTGCAACATTTGCAGAAATGGGTATAGTGAATGTTTTGAGTTGTTAGATAGGCTTAGATTCATTTCATAAGTTTTCTATAGTAATTCTATTCAATAGTCAAGTATGTTTACTTTCTTGTAGCAATAGCATAGATTCCTTTCATGCATTTTATCTTCCTGCAAGCATAGGTGTTATGACTCCTAAAGGAACTTAGTGCACAAACTGTACTGTCCCATTTCAAGTCTATGTCCCTGGGTTGACAATCTAAATGCATTTCATGATGGGGATAGGTAATCCGTAGCATAGATATATTACCCTTAAGAGAGACAATGGCATGATTATCCCTGCCTATTGTGAGACTGTTCATTTTTGGCACCGTTGCCGGGGATGGTGTCAAACTAGGAACCTCGATGAGTCATTTATTTTTTAGATTAGTTTCCTATTTTTAGTTAATACAAGAAGTTGTGAGCTTGCTTCACAAGTCATCAACTTACTTGCATGCATCGAAGAAGGTGAGATGCTCATGGCAGATTTCTTCCATAGGAACCTGTTAAACTGAAAGAAGAGTTTGAAGAGCTTGAATTACCATTTCTTGACGACAGTCCTGAGTTTGTTGCATCATCTTCAATAGAAGAAGAAGAAACCCAAGAAAAATTTGACCTTCATCCTTTTGCAAAAATATTAGCCAATTTTCATAATAATCCTACTCCAGGACCGCTTGTTGCTCAAAACCCTCCAGTCAACAATACTTTCTAGCCACAATTTCAATATCCAACACCTCCAGTAATGGCAGCTCCTATATTTCCATTTCCAATTCCAAGTCTTATTAACAATCCTAACCTCAAGAACATATCTACTTCAGCACTTCCAAAGGTCTATGGCCTTGTTAGAGAGGATCCTGACACCTTTTTGTTTGATTTTGACATATTGTGTCAAAGTTTTGACTATAATACTGACAGTCATAAGCTTAAGTTGTTCCTAGCAACACTGAAGGAGTTAGCCCTCAGATGGTTCATGGGCTTAGGAGCGAATGCAATAGCTAATTGGGATGAAATGAGAGATTTGTTTCTAAGAAAGTATAAAGACTACTGCAAGGGAAGTGATTCAAAAGGAGATGACATCTTCTGTATGTCATAAAGGGAAGAAGAGACATTAGAGGACTACATATCATGCTTCTTATTTAGTCTACAAAAGAACCCGCAACATGCATTGCAGGAGGATTCACAGAAGCTGATTTTTCTAAGAGGAGTGAATGAAAATTGTCTTGAAGCTCTGGACCTCATGGTCAGAGGTGATATATCTCAGTCCTCCTAGGATGAACTTCAGAAGATTTGTATGAACTATTTTAGAGCAGCGGTCAAGAAAGGAAGGGGATTTCACTCAGTGCTGACTAAAGGAAGTGGCTCTAGTATTTCAAAGATGGAGATTTCAAACCTGTTATCAGACTTCAAGCAAGACATCATCAATGATGTTTCTACACACCTAGACACGATGACCACCAAGAAGAAAGATGCAGATGCAGAGGTGCAGCTGGCCGAATACTATCCTCATTGCCACAAACAAAAGAAGGATTGTTAGTGCAAATTGGTCGCAAACCTAGAGAATCAACATCTTCCAACTGAGTACTTGAAGATAGACGGAGAGGATGAGCAAGTATTCTTCATTTTTCAATGCTGGCCATGGGCCATGAGACAAGGTATGCCTCAAGACCCATTACAAACTTCGAGTCCATATAATAGTCAGTGGCAAAATTGGAATGTCCAAAGTCCTCCATAGTATAATCAACCCACTTGGAATAATGCTTGGCCAAATAATCAACAGAATCAATGGTATCCTCCACAGCAACCCCAATGGTCATAATTTCCAAACCAATGGCAACAACCACAAGGAAATTAGCAGCCCACTAACCAGTGGAGAGGACCTCAGCAATGGCCTAATCCAAATCTTGTATATCCACCTTTACCACCTCCAACAAATATGCCTGCGATAATGCCACCACCTCCAAATACAAATCCTCAAAAGAAGACAATTACCTACTCAACCTCAACCAAATCCCAACAATCAACAACCATAGCAACAAATGTATGCTACTGATGCTCAATAGTATCCTACCTATGCACTTGATATAGCTGATATACACCTAAGATCAGGTACTACCTTGCCAACACCTGAACCACCCCTTATCAGCAAAGTGCCAGACCTTCCTACAATAGCAGTACCGATTCTAGAGAATGATTTGCCAAATATTGTTGCATCAAAAAATGTTTCCAACTCAGCTAATGCTCATACATCAGTTAAACCACCTTTTCCTCAAAGGCTTAGCATGGAGAAGCCCATACCAAAAGAAGACCAACCATTTGATATCATTGACTAGCTTAAGAACATGCATGTCCAGATTCCCCTGTCTTAAGCAATAAAAGAAGCTTGTCTTAAAAAACCTGGGAGAAAGAAAAAGGATCCTACAATAGTTCATGTTATAGGATAATTGGCTGATATCATGCTAGGAAAACTGGTAATACCAAAATATTCAGATCCAGGGAGTCCAGTTGTGAATATCATCATTAATGGTCAGTCTGTCAAAAATGCAGTAATAGACTTAGGTGCTGCCATTAATGTAATGACTAAGGATACTATGAATAAACTGAGTATTGAAGGGTTGAGAGCTACTCCAACAATATTTTAATTAGCAGATAGCTCTACTGTTACTTCTGATGGAATGATAGAATATATAATAGTTGCCTTAGATTCTTGGGAGTACCCTGCTGATTTCATGATCCTTTCACCAAAAGTGAACCTTGCTGGTTACCTTGTTATTCTAGGATGTCCATGGTTAGAAATAGCTGATGCAAATATAAGTTGTAGATCAGGGAACATGACAATTTCAGATGGGAAAGCCACTAAGAAATTAGCAATGAATCCTCCAGCTCAACCATAGCCAAATTTGAGTACACCTATATGGCCAAACTTAGGAGATGGGGAGGAAGAACTAAATTATGTGGTTCAACTCATGATGTTACATAGGCAATCCTTTCTAAAGCTACGAGAGGAAGATGAAGTCATTCAAAGCATTCTTAATAATGACTGTGTTGTAATCAAAGATGTATCTAAGAGTTTTGTGTTAGAGTTAAATACATATGAAGATAATTTTGAGGATTGTGTATTACCTTTAGAACCCAATATTATTCACCAGTTGCTACCTAGTGAAGTAAACACAAGTCCTATACTTGAAATATCCATGCTTGACCTTACAACTACTATTGAGCTTTCTAAAGGTCATAATCTCCATGTGAATAATAAGTTGCCTCCACAACAAATGGAACAACTAACTAAACTGCTACAAACACATGAGAAATCCTTTGCATGGGATTAAGCCCAACATTATGTACTCATAGGATATATATCAATGAAGGCAGCCTACCCCTTCGTCAACCTCAAAGAAGGATTAACCCAGCATTAAGGGAGAAAGTCAAAACAAAATTGCAAAAGTTATTAGATGTTGGCTTTATATATCCTATATCTGAAAGTAACTGGGTATCACCTTTGCTAATAGTACCTAAAAAGGGGGGAAAATGGAGGATTTGTGTGGATTATAGAGAGTTAAATAAAGCTACCAAGAAAGATCACTTCCCATTACCATTCATTGACCAAGTACTTGATACTTTGGTTGGTAAGAAGTATTTTTCCTTCCTTGATGGATATAGTGGATACAATCAGATAACTATTTCTCTAGAGGACCAGGAGAAGACTACATTCAAATGTCCATGGGGGATATATGCCTATTCAGTTCTACCTTTTGGGTTGTGTAATGCTCTAGCAACGTTTCAAAGAGCTGTGATTAGTATTTTTGCTGACATTTCACATGATTGTATGAAAATATATATGGATGACTTTACAACATTTGGAGTGACATTTGATGAGGCTTTGAAGAATCTTGAAAAGGTACTAATCTAGTGTAAGGAGCATAATCTATCCCTTAATAGTAAGAAATGCTTTATGATGATGCAGGAAGAAGTGGTACTAGGGCATTTCATTTCAGCAGCAAGAATTCAAGTGGACCTAGCTAAAGTAGAGGTAATACTTACACTACCTACTCCTACTAACAAAAAGATGTAAGATCTTTTCTAGGACATGTTGGATACTATAGACGCTTTATTCAAAATTTTAGCCAAATTGCTAGTCCTCTATATACATTGCTTACCAAAGAAGCTGAATTTAAGTGGACACAAGCATGTGATGAATCCTTCCTATAGCTAAAGAACCTCCTAACAACTGCACCAGTCCTAAAAGGACCAGATTGGTCTATTCCATTCCACATCCATACAAATGCATTAGATTATGCTATAGGTGTTGTGCTAGGACAAAATCCTACTAACCTTGAGAATGCAATTTACTATATCATTAAAAGCCTCCATGGCCCTGAATTGAACTACACAGTTACTTAAAAGGAACTCCTAGCTATAGTTTATGCATTGAACAAATTCTGACACTATGTCATAGGCTATCCCATTTTTGTTCACACTGATCACTCTGCAATAAAATATCTGATGAACAAACCTGTATAATAGGTAGGTTGGCAAGATGGCTCTTACTATTGTAGGAGTTTGATATCACAATTGTTGATAGGCCAGAAAAGGCCAATGTAGTTGCCGACTACCTATCTAGACTACAAAGTGTTGATGAAGATACTACTTAGGTTGAAGATACATTTCCAGATGAACACCTATTCCATATAGCAATCAAAAACCCATGGTATGCAGACATAGCCAATTATCTTGCAGCAAATAAGATGCCCCCACATTTTTCTTAGAAAGATGAAAAATCTTGTAGAGAAGAGATTTCAGTTTTCATGGATAGATAACAATATATTTTACACTGGTATATGATATACCAGTATATGATATACTCCATGCTTGTCACGATGAGCCTTGTGGAGGTCACTTTGCAGCAAAGCGAATATCCCTGAAAATCTTAACAACTAGATATTGTTGGCCTCAATTACACAAAGATGCAGCCAGTTATACAAAAAAAATGTGATAAATGTCAGAGGATGGGTTGTCCAACAAAATCAGATGAGATGCCACTTAATCCACAAGTAGTAATAACACCCTTTGATAAATATGGTATGGACTTCATTGGACCAATTGATCCACCATGAAATGGAAAATCCTACAATTTGGTTTGTACAGATTACTTGACAAAATGGGTCGAAGTGAAAGCTATGCAAAATGCAAGGGATGAAAAAGTAGAAAAATTCTTGTATGAAGAAATCTTTACCAGGTATGGAGTCCACATAGAGCTAGTAATGGATCAAGGTGCACAGTTTACATCAAACCTGATCACAGAGTTGATGAAGGAGTATAGCATAAGGCATCGAAAGTGTAGTCCTTATCATCTGCAAGAAAACAGACAGGTAGAGGTGACCAACAAAGAAATAGAGGCCATATTAACAAAGATAGTGCAATTGCATCACAAGGATTGGAGCAATCGATTAACAGAGGCAAACTAGGCTTACCGTACCACATGGAAGACAACAACAGGGTTCACCCCATTTGAATTGGTGTATGGAAAAGTAGCAATGTTGCCCATAGAATTTGAACACAAAACATTGCGCACAACATTTGAGCTAAACATCAATCTTCCTATAGCACAAATAGATTGTCTCCTCCATCTCAACTCATTGGATGAAATGCGCAAGTCGGCATTGGAAAGAATAGAGCTAATCTGGAACCAAAGGAAAAGATGGCATGATTCACATATCAAGAACAAGCAATTTCAAGTAGGAGATTGGGCTTTACTATATGATTCTAGATTCAAAGAGAACCCAGGAAAGCTGCAAACTAGATGGCTCGGACCCCATGAAATTCAATATGTTTTTGATAATGGAGCAGTTCAGCTAACCACACTTAATCCAGTACAATTTAAGTTGCTAGTCAATGGACACTGCTTGTGCCTGTATCACAAGCCTCAAACCAAAGAAGAATTCTTGAAACAATTCAACATGCACAATTTAATAGCCCCTAAAGAAATAGTTCATGCAATAGAAGGTGAAAGCCTTCCTCCTGCAACATCACCATAACATATGTTCGCTACCACTCATAATAAAACTTCATTTAATGAAGTATACTTCTTCATTCACTTTTCTCTTTTCTTCTCATCAACTCATCTCATTCCTATTTCTACCACCCACTCAAATTCCATGTCACCCATAATTTCTATTTTCAAATGCTTTCAATAAAATGCCACATCAGCAATCTAATGCGGCCGCCAAAATCAACACTCTCATCATCTCAAATTCGTGTATGGTAACTAATCGCTAGGTACAACTTTCTAACTCCTTACTTACTTTTAGTGCATAGGTTTAATTAATTATATCTAGTACTGCACTAAATGTATAATATATGCATTAACCCAGTTTCCCAACCTCGTGCTAAATTTAATAAGTGAGGACACTTGTTCAACTTTTATAGGGGGCAGGGGAAGTATCCTAACTTCCAAGTGTCATTCCTAAACTACCCTTGTCATACCCTTGTCACATCAGTGTTTTACTTAGGTTGCGTTCCATTAATTTTTTAATCCTTCACACATTTCCCGTACTTTCAAATTCTAATTTTGAACTTGACATGACTTCAAAATGATCATAATTAATTTGTGAGGTAAATCACACTTAATTTATTGATGACCTCTGAAATCAATGCCATTATTAGAGTTCATGTCAAGTAAAACAAAGGTAATGCAAGTGAAAATATCAGTATTTTCAAGAATTGCAATTGCATTTCAAAAGAGGGAATTTGTAGAGAAATCAAAAGCTTAACAGTGGGTTGGAGAGCTGAAAAATTAGAGAGTGGGCATTATTAAGATGGGAAAAAAATTACAGAGACATGAACCCGTTGTTCATGGTATTTTGTTGGTGGATGTTGAGGCAGTCTGCAGGTTCAATGCATGCGGCTGGCTTGGCTATTTTCTTCAGCTAACAGAGTTTAATGAGGAGGTTGTCACAGAATTCATGAGTACATTTGAAGAAGGACAAGAAACCATATGGGGATTGATAGTTGTTTCTACTGAGGAGAGAATTGCGGAATTTACAAGGTTACCAGTTGTGGGAGAACATTATCCAAATGAGCATGATGCTAGGTCTCTCGAGCTTAGTTCTCTAGGCCGGGTGATCCTCCGCTTGAAATTACTAAGTAGGGGTCCAGTAGATTGTCCCTTCCACAGCCATTTCCAGAACTGGCTACGCACATCATTAGGTATTTAACTTGTGAGGGAAGGTTTTCAAACTTGCATGCTCATCATTTTAAGCTTCTTAGTTGTATGAGGCATAATCTTTAGGTTAATGTTCCCAATTTTCTTTATAATATGCTAAGTATTAGTGCCGAGGAAACTCAAAAAGGCAATGCAAACTCCATTAGTCACCATTTCCTGATCAAGCTTTTGGTTGAAAAATCTCTTAGGGATGTTTCCCCCATGTCATGGGCATAATTTGTCCAAACCAAAACTTTGCAGCCCCAAGTAAATCCTATGGCCCAACCTCTAGAAGATGCAGTAGAATCTTATGACCCTACTAAAGAAGCAACTATGAAAGAAAAAGAACCGGAATTACCGCCAGAAAACCAACCTCCTGAACCTACTCCAGAGAGTAATGTACCCACTTCTTCCTCAAGAAAAGGAAAGCAGAAAGTTAGAAAATAAATCCCTAACTTAGAAGAAGAAATTTCAAACCCTGCAATTCAAGTTAATAAAAGAAAACAGTCGAGTTCTACAGTAACTACTCCTGCAGCATATAAACCAAAAAGGTCTCTCCAACCTAAAACTGAAGTGGTTGAAGAGGCAACTGTGCGTAGAAGCCCTCGCATGAGAGGACAGGTGTCTCCACCTTCTCCTCAACACCCAGATGTTCCAGCACCAAAACTTGATAAAGAGCACTTTGTTGAGTATATTCTTGATGACTCCCCTATGCAGGAAGAATCCCATCATATGGAGGAGCCTCCTAATGAGCAAGAACCTAGCAGTAGCATGCCACAAAATGATCAAGGAATGCCTGAACCGAACCTTGAAGTAATGCAAGAGAGAATTCATGTGAATGTTCAATCTACTCCTTAGCATCCTGTATATTCTAATGTATCCATTATACCTTATCAATCAACGTGGTTCACTGACTTCTTCCAGAAAACTGTTAAGGAGAAGAAAAAGAAGGCTCAAATACAAGAGTTCCCTTCATCAACAATTCAATCTGTCCTTTTTCATCTATACAACCATTTTATCTTTTAGAAAACATGGTGGAAGTAGGAAAGAAATCAAATGCAAAGGGAGATGTTTGAGAAGGATGAGGAGATTGAATCTCTCAAAGAGCAGCTAAGGAAACAAAAAGAGAAAATGGACAAGGCCTTAAAACTAGCTGACCAGGTGATAGCTTGTAGACCACCACCTAGGGTATATGCTATTTTCTTAAAGGAGCAATTTCTTTTGTTCCAACTTATGATGAAAATGAAGGACATTGATTGTGAATTCAAGTCGGCCCAAGAATTCTATGGTTTTTATTAGACTCTACCATCATGGCAACAAAATATGTTATGTGAGCTTTATTTGCATAATTTTATCATCCCACATGAAACAGAGTGGAAACCTCTGCTCTAGATAGGGGACATTCACTTAAGGGCCCTGATGTCATGGATGCATAATGAGACAAACTATGATAGACAGTTGAACACCTACAGGGATCTGGAGAAATCTGAGCCTTTGCCATTAAGGGCTGAGTCACATAAGCCTGATGTTGTTTTGAGGGATTGGCTCAATTTGACTTATGGGAGACCAAAGCCAGAAATCAGGGAGAAAGTATTTGCATTGAGGGATAAAGTTTACAGAGATTATCATACATTGCCCAATTTCACAGCCTAAAGAGCTCTTCCAAGAGTCAGAAGTAGGTGGAACAAATTGCTAGAAGCTTTCAGAAAAGAAGAACCACATAGCCCAATTAATTATGAAGCAGCTATCCACAGAGTGGCTAATTACATGAAGTTGGGAGGATAGCCCAGAAGGGAATTATGGATGCCTTTATCCTTCCAGCCACCTACACCCTTTTGGCCCCTATATGACATCAGTGCTAGTAGACTGGATCAGTTGGTTGAGGAGCATCAAGAAGATTACTTGGAATGCACAAGGGGGTTCTATTACACTTTCAGAAGTGGAAAGAAGGGAAAGATGACCGTTGGTGATTTCAGAACCATAGCAAGGAAATACAATGCTTGAGGAAAAGCATTCTGTTAGTAGGGGGTAAATGATGAGTCTTATTATTGCCTTAACTTTGTTATGATCTTTATATTTTATTGATACTTTGACAAACATTTCCAAGACATTTTATTACTTATGCTTATGTGAACCTATGCCAAGTACAGCTAAAGCCACAAAATCTATGGGTAGCTTGAGTGATTTGTTTTTCTGACTATTATAAATATAATGCAATACTTCATATAATTATTTCAAGTTGTGTTCTAACATTTAAGTAGGAGTTGAAAATGTTGACTTGCATATGTGTATCGAATGTTACTAACCTTTCAGGTAAACACAGAGCGGTATGAAGAGTGGTGCATCTGCATTAAAGGAGCGCTAGAAGACCAATCATGGTGGGAGAATCTAGCATGATTCCAATGGATATGCCGAGCTTTGAAGGAGCTATTGTTCCAGAGAATATAGGGAATTAGTCCTGCTATATTTCCTCAAAATTGTTATTCTGTTGTCAGCAGTAATTGTATTATGTCGTGGTTGTTTTATCTCCTCCATATTTGGTGAGGTTTAATGAGACTTTTCTGTTATGTTTTCAATAAGTGTCAATCCTTGATATAAAGGGATTTTGACTAATTTAGTAGGTAATGAAGAAAGATAGAATTATGTATTCAGTGTAGTGGAAGTTGCTCTATTTTGTTCTTCATGAGTTATTCAGTTGTTATGTAACCAATTAAGAAGAATTTAATGGAAGAGTGATTTTGGATTATCTCTTGTGTTGAGTAGTTAGCAGAAGCCAACAAAGGGGGCCCACTTCGAAGGTGGATTAGATTAAGTTAGAATAGATTTTCTTCTTGTACCTTTTTCTATTTTCAAATAGAGTCACTATTTTGTTCTTGCAGCATTTGCAGAAACAGGTATAGTAAATGTTTTGAGTTGTTAGATAGGCTTAGATTCATTTCATAAGTTTTCTGCAGTAATTCTATTCAATATTCAAGTATGTTTACTTTCCTGCAACAATAGCATAGATTCCTTTCATACATTTTATCTTCTTGCAAGCATAGGTGTTATGACTCCTAAAGGAACTTAGTGCACAAACTATGATGTCCCATTTCAAGTCTACATCCCTGGGTTGACAATCTAAATGCATTTCATGATGGGGATAGGTAATCTGTAGCATAGATATATTACCCTTAAGAGAGACAATGGCATGATTATCCCTACCTATTATGAGACTATTCACTCACTTTAGAAGAGTAAATTATTTTGGGTTACTGGTCCCAGGTGGTTTTTCCCTTAGCAAGGTTTCCATGTTAAATCATTGTGTTATGTGTTATTTGTTATGATTGGTTTTTCTATCATACTTTACATATTGCATAGTTGATTTAGAATTACTGGTATTTGGTAAAGTAAACAAACAAATTGATATTTTATGTTATCGAGTTGCATAAATTGTTGAAATTGTTTTGTAAGGTACATCTAGGAGTTTGGGACTATAGGATAACTGATTTAACTGATTCATCCCCCTCTTAGTTATTCTAACACATTGGGCTACGTGGAATAATATTTTTGACTTTTAGATGACTCATGTCATGTCCAGATTGGACCAATTGTGCCCGCTGCCATGTCAGGATGTCTTGCCACATCAACACCGAGTCATTTCCATATCAACATCCATGTTGACTGTACATGTTAATTTCATCGAGTTAACCCTTTTAGTGCACCATCTTTGATTGACCATAACTTCTGCATACACGCTCCTTTTGATAAGATTCAAGTCGCATCATGATTATATCAATGAACTCTATGCAATGGCATTGATTTTGTTGGACTTTTGAGACTGTGAAATTTGTAGGTCTTATGGATCCTCAGATCACTTCCATTTTTTATTTTTTATGTTTTCAACCAATTGTTGCTTCAATTCATTTAGTTGTCTCCCTCTATTCATTCTATATAATTGCAAATGTAGAGCTATAACTTTTTATCTTTTTCTATAATTCATTGCTCTTTTTATCTGTTGCTTTTCTCTTTACTTTCTCATTTTATAGGTTTTACTATAACTTTTCTATTTGTCTCTCCATCTTATTTCACTCTCTCTAGCTTGATCAATGATGTGTATACCACTTTGTTGGTCTTTCTTGACACATTAATCTTGTCCACCTTTTTAACTCCACAAAAATCCACTTGGATGGTGCTAATGTGAAATTCAAAGAGATTCATTTGACTCTATGGTTGATTTTGATTTTAAATTAGGGGCATAACAACCATGTATTCCATCATTTCTTTGTTTGGGTTGTATGTTGGAGATATCCTATTCGATGCAGGTTGCTTCTCTAAAGCTGCAATAGCTACAACCCACTTAATTAGCTTTTTATTTTTATTATTCTTATTTGTTATGTCTTTAAATTGATCAAGGAAAGTACTATAATCAAAATTTGGGGTTGTTTCTACAATTGAATGTTTGAATGGTGAAGTAGCACTTGAAGTGATGTAGGTGCCTCCACCTATGCATGTGGTTATAACTATTGCATTTTAGGAGTAGCAATACCCATTCCTAACTTTTCCTACTATCACTTACAATTAGAGTTATTGGACTCTTTTGAGGGGTTTTTTTTCTGAAGTATCAAACAATATCTTTACATTGGAAATTGATGGACTTGGAGTTGTACTCATATTTTTTGTCATAACCTTTTTCTTCTTCACAAGGCCTTGATCATTGGGATCCTATATAGTATCTTCTACTATTGGAATCTTGTGAGAGATTTCTTGTTGTTGTACTTGCTCACCACAACTAGTACTAGTACCCATACCATCCCCACCAATGGTAGTAGCACTTGATTCACCACCATGTTCTAGTTGTGATGGAATCTGAGTGACTGGATAATTTGGATTTGAAGCTCTAACAAAATGAGGTACAAGTGTATAAGTAATACCTTTTCTCTATTGATTCAACTCTAATGGTTGGTTGTTCACTAGGTTTTCTTGGAACTTCTACCAATAGTAGCATCCAAGGGCCTTTTCCTTCGGGCCCCAGACCACCACCTTCATAACCTATTTTTTCCAATATGGTTGACCCTTTAGTATGTGTTTGTTTCATGAGATCACTCAAAAAAGATTTTTTTACAAAGTCTGTAGTAGTTGTTGGAGTGGGACGTGAGGGTATCTCTTCATCACTATCATTATCACTACTAATATATGCTTCAAATGAATTTTATTTATTCTTCAATTTGCTAAACTCAATATCCTCTGGGATATGTTCACCAAGATAATTGAGAGGGGGGGGGGGTGAATTAGTTATCAGATAATTATAACTTTTATCATCTTTAACAGCATTAAACCATATAAGTAATATAATTACCAACCATAGAAAGATATTCATACACAATAACACAATGACACAAGATATGTTGACTAGGGAACCTCTTGATCAAAGAGTAAACCCCGGTGGGAATGATGCCCACAAAAGATGCACTAATATGAATATTCCTTATGAAAGGATGGACTCTATTAGGAGTCTTATGAAATACATTCAGTACAGATGAATCCCTGTTATGAGATTTTGAATCCCTGTTAAAAGATTCTAACCCGGTTAAGAGTTATGGAAGACAGAAGGACCCACTGCCCAAACAGCTTCAGGGTAAGATCACTGAACACACTGTCCAAATAATCTTTGCATTACTCAATAGAATAATATGTTACCTCTTCTCTGACTATGCCAAACTACACTCATTGTTACATCAGATCTCAATTTCAGATCTCTGTACTTCGCATGTCTTCCTTCACAAATTCTCTTTCATACTTAGCTCTTTTCTTCACTTCATGCATACAACATCACACACAATCGCTACTTCCACATCACAAATACTTACTACTACATCAAAACAAGGAAATACATTCCTTCCTTTATACCATACTCAAATAATTACAAATGAGTCGGCATACAATTACAAAATAAAAGTTTCCACATGCTAGACCAAAATTACACAAAACTGTCAGCTTCCAAATACAATAAATCTTCACTCGTGTGACCTTGAAGTTTGCACTATCATCCATGTAACTATCAATGTGTCTTCAACTTCCCTTTAACTGCGCAAAACCAAATTCCATCCCGATTAGGAGATATCATCCGATTTCCACAAACCGCTACTCAGGAACACTGCCTGAATACTACTTCCACCAAAAATGATCATAACTTCCATGAATAAATGAATTACTATCTACGCTCTTAACCATAAACATATAACATATCAAAGAGTATAACCTAAACATCGCATAGCTCCAACTACAATAACCCATGTACACTAATCCAAACTCTGTCTGCTTCTCTGCAAGCCTTCGGTAAATCATTGTGTTGACATCAATGGCAATCATAGCCATGAATGCAACAACAACTTCTACAGAATGGCTGCCAAACACTTTAGCATTCATTCCTAACATTCATCACTATCATTATCACTACTAATATATGCTTCAGATGAATTTTATTTATTCTTCAATTTGCTAAACTCAATATCCTCTGGGATATGTTCAAAATTTACACTAGTCTTTGGCTCACCTAGATTCTTCCTCATATTCCAAAAATTAGAGATTTTATTTTGATTCTAGTTTACGTTCATACAAGCTTTATATATAGATTTTGGCATAGTTTTTTTAGTAGATAGAACATAATCTCTTTTATAAAAATTGTCAAACCTCCTGGTTTGGAAGCCTTGCTCCATTATTCTCTGTGGGTGCAATGTCATAATTTGTGCTAAAAATTATTCTAGAGAAATACTTTTGTCAGCAATAGTTTCCTCCACGTTTTTGACCTCATACCAAGAATCCCTATTTTTCAACATTTCTAGCAATGGTTTACTTTCATGTTGAATTCTACTTGAAGAGTTTTAATTTACCACAAGGATTTCTTGAATGATGTTGCATGGATCATACTACTAGTAACTGGAAACATAAAATCAAAACAAAATTAAAATTTCATGTACCACACTAAATGCTTCTCTCAAATATGAACCCTCCACATGAGAAAGGTAACAAAGCAAATATGGTCTTCTTTTGCTAACCATGAAAGAGTTCATCTATACTCTCCATCTGTTGTATATATTCCAATGCAAAAACCCTCTTTGTCACATGTATTGGAATTTTGTACGGTGGTACTCCTAATCCATAAAACCTTAACACAGTACATTCTTCCATGAGGAACGAATCAACCAATTGTATTTGTGGTATGAGTTGAATGCAATCTCTACAAGACACATGTAATCTAGGCATTGGAGTGTTTGTAATAGCATGATACATTGATGCCAAAAATAAGTATACAAAATTGTTGTAGTTCCTTTTGTCACCATGCATCCTTATCGTAGTGGTCCATTCATATATTGGAGACATTGTTCTTGCCTCATCATTCTTATACACCTGAATCTAAAGCTTGTTGTTCTTGAACGTTCCGTGATACTTTTCTAGAAGATGTCACAAGTAGGTTGTAAACCTAAATATCTTAGAGTAACCTCTTTTAATCATTACAAATTATTTTTTCATGGATTGAACAACATGATCAACATAATTATATCTAACTAGTTGAGAAACACAATGGATATTAAATATCATTTCAAGAAGGCTTGAACCAACTTGCCTATTATTTCCCATCCGAGGTAAAATATCAGCATGACAATAGTATCTTGAACCTATGGCACAAAAATATCAACATTATAATGATGCTTATGATTTTGATCCAATTTGGTACCCTCCACTATTATACATTCGATAAATTTATTTTTCCCCTCTTCATTGATTACTTCATAATTAGAGGCAAGATTTTCTAGGCTAAGGTGGACGTTTGAGTTTTCTCCTCTAAACCTTAAGTCCAACAAAAATTTAAAATTTTCCTTGATAATGGATGAAATTTCCTTTTGGGTATTTTTATAAACAATTGCTTTTCTATTTTCATCATAATTTTGGGCGCAAATTTATTTGTGTGCACTTTTAACATTTTTTTATAGACAAGATGTCATGCCCTACCATTTGTTGCCTTATTGCCCAATGAAAATCTAAGTTTTGTGGTTTACCTACCGTGGATTACTGTATCATAAATATCATGGTATTCATCAATGAAACCTGAGGTTTTAACTAGTTGGGTACAGTCTATTTTTTGTTTCACTTTGCCTTCTAGTTTTCCCATCGTTGCTAATGGTTAAAAATGGTGGTATACAAGCTTGAAAATGTAAACCTTAAACCCCTAATTCTAGAATCTAAACCACAAGATTAAGAGATAAAAAAACATAGGATGTAGTTGTTTTGTATTTTACCCAGAATTTGAATATGAAATGATGAATAAAGAGACTAGCACAGACATACTCTATTGCATCCCTCAATTTTGTTTCTGAATCTCCCTAGTTAATTGGTTAGTCTAAGACTCCAAAGACCAATCTCCCTTAATTTTAAGAGCTTCCTCAAAGCCTGAAAGGGAAAATTCATGGAATTATGGACATTACTCAAAGTCTCAAAGTTTTAATAATTTTAATTTTTATTCCTTCTCTTTGACATGTCACACATGTATCTTTTCTAGAAAAATTTTGAAGAGTTTTTTATCCATCAGAACTTCAGCCCAAAATAGAGCTTATGTCATTGATATGTGATCATCCAATGATCAATGAATCGATTATAGTTAGTTAAATCTCCAACCGCCAATTTCCAATGACAAAGATGTGGGTATTCGCATGTCCCATAGGTTGTTTGGCCTCATGGATGTTACTCAAAGCTTTCATTCATTCAATCTAACACATCACACCAACATGTGTCTCTTTTTTGGAGGAAGTTTATAGAATTTTTTATCCTTCTAAACTTAGGCCCAAAATAGTGCTTAGATCATTGATTTGTGATCATCCAATGATCATTAAATTGGTTTAGATTATAGTGAATTAAGTATGCATACTTAAATCACTAATGTCTAATGACATAACTATGTTAGGTGGGTATTAGTGTGATGGTGGATCTCATAGGTTGTTTGGCCTTGTGGACATTACGTAACTCAAACCTTTCATTCAATCAATCTAACATATCACACTAACATGTGTCTCTTTCCCAAAAATGTTAAATTTTTCATTCTTTAGAACTTTGGCCAAAATAAAGCTTATGTCGTTGATGTGTGATCATCCAATGATCAATAAATTAATTATTGTTAAATTTTAATTAAGTATACTTAATTAAATCTCCAAAGTCCAATGACAAATTTGTGCCATGTGGGTTTTAGTGGGATGGTTTTCATGGGTCCCACAAGTTGTTTAGGGTTTAGGGTATAGAAAGTCTATGAAATTCTTGATTTTGGTGCCTAGAAATTTATAATTGATTGCTAGGTTGGTATTCTTCAGAGCTAGTGTACTAAGTGACAATATTTATTAATGATAATAAAAAATAAACATTTATTCCTTAATTTTTATGAGATATAGTGTACTTTCATTCTGGCATAAGGTGGTACAAATTCCCTAAAGAAGGGTTGGATGGAATGTTTTATGATCATGCGGTAAGTTGTATCACTCAAGATAACTTATGATAAAGGCTCATATCATCAAGGCAAGTACAATGGCACATGTAAGTGAAGTGTCCACTATCAAATTTATCATTTGCCTATAAATTGGACATTGAGGTGGCTCTACTTCACAAGAATGTTGGAAATGGTTTAGCATTGAACAATGAGTAGAAAGAGATGGACACACTGATAATGCTTTAGTAAAAAAAACCACATAAATTTTTGTGGGTGAAGTCACTGATAATAAGTTAAGGGGTGTACTAGTGAATGACCACATGTAAATTATGCATGTAGATAAGAAAGTATCGAGTCTAGAGTTTTTACTGGTGTATCATAGGCATAGGTTCAACTCAGACATTCTGACTTTTTTCCTGGCTGCAGTCATATATATGGGGGTTTCCAAGGAATGAGAAAAAAGATCATCCAGGTGGTGTTTGAGCATGCATATCCGAGAGACATTAATGTTGCAATTGGTAATGTCGATGGTAATCTCCTCATTCCCCTACCACATAAGCATTACATTTAGGGAAATGAGGTGCGAAAATTCCCAATTGTGCAAACACAAAATGCAAAGTTACTACAAGCTTGGTGGGGTGAGATAAATAGGAGCATCAATTTTATCTTGTATGTGGCAAAAATTAAGGAGCACAAAGAAAATGATTGTCCTTGGGACTATCTAACCACTAAAGGCTTCCTTGATGAAGATGAATTCAATGAAGCGGATGCAATCGAGATTGTTGGCAAGATAGAGTTGGGGAGCTAAGAGGAATGGATTTTTGAAGATAGGTGGGATGTGGAGGAGGTCACAAGAGATAAATCTCAAGCCAATTATGGGGATAACTTCTTAGTCATCCTTAGAGCCAAGAAAATCAAGCTAGCCAAAATAAAGGAGAAATGAGAGGTTGTGAATGCATAAGAGCGTGCCCAAAATGCTTCCTAAAGAAAGGTCATACTCTTTGAGTCTGGTCTATATTTTGTAATTTTGGTTTACTACTTACTCATAGATAAGTCCCCTATTTTTTTGTGGATATATAGATATAAAGGGTTATATGTAAGAATGGGGTATGTTTAATATTACCATTGTAAAGTTGATGTTATGTGATTGATGGGGTGAACAATACTAAAAATGGTGATATTGGCTGTATGCCAGACTTTAATGTACAAAATTACTTTTATTTTAATATAATGGGTGTTGGCCCTACTGAGCTATCAAATTATAAAAAAGAATTGTATTCATTTTAAAATTCATAGAGATTCATAGAAATAACTGTTAGAGATTCACATAATCACACACCAAGATGAGAGACAATTTTATTGTGAACCCATTGTCCATTTCATTCATAAATTAAAATATGCTACAAATTATTTTTTAATTCATAAAAGACAACCAAGGTTGTGAAAATTTCATTAATATGTGACATGTCTATAAATATTTCATTGAAGAGGAAGACTTATAGAATAATTACATGTTTATGAATATTTACATTGAAGAGGAAGACTTATAGAATAATGAATTTCCACATAATTTTGATTACACTTGGAAGTTAAAATACTCCTAATTCTACCCAAAATTTACAAAATCCCTTTGAAAGGTAAAATGTAGTATTCCAAACCAGAAAAACTAAAAGGTGGTATGATAGTGGTATCCTTGTAGGGCACTGGTAGGGTAGTGGTATTGGCACCATGTAGCTCCACTACCACTGGTGATAATTGTGTCACCAAAAATTCAAAAAGCCCTTCATCTCAAAAAAGTAGGGAGCTCTCCATCCCTCCATTCTTCATAGAATGCTTCATAGATGAGAAGTTATGAAAACTCCTCTAGTCATTCGTAGTCTGGCATTTCATCAAAGAGAAATCATTTTTAGAGGAAATCCCTACCAATCACCACCCATTTCCTATGATGCACCAATCCATCTTCATTCAAGTTCATAATAAATGGTTGTTAGGCCACATTTGGCCTGGTTGCAAGAGCTTGGATATAACCATTGGTCATGGGATCCCCACCCCTATTTCTATATGGGCAGCAACTTGAATGGTATCACCTAGGAATTCTTCTTTAAACACCTACCTTAGTAGCAACAGTATCTCCACCTTGTCTCCTCCAGGGTCTAGAAGAGAGGCCAAAAATTGGGACGTAATGTTCATATTCACTCGATATTTGTCAATAGATACCATAAATTCACAACCCAACACCATCCTCATAATCATTTTTAACATTCCAACCTCCCTACAAACTAATTTCAGCATCAGGTCTATGATAGTGCCCAAAAAGGCCTTCTACGTCTCCTCAGTTGTCAATTGGATAGGACTATCCATCTTCATATTCTTCACCCAACTACCACACTCTGTCTACCCAAAGAAAAATAAAGATGAAAAAGGCCTAAACCAGACTTTTCAATCAGCTACCACACTTTGTCTACCCAAGGAGAATTGAAGAAGAAAAAGTCCTAAACCATCTATAAATAGCCTAAAAATGCCTAGTCCTTATTAATTCCTTATCTAACCCTATTAATAATTTAATTCCCTTGTCCTTTACAAAGGCCAAAGAAAGGTATACATATTTTCATATGTATTTCATTAAATATTTGATGTCTTTATAAATCTTTTTCATAAATGGAAGAGTGTGGGAAATTGGGAATCACAACATTCTGTTAGTACCAAATTGGACGTCTTGTGTGGATCGCACATGGCAATGTCACTGATAAGACATTTTGTTAGTACCAAATTGGACGTTTTGAGTGGAGTGCAATATTATCAACTGTCCATGTGACCAGTTGTGATTGAAATTTAATGTTAGGGTGTAAAGTTAAGTATACAAATTTGACATGTGCCTCCACTCTAGAGACTTTCTACAAAACTTCGTGTACTTCAGAATTTTGGCCCGAAATAGAATTTTAGCCATTGATCTAGAATTATCCAATGGTCATAAATAATAAATATATAACAATGAAATGATGGTTGTTAGGTATGTATGTTTGTGGTCATGATTATCGATACCTCCTTGTAGGCAAAAAATCAAGGCTATGTTCTCTCAAGATTTGATGTGATGTGCTATAGAAAGTTGCCTTAATTACATTAATTTCCATTTGGTATTAGCCCACCATGACGACTCATCACTCATGGCAAGTGAGTATTAAGAGAAATTAGAATGTGGATTGAAAAAATCCACATTTAAATTTTCAAGGGATTGAAAAAATCATTAAATAAAAAATTCTCGATAAATAATGAAAGATTAGCCAAAAAATTTCTACAATTTTCAAGGGACTGAAAAAATTGCCAAAGAAAAAATATTTTTCTCATAAATAGTAGAATATTTACCAAAAAAATTCTACAATTTCCACACGATTGAAAATAATTTTCCAATACACTTAAATATTTTTTCCTTTAAAACTAAAAAATTCGCCAAATACATAATTATTTTCCCCCACAATAGTGAAAGATTAGCCAAAATTTTCTAGAATTTTCATATGATTGAAAAAAAATTGCCAATAGAAATTAATATTTTTTCCTTTAAAATTAAAAAATTGCCAGCCAAATTAATATTTTCCCCCAAAAATAATGAAATATTCGCCAAGATCTTACACCTTTACTCGAGGTAGTGGGGGGGAGGGGGGGGGGGGGGGGTTCTTAAAGTTATCCCTAATGGAGTCCTTCAACATGGATCTTAATATGCACATAACTTTCTTTTAAAATTTTCTGATGACTAAGAATTGATGATGATGGAAATAGAAAACCTACTTGTGAGCCTAATCAAGCCCAACCACAAGCCCTAGATTCACAAAACTAACCGAACCACAACTCCTGGATTCACAAAACTAACCAACATCATATCAATGGAATACTTCTTCATGAGCACATATTAAATGAGATAAACAAAGATATACTCATATGCATTTAATAAATACTTGATTTGATTGTCCTCTTATCCTTTAATGTATTGTATTGAAATGGGTTGCTCTCAGATTTGTTAGCACATGCATAAAAGGCTATAAAAGAATGAAGTATGGTTGAACGATGCAAGGTTATGAAAGTATGCATATGATAATGATGGTAGAAAAGCTCTCAAAGGTCATAAGTACGCAAATGCTCAATAGTTCAAAAATTCTTATTAGCTCATTAGGATCCAAAAGAGAGGATAAAATGTTGCATTATAGAAGTCCTTGTGAAAAACAAGGGCTAAGATTAAGAGGTGGTAGAATGAGTGGATAAGATGAAAGAGTAGGTAGGCAATTTTGAGGATAAAGGAGATTAAGAGGTTAATGCAAATCAAGGGATGAGACTGAGTGGTAGGTAGAGGATATTGACTTTTCATTATACATCACAAAGTGCATTGAATCTAGACATGTTGTAGACATGAAAATTAAATGAAAAGATAGGTACCCTTTGTCACATGTCTACAAATTGGGAGTTGATCCATATGAGCGAAGATGATAAGTGGAGATTAGAAAGAAGAGGATCTAATGAATTTATAAAGTAAATAAAGGTGTTTATTTGATAAATAGTAGAAAAGGAGGTGTAAATGGATAGTTGAATTCATGAAAATTTATTTAATCATAAGAAAGAAAAACCTAATGAATTAGATAAATAAATAAATATTTATTTATTTAAATAATAGAGAAAGAGGTTGATGAATTAATTAAATTGATAGAGAAACTTTATTAGTGGGGGGGTCAAGATGGATGTTTGGTGACAATGTTCGGATGGATTTCATGCACCCAGGTGAACATAGAAGAATCGACGATTAAGCGGTTGGTCTGGTCCCTCCGCTTGCTCTTATGTCTCATTAATTAAATAAAAATATGTTTTAATTATAAGAGGATATTTTTAGGTGCCTACATTTTCTTGGGATCAACCACCAAGCTCTAAATGTACCCATGTGGGCTGAATTTCCTAGCTTGCAATTTCTTAATTACACATTTCTAAATCATTATGCATCCTCCCTAGGGAGGGTAGGGTGCCTATGTTGAAATGGACAAGTTGACAACATAAGGTCTACGTTGAAATAGGTCCTTTCAATATCTTAAGAAAACTATTGATATATTGATTCATAACATAAGCCATGTTCAATATGTTCTAGAATGAATGTAGTGACAATAGGTCCATGAATCTTAATGTTGTTCATACCATAAGATTCTTTTAGATCTACTGAATTTGGAATCATGCTACTTTAATTTTGTACAAGAAAATAATGAGAGCATCAGGTGGATTTGGCACCACAAGACTAAGTGCCAAAGTCCAAGGTTCCTCCATGCTATTGAGGCCTAGTGAGGAGGAAAACATAGTGAGGGTAGGGATCTAATAAAGAATGCTAAGTAGTAGAGACAATGCATGTGTACAAAATAATATTGCAAGGAGACTTGGAATCCCAAAACCTTGTGTAAATTTTACAATTCTCACAAAAGATTGAAAACCTACCAAGGGAAAATACACACAAACACCCTAGAATAGAGATAACTCGCCATAAGCACCCCAATAAAAAATTCACTAAGGATATTTGATAAATTGCATAAATTGATAGGCACCCCAAGGATTTATCTCATCGATTGTTAACTATGGATGAAAAATAGTTGAGATACACACAAAAAGGGTAGGATTTAGGGAAGCTTTACAATGTCAAATTTAGTCCTAACACTAGCTATATTGGGGATGTGTGTCTCCTAAAGGCATTGTGAGGTTCCCTATCTTCGTGATAAAAGTAGAAGGGACCAAAATAAGACTAGGAAAAACACACTTCATCATTATCGAATAGGGATCATGAATACACAAAGACATGAACAATATTATATTTATAAGAAATAATAAAATAAAATGTGAAGCACCACAAAATATGTACAATGTAGCACTGACATTACTTACATAAAGTAATGCTTCAAATGTTGACCATGGATGGGAAACTCTATCAAATTTCCTACCAAATGCTTGAGATGGTACACATTATGATCATACTCCTCTACAACCTCATATAGCCCAAGCTACAAGTGATCAAACTTCTCATTCTCATCTTTTTACTTAGATCCACCATTCCACACAAGCACCAAGTCTTCAACCTGGAATTCCTTTCAAAGTGGTTTCCTTTTAAATAGATGTCTCCTTATTTACTTTAGTTACAAAGTCTTTTCATGCATAATTATCTTACTTTCATCCAATTCAACAAAATCCATTACCTAATGAGATATTGTAGCATCTTCATCTGAGTTAGCATCCTATGATAGCTGATATATAGGCACCCTCAAAATGACTAACATCTTGGCATCCATTTTAGAAACAAGTCCAAATGGGCTCTTACCAACATCAACCTTATCACTCTATCATCCATATCACATATTTTAGCTTGTCATACCACCTTTTCTTATTCATGTCTAATGTTGTTCTAATGATTTTCATCAAGCTCTTATAGTTGGACTTAACTTATCCATTTCCTTGGGGATGATAGGGGAAGAGTAGATTGAAAGTCAATTTCTTATTTTATTCATAATATTGATCTATATCATGTGATATAAAGTACACATAATTATTTGACATGATATAACTTGCACACACCAAACCTAGTTATGATATTGTTAAGTGAAAAATCTATTATTATCTTTGATATAGCATTGTGGGTTAGAATTGCCTCAATGCATTTAGTGAGTAATTAGTAGCTACAATCATCCATATGTATCCATTGTTAATAATTTCTTGAATTTTCCCTGTGAAATCGATGAGCCCCAATACTAGAAAGGATCCTCTATCATCGTAGATACAAGGAGAGCACCTAAAAACTTTAATTTACCTATAAACCTCTAGAAGGTTTTACAATTTCTCACTTTTATAGGTACATAATTTTATAAAGTAGATCACTTGAAACTCATCTCGAGAATCTTGTTCATAATGAATGTTTACCACAAATGCTTTAGATTATTTTCATCCATCAACTTGTTGGTCTATTCATGGTTAAGGCACTTGAGTAGTAGTCCATTTAGTTCCCTCCACATTAAGCATGCATGTGCTAATTGGTAAATTTGAGACTACAATTTGAGAGCTCTATGTTGGTGTTTATTCAGCTTAGAAGGGCATCTCATGTTTTAGGTACAGAAGATAATATCCTTATACCAAAGGCCATCCTTTAATGGGAAACACATGTATGCATAATTAGTATATTTTTCATTAACTTCAATTGCTTCAAAATTTGCATTCAACATGTTTTAACCAAGACTTTTCCTTTGACGAGCTTCATCATTTATACCTCAATTTCACATTCCTAGATCTTATTGATCTATCTACATCTCTTTTTTGATGCCTCTTGCTATGTGTGGTGCATATGATATTATCTTTTCTCCTACCAACTACGACATGCAATCCTTGACTACCTTGACTAGGGCATAATCATGTTTCTCCATTATTGACCATTTTAATTTTTCCCCTTGCAAAGACTCTAAAAAGTGGAATAGAGAGCTCATGTCGATCCTTAATCTTTTGGAGTGGCACAACAATAATTATATGGTAGGAGACCTAGATGAGAAAAGATAGAAGAGTTTAGAATAGTCTAGACTTACCAAGATTGACACTTCTTTGATGTCTTTCTTGATCTTCACAAATTCCTGAGCAAATTTTTCATTCCATGTGACTAAATGATCCTTTTTCAACATCTTGGATATCACTTCAATATTTTCATTAATGTTAGCTATGAACCTCTTGAAGTAGTTAATTTTTTCAAAAAATAATAACACTCCCTTAACAATAGTTGGCTTGGGAACGAGGCCAATTGCTTAAGATCTTTCTAGATCTATTTGCACCCCCTCCATGGACATTATGTGTCCCAACAACTTTCCTTCTTAAATATACATTTTTGGATTCAAATAAATATCATATTATATGAATCTTTTAAAAATCTACTCCAAAAGATTGCAATGTTCTTTCTCAATCCTTGGAATAGCCTATAATTTTATCTTGAGTATTCTTGGATAGGGCTCCAAAATGGGGCTTCCACCTAAAGATTTCTCTTATGGATTATTAACTATGGCTAAAGGAGAGTTGAGAAGCACATGAATAAGGTAGGACTTCGGGGAAACTTGAAAATGTCAAATTGAGTCCTACCACGATCCTTGACATCCAATGATACACAAATAATTAAGCAAATTCAAAAACAAGACTATACATTATATCAAATAAAATCTATGAGCTATAGATCATGTATGTACTTGTAAAAATGATCCAAAACCATAAATTCAATTGTCCACAAAATTGATAAAGTATTCTAATTTTGAGTAGAATATAGATAAGAAGGAACCGTATTCAATCTCAAAACAAATAAAATATAGAACAATTCTTTCTCATTTATGTAGAACTAAATACATCCTAACAATCTTTACATTTAATTACTAACTTCACATTTAATTCTAAGTTATCTATGCCTAAGTTGATTTATACGTGTGTGCATACATTTCATTTGGCTAAAATCTAGATTAAACTTAGGCAAAGATATTTTCCCTTTCCAAATTGACGTATTTGGAGGGGATCTATATTAGTTATCCGTCAATTTTGGTTGAGAACAACATTCGTCTGTTGGGTTGGAGGGAGTGTTGGTGTCCCCAAAAATCTTTCCTCTTGAAAATAATCATATCAAATATGCCAAAATATTGGCTAAGGATGTTACTTCATCTAAATTCCAGTCAACATAGTTGTATATTGTTATAACAGAATATTGCTTAAATGACAGGCATTCAAGAAAACTTCGTGCTCCTAGTAATGCTTTTTAGTTAGCTGTATAGATCCTTCAAAAAATATACTAAAGAAATTTTCGTCTTATACATAAAAATACTTATCATTTAAGTTCTTTTGGTTGCTGGAATTAAATAATGCTGGAAGTCTTGGAAGTTTTAAATTCTGAAAATAGTTTTTGGAATATGGCTGGAACTGTGTAGTTCTCATGGAATTCATAATGAGAAATGGAAAATGTTGTTTACATATGAATTTCAAAATATTATAAATTTTGCTTTACCCCTTTTCCATTTAAGTGATTTTTCAATTTAAATGTTGAGTTTGGGATGAATGAAAATTAACAAATCTCTATTCCAGTTTCATGTTTTAACACAAACATCAAAAATGTCAATTACTAAATCTGACAATCCCAATTCCAATCTAATTCCAACAAACAAACAAATATCCACCAACTACTACTATACATACCATCATTGACCTTTCGATTTCATTCTACTTAAAGTTGCGGTTAGTTTCAAACCTGAAAGATGCAGATTTCCAGAGAGCTTGGAGGGCATTCCATAGAGCTACGCATGCATGTACATGGGCCCTTACAATATCTCTGACAGGGAATTTGCGCGACTTTAGGCAATTCTGTTTCCTTTTAACTTTGCCGAGAGACAGGTAATGATTGTTGACAGTGTCCTTATTTTTGTCGAATTCTCTTTTGCCTCAAAAGAATGTTCAGATCTTAGTACTGAACCCTCCATGTTTCACCTAAGTGTCTAGTTTAGAACTGGAGATTCCTCTACAGACGGGGGGTCCAGTACCAACTTGGCATGAGTTGTTTCCAATTGCTAAATTTTTTACAAGTTCAATTAGTTTGAATTTTGAAATTCATATCTTCCACTAATAGGAGAAAGGAAAGAATCTTTATAGTGTCAATCATCTGTTTTTTTGGGTAAGGAAAGGAATTTCTATAGTTCATAATGTAAGTGATTTGTTTTTGGATTTACATATAGCTTATAGTAATATGGGACTATCCCATATGTTTTGCAAGAGGCACCTAACTGTACTATAAATAAGTAGTACATATCTTTATCATTTGAGATTTGAACTTGTAACCTCTCTTTGAAGAGCACAAGTTCACCACTAGGTCATTATAACTAAATTCGTGCACCCTAAGTTTCTTCAAGATACATAGGATTTTGGTGATTTTTTTTGTTGTTTTTGTATGTGACTAGAAAAATTTAAGCTATTGTTTCAGTTTATGGCTAGTTTCAATTGTTATATGAATAATAGTGGTCATCTCTGGTGATGGCCCGTACTTACTTAAAGATGTCCCAATAACTATAATCAGATTAAAATTTTGCACAATAAATCTAATACTATTTCTTTAATAACCAGTACATTTTCTTCTGGTAACTATTTTTTTATCAAAACTTATGCACAAATGCTCTAGGGGAGAGGACCTAGTAGTTGAACACGTTCCAATAGTTCTGATAGTAGTTCTTAACTTAATACCCATAGTTGTTGATTTAATATCCAATATTTTTGACAACATTGTACCAATGGTTGTGACTTTAAAGTTGTTTTTGCTAATCATGACTACCCATAATTGAATGAAATGTACCCTTTGTTCTAAAAAGCAGCTAATAGTGTGATGCCACATCAGCTGCACAACTATTGGGGTACCTAATTCACTATGATTGGTCTCACTTTTTTTGGGGGCTGTTTTGGACACCTTGGCAAAAAACATGCTGAAGTGGCATCATATTTGATGATGTGGCTCTGAAACCTTAGTTATAAGCAGTAGACTCGCCAAGTAAGCTACTGTAAAAAAATGGGAGTGATTTGAAATTTCCACGTAGGTTTTTGAGAAGCCCAAAGTTAGGGTGCACAACTACTGGGTCCTCTCCCCTAATAACCATGAGCTATAGATACCAATAAAGTTCCACAACTCCAATTAAATACTAAAATTTGAACTACTAGAGGTACAGGTGAACTGCTGTTGGTACATGTGAAATATCTTTAAGAATTTTTAATTTTTAATTATCATTTTTAAAAAAAACTAATAATTGAAAGGTTAGATGAACAAATAGTTATTAGAATATGGGCAATAACTAGACTATATTAAGAGATGATGAGAGATGATGAGACGGGATGATGAGACTGAAAGAAAAATGCATTCATATGTAAGTTTACCCACAACTTACAAACAGTGACCACTGGAAAAAGCAATGAACCTGTTTGAACATCTGGAATAGATTTAATGTAATTGAAAATGTAAAATTCAACTGATAAAATAAAATTAGATTTTATATTAACATGACTCAGAATGCCATGTTAAAACTTAATATCATCCCTTATTTATCAGATATTTTTCAACGTTCTCCAGTTGCCGAGCTCGTCCCTTGGAGGCTTACTAATTCTTGCCCTGTTTCTGTTTTCCTTTTCTTTTTTGACAAAATTCCTCTCCTTAAATCATTATCCCGATTCCTGTTCTACATTCTTGTCAACTGTGATCCACAATTGACTACTGAAAAACACATTTTATTAATGTTAGGTTAGATTTCAGCATTCATCAAAACTAAACAGCCATGAATGCACCATAAATTTTTAAACGCCTTTGGCCAGATGTGGCCTGACCTGTCACATCGGCATTACTGCAGGAAGCTTGTCCAGCCATGCTTGAACCCAAATCATCACCACAGTAATCATTCCACTTGCCACTGGACTATGCCCTAGTGGACCAAAAAAGTACTACTTTACAAGCAATTCATTCACTGTTTTCAGTTTTCCCTTAAAAGGTGTTACAACTCTATTTTCATTTCAATTAACAAACTAGTATTAACATTTCAATGTCATTCCATTTAAACTTTTCTGCCAAGCCATTTTTCATGTTGTCCTTATTTCTGTCAATACTTTTCCTTTCGCCTTCAGAATATATATCCTAGTACTGGTTGAAGGCCAGGATTTTGTCCTCTAGGCAGACCCCTACGAAGTGGGAGATGTGTTACAACTCTCATTTTCATTTCAATTAACAAACTAGTATTAACATTTCAATGTCATTCCATTTAAACTTTTCTGCCAAGCTATTTTTCATGTTGTCCTTATTTCTGTCAAAACTTTTCCTTTCGCCTTCAGAATATATATCCTAGTACTGGTTGGAGACCAGGATTTTGTCTTCTAGGCAGACCTCTATGAAGTGGGAGGAACCAAGGACCTTGTTCTCACGAATTGTTTCTAGATTTAATTGTCTGATATGTTTAGTATCAGATGTAGTTAAATCAGATACTAACAAATTAGACACAGTTAAATCCAAAAACGAATCATGACTATTGTTATGGCTTGTGGAAATCTAATGTTTAAAGGACATTGTTAGTAACATCGAACCCTAATAACAAATCAGCTAAGTCTGAATGATGGCCAGAGTTAAAAAGATATTTGCTATGCAAAATTTCTGATAAAGAAAGACGTGCCTCTAAATTCATTGGCATGTCCTATCTTTGATAAAGAAGGACATGCCTCTAAATTCATCAGCATGTCCTATCTTTGATAAAGAAGGACATGCCTCTAAATTCATCAGCTTGCCCTTTCTTTACTTGTGTTGAAAAACCTTACTAAAAGATGAATAACTTTAGTTTATACAGACAATATTACGGAATATGATCTAAAATGTGACAACAAAACTCTCACACAATTTTAGACAGAAGCATTCATGGGAGCTTTAATTTAATTAAAAAATATTAAAATTTAATTTATTCTACCAAATGAAATTTGAAATAACATAGTGAGAATGTCATGTTATGACTTAGAGTTGGTCCAATGTTGAAAGCCTGAGGACTCTAAAATGGAGGTAAATGATTCAAATCCATAGGCAGTTGGGTGTGTAGGCCCCATTAAATAATATAAAATAAAATTGAAAAACAATCTCCTAGTATCTTGCTTGGTGGTGACCTTAAAAACTACGTTCACCTTTTGTCCTTTGTATTCTTAATTTTTTTCTTGTTCATTTTTTCCATACTCAAAATTTCCACTGCTTTCACAAGTATGATCATGGTTGATGAAAAATCCATATATTATTTCCAGAATTCATTTTTGACCTTCTTAGTTAATACTGTGCAACTCAACTGCCACAAAATACCCCAGTACTCACCACAAAGCATAGGAGTCCTTTTGCCCAAATGTGCCCTACCCAAGAGAGCATTCCATTTACATGGCATTGACACTATCATAAAAATATAGATGGAATTCAATTACCCGTGTATAAAATGGGGAAAATCTATGCAAAAAGTCGGGAGTTAAATAACAATGTACTATAATTCTTAAAAAAGAGTAAAAAACTAATTTGTTAGTACATGTTGAATATAGAGTGTATAGAATCTATAGATGGAACAGATATTATACAGTATAAATAATGCTGTGCATACAACTTTTAAAGATTATATTTTATATTCACATAAGAGGATTTATATAAAAACATATGGTTGGACTTAAAATTTAACTTCTGAAAGAGATCTACTCAAAGTATATCTGCCTTTGCTCTGTATTTTTCTAAGTGTAAAAATAAGCCAGAACTAGAAGTGATATATTAAAAAACCAATACTATTTTTTTTTAATGTCAGGAAACAGCACAAAAAATGAAGCAGGCCATGATTACTCTGGGGTAATCAGGGGTTTTTCTAGTTTAAGGCTTCTATGCTGCCACCCTATCACAGTGGCATAACAGCAGGGAAGTTACTTAGCAAATTTGAACCCAAATAATCTTCATAACAAAAGTTCTACTTGCTACTCGACTGTTGCTTGGTGGACCTTGAAAATCCTTTTATATGAGCAATTCACTAACTGTTTTTGCTAAACAGGTGCTCAACTCTCATCATTTTAAGTTCAAGAATAGGATCCTGTTTATCTCAACTCACATGCTAGTCTGTTAAATTGTATAAACTAATCCTGCTAGCAAAGGGACAGATTAATAAAGTTCTTTTACTTTGTAGCTGGCTGCTTCACAACCTTGCCCACAACCTGCATGATAATGTCACATTGTAATTTATGATATGATTTCATTATGCTTGCATTTTGTAGATTTTAAGAAAGAAGTTAAACCATGCATTCCTCACTAACTTGAATGTTGTTCTACCGTAAAGGTTTATTTCAAAATTTACTGCTATATGTGGTGACATTCACCCAAAAATTAACAATTTGAACTAAGGTTCAAAAAGGTAGATTACTCTATTTAGTACTTGTGTAAGTGGCAACTTCTCAAATCAAAATAAGAGCTTGATCTCAACTCTGTTATCACCCCAGAATTTGTATATGGTGGGGCTGCAAATTTATTAAAAAGCATTATATGAATTGTCATGGGATCAAATATTTCATTCTGTTTGCCCTACAATAGGGAAGAATTATTTGAAAAAGCTTCTGGATATAACCATGTAGTTTTTGCATCAATGTTTTGGATCACACATTTTGATCTATCATTAGGATAAGGAATGAATTTAAAACATTAATGCAAAACTAGTACACAGATTTCCAGATGCATTCTTAAATAAGTTTCATGTACTGTGGAACTGGAAATATCATGTCTAATAGGGAAGAAGTAAAACACCTGGTTTAAAATAGGCAGGATGTGATGCAAAGTACGTCAAGAAAAGAAACAAAGATTTGAGCTTTAGCAGATGTCCAATGACTAGGATTTCACATTGTAGTGATAGGATAAAAGCAATTATTTGACGAGCTGCATTGTGCTATGTTTACTATTTGATATTGGCAGGTAGTATACACTGCATCTCACATGCCCTGACTTTTAATTGTAACTCATGGTTTTCTGTGCACTTGCTATGGTCATAACAGACTTCAATCCCATAAAATCAATATGCACAGAATTGTTAAGAGGACATATGTTCAAGTCATCTAATGTTAGAAAAAAAATTGACTAGGACCTTAGCAAAAAAATCTTATGAAATTCAGTTCTGCATAACTACATATAGAAACAAACACAATATTCCTTATTAAAAGAATCAGTCACCTTGTTGAGATTTATCAAATTGATAAAAAGAGAATCATACAGTTCACACTGCTTCCAAAATCTGGAGAGAAACTACTTTCAAAATATTGTCCACTTGGCTAAAATTGTGATAGGCAAAAACAAAAAAAACCTATCATTACAGGCACTTGATTTGGGATGATAAGGGACTTCAGCATCTGAAATTACGAAAAACTATGTTTGAATGAAAATGAATCATCAATTTAACTGAAACAAGAGCTGTCTTTAATGTCATTTGATTGAATTGAATATAAATATTCAAATATTTGGAGATGGAGGAGGATGGCCCAATACACTAAAGGTACCTTGGGAACAATATATCCAAAATCTTATTGTCAATATTTTTAGAAGTACAAAGCATGGCCGTGAATGAAAAATAGTTCATTCACAATGCGCTAGCCTCATTACCCTCAAATGGCATAGCAGCAAACCAACCAACTTAACTCGAGGTGGAATTTATTTTTTCACATTCAAGGTACCGTTACGTTTATTGCACCTATCATTATGCCTCCATAAAAATAAGGTATTTACTTGGCAATGATACTAAGCTGAGAAATTGGAATAATTTAGGTCTTGTGACTCTTTATCATCAATGTGAACAAGACGGCGCAGTTCCTCAAAAGCACACATGGTTTCTGCATCAAACCCTCCCGCAAACTGCAAATATGGCAGACAAATAAATGGAAAAAGAAAACATTACTCAAAGCAATATAATAACAATTAAGGCCATTTATCCACATGTCACATGAAGTGAATATTTACCTGATGAGCTCTGAAAGCAAAACGCACACCCTGAAGCAGCAAGAATTCTTGTGTAGGCTCCTTTTCTGAGTTTCCCATCGACTCCAACTCTATAGATATTCGCCTCATGTATCTCTTTGCTAACTTAATTGAACTTAGCTTTATCTGTATCAAAGAAGATCATTAAATTATGAGTTTGAGCATAAGCATAAATTCATAGACTCAAAAGGGACAAGATTACCAAACATATGGGTTTCTAAATGGTCACTGATAGCTAATAAGCATGCATGACATACCATATAATGCTCTCTACTTGGCACCATTCTTACAGTAAGATGTCCCAAAACTTCATTTTTAAAATCTGTACTAGGAATGTACGTTTCAGTTGAAGTTGAGAGAGAACAGAGTTTCCATTTAAGGGAAGTTTCCATGAAGTGAGAAGCCTCACTGATGTCTCCAACCAATTTCAGTTTTATGGCAAAACTGATAATTTCTACCAATTTAGGGCTCATAGCCTTTATTTTTTATATTCAAGTCCTATCCAATCATGATACTCATCTAATGCATGGTTTCTTTCATTTACACGTCTATAGTGAATACAATGCCACAAATGACAGTTTGTCATATACACTAAAGGAAAGTTTATATTTGCAAAGAGGCTTGAAGCATAAAACAGTTCAGATATAAAGGTGGATATGAGAAAACAAAGAAAATCTCTAATCCTTGCCGATCCTTGCAAATGCAGAGATTGTGAAGCAAAAGGATTCAAATTTCTAATAGAAACTGAGTCAATTAAGTTGTTCTTATTAACTAATCAAGTGATTATGTCTCCAAAAGTATGTAATAGACAGATCAAGATGCATAGAGTAACTGACCCGGGATGGGCAGAAATGGAAATAACTCAAATAAGTTATTCAAGAAAACTTGATAACCTAGTTTCAGCCTGAAAGGAATAAAAGGAAATGGATTCCTTTCTTAGCTATAACTGGCACTTCAATAGTAATGTAGCAGAATAAAGATAAACTTGTTCCTAATATGACATAATTGGAACTTTGTCAAAATTCTAATTTTTAAAACCATTTTTCAGCAGAACTCAATCCAGCCTTAACTTTTAAAAGGTATCAGCTTAAGACAAACTTATTGACGCTAAATATAGAGAAGTTTCCAGAAAGAAGTCTGCACCAAATAATTGAGATTGTTGATTATCTAGACCAAAATAAGTTTGATTTCCTTCCAGTTTAACATACAAGTGTTTTCATGCAAAGAAACAAACCTAAGAGGTTAAAACAGAACTTATAAAAAATAAAAAATCAGTGAACTGAAAAAAGAGCATCTCTTAACTAAAATAATTATTGTCACTCTCATGACTCTCTAACCTTTTGATTGTAATAAATAACATATCATGTCCATGAAGTGTACATTCCTGGTGACAACCTACAATTCAATCTTCTAGAAACAATTTTTAATGTTCTCCTATGAATGGTCTAGCTATAAACATATGTAAGTTTGCTTGTATAGAAAGGTGAAACATATTGATAAAGTTTGATCTATTCATGTTTAGATTGAGACACAGCTAATATCAAGTATTCTCTAGATGAAAGTTGCACCCAAGTAAGTCAAGATGAATTAGGACAAAGCTCAATTAATTCACAAATAAATACCTCACGAACAAGGCCATCATCAAGCATCCAATCAATTGGAATCTGAAACTCTTTGTAAAGGGCCATTGTCCTTTCTCTTGTTTGCAGCAGGTTATAGACAATTTGCTCCAGCCTGACAAAAGAATAAATAAATTATCAAAAAATAGAATTTCTTCAGCAGGAGTTACATGAGATCATTTCAAATTCTTACTTTTCCAACAACATTGTCATCCTCTTTAAAGTAGCATCACAGGGTTGATGAGAATCATCATCATATGACAAAACTTCAGATTTCAACTTTTTCATATCCCGGTATGTAAATGCAGCCTCTCGCATAGTGTCAGCTTTCTTCTCTGGCCAGTCAAAATGCTTCAGAACTGCTCTCTCATCAACCTACAAAATGGTATTCAAAATCTTAAATATTCCATGCTATTTAATACTATGGAGAAAAAAGTTTAACTAAATAATCAGACTGGAGAAAACATTTTGAGAGGGAATAGGAAGAATTTAGCATTTGTTCTAGGATCATGTAGCTTACAAGGAAAGAAAGCTCCTCATCAAGCCACTGAACAAAAGCTAACACATCTTCAATATTGACATAAGCTGCAACCCTTAACTCTTGTATCAAATGCCTTACAAAGTCACCTTGGGTTTCAACATCTTCTTTGATCTGCAAAGTTCCAAATAAAATAAAGAAAAAGGTTACGGTGTTCCTTCATCAAAACAAACCAATACTGATAACATCAATAGAAGAATTCAAGCTCAACTCACTGCCAGCAAGTGTGCCGAACGGTTTTCAATTTCTCCAATCATGCTGCTACGAGCTGTTGCTATATCTGGATTTTCAGAATTCCCAATTGCAGAGGAATCCTTCTTTGAATCTCGTTTCATCAATGAACGGTAAAACTGTACTACTTCTGGAGCTTTCTGCATTGTGTCTTTTCTTACTGTTTTCTTAGAATGAAGAGCGTCAAAAGGGGATAAGGGTTGTGGAGGCATTGGAGGTGGTGGTGGAATGTTGCTGGGACATTTTGGAGGTGGAGATGGAGGTGGAGGTGGAGGTGGAGGTGGTGGCATGCTGCTCGGATATTTTGGATGCAAAGATGTTGAGGCTGTCGAAGATCCCAATGAAAGTTTTGGAGGAGGTTTTGGTATTCTTGATGGTCTTTTTGTACCTTCTACGCCCATATATTTAGTCAAAACAAGCTGTTTGGAAGTCAATGCTTTCCTTTCCTCCTCCTTTTGTTCATCCATTTCCTTCTCCCCTACTTTTTTCCCATCCATCTTCATCTTATCATGTTCATTTTGAAAATTTGTTCTGTGTTTATCTTTAGATTCAGTAAGCTTTCCTGCAAGTTCTGAAGATAATGCCCTCGACAGACCAGACAAGGAGACACTCATCCCATTTGGCCGTTGAAGTTTCTTGGACTATATCATAATAAAAATGCAGTCAGTAATTGTATCACCCAAATTCAGCATGGAAAATGGTACTACATCTATAGAAAGGATTCCTAATTAAATTTTGGTTTTGATCGTTCACTGACATTTTATTGGAGGTTTGAGAGTAGTATTACTTTCTTATAGAACATCACTTTGAGACTCAACATCATATAATCTCAACATCCTTACGAAAACTTTAAAGCCCTCGTAACTCTAACAGGCTCTACGCATTGCTTGTTGCTGAAAAAGCATTAACACACTTCGAAAGCTCCTACAAACTAATTTAATTTAAAGGATGCTAATAGTAGTTGTTATCATATGAGTTTCTGAAAGAGAGACGTGAAAAAATGTTAAGCGCACTCACCTCGGCAGGAGGGCAAAAAGCAAGAATTTCTGACTCAGCTTTTGCAAGCTTGTTTGCCATCTCTCTTTTCTGTTGCACAAGCTCTGCATTCATGTTTTGCAGCCTAACAACTTCGGCTCCAAGTTCTGCATTAGTGTGTTGCAGCTGAACAACTTGAATTTCCATGTCCATTGTTGTATGTGATTTTTTTTGAACAAGTGCATCGTATTCTGCTTTCTGAGCTTTTGCAAGCTTGTCTGCAATTTCTCTTTTCTCCTGTACAAGTTCAGCGGTCATGTTATGCAGCTGAGGAACTTCAGTTTCAAGTTCTGCATTCATGTTTTGGAGCTGAACAATCTGGGTTTCCAAGCTGCTTGTTGTCTCCAAATTCTTTTTAATATTTTCAGCACTTTCTGTTCTCAAAGAAACAATTGTCATATTCAATCCCTCAATTTCAGTACACCTTGCACCAAGCTCTTCCTCCAATACAGTAACCTTATGCAATGCTCTGAACAGATCTTTTTGCTCATGGAGAAGTTCACTGTGAAGTGTCTCCTCTGTTTCTTGTAATACCTTGATCATTCTTCTCAGCTGTCGAATTTCATGTGTAGGACAACATGATTCAACTGGTTTGATAAGATTGCTATCAGAATCCAAATTAATAGATCTTTGTGACTGTTTCAAAGAATTAAGACCCCCACATGTCCGAATCTTCGGATTCATCCGAGCATCAGACGTCTTGATATTTCCAAATTCAGGGTCCTGATGAATTTCCAGGATAGGAATTCCTGTGCTTCTTTTAACAGCCTCAGTTCGAGAACCTATTGGATTTCTGGAAGGAGCTCTAACAGAAGCTTGATCTCCCCTTTTGGCGCTCCCTTCCATAGAAATTGCCTTTGTTTTTGTCCTCGTTTCCTTTGGGACTCTATTAAATGCCTCAGATCTCCGTAGTCCATCTCTAGGCTTGACACAATTGACAGAATTCTTGCTCAAAGAGCTCAATTTGCTACTTTCAGTACTTGAATTCGTAGCTGTCCCGTGCCTGATTTCGTTTCTAGGAATCTCTTCTTTCATCTTTGAACCCTGTTGTGTCCTTGTTGCTTCAAAACAACATAATTTTACACAAAATAAACTTCAAATTCCTAGAAGAACAAAAACCATTGAGATTTGGCTAGAAGATGAGTTGAAAACAACCTGAAGGAAAAATATTAGAGGCAATATACTTAGATTTCTATGATTAGCCACTATTTAGCTGGAAATTTCTAAGGATAGACTTGCAAATAGCTGTAAAACCTTGAATAGAACTACAAACAAAAGAAGATTATAAACTTCAAAACCTTATGCATCCATTCAACGTGTATAAGCGAGCGAGATACACGGCAACAACTATAACTGATACTCGTTTAATTCGCGCTTTGGGACGGTCTCCATTATACAAGTAAAAATTCTTTGAGGTTTACAACGACTTTAAACTGAAAATTTCTTCGTGAACATCAATGATTTAAATCTATGCAAAAGTATTAAGATGTCCGATATTACCAAAGATTTTGATTTTCGAAAAATAAAAACAACAAATGTTAAAACTGAAAGTAAATTTGACAAACTCGATGTTCAGCATTTGTTTAGAAAAGTACAAGATAAAGCCGAGCTTAAGAAAATATAATTGCCAGAGATAGATAAAGCCAAATATATAAATTCAAATTACAAAACAAAACCAAGCCGGCGAAATGTCGTCTCAAATAATCTGCAAAAGTGAAAAATCTACTAGCATTGTGCATAAATTTATGAACTTGTAGTGATTATTTACTCATTCAATAAATCTTCTTACTAAGCTGAAATTTTTCACATATCATACTTACTCCGCCTGAAACTGCCAAGAACTTACATATATATATTTGTTTCAAGATTAAAAAAAAACAAATTTGTTTGCTCGTGCTGCAAATATATTAACTTAAATATGTAAGTAATCATTCTAGCTAGAATCTGCAGAGATTCTACATATTCAGCACTATAAAAATCTGGCTTCAAAAACAAAGTCATGATTCGCTCAAATAATCAGTCTGGCTTTGTAATTTCCACTACTTTTCTCAAACACAATGTAAATGCATCACTTGCCTGCTAACATTATTTATTTGCTCATATAATCACTCTGGCTTGCAAATTTTCTAAAGCAAACGAATGGAAGTACAACATTTACCTGTAACATTACATAAAGGCAGCTAAAAATATTATTCCCGTAATTTCAGTAAGCCCTGTATATCTGTGCAGAAAACCACATTTCATAAGCATATATGTCTACAAATACTGCTCCCAAATTTCCAGGTGAAAGTGAAACAGCTACAAATGGGTGTTGTTAAACATGAAATACTCACGGAAAGCCAAATTTCACACAAAAATCGAGCAACTGGCATAAATTTCTTCGTGTTTCGCGCAAAACAGGGTCTAAAGCTTTCTAAATTCGTTGGACTTCACAAAATAATTATCATACGCCGTCTATTTCAGGCTCATTCTACAAAGGTTTTCAGCAAAACACGTGCGAATAGTTCAGCTGCTTGACGAAATTTCAGCTCTGAAATCTTCAAAAAGGTCTGAAGAGTTTTGATAAAATTCAGGCTTTGTTTGCAGGGTGTTTGAAAAAATTCCTGAACGGAATAGCTTGCGTTTGGTTGTTATTAAAATAGCATTTTATTTTAATTAAAAAATATTTTTCTTAACCTTTTGGACCGATGTGGAATTTGTTTCCTCAAACTTTAAATGGAAAAAAAAATTCAAAATTAATATCTTTTTTCTTTTGGAGCGCGATGCTTACAGTAATCTAAAGAAAGAAATCATATAGTAACCTTACAATGGTGAAAACCTATGGTTCCCCCATGAATGGGGCACTTTTCTCCCTTTATTTAAATTTAAAGATAATTATATAAATGGTGTGATTTGTGTGGAAAGTAGGTATGTGCTTCAATTGTTTTTCATTTTTTCTAGGGATTCGATTTTCCTTTTTTTTTTAATTTTTTAAATTTTTTTTATTATATATATATATATATATAAAATTTTGTAAATAAATTAAATATGTGTGATTGTGAAAATTGAATTTTGGTTTTTTATTCTTTAATTTAAAAGATCTTCACTTTTATAAATGCTAATTATATGTCAAATAGAAGAGTGGAATGCTTAATTTGAGATCTTTAGAACAATATTTAAAGAAATAATTTTAATTTATTTTAAGAATATTAATCATCCTAGATCTAGCTATGAGCACACATTCTTGTTTGCATGATTATCACTAAGAAAAGCACTTGTGTTGCATGGTTATCAAAGCATATATTGCATGTTTGTCTAAGAGTAATTGTACTGCATTATTATATAGGGCATTCATTACATATTTTTCTATCGTATTTAATCATCTTCTAAGTTATGGACTTCATATCCTTATGAGGGAAGGACTATGGAGTTTATGTGTAAACTCTCAAACACACCAAACTAGTTTTTATGTTCTAGATTATATTTTTTAAGAAATAAGTGCAAAATTCATAAAATAACAAACTACGAAGGGGGTGACCTCAAATGATTAGATAATAACATATGAATTGATAATTTGAAATTGTGATGATATATGAGAGTTGTCTTCCTTAGTCAAAAGAATAACTATATAGGGTAATAGCCTTTAATTATAATTATGAAAGGTTAAAATAGTAACATGTCACAAGTGGTTGTTCTCATTATACTAAAGAATATCTTATATATATTTAGAAATATATGATATTAGAATCATATAAAGAAAAAATTTAGATATATTAAAGAAAAACTATAAGTAAACACTTATAGATTTTTATGAATCAAATCCACACTTTTGTGGTGGATATTACAATTGTGAAAGTGACCTACAACACAAATAATAAGTTTATAAATTCCAAAGCATTTGTCCAACATAATAAATCATTTTCAATCCTCTATTACAATGAAATTACATTGAATTTATGACTAAATACCCTTGTTTATTCATTCATTTTTTTAAACATTTATTTTAAATTACAATTATTGTGAGCTCTTTTTTTAAGAACATTCTCAACGTTTGTATTATTTATCCTAAATTTATGTAAGATAGTTTTATTCTCTCTTTCAAGTTGTATGGAATAGCAATAGATATTAAAATAAAAATGAATTAATACAAGAAATGAAAAATTAAGGTAAGAATATCTTATACTCTAAAATTAATTAAAAAATAAAAGAGTCATTAACTTCATTATTGACTAGAATGTAATTACTAATACTAGACATCATAGTGTCCATCAATAAATGATCAAGGTTGATGAGGCCCTACCAAAAAACCTATAATAATGTAAGATATTGTCTTTAACATTTAATGTTGACAAACATCTAGTGTCAAAGAAGAAATGATAATGTACCTTTAGATCCTAATGTAGACAAAGTAAATCTATATTTTTGATTCTATAGGATAGAAAGCCAATGTGTTCATTTAGTGGCAATATACAAAGATGAGCAATGGGTGTTCATCTCATTGTTGTGTTTCACTTTCTATATGACGACATCCAAATGTCACTTAGTTACTCATATTCTTGTGACGACAATTTAAAAGAAGTAATCAACCCAATAAGTCTAGGGCTCTACCTCAAAATGACAAACTCTTAAAAGAAACAATACAACTATCTTTGATCAATACCTTAAAAAGCTTTACAATGAAACACATAATTCTCTAATCAAATAACTTAATATAAGACCAAATAAGATATTTGAAAAATAAATCACTTTCCAATAACAACCTTTAAGAATAAAAGACAACACATTCATTAATGTAGAATGCAACCATCCATTTAATTAATAATTAATAAGATATTTTAAAATATTAATAATATGATTTCAGTTCTCAACTAAAAATATTTCAACATAAAGCTTGTACTCAAACAATCTTATGCATGATATACTTTTTTAAATCTTAAAAATATTAACACTTTTTATATAAGATCTAAAAAAAATATATCTAATTTTATTAAAATTGATTTTTAAAAACTAATAAAAAAAACCATCGATAAGATATTCTTAAAATACTAATAATATAATTTTAGTTCTCAACTAAAAAAATTTAATATAAAACTTGTACTATAAAACAAACTTATGTATGATATAATTTTTTTAATCTTAAAAATATGTAAGATTTATAAAAAAACATATCTAATTTTGTTAAAATGGGTTTTCACAAAAAAAAATCTAACAAAATGAACCACCAATGAACAACCCTTATCCCCATCAACCTTGAGCTACCCAACCCATAATCTAATCCTAAACTTAAGAAAACAAACAAGTTTAATATTTAATACTAAGATTGACTTAAAAATTTATGTCAAATCACAAAAGAGGTTAGCTTTTGTCTCAAGTGTTTGAAAGCACTGAGGCAACCGCATGGTGGTGTTCTATCGCACTTGATGAATTCAGTTTATAATTAAATAGAACGTTCCTTATGTGGGCCCTCCAAAATATATGATAAAATAAAAGTTATATGTCTGTTCCCTTTTATTTTAAAACTGAAATTGACCTTGTAAAGTGGGCATCATGGCCAACATAGACGTTAAAATAGATCTTGAATGCTCCGTCGGTTGGGAAAACAAAACAACATTCCCTTCTAATGTTGTACGACATGTTTTTAATCATTGATAATTGGTTTGGGTATAATTTGACTATAGTGCTCATCTTTGAATGCAACAAGCATATGGTATAAATGTTCCTTGAAATACAAGGAGCTCACAATGGGCCTCAACTCATATTATTTCATGGTAACCCTACCTAGTATTGTGGGGTTGGGTTATTGCCCTTCTTATTGTCCATGGCCTTTATTATGATTTCTTACTCTATACACTTATCATTCTTATTGTCCATGGCCTTTATTATAGTTTCTTACTCTATACAATTATCATTCTTGTTGTCCATGGTCTTTATTATGGTTTCTTATTCTATACTCTTAGAAGGAGGGAGGGTGTAGGTTTTTGTTCTTAGGTCGTTTAATAAATTTTGAATAATTTTAAGGAATTAGTTGGTTAGCAAATTGTTTTAGAATTATTCAATTAGGATTGTATTAAGTAGTCAAATATATTAATAAATGTGTATGAAAAATAATATAAGTTTGATGTTGATGTATTATATAATAGACGATGTTCTTTGATTCATTTTGTATTAAAGATCAATTTTATATCAAAGTGAAAGGAAAATAGACTGGATTCAAGTAATTTTATGAGGGAGAATGTCAGTAAGATGATATCTACACCAATTTCAATAGATTAACAATAAAGAGATAATACAAGAAACTATCCTTACAACATAAACTACTCTATATAACACACTTATTGTATTGATCTCAATATTAGGATTACAATACAAGAGTGAGTTCTAATGCTCTCAACAAAGGTATTCTAAAGGTCTTCAACTCTATCTTTTTGAGTCAATTAAACAACTTAACCTTATTTTTTGGCTTAAAAATTGGCACCCAATCAAGATCTAGAAGCAAAAAATATTGTTATGGATTGTGGAAACCCACTAGCAACATTTTAACCTTACTTTGAACTCACTATACAAGAAGATTGTTCCTGCCTATAATCCATGTGCATTTTTTCATGAGGATGTCATTTTAGGAAACCACTAAGTAGTATTACCAAATATTGGACATAAAACTATGGTTGTCTAACTACCTTGAAAACGTGCATACTATTGTGGAAAATTGTACAATTTATTAGAGGTGTAAAACATGCAAAACATACAACACTTTCCCAACATAGAAGACCTAATTGTATATTTATAATTATCACGTGCCCTTTCATTTTGCCAATATTTATTTTTAACAAAATCTTCATTGACATTTTTAGATATAAATTAGTTTCTATTTAATAAATATTTTAAGGGGTATTCATTTATGATTCCCCTATCTTAAACACTTTAGCTATGATATTTTAGTATTAGATATGTGTTTGAGTTAGTTTTCTTACTTTAATGTTTAAATAACTTATTTTGTTTTCTTAACATCAATCAATTTGATAAACTAAAAATTATATAACATGTAATCTATTTTTTATTATTATATAAATTATGATATTATCTCTTCATACATAGTTAAAATAGTATGTATATAGTATAACTTTGTGATATAGACATGTAAAACCTTTTAAATTTTCACAATATGTCTTAGCAAGTACTACTAGATAGACATGTGACTTATTACAAGTCTATTATAGCACAAGTAAGATCTAATGGACTCATGTCCTAGACTATTACAAACATGTATTGTATTCAATCTATTATACAATAATCTCACAACAAGATATTGTCTCATAGAAATGATGCAGGAGCATCCTGGGTGTAAGAGCAATCTTGCATCACCCAAAAATATTTATGTTTTTGTATTCAATAAGGGCTATCTTGTGCAGGGCTGCTATTTATGGAAGCTTGCTATTTTTAGTAAGTTGGTCATACGATCTCAGAATGTTTTGATTTTACATATGGAGGTTCATCTCAGTCATATCAGCCTGCCAGTAACGTTTCATGGCTAGATCAGGTCTAGTTTTGAAGATATTGAAGATTTTCGGTATTGGCAGTGGGGTACAGAAACTTTGAACTCAGTTTTGAAGGCTTTAGAGGCCCCGGATGAGGTCAAAAATTTGGGTGATAGGTGCTTGCACCAATCAAGCCTGTAGAATGGCCTTTCCGCAATGGGGTTATAATAGTTCATCGGGTCAACTGGTGATGATTTATGGTCTCCGAAAGTCGGGTCACCTGAAATGGCAGAAAATAATTTTCCTTCAAAATTTTTGTTCCGGTTTCAAAAGTTATTTTGAGCCGACTTTGATGTAATAAATTGAAAAATAAAATAATTTTAAGTTTGGTCGACCCTAAGGGCTAAATTTCTAGAACCTTCTCAGGCGGTGGAAAATGCCTATATAAAGAAGGCCCGTAGTGTTGTCTAGGGCAGTTCTGGGTAGAGATCTAGGTATTGATTCAAGGCTTTGTCCTACAGAATATTGTAAGGGAATGCCCATGTGGCTTTGCATATTGTAATTATGAAAGTTTGTAATTGCTTGGATTGTTTGAAGGATTACTTTTCAAAGCTTAGGAGTATTTTGGATTCATAGAGTCTTCAATTTGGCCTTTGATTGTTTCAGATTCTTCTCGTAGATTTCAGGTAGGGTTTGAAGAACCCAAGTTAATTTCATTTCGAAAAGATTGTCTGTATTCTGTCTGGAATGCTTGTTGAATGTTTGGTTTTGTTATTGTTTGATTTTCAATCATTTGGTTTGAATTGGGTATTAAAACTTTATGTGGAAATTTTGAGATAAAACCCAAATCCAAAGTATTGTATGATATAAAATTTAGAGAATTATGCATGTTGAAACCCTAGGTGTTCTTGGTAAAATTTTGCATGTAATGGTTTTAAGAAAATTGTATTATTATTTTGGAGTAAGGAAAAATCTCGCTTTAAATGTTATGTGTAAACCCTAGAATGAATTAGGTGGAAAGACAATAGGGAAAATCAATAATTATTAAGTTAGGGTTGTTTGGAAATTTTAGAAAACCCTAGAAAGTAGATTTTTTTAAAAAAAGGGATTAGTAAATCAGTCTAGTCTCGTATTCAATTGAATAAATGAATTTTCATAATTTGGACAAATTAAATCAAATTGGGAATCGAGTTGCAATAGAAAAAATAAAATTGTATTCTCATAGTAAAAATAGGGGGGGGGGGGATTGAATTATTTGCATAATGGAAAGTTCATGTTTTAGAAATTTATTAAATAAAATAAAATAACATTAAATGGTGGTGGGGCCACCACCCTTGTGACACTGCAATCTTGCGGAGACCGCAAGGCTTGCAGACTACAACAAGTACTTGCAACAGGTCTGCAAGGTGGGGAGGGCTGGGCCCCCCACATGCGATTAGTAAAAAGTTTTTTTTAATTATTAATTGTTATTTATTAAATATTTTTCTTTAGTTTAAAATTATTTTAAATTTAAATGTTATTTTAATATTGTTATTAATTTTTTTAAAAAAATTAAAAAATAAAAAAAAATTAAATTTGTTATTAATTTCGAAATTAGATTTATGTTTATAAAAGGGGGGGTCTTGTTTAGTAAGTTAATATGAGTATTTAATTAGTAGATTTTATGGATTAGCAATTGAGTATTTTTTTAATGTTGCTCTCATACTATTAGTAATGATTAAATTTATTTCCAGTATATGTATATATACATATCAAGAGTGGTAAATTATTTAAAGGGAATTATGTTGTAAAATAAACTTGAGTTTTGGATGGATTAAAATTGTGATAGATAATGTGATTATGGTGTTAATTAAGAGTGATGAATTTATGTGTATCGTTATGGGAGTGTGTTTTAATATGATTTTGAGTTGTATGGGGACTTTTATGTTGCTTGTTTAGGAACGTTACCAGAGGCTTGGGATTGAGTGAATGTTTATATTTTTCCCTCATGTGTTTTATTATTGAAGTTTATTGAGAGTGTTGTTATGATATTATAGTTGGAGAACCAATGTGTTCTTGTTGTATTAAGGAACCAATTTGAGGATTGTTGTCATTATTTCCTTGTGATCTAATTTGTGAACCTAGGTAGGTTAACTAAGTGTATAGGTGGGAAGTAGCTTGCAATAGGCGTCGGGGGCCGCAAGTGGCTCATAGGATAACTTACTACAATTGATTTAAAAAGTGATAACTAAATGTCACTGAGAGTTTAAAATATATTAATAAGATATTGTGTGCCTCACCCATGCCTGAGTTACTTGATTGAGTTTTGACTAGGATGGGATTGGGAAGATGCTTGTCACCTATGTGGACTGGATATGGCATAGTTGGTACCTCATCTACATGAGAGGTTACTGATACCGCATAGAGTAACTAAGGTGTTAGGGTCTTGAGAGACTACCAGGATAATATTAGAGTTGGCTCATGTGATGACACTTCTCTTCATGCATCTTAGGTTTCCTATGTGTGTTGGTTGCCTCTAGTTGAGTATGTTTTACATTGTTATCTTATTGTACCTTTGAGTTAGAAAGATTTCAGGATCTCTTCCTTAGCTTGTATTATGTTGATTGTTGATGTTTGTGTTAGGAATAACAGTCCACAATACAACTGAGGGGGGGGTGAATCAGTTGTATAATAGATTATTAAACTTTAAACTTTAAGTAGCAGCAATATCAGATCCAATGAACACAATGAATGCCAACACAATAACACAATATTTTGGTCTCGAGGAAACCCTGTTAAAGGTTAAAACCCCAGTGGGAATTAGCACCCACAAATGATGTATTGAGAGTATAGGTATCCTTGTTAGAAGAAATAACCCTATTAGGAGCTTATTGAAACATTACAGTACATATTCCTTGTTATAGGACAAACCCTGTTAGGAGTCAAGAACAAAAGGGAGGGCTCACTACCCAAAGAAGGTTAAGTCCACCTTCAGAACTCACTATTCACAACACAAGTGTATATGAAGAAATACACAATCTTTTGAACTATTTTGGTCGCAACTGTCTTTACTTGATCAGTTCCAATAAATTCCACAAACAAACCTCTGCTCTACATACAACAGACACAAGCTCACAGCTTTCACAACCTCTCTATATCATCTTCTTCACATCTATATCTTTTCCAAAGAAAAGACCTTTAATTTATACCTTATTACAATTCTCATAAACATGTCGGCCCATAAGGCTTTCCTAATTATAAACAATTACATAAACCCTTGCTAAGATGCACATGGTATCTAGAACAAGTATACAATGATTACATTACAACAATTGAGGACCGACATCCTTAATTCAAGTTCGCCATCCATCATACACGCTACATCTCTGCAGTTGACTTTCAAATAGATCACCTTCCAGAACACATGCTACAACTGACATCATCCTGCATTCCATACCTTGTGCAGTTCACAGAACATTCTTCAATACTCTATATTTCATCTTTGAAGTTCACATGCACTGATTCCATATTGCCTGTAAGCTATACACAAAACACAAAGACTAACTCTATCATTTCTCACTGTCACAATCAGTGAACAGTCTTCACCAAAACATCTATAACTCATCCAATATGAAACATTACATGATGCGATCTTGGATATAAGATCACAACATCCTCCTAAAATTTCATCTGTCTTCGCAGCATCTGAAACATTCATACAGTGTCTGTACACTGTGATAACCAATTTGATCTTCTCACAGAAACATATGTTGACATCAGTGACAAAACACAAATGACAACAGTATGAGTTCCCATTCAATAACATAGTGATTAAATATATTAAATGTCTCAATCACCTCCCCATGCGTTAGCAATATCCAACAGTTTGATATTCGAGTGGGGTCTGTTGTTATCCCCTTAGTATGATGGGAGTGGACCATTTAGGTTCCACAAGGTTAGGTGGTAGTGATTATTTTACCATTTGAGATTCCAACATTCATACACCAGTGTTGGATGATCCTTGTAGTAGTTGTAATTTCTTATTCATGTCATTGTTGGAGATGTATTCTTATCTTTTGTATTCTATGTTCTTGTATCATTGTATCAGTTATTCAGGATATATCATGTTGTACTTTATATTGGATTATTATATTACATACCCTACAACATGTGCAGTGGATGTGGATTATTATGGATACCTTAAAGTATTAGTTGTATTGTGATTTCATTTATATGATGTCATACTTATCAATCATTTGTGTAGTTGTGATTTGTAATAATTTCTAATCTAAAGTAATGAATTAATATTTACGTAATCTACGTCAAGGAACCCTTGAGATTTGTAAATTATATTGTATTGTTTATGCATTATAAAACATTGTCATTGTTTGTAAACTCTTAAAAAAAATATTTTGTAAACTTAGTTGCATGTTTAGGTTAACATCTCTTGGGTTCCTTGGCGGGGCATTACAAAGAACCTCAAAAACTAATGAAAAGGAATAAGCAAGGTCTCATAGTTATTGGTAAAAAAAATCAACCTTGTTCCTAATTGTGAGTGTATGAAGAATCAAGTCTCGAGATAATGAAATATATAAATGTAATTATTAGGCTATAGACTTTGTTTCTAGACAAAATAAACATTCCAGATAGTTCAAAATCATGTTTAGGGTTTCTTATTGCATACATATTTTTGAGATCTAAAATTTGAAAAATGTACCTTAATCACCTCTTAAATCAAGAGACATGACTTCTATAAGTGTTTCTTTCTATGTTGGAAATGTGGAAATTTCTATGACATAGAAAAGAGTTGTAAGAGGGAAAACTATATTTATTGGCCAACTTATGATGCATATCTAAATGGATATAATGAAACCAAAATATGGCATCTAAATTAGTGACTCGTTTATGATAAGCTTATAATAAAAGAAAGGAATGTATTATTTTAGCCCACAAACTCATTAATTGAGATTCTAACACAAGGATACCAGGAAATGGGGCCAAGGCACACCCAAATCACCAACCTCCTTGCAGAAACATCACACGGAAGTAATAACACATGTAGGGAGAGAGAGAATACAGAGACTTCATCTATTATTCATCAATAACTTCATACATGTCGGGTTGTAAGGCCTTCCCAGTTACGAAAAAAAATAATCAGGATTCAATTACATCAGTCCTCCAACATGCGAGGATTCAACTCTCAGTATCTATCTTCTATCTCTCATACTCCTCCTACAACTACAACACACTACTTTTTTTATACAAGAGGCTACCAAAACAATTCGGCCTTCAAATCTAACATTGGAGAAGGGAACGACCAGATATAGGTCCACACATTTCCCAATTATTGATGTACAACCATTAACTTCATTACCAAAATTAAATGCATAAGTTAGCCTTAACATAAATCCAAAATAAACCACTCGGTGAGAAATATTACCAAGTGACAGGAAAATTAACTTGGTGAACCAACCAAGCCAACTCAGTGAACAAAGGAACCAAGTAGCAACCAAGCCCCACCGATGGAAATAGGAATACATCACTAAGAGCTGAAAAGATGCTACCGAGCATAACTCACTACACCAACTTGTTTTTGGTGATACATGATTACCAAGAACTCAAGATGCTCTTGCATCAGACACCTGGGGTTGTTTTGAGATGATTCTCTGAATCATTTACCAAGTACAACCTGAGATGAATCTAGCTCAGATTATGTAATCCATGAATGATCTTCAATTAGTCTGTTCTTCCATTTTACCAGGTACTCCATATACTCCTTTCATCTTGTGCTTCTTCCAACTCTTTGTTCCAAAATCTGCTCAAATTCTTATGTCTTCTTCTTAGGATAATCATTTGGTATTGTCATTTCTTCATTAGGTTCATGATACTCATACAAGTCTCCAATGTTGAATATAGGTGATATATCCATGTCATCGAGTACTCAATCTCATAAGCACTTCCACTATCAAACTTTCTCAATATCTTATAGGGACCAAGTTTCTTCATTTTCAATTTTCCATAGGTTCCTAACAAGAAATCTTCCTTTCTTCAAATGAACCATTACTTCATCCCCAATTGCAAAAATCTTATGTTTTATTGATCTATCTACTTTTTCATTGTATTTATGATTACTATGTTCCAACTTAAGTTTTACTTCCTCATGCAATGTCTTCATGAACTCAACAAATTCTTCTCCTTCAACACTTCTCTTTTCTTCACTAGCAATGATCTTCAAATCTGATATACCTCTCGGTTGTATGCCATTAACAATCTCAAAAGGTGTTTTTCCAGTACTCCTATTCACTGAATTATTGTATGCAAACTTTGCTTGTGCCAACATAGAATCCCAATTACTTAGTTTATCTCCAACTAAACATCTCATAAGATTACCCAAGCTTCTATTTACAACCTCTATCTGCCCATTAGTTTGTAGGTGAAATGAAGAACTATACCTCAACTCAGTACCCAAATTTTTCTAAAGAGTCTTCCAAAAGTATCCAAAAAATTTACTGTCTCAGTCAGAGATGATACTCTTCGGTAATCCATGCAATCTGACAATTTCCTTAAATAAAATATTTGCTATATGCACTACATCTGATTTTTTTCTACAGGGTATGAAATGTGTCATCTTAGAAAATCTATCCACAACAACAAATATAGAATCATTACCTCTTACTATCCTTGGTAACCCAAGAACAAAATCCATACTGATATCAATCCAAAGTTTCTCAGGAAATGAAATTGGTTTATACAATCCATTATTCTAACTTACTCCCTTTGCAACTTGACAAACTCCACAAATTTTTACAAATTTTTGAACATCTTTATACAACTCTGGCTAAAATTATTTATCCTTAAGCAAATTCAATTTTTTGTCAATGACAAAATGTCCAACCAAACCACTACTATGTTTCTCCTTTATCAAATTAGTTCCCATTGGTCCTCTTGGTATACACAACTGAATACCTTTAAACAACATACCTTCTTGAATGAAATATTCTTCCGATTTAGTACTTGGTTGATCTTGAATAGGTGCTCTGCACTTTGTCCACAACTCATAAAAATCAATGTCAATTTCATACAAATATTTCATGTCATCAAAACCAAGAGCTTCAATTCTCATTTCAGTCATCAAAGATCTTCTTCTACTCAATGCATCAACAAGTTGGTTAGTGACTCCACTCTTATGTTTTATCACAAATGTATAACTCTGCAAATATTCAACCCATTTCATATATCTCTGATTCAAGTTATTCTAACTACCCAAATACTATAAAGCCTTATGATCGGTATACAACATAAATTCACTCAGTATCAAATAATGTCTCCATTTCTTTAGGGCTTGAATAATAGCATAGAACTCTTGATCATACACATAATATTTCCTTTTTGCATCATTCAATCTCTCACTAAAGAAAGCAACATGTTTACCTTCTTGACCCAAAATAGCTCCTATTACACTACCACTTGCATCGCACTCAACTTGAAATACCTTATTGAAATAAGGTAAATCTAACACAGACAATTTAACAACCTTCTTCTCCAAAGTCTCAAAACTTTTATCAACTCCATGTGTCCACTTGAATTATCTTTTATCTCCTCTCATAGTCTTAGTCATAGCATTACAAATTGAACTAAATTTTTTGATGAACTTTTGGTAAAAACTTGCTAAACCATGAAACAAACTTACCTCACTAGGATTTTCAGGTGTAGGCCAATTCAAAATAGCTTCAACCTTCTCAGGATCCATTTTCAAACCATCAACTGAAATCACAAATCCCAAATATACAATCTCATCTTTCATGAAGGAACACTTTTTCAAATTAATCAGCAACTTTTCTTCTTTCAATCTCTGAAATACCTATTTAATATGCAACAAATGCTCTTCTATGGTCTTACTAAATATCAGAATGTCATCTAGGTATACAATCATAAATTTACCCAAGAATTTCTTCAAAACTTCATTCATCAATCACATAAAAGTACTTGGTGCATTAGTTAAACCAAAAGGCATAACCAACAACTCATACAAACCTTCTCTTGTTTTGAAAGAAGTCTTCCATTCATCACCTTCTTTGATTCTAATTTGATGATACCCACTTTTCAAATCAATTTTGGTGAAATATTTTGCTCCACTCAAGATATCCATTATGCCATCCATTCTCGGTATAAGAAACCTATATTTCATTGTTATCTGTTGATTTCTCTGGAATCAGTACACAATCACCATTCTCCATTATTTTTAGGTGCCAATATAGTTGGTACTGCACATGGACTCAAACTTTCTCGGATCAAACCTTTCTACAACAATTCTTGTATTTTTCGGTTGAGTTCCCAATTCTCAGTAGGTGTTAACCGATGTGGTGCCTTATTCGTAGCTCCAGGAATCAGATACATACAATGATCAATGCTTCTTTTCGGTGGTAAACCTTGAGGTACATTATTAGAAATGATTTCTCTATAATCGGTGAGTATTTTATCAACCTCTTCAGGGATAATATCCACTATTTTTTCACTCGGTTTGTTAGGAATCACAACAAAACATACATCATTCTTCTTTAAATCCTTAAAAAAATTTCTTCCTTCCATCAAACAAACTTTCATAGATGTACAAACATTACCAACATATTCTTCAATCAAAGGTAGAAAGATTTTCCTTCTCGCATTAGTCCAAATAGTATATTTATGCAATCTTCCATCATATATAACATGTCTATCATATTGCCAAGGTCTACCCAACAGAATATGACAACAATCCATAGGCATGATATCACATAATAATTTATCATACTACTTGCCAATTTTTAAATTCACATAACATTGTTCACTTACCAATAGTGTATGCTCATCCTTGATCCACGATATTTGATAAGGTTTCAGGTGTTTCAACCTTTCCAACTGCAACTGCAAATTTGCAACCATTTCCTCAGATGCCAAATTCTCCAAGCTTCCACTGTCAATGATTACCTTCCACACTTTATTAGCAACTCTACATCTGGTCTTGAGCAAATGTTTCCTTACTAGGTCTTCCTTATTACTTTCACTCCAAAGTGCTCTTTTGACCATCAAGTTCTTTTCCTTCTTAAGTTTATTCGGTGAGTCTTCTTGCACCAAATGATTTCTATTGTTATCGACCTTCTTACTTGCATGGGTAAACTCAAATGACCCATGTCCTTCTTCTCCATAATTGTAACAAGTTCCTCAGAATCCACATCTGTTATAACCACCTCGGTAGTTATTACTTCTTCCTCTAGAAGAATTTTCACCTTTCCACTCGGTCTTGCCTTTATTCTAATTTGTTTTTTCTTGATCACATCTATTATTTTCACCATAAGGTCTACGTCTTCCTCTAGGGAATCTACCCCCTTTTCCTCGTTGTCTTTGTTCATGTCTCTTATTCAATTTGTCCTCAGCTTTCAAGGCAAACTAATAAGCTTCTTCAATACTTTCCAGCTTGATCAAACTGATTTCCTCTTGAATAGAAACTCTTAATCCATTCAGGTACCTAGAAATTCTTTCTACCTCATCCTTAATATGTCCAGATCTAATGTCTAGTCTATAGAATTCCTCGGTATAGTCTTTTACCGAGCTATCTTTCTACCTCAAACTTTGCATTCTCCTAACTAGGTTAATCTGCTAATCACAAGGTAAGACCTTTCCTTTCAATTTATTCACCATCTTAGTCCATACCTTGATTTTCTATTTGCCTTTCCTCTTTTTGTCCAATTGTAGATGCTCCCACCATAAGGATGCATGAATTTTCAATTTCATACTCACAATTTTCACCTTATTTTCCTCAGGGACATTTTCATATTCAAAATACTTTTCCATCTCAGTTATCCAATCCATGAACTCATCTGAGTCCAGTCTTCCACTATATTCAGGAGGATTGAAATGTGGTGTAGACTTCAAATTTAGATTCAGATCTAATCTCGCTCTAATACCACCTAACGCAAGGATACTAGGAAATGGGGCCAAGGCATGCCCAAATCACCAATATCCTTGTAGAAACATCATATAGAATCAATAACACACGCAGGGAGAGAGAGAATGCAGAGACTTCATCTATTACTCACCAATAACTTCATACATGTCAGGTTGTAAGGCCTTCCCGGTTATGGCCAAAAATAATTAGAATTCAATTACAATAGTCCTCCAACATGCGAGGATTCAACTCTCATAACCTATCTTCTATCTCTCATACTCCTCCTACAACTACAATACACTGCTTTGTTTATACAAGAGGCTACCAAAACAAGTCGGCCTTCAGATCCAACATTGGAGAAGGGAATGACCATATCTAGGTCCACATGCTTCCCAATAATCTATGTAACCATTAACTTTGTGACCAAAAATAAATGCATAAGTCAGCCTCAACATAAATCCAAAATAAACCACTCGATGAGCAAGATTATTGAGCGACAAGAAATATAACTCAGTGAACCAATTGATCCAACTCGGTGAACGAAGGAATTGAGTAGCAATCGAGCCTCATCAGTGTAAATAGGAATACATCACCAAGAGCTGAAAAGAAGCTATTGAGCATAACTCACTACTCTAACTTATTTTTGGTGATACAGGATTGCCAAGAACCCAAGATGCTCCTGCATTAGATTCATGTGTTGGTTTTCTAACTAGGTACATGGGAAATACTTTTTGGGTAGTTTTAGCTCATGATTTTTTTATTATCATTTGGTACTTTCATGTCCTACTTTTATTTATACGTTTCTTGAGATGGAAGTGTCTAGTAGTGAATTTGTAGGTATTATTATGCTATTGAATTACACTAGATCTTTGGTTGGTGATACTCTTTTAAGGATTGTTATTTACATGTATTTTAATTTCTTAGATTATCAAATGATGCATTTCATTTATTAGAGAGACAAGATTTCCTCTCAAAATATTGGTGTTCCATACAAACACTTGTGTTGTGGTATGATTTTATTTATATTTTATATGTGTTTATCATCTTTATAATTGTAAAGAACTTTAAAATTACACAATATTCTCCTCTAATATTAACTTAAGTGTTTCCCTATACCTTACTTCCTTTCAATATTCAACTCTTTAATCAAAATGTCTTACAATTAACTGTTGGCAAGTTGACTATATAGATGTATATGACTTAGTATAGTGTTGTCATTATGGAAACAAAGTCATATAGCAGTTTGGAGTCAGTGCACTTGATGGAAAGATCAGAAATTAGCTAAGTGTTGAAGACTGGACAGTGTACAGAGTTCCTGAAGCTTAGAGCATCAGCACGCACGCGTATGACCGAGTTATGGTATGCACCCTGGAAGATAAGTTGGTTAGACTATATTCATGCTTAGTATATGAGCGCATGATCAGATATGCAAGAAGGAGAAAGATATAGACAGTTGAAGTTACACAACCAATGTGTGCCAGAGAAGAACAGAGTAAGCAACCGACTGTTAGCATTTTGGGTATGGTTATATTCTAATGATGTAAAGGCTATGTGCCTATTATAATTAGTTTTCCGACATGTATATATGTTTTTTTGTAAACACGCTTGAGCCAATTCAATTGGAAGCGTTGTATGTAATAAGTTTAAGGGTTGACCTAGTTGTTTATTTTGTACGTGCATATAAATATTAGATGTGCCCATTGTAATCAGTATGAGAGTTGACATAGAGTTGTGATAAGCAGAGCAGAAGTGTGCGAAGAGTCTACAAGATGTATTAGAGCTTTGCAAGAGGTCAAAGCATCAGTGCATCAAAGGAACTGATTAGACAAACAATGTCATAGTGACACTTCATCCAACAGATATAGTGTGTATTTGAGATCAAAAGGTTGTAGCCTTCACCACTTGAGCAGTGAGCTCTAGGACAGTGCATCCACTCCCCTAATAGGGACTATTGTAAAAGACTCCTAATAGGATCTGACCCTTGACAAGGTCTACTATACTTAATGCATTGTAAAGCAACTCTTAACAGGGTTAAGGATCTTCTAACAAGGATCATAAAACACTAGTATAGAATATTAGTGGGTGTCAATTCCCACTGGGGTTTTTACTTATTTGGGTTTCCCTATAACCATATTGGTGTTATGTGTTGATTTCATGTTTCATGTTTATGTGGATGTTCATTTCAGTACTTAAGCATTTAAGTTCAGTTTAAAGTATAAGTAAAAAGATAAAATATAGTGAACATTGATTCACCCCCCCCCCCCCTCTCAGTGTTCCCATTCCTAACAATTGGTATCATAGCTCTGGTCCTTAGAAAAGAAGTTTAACCACTTGAGGTGATCATGGAAAAAGCATAAATGAAACATCTGAAAAGAAATCTTGAAGGTGCTCTTGAAGACTTGGACAAATCTGAAAGAGAAACTGAAGAACTAAGGGAAAAACTCAGTGATGCTCAATTAGTCATCAAAAGGCTAAGGAAAGATTTGAAAGAATGCTCTACCAGTGATCTAGGGACAATGGTCGAGAAGATGAATGAATTAAAAAAATCCTTAAAAGAACAACTTGAAGAATTTGATGATAAGCTGACCAACAATTAGGAAGTCTATGATGAACAGGTCAAAGAGAACCTTCAACTGAATGAAGAATTGAGGCAAGCAAACATGGAAATCTTAGAGCTAAGAAACAACAAGGAAAGCTTGGAATCTAAATTGAAAGAGGCTTAGAATCACATTGATAAATTACACACCAGTTCTAATTTGATAGAATCTTAGTTGTATGCAAGAAGAGCTAAAGGAGATACTAGTTGCATTGGATACAATGAAGCACAAAATCAGAATGACAATATGCGAGCAAGAATGAATGCACAAAAAGACTCTACTGATACTAAGAAGATTGAAGATCAAACTAAAGATAATGGTGAACCACCTAAGAATGAGCACAAGCCTATAGACCACACTTGTTATGCATGTAACAAGAATGGACACATAGCAAGGAACTGTACAGAGCTAAGACCTTTCAATGGTTACTATTATTCATGCAATAAATTTGGTCATAGAGCTATCAATTGCAAGACAAGCCAAAAAAACATGACTCATAATCAAAGAAATCAGAATCAATCAAATATAAGTTCTCAGAATGTTACATGTCAAATATGTAACTATAATGGTCACTCAACTAAACAACATAAGATAGTGATACATGTCAATGCGCCAAGGAATATAAGGCCTCTAATCATTTGTCACTCTTGTAACAAGGCTGGACACATCTCAAAGTTCTATAGATCAAGGATGCAAGGTCAGGAAAGCCCTAAAATGACCGAAGAACCAGTATTGGATCCCATAGGAGAAGTCAATTTTGTGAAATCCTCAAAGGATGCGAGCATGATTTGGTTAGAAGCAAAGAAGAATAAGGTTGATGAGTATGTACTAGATGCATCCACAGTGGATGCACCCTCTACATCTAGATGAATGGCCCTCAGGGTCATAGGGGGAGCTAATTTAGCTCTAGACCCCTGCGTGGCTAGTATACTCACTCTCAGAGTATGCGCCTTTGGACTTAAGCTTTTGGAGACTAAGGGAACCTTTGTGCAAGAGCGCACTAGCTAATTTTTTGCAGAATGAAAGATAGAAATTTCCAGGTGACAGCCTGGTTTATGCAACAAGCATTAATGGAAGAATTTCTACTTTAAAGTACACAGAAGTTATAAGATCTCTCATTGTATTCGAATTAAGAGAGATTGAAGAGAAAAGCCTTAGCAGTTGATTGAGAAGGATTGAAATTTTATTTTTCAAGTGATTTGTTGTGCATTTGATCGGTTGCAAAAACCCTAGTTCATCATGCTGATTCGGAATCTCTTGGAAACCTTTGTGAAAATGATATACAAGTAAGTGATGGCTACTCCTATAGTATTTGATGTTGCAAAGAAGAAAAGATATGTGTTTAAGAGGCATCCATTTAAATCTACACTAGATGACCTAGAAGGGGCATTCTCCCACACGCCAATGGGCATTATGCATGTCAAGGACATTAGGTCATACATCTACTATAAGAAAGAACCAGTAGGATTGGACAGATTAAGGGCACACATGGAAACTATGTTAAAACTAGACAAAACCTTCATGGATGAGTATGCGCAGTGGGATAATCACCCTATAATGGAGTATGCTACGGCATATGAGTTCTGTGAATTAGAATGGATCAAGATTCTTTTGATCAGGATTCATGATGACCTATTTTGGATAGGTGAAGTGTCGGTCAAAATTACCAGTGACCTAATTCATGAGATGAAAGGCCTCTCAAGAATAGGCATCATCCTTCCAATGGGTAAAGATGTGAGGAAGATTGTTGAACAGACTTGCAAGTCAAGGAGTGATAGGTGTAGAATGACAATAGAGCCTATTGAGAAAAATGACATCAAATTGATGTCTATGATACTTGGATATAGGTTTCAACACACCAGCAGGGTAAACAGTGTGTCCGCAGCCACAATTCTTGCAGCCATAATAATTGTTAATGAAAATGGAGAGTTCAACCTATGTGAGATCTTGCGCACACAACTAATTGATAACATCAAGGCAATCAAGCATGATAAAACTAAGATATTCAGGTTTGGGTCCCTAATTATCTATAGTACTTCCATATTGTTGGAAAGGTGTCAGATTCATATCTAGACAAGATAATTCCTACCATGCCACAGATATCCTTCAAGGCATCTACTAAGAGCACTCTAAGAGACTACATGACTCTAGAATTGAATACATTCACAGCTAAGATGCAGATGAGGTATAGGATACCAGAGAAGATAGTTGAGAAATATAAGGATACTATTTGTTTTATGGTTGAAACAGATAGAACATGCATGGAGGAAGTTGAACCTAGAACAAAGTGGATTCATCCACTTGGATATGAAGTAGATGAACAAGTCTTGGAAGCATATGCTCAAGTGTTGCTTTTAGCCCCTAAAGACCCTAATGAGCCAAGATGGGGAACCTATGAGGAGAAAACAAGAGAAATTGATGCAGTCTTAAACATCACAGCAACAAAAAGGAAGGTTTCCAAGGTTACCTCTGAGATCTTAAGAATACATGGAGTGTCTCAAGTAGACCTAGACAAAGCAAGGGAACAAAAGATTTCTTTCGAATTAGAAAGCACAGATGCAACAAAGGCAGAATCAGATGATCCTAAGCTGAAGACAGTGAAGATTGAAAAATCTGATGAATAGAAGGGTAAAATTGATGTTACTCCTTCTGTGCCCAAGAAACTATTGAGCTTACTACTCCTTCTGAGTATAAGGAAATGCCAAAGAGGAAGAAAGAGATCAGCATTGGTCATCCATCCTCAAGAGTAACAAGGAACGGAAAGAACTCATAAGCACCTCCTGAAGTAAGTTTCAAACCTAGTCTCAGTGTGCTAAGTGCAAGAATAATTGATGAGGGAAGAATTGATCAAGTAGGAAAGTTTTATGAAAAATATAGTGAGATAGACAAATCTAAGATACATGTAATGATAGTCAAACACATGTTGAAGTTCAAGAAGACAATCTTAGAACTTAAGACTATAATCCCTGACAATGTATAGAACATCCTAGAATTCCAAAAGAGACAAGCCATTGAAGAGGATTTAAGGATAAGGGAAATGATTCTAGATGACACTCTTCCAGTATGTTCTTTAGAAGAGAAATCTCTATAGTTGGATCTGGTGAAGCCACATCTCAGAAGAAAGTCAAGGACTTTGCACATAATAGATAAAAACTATGATCTAGTGGCTAAGGAAATAGAGAAAGCCTTTGAAAAGGTCTTTATGAATAGGGACATGTATCTAGCTACTATGCCCACAATAGAAGTACCCTTAAAGGAAGCCAAGGTGGTAGAGCCCACTAATGCATCAGTGGCAGGTCCTCAAGATTCAGCGCATGCAGTGGAAACACAAACAAAGGCAGACAAGTCTACGCCCATGACAGAGTCACTAAAGAATAGCACCATTATCATTGATAATGTAGAGATAGCCATGGTGGCTACTAACACCGAGTTAGACAAGATTGAGAAGGTAGAAAAAGAGATGATTAAGATAAGGGCTAGGCAAACTCACCTAAGGAATGCTCTTGCGCCCTCATTAGACATACTAAATTAGAATATAAAGGAGATCGATGCCACCATGGTGACATATGATCAAGGTCCTAGCACTGGTCTAGAGAAGATGGAGAAGCTACAGTATGCTTTATGTGCCCATCTATAGATTGTAAATTCGTTGATCACAATTTGGAAGAAGGAGATCCAAAATCTGCAAATTGCATATCCGGATGTTCTATCATAGTAAGTGTTTGTAGATTCAATTTTGACACACCTTTTTCATTAATTTCAAAGGGGGAGTATGTGTAGAATATGGATTATAGATATGTATAAGGAGATATAAGATAGAAAAATATGTATAGGGAGATATAAGACAAAAAAATTTTGTATTAAGGACAGTTAGCAACTTGGCCATATTCCTTTGTCGCCATCAATGAAAAAGGGGGAGATTGTTCACAAGTTGACTCTACTGATGTATATGACTTAGTATAGTGTTTTCATTATGGCAACAAAGTCATATAGCAGTTTGGAGTTAGCGCACTTGATGGAAAGATCAGAAATCAACTAAGTGTTGAAGACTGGACAGTGTATAGAGTTCCTAAAGCTTAGAGCATCAGTGCACGCACGTATGACAGAGTTATGGTATGCACCTAGAAGATAAGTTGGTTAGACTATATTCATGCTTAGTCTATGATTGCATGATCAGATGTGCAAGAAGGAGAAAGATACGAACAATTGAAGTTACACAGCTAGTGTGTGCCAAAGAAGAACATAGTAAGCAACCGACCGTTAGCATTTTGGGTTACGGTTATATTCTAATGATATAAAGGATATGCGCCTATTATAATTAGGTTTTTGACATGTATATATGTTTTTTTGTAAACACATTTGATCCAATTCAATTGGAAGCGTTGTATGTAATAAGTCTAAGGGCCGACCTAGTTGTTTATTTTGTATGCGCATATAAATATGAGATGCACCCATTGTAATCAGTATGAGAGTTGACATAGAGTTGTGATAAGTAGAGAAAAAGTGTGCAAAGAGTCTACAAGATGTATTAGAGCTTTGTAAGAGGTCAAAGCATCAATGCATCAAAGGAACTAATCAGACAAACAGTGTCACAGTGACAGTGTTAGAAAGTAAAGTCCACCAAGATAACTGAGAGAGGGGGGTGAATCAGTTATCGGATAATTATAACTTTTATCATCTTCAATAGAATTAAACCATATAAGTAATATAATTACCAATCATAGAAAGATATTCATACACAATAACACAAGATATGTTGACTAGGGAACCTCTTGATCAAAGAGTAAAACCCGGTGGGAATGATGCCCACAAAAGATGTACTAATATGAATATTCCTTGTGAGAGGATGGAATCTGTTAGGAGTCTTATGAAATACATTCAGTACATATGAATCCCTGTTAGGAGATTTTGAATCCCTATTAAAAGATTCTAACCCGGTTAAGAGTTATAGAAGACAGAAGGACCCATTGCCCAAATAGCTTCAGGGTAAGATCACTGAACACACTTCCCAAATAATCTTTGCATTACTCAATAGAATAATATGTTACCTCTTCTTTGATTGTTCCAAACTTCACTCACTGTTACATCAGATCTCAATTTTAGATCTCTGTACTTCGCATGTCTTCCTTCACAAATTCGCTTTCATACTTAGCTCTTTTCTTCACTTCATGCATACAACATCACAACCGCTGCTACCATATCATAATTAGACACTCTCACATTACAACTACATTACAACAACTACTCAATAAGGAAATACATTCCTTCCTTTATACCACACTCAAATAATTACAAATGAGTCGGCATACAATTACAAAATAAAAGTTTTCACATGCTACACCAAAATTACACAAAACTGTCGACTTCCAACTACAATAAATATTCACTCGTGTGACCTCAAAGTCTGCACTATCATCCATGTCACTATCAATGTGTCTCCAAATTCTCTTTAACTATGAAAAACTAGATTCTATCCCGATTAGGAGATATCATCCGATTTCCACAAACTGCTACTCAGGAACACTGCCTGAATACTGCTTCCACCAAAATGATCATAACTTCCATGAATCAATGAATTACTATCTACGCTCTTAACCATAGACATATGACATATCAAATAGTATAACCTCAACATCGCATAGCTCCAACTACAATAACCCACGTGCGCTAATCCAAACTCTGTCTGCTTCTCTGCAAGTCTTCGGTAAATCACTATGTTGACAACAATGACAATCATAGTCATGAATGCAACAAAAACTACTACAAAATGTCTACCAAACATTTATCATTCATTCCTAACAATCTCCCCCGTTGGCATTGATGGAAACATAGATGAAAAACATCTAATGTTCCAAAAATCCAATACTGCAACACTGCTTCTTCAAATCCTCTTCATTAATCAAATCTTGCTTCGTTATCCTGTTTAGTTATCTTCAACAGATGTCTCAGATTGTTTTTCATGCATACTTCTCCCCCATTGACATCAATGACAGAAATTCCATCACTAAGTCAACAACAACTCAATGTCAAAAGACACTTTTTAGAAAATACATTTACTAGAGTCCTCATGACTTAGCTCAGATACACATACTCCCCCATAGAGGAAGTACCAACATCCAGTCAAGAAGAAAGATAAGGCTCATATACCACTAGACAGATGCAACCAACTGCATCACTTCTCAAAAGTAGGCTAGGGTATAACCCCAAGCATACCTCTCAGATACTCAAATGTATCCTTAGGCAAAGGCTTTGTGAATATATTTGCTATCTGCTCCTTTGCACTTATGTACTCAAGTCTGACTTCTTTCTTAGCAACTTTCTCTCTTACAACATGATACTTAATCTCTATATGCTTGTCTTAGAATGTAATATAGGATTCTTAGACATACTAACTATACTGGTGTTGTCACAATGTATAACAATAGGCTCAACAAATTTTATTCCAATATCCTTCAGCATCCGCTTCATCCAAATTATCTGGTTACAATTGTTTGTTGCTGCTACATATTCTGCTTCTAATGTGCTTTGTGAGATACAATTCTACTTCTTGCTTAGCCAAGAAACTAATCTTCCTCCAATGAAAAATGCTCCACCACTCGTGCTTTTCTTATCATCAACACTACCTCCCCAATCAGCATCTATATATGCACATAGGGTAAAATCATCAGATTTTTCATACCATAGTCCATAGTCCATTGTGCCTCTTAAATATCTTAGTATCCTCGTTGTTGCTGCATAATGTGATTCTCTAGGTTTAGCTAGAAATCTTACTAAAATTCCAACTAAATGTGTTATATCAGGTCTTGTATGAGTCAAATACTGCAATCCTCCAATCATAAATCTGTATTTCTTCTGTTCTACTGCAAGAGTCTCATCTGTCCTAGATAACTTATGTCCGATCACCATAGGTGTTCCAACTAGTTTACAATCTTCCATTCCAACTCTTTTCAAAGAGTCCTTCAAGTACTTTGTCTAACTTACAAAGATACCATCATTGTTTTGTGTTATTTGTAATCCGAAAAAGTATTTCATCTCACCAATCATACTCATTTCAAATTCAGTGTTCATTTCATCAGTAAATTTTTCACTAGCTTCATCTTCTCCTCCAAAGATAATGTCATCAACAAAAATAACTATAACTAACAAACCATTTTCAATTTCTTTTGTGTATAGATTGCTATCAGCTGTTCCTTTTATAAATCCCAATTTTAACAAATACTTATCTAGTCTTACATACCAAGTTCTAGGTGCTTGTTTAAGTCCATATAAAGCTTTCTTCAATTTACATACCATGTCTCCTTCTTGAGTTAAAGGAAAACCTTCAAGCTGCTCAATGTAGACTTCTTCTTCCAATTCTCCATTCAGAAATGTTGACTTCACATCCATCTGATACACTTTGAATTTCTTGTAAGCTGCATATGCCAAAAATATTCTTACTGCTTCAATTCTTGCAACAGGTGCAAAGGTTTCTTCATAGTCAATTCCTTCTTATTATGAGTAAACCCTTACATACCAATCTTGCTTTGTTTTTTACTACTTCTCCTTGTTCATTCATCTTGTTTCTAAATACCCATTTAGTTCCAATAACATTCTTGTCTTTAGGTCTAGGGACCAATTCCCATGTCTTGTTCTTTTCAATCTGATCTAGTTCTTCTTTCATAGCATTAGTCCAACTTTCATCTTCACAAGCTTCATTAGTAGTCTTAGGTTCAATTTGAGAAATCAAACATAACTGTTCTTGTGCCTTATTTCGAGTAAGAACTCCTCTTTTGATGCTCCTAATAATCTGTTCAAAAGGATGATTCCTTAACAAACTATTGCTAGGTGTCACTGTCTCAGATCTCTCTTTAGATGTAGGTTCTTCAATAACTTCACTGTGGCTTTCATTCAACAAATCACTGTCAGTTTCATAAAACAATTCAATAGTTCCAGTGTTAGGTTTAGGATGAGCTTCTTCATCAGATTCATAATCAAGCATTCTTTCCTGAATTTTGAACTTTTCATCAACTTTAACATTTGCGCTTTCAACCATAGTCTTAGTTCTTTTATTGAAACATCTATATGCTTTGCTTTTCAAAGAATATCCAAGAAATATACCTTCATCACTTCTAGGATCAAACTTTCCAATATCATCATCTCTCTTTATATAACATTTGCTTCCAAAAATTTTAAAATACTTAACTGAGGGTGCATGTCCAAACCATAATTCATAAGGTGTCTTTTCTGTGTCTGCTCTAATTTGTACTATGTTCATTGTATACACTGTTGTATTCACTACTTCTGTCCAGAATATCTTTGCCAAATTATTTTCAAACAACATAGCTCTTGCTACTTCAATCATTGATATGTTCCTTCTTTCTACAATGTCATTTTGTTCAAGTGTTCTAGGGGCTAAATACTGTCTTTTAATGCCATTTTCTTCACAAAAGTTGTTAAACTCTCTAGAAGTAAATTCTCCACCTCTATCAGATCTCAAACATTTAATCTTCATTCCAGATTCATTTTCAAATTTATTCTTAACAATTTTAAACTTATCAAATGCTTCAAATTTTTCTTTAAGAAATGCAATCCACATCATTCTTGTAAAATCATCAACAAGAATCATAAAATGCCTTTCTCCATAGAAACCTCTAGTCCTGGTATGATCGCTCAAATCTATATGAACAATCTCCAGCTTCTTTGTAGATGTAAACTTCTTGCTAGGAAAAGAACTTCTCTTCTGTTTAGCCATTACACATTCTTTGCAAATCATGTTAGTAGGCTTCATAATTTTAGGTAAATCTCTTACTGCAAGTGTAGTACTTACTTTCACAATGTTATCAAAGTTTATATGACAAAACCTTCTATGCCATCACCAACTGTCATCAATTTTAGTAATCAAACATGTCATCTTAGTAGGATTCAACTGAAATACATTACCTCTAGTTCTAGATCTAGTTCCAATCAGATTTCTATCTTTATCCTTTATCACACAAGTTTTCTCAGTAAACCAAACTTGATATCCCTTATCAACTAACTATCCAACACTCAAAAGATTATGTTTCAATCCATCCAGAAAATAAACATCATCAGTATTAGTCTTTCCATCAAGAGTAATAGATCCTATACCTTTAATCAAACAAGGTGCATTGTTTCCAACTCTAACAACTCCTCCATCATATTCATTCAACTTTATGAACTTTTTCATGTCTCCAGTCATATGATGTGAACAACTACTATCTATAATCCAATCATCTTTCTTTTCAACTTGAGAAACTAAGGTTTTTTCTTCCTTAACATCAGTTTCAGGACTTTCTTCTTTAATTGCTACAAATCCTATGTCATCATTATTTTCAGTATCACTTTCACTTTAAGTTCTTTCTATACTAGCTTCAAGATCTTCATCATTAGCATAGTAATATTCCTTAGATCTTCTAGGTTTGAAATTGCTTCTATACTTTTTAACTCTCTTAGGGAATTTAGATGCAAAATGACCATATTCTTGACAAGTCCAACATTTAAATATTTTCTTACCGTCTGGTTCTCTTTTCACAAGCAAGGGAATACCTTCTTCAATCTTCTTGTCTTCTTCATTTCTAGATCTGTTGCTGCCAGCATAATCTCTGCTCACATTGATGCTTCTTAACAAAGTAGGGCAAACACTAAGAGCACTGAATGTTGTCTTCATTCTAGGTAAGTCTCCTGATAATCTCAGGTTCATTTCTGCTACTTCCAATCTTCCAAGAAGAGTCTATCTTGTAAAGTTTGTAGTACAAGGTATCACTTGTTCAATCATCTATGTTGCCTGCTTAAATACAAGAGTCAATGTCCTTAGAATTTTCCATATCACTTCATTCTCTATCTTTGTTCCTCCACAAGATTTTATACCTGTAATGATCTCTGACATTCTACCAATATAACTTCTAATAGATTCATCTTCCAACATTCTTATATCTTCAAATGCACATATCCAATTATGTAATCTAACTCTTTTTGCATGTTCATCACCTTCAAAAGTAGAGTGTAAAGCATTCCAAATTTCATGAGATTTTTTCAAATATTTTACCTGACTGTACTCATTCTCCGGAAGTGTTGTCAAAAGTGCTTATCTTGCAAGTATGTTACACATGAATAGATCTCTCTCTTCCGCAATACATGTTTCAAGATTGTCCTCTTCAATGATAGTCTTATTATTCTTTGTAATCAACCAATAACATGGTCCTAAACATAATAGGTGTGTCTTCATCTTTTCTTTCCAGCTATCAAAATTTACTACATCAAACTTAGGGCTTTCTTTCCTGAAATTCGCCATGGATCTCCTTAAGCTGTTAAACTTCTTTTTCAAGGACCTGCCGCTCTGATACCAATTGTTAGAAAGTAAAGTCTACCAAGATAACTGAGAGGGGGGGGGGTGAATCAGTTATCAGATAATTATAAATTTTATCATCTTCAACAGCATTAAACCATATAAGCAATATAATTACCAATCATAGAAAGATATTCATACACAATAACACAATAACACAAGATATGTTGACTAGGGAACCTCTTGATCAAAGAGTAAACCCCGGTGGAAATGATGCCCACAAAAGATGTACTAATATGAATATTCCTTGTGAGAGGATGGACTCTATTAGGAGTCTTATTAAATACATTCAGTACATATGAATCTCTATTATGAGATTTTGAATCCCTGTTAAAAGATTCTAACTTGGTTAAGAGTTATAGAAGACAAAAGGACCCACTGCCCAAACAACTTCAGGGTAAGATCACTGAACACACTGTCCAAATAATCTTTGCATTACTCAACAGAATAATATGTTACCTCTTCTCTGACTGTGCCAAACTGCACTCACTATTACATCAGATCTCAATTTCAGATCTTTGTACTTCGCATGTCTTCCTTCACAAATTTGCTTTCATACTTAGCTCTTTTCTTCACTTCATGCATACATTATCACAACCACTACTACCATATCATAATTAGATAGTCTCACATTAAAACTACATTAAAACAACTACTCAATAAGGAAATACATTCCTTCCTTTATACCACACTTAAATAATTACAAATGAGTCAGCATACAATTACAAAATAAAAGTTTCCACATGCTACACCAAAATTACACAAAACTATCAGCTTCCAAATACAATAAATATTCACTCATGTGACCTCAAAGTCTGCGCTATCATCCACATCACTATCAATGTGTCTCCAACTTTCCTTTAACTGTGCAAAACCAGATTCCATCCCGATTAGGAGATATCATTCAATTTCCACAAACCGCTACTCAGGAACACTACCTGAATACTGCTTCCACCAAAATGATCATAACTTCCATGAATCAATGAATTACTATCTATGCTCTTAACCATAGACATATGACATATAAAAAATTATAACCTCAACATCTCATAGCTCCAACTACAATAACCCACGTGCGCTAATCCAAACTGTCTGCTTCTCTGCAAGTCTTCAGTAAATCACTATGTTGACATCAACGGCAATCATAGTCATGAATGCAACAACAATTGCTATAGAATGTCTACCAAACATTTAGCATTCATTCCTAACAGACAGTTCATCTAGCAGATATAGTGTGTATTTGAGATCAGAAGGTTGTAGCCTTCACCACTTGAGCAGTGAGCTCTAGGATAGTGCGTCCACTCCCCTAATAGGGACTATTGTAAAAGACTCCTAATAGGGTCCGACCCTTGACAAGGTTTACTATACTTAATTCATTGCAAATCAAATCCTAATAGGGTTAAGGATCTTCTAACAAGGATCATAAAACACTAGTACAGAATATTAGTGGGTGTCAATTCCCACCGGGGTTTTTACCTATTTGGGTTTCCCCGTAACCATATTGGTGTTATGTGTTGATTTCATGTTTCATGTTTATGTGGATTTTCATTTTAGAAATTAAGCATTTAAGTTTAGTTTAAAGTATAAGTAAAAAGATAAAATACAGTGAACACTGATTCACCCCCCCCCCCCCTCTCAGTGTTCCCATTCCTAACATTAACATGTCACGAATAATAGTTTAATTTAAAGTAATAGGTGTGCAAAATTATGACCACAAAGAGGATCAATTTCACATGTATCCAATTAGTTTTAAAGATGAGGCAAACCCATCATCAATGTGCCCAATATATCTAGCAAGCCAAATAAAGATAATAGTTCTTAATAATCAAAGACCATTTCTAAGTCAAATATTAAGGATCGTATATCAAATTAGAAAAAATTTCCTCTAAATAAATTTATTCAAACTATGCATAATTTTTTTATCTCAATCATCAAAGTATTGAAAAATTATATGGCTAGTCTAATCATCCTAATATCTATTGTACACTATTATCTTAACATCTCCACTAAATCATGATTGTACAATCTTTACAAGTAAGACAAATAAATGTTATCAAGCTAAACAACGGAAATTTTAGGTCTATAAATATAACAAAATGAATAGTAAATGAATTTTATCTAAGGACGTAAATAATTTTTCCCTTGGACAATAAATCTATTTAGTAAGTTGATTGGTATAAAATTACTTATTTGTAATAATGTAGATACATTATTATATCCAACTTATTTGTCATTACTTTTACTTATTTGACTATAATTTCTATTAGAATTATGTTAAATTCTTCAATAAATTTAGTCTAAGGAGCCAAACCCATCATAATAACATTTCAAAAATACATTTGACAGTTTCTCCATAACAAATGGTCTTCCAAAAAACTTATAAAGATCTTATACTTAAATACCATTACCATTTATAGCTAATTATATAGTTTTTATACAAAATTTTGTCAATATTTCCTACCTCAAAGGTAAAAGATTAGTCAAAACCTCATAAAGGTGCCAACCTTATCAATTTTTAGAAGTATATGACCCATTTGGTTTGGTGTTTATGAAGTGTGTCATTATACCCTACAACAAAAACCATGAATGGATCCATTGACCCCCACTATATTGATGAAGCACTAGACACCCACACCAAGGTGAAATCCATGTCTTTTGATTGCATCATCTAGAATAATCATAATCCCTCTCTAACACCTTGGCTTGATTTAAGACTCTACACCAATGCTTATTACCTCCTTATTTTCTTTGGATTTGAGAAACACTATAAGAAACATTGATGAAATATCAATATTAACCTTAAAATGATGAATTATCATGAGAAAAAGTTATTGCAAAAAAGCCTAGATGGCATGCAACATCAAGATATTTTTCTTTGCATTCTTTTTGATACTAGGGTAAAAAATATTGATAATAAAGTTATGTATCTTTTCTTTACAAAAGTACACATCATGATATCAATGTGTCTAATAAGAAAAGGTATGTAATGCAAATAGGTTAGATCACCTCTCCTTTTCAAGATTGTGCATTTAGAAGGAATATGCCCCAATAGGATCAAGTGGTGATTCAAGTGCTAAATGGGACAATGATTCTTCGCTAAATATGTAATTTTGAAATGGGACAATAGTATGAGATACACTTATTCTTATGGTAAAGTAGATTAATGCATAGGAACAATCTTATCAAGTTTGAGGAGACAAAGAAACATCAATCCCCCAAGTGACTTAAGTCTTCATCAAACCAAAAACCAAGAAAAAAGATGCATCACAAGAGAGAGAGAGAGAGAGAGAGAGAGAGATGACCACTAGCCTAGTAAGTTATTGCCTTACTATGGATCATGCAAAGAGAGAGCGTTTCTACAAAAGATGGCATTGATAGTATATAAATCTATGTTATACTAGTCAATCCATCAAAACAAAGGGTTTAGTCCTTAAGGAAAGAGTTTTCTTTATTAAGGGATCTTGAAAATGTGATTAGTCCTAAGGAAAGCATTGCCTCCAAAGGGATCAATTAAAAGAAGATCAATCCTTAAGGAAAGTGTTCTCTCTATTAAGGGGTCCACTAAATAATGCACATGGGCATGATAATGAAAAGATAAACATAAGGAAAATAATGTCTCCTTAGCCATTTGCATAAGTGAGATTGCATTGAATCGTTGTGTGTGTGAAAAATGTGAAACAAAGAGTGGAGTGTATGTCCCCATGTTAAAGTGATTGCAAATGCATTAATTGGAGCAATAGCTTTAATGAAGCATAAATACACCCACAAGAGACATTTCCACTATGAGATGTCCCCAAGAAAGGAAAAACCAAGGGAACTAAACACATGACAAAAGAGAGCACGAAAGGGGTATACTAACTCAAGGGTTAGTATTATAAATCATGTATATTAAAATTATATCAAAATGAATTTTCATCATTCCCCAAAGGTGGTATAGTTGCAAGCACAATGGAAGAATGTCATGTAAGAGTTATGGAGAAGAGTCATTTTGGTCTAACACTGCATAGATCAAAAAGAATAGGTAGCTACCATTTTGTATCATCCCCAATCAGACAACACAAAAGCACATTTATGAACAATGTCACATGCACAACATAACATGTAACAACACACACACACACACACACATATATATATATAGAAAATATGAGATAAAAATAGAAGAATGAAAAATAGGATGATTCCTTCATCACTTGGTGCCAATTGAGAAACAAGGGTTGTCTAAAGAAATCTAAATGAAATAAATAGCAATCAACACATCATGGGGGAAGCACATTACAACAAGAAAACATAAAGAATCCAACACACAAGAGGATCTAGGCAAGCATATTTCCTCCCCCCCCATCTCACTCTATAGTGTTTTGTTAGAATAACTAAGAGGGGGGTGAATCAGTTATCCAGTGTCCCAAATCAAAATGTATAATTCAAAAACTATTTCTTCAATTTCTGTTCATCGGTAAACACTAAATACTTTCACTGTCTGAACTTTTACCGATAACCAGTCTAATACTTATAATAGTTTACCGATCAAATCTAACATGTAACATGTAAAGAATGATAACAAACAAATATCACAATCAACACATAACACAAGAGATTTAACATGGAAACCCTGTAAAGGGAAAAACCACCTGGGACCGGCAACCCAAAATTGTTCACTCTTCTGAAGTGAGGTCGGTTAAGACCCAACCCTGTTAAAGGTTTACAAACACACTGTCAGGTGTGACCTTGTTAGAGGATTTTATACTAGAAGTTATTGTCCAACCAACATTCACTATGGGGTTGACAGGATAACAATGTTCATTCTATGAATGATACATCATAAGACTTTTAGAGTCCACTCAGTTAAGAGATTTTGATTGTATACAATGGTTAGATATGTAACAGTAAATGACCTACCTTAATACAACTTCAATTGCAGATTACAGATCAATATTTAGTCCATACAAATCCTTCTGATCAATATTTCACTTTAGATTTAATACTGTATCAACTTACTATCCATTGGTAATTGCTCTTTGTAGCTCGGTAATTGTTCTGCAGCTCGGTTCTTACTAACCAGTATGATTAGAATGCATGAAAACCTTGTTCACGTGATATTCTTATAGTTTCTACTTCTTCCGGTAGTCTACTAAAGAAATTATGTTCTCTTATATAAATGAGTAAATCATTTTCTTCTCCACCATCAGATTTTTCTGCTTAACCACATTCATAGATTTTGCCGCTTCAAACTTTCTCGGTACTTGTGTCAATAATATGTTTCAATCTTCTCTGTTAGATCTTCCCTGAATTTTGTCAGTCATCGATCTATGTAACAAACATTATCTATTACCTCGATGTTATACTCTTACCAGCTCATTAATCTTATCAGCTAAACTAATCATTTAATTCATTCTCTTCTGCTCAGTTAACAAAGAAATGTGTCGGTGAATACTACTCAGTTAATACTATGATTGGTATACACTACACTCCATTGGTGTATACTAGAAATGTTTCATTTACCGACAACACTACTTTGTGTCTTTCAGCTTTGTACTTCATTATAGATGAATGTAACATAATAAAGTCAATATCATCAAGTCATAGACTCATCAACAAGTTACTCAATGTATTCCTTATCCTCATCTGTCATGTACATCTTTCCTCATGTAGATTTCTCTGATCTTCATTTCTTTTTCACCTTTCTTCAGATGTCTCGGTATAGTAACTTACAAGATAAGTGTTTTCAAACTAGTTGACATCAATGACAACATAATACTGATTTAATCATATTACATATCTAATCAACAACTCCTCAGTGATCTTTAATCACAGATTCTTCAATCAGATTCCAAATCAGTTTTAGTCCAACATGTTTAGGGAAGGTGGGAAACACACAAGAGGAGCAACATCAACCGCGATAGATGGAACAATACCCAGTTCCAAAAAAGGACCATGTTGTAAAGATGGGTCACTTTGTTCATCGCTAGGAATAAGAGATAATTGTTTTCCAAACATAGATAGTAAATCATGATTAACATCAATAATCTCATAAATAACATTAGAATCACTAACATGAATTTCATTATTTGGATTAGGAACATTTAAACCATCATCATCAACAGTATATTTTTCATCCAAATTAATTGTGATAGAATCTGAGACATGAATTGAATTATCATGTTTGTTCAATTTCATCTTTTTCAAATTAACTTCTTCCCTTGAGCTATGCATAGGTTGGTCAAAGGGAATCAAAGAATCAATAGGTTTCTTTGGGGAGGAAAGCTTTTTGGAAGCACTCTCACGAGATCTAGCACTGTGTTTACGATGGGAGTCACGAGAAAAATATTTATATTTGGTTTTTCTTGGGATTTGATTTGGTTTAGGATCAATCAACATGGGGTCCTTTTCTTATTTAGGAGGAAGAATGGAAGATTCCACACTAAGTGGAGAGATAACATTAACGAAATGTTTATAATATATAGGATGTGGAACAAAAGTATATAGATGAGGTGTGGAAGGTGTAGAAATAATTCCATCTCCAAGGAAAGGAGATGAAACATTCTTAGGATCGCTAAGCTCACAAAATATTTTGTATTTGAATTTCTGATAGGATAAAAAATATTTCCTTTGCGAGATTTAATTGGTTGAGGCATAGAAGGCCAAAAGAATTCAAGGTCAAAGTTCCCTCTAGGAACTAAAGGCAGATAGAGATTGTGATCGATCATTGATCATTTCTCCATCATGGAGAAATTTCAAACACTTATGGATAGGAGAGACTATAGCTTTTGTGGAATGAACCAAGGAAGACCAAGTCTAACTTGAAATTGATTGAAAGTTGGTATGATGACAAAGGTGACATATAGATTTTTACCACCAACTTCTATGGGAAAATTAATGGGACCATGGGTGGGATAGTGAGACCATTGACATTTTTAATCATGACATCAAATTTATCGTAGAAATATTATTGCAATTGTCTAGTGTAAAGATGTTCTTTAGTTATAACATTCACCATGAAAGTAGGATCCATAAGGACACTACTAGAAATAAGAGCATTTATATATTTCTACAATGTGAAGAGGACCATCAAGTTCTTTAATCATCTCTTTATGATCAAATGCAATACAAAGCTCAAATTCAGGTTTGGGTTTATGTTTACATTGATCAATAAGGTTGACAATAATGTTGGCTTCATTTCACTCAACCTCATAGACATGGGTGGAAGAAGAAGGTAAAGACTGAGTATACTCAGCCATATTGGTTGAATGAAAAGGTAAAGGAATGGTATAAGTTTTCAAGTTTTGGTTGGGAGGTACTATATATTTTTTTCCTTGAGCATTAAAACCCTTTTAATAGATATATAGCATTGGAATCAATGAGGTCTTGATAATAAATTTCAAACAAAAAAACTTCTAAGTATCATGGCTAGGTTGGCGATGGTATTAACAAAAAGCTTTGTGATCAAAAGATTTAGGAAAAGTTTTTGATGTGTCAATCGGTTCAATGGGAGGAAGTTGTATCACATTAGCATTAATCAACTTCAACATCACATTATGCCAAGATTTAGAAAGAGATGCAAAATTATGAGAAGGTCTAAAAAAATGACAAAGGAGCCACACCTTTGGATGTTACCGACATTGGCTCAGCAACATGGTTTGATGTACTATTGATTTTGATGAAGCTCTTATGTTTCTAAAAATTTTGATAAACTAAAAGTGACATCACTTTCATCAATTGGAGCCATTGGAGGAGTGCTCTCAAACTAACTCACTTGAAGCTGATAATTGTGATGTGTAATACCCCAAAAATGGGCTATATGTTCATTAACCTTCTATATCAACAATTCGAATGAAATCGACATCAAAGTCCTAACCTAAGGCACATCTAAACATCATCGAATCATAATTGATTATCTTAAATTCTGCATCGGGGAATATTCCTAGTAATATTCCTAATCATCATAATTATCTTTAATTTAATGATTATTTGGCGATAAATCACATTTATCTTAAAGTTTGATTAATTGAATATTTTTATATTTAATTAATTAGATTTAATATCTTGCCACTTAATTGTGTAATTAAATTTAATTCTATCTATTATTAATTGTATTATTTAATTTTGACAATAAATCCAATATCCTATGAATAATTGATTAAATTCTTATTTAATTAATTAAAGCAAGTTGTCATTATTTAATAATATAGTTTTTAATAAAATTTTGATAAAATAGTTAATTAACCCATAAATTAATTATTTTATTTCAAAAAGCAGTTAAGTTGAGAATAAATCACTTTATTTATTTATTAAATCATAATTATCCATGTGCACATTCAAGGACCAGTTAAACTCAAATTGGAAAATCAATGCAAGTTGTTAGCTTTTTGAAACTCAACATCTTTTTGAGTTTTAAAGTTGATCTAAACTTCTAATTCGAGTTGAACTGTGCTTTTGCATGATTTTTGTGACTTAATTATCTTTATTTAAAAATAACTCAAAAATCAAGCTGAGTTAATCTGAGTGATTTATGGCTTTCTTCCATGCACCTCCAAAGCCCTGGATTTCTATAAAAAAAAGGCTCAACTCTTCATAATTCATATCTAGAATCTCTCAAAATTTGCATCCACAACATCTCATATTTTTGCACAATCACACTGGAGAATTGCAATTGGAAGGATCAAAGCTTCTTGTGAATCAACATTGTTGTGAGATCACTTTTGTTTTCATATTATTGTTAGATCAATTCATAGCATATCAATTTTTTACATATCATAGATTTCATATCATTTTTCATATCATTGCATAGAAAATATTAAAAAAATAGATTAATTGCATTTATATTTTTTATATCAGTTTTGCATTCAAATCCTTCATTTAGGTGTCGTCTAGGTCACTGATCTCGATAGCAATTTGAGAACACTAATCTTGCACCTACTAGAAGGCAGAAAATTGCTTGGTTAGAGTAGATTTCAATTTTGCATGATTTTGATTATTGCTAACCTCTAATGTTTTACTGAAGTGTTATGTCTATAGATCAGGTACAATTTTCACACACACATGATGCACTGCATAGAATTGATTAAAATAGTATAATTTAAAGAATAATATCTTATCCATAATGTATCTTTACAAATTAGAAATCAAAATATGTTGTATATCAACATCAGTCATAGGATAAGAAATATGAGCATGCAAATGATTAAACCTACCAGTGAAATCAATCACTTTTTATTTAACACCTTGTTTACAATGCATCAAAATAGTTAAAGTAAATGGTTTAAGGAGTCAAAGAACAATACCATTACAAGGCTTTATCTCGTAAGGATTTAGTAAATAGTTTAACCATAAACCTATGATCACAAGAGAAATCACTACACAATATTTGAAAGGTTTTAACATGAGTCAAAGGATCACCCTTACCATAATTGTAAGTCTCTAAATGAGTAATTTCCATATATTAAGGAGTGACAACACAAATGATATCTAAGTAAAAATGACTAGCATTGTCATAAGTAGGAATGTTAAACTTGGATTGAGTTGTGGGCATGATTTTTTGTTGCAAAGATAAAATAGTTTGAACCAAGCTACTGATAGTAGATTCGATAGAGAGAGTGGTAGGATATATGTGTGAAAGATTTGGACCATTATGAGAAATGGAAGGAACAATAGAATATAAAAAAGGAAAACTATTGAAAGTGGGCATAGATGAATGTAAGGACACACATGGAACACTTGAAGGAGGAACAATCGGATTAGGAATGTTGACATTTGTGGGATTGAGGTTTTGAATGGAAGTGATTATGATAGGTGAAGCATAACTAGAAATACTAGAAACCTAATTCTTGGGCAAAATCTCTAATAGGCTTGACATTATTAATAGTGAGATGAGAAATACTACACAATATGTTAACGCCATGTTCATCATTATGAATTATCTTCCTCAAACCATCTACTACAGAGATGACCTCGGGATTGGAATTTTTTTGTCCTAACTATTGCTCAATTTTTTCAAAGTCATCTTCATCATGAGAAGAGTGGGAAGTATTGTTCTCAATAGGAGGAATTTTATTAGTAGGCATGTTGGTCTCATCAAGATTCCTAGGAAACAAAGAGGACTTGGGATCAAAGGAACCCATAAGTCTATGGTTTCTCCTATCTGAGATGCTATAAGTAGGACTCAATATAATAGCACTCATACATAAGGAAATGAATAATATATAGATCTAATGTAAATATAAATTTTGAAAGAGAGATGCTAACATTCATCAACTAAGCACAATTTAATGAAAAGAACATCTAACCATGAAATCAAATATGAAGATTTAATGCATATAATTAAGGAAATACAATCTAACTACCAAAATCAAAAGAGGAAATATTATGATTTAGGTTCACAAAGATGTGTAGTAGGATAAGGGAGGTAATGAGAATAGGGTAGATCACCTCTTCTTTTCAATATTGCACATTCAGAAGGAAGATGCCCCAATAGGCTCAAGTGGTGACTCAAGTGTTGAATGGGACAATGATCCTTTACTAAATATATAATTTTAAAATGGTAAATGATAATAAGGATATAAATTTAGATTAGGGTATATTTAAATGAACTTAGAAATGAAATAGGAAATAAGCTACTTCAAATTTGAATAACTAAAAGACAAAATCCTAAAAGTACCTGTAACAACTATCCTGAGATTCCAAAATTGTAACCTATTTGTTAGTCAAATTTGAGCATGGTTTGGAGGATATACAACAACCAAGTCAATCTATACCTAGGTATAGAATGGAAAATCCATTCTATACCCTGGGTTTCTTCTTGAAATTGACAAGGATGCTCTAACTATTCTCGATCTTCCTGGAAAAGTTCTAACAACCCTATACCCTATTTCTGCACACATAAAAATGGGGAAAAGGTTGGGTAAAAGGGGTTTTCCTTGGTCAAACCATGATTTAGGAATCAACCTTGAAAATGGAAAGTAATTGAATAAAAGGAAAGTATGCATAAAGGTACATTATTAGAATTTGATGAGGCTACATAGGGCACTAAAAAGACTAGAAATGAGTACTACTAGGATTGATTTCTCACACAAAAAGATAATGAAAAAGAGTGTGAAAATATCAAGTGTAAGATTCTTAAATACATTATGTTGATTCTTCAATGGGTAAGGGCGAAGAGAAATAAACATTGTGTACTACCCTAAAAAGTTAGCTCCCATAATTTGATTCTCTATTAGGCCCTATTTTTGTGATTTAAAGATCATATATTCATTATGCTTGATCTTGGCAACCTGATTCCTCTTTTCCCGCTTTCTTTCCACCACCCTAGAACCCATTTAAAATCTGGAATCAAAATCCTAGGTATAGAATAGTTCAATCATTCTATACACAAGTGAAGATCGACTCAACCATTATGTACCCTAGGATTTAGACCCAAATTTGGCCTAGAGCCCTATGTCGAGGTGTTAATGGGAAAAAAGATCATGTGGTCAGCTTGGATTAATTTTGAATCCCAAAATGATGTATGAGGTATATAAACACCCTATCTCTCCTCATTTTGTCATCCACTATTATATTTTCATGATCTACAATTGTGTAATCAAGTTTTCAAGAGAAAACAAGCAATCAAGAGCAATTGAGAAATTAGATTCAAGATTTGAGGGAAAGCATCCACGATCTATTTTTTCCAATTTATTCAAGTTCATTACAAGGAAATATTCTCCATTGAAGCAAGTTTCTCTCTCATGATGGCCAAGGAGGAATTATCAATCAAGCAAGAAGATCCTTCCTTCCATAGACTTTCATCTCTCCTCTGTTGCAAGGGATTATCAAACATATCTACATTGAAGATCTAGGAGTGGTGCTCATAGATCCATGCATTTGTGAGGGCATCCATGATTCCTATTCTAAAAATAAAGGTAAAATCCTTGATTCTGAGAACATTCAAGCATCTTCATGGTCATGAGTGATTTCGACATCTATTCATGAGGGTTTAAGCAAGGTGAATAAAAATTTTTAACTTCTCACTACTCGTGTTGGAGATTATATTAATAATGTTTAGTTTTAGTTGTTTCCATGTGTGTGGAATAATATTTTTTGTGTTCTAACTCTTATTTAATCTAGTTGTGTTGGCTAGTGTGTTTGCTTCTCCACTAGCTTACATGTATGCATGCTTAATGTGAAGGCTAATAGGAAATTATTTTTGTCCAATGAGAGATTTTAAAATAGTATTTAGCTTCCAAATTGGAGACATTCTCCCCCTAAGAGTGTTTATTATAACTATTGAATATCCCTCTATATTCACTTATTGTATACCAATGTTCACAAGTTTGGAGCCGTAGAGGAAATATTATTCTTCAATCTCATAATGGATATCAGGTGTGAGGATTTTGTTATAGTTTTAAACAACTTTCCCCTATGATTTTTAATCATACAATTAGCTTCCAAAATTCTTAGATTTCCCCTCAAAACTCTATTAATATTCAATTTGTGTCATCCTTTGGTGGGGGTTCCACTTAATTTTAATCACATATTTTCTTTGGATTAACCCCACCTACCCTACAAACAAAGGTCATTATTACTACTATAATTTATATATTATTTCTTTAATTTATTTTTTTTAAATACATTAACCTAAAATGTCATAATTTATGAGAAAACTATTTCATCATCATTTCCTAAAATAGTTGTAAAAATTTAATGATATAATGTTCCTTGGTCAATTAGAGACCCACACTACTTAAATATTAAAAATAAGACCAACTATATTCCTTTAATTAGAACTTGGTTCCTTTGCATGAGACACATTTTTAATTTATTTAATGAGAATGGTAAGTATTTGTTAGTGAACAAAAAGAGATTAATGCAATGTGCTAAAATGTATAAGGAACTGAAGGCCATTGTCATAACAAATGCATATATTAAGGAATTTAATATTACTATTGTAATCACCGAAAATTGGACAAGATCATTTAAGTGAGAAATCAAGGCAAGAATCAATACAATTAAATGCAATTAAATCAAATCAAGTCAAAATCAAAGATAAATTGCAATTGAACCTTAATTCAAAATTAATTGAAAATCAAGAGCCATCAAATCAATTTAAATCAAATAAATCATGATTAATCAATAAATTGTACAATTAATCTAATTAATTGTATAGTTCAAATTAAATCAAATCAACCCATTTAAGGGGTACACCTGGCTAAACAAATTAAATAAATTCAATTAATTAATTCATATTTTCTCTCAACCACCAAATGGGAGGAAAATCAATCAACCAATAGGAATTGAGAACCAAGCTCACATGGATCAAGCCTAAATTGAATCTCAATCACTCATTTGGAAAGAGCATCATGTCCACTCATTTTGTCCTTTGGTCCCAAGCTTTGAGGACAAAATATTTAAATTGTCTCCAAAGGTGGAACCATGGACTCAACTCTCACCTAACCTTGATCAACTCAACTACACCCCCTACCCTTGCCAAAATCTATAAAAGCAAGGCATAATTCACTCATTAATGATCCACAAATCTAAGAATAGCATCAAACCTCTTGCAATTTAGAGCTAGAAAGGAAAATATAGAAGCTAATTAGCATTTCAATTTGGAATTAATTGTTTTAGCTTGCTTTATCATATCATTCTCATTTTAGGACTATCACTAATGGAAGCTTGCTGAGAGCTTTGCATTAGCATCCCTAAATAGAGAGCCATAGAGTGCTTAATTGTTCTTTATTTGTTAAAATAGCTCTTTCTTTGTGGTAATTTAGCTATTTTATTCATTTATTTGCAATACTAACCCTATGAAGGTACTTTTTTCTAGTACACAAAATGACGCCCACCATGGGGCATTAGGCCTCATAAATTTATAAATTCGGAGAAGTAAATTTTTTTTTGTAAATCTTGTTTTACTCTTTGTTTTGCAGGTGAAATAGCGTGTTTGATCCTTTTTGTAGCGCTTTTACCAGTTTCTCCAGCGCTATTGAGGTTTGAAACAACGCATCTATGGCAAATTTTTGCACCGTTACATGGAGTTTGATCGCTTCTGATTTCTTCTGTCTTATTTCTTTCAGCGCTTTTTCCCTGACTTGCCAGTGTGTTTGCATAATTCTCTAGTGCTTTTAATATTTTCTTGACGCCTTTGCTAAGTTTAACAGCGCTTTTGATCTCTGTTTTTGCGCTTTTAAATATATTTTTTGTGCTTTTAATCTGATCCGTAGTGCTTTCAATTATTTTAATAACACTTTCAATCATTTTAAGATTTCAATCATTTTAATAGCGCTTTTGATTAAATTGAAAATTAACAGAATTTGATTTGTGGGAAATGATTAACAGAATTTGATTTGTGGGAAATGATTGCTAGTTTTAGAAGATTTTCAGCAAGAAAACAAGGTATATGAACAATATTTGAAAGCTGTAGAAGCATATAAAGCAAAGTTCATATCATTAAATTGGATTTACTCACCTTAATCAAGTTTTGCTAAAATTTGATAAATAAGGCTTAGATTCAATTTTATTCTTGTTTTTCTTCATTTTGGTCGATTGTGTTGACTAACTTGTTTGAGGAGAAGCGAATGGAAACGAACAATTTCCACTAGGTGAGCATAAAAATGTAAAATTCATCAAAAATGCCCCTAGCCTTAGCTAGCTGCAATTGAAGGTAAGCCTAAACTTGGTTAATTTTTTCTTAAATTATGGCCTTGTCAATTTCAAAATCTAGTAATTAAAGAAGCCTATCATTGTTTGAGGGATTTGATTTTAGACCTATGCTCTTCACTTTCTAAGTGAATCAAAATGCCAAAAATATCAAGTTCCTTGATTAAAAGAAAAGCTAAGTAAATCAAGCACTAAATTTGAAAAGCCTCTTGTTTGTAGAAAAGAGTAGAAATACTCGATTCTCATTAGTTAGTGGGTTTGGTAATTGAACCTTGTTAAAATTGTTTTGGAATTGAAAAATAGATAGGGATATGCTCTTCACCTTTTTGGTGAATCAAACTCCCAAAACCTATCTCTTTATTCCACTTTATTGCTTTCAAATGAACATGCTAGATCTATAGTGGGATCACCTCCTGAGATTTGCCTTAATGAGGTCGATGAGAGGGACAACCCAAAGTGGGATACAATTTCCTTTTCCGCAATTATCCAACTCACTATAAAATGAAATGCATGCATCCTTAATGGGGTGTGTGATAAAAGGGTGTTAAATTTTTGAACTTCCTTGAGTAGTCCTTCGGGATTGCACAAAACTCCGACATACCAGTGGTGGGAAGCCTCTTAATATACTTGGAGGATGAAAGTTTAATATCCATTTTGAACAGAATCTTGACTAAATACCTTGATAAATTAGCAAGCCTACCTCATTAGAGCCATTTAAAAGCCAAATTTGACCTTAGGTAGATTGCTTGGAAGAATTTCTTGTGATAATTGATAAAATTATTTTGTTGTGCTTGAAGGTCTTTGATTACAAAAAGAAAACATCCGTTAAGATCCAAAAATCAATTAACAACAAAAATTCAAAAGAATATTCTATTCATAAGAATTCAAGAAATGGAAAAAGAAATGGAAACATTATCCAACCAATTCTCATTAATAACATTGTTTCCTTACCTCTATGATCAAGAAAAACATCATGAATGCCATATCTTTGATAATTCAAAATTTGATAAAAAAGAATATCATGAAAACCCTATATTTGATCAAGAATATCCTAATGATAAACCAATATTTGATGAAGAACCTATTTCAAAATATCAAGAGAATCTCATCTTTGATCAAGGAAATCAAGAGGAATTAGTCCCATCTCAACAATATTCATCATATGAAAACTCTTTGAGAAACACAAATACATCCAAATATCCTTGGGATAGATCATTTACTCCTTTGGAAATTTCATACGAATCAGCTTTGGAAAAACTCCTTGAAAATGATCTCATCACGTTGCCTCAAATCACTTCATGTGGTTTTATCTTTTTGAGTAACTATTTTGCATATCATAGACATAATGAGCATGAAACTTCAGATTGCATGGGGTTGAAACATAAAATCCAAAATCTTATTGATGATGACTTAATTGAAATTAAAGATCCTAATGACTCATCTAATGAAGATACTACTCTCAAGCAAGATCAAACTTATGAACACGTGTCTAGTAGTGGTCCTCTTATATCTTTCACCTATTCCACCATTCCTCCATTTAATATAGAAGCGAAGCTATCCAATATTCTTCCATCAAACAAAGATCCAAATAGTTTCCATAATGACTATGTATACCCTCAAGGGCTACCTCCAAAAGAGATCCAAGCTAAACTACATCTTGCTACAAACTTCTTTCATGCTTCAAAATTTATAGACCCCAAGCCTTCATGTGGTACAATGCCTATCATTCCTATTTCAAATGAACATCCATCATCCCTTGAAGAATCCCTCATGCGGATCCAAACTCCTATATTGTCCTTAGTAGTGGATCCATGTCAAGAGACTAATCAAAAGTGCAAAGAAACAAGTCTTATTAAGGATCAAGATCAAGATAATATCCCTCCTTATCCTATATTTGACCAAAGTCCCATTTCCCAAGGATCCCATGATGAATCCTCCATACCCTTCCATTTACTTCAATAATATATCCTTCCATCTCAAACACCCCATATTCCTTCACCTCCTATATCATACCCATCTCCTAAGCAATATCAAGGTATTATTTCCATCTCTAATGAACTTATTGAAAATCAAAAGAAAAGTATTCTTCCTAGGCTATCAAAAGGTCCTTGTCAAGATCAAAGTAGCCCAACATCCACTTTTCATAAGCCTCCATATCTATCTCAAGACTCAACTTCTCCTATCAAAGTTACTCCTATCAAAGCTACATATAAGCCTATTGGTACAAAGATAAATCCAAAAGATAAAAGCCTTGGCCATGCAACTCAAAATAAAGATGTTGATATCCCTCCCACATCCCATTTACCTCCATTTGTGCATAAGAATATTCCTTATACATCCTCCAAATCCATCCTTGGTTCCTATATCCCAAACTTGAAACCTTATACATCCTCCAAATCCATCCTTGGTCCCTATATCCCAAACTTGAAAACTTATACATCCTCCAAATCCATATTGGGCCCTTACATTCCTCCATCAACCTTTCCTACCATCATTATCCCACCATCCCCTTACCTTACCATGTATCAAGATCAACAATGGCATGCATACTTGAGAAACCAAGCACCCATCCATGTCAATCCTCCATATCAGACCATCCATATGAACTAGCCATATCAACCTTATTCATCCACCAATCCCAAGTGCTTTAGAAGAAGTTTGGATGTGCAACATAAAAATCAAAAAACCAAGAATCCACTTATGTATGAAGAGCACCATGTCCCATCTAATTGACATGTGAATGAAAGGAAAAAATAAATATTCAAGAGACCACAAAGGTCCATCAAGCAAAAAGAAAAATCAAATAAAATGTGGGTTCCTAAATCCCTCATTGAAGAAATGCATTCTAAAGAATCCAAAAGGAAAGAAAAATCAAAGAAAGTGTGGATTCCTAAGTCACTTTTAAAGGACTTACACATGAAAGAGAAATCAAAGTTGACATTCAAGCTTCCAAAGGATTCCACTCCACATTCTCCCAAACACATTCCATCTTATCCATCCATTTTGAGTCCTTGTGTCCCAAGATTTGTATCCTCTCTTACATCAAAGTCTCAAGCTATCTCACCCAGTTTTCCTCCATTATTCCACTACCCTTCAAGGTGTGTATTGATGTTGATCTTGATAATACTTCTTATCCTCCTATTCATTATCCTTCCATTCCCTTTTTCACACCCACACATGGAAAGACTTATTATCCTCTCATTCATTATCCTTCCATTTCCATTATCCAATCCATTGCATAAATATTTAGCCACCCTTTACCTTATCCACCATATCACCTTTCCATCACCATATCAACATCTTTGAGCATACCTTTCAGTGGCCTTGGTCCATCATATCATACCTTTTCAAGGAGTATCCAAAGAGCATGAAGCTTGAGTCCCTCCAAAAAAAAAAAAAAAAAAAGAATTGAACAAAGAAGAAAAAGAAAAGAAATCCATCCTATGGTGAAAATCACTTTTTGTGGCATATTGGACAAGTACCATGATGAAAACTTGGTAAATAGGCGTCATGCGTAATTCTTCTCTCTTGCACTCTACACTTGGGAGCAAGTTTCATCCATCATATCCTCCATATTTCTACCATTGATCTCACTTGCATCTATATTACATATTTCACCTTTGATCTTGACAAGGTTGAACATATCTATGAGCATTAAGTATCTTGGCATGAGTTATCCTATCCATTAGCCTATTCACTTGTTGCATTCACGCTACCTTATCATGATCTTTCTTATCCTAAAGCCACCTTCATTATTCCTAAGAAGTCTTCCCATAATCCCAAACCATTCACTCATAGCCTTCACCACCCCTTTATCATGATTGTGTGATCCTATCCACATTGATCCCTTAATCTTGATCCAATTGAAAAATAAAAGAAATGAAAAAAAAAAAGTTAGAAAAAATCTCTTGATATGTCCACTCCTTTGGACCATTGTCATGACACCAAGTCATTATTCCATATGCTATCCAACACCATATCATTGGCCTATATTAAGATATTATTTTTCCCTAGTTTGGATAATCTTAAGGAGATGGTCCTACGGGTATCATTCACTTGCTTCATCCATCATGGCCTATTCAATCTAGAATCCATCAGTTTGCAAATCCATCTTTCATGTCCTATACCTTGCTAGACATTGGAGACAAATCAATGTGATCTTGTTTGAGAACTAGTAATCTCTAAAAATCTTTTAAAAAAGTGAAAATGTTCCTCAAATAATCCAAAAAAAATACAAAATATCTAATATCCAAAAACATCAAAATCTCTAAAAATAAAAAAATATCAAAAAACTCTAAAAATCCCAAAAAAATACAAAATATATCAAAAATCCAAAAACATAAAAAATCTCTAAAATTCAAAAACATCAAAATTTTTTAAAAATCCAAAAACATAAAAAATCTTTTAAAAAGCCAAATTAAAATTAAAATCTAAAAATCTAAAAATTGCAAATCTTAAGTAAACACTCAAAAGTTGCATTGCCCAACAAAGCATGATCTTTGCTAAATCAAACCAGGGGCACCAATCCAAATTCAATAAGCTAATCAAAACAGACGCGAGTTGGCTCAAAATCATTGCATCAAAATTTAAAAATTGCTACACTTGAACTTATTGATCAATATCACATTTCAAACATCCAAACACTTGATCTAAACAACATTTGACACATTAAATCTTCAAACAAAAAATCAGATCAAAATCTCAAAGGCTTAAACATAACTAAGGATCAAAGTGGATGAAGTTTTTGAAATATGGATCTAAAAACAAAAAAAGCAAAAATGTTCAAAGTGTTACTTAATTTTTGGAATCATGTCTTTTTCGCAAATCGATGAAGTTTGACTAGATGAGCGATGATGAAGACATGATATTTTCTTGATTTCTTCTTGAGTGCTTGTCAAGTTGATTCATAGCAGTATGCAAATCCGTCTAATGACATGATCATCAAAGAATCATCGAGGATATTTTTATATGAAAGGGATCAATTCTTTGATTGTTTACTAAAATCTGAGGAAAGCAGTATTCATATCATCATGGTTGAACTAGTGAGGGTTGTACCAATTTCATATTCCAAAAGAATCATCAAAACATCTAATCATATCATATATCAAAAATCAATCAGTCAAATCATCCAATTGATCATCTAACATCAATCAAGTTATCCTATCATCCATTTGCTCATCTTGAGTGCATCAAATCTCCTAACTCTAGATCTCAAGGAAGGAAAATCATTGTTTTGTGTCTCTAGATCTTGAGAGCAAAATATCAACCCATCAATTTTATCCTATCAGATTGACATAAAAATCAACCAAGTGATTCTGACTGATATCAAATGATACCAAACCATCATCAACTTATCTAGATCATCAACAACATCTTATTAATCAAATCTTTTCTCATCAAATTCTCTCATGATCGAGGCATTTTCACATTGATTTTATCGGGAAACAAATCAAAATTTCTCAATCTCAACCAAATCATCCAAAATCATTTTGATTGATTTCCCGAAGGGGCATGCAATCACATCATCATTTCAAATCAAAGACATAATCTTTCATTGTAAATTTTTTTGCATTTACCAAGTAGGGCATCGAAACATCAAATCGGGTAAATCAGGCATCACATCAAAAATCTATCATCAAGATAAGCATCAAGAAAATCAATCAATCAAAACTTCATCAAACATCGAATCATCGAATCGGGCATCATATCAGCAATCCATCATCAATTCAACCATCAACAGAATCAAGACTACACATCAATGGAATCAGGACATTCTTTGAATCGACACGCTTCGCATGTTAGATCAAAGAGGGGCATTTGTAATCACTGAAAATTGGACAAGATCATTTAAGTGAGAAATTAAGGCAAAACCCAATGTAAATCAATACAAATCAAAGCAATTAAATCAAATCAAGCTAAAGTCAAAGTAAAATTGCAATCAAGCCTTAATTCAATTTAATTAAAAATCAAAAGTCATAGATTCAATTTAAATCGATTAAATCAATTAATTGTGTGATTAATCTAATTAATTACATAGCTCAATTTAAAGCAAATCAACCCATTTAAAAGGTACACATGGCTAAACAAATTAAATAAATTTAATTAATTAATTCATATTTTCTCTCAACTACCAAATGGGAGGAAAATCAATCAACCAATAGGAATTGAGAACCAAGCTCACATGGATCAAGCCTAAATTGAATCTCAATCACTCATTTGGAAAGAGCATCATGTCCACTCATTTTGTCCTTTGGTCCCAAGCTTTAAGGACAAAATATTTAAATTATCTCTAAAGGTGGAACCATGGACTCAACTCTCACCTAACCTTGATCAACTCAACTACACCCCCTACCCTTGCCAAAATTTATAAAAGCAAGACATAATTCACTCATTAATGATCCACAAATCTGAGAATAGCATCAAACCTCTTGCAATTTAGAGCTAGAAAGGAAAATATAGAAGCTAATTAGCATTTCAATTTGGAATTAATTTTTTTAGCTTGCTTTATCATATCATTCTCATTTTAGGACTGTCACTAATGGAGGCTTGCTGAGAGCTTTGCATTAGCTTCCCTAAATAGAGAGCCATAGAGTGCTTAATTGTTCTTTATTTGTTAAAATAGCTCTTTCTTTGTGGTAATTTGTTATTTTATTCATTTATTTGCAATACTAACCCTATGAAGGTACTTTTTCTAGTACACAACTATACAAATAATATTTAATATTATTATATGTAAAAGAAGGCAATTTTTTAAAGTTTATTTTCATTCTATTTTTAAAAATTAATTAGATCGAAGAGGGTTCACAAAATTCATGCAATCTTAGGAATTGTATAAGAGGAATTCACAAATTAAGGATAGATATTTAAATAGTTTATGAATTATGATGGAGATGTAGTAACAAATGCAAATATAAATGTAGAACATCACTATAAGTCGAATAAAGGAAAGATATAGAAAATAGTTTCTTTTATTCATATTTAACAATAATAAGGATTAATTATACTTAAAAATGTAGCATTGAAACTCCTTGTATCAACTAAGATTGGAGTTCATATATAAATTTATGTCCTTCAATTTTAGTATTGTTAAAAAATTTAGTTTAAAAAATTAGTGTTTTACTTCTGATTTTTTTGCATAAATCTTCATGATAGTGTTCTTTCGAACCTACACATGAAACATTTGAATTGTTTGTATTTTTAAATTCATTATCCTTATCCATATGATAACATATAGAGAGAAGGGATAATTAATTTCTCGTTCAAAGATCCTTGTACTATCATTAAAGTAGTGAGATCTTGAAAATTGAGAAATTTATACTTGTCTTTTTTTTTTAATTAATGATGGGCTCATCCTTTCCTAAATATAAATATAGCATGATGCTATTGTTATTAATACAACCATAAATGTATTATTTCATTATAAAATGGGAATAAAAGCATGAAAATACTATCTATTAATTAAAATAATTTATGTTTAAAGTCCTAAGGAAACTCGGATTTCAACATAGATTGGTCAGCTTAATCAAGGAATGTGTGACAACTATTAGATTCTTGGTCCTTGTCAATGAATTTCCTAGGGGGGTTTTGGGTGCTAATAAAGGCATCAGACAAGGTGATCCCCTATTCTCCTACTTGTTTATTATCCTCATTGAGGTGCTAGGCAGATTATTTTTAAGTCTGGTTAGTACGAGCAAGCTGGAAGGAGTTAAAGTTGCTTCCATTATACCTCATGTTGTCTTACAGTAGTTTGTAGATAATACTATATTATTTGGGGGAACATCGATAGTTGAATCAAGAGAGTGGAAAGCATTCCTTAACCAGAATGTGGAAGCTTCAGGACAACACATAAACTATGAAAAAAGAAACATCTATTTCTTCAACACTAGAGAAACTATGAAATAAAATAAAATCCATTTTAGGTTGTCAAAGTGTTGAGATTCTTGGGATATATGTGGATCTACCCCTTAATGTAAAAGAGGTTTCCAATACCTTCTGGAGCTCAATTTTAGCTAGGATCTAAAATAATATTGTAGGTGGAAAGGGAAACTCTTCAATAGCGCAAACAAACTACAACTTCTAACAACTTCTCTCGAAGGTATCTCTATTTATTTTATTTTGTTGTTTAAAATTACAGACACCGTCGTGGAAAATTTGGAAAGAATACATTAAAAAAAATTATGGACAAGCACAAAGGAGAAAAAAAGAAAGGCATTACTCAATCAGGATTATTTGTGTTTCCCTAAGAATTTGGGAGGGTTATGAATAAGAAAAATTACCTTACTCAATAATGGCGAAAATGGGATGGAAGCTTGCACTTCATAATACTGATTGGAGCAATATAATGAGTTCCAAGTATCTCAATTATGAGAATTATATAAGGTCCTCTCAACTTAGGGATACCCAAGAAGCTCTAAAATTTGGAATAACATCCTTAATTATAGGAATATTATCTAGATAGGGCTTAAATGGTAGATAGGAGATGGCCATATGATTCAATTTTGAGAGGATACTCAGTTGGGGGATAGGACCCTAACCCTTCATGAAACCTACAGGGATATTTGTGAAATCACTAAGATGGTTATTGAACATCAAGTAGCCAACTACTTTTTACCCTTGAAGACCTAGGACATTTCACAATACTATCAAATCCAACCTCACCTATTGTAGAAGGCAGTGGAGCTACAAAAGTTGTTAAAGAAAATTGGAATCCCTCTTTTTCAAAGGGGTGATAAGTTTATTAGGAGAAAGAACCCCAAGGGTGACTTCTCTAACAAAGAAACCTACAATGTGTTATTGAAGGAAGGAAATCCCACATATATGTGGAGGCAAGTATGGAACTCCCAAGTAATCCCCAAAATTAAATTCTTTTGGTGGATAGAAATACACAATAAATTATCACTCAAGACAATTTGATAAAGTGTGGATTCTATCTCCTTAACATATGTGTGCTATGTAAGAAAGAGGATGAAACTATCCCCCACATCTTACTTCATTGTAAATGTGCTCAAGATGTATGGAGCATGGTGCTATAAAAGCTTGAAATTCATTCAGTCAATAATAGTGCTATCCAACCCCTTGCTTCTGATTGGAAAGGGCCTACACATAATCCCCTCATTAAAGAACTATGGATTTCGGTTGGATCTTGTGGAAGGAAAGGAATAATAGGATTTTTCATGATATTGAAACTAGGCTAAGTGTTCAAAACTTTCTACAAATTGCTCTTGGAAAATCTTTCTATTGAAAATTGGCATTACCCCGCCTTACACCCTACTCCCTGGATGATAAATTAGCAAGGAATTGGGGCCTCCCTAAATCCTATGCTAGGTTCAAAATTTCTAAAAGAGTGAAGAGGAGGAATACTAAGTGGAGCCCTCCTAAACTAGGATTGTACAAGCTAATTTTCAATGGAGTCACAAAAAGAATCTATAGTAAAGGTGTGGTGGGGGGGAGTCATAAGGACAATCTTGAATGATATGGTTGGAATCTTTACTAGTAATTTGGAAGGAAATACTAATAACCAAGCGAAAGGAATAGCCTTTCTATGGGGGTTCAAAATCTCCCTTTCACTACAAATTAGAGTGATGTCTCTAGAAGGTGACTCTACGATGATAATATATATTGTTAAAGTTATTTCCAAGGCCAAATAGTATATTGAGGGGATTGTTTGGGATATTCATAAGCTTCTCCTGGGGTTGGAGTTATTTGGAGTTACTCACATCTATGTGGTGGTTGATGCTATGGCAACTTTAGGACTAGAAATTGAAGGAATGAGATGTTGGAAGAAAAAAGATTTTCTCTTACCTCATGTTCAAACTCTCCTATTGGGAGAGAGTGCAACAACCAATACTCAAAATGACAAAGAAGGTTTATTTTTGGATGTGATGGATCTTGCTTTGTGTAGCCCTTTTGTATAGATAGGGAGATAACAATAATAATTTTAAAAGATTGTGGTAGGAGAATTTTGAATTTGAAAGGAGTCCAAATGGGAATATGGTGAAGTGACAACAAGAAATGGTGATGTGGACTTTTTGAAGGGGTCAAGGAGCCCACATGAAGGACTGTAAGAATAAAAATATGATGTGGTAGGGAAGATATTGTAGGAGACAAGTGAATAGGGAGGATGACCTCTTAATTTTGCAATGGCATCATTTTAAAATGACCCATAATAGTAAGCTTAAAAGTTATTTTTAAAATTTTTACATGGGAAAATATTTTGAACACCATGTAAATTAGTGCAGTGTGATGTATTGTCTACATGAGAAAAGATCTATCAGGAGGTCTAGAAATAATTAGGCTTGAACTGAATCACAAAGCCCTCATTTGTACTTTATATTGTGGTTGTATTATGGTAGTTTTTTTACTTGTGTAAAAAATAGCAAGGTTGAAATTTGGGTGACCCTCTCTACAACTTTTGTTGTTGTTATTCCCAAGATGGGTGGCGACCACATTCATATCAAAGAAAACAAGCACAATGAGTTAAAAAAATGATGCTATTATGTGGCATATCTGCTATGAGGGTGGGTCTCTCAGTTTATTGAGAGTATTAATGGTTATGATGAAGGTTTGTTTGTGCAATTTGTGACCTCTTGGGAAGACATGAGGGTTACTATGGGAGGCATTTCATTTGAATTTTATAAGTAGGTCATTGCATAGGCCAATAGAGTACCGACTACCTTTTAGAAATGGAAGAAGACTAGTTGTGTGGTGGATAACAATAGTCTCAAGAGATTTTTCAGGGGGATGCAAGTCCTATCAAACTACATAGTGTTTTTGAAAGGGAAAAATGACACCTCCTTAGAGTCATATGCCTAATGATAAGGAATTATTTCACATTAGAAAGGAAGTTCAAGATTTAATATTTTATCACATACATTTTTTAATCATTTTCTTAATCACAATCTCATTTCCTTTCCTTTTTTCCTGCTAAATTATTTGAAAAAATCTATTAGGGAGGTTGTTGATTTTGTTAAAGGCGAAGAGAAAAAACCTATCCCTCTACATCAGGGCCTAATTTATAGGCTATACAAGTTTCATTTGTCTATGTGTTCCACAAAGCTAATTATTGTCTAGGAAGCCCCTAGGTCGAATACACCTCCTCTTGCTAATATTATTGACACACCCGACCGTAGCAAAGTTAAATGTATCTATTACCAGCATGCTTTAGTACACCAAAAACCCTCACACCCTCTGTGATTGCTACTGAACTATGTGACCTATAAAGCAAGGCTAATATCCCCATTCAACCAAGAAACCCAAGTTAAACATCCAAGAGGTAATTAGAAAAGAAGAGAAACATGTTGGGGAGGAAAATAGCAAAAATGAAAGTAACTTGAGATTATTTCATAGATAGGCAAGTCACTTGAGTGATAAAGTTAAAAGGTAACGACTAGTTGTTTATGATTTTGAGGAAGGAGAGGATGAATACGAGAGTGGAAAATATGAGGAGAACTAATTGAGGGGAGAAGATGTTGAAGGGGAAGGGGTGATACTGATACAATGAAAAGTTCAGAAAATCCAAAAATGACAGTTCTACTCATATCTTAGATAGTCGAGTGAATAAATCTCAGACAAGATGCTATGCCTGAGGAGGATGAAGAAAACAAAACCAACACTGGAGGGATCTGCACCAAGTGTAAAACCACTACCAGAGAGCTGAAGATGTTGAAAACTAAGGTCCTTGAATTGGAAAAGAAAATTATCAGCATCTACAGGCTTAGTCTTTATGTAATGCATAGCTCTGCTACATCTCTCTGCCTTATGCAAAAGAAGGTTTTTGGAAAAGATATTGAGGACAAAGGAAATTACAAGGAATTGTTCAAGTTCTTAACTAAGCATCAGAGCCATGAGTTCCATCAATCTAGTTGTGCTATCAGGTTTGTTGGTCATGTTTAGTTTGCTTTTGTTTTTTAATGTTATGAATTTTAGTTGTCCCTATAGGCTTTCTATTTAGATTCTATTTAATTTTGTTTGTTTACTGGACTATGGTTCCAGGGTTGACACTCTCGTCTAGCTTATAATATGTTAATGGACTTGTTATAGCTTTTGATGTTAATGTGTTGTTGATACTCTGTTTATGATGGTCTTTGCGCCTTCAGACTAGTTATTTTAAAGAGACAACACCCTTGTTTTACTGCTTATTAATATCAGAAATATTTTATATGTCATTATTATCATATTTCTTCATATGAACAAGAGTATGATTGAACAATAAAAACACAATTTATACAAAAAAGTATAAAACATAGAAAAAACAAAATGTTTAAACAAAACTATTACTACCAATATCACATTTCTTCTTCTACAATTAAACAATCATTCCCATCATAAAATTTATTCAAATTTAACACTTTTCAATTCTAAAAAAATATCAAGTTGTCTTTAACATTAAGATTGCTATAGAATATTGTAATGATCAAAGTCCTTATTGCAACTTCTTATAATGTATCTATTAAAGGAAATCAAAGCAAGCAATATCTTTTAAATGTGTAAAACATAATCATTTGGTTTCGAAGTAAACTCTATAGTGCCATTACCAAGTATTATAGTAATATCAAGGAGTTATTCAATCTTGTCATAACTTTATTACTTCAATCTGTTCATAGAATTATATAATAGTAACTTAAATTAAATCACGCCACAATCATTTCATAGCTCTCAAAATCATATAACAGACAAATTAAAAACAAGCGTTCCACTTCGTATTAAATTATTATATGTTTGTATTATCCTTTTTCTTTATACTTAAGGTATCATAAATTTTTAATTTAACACATTCGTTGATTCAGGGGAAAGGAAACGATAAAGGAAAGCTTAAATTATCATTCACGAGAGATTTAATTACTAAAAGTCAAATTGAAATATTAAGTACAGCTTATGTCTCGTACTCAAGTGCCTATTATTATATGGCCTTTCGTAGGATTTGAATTAACTAATATATGAACGTAATAAAGCTTTATAGGTAAGGAAGGTCATGAAGAATGGACTTTGAATGTTATTTAAAGTTCATAAAAGACAACAATCCTCATCTAGCCATGAATAAATATTTTAGAGCACTTAATTAAATTACAAATAGGAAAATCTCTAGTTTTTGGATTAAAAGTATTAGAGAGAAAGTGAAAGGTTGGCTTTGGTTTGTATGTTTATGTCTTTTGATTGTATAGGATGTTGCAGTAGAGTTTTGAATTTTATCTTTTTACATTTTTTCATTACAATTTTTAGGGTTTTTCATACTTTGGGTCATCAACTCTTCTTAATGGTGATGAAGTCATTTGTTTCAACTATTAAAGCCAAAACATTTGGAGTTTGAGCATAATTCTGACACAAAAGAAATATCATAGATTCTTGATATATGCATGTTATCCTCTTGGTTCACATTTTGCAAGCTACTTATGTGATGGTGACTTTATGCATTGTATTAAGGAGCTACAAGTTATATAATTGTGTGGTTTGGCCACCCATTTAGTTGTGGTGGAATTAATTAGATATAAATTATCTATATACACAAGTCCTTTTAGTGTTATTGTGCATTAAGATAGTTGACCTTGTATATGGTCATTTGTGTATTAAGATGAAAGGATGAATGATTGGATTGCTTAGATAATATAATATTGGGACTTGTGTGCATATTGTTTATCACAATATATCATGGCTAGCTTGGTTTCACATTTTAGTGGGATATTTTGATGTAGAAATGTTTTGGTGGTGGCTTATTTTCTTAGCTTAGACATCTTGGTTCTACTTTATTCTCTAGAGCTATTGATATTGCAATTGTTTGCGGACTATAGTTGATCTTCATAAAGGAGATGAGTATATTTAAATTCTAAGGAAATCTCAAATATCACAATTTGGTATGAGCCTTAGTAGTGATGTGGATTAATCCCTTGGTGATGAATGATGTTCTATAGTGCTCGTCAATATCATAGAGGATAACTTGGATCATCTTTGTTGTAGTGAAAACACTTTTAAATCTTTAGTTTCATTGTTAGTAGATGGTTATTTTCATTTGATCAGAGATGTTGACAACTTGGTTATCCATGGAGGAATTTTAGATTCTTTAAAGGGGGTTTCAATTTATGAGTTGTGAATTTTGATAGTGATCCTTGGTTGAGATGAAGGTTTAGTGTTGTACCATGATCGACTCTTGATTGTGTATTATAATATTATTACATTATAGTTAAATCATGATGTCATGATGCTTTCTCGATTCCAATTAGAGCTTTGACAATGATCTATTTATTTATCTTGGTACAAATTGCATAGCTAATATGTTTGGGTGTTTCATGAGAATGTAATGTGGTGTTTGGGGTTTAACATTGATTGATCAATTCTAGGCACTCTTGGAGACTTTGGTGAGGTTAGAGTTCTCTTAAGTTTAGATACCTTTTTTGAGACAATTACGCTTTAAAGATTTTATTTTGAGCTCTACATAGTCTTGACTTGGGTATGGACATGTTTTCATGATGGACCTATATAGGATTTTTTCTTAAAGAGTCATTGTAGCTTGGTGTACCCTACAGGGGCAACCTCATTCCCTACTCTCGTTCTACTAAATCAATAATCATTAAAGAAGTATTATCTATCTTGTTTTTAGATATTTACTACTTTTTCTTCTCACATACATATGGATATGGATTTATTCTTGCTAATTCCGAAGGGTTCATTTGAGGGTTATTTGTCATGTTTATCTCCCTGTACATATAGGTGTATTTATTATGTACATAATGAGGACTTGAGGAGAATTTATTGGGATTATACCTAGTTATGAAATAGACTAAGCTTGATATTCCTTGGTTAGATAGGTTTACATCCATGTTCGTTATATGAGAGAAATATGTTTGGTTTCATCTTGGAGATTAAACAATTAAATCTTATTGAGGATTTTTAGTTGGGGTTGAGAAGGATATATTACTTAGCACATTGAGGAGGTGTTAGGACATGTTATGTGATATAATTTATAATTTTTCTCTATGTTTTATATGGCTACTTCCTAGAGGTTCATATTCACATGGTTTGGTGTGGAGGACTTGAGATAGTTACAGTGACATGTTGTGAGAGAGTTGCAACACTTTTTGTTTCATGCATAGGTCATTGTAATTGTTCTTTGATACTCTACATGGTTTTATTAGTATCCACACCTTAGTTTGAGTGTTGATTGGTAGAATTGGTATTCCTTATCAATTTTCATTTTTGACATTACACAAGCAAAGAAAATTTCTAGATGTGTATGTTAGCCATGGACATTTTTTCTAGATGGAGCATGTGATTAAAATATGTGGATTGAAGTTTTTGTTGGCATGAGTTCTACTAATGTTTGGATGATTATATGGATTATCATTTATTGTAGTTGTTATATCAAATCATATAGGTTTCTTTGTTTTCCAGAAGATTGGAGCCTTGGTTGTCACTTGGATTTGATGCTTGTGTTCTTTGAATTAGTGCATTTTCAACATAGCTTGGTCCTTTTCTTCCATAGGTGGTCTATTGGAGAGTGAAAGGAGTTATTGCTTGAGATAGTGAACATATTAGATGTTATTGTAATAATCTTGATGGATCACAAGAGTGCTCTAGATATTCATGTAATTTTATGGATGGTTATGATAATGTACTTCATCAATCATCCCTTACACAATGTATATAACAAGTGGAAGAATGTTAGGAAAGGGTGTTGTACACCATGCACAAAGAAGAATTATTTTAATAATGAAAAATAAATATATATTTATAGTACATCTTAGGAGGCATGTTTAGCAACATCAAATGCTTATTTAAGTCCACAAATAAATTTGTATGTAACATTAGCTATATATTTCATGTGTGTGTTGCACAAGGAAAACTATTTAGTATTGGGAAACATAGCACCAATAATTAAATGTGTGATCAATGTTTCTTTGTACTTATAGTTTGAGGGACATGGTTATAAATTACCACTTAGTTTTTTCATGTCATCTTGCTTATATGAAATCAAGCACATGTTTATGTTCGAAAAATGGTCAGCTCTCCCCCTGGGATTCATGACATGGCTTAAGTACCACCTCTTGTATCTTCTATAAGTCTAGTAGTTATATCGGGCATTAATAGGTCAATCTTTTGGTGCAACGACAACCACTACTTGTAACAAGTGGTATTAGAGCTTGGTCACAAGTTCGAATCCTCTCAAGTAACTATGTGTGTGAATTTTGTACCTAGTTGTAGACACAACACTTCAGTAAAACATTAGAGGTTAGCTAAAATCAAAATCATGCAGTGAAATGGAAACTAATTTAACCAAGCGATTTACTGCCTTCTAGTAGATGTGAGTATGTATTCTCAGATTAGACTGAGATCAATGACCTTAACGACACCTAAATGAAGGTTTTGAATGTAGAATCTAGATATGAGATGAATGCAAATTAATCTATATTTTTGGATTTCTATGCAATAAGATGAAATAAACTGATATGAATCTATTCTAGATGAAAAACTGATGTGCAAATTAAGCTACAATGAATTGCAAATAAGATTGATCTTACAAAAGTTGTTGATTTGCAAAGAAGCTTCAATTCTTCAGATGTCAATTCGCCAGCATGATCGTGCAAATTCGTGGATTGATTTTGGCAGAGTAAGTATGCAAACTTGTGAGATGAATTATGAAGAGCTAAGCCTTGATTTTATAGAAATCTAGGGCTTTGGGGATGCATGGAAAAAGCCATAAATCACTCAGGTTGATTTTTGAGTCAACAAGGAATTAAAGATAGTTAACTCACAAAAAATCATGCAAAAATAACTTTTTGATTTAAATCAGAAGTTGAGATCAGCTTTCAACTCAAAATAGAGTTGAGTTTATTTTTAAAACAACTTGAATTGATTTTCTAATTTAAAGTTTAATAGTTTTTGGATGTGCATAATTAATTATGAATTAATTTAATAAATAAAGTGATTTATCCTCAACTTAATTGATTTTAAATTTAAAACAATTGATTTATGGGTTAATCAATTATTAAATCAAACTTTTATTCAAAAACTATATTATTAAATTTGACAATTGACATTAATTAATTAAATAAGAATTTAATCAATTAGTCATAGGATATTTGATTTATTGTCAAAATTTAAATAATACAATTTAGGAATAAATATAATTAAATGTAATTAAATAATTAAGTGGCAGTATTAAATCTAATTAATTAAATATTCAGAATATTCAATTAATCAAATTTTAGGATAAATAGGATTTATCACCAAATAATCATTAAATTAAAGATAATTAGGATAAATAGGAATATTACTAGGAAATTTTCCTGATGCAGAATTTAGGATAATCAATTAAGATTCGATGATGTGTCGATATGCCTTAGGTTAGGACTTTGATGTCAATTTCATTCAATGTGTCAATATAGGAGGTTAATGAACCTATAGCCCATTTTTGGGGTATTACATTTTGCCCCTCTTTGAATTACTGTGCGAAGGGCAGTGGTTCAAAGACAGTCTGTGTATGATGTTGACACTGATGTTTGAAATTGAAATTGAAATGAGACAAAAACTAATTGAAAGATTCGAAGATATTAGGTCTTGAATGACCAAAGATAATGTTAACTATAACAGCAATGAACCAATGATTGCGAAGAAGTGTCAAAATGCCTAATTCTGAACCTTATGATTGCATAGAAGTGAGTGACTGATTCCAAACCCAATTGTCGATAAGAATCACATTGGTATCACATCTGAACCCTTCAGTTACGAAGAACCAAGGAAATAACACTAATGAACCGATGGTTACGAAAAATTGATACAGTCTACAAGATTAAGAGAATACCAAATTGATATGGATCTCGATGAATCTGATATGCCCCAAGCGATGATTGATTTTCCCTGAGCAATGAGGTCTTTTGATGAATCATGAACTAGACGTGGTTGTTGTCTCGATTACTGAGGAAAGATATGATTTCAGATTTAGATTGACAGACTTTGAATGATGTGCAATACCATGCCCCCTTCAGGATTAAAATTGAAATCTGACAAGAAAAGTCAGCGTTGATAGTTTAGAAGCATGTTAATTAATTTGAGAAGTGGTTATACACGTCCGAGAATGCATTCTACGTCGTTTAGAGGTCTTGGAGACCAAGTTTGACTAGGTTAAACCATGAGTTGACCATAGTGGACCAAGTTGAAATTTTGATAGTTTGATATAAGATAATCTGTTAAGTTGAATACTGGATTTCTGTGATGATGGAAGGTTGATTATGCAAGTAGTTAACAATATAAATGATCTCAAATTTCAATTTTGATCCCGAAAAAAGATTCTACTTGTTGTTTCGTTGGAGGAACTTTCTTGTTAGGTTTCAGCTCATGTTAGATTTGAAGAGGCGATTGAAGAATCGTTTAAGCATTGAAGTTTATTCAGCCATTTGTGAGATCATGCAAAGTGAAAAATGAAATGTAGAATGAAATGCAACCTAAGACCTAGGACCTGGTCATTGATCATGTGTCAGTCATTTTCATCATTGAATTTTTAGGTAACCAGATAAATCAATACAATGTCCACTAGCTATAAAAATCATAGACATATGAATATCAATTTGTATACGCAAGAATCAACACAACGCCCACTGGCTAGACAACCATAGACATATGAATATTGATTATGTTTTCAGAATGTCAGATTAGATATAAGCACCAAGGCATAAGCGCCAAGATGACCTGAATATCATGTCCATTTTGATATAGCAATTTATATAAGCATCAAAACATCAACATCGTGATGACCTAAATACGTCTTACATTACAAACACATCAAGCAATCAAGAGATCATTCTAAATCTAATGTGAATTACCCGTAGTGACCCTTTATCGTTCACATCCTTAGGTGAGATCACATTTCACCATAGGAGAAAGAACTCACTCAAAAGAAACAATAGTTAGATCAAACTTCTTTGAATTTTTTGGGTATCAATGGTCGAGGTATGCATGGCCATCTAATTTGAGATAGAGGCTCTTACAGTCGAACACCATTTCAATCCAAAATTTCCAAAGTTGTTAGATTTTCACATATACGAAGAAAATAAAGAAAAGATTATGCCCCCAGTCATCACTTTCTAAATCTTGTAAAGGACATCATTGAAGAGCTTGAGGGAACATAATATGCAAAAATCTCAATGAGAATCAGTAAGCATACAAGGAGATAAAAGCATGAAGCACAGATTGTTTTCAGTTTGTGTTTGATGTTTGATTGCATTGTTGTAGATGCAAAATCTTTTCTAGGGACGAGATTGACTGACTGACTGAGATGAAGCTTCAAAGGATTCTAACTAGATATGATACATCTAAGATACATTGGAGGCCATAGGATATGACTTTGATTGCCCCCAAGTTTGAACATTGATAGGATATAGACGCTTTAACTGATTGGTGTACAGACTGACTTATTGAAAACAAGAATGCAAAAACAACCTGAAAGATATGTACAAACTAAAGCAAGACTAAAAGTTGGGAAAGACCAAGATTGCACTGATAGATGGAGCATTTTGAAACAAGTGGTGCCCATTTGCCAGGTTTTCACCATCTTGACAAAGATTCTATTTTTGCTACCAAGGTGCTTGTTTCCAGGTTTTCACCAAGGCACTTTTTTTTTTCTCATTTTTTTTGTATTTTTTATTTTTTCAATTTTTTTGTACTCTTTATATTTTTTACTTTTTTTGTGAATCATCAAGGTGCCTATTGCTAGGTTTTGATGTAGGAGCATCCTAGGTGTAAGAGAAATCTTGCATCACCCAAAAACATTTCTATTTTTGTATTCAATAAGGGCTATCTTGTGCAGAGTTGCTATTTATGGAAACTTGCTATTTTTAGTAGGTTGGTCTTATGATCTCGGAATGTTTTGATTTTACATGTGGAGGTTCATCTCAGTCACATCAGCTTGCCAGCAAAGTTTCATGGCTAGATCAGGTCTAGTTTTGAAGATATTGAAGATTTTTGGTATTGGCAGCAAGGTACAGAAATTTTGAACTCAATTTTGAAGGCTTTAGAGGCCCGGATGAGGTTGAAAATTTGGGTGACGAACACTTGCGCGAGTCAAGCCTGTAGAGCGCTTCATGGTGTTTCTGAAATGGGGTTATAATAGTCAATAGGGTCAACTGGTGATGACTTATGGTCTCCAGAAGTCGGGCCACCTGAAATGGCAAAAAATAATTTTCCTTCAAAATTTCTTTTTGGGTTTCAAAAGTTATTTTGAGCCGACTTTGACGTAATAAATTAAAAAATAAAATAATTCTAAGTTTGGTTGGCCATTAGGGCTAAATTTTTGGAACCTTCTCGAGTGGTGGAAAATGCCTATATAAAGAAGGTCCGTAGTGTTGTCTAGGGCAATTCTGGGTAGTAGATCTGGGTATTGATTCGAGGCTCTGTCCTATAGAATATTGTAAGGGAATGCCCATGTGGCTTTACATATTGTAATTCTGAAAGTTTGTAATTCCACATTTGTGGAGATAATAAGAAGCCAATTTTTTGTTCTTGCATATTGTTGTTGTTGTTTCTTTGTTTCTGTTATGTGTTTGTGGTATTAAGGGGAGCACCCTTCATCAAGTGGTATCAGAGGAGTTCTTGAGTGTGTAAACAGATCGCCGACTGTGAGGCAGTTTGCACCAGGACCATGGTTAGGGTTTCAGCACGCATCACAAAAATATCTCCACGAAAAGAATGTGGTGGAAGAGCTGATGTTGTAACACCTGAGGTTAGAGCACTCCAGAGACAAGTGCGAGCATTGCAAGAGGAGATTCACAGAGGAATGAATCTTAATGTCAGAGACAAAAGCGAGGATGAATCCGAAGAAGAAGATCAAGAAGGAGAGGTCAAAGTTGTGAACCAAGAGGAAGAAAGACTTTTTCAAGCCATTTCCAAGATCGAAAAAAGACCTAAGATTGCGGTTCCTGCATTTTCAGGAAATCTTAACCCAGAAGAATTGATTGACTAGATCAATGAATGTGAAGAATATTTTGAGTATGAAGATATTGAGGATCCTGATAGGATCAAATTTGTGAAGGCCAGACTGAAAGGTCATGTGAAGATCTGGTGGCAAGAGATTCAATTGGAGCGAAATAGAAGAGGGAAAGATAAAATCACAAGATGGGATCAGATGGTGGATAAATTGAAGCGACAGTTCATCCTTGTTGATTATGAGCTTGACCTACTGAAGAAAATGCAAAGTTTGAAGCAAGTGGGATGATCTGTTCATGAGTATACAGAGGAGTTCTATCGAATCCTCATCAGAATAGGCCATGCAGAAGCTGATAAGGAGAAAGTTGCTCGTTACCTTAATGGGTTGAGGCCCAACATTCAAGAGGAGCTGAATTTGGTTTGAATAAATAGTATTGAAGAGGCATACCAGTTTGCCCTAAAAGTGGAGGAAAAGTTGAACAAGAAGTTTGAGAGCAGACAAAATGGAAGAGGTCGTGGTGGATGATTTGGTGGACATTCATATGGAGATTGAAATGAAGATCCGAAAAAGAAGGATGAGGCCAATAGCAGTCAAAATTAGAGAGGAAACAATTTTAATCGTTTCCAAGATCAGAATAATAGAGATCAGAGAGGTTTAGGAAGAGGAAGCTTTTATGGAACATGTTTTCACTATAGAGAAGAAGGTCATAGGGCATTTGAATGTCCTCAACACCAAGGAAGGATAGATAGGAGGAATGAAGGTCAAGTCAAAGTTGCACATGTAGATGAAGATGTCAGATCATCAAATTTAGAAGATGCTGAAAAAGGAGAAATGCTAATTAACAGAAGAGTCCTACTGAGAGGTGAGAATGAACCTGAACAAAGGAGGAGCCTATTTCGCACTAGATGCAAGTGTGAGGGTAAATGTTGTGATGTGATTATCAATAGTGGAAGAATTGACAATTTGGTGTCAGAAGAGATGGTGACAAAGTTGAAGCTCAAGAGACAGAAACACCCACATCCATATCAGATTGCTTGGGTGCAGGATGACCACAAGGTCATGGTCAGTGAACAGTGCCTGATAAAGTTCAAGATCGGTGGGTACCAAGATGAGGTACTATGTGATATCATATCTATGGATGTATGTCATATGTTGTTGGGTAGACTGTGGCAGTTTGACAAATATGATATACACGATGGTCGTGCGAATACCTATTCCCTAACAAAGGATGGAGTGCGACATAAGCTAAAGCCATTGAAGGAGACCGAAGAAAATGTATGTGGTAATGCAAGAATAAAATTTGTTGATGGAAGAAAATTCTTAGATGGTATAAGGCATGAGCATGTGTGTTTTGCTTTAATTCCAAAAGCTGGTAAAGAAGAAGTAGAGGATGTACCTGTAGAGGTTGTAGATTTATTGAATGAGTTTCAGGATATTGTATCTGATAATGTACCTGATGGATTACCACCGGTAAGGAAGATCAGTCATCAGATAGATTTGATTTCAGGAGCCAGTTTGCCAAACAAGGCAGCACACAGAATGACACTAGCAGAAAGTGAAGAGTTGAACAGACAAGTACATGAGCTATTGCAAAAGGGGTTGATTCAAGAGAGTCTGAGTCCCTGTGCTGTACCAGCAATATTAGCACCAAAGAAGAATGAAGAATGGAAGATGTATATATATTCCAGAATAATAAACAAGATCACAATCAAATATAGGTTTCCATTGCTATGAATGGATGATATTATGGATTGTTTGAGTGGAACTGTGTATTTCTCAAAGATAGATCTAAAGAGTGGATATCACCAGATTTGGATCAGAGAAGGAGATGAATGGAAAACTGTCTTCAAAATAAAGGAAGGACTGTATGAGTGGTTAGTCATACCTTTTGGGCTAACCAATGCACCGAGCACTTTCATGCGGCTCATGAACGAGGTTCTAAAAGAATTTTTGGGTAAGTTTGTCATTGTGTATCTAGATGATATTTTGATCTTTAGTAAGACATTGGAAGAGCATATGATGCATATTCATATGGTGTTTGAGAAGCTGAGAGATGAGAAATTGTTGATTAATTTGAAGAAGTGCAATTTTGTGAAGAAAGAGTTAGTGTATTTGAGATTTGTAGTTTCAACAGAAGGTCTAAAAATGGACCCAAAGAAGGTACAAGCTATCCTTGAATGGCCTACTCTAAGGAGTGCTATCGAGGTAAGATCTTTTCATAGTCTAGATAGTTTTTACAGAAAGTTTACCAGAAATTTTAGCAGTATTTGTGGTCCCTTGACTGAAACAATGAGAGGGGATAGAAAAGATTTTAAGTGGACTAATGGGGCAGAAAAGAGTTTTCAATTGTTGAAACAAAAAGTTACAGAACAACCTGTTTTAGCACTTCCAAATTTTGATAAGGTGTTTCAAGTAGACTGTGATGCTAGTGGTACTGCAATAGGAGCTGTTATGAGCCAAGAAGGTAAACATGTTGCTTATTTTAGTGAGAAGTTAAATGATGCCAAGAGAAAATATTTTGTTTATGATTAGGAATTTTAGGCTATAGTTCAGGCATTGAAGAAGTGGAGACACTATCTGCTTCCTAAGGAGTTTATTTTGTATACTGATCATCAAGCTTTGCAATATTTGAATAGTCAAGGAAAGTTGAATCAAAGGCATTTGAAATGGATTGAGTTTTTGCATAGTTATACATTTGTTTTGAAACATAGAAGTGGAAAGTCTAACAGGGTTGCAGATGCCCTTAGCAGAAGGCAACTATTGCTGACAGAGATGCAGATTGAGGTGGTTGGGTTCAAGGAACTCAAGAATTTGTATCCAGAGGATCCTAATTTTGGTGAAGCTTGGAAAGCTTGTAAAGAACTTGTTACTCTAGACAGGATGAAATGGCTAGATTTTATCATCCAGGATGATATGCCATTCAGAGGGAGTCAGTTGTGCATTCCACAAAGTTCTATGAGGGAGAATCTAATCAAGGAGAAGCATAGCGGAGGATTGGCTGGATATTTTGGTTGAGATAAAACCCTTGCTTTGGTTAGTGAAAATTATTATTGGCCACAGTTGCAGCAAGATGTCAAGAAATTTGTATAGAGTTGCAGAGTATGTCAGATGGCGAAAGGAGTGAAGCAGAATACAGGGTTGTATCATCCATTACCTATACCAAAGAAGCCTTGGGAGGATATCAGTATGGACTTAGTTTTTGGTTTACCAAGGACACAGTGGGGACATGATTTAATTTTTGTAGTAGTTGACAAATTTTTTAAGATGGCACATTTCATTCCCTACAAGAAGACTAATGATGTTGTTCATATAGTAAAAAAAAATTTCAGAGAAGTAGTGAGACTACATGGTTTGCCAAAGACCATAGTTTCAGATAGGGACACTAAGTTCGTTGGATATTTCTGGTGTACATTGTGGAAGAAGTTGAAGACAGATTTGAAGTTCAGTTCATCACATCATCCACAGACTGATGGACAGACAGAGGTGATGAATAGGAGTTTGGAAAATTTGCTGAGATGTTTGGTTGGAGATAAGCCAACAGGATGAGATTTGATTTTACCACAGGTAGAATTTGCATATAATAATTATGTCAACAGGAGCACTGGTAAATCACCATTTTGTAATACCCCAAAAATGGGCTATAAGTTCATTAACCTCCTACATCTACAAATCGAACGAAATTGACATAGAAGTCCTAACCTAAGACACATCATCAAATCTAATTGATTATCTTAAATTCTGCATCGAGGAATATTCTTAGCAATATTCTTAATTACCTTTAATTTAATGATTATTTGGCGATAAATCACATTTATCCTAAGTTTAATTAATTGAATATTTTCATATTTAATTAATTAGATTTAATCTCTTGTCATTTAATTATTTAATTAAATTTAATTCTATCTATTATTAATTGTATTATTTAATTTTGACAATAAATCCAATATCTTATGAATAATTGATTAAATTCTTATTTAATTAATTAAAGCAAGTTGTCATTATTTAATAATATAGTTTTTAATAAAAGTTTGATTAAATAATTGATTAACCCATAAATCAATTATTTATTTTCAAAAATCAGTTAAGTTGAGCATAAATCACTTTATTTATTAAATTAATTCATAAATAAAACATGCACAATCATAAAAGCAGACAACTATCAATTATCGATTAAAGCTAAACTCTATTTTAAGTTAAAACTTAGCTTTTGCATGTTTTTGTGAATTAAATTATCTTTATTATCAGATAACTCAAAAATCAAGTTGAGTTAATCTGAGTGATTTATGACTTTTTTCCATGCACCTTCAAAGCCCTGGATTTCTATAAATTAAAGCCTCAGCTCATCTCAAAGCATCTCATATTTTTGCATCCTCGCACTGTCGAATTGGAGGACAAAGAATCAAGCTTATTGCGAATCAAGGCTATTGTGAGATCAATTTCATTTGCATTCATATCATATTAGTTTTCATTTGTTAGATCAATTCATAGCATATTAGTTTTTACATATCATAGATTTCATATCAAGTTTTCATATCATTGCATAGAAAATATCAAAAATATAGATTAATTGCATTTATATTTTATATCAGTTTTGCATTCAAATTTTTCATTTAGGTGTTGTCTAGGTCACTAATCTCGATAACAATCTGAGACCATCAATCTCGCACCTAGTAGAAGGCAGTAAATCGCTTGGTTAAATTAGATTTTAATTTTGCATAATTTTGATTATAACTAACCTCTAATATTTTACTGAAGTGTTATGTCTACAGATTAGGTACAATTTTCACACACACATTTTTGGTGCCCACCGTGGGGCAACCCACCTTTACATGCTGGTTTTAATTTTTTTTTGGAGCTAAAGCCCTAAAGTTTCAAGAATTTAATTTTATCTCTCAAACGGCTTAGAGTTTTGCTCTAAATTTTTTTTTTCAAGTTGGACACATATCAGAGAAGCTACAGTAAAAAATTTAGAATGTTTTGAGATGTTTTGAATTTTTAATAATTTTTTCTTGAAATTATGAAAAAAATTAATATCTGACGCAAATCAACATATTTTTTAGAAATTTTTATATTTTCAGAAATCTCTTTAAATTCTATAGAGGGTCCATTCTTTGTATTTTAAATTTGGACGCAATATAATAGCTCAAATAGTCAATTTACAAAAACTAGTCTGTTTTGATAAAAACGGGTCTCTAAGGCACAAATGAAGAGTTTTTTTTAAAAAAATTATATTTTTGGAAAGCTCTCTATTTTTTAGTAGGGGTCTCTATTTTGAATTTTTATTTTTGTGGCCAAAATCATTAAAAAAAAATGAGATCTTGTTGACTAGGTCAAATGCAGCAAAAAAAAAAAAAAATTATGATGGGTATGCACTTTTTTTTTACATGGTTCAATGAATGATATGAGTTGTCATTTGGGTTAATTGCTAGTTATTATTGCTGATAATAATTGATTTTTAGAGCTAACCCTATGGTTTTCATAAGTTGAATATATGTTGCATATCTTGTTTGCTTGTTTGCTTGTTAGAGAGTTCGTCACTTGCTTGCATGGAAAAGCTCAACAAGAATTGCTAAAAATCAAGTAAAATCTACTAAGCACGTTGCAAGGATCCCAGGTATTCTCCTTCATCTAATAACATTTCAATTTGGCCTTAAAATAAATCTCTCATGTGTTTAGCTTGAGTGTTTCTTTGCATGCTTTTTCTATGAATTTGCATAATTGAATACTAGGTTGTGACATCTTAGGTATTTATTGGCAGTCTTAGATTACTTGTGATTGATCTAGATTTCTATCTTGGGTTATTGGAATCGCTAAATCTTCCAACCCCTCATTTTCACCCCGTGGTTGCAATATCAGCGCCACATTAAAGGGGAGGGGTCTACAGGAAAGAAGCGTTAAGTGTTCCACCAGGCAACCTTTTTGTGCTTTTTAGAACTCACTTGTTTTCTAAGTTGTGGACTTGTTTCTAGCTTGTGTGAGGGGTTAAGTGCTCCACTTTGTAGACTCACCTCATATTTTCTTTAAGCGTTAAGTGTACCACCTTGTGCTTTTGAATACTTTTGGATAAATTTGCTTTATGAAATATATTTGTACTCACATAGTAATTAGGCCCCATGAACACTATTTGTGGATCTTGAGAGAGTGGGTTCCTAGCGAAACCCTTCTCAACGAGGGATCCCTTGTAGGTGGGGAGGATAATTAGTGCGTCTCATGTTCTACTTGGTTCATGCGTCTTCCCTTCTTGATTGATACATTCTCTCTCCGAAGAGGTTGATAGATCACGTGGGGCTGATATCATAGACCTTGGTGAGACAAACTTTGTCTTAGCATGTCGGATTAATCTACTTGCTTTGTTTGGGTTAAAAGTGAAGAGGCATCAAAACCTTGGATCTGGAGCCAAGTCCCCTTGTGGTATCATACTATGAGTCACCTTTAGAGAGGGTTAACCGTAGTGGACAATCCCTTCACAGGGAAAACTGCGTTGATGGAACCTCAAGCGGTAATAGCCATTTTAGCCATGGTAGTGATAGCCGCTATATAAATATCCTTGTGAAAGAAATCTCCATAGGTATGGTTCATTGTTGGGTTGTCAGATCTCCCTAGCAGCTCCTGAAAATTAAGTTATCGGACTGTGTCAAAACCCTGGTGCACCGGGATTGGAGTTCACCCCTTTGGATCATAAAAGTTGCAGAGTCAAACCATTACTAAAAACCCTAGTGAGGCCAAATTTTTATTTTATAGGGTATATGTGTGTTATTGCAAAATATTTTTGGAACATACATAATTAGCGCTTCTGAGGATTAGAACGAATAAGTCACTTGATTGTTCATGCGCAAGGTTACTTTTGCCCTTGTTCATTATTTTCAGACATGCTTGAAATCGCTTGCTTGCTATTTTGTGTGCTTGTTTATCTATTTGGTTACTGAAAATGAACAAATCTGTTACAATCCTCAAATCTGGACATTGAAATTTGCAAACAATCCTAATCTGCAAACTCAAAATTTTGCAAAAATTGACGTAAAATCTTTTCTGGTGTCAAAAATCATTTTAGGAAGTCAAAAGTCATACAAATTTTTCCAAGTGTCATTTCATTACAACCCATCTGTCGTATGATTGAGTACTTAGTGTCGTACAAGTTTCCATGCCAGCAAATTCTCAAAGTCAAAATCTTGCAACTGTCGTATGAGATTTTTAACTGTCGTTTCATTGCTACCCAACTGTCGTATGAGTTTTGCAACTATTGTTTCATAGCATACCCACTGTCGTACGAGTTTGCAGAGTGTCATTTGGAAAATTTTTAAAAGTTGTCAAAAAAAAATTATCAGAATTGCTAGATATTTAGCTTTTTCAACCTATTTCCAAAATCTATCAAACAAATCACTGTGTCAAGAATAGAGTAGTAGCTATTGAGAATCAGTACACATGTCTCAAAGAATCAGTACACAAGAGGAAGAAGCTCTAATCACTGCTATGATGAAGCAGCTGCAAGCTATGCAAGTTGAACTTAACAATCTTAAGAAAGAAAAGGAACCTAAAGAGTTCTCCATGAAATCTCTATACTCTTTTCCATTTGATAAAGACTTGTACATGTCACCATGCCCTCAGACAGAATTTGAGCAATGTGATAACCCTTATGATACCTCTTCCATGGAGATTGACACATCCAGCTTTGGAGACTATGATGACTATGACGACAGACAATGTAATGATACCTATGACACCTCTATTCCTAAGAGTCCTCCTTGTCGTGTGTTCCTGCTTACTACAAATGGATCATCACATTGGATAGATCGTGATGGTGATCCATATGATTCTGATTTTGAAAGAGATTTTGATAGCTTTTGTGGACAATACCTTGATTATGATCCATCTACTACTGCTGAGGACTATAAAATGCATCGTGTTAGCTTGAAGAATCAATATTATAAGAATCCTTCTCCTAAGGACTCTCCTGCTAAAAATAAAGATTATCTTCTCAAGCAAGATCATGTTAATGCTGAACCTTTGTCTTGTGATGGTTCCCTTCCATCCCCTACTTCTTCCAATATCCATGCATTTGTTAAAGCTTCTGAGTCTTTCAAATCTTTCACAAAACCTTCATCCAATGAAAGTCCTGATACTTTTCATATGATTCCCTATAGTTATCCTCCAGGGCTACCTCTTAAAGAAACTCAAACTAACCTTCACTTGGCTACAAATACTTTCAATAATGCTAAACCTAAAGAGCCTAAGCCTTTATATGCTATGATGCCTACTTCAGCTAGTTCTCCACCATCTCTTCCAAAGTCATCCATACAATCCCAACATGCTTCCTTGTCCTTAAAAGTGGCTCCATGTCAAGAGGACTCAAAAATGATGAAGAAAAAAACATAAAAAAAGATCAAGATCAAGAACCCTCCATGTCATCCACTCCTTTTCACGATGTCTCTTATCCACCTCAGGGTTCTTTTGATCCTGCAACACCTTTTTTCATGCATTCCACCATGTCTTAAGTCTTCTCCTAAGCAAGATCAAGCTACTACTTACACTATTGAGCTTATTGACAATCAAAATAACCTTACCCCACTTCCAATTTCCAAATATGATACTTCCATTAAGGTTGGTAAAAATGGTGTTGCTACTTCCAAAGTTAAGCCTATTGAAAATCAAGAGAAAAATTATATGTTTATGCTATCCAAAGATCCTTGTCAAGCTCAAAGTCTTCCATCTTCTTATTCTACCACTCCATGTTCGTTTCCACTTTCTACTCTTCCTAAGTCTTTGCAAGCTTTGAACAATCCTATCAAAGAAGGTGCTCATATTCAAGATGTCCATGATTCTATTGAAAATTTTAATGCTCACTCTAAAGATGCTAATATCCTTGGTTGTCATATAGATGCTGATGAACTTATTGATTATCCTTTTGCATCTTCCACTTCCATCCTTGGACCTCTTCCACCAATACTACGAGCTTCACATCTGCCTTCCATCTTGGGTCCTTATGTCTTTTCACTTTCCCCTCCTAACTCTCCTAATTCACCATCCATCTTGGGTCCTTACATCCCTCCATCTCCCATCTTTACTCGAGATCAACATAGATGCATAGCCTTGAATCCTTTTCATCCACCCACCCATTTAAACTAGTCATATCCTCCTTCTTCTTCCACAAGTCCCAAGTTTTTTGGAAGTAACTTGAATGTTCAATACAAGAATCTATAAAAAAAAAAGATCACCATGTCTCCTCTAATAGACATGGAAATATAAAGTCAAAAGAGATATCTAAGAAAAAAACTACAAGATAAGTATGGGTTCTAAAATTCATCATTGAAGATATTCTTTCTAGATCATCAAAAGGAAATAAAAAGCTTATGGCTATATGGATTCCAAAGTCTCTCTTGAAAGAGTCTAGTGTTGAGCAAAAAGTTAAGTTGACATTCAAGCTTCCAAAGACTTCCACTTCATCTTCTTCCAAAAGCATTCTTCCATTCCATGCACCTAAACCACAACCTCTGCTATCCATTCGCCATATTCTTTCACATATTATTTCATTTATGATTCATCCATCCTCTCACCACCCTTCAAGGTATGTGTTGATGTTGAGCTTGCCTTCCTTTCCAACTATCCTTTCACAATCCTTCCATGCATTATCCTTCTACCTTCTATCATTTTTCCTCATTTGTCTATTCCTCCTATCTTCCAACCTCACTCGCTTTACATAAAACCTTATCCTCCATTTTTCTCTTTCATCTTCCTTTCCCTATCAGCATCTTTGAGCATATCATTTTGATTCCTTGGCATATAATGGTTTATCCTTTCAAGGAGCACTATCTAAAAAGCTTGCCTTCTTCCAAAAATTCAAAAAGAAATAAAATTAAAAATTAAAAATGTGCCTTGGTGAAAACTTGGAAACACGTACCTTGGTAGCAAAAGTAAAGAGAAATAAATTCATCCTATGGTGAAAACCACTCCCTTGTGGTGCCTTGGATAAGTACCATGATGAAAACCTGGCAATCAGGCATCATGCGTAGTTCTTCTACATATTTCATCCATTTTATCCTCTTTTTTTGATCTTGACAATGTTGATCTATACATGAACAATTGGCTATTTTGTGAGCTATCTTATAATGATCTTACTTTCATTCCTTTCATGTTTAGCCTTCATATCCATCTTCCTCCATTCATTCTAGCCTTTCACCATCCTTTTCCCCTTTGGTCTTGATCTAATAACAAAAAAAAAAAAAGTAAAACATAGTGCTATGAAGCCTCTTGACATGTCTACTCCTTTGGACTGCATCCTTTCCTACTCTGGCATTACACTTTTGTGACTTATCCTATGCTAGCCTTTCATTGCTTATCCAAATGCGCTTTACATGACAATTTTTCCTTAGCTTGGGTATTCTTGAGGAGTTTTCCCTTGAGGATTTCTTCCTTTCATTATCCTTTATTCTCTTGTCTTCCATCTCTTCCACCAGCTTGTTAATCTCTCTTGTTCTCCACCTTGCTAGACATTGGGACTGCACGATATGATCTTGTTTGGGAGTTTGCAAATGAAAAAAAGATGCTATCAAATATACCAAGTATCAAAACCAGTATCAGAACAAGTATCAGAACCACTATTAGAACAAATATCAGAATAAGTATCAAAACAAGTATCAGATCAAGTATCAGAACTCCCACTGGGGCTACACATTTTGCTTTACTTTATGGGTCTGAAGCGGTACTGTCTATTGAGGTTGAAATCCCATCACTAAGAATCAGAATGCATGGTCTAGTAACTGATGATGACTATAGAGTGTCTAAGTTGCAAGAACTTGAACTACTAGATGAGCGCAGACAAGCAGCGTATGATCATCTCAGTGTATATTAGAAGAGAATGTCTAGAGGCTACAACAAGAAAGTCAGACACAGAGAATTTCAAGTTGGCGATCTAGTCTTGAGAGAGAATCTTAAAAATCAATCACATCGAGAACGCAAGGGGAAGTTCGAACCCAACTGGCTGGGTCCCTTTGTCATCACTACTACTTTTGGCTCTGGCGCCTATCAACTCTCAAAGACTGAAGGAGAATAACTCCGAGAACCAATCAACGTTCTCCATCTGAAGAAATTCTACACCTAAGGCATTCAGTCTATGGTAAAATGTCTTGAAAAAATCTTTAAAATTAGAAAATGTCCTGAAAAAATGAACATCTTGGTGAAAACCTAGGAATAGGCACCTTGATGATTCACAAAAAAATCAAAAAATATCAAAAGTACAAAAAAAAATTGAAAAAATGAAAAATACAAAAAAATGAAAAAAAAAAGTGCCTTGGTGAAAACTTGGAAACAGACGCCTTGGTAGCAAAAATAGAATCTCTGCCAAGATGGTGAAAACTTGGCAAACGGGTGCCACTTGTTTCAAAATGCTCCATCTATCAGCACAATCTTGGTCTTTCCCAGCTTTCAGTCTTGCTTTAGTTTGTACATATCTCCCGGTTTGTTTCCGCATTCATGTTTTCAATAAGTCAGTTTGTACACTAATCTGCTCAAGTGTTTGTATCATATCAATGTTCAAACTTAGGGGCAATCAATGTCATATCCTATGGTCTCCGGTGTATCTTAGACGTATCATATCCAGTCAGAGTCCTTTTGAAGCTTCATTTGAGTCAGTCAAGTCTGTCTTGTCTGTAGAAAGAATTTTGCATCTACAATAATGCAATCAAACACAAACTAAAAATGATCTGTGCTTCATGCTTTTATCTCCTTGTATGCTTACTGATTCGCATTGAGATTTTTGCATATTGTGTCCCTTCAAGGTCTTCGATGATGTCCTTTATAGGATTTAGAGAGTGATGACTAGGGGCATAATTTTTTCTTTGTTTTCTTCTTGTATGTGAAAATCTAAACAACTTTAGAAATTCTAGATTGAAATGGTGTCCGACTGTAAGAGCCTCTATCTCAAATTGGATGGTCATGCGTACCTTGACCATTGATACCCAGATGATTCAAAGAAGTATTGATCTAACTATTATCTTTTTGAGTGAGTTCTTTCTCCTACTGTGAAACACGATCTTACCTAAGGATGTGAACACTAAAGGGTCACTATGGGTAATTCACACTAGATTTAGAATGATCTCTTGACCGTTTGATGTGTATGTTAAACGCAAATTTTTATATCAAAATGGACATGATATTCAGGTCATCCTAGCATTTGTGCCTTGGTGCTTATATCTAATCCAACATTCCGAAAACAAAATTAATATTCATATATCCATGGTTGTTGACTAGTGGGTGTTGTATTGGTTCTTGAGTGTTACAAATTGATATTCATATGTCCATGGTTTCATAGCTAGTGGGCATTGTATTGATTTATCTGGTTACCTAAAAGTTCAATGATGATAACAAGTCGACACATGATCAGTGACTAAGTCCTAGGTCATAGGTTGCATTTCATTCTACATTTCATTTTTCATCTTTGCATGATCTCACAATGATTAAACGAACTTCAATGCTTAAACGATTCTTCAAATCACATCTTCAAATCTAACAAGAGTCGAATCTCACACGAAGGTTCCTCCAATGAAGCAACAAGTAGAATCCTTTTTCGGGATCAAAATTGAAATCTGAGATCATTCATATTGTTAACTACTTGCATAATCGACCTTCAATCATCACAGAAATTCAGAATTCAACTTAATTGATTATCTTCCATCAAACTATCAAAATTTCAACTTGGTCAACTATGGTCAACTCATGGTCAAACCTAGTGAAACTTGGTCTCCAAGACCTCTAAATGATGCAGAATGCGTTCTCAGACGTGTTTAACCACTTCTTAAATCAATTAGCATGCTTCTAAACTATCAACACTCACTTTTTTTTGTCAAATTTCAATTTTGATCCCGAAAGGGGCATGGTATTGCACATCATTCAAAGTCTGTAATCAAATTTGAAATCATATCTTCCTTAGTAATCAAGACAACAACCACATCTAGTTACTGATTCATCAAAAAAGACCTCATCGCTTGGGGCAAATCAATCATCACTTGGGGCATATCAAATTCATCAAGATCCATATCAATCTGGTATTCTCCTAATCTTGTAAATTGTATCAATTTTTGCAACCATCGGATCATAGTGTTCTTTCCTTGGTTATTTGGCAACTGAAGGGTTCGGATGTGATACCTGCTAGTTCTGCTAAGACAATCGAGTCTAGAATCGGTCACTCACTTCTTCGCAATCATAAGGTTCAGAATCAGACATTTTGACACTTTTTTTTCGCAATCCTCAGTTCATCGCTGCTATAGTGAACATTATCTTTGGTCATTCAGGACCTATTATCTTTATATCAAATCAATATCAATCAACTTCTGTCTCATATCAATTATCAATTTCGAATCAGTTTCATATCTCTATCAAACACAGACTGTCTTTGAACCACTGCGCTTCGCACAGTAATTCAAAGAGGGGCAAAATGTAATACCCCAAAAATGGGCTATAAGTTCATTAACCTCCTACATCTACAAATTGAACGAAATTGACATAGAAGTCCTAACCTAAGACACATCATCGAATCTAATTGATTATCTTAAATTCTGCATCGGAGAATATTCCTAGCAATATTTTTAATTACCTTTAATTTAATGATTATTTGGTGATAAATCACATTTATCCTAAGTTTAATTAATTGAATATTTTCATATTTAATTAATTAGATTTAATATCTTGCCACTTAATTGTTTAATTAAATTTAATTCTATCTATTATTAATTGTATTATTTAATTTTGACAATAAATCCAATATCTTATGAATAATTGATTAAATTCTTATTTAATTAATTAAAGCAAGTTGTCATTATTTAATAATATAGTTTTTAATAAAAGTTTGATTAAATAATTGATTAACCCATAAATCAATTATTTATTTTCAAAAATTAGTTAAGTTGAGCATAAATCACTTTATTTATTAAATTAATTTATAAATAAAACATGCACAATCATAAAAGCAGACAACTATCAATTATCAATTAAAGCTAAACTCTATTTTGAGTTAAAACTTAGCTTTTGCATGTTTTTGTGAATTAAATTATCTTTATTATCAGATAACTCAAAAATCAAGCTGAGTTAATGTGAGTGATTTATGGCTTTTTTTCATGCACCTCCAAAGCCCTGGATTTCTATAAATTAAAGCCTCAGCTCATCTCAAAGCATCTCATATTTTTGCATCCTCGCGCTGTTGAATTGGAGGACAAAGAATCAAAGCTTATTGCGAATCAAAGCTATTGTGAGATCAATTTCATTTGCATTCATATCATATTAGTTTTCATTTGTTAGATCAATTCATAGCATATCAGTTTTTACATATCATACATTTCATATCAAGTTTTCATATCATTGTATAAAAAATATCAAAAATATAGATTAATTGCATTCATATTTCATATCAGTTTTACATTCAAATTCTTCATTTAGGTGTCGTCTAGGTCATTGATCTCAATAACAATTTGAGAACATCAATCTCGCACCTACTAGAAGGCAGTAAATCGCTTGGTTAAATTAGATTTCAATTTTGCACAATTTTGATTATAGCTAACCTCTAATATTTTACTGAAGTGTTGTGTCTACATATCAGGTACAATTTTCATACACACACATTCCAGATTGTATATGGGAGTAGTCCTAGAAATGCATCTGAGTTGAGAAAGATAGATAAAGGAGAAATAAGTAGTGTTGAAGCTGAGGATTTTGTAGAACATTTGAAGAACATCCATGAGGAGGTGAGGAAGCATATTACCAAGATGAATGCGCAGTATAAGGCTAAGACAGATGAGAAAAAGAGGCATAAAGAATTTTAGGTTGGAGATGAAGTCATGGTTCATTTGCGGAAGGAGCGATTTTTGGTTGGTACATATAACAAGTTGAAAATGAAGAAGTTTGGGCCATGTAAGATACTGAAAAAGTATGATTCAAGAAATGCATATGAGGTAGAATTGCCTACTGAGCTGAATATTTCACCAGTGTTTAACATTTCAGATTTGATAGAATATCATGAAGGAGGTGTTGAAGATGAGGTTACAGCAGCACAGTGGAGTATTTCAGCAACCAGTTCATATATCAAGGAGATTGAAGACATAGTGGATAGTCGTGTTGGCAGAAGCACGAGGAACAAGATATATGAAGAGTATTTGGTCAAATGGAAAGGACGACCTGTTGAAGACTCATCATGGCTAACAAAGGAGGAGGTTAATCATCTTGGTTTTCCTCTGCACACCTGAGTCGTGACAGGGTCACTTCTCAAATTACCCCGGGTGTCTGATGCAGGAGCATCCTGGGTGTAAGAGTAATCTTGCATCACCCAAAAATATTTCTATTTTTGTATTAAATAAGGGCTATCTTGTGCAGAGCCGCTATTTATGGAAACTTGCTATTTTTAGTAAGTTGGTCTTACAATCTCGGAATGTTCTCATTTTACATGTGGAGGTTCATCTCAATCACATCAGCCTACCAGCAAAGTTTCATGGCTAGATCAGGTCTAGTTTTGAAGATATTGAAGATTTTTTATATTGGCAACAGGGTACAAAAACTTTGAACTTAGTTTTGAAGGCTTTAGAGGCCCGAATGAGGTCAAAAATTTGGGTGACGGGTGCTTGTGTGAATCAAGCTTATAGAGCGCTTCGTGGCATTTCTAAAATGGAGTTATAATAGTCAATCAGGTCAACTGGTGATGACTTATGGTCTCTGGAAGTCGGGCCACCTAAAATGGCAAAAAATAATTTTCTTTCAAAATTTCTGTTTAGGTTTCAAAAGTTATTTTGAGCCGACTTTGATGTAATAAATTGAAAAATAAAATAATTCTAAGTTTGGTCAACCCTTAGGGCTAAATTTTTGGAACCTTCTCAGGTGGTGAAAAATGTCTATATAAAGAAAGCCCGTAGTGTTGTCTAGGGCAGTTCTGGGTAGTAGATCTGGATATTGATTCAAGGCTCTGTCCTACAGAATATTGTAAGGGAATGCCCATGTGGCTTTACATATTGTAATTTTGAAAGTTTGTAATTCCACATTTGTGGAGATAATAAGAAGCTAATTTTCTGTTCTTGCATATTGTTGTTGTTGTTTGTCTATTTATGTTATGTGTTTGTGGTATTAAGGGGAGCACCCTTCATCAGGTTTTCACCAAGATGTTCATTTTTTTAGGACTTTTTCCAATTTTTAAAATTTTTTTCAAGATATTTTCCATACACTAAATGCCTTAAGCATAGAATTTCTTTAGATGGAGAACGTTGATTGGTTCTCAGAGCTGTTCTCCTTCAGTCATAGAGAGTTGATAGGCACCAAAGCCAAAAGTAGCAGTGATAACAAAGGGACCCAGCCAGTCGGGTTCAAACTTTCCCTTGCATTCTCTATGTGATTGATTTTTAGGATTCTCTCTCAAGATTAGATCGCCAACCTGAAATTCTCTGTGTCTGACTTTCTTATTGTAGCCTCTAGACATTCTCTTCTGATACACTCTAAGATGGTCATAGGCTGCTTGTCTGCGCTCATCTAGTAGTTCAAGTTCTTACAACCTAGACACTCTGCAGTCATCATCAGTTACTAGACCATGCATTTTGATTCTTAGTGATGGGATTTCAACCTCAATAAGTAGTACTACTTCAGACCCATAAAATAAAGTGAAAGGTGTAGCCCTAGTGGGCGTTCTGATACTTGTTCTGTAGGCCTAGAGAGTTGGATTGATCATGAGATGCCAGTCTCTTCCTATTTTATTAACTATACGGTGCAAGATTTTCAATAGATTCTTATTAGAAGTCTCTGCTTGTCCATTCCCTTGAGGATAGTAGATAGATAACCAATGTTGTGTAATCTTGAATTTGGCACATAGATCATCTAAGTCTTTATTTTTAAATTGTCCACCATTATCTGTGATTATAGAATGAGGGATCCCATACCTGCATATGATATACTTCAGGATGAACATAGATATTTGTTTTCCAGTTGCTTGAGTCAAAGGAACTGCTTCTACTCATTTTGTAAAATAATCTGTAGCTGTGATTATATAGGTATGTCCATTAGAAGAATGAGGACGTATAGCTCCTATAAGATCAAAGGACCATTGATAAAAAGACCATTGTGTATTAAAGGGAATTAGATCTCTCTCTGGAGCATAAATTAGGTTGCCATGCACTTGGCACTTTTGACAGTTCTTAGCAAACTTGATAGACTCTTTCTCCATTTCAGGCCAATAGTACTTAGCCCTAATAAGTTTTCGAGCTAGTGTTAAACTGTTCGAGTGTGACCCACAAATACCTTCGTGGACTTCCTCTAATGCACGTTGAGACTCTTCCTATTCTAAACATCTAAGTAGTGTACCATCTAGATTTTATTTGTACAAATCATGACCAATGATGATATATCGGGAGGCATTACAGATAAGGTATCTCTTTTCATGGCAATTGAAGGTATTGGGAATGATTTATTCTTGGAGATAGGAGAATAGGTTTTTGTATCTAGATGAATCATGACCAACAATGGTGCAGATCATGCAGGTCTTAGGGGAATCACATGCAAGATAAGATAGTGCTTCCACCAGGAACTCGTAGCATAGCTCATGTTCAGGCTACTATAATAAAGTAGATAATGTTGCCATTGCATCGGCAGCCTTGTTCTCTATTCTAGGTATTTTCTCAAATGTGATAGATAGGAAATACTTCTTTAGATCATCTACCATTATTTTATAAGGAATGATCTTTTCATCTTTAGTTTGGTACACATCATTGACTTGATGGATAACAAGTTGAGAGTCTCCATGAATGTGTAATTCTGTTATTCTCCACTCAGTTGCTATTTTCATGCCATTAAGAAGGGCTTCATATTTGGCAATATTGTTTGTGCAAGGGAACTTTAATCTGAATGCTTTGAATATTGAGTATCCTTGAGGAGTTATGAACAATATGCATGCTCCTGATCCATTCTGTGTATAGGATCCATCAAAGAATAGTTGCAATTCTCTAGAAGAAATAGTCATGATAGAGGAGTCCAAAAATTCAATTTGCATTGGTGTATCATCAATCATAGGTGCATCTGCTAATTGATCAATAATAACCTATCCTTTTATAACTTTTCTTTCTACATATTCAATGTCAAATTCACTTAAGAGCATGACCCATTTGGCTAATCTACCTCTGAGGGAAGCTTTTCTTAGTAGGTACTTTAGTGGATCAATTTTAGCTACCAAATGTGTGGTATGAGCTAACATATAATGTCTCAGTTTATGTGATGCAAAGGTCACAGCTAGACAAGCTTTCTCAATCATTGAATAGTTCTTTTCGTATGCAACCAATGTTCTACTGATATAGTATATAGCTCTTTCCTTCTTATTCTCATCATGTTGTGCTAGCAATGCCCCCAGTGATGTATCTGTTGCGGAGACATATAAGATCAAAGGCTTCCCTTGAATGGGAGGCATCAAGATAGGAGGATTGGATATATATTGTTTGATATGATCAAAGTTCTTCTCACATTCTTCATTCCATGCAAAGGTCACACCTTTATGTAATATTTTTGTAAAAGGTTGTGATATGTCCGCTAGCTGTGATATGAATCTTTTGATAGATTGAACTCTCCCTTGCAATGTTCTCATCTGAATAATATTCTTGGGAGGTTGCATTTCCATTATAGCCTTTACTTTAGCTGGATCAACTTCAATGCCCTTCTTTGAGACTATGTATCCTAAGAGTTTTCCAGAAGTGACACCAAAAGCACACTTCTTAGGATTTAGTCTAAGACTAAATTTTTCCATTCTATCTAGTATCTTGCTCAATTCATTTAGATGTTCAGCTCTAATTGTAGATTTTTCTAAAGTATCATCAACATAATCCTCCATAGTCCTATGCATCATGTCATGAAAAATAGAAGTCATAGCTCTCTGATATGTAGCACCAGCATTCTTAAGCCCAAATGGCATGACATTTCAACAGAAGGTGCCCCATGCACATGTGAAAGTAGTTTTCTCTTAATCCTCTAGAGCAATTTTTATTTGATTATATCCAAAAAAACCATCCATTAAAGAATACATCTCAAATCTTGCAGTCATGTCCACTATCATATCAATGTTAGGTAGTGGAAAATCATCCTTAGGGCATGCTCTATTCACATCTTTAAAATCTATGCACACTCTTATTGATTTGTCTGGTTTTGAAACAGGTACAATATTAGAGATCCATTCTGCATAATCAATAACTCAGATAAATCTAGCTTTCAGGAGCTTCTCTAATTCAGCTTTTACCAAGAGTGCAACATGAGGATGCATCTTTCTCAATTTTTGCTTAACAGGTTTGACATTTGGAGCTATAGATAAATGATGCATTATAAGATTAGGATCCAACCCTGGCATATTTGAATATTTCTATGCAAAGTTGATCTTCTTTTCTGTTAAGAATGTTGTAAATATTTGCTTCTCTTCTTCTGATAAAGATTGTGCTACATGGATCAACTGTGGTTCTTCTGTTATTCCCAAAGTGATTGATTGAGTGGGCTCAATTAGAACTGAAGATCTGTCCTATAAATGACTCAGAAGGACATCAAATATCTCATCCTTAGGCACCTTAGAGAGGTTTTCACCTTCGGATACGTCTTTTATTTTTACTTTTGTAGGTTCTGAGATTGCCACAAAGTGGTTTTCACCCTCATAACTCATTTTCTTTTTATTCTTATTCTTATTTTTTTGACTAAGATACTTGATGTTCAACTCTGTCATGCTAACACTCGATTCACTAATGGAAGTCCTCATAGGCTCAACTTCATGGAGGTAGCAAGCAAGGGCATAGTCATTCGGGAAGGTATAAATACCATAGCTTGGATTTGTGGAGGTTTGATCAAGAAGTTTAGGATGTTGGATAGTCAAAAAGGGGAAAGATTGGGAGATAGTGTTTACAGATATGGATCTGTCATCATTGGTCCTAACCTGACGCTCGAGTTCAAAGGTGATAACAACTTAAGACATTCAATTTGTGAATAGGCTCAATGTCATTGTGGGAGTCCAATTCAGCCATAGGTGGATCAGACTCATTAAGTTCATTACTTCGCTCTAGACTTACGTTGGGTTTAGGTGTATATTGGTGAATAACATCAACATGTTTCTCTATAATAAGCTCATCTTCCTCTGGAATGACTCCCCATTCATAGTCATTAGATTCATCTTCTAACTCGGGACCTCTAGGAAACCTTAGAACATGTGCAAAGTCAAGATGAACACCCCAAAAAGGGTTACCCTTAGTTTCTGATTTGAATTCATACTCATGAGAATCTGTCTCAGAATAACTACCGCCTTCCTCTTTGTTTGTTTGATTGTCTTTGAGATTAGCTAGTTCTTGTGTTGCAACTATCTCTTGCTCTATAGTAGATTCTTTAGTTTCTACTACATTGATTCTTTTTATTGGATCATCTTCAACTTCAAGGAGATCTTTGATTTCCTTAGGTAAACGCTCATAAGGAATAAGTTCTAAGCTGTCTGAATCACTATCTAATGGTTCAGTTTCTTCCATTTTAAGAAGGGGTTCTCCTGGTGCGATCTGCTTTATGACATGAGAATAATTACCTTTGAGGTGGAAGGGTTTCTTTTGAAAGCCTAAGCCAACAGTATCTTTATTTTCCCTACCAGTATGTGAAATAGGTGTTATAAGACCTTTTCCTCTGACTCCTAGAGGTCCTTTACCTGAATATCCCATCTTAGCTATCAATTTATCTCCTAGACCATATGACTTAGAAGGGATTTTAGATACTATAGAGTCACTAGTTGGAACAACTTGAGATTCAGGTTCATCTTTGTATAGCCATGTAAGCACAGCTTCATCTTCTTCAAATTATTGTTTGGAGACTTGTTCTACCACAAAATTTCTTTTATATGTCTCAAGAGGTTCTTTAGAGTCTGGCTTAGATTGTTTTAAAGACTGTCCATAAGACTTAGGTGAGATAGGAAGAGATGTCAAAGATAATATTGGCTCTATAGTATATTCTCCCATACCATTTTCTTTGATATTGACCTCTTTTGCAATGTCTTCCATTTTAGATGTGGATGCTTCTTTTGTTGACTTAATGGAAGATTTTATGTTATTAGGCACAAGTTTATCCGCACTTTCCTTCAATGTATTGCAAGTGGTAGATATGTCTGCTAGGATAGTAACCTCTGCTCCTTCATAGGGAAATTTCAAGCATTGATGGTATGTAGAAGGAATAGCTTGCATTTCAAGTATCCATGGTCTCCCTAGAAGGATGTTGTAAGCCAAAGGTAGATCAAGCACTTGACATGTAGTATCTCTGATTACTAGACCTACTTTGATAGGTAAGACAATGGTGCCTTTAGAAGATCTTTCTTGTTCATCATAGGCTTTTATAGTTATCTTCTTTCTAGGATCAATGGCCATTTCTGAAAATCCCAATTGTGTGATCAAGCTGTAAGAACAAATATTTAGGCTAGCGCCCCCATCTATTAACACACATTTGACTCTATGGTTCTGGATCAAGACTTCTATATGCAAGGGCTGGTTATGCGGGTGACTCAAGGAGTTGTCATCTTCCTTTGAAAAGGAGATATATTGCGGAGATGTAAGATGTCAAACCATAGTCTGGAACCTATTCAAATCAAGGTCGTCAAGAACATTGGATCTGAGAAAAGCTTTGTCTAGAATAGCTCTATGCGCTGGAGATATTCAAAGAAACTCAAACATGGAGATTTTTGCATTAGTGTGTTAGAGTTGTTGAACAATGCTATAAGATGTTGGCCTTGTATCTTTAGGATTGGAAGATTTAGAAGCAGCCTTCTATTTGCAAGCGGAAGAAAGATTGAAGGGCATCTTAGGGACATTTGATGAATCTGGGATTTGTCCATTCAGATGTGCCTAAGCTTGTGATCAAGTAACTGTGTTAGCTAAAAGATGATCTCTATCTCTTCACACAATTATGATGGCATTACAATGCTCAGAGAGACAGGGTTCAACCATATTGATAACAACATTATTTCTAGGGTAAGCATAATTGACCTTTGCCCCCATATTAGGCTGAGAAGATGAAACTTCTTGACTATGTTTCAAAAATGGTTCTATGAATGATGTATGATCATTATTGCTCTTATGATTGTTAATCATGATGTCTCCCTTATCAATCAGATCTTGAATAGTATGTTTCAAGCGTAAGCAGTTATTAGTTTTGTGACCTTTACCCCGATGGAAATCACAGAATTCATTCTCTCTCCACCATTTCAGCTTAGGTTCAAGATCAGATTGTCAGATCTTAGGAAAAGAGATGATGTTATTAGCCAGTAGAGTTCTCATAGCTGATTCCAAAGATTCTCCAAGAGGAGTGAAGTTTCGTTTATTATCAGCGGACCAAGATTTGTATTCTGGCTTCTTTTGGGATGGTTCGGACACCTTTTTTTTTTAAGCTTTGATGGCTTGGGTACCAATAGTTAGATTGAAAGTTGGTTCCTTTGATGGGGTAAAGATAGTATCAACAATGCTATCTGTGATGATGTTTTTATTCTTGTTCCAGTTTTTGTTCTTGTCTTTAGAACCGGATCCTGATTCATACTTGTCCTTTTGAAGTGTAATATCTCCTTTTTTCACAAGTACCTTTTCAATTTTGATCGCATTGTCTACCATCTTATCAAAAGATGTATGATCTTGCATTTGTAAAGGGTAGTTGATCTCTGGGACAAGATTATTGATGAAGATTTCCAGCTTCTCAATTTTTGGAATTGGCCTAGCATATAGAGAGAATTTCTTCCTCCATCTCTTGAGAAATGTCAGGAATGGTTCTCCTAGATATTGTTTGAGATTGTAGATATTAATCATTGTGACTAGATGTTGGATATTGTAGGAGTATTGCTGATAGAACAATTTGATCAACTCTTCAAAAATTTTGATAGTAGAAGGCAATCTAGAGAACCAATGAATGGCTGCTCCTCCTAGAGATCGAAGAAAAAGATGCATCAGATAGGTTGGTTCGTGCATGAACTCTATAGATTGTGTACAGAATTCTCTGACATGATCTTGAGGATCAGAGTGTCCATCATACTTATCATATTTAGGCATCTCCACTCTTTTTGAGAATGGTGGCATGTACAAGTCTTTGTCAAATGGAAAAGGACATAGGGCATCCATGGAGAATTCCTTGGGTTCCTTTTCTTTCTCAAGTTTATTAAGTTTGACTTGCATGGCGTGCATTTGTTTCATCATAGCTAAAATAGGAGTTTCTTCCTCATGAATAATGATATCTTCCACATTAAAATTAGGAGGAAGTGTAGCTCCTTAATGAGCTAATTTTAAAAAGTATGTTTCTCTATCTTCTTTCAAGAAATGCTTCATCATTGTCTTGAAGTCATCGTCATTTTGATACCGAGCAATTTCTTCAGGTGTGGGTTTCTGATCTGCACCATGTTGAGATTAAGCTCTTTGAGAGCCATGATTTGTCCCTGCTTGAGACATGGTAGGATTTTTAAGACTTCCTAGGATAGATCAAGGAGGAGTTTGTTGATTACCTCTGTGAGTTGATGGAGGGGATATGTAACCAGTTTTTAATCGAAAGTTTCCAAGACCATCGTCTTCATAAAGACCAGAATTGTATAGTTGTTCAATATTTGGACCCTTGATAGTGGTTATAGGTAAGGTATGGGATACTTCTCCAGATTTCTTGTGACAGGAAGCTCTAGTTTCCACCATTAACCTTGGGTGAAACAAAAGAATACGATGAAGACAACTGAAGAAAGATATGATTCAAGAAGATCAAATGACACAACCTTGTCAAGGTTTGATGGATTGAAGCTTAGATTAGACGTAAATGAAGGAGACCGTGCCCTAGATGTATGGGTAGATGCCCAAAAGATAGTGAACACAAGTTCACAACACTTAGCCATTTTGAGAATTGATTGAAGGTTGATAGTTATGACAAGGTTTTAACACAAGATGAAAAAGACTCAAATCGATTATATAGAAGGTTGAATCAGATTCAAAAGGCCAGTTTTAGGAAAATGATTGGATTCTCAGTAGTTGTTGCTAAGTTCCTAACACAGTGATTTGTTTGATAGATTCTGGAAATAGGCTGAAAAAGCTGGGTATCTGACAATTCTGACAACTTTCTGGCAATTTTAAAAAAATTCTCAAACGACTTTCTATAGGCTCGTACGACAGTGGGTATAGTATGAAACGACAATTGACAAACTTGTATGACTATTGCAAAACTCGCACAACAGTTGATAGCAGGGTTTTTTACTTTTTTGAATTGACTAGCAGCAAAACTCGTACGACAATATACCAGCTACCATACGACAATCTGGGGGTTCTGAAATGACAATAGCCAAAAGTCGTACGACTTTCTGACTTTACAAGATGACTTTTGACTCTAGAAAGGTGTTTGACATCAGATTTTGCAATTTTTGAGGTTTTTAGTTTCAAATTATTCACAAAATTATCTGTCCAGATTTGAAGATTGTACCAGATTGATTCATTCTTGATAACCAGATAGATAAACAAGCACGCAAAATAGCAAGCAAGTGATTTCAAGCACGTCTAAAAATAATGAATAAGGGACAAAGCAACCCTGCGCATGAACAACCAAGTGACTGAATGTGCTAATCCCTAGGAGTATTAACAGTGTATGTTCCAAAAAAATTTGCAATAATGCACATATTCCTAGAAAATGAAAATTTGGCCTCACTAGGGTTTGTAGTAATGGTCTGACTCTGCAACTTTTGTGATCTCAAGAGGGTGAACTCCAATCCAGGGGCACTGGGGTTTTGACACAATCTAATAAATTAATCAATCAGGAGCTGCTAGGAAGATCTGACAGCCCAACAAGAGACCACACCTATGAAGATTTCCTCCACAAGGACATTTATATAGCGGTTGCTGCTACCACGGTGAAAATGGCTATTACCACTTGAGGTTCTGTCGATGTGGTTTACCTAATTATGGGAATGTCCAGTATAGTTAACCCTCTCTAAAGGTGACTCACAAAGGATACCCCATGGAGATTGGTTCCAGATTCAAGGATCTGAGTTTCTGATACTACCCAAAAAGGGAGTAGAGCATAGTCCTCTAGCCTTTTCACTTTTAACCCAAACAAAGAAGACAGATTAATTCAACATGCTAAGACCAAGATTATCTCACAAAGATCTATGATGTCAACCACTTATGATCTATCAACCTCTCTAGAGAGAGAACGTATCAATCAAAAGCTGAAGATGCACAAATCTAGTAGAACGTGAGACACTCTCAGTAACCTCCCTACCTACAAATTTTCCTTCGTTGAGAAGAGTTTCGCTAGAAACCCACTCTCTCAAGAACCACGAATAGTGTTCATAGGGCCTATTTACTATGTGTAACAAAGATGCTGAAAAGCAAATCTATGTTCATTTTTATAGCCCAAAATGAAATCTGTGATATGAAAGTAATAAAAGGTCATACAAGCCAGACATGTGAGATGTTCATTTTAGTCCAAATCAAAACGTTATCAGCTGAGAAGATTATTTGAATTCCTCACAACGTGCTTAGTATATTTTTACCTATTTTGAGCAACTCTCACACTTTTTCCCAATCAAAATCAATTAGAAACAACAAATTTTAATTGTTAATGTTAGTTGTCAGTCCAAATTTGGAAAACAAATCTAGAAAACTAGCTGAAAAAGTGAAACGATAATTGAAACCTGGCATTGAAACTTGTACGATAGTGGGTTACCTCCTAGACAACAATCCAGAAACTCGTATGATAATGGGTATTAGATCATACGATAATAGAGCTTCCAAATGACACTTTGTTTCTGATGGTACGATCCTCGATCAAATCAACTATCGTACGACAGTGGGTATCTCCTGGTATGAGTTTTTGACAAAACTTGTATGAAAATTGTACGGACAAAAATTAAAAATCGCAGTTTGGAACAGAAAATGACAAGAAGATGATAGAAATTGATAGAAATTGAATGGAAACCCATTTCAGGGCCCCACAGTGGGCGCCAGAAATGTCTGTGTGAATTTTGTACCTAGCTGTAGACACAACACTTCAGTAAAACATTAGAGGTTAGCTAAAATCAAAATCATGCAGTGAAATAGAAACTAATATAACCAGGCGATTTACTGCCTTCTAGTAGATGCGAGTATGTATTCTCAGATTGGACCGAGATTAGTGACCTTGACGATACCTAAACAAAGGTTTTGAATGCAAAATCTAGATATGAGATGAATGTAAATTAATCTATATTTTTGGATTTCTATGCAATAAGATGAAATAAACTGATATGAATCTATTCTAGATGAAAAATTGATGTGCAAATTAAGCTACAATGAATTGCAAATAAGATTGATCTTACAAAAGTTGTTGATTTGCAAAGAAGCTTCAATTCTTCAGATGTCAATTCGCTAGAATGATCATGCAAATTCATGGATTGATTTTGGTAGAGTAAGTATGCAAACTTGTGAGATGAATTATGAAGAGCTGAGCCTTGATTTTATAGAAATCCAGGGCTTTGGGGATGCATGGAAAAAGTCATAAATCACTCAAGTTGATTTTTGAGTCAACAAGGAATTAAAGATAGTTAATTCACAAAAAATCATGCAAAAATAACTTTTTGATTTAAATCAGAAGTTGAGATCAGCTTTCAACTCAAAATAGAGTTGAGTTTATTTTTAAAACAACTTGAATTGATTTTTTGATTTAAAGTTTAACTATTTTTTGGATGTGCATAATTAATTATGAATTAATTTAATAAATAAAGTGATGTATCCTCAACTTAACTGATTTTAAATTTACAACAATTGATTTATGGGTTAATCAATTATTAAATCAAACTTTTATTCCAAAAACTATATTATTAAATTTGACAATTGACATTAATTAATTAAATAAGAATTTAATCAATTAGTCATAGGATATTTGATTTATTGTCAAAATTTAAATAATACAATTTAGGAATAAATATAATTAAATCTAATTAAATAATTAAGTGGCAGTATTAAATCTAATTAATTAAATATTCAGAATATTCAATTAATCAAACTTTAGGATAAATAGGATTTATCACCAAATAATCATTAAATTAAAGATAATTAGGATAAATAGGAATATTCCCTGATACAGAATTTAGGATAATCAATTAAGATTCGATGATGTGTCAATATGCCTTAGGTTAGGACTTTGATGTCGATTTCATTCAATGTGTTGATATAGGAGGTTAATGAACCTATAGCCCATTTTTGGGGTATTACAGTAACACTGAGGGGGAGATTGTTGGCAAAATGGTTAGCACTCCCCTTGGGATTCGTGACATGGATTAACCACCTCTTGTGTCTTCTATAAGTCTAGTGGTTGTATTAGGCATTAATAGGTCAATCTTTTGGTGCAACGACAACCACTACTTGTAACAGTTTAGAGGTTGAGGTTGTCAAGTTCGAGTGGGTTGTCATTTGTATTGATCTAACTTATTGAGTGTTTGTGTGAAGTGTGGCATGGGATGTGTGGATACATGCTTCGACATAAGGAATGCATTGGAGGAGCTTAATTTTTTAGAGATATTCATGGAGACCATAATTTCATCTCAATTTTTTGGTTGTTGAATGATACATTGAGTGAAGATGCTTTTATAGGTTGCATTTTATCCCCTTTAAGGTTTTCCCATGGTATATATTGTGTACTTTTATGTTATGTCTTTGATCTTTTCATAATGGTTATTGTGTAATCTTGTATTCATTTTTTTATTTCATGTAGTTATGGAGGAAATGGTTTGATCAACCTAGTAAATATTTTCCTAGCACATTTCTCTTTCACCACTTTTAGATTTGAAACTATTAATAGATTTTTTAAATTATTTTAGAGATCTTCATTGCTACTATTATAAAATCTCTCATTTTAGCACCAACTACAACATGTTTGTCTTATTCATTGTTTTTTATTGAGACAACAACGAAACAATGGTTTTGGCCCTTACAAAGATACAACCTAAGGTTGTGAGCCATTGAATGTGTTAATCATAACAAAAATAGCTAGACAAATAGTCTTTAAGATAGGATTTAAAATAACAACAGACTAAGAGCCCTTACAAGGTCTAATTTACAACAAGATTAAACCACAAATAGCAATAACAAGAGAAACAAAGGTCATCAATGGATACAAAAAGGTACCTGGGCAAACTAAGCACGATCAATATGCTCCAAACCATGATGATCATTGCAAAAAACTTTTCCCCAATCCTCTGATAGGAAGTTAAAGAGATCCCCTATTTGTATCCCACTCCTCCTTGTTTCCCCTTGCAATCTTTCATTGTAAGAGGCATAGTGAGATGGTCAAGATACACATAACTTTTTAGCTAAAATGTGTCACACTCCTTATCACATTTTTTATTTTTGAAAATTGATTCCTTGAGTGGTCCACCTTAGATTTAAGCAACTTCACTTCTAATAAAATTGAATTGCAATCCTCATAGCCCATAAAACTCATATAGTGTTCACCCACACCTTGATTCTTTAAGTTGCCAAAGATGTGAGTAATGCTACTATTAGACGAGCTACTAGTAGACAAGCTTCTATTAGAACCCACTAGCCTAATGGTAGTGACTTTCAAATTGCCCATGTTCAACTTGTTTTTATCCCTACCCTCATCATTATTTTTGTGGGTTGTCACTCCCCTCAATCCATCTTCCCAATCAGCTCCTTCCCAAGAGCTACCATCAATGTGATCATTATTTGAAGAGGTTGGACCATCCAACCTACACCTTTTCCACCCTAGGTCACTTGTTTATGTTGTCGTGTCTATTTTCTAAATGTGGACCTCTTCCAAAGTTGATAGATCTACCAACAAGATCAACCTTCACTTCCATGGAAAAAATCATTGTCTACTTGCTTATATTTCTCTCCATGTATATTCTATGTCTACTCATGTTGGGCACACCTCTCCACCTTCACCCTCACAATAGGTTCAAACTAATTTTGGGAGGATAGCTTTAATGGTCGATGAGATTTTGAAATGGCATCTAAGTCATAGGAGTGGATGTAGATGAACCTGTCTCTCCAAAATCTCATAATTAATTCCTACCAATTGAACAGTCTCACAATAGGTAGAGATAATCATGCCATTATCTCTCTTTAGGGTAATTTGTCTATGCTACAAATTACCTATCCCCATCATGAAATGTATTTAGATTGTCAACCCAGGGATGTAGACTTGAAATGGGACAGCATAGTTTGTGCACTAAGTTCCTTTAGGAGTCATAACACCTATGCTGCAGGAAGATAAAATGCATAAAAGGAATCTATGCTATTGCTGCAGGAAAGTAAACACACTTGACTATTGAATGGAATTACTGCAGAAAACTTATGAAATAAATCTAAGTCTATCTAATAACTTAAAACATTCACTATACCTGTCTTTGCAAATGTTGCAGGAACAACCATAGTAGCAATGTTGTAAGAGTAAAACAGTAACTCTATTTGAAAACAAGAAAAGTGTAGGAAGAAAACCTATTCTAACTTAATCTAATCCACCTTCCAAGTGGGCCCCCTTGGTTGGCTTTTGTTAACTACTCAACACAAGAAATAATCCAAAATCACTCTTCCATTAAATCCTTCTTAACTGGTTACATAACAACTGAATAACTCATGAAGAACAAAATAGAGCAGCTTCCACTATACTGAATACATAATTCTATCTTTTCTCATTAACTACTAAATCAATCAAAATCTCTTTATATCAAGGATTGATGCTTATTGAAAACATAACAAAAAAGTCTCATTAAACCTAGCCAAATATGGAGGAGATAAAATAACCACTACATAATATAATTACTGTTGACAGCATAATAATAGTTCTGAGGAAATATAGCAAGATTGATTCCCTATATTCTCTGGAATAGCAGCTCTTTCAAAGCGCAACATTTCCATTGGAACCTTGTTGGATTCTCCCGCCATGGTTGGTCTTCTAACACTCCTTCTTTAATGCAGATGTGCCACTCTTCATACCGCTCCGTGTTTACCTGAAAGGTTAGTAACATTTGGTACACATATGCAAGTCAACATTTCAACTCCTACTTAAATGTTAGAACACAACATGAAATAAATATATGAAGTACTACATTATATTTATAATAGTTAGCAAAACATATCACTCAAGCTACCCATAGATTTTGTGGCTTTAGTTGTACTTAGCATAAGTTCACATAAGTATAAGTCATAAATGTTTTGGAAATGTTTGTTAGAGCATCAACAAAATATGAAGATTATAAAAAAATTGAGGCAATAATTGGACTCATCACCTGCCCCCTACTAATAGAATGCTTGTCCTCAAGCATTGTATTTCCTGGCTATGGTCTTGAAATCACCAACGGTCATCTTTCCCTTATTTCCACTTTTGAAAGTGTAGTAAAACCCCCTTGTGCATTCCAAGTAATTTTCTTGATGCTCTTCAACCAACTAATCCAATATAGTAGCATTGATATCATATAGGGGCCAAAATTTTGTAGGTGGCTGGAAGGATAAGGGCATCCACAATTCCCTTCTGGGCTATTGTCCCAACTGCATGTAATTAGTCACTCTATGGACAACTGCTTCATAATTAATTGGGCTATGTGGTTCTGCTTTCCTAAAAGCTTCTGGCAATCTATTCCACCTACTTCTGACCCCTAAAAGAGCTCTTTGGGCTGTAAAATTGGGCAATGTATGACAATCTCTGTAAACTTTATCCCTCAATGCAAATAATTTCTCCCCAATTTCAGGCTTTGGTCTCCCATAAGTCAAATTGAACCAATCCCTCATTAGAACATCAGGCTTATGTGACTCAACCCTTAATGAAAAAGGCTCAGATTTATCCAGATCCCTGTAAGTGTTCAACTATCTATCATAGTTTGTCTCATTATGCATCCATGACATCAAGGCCCTTAAGTGAATGTCCCCTATATAGAGCAGAGGATTCCACTCTGTTTCATGTGGGATAATAAAATTGTGCAAATAGAACTCACATAACAGATTTTGTTGCCATGATGGCAGAGTTTGATACAAACCATAGAATTCTTGGGCCGACCTGAATTCATAATCAATATCCTTGATTGTCATCATAAGCTGGAATAACAGAAATTGCTCCTTTAAGCAAATAGCATATACCCTACGTCGCGGTCTACAAGCTATGACCTGGTCAGCTAGTTTTAGGGTCTTGTCCATTTGATGTTTTTGTTTCTTTAGTTGCTCCTTGAGAGCTTCAATTTCCTCATCATTATCAAACATCTCCCTTTGCATTTGATTTCTTTCCTGCTTCGACCATGTCTTCTAAAAGATAAAATAGTTGTATAGATGAAAGAGGACAGACTGAATTTTTGATGAAGGGAACTCTTGCATCTGAACTTTCTTTTTCTTCTCTTTAGTAGCCTGCTAAAAGTAGTCAATGAACCATGTTGATCGATAGGGTATAATGGATACACTAGAATATACAGGATGCTGAGGAGGAGTAGATTGAACATTCACAGGAATGCTCTCTTGCATTACATTAGGGCTCGGCTCAAGCATTCATTGATCATTTTGTGGCATGCTACTGCTAGGTTCTTTCTCATTAGGAGGCTCCTCCATATGATGGGGTTCTACTTGCATAGGGGAGTCATTAGGAATATATTCAACAGAGGGCTTTGTAGCAGGTTTTGGTGTTGGAACAGTTGGGTTTTGAAGGGAAGGTGGAGACACTTGTCCTCACATGTGAGGGCTTCTATGCGCAGTTGCCTCTTCAACCACTGTAGTTTTAGGTTGGCAAGACCTTTTTTGCTTATGTGCTATAGGAGTAGATGATGTAGGAACAGTTACTATAGGACTCAACCATTTTATTTTATTTATTTGAATTGCAGGGTTTGAAATTTCACCTTCTAAGTTAGGGATTTCTTTTCTAACCTTTTGTTTTCCTTTTCTTGAGGAAGAAGTGGGTATATTACTCTCTGGAGTAGGTTTAGGAGATTTTTTTTCTAGGGGTAATTCTAGTTCTTTTTCTTTCATAGCTGCTTCTTCAGTAGGGCCAAAAGATTCTACTGCATCTTCTAGAGGTTAGGCCATAGGATTTACTTGGGGTTGCAAAGTTTTAGATTGCACAAATTCTGCCCATGACATGGGGGAAACATCCCTAAGAGATTTTTCAACCAAAATCTTGATTAGGGCATGGTGACTAATGGAGTTTGCATTTCTCTTTTGAGTTTCCTCGGCACTGATACTTAGCATATTATAAAGAAAATTAGGAATATTAACCTGAAGATTATGTCTAATACAGCTAAGCAGTTTAAAATGATGAGCATACAAGTTTGAAAATCTTCCTTCACAAGTTAAACACCTGATGATGTGCGTAGCCAGTTCTGGAAATGGTTGTAGAAGGGACAATCTACTAGACCCTTGCTTAGTAATTTTAAGCGGAGGATCACCCGGCCTGGAGAACTAAGCTCAAGATGACCTGGTGTCATGCTCGTTTGGATAATGTTCTCCCACAACTGGTAACCCTGTAACTTTCACAATTCTCTCTTCAGTAGAAACAACTGTCAATCCCCATACAGTTACTTATCCTTCTTCAAATGTACTCATGAATTATGTTGCAACCTCCTCATTAAACTCTGTCAGCTGAAGAAAATGGCCAAGCCAGCCGCATGCATTGAACCTGCGGACTGCTTCAACATCCGCTAGCAAAATACCATGGACGACTGGTTCATGTCTCTATAATTGTCTGCCCATCTTAATAATGCCCAATCTCTAATTTTTCAGCTCTCCAACCCACTGCTAAGCTTTTGGTTTCTTTGCAAATTCCCTCTTTTGGAGTACAATTGTGATTCTTGAAAATACTGATATTTTCGCTTGCATTACCTTTGTTTTACTTGACATGAACTATAATAATGGCATTGATTTTAGAGGATATCAATACCTTAAGTGCAAGTTACCTCACAAATTAATTATGGTCCTTTTGAAGTCATGCCAAGTTCAGGAAATCATAATTTGAAAGTACGGGAAATGTGTGAAGTATTAAAAGAAAATGGAACGCAGCCTAAGTACAACACTGATGTGATAGGGGTATGACAAGGGTAGTTTAGGAATGACACTTGGAAGTTAGTACACTTCCCCTACCCCCTATGAAAGTTGAACAAGTGTCCTCACTTGTTAAATTTAGCACGAGGTTGGGAAACTGGCTTAATGCATATATTATACATTTAATGCAGTACTAGATATAATTAATTAAACCTATGCACTAAAAGTAAGGAGATAGAAAGTTATACCTAGAAATTAGTTATTGTATGCGAATGTGAGTTAATGAGAGTGTCAATTCTGATGGCCGCATAAGATTTTTGACATGGCATTTGATTGAAAGCATTAGAAAATAGAAATTGTGGGTGACATGGAATTTGAGTGGGTGGTAGAAATAGGAATGAGATGAGTTGGTGAGAAGAAAAATAGGAAAGTGAATGAAGAAATATACCTTATTAAATGAAGTTTTATTATGAGTGCTAGCAAACATATGTCATGGTGATGCTATAGGAGGAAGGCTTTCACCTTCTGCTACAGGAACTATTTCCTAAGGGGCTATTCAACTATTTCAAGAATTCTTCTTTGGTTTGAGGCTTGTGGTATAGGCGCAAGCAGTGTCCATTGAATAGTAGCTTAAATTGTACTGGGTCAAGTGTGGTCAGTTGAACTACTCCATTATCAAAGACATATTGAATTTCATAGGATCCTAACTGTTAGGAATGGGAACACTGAGAGGGGGGGTGAATTAGTGTTCACTGTATTTCAACTTTTCACTTTAATCTTTATACTGAACTTAAATGCTTAAGTACTGAAATAAACATGAAACATGAAATCAACACATGACACCAATATGGTTACGAGGAAACCCAAATAGGTAAAAACCCCGGTGGGAATTGACACCCACTAATATTCTGTACTAGTGTTTTGTGATCCTTGTTAGAAGATCCTTAACCCTGTTAGGAGTTGCTTTACAATGCTTTTAGTACAGTAGACCTTGTCAAGGGTTGAACCTTGTTAGGAGTCTTTTACAATAGCCCCTATTAGGGGGGTGGATGCACTGTCCTAGAGCTCACTTCTCAAGTGGTGAAGGCTACAACCTTTTGATCTCAGATACACACTATATATGTTGGATGAACTGTCACTGTGACACTACTTGTCAGATCAGTTCCTTTAATGCATTGATGCTTTGACCTCTAGAAAAGTTCTAATACATCTTCTAGTGTCTTTGCACACTTCTTCTCTGCTTATTACAACTCTCTATCAACATCCATACCGAATACAATGGGTGCACCTTATATTTATACGCTCATACAAAATAAACAACTAGGTCGGCCCTTAGACCTATTACATACAACACTTCCAAATGAATTGGCTTAAGTGTGCTTACAAAAAAATAAGTATACATATCGGCAACCTAAATACAATAGGTGCATAGCCTTTACAACTTTACATTATATTCACAAACCAAAATACTAACTGTTAGCTTTATGCTCTATTCTTCTCTGGCACACATTGGCTGTGCAACTACAACTGACTGTAACTTTCTCATACTTGCACATCTGATCATGCGCTCGTAGACTAAGCATGAATATAGTCTAACCAACTTAACTTCTAGGGCACATACCATAATTCATCCATACGCATGTGTGCTGATGCTCTGAGCTACTGAAACTCTGTACATTGTCTAGTCTTCAACACTTAACTGATTTATGATCTTCTCTTCAAGTGCGCTGACTCCAAACTACTATATGACTTTGTTACCATAATGACAACACTATATCAAGTCATATACATTAGTATAGACAACTTGCCAAAAATCTCCCCCTTTTTCATTGATGGCAACAAAGGAATATGGCCAAGTTGTTAACTGTCCTTAATACAAAAAACTTTTTTTCTTCTATACATATACTTATATCTCCCTATACATATTATGATCCATATTATATACACAACTCCCCCTTTGACATTAATGAAAAAGGTGTTACAAAAATTGTATCTACATATACTCACTGAGGGAAAACATCCGAATATGCAATCTTAAGGTTCTGGATCTCCTTCTTCCAGAAAGTGATCAAAGAGTTTACTATCTGGAGATGGGCGCATAATGCATATTGAAGCTTCTCCATCTTCTTCAAATCTGTGGAAGGACCTTGATCATATGTTAACATTGTGGCATCAATCTCCTTGATGTTCTGATTGAGGATGTCTAATGAGGATGCAAGAGCATTCCTCAACTAAGTCTATCTAGACCTTATCTTTTCCATCTCTTTATCTGCCTTCTCAATTTTTTCCAACTAACCTTGGTAGACATTGTTTCACATGTTCACATCATTAGATGTGTCTTTCACTGAACTCTTCACCTGCTCAATCATAGCTTTTGCCTCTTTTATTTTCTTAAGATGGGCATCAGTAAGCTTATCCTGATCCATGCAGTCTATAATGAATTTCCTTCCTTGATCAGCAAATTCTTTTAAAGATGCTTGACCAGTCTTGAGTGAATTCAAATCTAGTGAAAAGTTGCTCATCAACTCATTCAATCTCTTCTTCAGATACTTTTCTTCTGGAACTTGGGGTGCAAATTCTTCAAGGCTTGAGAAATTACTTTTGAACCAAGAAATGATTGTACTTGCATCATCAACAAAGTGTACCTTAGACACTTTCTTATCTATAGGCAACAAACTATTCAGTATGTTCACTGATTCCATAAGGAGAGGATTTCTCATTACTTGTTTCTCCTTTTCCTTCTCCATAGCTAGGACGTTGAACTTAATCAGGTCTTCTTCTCTCCATGAGTCCAAACTGGATGTTTCAGGTGTTAAACTTGACAACAATGCTGAAGAGGGAGTGATGGGAGTGCTATCTATCACTTCTAGTTTTACCTAGTTCAATAGAAGTTTCATATTTCTCTTGTTCTTTTTCTTCTTCTTCTTCTTTCTTTTCTTCCTCTTCCATTTTCTCTTCTTCTTTCTCATCTGTTATATTTTCAATCAATACCTCTTCTTGATGAGTGGGAGGTGTGTTTTTGCATAAAATCTCAGCTTCTTGTGTGCTCACAAAAGCTTCCTCAAACTTGTCCAATTCTGTGTCAGTGGCCGCCATGGCTATCTCCACATTATCAATGATACTGGTGTTGTCCTTGAGTGATTCTGACATGGGTGCAAACTTGTCTGCATCTGATTGTAGTTCCACTATAGGCGTTGAATCCTGAGGACCTGTAGAATGTACTTTGATGGTCTCTGACCCTTTTGTAACCATTATGGGTACATTAGCTATGGGTGCAGTAGGTGGATACATGTTTCTATTCATAAATAACTTCTCAAGGGCTTTCTCTATCTCTTTTGCAATTAGCTCATAATTTTTATCCATTATGTTCAGAGTTCTTGTCTTAGTTCTAAGGTGAGGCTTCACCAGATCTAACAGCAATTTCTTTTCTTCTAGTTCACACATAGGAAGGGTATCATCAAGAATATTTTCCCTTATCCGTAGATCTTCCTCAAAGCCTGTCTCTTTTGGAATTCAAGGATATTCCATACATTTTCAGGAATCATTGTTTTTAGTTCCAAAATTGTCCTTTTTAACTTGATCATGTGCTTTATGATCATGCTACAAATCTCTGACTTGTCAATTTCACTATACTTATCATAAAACTTCCCTACTTGATCAATTCTTCCTTCATCAACTATTATGGCACTTAGCACACTGAGACTGGGTTTGAAGCGTACTTTAGGAGGTGCTTGAGTGTTCCTTTTGTTTCTTGTGACTCGTGAGGATGGATGACTGGTGCCAACCTCTTTCTTCCTCTTAGGCATTGCCTTATACTCAGGAGGAGCAGTAAGGTCAATGGTTACCTTGGGCGCAGAAGGAGTATCATCTTCTTTACCCTTCTGACTATCATCTTTTTCAATTTTCACCTTCTTCATCTTGGGATCATCAGTATTAGGTTCCACTGTGGATGCGCTCTTAATTTTCAAAGCAATATTTTCATCCCTTTCTTTATCAAGGTCTGCTTGAGACACACCATGAATCCTCAAGATCTCTGATGTGACTTTAGCAACCTTTCTTTTTGTTGCTGCGTTGTTAAGTTTAGCATCTACTTCTTTGGTTTTCTCCTCATATTTTCCCCACCTAGGTTCATTGGGATCTTTGAGGGCTGATAGTAGTACCTACGCATATTCTTCAAGGACCTGTTCCTCTACCTCATAACCAAGTGGATGAATCCACTTAGTTCTTTGCTCAACGGCTTCCATACAAGTTGTGTCTGTCTCCACTATAAAACAAATTGTATCCTTGTACTTTTCCACAATTCTCTCTGGAATCCTATACCTCATTTTCATCTTAGCCCTAAAGGTCTTCAATTCCAATGTTACATAATCTCTCAATGTACACTCGGTGGATGCTTTTTTAGATATCTGTGGCATGGTTGGAATGGACTTGTCCAAATACATATCTGATACTCTCCCAACTATATGAAGGTACATGTAAATGATTAAAGACCCAAAATTGAATATTTTGGTCTTATCATGCTTGATGGCCTTGATGTTATCAATCAACTGTGCGCACAAGATCTCAAACAAGTTGAACTCCCCATCTTCCTTCACAAGTCTGATGGCTGCTAGAATTGTTCCCGCAGACACACTATTCACCCTACTGGTGTGATGAAACCTGTATCCAAGTATCATAGACATCAATTTGATGTCTGCTTGCTCAATAGGCTCAATTGTCATCCCTCACCTATCATTCCTTGACTTAAATGTCTTCTCAACCATCTTTCTGACATCCTTTCCCATAGGAAGGACGGCGCCTGTCCTAGAAAGGCCTGTCATCTCATATATCAAGTCACTAGTGATTCTTACTGGCACATCACCTATCCAAAATAAATCATCATGAATTATGTTCAATAAAATATTTATCCATTTTGTCTCATAGAATTCATAAGCCATAGCATACTCAACAATAGGGTGATCATTCCATTTAACATATTCATCCATGAATTTTTTGTTTGGTTTCAACATGGTATCCATGTGCGCCCTTAACCTATCCAACCCTACTAGTTCTTTCTTGCAGTAGATATTGTACACACTCAAATGGTGCACTTCTCTAAGTCATTACATCCAAGGGAATCCATGAAATGGAAACCTTAGAAAGTGACCTAGAGCTCTCTATATATGGAGTTGCAAGATTATTTTAAGTTTGCTCTCAGCTAAAGCTATTAAGCTAATGACCTTGCTAGTCAACCACACAATGAGAGATTCAAATGAAGACAAGGGCAAGAATGCCAATATCCCCAAATCACTATGAAATGCAAATGCAAGCTAGAAATGAGAGATGCAAGCTAAACTATGGAAATGAAAGTACAAGCTATGCTATGAAAAGGAAAGATGCAAGTGTTACAAATCCTTCCTAATTAGACTAGATGAAGTAATCTAAAGCATAAAGGAAACTAAGCTAAATATGAAGCTATGAATGTCATGACAATGCAATAAATGAAACTATGATAGCATGTAGATGCAAAATCCAAGAATTCTCCAAATCTTCAAAAAGCCCCAAGATGACCTAGAAAACCTGCAGCATAACATTAGCATAAAAGATTGATCATGAAAGTAAAGAAGAGAGCTCTCCTTTTATAGGAAATGAGAAGGAATGGACCATGGAGATTAAGAGGCAAAAGATTTAATCAAGGGTGGAGCTTGAAAGAGGAGCAATCCATGTGCACAAATATCCTCCAATGAGAAAATAAGAGTTGACTTTTGTGTCCATATGAGACAAAAAGTGTTTTTCTTCTTTTTATAAAATAAGAATAATGCTTTATTTGTGCAACTTAGGATAAGAGGAAAAGTGGGGGCTTTTTATTTATTAAAAGGGGAGGAAATATTCCTTTTAATAAATAAATACTTTAAGATAAAATGGTTAGCCCATGAGAATATAATCAAATAAATGATAAAATCAGGATTTGATCAAGGAAATTGATATAATTGATAAAATGCTAATTTTTGAAAATATTGATTCAGGGATTTGATAAATTGCTGAATGGGGGCCCAAAGTCTAGGTGACCATTTTAGGGTGCATACAGATATATGCCTTAATATCCTCGACATGCATGACGCCCATAGGCGTGCGGGAGAAAGCTCCCTCTAAATCATCTAGGGTTGACTTCAATGAATGCTTCTTGAATACATATCTCTTCTTCTCAATGACATCATAAACTATGGGAGTGGCCATGACTTACTTGTTTAATCGCTTTCCAACTGATCTCCAAGATAATTTGAAGACTTCTGGATCGGCGCGATAAACTAGGGTTTTTGCAACTGACTAAATGCACTGCAAATTACTGATAGATCAATCTCCAAGTCTTCACAAAAACTTCCAAGGCTCTTTCTTCTCTTCAATCACTCTGAGTTTGAATGCAATGAGTAATTAAACAACTTTCAGTGTACTTAAAGTGAGAATTCCGCCATTAATGTAAGTCACGTAAACTAGGTTGTCACTTCAAAATTTCCAACTCAAGTTCTATTCACAGTCAGCATGTGCTCTCTTGCACAAAGGTACCTTTATACTCCAAAAGATTAAGTCCAAAGGTGCATACTCTGAGGATGAGTATACCAGCCATGTAGGGGTCTAGAGCTAAATTAGCTCCCCCTATGACCCTGAGGGCCATTCATCCAGATGTAGAGGGTGCGTCCATTGTGGATGCATCCAATATATTCTCTTTAGTTTTGTCCTTCTTTTTCTCTGACTAAATCATGCTCGCATCATCTAAAGCTTTGAAAAAATTAACTTCTCCTTCAGGATCCAAAACTAGTTCTTCGGCCTTTTTAGGGCTTCCCTGACCTTGCGTCCTTGATCTACAAAACCTTGAGATATGTCCAGCCTTATTACAAGAGTGACAAATGACTGGAGGTCTTATATTCCTCGGCGCATTGACATGAGTCACCATTCTGCATTATTTTGCTGAGTGACCATTATAGTTACATATCTGGCATGTAACATTCTGAGAGCTTACATTTGTCTAATTCTAATTTCTCTGATCTTGTTGAATCCTATTCTTCTTACTAATCTTGCAATTCATAGCTCTATGACCAAATTTATTACATGAATAACAGTAACCATTAAAAGGTTTTACCTCTATACAGTTCCTTGAAATGTGTCCATTCTTGTTACAAGAAAAACAAGTGTGGTCTATAGGCTTGCACTCATTCTTAGTCAATTCACCATTATCTTTGGTTTGATCTTCAGTCTCCTTAGCATCAGTAGAGTCCTTTTTTGAATCCTTTCTTGCTTGCATATTGTCAATCTGATTTTGTGCTTCATTGTATCCAATACAACTGGTGTCTCCTTTGGCTCTTCTTGCATACAACTGAGATTCTATCAAATCAGAACTGGTGTGTAATTTTTCAATATGATTCTTTGCTTCTTTCAATTCAAACTCCAAGATTTCTTTGCTATTCCTTAGTTCCAAGATTTCCATGTTTGCTTGCCTTAGTTCTTCATTGAGTTGAAGGTTCTCTTTGACTTGTTCATTGTAGACTTCCTTATTGTCGATCAGTTTATCATCAAATTCTTCAAGTAGTTCTTTCGTAGATGCATTTTCTTCATTCAGCTTCTTGACCTTTGCTCCTATATCACTGTTAGAGAATTCTTTCAAATCCTTTCTTAGCCTTTTGATAACTAATTGTGCATCACTGACTTTTTCCTTTAGTTCTTCAATTTCTCTTTCTGATTTGTCTAGGTCTTCAAGAGTAGCTTCAAGATTTATTTTCAGATGTTTCATTTCTACTTTGTCCATGATCTCCTCAAGTGGTTAAACTTCTTTGCTAAGGACCAGAGCTCTGATACCAATTGTTAGGAATGGGAACACTAAGAGGGGGGGGTGAATCAGTGTTCACTGTATTTTAACTTTTCACTTTAATATTTATACTGAACTTAAATGCTTAAGTACTAAAATAAACATTCACATAAACATGAAACATGAAATCAACACATGACACCAATATGGTTACAAGGAAACCCAAATAGGTAAAAACCCCGGTGGGAATTGACACCCACTAATATTTTGCACTAGTGTTTTGTGATCCTTGTTAGAAGATCCTTAACCCTGTTAGGAGTTGCTTTACAATTCTTTTAGTACAATAGAACTTGTCAAGGGTCAGACCCTCTTAGGATTCTTTTACAATAGTCCCTATTAGGGGAGTGGATGCACTATCCTAGAGCTCACTTCTCAAGTGGTGAAGGCTACAACCTTTTGATCTCAGATACACATTATATCTGTTGGATGAACTATCACTGTGACACTGCTTGTCAGATTAGTTCCTTTGATGCACTGATGCTTTGACCTCTAGAAAAGATCTAATACATCTTCTAGTGTCTTCGCACACTTGTGCTCTGCTTATTACAACTCTCTATCAACTTCCATACCAAATACAATGGGTGCACCTTATATTTATATGCTCATACAAAATAAACAACTAGGTCGGCCCTTAGACCTATTACATACAATGCTTCCAAATGAATTGGCTTAAGCATGCTTACAAAAAAATAAGTATACATGTCGGCAACCTAAATACAATAGGCACATAGCCTTTACAACTTTACATTATATTCGCAAACCAAAATACTAACTGTCAACTTTATGCTCTATTCTTCTCTAGCACACACTGGCTGTGCAACTACAACTGATTGTAACTTTCTCATACTTGTACATCTGATCATGCACTCATATACTAAGCATGAATATAGTCTAACCAACTTAACTTCTAGGGTGCATACCATAATTCATCCATACGCACGTGTGATGATGCTATGAGCTACAAGAACTCTATACACTATCTAGTCTTCAACACTTAACTGATTTCTGATCTTCTCTTCAAGTGCGCTGACTCCAAACTGCTATATGACTTTGTTGCCATAATGAAAACACTATATCAAGTCATATACATCAGTATAGACAACTTTCCAACACTAACCATCTGGTTTGCAGCTTTCCTAGGTTCTCCTTGAATCTAGAATCATCTAATAAAGCCCAATCTTCTACTTGAAATTGTTTGTTCCTGATATGTGAATCATGCCATCTTTTCCTTTGGTTCTGGATTAGCTCTATTCTTTCCAATGCTGACTTTCTCATTTCATCCAATGAGTTGAGATGGAGGAGACGTTATGTTTGTGCTGCAGGAAGATTGATGTTTAGCTTAAGTGTTGTGCGCAATGTTTTGTGTTCAAATTCAATGGGCAACATTGCTGCTTTTCCATACACCAATTGAAATGGTGTGAACCTTGTTGTTGTCTTCCATGTGGTACGGTAAGCCCAGACTACTTTTGTTAATCAACTACTCCAATCCTTGTGATGCAATTGTACTATCTTTGTTAATATTGCCTCTATTTCTCTATTTGTCACCTCTTCCTGTTTGTTTGCTTGCAGATGATAAGGACTAGACTTATGATGCCTTATGCTATACTCCTTCATTAGCTCTATGATCAATTTTGATGTGAACTATGCTCCTTGGTCCATTACAAGCTCTCTAGGGACTCCATACCTAGTAAAACTTTCTTCATACAAGAATTTTTCTACTTTTTCATCCCTTGCATTCTACATAGCTTTCACTTTGACCCATTTTGTCAGGTAATCTGTACAAACCAAGATGTAGGATTTTCCATTTGATGGTGGATCAATTGGTCCAATGAAGTCCATACCCTATTTATCAAAGGGTGTTATTACTACTTTTGGATTAAGTGGCATCTCATTTGATTTTGTTGGATGACCCATCCTCTGACACTTATCACATTTTTTTGTATAACTGGTTGCATCTTTATGTAATTGAGGCCAATAATATCCTGTTGTTAACATTTTCAGGGCTGTTCACTTTGCTGCAAAGTGACCTCCACAAGGCTCATCATGACAAGCATGGAGTATATCATATACTTCATCTTCTCTCACACACCTTCTCATAATCTGATCTGGACCAATGTAAAATAGATTGTTATCTATCCATGAAAACTGAAAGCTTTTCTCTACAAGCTTTTTCTTGTCTTTCTAAGAAAAATTTGGGGGCATCTTATTTGCTACAAGATAATTGGCTATGTCAGCATGCCATGGATTTTTTATTGCTATATGGAATAGGTGCTCATCTGGAAATGTATCTTCAACTTGAGTAGTGTCTTCATCAATATTTTGTAGTCTAGACAAGTAGTCGACAACTACATTGGCCTTCCCTGGCTTGTCAACAATTATTATATCAAATTCCTGCAATAGTAAGAGCCATCTTGCCAATTTGCCTATTATAGCAAGTTTGTTCATCAGATATTTTATTGCAGAGTGATCAGTGTGAACAAAAAAAGGATAGCCTATGACATAGTGTCAGAATTTGTTCAATGCATAAACTACAGCTAGGAGTTCCTTTTCAGTAACTGTGTAGTTCAATTCAAGTCCATGGAGGCTTTTACTGATATAGTAAATTGCATTCTCAAGGTTAGTAGGCTTTTGTCCTAGCACAACACCTATGGCATAATTAGATGCATCTGTATGGATGTGGAATGGAATAGACCAATTTGGTCCTTTTAGGACTGGTGCAGTTGTTAGGAGTTTCTTTAGTTGCAGGAAGGACTCATCACATGTGTGTTTCCACTTAAATTCAACTTCTTTGGTAAGAAATGTATACAGAGGACTAGCAATTTGACTGAAATTTTGAATAAAGCATTTATAGTATCCAGCATGTCCTAGAAAAGATCTGACATCTTCTTGTTTAGTAGGAGTAGGTAGTGTAAGTATTACCTCAACTTTAGCTAGGTCCACTTGAATTCCTATTGCTGAAATGCCCAAGTACCACTCCTTCCTGCATCATCATAAAGCATTTCTCACTATTAAGGGATAGATTATGCTCCTTGCACCAAATTAGTACCTTTTCAAGATTCTTCAAAGCCTCTTCAAATGTCACTCCAAATGCTGTAAATTCATCCATATATAATCTCCATACAGTCATGTGATATGTCAGCAAAAATACTAATTACAACTCTTTGAAACATTGCTGGAGCATTACACAACCCAAAAGGTAGAGCTGAATATGCATATGTCCCCCATGGACATGTGAACATAGTCTTCTCCTGATCCTCTGGAGCAATAGTTATTTGATTGTATCCACTATATCCATCAAGAAAGGAAAAATACTTCTTACCAGCCAAAGTATCAAGACTTGGTCAATGAATGGTAATGGGAAGTGATCTTTCTTGGTAGATTTGTTTAACTCCTTATAATCCACACAGATTTTCCATTTACCCCCCTTTTTGGATACTATAACCATAGGTGATACCCATTTACTATCAGATATAGGATATATAAAGCCAACATCTAATACCTTTGGCAATTCAGTTTTGACTATCTCCCTTAATGTTGAATTAATCCTTCTTTGAGGTTGACGAAGGATTAGGCTTCCTTCATTGATATATATATATATATATATATATATATATATATATATATATATATATATATATATATATATATCCTGTGAGTACATAGTGTAGGGCTTAATCCCTTCATGTCCCCATAGTCCCATGCAAAGGATTTCTCATGTGTTTGCAGTAGTTTGGTTAGTTGCTCCATTTGTTGTGAAAGCAACTTATTATTCACCTAGAAATTATGACCTTTAGAAAGCTCAACAGTAGTTGTAAGGTCAAGCATGGATACTTCAGGGATAGGACTTGTGTTTACTTCACTAGGTAGCAACTAGTGGATAATATTGGGTTCTGAAGGTAATACACAACTCTCAAAATTATGTTCATATGTGCTTAACTCTAACACAGAACTCTCAGATACATCTTTGATTACAACACAGTCATTATTAAGAATGCTCTAAATGACTTCATCTTCCTCTTGCAGCTTTAGAAAGGATTGCCTATGTAACATCATGAGCTGAACCACAGAATTCAATTCTTCTTCCCCATCTCCTAAGTCTGGCCATATAGGTGTACTCAAATCTGGTTGTAGTTGAGCAGGAGGATACAGTGCTATTTTCTTAGTGGCTTGACCATCTAAAATTGTCATATTTCCTGATCTATAACTTATGTTTGCATCAGTTGTTGCTAAGCATGGACATCCTAGAATAACAGGGTAACCAACAAGACTGACCTTTGGTGAGAGGATCATGAAATTAGTAAGGTACTCCCAAGAATCTAAGGAAACTATTATGTCTTCTATCATTCCATCAGGGGTAACACTAGAGCTAGCTTCTAATTGCAATATTGTTGGAGAAGCTCTCAACCCTTCAATGCTCAGTTTATGCATAGTGTCCTTAGTCATTACATTAATGGCAGCACCTAAGTCTATTAATGCATTTTTGACATACTGGCCATTAATGATGATATTCACAACTAGACTCCCTGGATTTGAATATTTTGGTAGTACCAATTTTCCTAGCATGATATCAGCCAATTTTCCTATAACATGAACTGTTGTAGGATCCTTTTTCTTTCTTCCAGGCTTTTTAAGACAAGCTTCTTTTATTGCTTTTCTAGAAACTGGAACATCTTTTATTGCTTGAAATAGGGGAATCTGGACATGCATGTTCTTAAGCTGGTCAATGATATCAAATGGCTGATCTTCTTCTTTTAGTATGGGCTTCTCCATGCTGAGCCTTTGGGGAAAAGGTGGTTTAACTGATGTATGAGCATTAGCTGAGTTGGAAACATTTTTTGATGCAATAGTATTTGGCAAATCATTCTCTGGAATTGGTAATGATGTTGCATGAAGGTCTAGCACTTCAGTGATAAGGGGTGGTTCAGGTGCCGGCAAGGTAGTACCTGATCTTAGGTGTATATCAACTATATCAAGTGCATAGGCAGGGTACTACTGAGCATCGGTAGCATACATTTGCTATTGTGGTTGTTGATTGTTGGGATTCGGTTGAGGTTGAGCAAGCAATTGTGTCTACTTTTGAGGACCTGCGTTTGGAGGTGGTGGCATTATTGCAGGTATATTTGTTGGAGGTGGTAGAGGTGGATATCCAGGATTTGGATTAGGCCATTACTGAGGTCCTCTCCACTAGTTAGTGGGCTACCAATTTCCTTTTGGTTGTTGCCATTGGTTCAAAAATTATGACCATTAGAGTTTTTGTGGAGGATACCATTGATTCTGTTGATTATTTGGCCAAGAATTATTCCAAGTGGGTTGATTATACTATGGAGGACTTTGGACATTCTGGTTTTGCCACTGACTATTATAAGGACTTAAAATTTGTAATGGGTATTGAGGCATACCTTGTCGCATGGCCCATGGCCGACATTGAGCAACAAAGAATACTTGCTCGTCCTCTCCTTCTATCTTCAAGTATTCAGTTGGAAGATGCTGATTCTCTAGGTTTGTGACCAATTTGCACTAACAATCCTTCTTTTGTTTGTGGCAATGAGGACAGTATTCAGCCAGCTACACCTCTGCATATGCATGTTTCTTATTAGCGATCATCATGTCCAGATGTGTAGCGACATCATTTATGATGTCTTTCTTGAAGTCTGACAACATGTTTGAAATCTCCATCTTTGAAATACCAGAGCCACTTCCTTTGGTCAATGTTGAGCAAAATCCCCTTCCTTTCTTGACCATTGCTCTAGAATAGTTCATACAAATCTTTTGAAGGTCATCCCAGGAAGACTGAGATATATCACCTCTAGCCATGAGGTCTAGAGCTTCAAGACAATTTTCATTCACTCCTCTTAGAAAAATCAGCTTATGTGAATCTTCCTGCAATGCATGTTGCGGGTTCTTTTGTAAATTAACTAAGAAGCGTGATATGTAGTCCTCTAATGTCTCATCTTCCCTTTGTGACATACAGAAGATGTCATCTCCTTTTGAATCACTTCCCTTGAAATATTCTTTATACTTTCTTAGAAATAAATCTCCCATTCCATCCCAATTAGCTATTGCATTCGCTCCTAAGCCCATGAACCATCTAAGAGTTGACTCCTTCAGTGTTGTTGGGAACATCTTAAGCTTATGACTATCAATATTATAGTCAAAACTTTGACACAAAATGTCAAATTTGAACAAAAAGGTGTCATGATCCTCTGTAACAAGGCCATAGAACTTTGGAAGTGCTGAAGCAGGTATGTTCTTGAGGTTAGGATTGTTAATAAGACTTGGAATTGGAAATGGAAATGTAGGAGCTGCCATTACTGGAGGTGTTGGATATTGAAACTATGGCTAGAAAGTATTGTTGACTGGAGGGTTTTGGACAACAGGCGGTCCTAGAGTAGGATTATTATGAAAACTGGCTAATATTTCTACAAAAGGACGGAGGTCAAATGTTTCTTGGGTGTCTTCTTCTATTGAAGATGATGCAACAAACTCAAGACTGGCGTCAAGAAATGGTAACTCGAGTTCTTCAAACTCTTCTTTCAATTTAATAGGTTCTTTTGGAAGAAAGATGTCATGAACATCTCGCCTTCTTTGATGCATGCAAGTAAGTTGATGACTTGTGAAGCAAGCTCACAACTTCTTGGTATTGACTAAAAATAGGAAACTAATCTGAAAAATAAATGACTCATTAAGGTTCCTAGTTTGACACCATCCCCGGCAACAACGCCAAAAATGAACAGTCTCACAATAGGTAGAGATAATCATGCCATTGTCTCTCTTAAGGGTAATATGTCCATGCTACAGATTACCTATCCCCATCATGAAATGCATTTAGGTTGTCAACCTAGGGACGTAGACTTGAAATGTGATAGCATATTTTGTGCACTAAGTTCCTTTAGTGATGAAGGGTGCTCCCCTTAATACCACAAACACATAACAGAAACAGAGAAATAACAACAATTTGCAAGAACAACAAATGGGCTTCTTATTATCTCCACAAATGTGGAATTACAAACTTTCAGAATTACAATATGCAAAGCCACATGGGCATTCCCTTACAATATTCTATAGGACAAAGCCTCGAATTATTACCTAGATCTACTACCCAGAACTGTCCCGAACTACCCTGAACCACCTAAGACAATACTACGGGCCTTCCTTATATAGGCAATTTCCACCGCCCGAGAAGGTTCCAGAAATTTAGCCTATGAGGCCGACTAAACATAGAATTATTTTATTTTCACAATTTTTACAATAAGGTCGGCTCAAAAGAAATACAAAATATGCTTTTAGGTAGCCCAACTTTCGGAGGCCATAACTTTTTAACCGTAGCTCCATTTTTCTATTGTAACCACTTTTCAAAAATGCCATGACGAGATCTACAGTGGCTAACACGCACTAGCGCTAGTCAGCAGGAGGTCGATCGTGGTCTGGAGCCTCTAAGGCCTTCAAAATTGACCTAAAAGATTTCGTACCCAAAAACCTCAATAACTTCACCAATATTGATGATGTGGCAATGAAACTCAACTGGTAGGCTGAAATGACTGAGATGAAGCTCCAACTGTGAAATCAGAACATTCCAAGATCATATGACCAACTTACTAAAAATAGTAAGTTTCCATAAATAGAAGCTTTGCACAAGATAGCCCTTATTAAAAAGAAAACCAGAAATATTTTTGGGTGATGCAAGATTTCTCTTACACCCAGGATGCTCCTACATCAGACACCAGAGGTAATTTGAGAAGTGACCCTATCACGACTCAGGTGTGAAGAGGGAAACCAAGATAGTTAACCTCCTCCTTTGTTAGCCATGATGAATCTTCAATAGGTCATCATTTCCATTTGACCAAATACTCTTCATATGTCTTGTTCCTTGTACTTCTGTCAACACAACTATCCAGTATGTCTTCAATCTCCTTGATATCTGAACTGGTTGCTAGAATACTCCACTGTGTTGTCGTAACCTCATCTTCAACACCTCCTTCATGATACTCTCTCAGATCTAAAACATTAAATACTGGTGAAATATTCAGCTTTGTAGGCAACTCTATCTCATATGCATTTTCTGAATCATGCTTCTTCACTATCTTACATGGCCCAAACTTCTTCATTTTCAGCTTGTTATATGTACCAACTGAAAATCTTTCCTTCCGCAAATGAACCATGACTTCAGCTCCAACCTGAAATTCCTTATGCCTCCTTTTCTCATATGCCTTAGCCTTATATTGCACATTCATCTTGGTAATATGCTTCCTCACCTCCTCATGGATGTTCTTCAAATGTTTTACAAAATCTTCAGCTTCAGCACTACTTATTTCTTCTTTATCTATCTTCCTCAACTCAGATGCATTTCTGGGACTACTTCCATATACAATATGTGGATGATGTGATGAACTAAACTTCAAATCTATCTTCAACTCTTCACTTTCTGCTAGTGTCACTCTGTGTGCTGCCTTATTTGGAAAATTGGCTCTTAGAATCAAGTCCATCTGATGAGTGATCTTTCTTACTGGTGGTAATCCATCAAGCACATTATCAGATACAATATCTTGAAACTCATTCAATAATTCTACAACTTTTACAGGTACATTTTCTACTTTCTCTTTCCCAACCTTTGGAATTAAGGTAAAACACATATGCTCGTGCCGCATACCATCTGAGAAATTTCCTCTATCAACAAAATTTATTCTTACATTACCACATACATTTTCTTTTGTTTCCTTCAATGGCTTTAGCTTACGTCGCACTCCATCCTTTGTCAAGGAATAGGTATTCGCACGACCATCGTGTACAACACATCTATCAAACTCCCAAGGTCTACCCAACAACATATGACATGCATCCATAGATATGATATCACATAGTACCTCATCATGGTCTCCGCCAATCTTGAACTTTACTAGGCACTATTCACTGACCATGACCTTGTGGTCATCCTGCACCCAAGCAATCTGATATGGATGTGGGTGTTTCTATCTCTTGAGCTTCAACTTTGTCACCATCTCTTCTGACACCAAATTGTCAGTGCTTCCACTATCAATAATCACATCACAGCATTTACCCTCACACTTGCATCTAGTGCGAAACAAGCTCCTCCTTTGTTCAAGTTCATTCTCACCACTCAACAGGACTCTTTTGTTAATCAATGTTTCTCCTCTTTCAGCATCTTCAAAATTTGAAGATTTGGCATCTTCATCTACATGTGCCACTCTGGCCTGGCCTTCATTCCTCCTATCTGTCCTTCCTTGGTGTTGAGGACATTCAAATGCCCTATGACCTTCTTCTCCACAGTGAAAACATGTTCCGCGGAAGCCTCCTCTTCCCGAACCTTGTCCTCTTCCTCTCTGATCTCTATTGTTCTGATCTTGAAAATGATTGGAGTTGTTTCCTCTCTAATTTTGATTGCTACTAGCCTCATCCTTCTTTTTCAGATCTTCATTTCAACCTCCATATGACCGTCCACCAGATCATCCACCGCGACCTCTTCCATTTTGTCTACTCTCAAACTTTTTGTTCAGCTTTTCCTCTATTTTTAGGGAAAACTGGTATGCCTCTTCAATATTGTTCATTCGAACCAGATTCAGCTCCTCCTGAATGCTTGGCCTCAACCCATTAAGGTAATGGGCAACTTTCTCCTTATCAGCTTCTGCATGGCCTATTCTAATGAGGATTCAATAGAACTCCTCTATATACTCCTGAACAGATCATCTCGCTTGCTTCAAACTTTGCATTTTCTTCAGTAGGTCAAGCTCATAATCAATAGGGATGAATTGTTGCTTCAATTTATCCACCATATGCTCTCATCTTGTGATTTTATCCTTTCCTCTTTGATTTCACTCCAATTGAATCTCTTGCCACCAGATCTTCGTATGACCTTTTAGTCTGGCCTTTGCGAATTTGACCCTATTAGGATCCTCAATATCTTCATACTCAAAATATTCTTCACATTCATTAATCCAGTCGATCAACTCCTCTGGGTTAAGATTTCTTGAAAATGCAAGAACCTCAATCTTAGGTCTTTTTTCGATCTTGGAAATGGCCCAAAAAACTCTTTCTTCCTCCTGGTTCACAACTTCGACTTCTTCTTCTTGATCTTCTTATTCAACTTCATCCTCGCTTTCGTCTCTGACATTAAGATTCATTCCTCTACGAATCTCTTCTTGAAATGCTCGCACTTGTCTCTAGAGTGCTCTAACCTCAGGTGTTACAACACCAGCTCTTCCGCCACGTTCCCTTCGTGGAGGCATTTTTGCACTTCTCACTGAAACCCTAACCATGGTCCTATTGCAAACTGCATCACAGTCAGTGATCTATTTACACAGAAACCCTAACACACAGTCCGGGTGCAAACTATGTCACAATCGACAATTTATTTATACACTTGAGAACTCCTACTCTGATACCACTTGATGAAAGGTGCTCCCCTTAATACCACAAACACATAACAAAAACAAAGAAACAACAATAATTTGCAAAAACAAAAAATGGGCTTCTTATTATCTCCACAAATGTGGAATTACAAACTTTCAAAATTACAATATGCAAAGCCACATGGGCATTCCCTTACAATATTTTGTAGGATAAAGCCTCGAATTATTACCCAGAACTGTCCCAAACTGCCTTGAACTACCTAAGACAATACTACGGGCCTTCCTTATATAGGCAATTTCCACCACCTAAGAAGGTTCTATAAATTTAGCTTTTTAGGCTGACTAAACATAGAACTATTTTATTTTCACAATTTTTACAATAGGGTCGGCTCAAAAGAAATACAAAATATGCCTTTAGGTAGCCCAACTTCCGGAGGCCATAACTTTTTAACCGTAGCTCCATTTTTCTATTGTAACCACTTTTCAAAAACTCCATGACGAGATCTACAGTGCCTAACACGCGCTAGCACTAGTTAGTCAGGGGCCGATCATGATCCGGAGCCTCTAAGGCCTTCAAAATTGACCTGAAAGATTTCATACCCAAAAACCTCAATAACTTCACCAATACTGATGATGTGGCAATGAAACTCAACTAGTAGGCTAAAATAACTGAGATGAACCTCCAACTGTGAAATCAGAACATTTCAAGATCATATGACCAACTTACTAAAAATAGTAAGTTTCCATAAATAGAAGCTCTACACAAGATAGCCCTTATTGAAAAGAAAACCAAAAATATTTTTGGGTGATGCAAGATTGCTCTTACACCCAGGATGCTCCTGCATCATTTAGGAGTCATAACACCTATGTTGCAGGAAGATAAAATGCATAAAATGAATCTATGCTATCGATACAGGAAAGTAAACACACTTGACTATTGAATGGAATTACTGCATAAAACTTATGAAATGAATCTAAGCATGTCTAAAAACTTAAAACATTCACTATACCCGTCTCTGCAAATACTGCAGGAACAACCACAGTGGCAATGTTGCAGGAGTAAAATAGTAACTGTATTTGAAAACAGGGAAAGTATAGGAAGCAAATCTATTCTAACTTAATCTAATCCACCTTCCAAGTGGGCCCCCTTGGTTGGCTTCTGCTAACTACTCAACACAAGAAATAATCCAAAATCACTCTTCCATTAAATCCTTCTTAACTAGTTACATAACAACTGAATAACTCATGAAGAACAAAATAGAGCAGCTTCCACTATATTGAATACATAATTCTATCTTTTCTCATTAGCTACTAAATCAATCAAAATCCCTTTATATCAAGGATTGACACTTATTGAAAACATAATAGAAAAGTCTGATTAAACCTCGCCAAATATGGCGGAGATAAAACAACCACGACATAATACAATTACTGTTGACAATAGAATAACTTCTGAGGAAATATAGCAAGATTGATTCCTTATATTCTCTAGAACAACAGCTCCTTCAAAGCGCGGCATATCCATCGGAACCACGTTGGATTCTCCCGCCATGGTTGGTCTTCTAATGCTCCTTTAATGCATATGCACCACTCTTCATACCGCTTTGTGTTTACCTGAAAGGTTAGTAACATTCGGTACACATATGCAAGTCAACATTTCAACTCCTACTTAAATGTTAGAACATAGCTTGAAATAACTATATGAAGTACTGCATTATATTTATAATAGTCAACAAAACATATCACTCAAGCTACCCATAGATTTTGTGGCTTTAGTTGTACTTAACATAAGTTCACATAAGCATAAGTCATAAATGTTTTGGAAATGTTTGTCAGAGCATCAACAAAATATGAAGATTATAACAAAATTAAGGCAATAATTGGACTCATCACCAATCAGGCATCAATTTCTATGTAGGAGGTCTATGCGGCTATGACTTATAATGGGAGGTATTAAAAATATGACTGTGGGTTTTTGTAGCTGTCTTCCAAGTGTGACATGACTTTAGCCAACTTGAAGATTTTCTCTTCATAGTCCCAAAACTTGCCAAAACTTTGTAAATTTTGATGTTTAACATCTCCTGATGGTTTACCTTATGCTCTCTATGGCCCCTTAAACCACTAGAGTAAATAAATATTTCAAAGTGCACCAAGTCCTCCTTAGAAAGTTAATTATGATTATTAATTACAATTGTTTGCTCCCCTTAAAGGAGGGTCTGGACATAATATGGGATGGTATCTTGTCTCCTCTAACACCTTTGACCTTCCAACTAAAATCTAAGATCATCATGGCATCGACAACCTGATTTCCTTCTCTATAAATATGATTGACATCAAAGATATCTAATCCTAATAGGATTTCATGAATATCACCATAATCTTTTCTAAAGACCAATCGGCTTTCGAAAAACCTTTGACACCATTAAAAATAATTTTTAAATCCCCTTCTACAGACAAGGACCTGACTCCAATTGAGAGTGCAATTTTGAGGCCCAATAAAAGAGCCATCCCTTCAGCTTGATTTTTGGTATTTAAATTTTTTTTGGTGTAGGCCACAATTGTCTCTCCCTTGCCTATTCTTAAGATGACCCTAGCAGCTGAGTTACCTTGTATCTTTCTAGCAAGGTTGTCAAAGTTCAACTTATACCGACTTGGCCTATAGGGAAACGTCGTCAAAGTTCAACTTATACCAACTTAGTACTCCTACATTTTAATCTATTGGTACCATCATACTTGATATAGGAATTCAAGAGGCTCTAGGTCCTAGCAACATGGTTTTCAAGTGGGGTAAGGGGAAATAATGGGTAGGGACACGACACAAAAATTATGTTTTACTGTAGCAATTTGTGAAAGATAAACACATCAATAGTTGATCATTCCATTCCATGAAAGATCCTATTGTTCCTTTCCATTTGTATGCTCTATTCTAGGTGAGGAGGAATCAATCTCCATAACATCCTAATACAAGGGTTACTTGTAGGCTCATTCGAATCTAGATCCAACTGGTCAATGTCCCAAGCCATAACCCAGTGCTTTTGATTTCCCAAGTAAAATTGTAGTGAATCAATATATGTGAAAAAAAATCATCTTTTATCTTGCATAGCACACATCTATTAGAGAGCTACAACCCACCATTTAGCAAATTGTCCTATGTAAGGATTTTATTGTGCATAAAAATCCACCAAAAGAAATTAATTTTAGGGATTAGATGTGGGTTCTAAATATGTCACCAAGGGTCAGTGGGACTCCTTTCCTTTAGGAGAGAAATATAAACGGATTTAACAAAGAAGTCACACTTAGGGATATTTTTCCAAAATAACTTATCATCCCTTTAGAAGAGAGGGATCCTGGTTCTTTTTAATAATTCTTAGAGCTTGGTGTCTTATCATGTAGGTTAGTTTTCTCAACACATCATAGGGATATTTCTTTCCAATACACCCTTGGGGAGAGGTTTTCTTCCACGCGGTGACCAAAAAACAATTTACCCCTTAAGCTGATATCTCTAAAAGTAGGGTGTGTAGTAAGAGGTTTGTCCCCCAACCATTTATCATCCCAAAACGTGATCTTAAACCATTTCCATTTGAGTCCCTTGAAAATATAGAAATTCATTTTATAATATTATTTTTAATATTAGATCCATTCGGGAATTCTTCAGATGTGAGGACTCTATAGAATTTCTCATGTCTCAAATACTTAGCACCCATTATGTTACAACAATCGGCAATGTGCAAAGGAAGCCGTCGCCACATTATATCCATAAGTGCTTCATTAAGTAAAGTAATCCTTCTTACTCCTAGGCCTCCCATAGACTTCAGACAACACACAATATCCCAATTGATAAGGGTCATTCTCTTCTTCTCTTGTATACCTATCTATAAAAATATTTGTTGTTTTCTTTCAAGTTTTTCAACCATTGTGCTAGAAACTTTGAACAAGGAGAAACACTATTTCTTTTCAAGATAAGCAATTTATTCATTTCTAAGAAGATAAACACTATTTATTTTCAAGTTATCAATAAACTCTATAGAAACACCATTGTAGTTTACTTTATTGTGTAGTCTCCAAGCTCTTTGTTCAACCACTAACAAGCTCAAAGTTCACCCTCTAGTAGTATCTTCTTATTTTTTATACTCTCCACATTACCTTTCTATATGTTTCTCCCTTCCATTCAAGGACTACCAATATAAAATATATAGTGTGTTGGTGTGAGTTCATAATATTTTATCTAACTAAAGGACCTGTTCACACCTTGTTTCTTAGGTTTACTTAAGTATTTTAATTGGCTTTTATCTCATTTTATAATACTTAGAAACATAAAATGATTTAATTATATCTTAATGTTTTATCCATTTTCATATAGGAATGCCATCACATTACATTGTAATATATTGCAACTCATTTTGTCCAATAGAAATAGAGTGATTCTTCGGTGTGACTCTCTCTAGTAGAAGGTTTTTGGCTTTATTGATATATTCTTATACTGATGGGCTTTGATCCTCTATTATTCAACCATGGTATCAAATATCTAAATTAGAAAAACCTTTAACATTTATGAGGTTTTCTACTACTAAATTTCACTGAAAGCCTCCCAAAGAAAAATAGGCCTCATTATTGCATCTAGAAGTCATCAAGTCCCAAGTTTTCTTGTTCAAATGCACAAATTAGATATCACAAAAAATTGAGACATTTTTGGTCTAAATTTCATTTAAAACATTGACATAATTATGTTTGTATAGATTTGTATATCATACAACATCACTATATAGGCTTCTGCAATTTTTGGTGGTACACTAGCTTTTTCAATAGTGAGATATTTTTTGCATGGTAGATCTTAGTTATACTTAAAGGATTTTTTTATGATATATGTATTTTAGATCATTTTTATACAATCGATAATGGTTTTATCTATTAGTTTCTATTCTAGCGAGTTCATAATCTACAACTAGTACAAGTTACATTTTTAAAATTGGGCCACAATCACTCATTAGTCTAGTTGCAACCATAAAATGTTGACACTTTAGTTACCCTCTTTTGTATCCTTAGTAATGCTTCTAAGTCTACAACTACCTCACTATTATTCAAAACTATCCATCACCTCAACAACACTTACAACATTCACTACCACCTTAATGAATCTATTGAGGTTTATATAATCAACCATTAATATTAAACCTTCATCATTAATTACCAAGGTCCTCATCTCAATTTGTTATCCCATTGTGCCCAAGCACATAATCACATGAGTGACTAGGGCCTAAGCCTAGGGCTTAATTTTTTTCTTTGAGGATTCATATAAATAGAGCATATCTTGGTCATATAATGACAAAATTATAAGAACTAAAATTTTAGTTCCATGATCAATGCAATCATATAATTTGATTTTCTATATTTTTTTTAAAATACATAAAATTTTTGTTTTAAGTGAACACTTTTATTTTTTATTGTTCCATTGTACACCTTTATAAAAAGGATGTACAATTATTGTTGTGGGGGATGCGGGGTGGGAGGTGAAGATTCCTCTATCAAACACGTTGAGGGATCAAAAAATAGAAACAAATCAATTTTATACTCAACATAGGAAATACATCTTCTATTGAGCATCTTAAACCACACAAAAATGACACCTAAAAACCCCAATTGACTAGATTGCCTATGTCTAATGGGTTATTGTCCACCTTGGATGATACACCACTTTGGTTAACTCAAGAATATGAGAAATTTGGATACAAAAATACCATGGATGAGGTCATGAGACTTATTTAATTACATGTTTAAACAATCTATTTTTGACATTGAGTCTTGTAGATAAGAAAATTTAGGGTAATACAAAGATATTTTGTGTACAATTAATAAATTTTGAGAAATTCAAATTGAAGAAAAACTACATACACTAGCACCCAATTCCTTCTCCATTAAAGGCTTTCTAGTCAAAATTAAGTCATTAAGTTCACAAAGAATGCATTTTGCTTATTATGTCTAAACTAGATACCCATTTAAATTCCTCTCTTCTACATTCATTATACTATAGATACATTGCATGATACTTTTACCATGCCTCTTTTTGAGTTATGATTTTCTCACACAAGGATAGTCTTAGCTAGTCCAATTAGATGTTATTTCTAATTCCAAAAGTAAGCATTAGTAGTAAAATTATCCAAAGGGAAAGAAAAGAAGAAACAAAATCCTAAGAAATATTCTTCATCAAGTGGTGAGAATCATTCCAAGTCAAATAAAAATATATAACAAAAACTAATCTACTTCTAAGAATGATAATTATTATAATTCTTATTGATCTTCCTCCAAGAAAAAGAAGAAATTAGGAGATTCTAATATTTTTGTGGAAAAATAAGACATGACATAACTGGACATTGGAAGAGATTATAGGCTTTAAAAGAAGTCATGAAACATCATCAAATCATATCATCTAAGTCTCCTTCCACCATAGATAGGGTCAAGGTATTTTTGCATAAGCTTTTTCTTTTATAGTGATTTGGATATTTCACTCGAGAGCTTCTAATCATATGTCACATTCCAAGTCAAAGAAAAATATAGAACAAAAACTAATCTACTTCTAAGAATGATAATTATTGTTAAGTATTATTGATATTCCTCCAAGAAAAAGAAGAAATTAGAAGATTCTAATATTTTTGTGGCAAAATAAGACATGACATAACTAGACATTGAAAGAGATTATTGGCTTTAAAAGAAGCCATGAAACATCATCAAATCATATCATCTAAGTCTCCTTCCACCATAGATAGGGTCAAGGTATTTATGCATAAGCTTTTTCTTTTGTAGTGATTTGGATATTTCACTCGAAAGCTTCTAATCATATGTCACACTCCAAGGACAATGTCACATCACTTTTAGATTGTAGTACTTTATAGATTATATTGACAGATTGTGCATAGCTTCCAATTTTTAAGATTAGCTTTTATTTAGCTAGAGGGTGGTAATATTTATGATGTACTTATGATTCTTGATAGTTCATCCAATCTCCTTTTATATGTATCAATTATATCATTCTGGCACTAGTAGTACAATTGGGATCTCACCTCGTGATGTGATTTTCTAGGAAGCTCCTTGATCGTGAAATTTTGTGGCTTTGAGGATTGTTAGTCATGCATCTTACTTAAAAAAGTGTCATAGTTTTGAGTTTTTATTAGGATCATCTCTAATTGAAAATATAGATTCCTTGAGCAGTCTTTGGCTTGAAAATATTAGTCATTTCAATTATAGATGTTTATAGTGTATAAGAACATAGGTGTTGATGAAAGGTCTACCTAAAATTTCACACAACAAGGGATTTTCTTGAGATTGTGTACTTCTCAAACATTTCAAGGATTTTTACCGAAGTTAAAACTACATGAGAAAATATACCTTTAGATTTGGTATACAACAATCTCAATTTTTTTATTCTATTTTAGGGGCCAAGTATATGTTCAAATTTATTGATAACTCTTTTGATGTGCTCGGGTGTACTTCATGTGAAAAAATAATTTATTTAATACTTTTAGCACTTGCAAGGTATTTGTGGAGTAGTATACTCCTTTTAGAAGGGTACCTGTTGATAATGGTTGGAATATGTCAATCAAAATTTCAAAAAAATAAATTTGTAAGAACATAATTCAACATCAACTTATCATTTTACATGCCCTGGAAAGGTGGTGTAGCTAAGAGAAAGAACAAAAAGTTATAGGAGATGGAAAATTGCATGATTATATTACAGAATATGGATTCCACTTTTTAGACTACATTAGTCAATTATACAGATTATATACAAAATCACATGCCACATAAGGTAACGTGAAATATGAATTTAGAATAATCAGGCCCTAAGATTACTGAGAGGGGGGTGAATCAATAATCTAATAATAAGCACAAATCTGATATGATAAAACCTATTCTTGGAAACTTCACCACATGCATGCAGTAAATAACTTTTACTTGTGATAAACATACATCATAAATTAAGCATCTACACAAATTCAACACATAACACCAGAGTTTTTATCATGGAAATCCAACTTGGTAAAAACTACAGTGGGGATGGAATCCACTAAGAAAAAATGTGCTCTTCTAGAGCACGTCTGGTTAAGAGTTTAGCCATGTTAAGAGCTTACAATGATGTTTGGATAAGAATAGACCCTGTTAAGAGCCACCCAGTTAAGGGATTTACCTCTAGCCCTATTAGGAGCTTTACCCTATCAGGAGTAGCCTTGTTAGAGGACTTCATACACTAGCTAAAGTGTCACCTCATTAAAGGATTTTACAAAAATATTTGTTAGGATCTACTTGGTTAAGGGATTTAACATGTTGCAACTATTAGGGAGCAACAAGAAAAATGATATGAGAAAATAGCACTTCTCCTCTATTAGTATAGGCCCGGTTCAAGATCAATCTCTACTTTACATGCTAAACATCCAAACACTGCAATCGTACTCATGTATTCATGATCTTCCTCTTACACACTTATCCTAATACATCAAAGATATATATAAATATATGTTTTTCACTAACTAGGTCGGCTAAGACCCAAATTAAATTTGAATTACATCATTACAATTAATTCCTTCTCAATCCTTCAACCCTAAAATGTGTTACCAATAAACAATTACAATTTCAACTTCATGTCAACCTCCATATCCACTGCACCATCGATTTGACAAGAAAAAGTAAAACATATTACACTTCTCTAGATTCATGCACCCCCTCATGAATTATTGATCAAATCAACCAATAAGAATCATACCTAACATCCCACATCATCTTAGATACTTCATCACATAATCTGGAATACTTAACCATCTTCACAAGCCGATCTACCATCACCGGTTAAAGATCTAACCTATTTTTATTCACTGTTATTTTTCTTCTCCACTATCCTAAACTTCATAATATTGTAACTCTATCCACCGATTATCAATCTTGATGCATTGCAATAGAAATCCAATAATGTCATTAAAATCACACAACTAAGACCACAATACCTGATTCCCTTCCTGTGGGACATGCTAATCAAATCTTTCTTCTCTTCTTCTTCACCGCTAAACTGATTTCCTATCTTCATCTCACTAACTGTAACTTGCATAAAAATCATCATACACATATGTGATCATAGATATAGCATTTTACACACTTCTATAACATGTGTGCCAAATCACACACCATAATTCACAATATAACTCTTAATTCATCTTCTCCATCATAACTTGGTACATCAAGAACATAGTCAACCAAGATCACCTAAGTTGACATCGATGACAAAAACATAGCTGAAAAAACACATCATCAAGCCATCAACATACTTACTCATCCTATATGCATCATTTATCATGCAAAACATATGTGTCAAACTGCACACCATAATTCACAACATAACTCTTAATTCATCTTCTCCATCATAACTTGGTACATCAAGAACATAGTCAACCAAGAACACCTAAGTTGACATCAATGACAAAAACATAGTTGATAAAACAAATCATCAAGCCATCAACATATTTATTCATCCCATATGCATCATTTATGATACAGAACATATGTGCCAAACCGCACACCATAATTCACATCATCAAGCCATCAACATACTTATTCATCCCATATGCATCATTTATGATACAGAACATATGTGCCAAACCGCACACCATAATTCACAATATAACTCTTAATTCATCTTCTCCATCATAACTTGGTACATCGAGAACATAATCAACCAAGAACACCTAAGTTGACATCAATGACAAAAATATAGCTGATAAAACACATCATCAAGCCATCAACATACTTACTCATCCTGTCAACATACTTACTTATCCCATCTGCATCATTTATGCCAACAATCCCCCCCTTTGACATTGATGGAAACACACCAAGCAATACCAAACATGTTTTTGAACAAAAACATTGTCTTCATCTTAATTATCATATGGCAACACACCAAACTTCTCATCAGCTTCTCTCCCTATTTATTTGCTCTTCATATTTTATCTCTCCTTTTGCTACTCTTCTATTCTCCCCCTTGGTAATCATCCTCTTCTCCCCATTTGACATCAATGCCAAAGGCACCATAATTCTCAAGACTTCATCTATCTGACTACTCCCCCTAAGGATTAGTCCCCATTTACATCAATCTAATGAATAAATATAAAACAGTAATACCTGATGAGCCCATTTTTTGGCATATTTTGGGCTATGTTTTTAATATCTTTTTATATTTTATTATGTTGAAACAAACATTAAGTAGTGATTATGGAAGTTATATATATACTTTTTATGCTTAATATAAAAAACTTATTATGATAAGTATTTGATAGCATTTCCATGGTTATTGCATGATGTTTCATCAGTTTGATGAAAGATGTGTGCCTTATAAATCTATGAGATAAAATGCCTTTCCTGCAACCACTACTATCCACCTTCCTGCAACCATATGTGAAATATTGTTTGTTCAAAATTAATACCTAATGAGTGTAATAATGGAATAAATGGATCATTTAATGAATTAAAGGTGTTGAGTTGATCCTTTGTTGCAGATATAGCTCTTAGTTATTGTAGTTACCAAGTCTCAAGGAGAAGATTTATCCTCCACTAGATAGTTGCAGGACTAATTCAAAGCAGACCAGTTCAATAGAAAGAAACGTGGAGAAAATTGAAAACTTATCTGCCATGCAAGGGGATCATTCCAAGAATCTAGCAAAAAATGCCTTGATGACACACAAATCTAGGATAGTGGTGTCCTAATTATTTCAAAGTGATTTGACTCGGTTCACTTTCTTGTGTCCACTTCTTCAATGTAAAGGTCTAGTTGTGATAAAGGTTTCCCTTTTTTGTGGGAAACGTTAGTTACTTGTTAGGGTTCAGTTATGAATAAGTAGATTTGTTCTCCTTCAGAGAGGAATAGGAAGATCACTATTGTATTAGCTTTAGTTGCAAATAATATAGTTGCTAGTTGCAAGTTGTGAGCAATGTATTTTTCAGTTTTCATTCAATAAGAAGAATTTCATGGAGTTTTTAGTTTAACCTGTTCTGTACTTGAGACACTACCTAAGGGGGCCCACTTAGGGAAGTTGTCTATTCTTTCCATTTCTTTAATTAAGATAGTTGTACTTTGTTTTCTTAGAACTTAAGTGTGACTGTTCCTATAGCTGGTAGAATTACAGAGTTGTTGATTGTTCCTGCAACCACTAGGGATAGAGTAGTTTTTGTCTTCAAGACTGAGTTTAGTTATCATTTTGAGAAGTAGTTGCCAGCTGAAGTCTATTTCCAACAGTTTCAATTCCAACATGGTATTTCTAAGTAGTAACAGATGTCTAAAATAGGTGGTTAGTGTATATACTTTGCAAACCCATTTCAAGTCTAATGTCCCTTGGTTGAAAATCAAATGATGTCCTTATATAGATTATGACTTCCAGTTGTGATATATGATCTCTGAGTAGAGGAATATATATGTTCCTAGTTATCAACCTAATTAAGGACACTAAATTTTTGGTGTCATTGTCAGGGATCGTGTCAAACTAAGAACCTGTTGTAGACATGGTAGTAGGAGCTTGAATTTTATTCCCAAAATTTAGCTTAGAATTTAGTATGTTAGTATTTTCCATAGTTTAGACTTACTTTTTTCTATATGCATAGAAGAAGAGACCAATTCAGAAGATTCCTTCCTGGAAGAATAGATATCCAAGAAATTGAACTAGACCCTTTCCAAGAAGAAGAACCATATGAAAATGTTGGTCAGAATTTGGTTACTTCATCATCTTCCTCAAAGCTAAATTTGAACCTATCTGATAAGCTAGATGACCTTAATCCCCTCATTCAACATTTGAATGATTTGCAAGATTTCAACAACCAGGACCCATATAATAATCATCTTGCCCTTGTATTTTATCATCCAAGAGGTAACCTAGGAGGACCATCAAGGATGGCAAGACTAGCTTTTCCCTTTCCATTCCTAATTCCTGGCCTACATGACAATAATAACATCAAGAATATCCCTACCTCATTACTCCCAAATTTCTATGGACTTATTAGAGAAGACCTTAATACCTTCTTTTTTGGGTTTGACATCCTTTATAGGAGTTATGACTACACCACTAATGTATACAAGTTGGAATTGTTTCCCTATACTCTAAAGGAGTCAACCTTAAGATGGTTCATGGGATTAGGTGGTAATGTAGCAACCACTTGGGAGGAAATGAAGAATTTTTTCTTGGGAAAGTATTAAGAATATTGTGGTGGGAATGATATGAGATGAGATGACATTTTAAAGATGTCACAAAAATAGGATGAAACCTTGGAGGACTATGTGTCATTTTTTGTTTAGTGTGCAAAAAAATACTCCCCACTAGTTGAATGATGAGGCTCAAAAACTTCTATTTTTGACACAAGGGAGGATGGGGAGAGGGGCCAAAGGCACACCCTAACTAGATCCACCTTGCAGAGATCGCATAGGGAAGAAACAACACACAAGTGAGAGAGAGAGATAATGTAGATATCTTTCATATATTTATTCCAATTGATTCATACATGTTGGGTTGTAAGGCCTTCCTAGTTTAGGCCAGATATTACAATTCAAGTACAGAAGTCCTCCAACGTGTAAGGATCTGAAATAATCTTCTATCTCCTAGCTTATATCTCCGATGTCCTCAAAATCTTCCCCTAAAACTACAAACAATATTACATTATATACAAGAGGCTACCGAACAAGTCGGCCTTCAGATCCACCATCAACAGAAGGAACGACTAGATCTAGGTCCATGTGCTTCCCAATGATAGATTCTAGCATTAAATCCATGACCATAATTAATTGCAAGAGTCAGCCTCAACAAGAAACTAAAACAAACAACTTAGTAAGAAAGGATAACCGAGTGCCAGACAAGCATCACCGAGAATTAGGGAAATTCACCGAGCACTAAAGAGATAATCGACCAACCCCGGTAAACAAAGGAAATCGAGAAACATTGAACCAACTCGATCAAAGCATGAACCGAGAAACATAGGCTAACCATAAACATGTTTTTGCTGACACAGGATTGCCAAGGACCTGAGATGCTCCTGCATCAGACACCTGGGGTTATTTGAAATGATTCTCTGAATCATGAAGCATGTACGATCTGAATTGAATCCAACTTAGATTGTGAAATCCATGAACTGTCTTCAATCGGTCTATTATTCCACTTTACCAGATATTCCATATATTGTTTTCCTCTTGTACTTCTGCCAATTCTTTGTTCTAAAATCTTCTCAACTTCTTCTATCTATTTCTTAGGATAATCATTCGGTACTGTCATTTCTTCATCCGACTCATGGTACTTATATAAATCAGTAATGTTGAATATAGGTGATATATCCATGTCATTAGGTAACTCAATCTCATAAGAATTTCCATTGTCAAATCTCTTCAAAATATTGCAAGGGCCAAACTTCTTCATTTTCATCTTCCCATATGTTCCAACAGGAAATCTGTCTTTCTTCAAATGAACCATTACTTCATCACTGACTGCAAAAGTCTTATGTCTTCTTGAGCTATCAGCTCTATCTTTGTATTTTTTATTACTTTTCTCTAACTTATGTTTCACATCTTCATGCAATGTCTTCATGTACTCAACAAACTTTACTCCTTCAGCACTTCTCTTTCTTTCATCAGCAATATCCCTCAAATATGATATGCCTCTCGATTGTATGCCATTTACAATCTCAAAATGTGTTTTTCCAGTATTCCTATTCACTGAATTATCGTATGCAAACTCTTCTTGTGCCAACACATAATCCTATTTACTTGGTGTGTCTCCAACTAAACATCTCAAAATATTTCCCAAGCATCTATTTAGCAATTTTGTCTATCCATCGGTCTGTGGGTGAAATGTAGAACTATATTTCAACTCGGTGGCAAACTTTCTCCAAAGGGTCTTCCAAAAGTATCCAACAAATTTACTGTCTTGGTCAGAGATAATACTCCTCGGTAATCCATGCAATCTGACAATTTCCTTAAAGAAAAGATCGGCTATATGTACTGCATCTGATGTCTTTCTACAAGGTATAAAATGTGTCATTTTAGAAAATCTATCCACAACAACAAATATAGAATCATTACCTCTTACTGTCTTTGGTAAGCCAAGAACAAAATCCATACTGATGTGAATCCAAGTTTTCTCAAGAACAGAAATCAGTGTATACAATCCATTATTCTAACTTACTCCTTTTGCAATTTGACAAATTCCACAACTTTTCACAAGTTTCTGAACATCTCTATACAACTGCGGCCAAAAGTATTTCTCCTTAAGCAAATTCAATGCCTTATCAACACCAAAGTGTCTAGCCAAAAAACTACTATGTTTCTCCTTTATCAGATTAGTTCTCATTGATCGTCTCAGTATACACAACCGAATACCTTTAAACAACGTACCTCCTTGAATGAAATCTTCTTCCCATTTAGTACTCGGTTGATCTTGAATAGGTGCTCTGCACTTTCTCCATGGCTCAAAAAAATCAAGATCAAATTCATAAGAATCTCTCAAGTCATCAAATCCAAGAACTTCAATTTTCACCTCATTCATCAAAGATCTCCTTCTACTCAATGCATCTGCAACTCGATTAATGACTCCACTTTTATGTTTTATCACAAATGTATAACTCTACAAATATTCAACCCATTTCATATGTCTCTGATTCAACTTATTCTGACTACCCAAATATTGTAAAGCTTTATGATTGGTATACAATAAAAATTCACTCGGTATCAAATAATGTCTCCATTTCTTCATTTCTTGAACAATAGCATAGAATTCTTGATCATACACAGAGTATTTTCTTTTTGCATCATTTAACTTTTCACTAAAGAAACTAACAGGTTTACCTTCTTGACTCAACACATCTCCTATTGCACTTCCACTTGCATCACATTCCACTTGAAATACCTTATTGAAATCAGGCAATGCCAAAATAGGCAATTCAGCAACCTTCTGCTTCAGAGTCTCAAAACATTTATCAGCTCCATGTGTCCAGTTGAATTCTCTTTTATCTCCTCTCATAGTCTCAGTCATATCATTACAAATTGAACTGAAATTCCTAATCAACTTTTGGAAAAAACTTGCCAAACCATGAAATGATCTTACCTCACTAGCATTCTCAAGTGTAGGCCAATTCAAAATAGTTTCAACCTTTTCAGGATCCATCTTCAAACCATCAGCTGAAATCATAAATCCCAAATACACAATCTCCTATTTCATGAATGAACACTTTTTCAGATTTATCAGCAACTTTTCTTCTTTCAACCTCTAAAATACTTGTTTAACATGCAACAAATGTTCTTCTCTAGTCTTACTGAATATCATAATATCATCTAGGTATACAATCACAAATTTACCCAATAATTTCTTCAAAAATTCATTCATCAACCTCATAAAAGTACTTGGTGCATTAGTTAAACCAAAAGGCATAACCAACCGCTCATACAAACTTTTTTTTGTCTTGAAAGCAGTCTTCCACTCATCACCTTCTCTGATTCTTCTCTGATGATACCCACTTTTCAAATCAATTTTGGTAAAATACTTTTCTCCAGTCAAACTATCCATTATGTCATCCATTCTCAGTATAGGAAACCTATATTTCACTGTTATCTTGTTGATTGCTCTAGAATCAGTACACATTCACCATTCTCCATTCTTCTTAGTTTCCAATACAATAGGTACTGCACAAGGACTATAACTTTCTCAGATCAAACCTTTCTACAACAATTCTTGAATCTTTCAGTTCAATTCCTGATTCTCAGTAGGTGTCAACCGATGTGGTGCCTTATTTGGTAAACTAGCTCTAGGGATTAGATCCATGCAATGATCAATGCTTCTCTTAGGTGGAAAACCAACAGGTACATTATCAAAAATGATCTCACTGTACTCAATGAGTAACTTATCAATCTCCTCAGGGATACTATCCTATGTTTTCTTACTCGATTTGTTAGGAATCTCAACAAAACATACATCATTCTTCTTCAAATCCTTAACAAACTTTCTTTCTTCCATCAAGAAAAATTTCATAGATATAAAAACATTACTAATAGGTTCTTTAATCAAAGGTAACAAGATTTTTCTTCTTCCATCAGCCCAAATAGTATATTTATGCAATCTCCCATCATATATAGCATGTCTATCATATTGCCAAGGTTTTCCCAACAAAATATGACAACAATCCATAGGCATGGTATCACATAACACCTTATCATAGTACTTTCCAATTTTCAAATTCACATAAAATTGTTCACTTACCAAGAGTGTATGCTCATCTTTGATCCATGAAATTTGATAGGGCTTCGAATGTTCCAACCTTTTCAACTACAACTTTTTACATTTCCTCAGATGCCAAGTTCTCCGAGCTACCACTGTCAATTATTACCTTCCAAACTTCATCAAAAACTCTACATCTGGCCTTGAACAAACTTTTTCTTATCGGATCTTCCTTATTACTTTCACTCCAAAGTGCTCTCCTTAACATTAAGTTTTTTTTCCTTCTCAGGTTCATTCAGTGACTCTTCTTGCACCAAAGCATTTCTATTGCTATCGACCTTCTTACTTGCATGTGTACACTCAAATGATCTATGTCCTTCTTCTCCACAATTATAAAAATTTCCTCGGAAACCACCTTTGTTATAACCACCTCGATAGTTATTGCCTCTTCCTCTAGATGAGATTTCACCTTTCCACTCAGTCTTGCCTTTATCCAAATTTTTCTTTTCAGGTTTAGATCTACTATTTTCACCATAAGATCTACCTCTTCCTCTAGGGAATCTACCACCTCTACCTCTTTTTCTTTGCTCATGTCTCTTGTTCAATTTCTCCTCACCTTTCAATGAAAATTGATACGCCTCTTCAATGTTCTCCAATTTGACCAACCTGATTTCTTCTTGGATGGAAACTCTCAATCCATTCAGGTACTTGGCAATTATTTTCACATCATCTTCATCATGTCCAAATATGATATCTAATCTATAGAATTCCTCAGTATATTCTTTTACCAAGCTATCTTTCTGCCTCAAACTTTGCATTCTCCTAACTAGGTTAATCTGATAATCACAAGGTAAGAACTTTCCTTTCAATTTATTTACCATCTTATTCCATACCTTAATTTTGTCTTTTCCTTTTCTCTTTCTTTCCAACTGCAGATGTTCCCACCACAAGGATGCATGACTTTTCAACTTTGTGCTTGCAATTTTCACCTTCTTTTCCTCAGGTACATTTTCATACTCAAAATACTTTTCCATCTCAGTAATCCAACCCACCAATTCATCAGAATCCAATTTTCCACTATACTCAGGAGGATTAAAGTGTGGTGTAGACTTTAGATTTGTCAAAGCCTTCAACAATCTTTCATCACCTTGATCCATCACTGGTGCAGGTTCTACATCAACTTAATCTTCCTCAATTTCATCATCACTAACATCTTCAAGATGTATTCCTCTTCTCTGGGTTGTTTCAACAACTTCTAATCTAGAAACAAGTTGTCTCAACATGTCTTCCAATCCTGGATCTGCATCTCACCTCCCACGAACCATCTTGAAACCCTCTACAATTGTAGGCCAGATCACAATCTACTACCCCACAACAAATCAACTAGGGTTTGATAAGAAGGAACCCTCAAACCTAGATTCGCAAACCTAGATCCAGATCTCACCTCACTCTGATACCACCTAATGCAAGGGAGGATGGGGAGAGGGGCCAAAGGCACACCCTAACCAGATCCACCTTGCAGAGATCACACGCGGAATAAAAAACACACAAGTGAGAGAGAGAATGCAGATATCTTTCATATATTTATTCTAATTAATTCATACATGTTGGGTTGTAAGTCCTTCCTGATTTAGTCCAGATATTACAATTCAAGTACAGAAGTCCTCCAACAAGCGAGGATATGAAATAATCTTCTATCTCCTAGCTTCTATCTCTGATGTCCTCAAAATCATCCCCTAAAGCTAAAAACAAGATTACATTATATACAAGAGGTTACTGAACAAATCGGCCATCAAATCCACCATCAATGGAAGGAACGACTAGATCTAGGTCACAACGCTTCCCAATGATAGATTCCAGCATTAAATCTGTGACCATAATTAATTGCAAGATTCGATCTCAACAAGAAACTAAAACAAACAACTTGGTAAGCGAGGATAACCAAGCGCCAAACAAGCATCACCGAGCGCCGGGGAAATTCACCAAGTGCCAGAGAGATAACCGACCAACCCTGGTAAACAAAGGAAACCGAGCAATACCGAACCAACTTGGTCAAAGCATGAACCGAACAACACAGGCTAACCACAAATATGTTTTTGGTGACACGGGTTTGCCAAGGACACAAGATGCTCCTGCATCACTTTTTCAGGGGAGTTATTGATACTTGCATGGAAGTACTCAACCTCATGGCCAGAGGGGATATCACCCAAATAAAATGGGATGATATCAAGAAGATTTGTCTCAACTACTCTAGAGAAACTGAGAAGAAAGGAAGAGGGTTTAGATCCTCTATTATGAAAGGAAATGGCTCGAGAGTGTCTAAGGGGGGGATTTCTAATATATTTTCCTACTTTAAGAAAGATATCATCAATAATTTAGCTACTCAATTAGACACTATGTAATCCAAGAGGAAATAAGATGAAACAGAAGCAATGCTAGTTGAATATTTCCCTCAATGCAAACAAAAGAAGAAGGATTGTAGATGCAAGACGGTGGCCAATTTGGAGGTACAACATATTCCCATAGAGTTCAAAGCAATAGAAGGGGATGAAGAAGTGTTCTTTTTTTCTCAACTCAAGCCTTGGGCCCTAAGACATGTATGCCTCAGGATCCTTTGCAAAATTTTGGTTCATATAATAATCAATGGAAGAACTAGTATCCTCCAAATTATGGCCCATATCCCCAACCTAATTGGAATAATCCTTGGCCAAGCACTCAATGAAACCGATGGCAGCCTCCGCAAGGAAATTAGCAATAGTCTAACCAGTGGAGGGGAGGATAGCAATGGTCAACTCAAACCACTATTTTTCTTTAGTAACCCCAATAGCAGTCAATTATACCACCTCCTGCAACAAACCAAATCCAAAATTCTAAACCAACCTAGCTACCTGCTCAGCCAACACCTAACCCAAATAGCCAGTCTCAGCAACAGTAACAAGTTTATTTTACTGATCCTCAACAATAGCCTACTCATGCTCTCAATTTGAGAAATATAAACCTACGATCAAGAATAGTGTTACCTACACCTTCTCCTCCCATAATCATAGAATTGTCATCTGAAGGGAATGAGCAAGAAGACATCAGTAACCTTGTTCAATCTAAAAATTCCATGCAAAATCCATCTTTGCCTAATGTGTCCAACAAAATCTCACCTCCTTTTCCTCAAAGGTTACAAGGTGAGGTTCTTCAAAAGCATGAGGAGCCTACCTTTGACATTTTAGAACAACTAAAGCACATATGTGTAAAAATACCCTTATTTCAAGCAATAAAGGAAGTACTTATCTATAGCAAAGCCATTAAGGAAGCATGCTTGAAGAAACCAAGTAGGAGAAAGAAGGACCCTCAAACTGTTCATGTCTTAGGACAACTCTTTGACTTGATGCTAGGGAATCTTACCATCCCAAAATATTTAGACCCTCGCAGTCTTTTGTGGAAATAAGTATTAATGGAGTTCAAATTAAAAATGATTTAGTTGACCTTGGTGCAGCTATTAATGTCATGACTAAATATATTATGGTACAACTAAGTATTTTAGACCTAATAATCACACCTACGGTCTTAAAAATCTCTAATAGTTCAAATTTCAAGCCTAATGGGGTAATAGAAGAACTAGTAGTCACCCTAGATTCATGGGAGTATCTTGTTGATTTTATGGTCTTGTCTCCAACGGCAACACTAGGAGGATATCATGTAATACTAGGAAGACCTTGGTTAGCTATTGTTGATGCTCACAAAGGGTGCAGGTCTAGTAACATGACTATTTTTTATGGATATAACACGAAAAATATTTCCCTTTATCCTCCAGCCCAACCACAATTTGAGTTCGAACAAGTCATTCGGCCAGATTTAGGAGAAGTAGAAGAGTACTGAATTCTGTGGAAAATTTGATGATGATTAAAAGGGAGCCTTTTATTGAAAAACAAGAAGAGGAAGAAATATTTTATAATTTCCTTCACAAAAAGTATGGTATAGGTTGCCCCCTTTGCGAGGAAGTTCCATGTTCCTTACAGACAATTCCTCCCTCGTCTACTTCATCTCATTATCCTACAAAACCTGACTATTTACACACCTTACTACCCCATGAAGTAGAATGTATTTTTTTTCAAATATATCTATGCCAGAATTAACCTCACAAGTGGAGGTAGCTACAAGAAAAACCTTGAATATCAATAGTAAGCTTACCAATTAAGAACAAGAGTCAATTGTCCAAATGCTTTCTACCCACAAGACAACTTTTTCCTGGGACTATAGTGATATGAAGGGGCTAGATCCAAAGCTATGTACACAATGAATTTTCATCAACAATGAGTTTAAACCAGTTAGACAATCCCAAAGGAGAATTAATCCATCCCTAAGAGAAATAGTTAAAGGTGAATTATAAAAAAATTGAATGTTGGTTTTATCTACCCAATCTCAGATAGTCAGTGTTTTTATCCACTGGTTATTGTTCCAAGGAAAGGGGGAAAATGGAGAGTGTGTGTGGATTATAGGGAGCTCAAATCGGAAACTAAGAAAGATTATTTTCATCTTCCCTTTATTGATCAAGTCCTGGATAACTTATCAAGGAAAAATTATTTCTCTTTCCTTGATGGTTTCAATGGATATAATGAAATAAAGATTATTCCAGAGGATCAAGAAAATACTAGCTTCACATGCCCCTAGGGAACATTTTCCTATTTAGTCTTACCTTTTGGTCTTTGTAATGCTCCTGCAACTTTCCAAAGAGATGTGATTAGTATTTTCTCTGATATTTCATATGATTGCATGGAAATATAAATGGATTATTTTACTCTTTATGGTGCAACATTTAAGGAAGCCCAAGATAATTTGAAGAAGGTACTACAAAGGTGTGAAGATCATAATTTTTCACTCAATAGTCAGAAATGCTTCATGATGATGCAAGAAGGAATAGTGCTAGGTCACTACATTTCTGTTGTAGGAATACAGGTAGACCCTTTCAAAATTGAAATCATTTCTGATCTACCCTCTCCTACCAAGAAAAAATAGCTCAGAAATTTTTTTGGACATGTTGTTTATTATAGAATATTTATTAAAAATTGCAGTCAAACAATAGGACCTTTATATAGTTTGCTAAAGAAACCTATAAATTTTTCTTGGACAGCAGAATGTGAGGAAGCATTCCTTGATCTTAAAACTTCCCTCACACAAGCACCTATTTTGAAATGACTAGATCGGTCACTGCCCTTCCATATTCACACAGATGCATCAGATTATGCTATTGGAGTTGTCCTAAAACAAAAGAGTGGTTCAAAAGAGCATGCAATTTATTATGTCAGCAAGAATTTACAAGGAGATAAATTTAACTACACAGTTACAAAAAATGAAATGTTAGCAATTATCTATGCCCTCAACAAGTTCAGGCATTATATCATAGGTTATCAAATATTTGTCCATATTGATCATGCAACAATCAGGTATCTCATGAACAAGAGTACAATTACAGGGAGACTAGCTAGGTGGTTATTGCTAATGCAAGAATTTGACATCACAATAATGGACAAGATGGGTAAAGCTAATGTGGTCACTGATTTCATGTCTAGAATTTAGAGGAAAGATGATCCTGCACTCATAGAAGATTCCTTCCTTGGTTAATATTTTTTTCCATCAAATTCATATATCCGTAGTATGCAGAGATAGCAAATTATTTAGTTGTAGGAAGAACTCCTCAGTTCTCACCTAAGGAAAAGAGATTGTTAGTTGAGAAAAACTTTAACATCTCTTGGACTACAGATTAAATGTTTTATATAGGGCCATATCAAGTAATGATGAGTAGATGTGTGAGAGAGTAAGAAACTCATGACATACTGCATGCATGCCATAATGAGCCTTGTGGTGGCCATTGTTCTACTAAGAGGACAGTCATGCAGATCTTAAATACTGGATATGATTGCCAACACTACATAACGATGCAATCAAGTATACCAAGAGGTGTGATAAATGTCAAAGGATGGGGATGCCAACAAGATTAGATGAGATGTCTTTGTTTCCACAAGTTATTGTTACACACTTTGATAAGTGGGGATTGGACTTTGTAGGCCCCAATCGATCCACCTTCAAATGGTAAGTCTTGCATTCTTGTGTGCATTGATTATGTAACAAAGTGAGTTGAAGCTATGCCTATGAATCATGCTAGAGATAATAAGGTAGCAGAGTTCCTTTATGAAGAAATCTTTACTAGGTTTCGGGTTCCTAGAGAAATAGTAACAAACCAAGGGGCACAATTTACTTCCACTCTTATCAGAGCCTTAGTAAATAGGTACAAAATAAGGAAAATAAAGTAAACTCATTATCATCCTTAGGCTAATGGCCAAGAAGAGATCACTAATAGAGATATTGAGGTCATTTTGACAAAAACAATGGACCTGCATAGGAAAGATTGGGTTGTAAGGTTACCAGAGGCTATATGTGTTATATTGTGGTGATTGATCAAGGAAGTACTATACACTTTTTGGCTATTTTTGGGCCAACATGTTGTAACCAATTCTAACCCTAAGGTGACAAAATAAGCTTGTATAAAATAGCTTAGGGTTAGGGATTTCATGATGAAGTATGTTTTTAGTAGCTTCTTGCGGCGGTATTCAGCTATAAGGGATTGTGGATTGTAACCAGGTTGTAATCACTAGATAATAATAATATTGGACTCAATGTTGGTGGATGTAGTCCAGGGATTGGGTGAACTACGTTAAATCTTTGTGTCTTGTGTTCTCTTTTGTGTGGATTATTATTTTCTGATATTGGTTATATTTGCATGTAATTGTTATTTATGTCTTGTTAATCCTAACAATATGGGCCTATAGAAATACTTGGAAGACTACAATAGGTTTTACACCTTTTGAAATGGTGTGTGGGAATAAATGTATGATGCCTATAGAGTTTGAACACAAAACTCTCAGAAAATATTTAGAATTAGATATGGATTTAACAACTACACACAAAGATAGAATCATGCAGGTTAATGCCTTGGAGGAGCTAAGAAAGAGTGCCCTACAACATACACAAATAATACAATATCAAAGAATCAGATGGCATGATAAGTACATAAAGGAAAAGAAATTCAAAGGAGATTGGGCTCTGCTATATGATTCAAGATACAAGGACAATCAAGAAAAACTTCAGACCATATGGTTGGGACCATACAAAATTGTAGAAGTATTTGATAATGGTGTAGTTCAATTGAGCACAATTGATGATGTCAGATTTAAATTATTGGTCAATGGGCATCAATTGAAGCCTTACCTAAAGCCCATTGATAAGAAAGAATCCTTGAAATAGTTTCAAGTTGAGCAGGAGTTCGTAGATTCTAAAACTAATGAATTGAGTCTTGTCTCGATTCCCTAAGTGATGCATAAGAAATTCTTAGACAAACATAATAAAGGGGTCATCCATGTGGATCCCCACTCCATACCATCATTCCATCTTCCACCCATACCATTCCTCTTCTACCACTACATCCATCATTCATTCATCACCAATTCCACTTTTCCAAAATCACTCTTTGCAATGAATGAAGTGGATTCACATCAGTCAATTACGGTGCACTTAACTCAAGAAGTGATTAATTATTTAATTTATTATCTTTAAATAGGTATTAAAATAGATAACAAATTTCCTATGTGGTTGTAATTTCATTTAGTCATTTCCGCATGCTTTAATCATGTTCTTTAATTCCTACCTGATGACTATGTCATTGCCTTCCACCGCCAAGAGACTTAGTCATATCAAGATGACTGTCCTTTTTTCCTGAAATCAAGATTTTTTTTAGGAGATTTGCAATTGGATTCATAAACTTTTGTCACTTCCTATAATAATGTTCTTATATGACTTTGGATCCTCTCCATAAATCTTTTTATATCTGAAATGTGCATTTGAATTTTCAAAATTCTTCCCTCTTTCACTGAATTTGTTGAAAATAAAGGAGTTAGTTTAGGTTGAGGGGAGAAAGAGGAGTTAACTTGAATTACATAAGGTTGAATTGAGAAGGGGGGAGTTTTTAGGTTGAATTCTTGGTAGTAAGCTGAGTTGAGATGCAAGCATTAAGAATGGGAGGTCGACCCATTAAATGTGAGCCAACAGACCATCATGTATTTTTGCAAGACACGTAACATTTCTCGCCATTTAGGCAGTATGGGTGGCTTGACTATTTTCTCAATCTTTTCACATTTAATGAGGACATTGCTGAAGAATTTACTAGGACATTTCACAATGGGAAGGCCAAGGTAAAGGTAGTGAAAATTATTGCTACAATGGAAATAATTGCAAAGGTGGTGGGGTTACCTCAAACTGGTGATTTTTTCTGCAAACAAGAGATGCGCAGAGTGCTAGGGAAGAATTTACTCGACCAAGAGATCCTCATCTACATGTGGATAAGAAAGGAACTCAATGGATGAGTTTTCCATGGGAATGGATTCCACGAGACTATGAATTAAATATGAAACAAAGATATATCTCAACACTCCCTCTTAGAAAGGGAGGATTTAAGTAATACCGTTTAAAGCATAGTCTATCATGACTTTTGACACAACTCAGGGCATCAATTTAATGTAGTCTTCTCATGGCAATAGAATTAGGTATCTCAATATCATGATATCCGGCTCAATCTGGGACAACACTTAAGGAGTCAATCATAATATAATATTGTTATCACATATCAAGTAATAACATCACATATGTGAGAATCAAGATATCTGACACAGTCCCGAACAAAAACTTAATGTAGTCAATCTTGACACTTGGTCAACTATTGTCAAGATCGTCACCTTGAAATAGTAACCTTAACCAATTAATTGAAGATCATCATCTTCCTTTAAATGAAATATTGCAATATATTTTTATTTATTTATTCATGAATAAAATGCAAGTGGTAGGAATTTAATCCTAGCAATCTCAATTATAGTTTAGTCATACCAACTTTTCTCCAGAAGTACTCTATCTTCAATCTTGCAAGGGGCTTGGTAAAGATGTCAACATTTTGCTCTTCAGTGCTGATATACACTAGTTTTATGATGTTCCTATCTACGAAGTCTCTTATGTAATGATAAGGAATCTCTATATGCTCAGATCGATTGTGAAAGACTAGATTTACTGAGAGCTTGATGCAGCTTCTATTATCACAATGAATCAATGTAGGATTCAGAGATTTTCCAAATAATCCAAATAGTAACTTTCTTAACCATACTGCTTCGCAAGTTCCCATGGAAGCTGCCACGTATTCTTCTTTGGTGGAGCTTAGGGAAACTACTGACTGTTTCCTGTTGAACCATGATATCATGAAGGATCCAAGACTGAAATAACATCTTGTAGTACTTTTACGATCAGTAGAGCTCTCAGGCCAATCAAAATCAGAATATCCTTGTAGTTGAATCTCAACATTTTCATACTTTAAGCCAAGTCCAATAGTGCCTCGCAAATATCTTAGAATGTGTTTAGAATCCATTAAATGTAACTTCTTAGGTTCACACATGAAGTGGATTAATACATTAGTAGCATAATAGATATCAGGATGAGTGTTTACCAAGAACATGAGAGAACCAATAATCTATCTATAAAGTGTGGGATCTGTAGGTTCTAAATCTTCTACCTCAATTTTGAGTTTGTGTAGATTGGTTTCCATCGAAGTAGCTAATGGTTTACACTCCATCATTTCAAATCTAGTCAAAATATCTATAGTGTACTTCTCTTGATTTAGGATAGTGTATTTTTTCTTTTACCATACTTCCAAGCCTAAAAAATAGTGTAGAAGTCCTAAGTTCTTCATTTCAAATTCAGCTACTAGATCTTGTTCACATTTTGCAATGAGATGAGCTGATCTTCACCAGTTATCAAAAGATCGTCAACATAAAGATCCAATATTATCATATTACCATTTGATATTTTGAAGTAGATGTTAGGATCTACTTCACTCTTGAAGTATCCGAGTTTAGAGATATATGTCTATCCTTGCATACCAAACTCTAGGAGCTTGCTTTAGGCCATAGAGGGATGTCTTTAGTTTGTATACATAGCGGGTCTTATCATGTGTAGTGAACCCTTCTAGTTGTTCTATATATACTTCCTCTTCAATTGAACCATTCAGAAAAGTTGTTTTCACATCCATCTGATGTATCTTCCATCCTTTTGATGTTGTAATTTCAATGATAGTTCTTATCGACGTGTACCGGGCTACTGGAGCAAATGTCTCTTCATAATCAATTCCAGCTTTCTGAGAGAAACCCCTGGACGCAAAATGAGCTTTGTATTTTTCAATGCTACCATCAGGTGCATATTTAATTTTGAATAACCACTTTGAGGAGACAACTAATTTGTCTTTTGGTCTAGGCACTAAATCCCAAACATCATTTTTTAGTATAGATTGATATTCTTCAATCATAGCATCTTTCCAAGTCTGATTTGAGAAAGCTTCTTTAACATTGGTTGGTTTGGAATTTGTAAGCTCGGTCAGAAGTGTTGCATAACATTTTAGAGTTCTTGTTCTTTTATTCTCTTTGGATATTTCATTAGGTTCCATGTTATTCTCTTCAATCATCTTACTTGCCCATAGAGGCCTTTTCTTGTTATTGCATATTTCAATATTCTCATCATTAGAGGCTGGGGGTTCAAGGTCTTCTATGATATTCTCCCTCTCAATTTTAGTTGTGTGATCTTCTTCTAATTCAGTGATATTATCATCCTCAGGATCTTTAAGTGTAATGTTTTCTTCAAATTTTACATCTCTACTTATCTCAACAGATCTTTGTCCTGGAATGTAGATTCAATATCCTTTAGTATTTTCACTATAGCCAACAAGTATGCCTCTTTTACATGGATATATACTAGACAACCAAATATTCTAAGATGGTGTAAGTCTGGTTTGTTCCCTGTAAAAACTTCTTATGGAGTTATATTTTCTAGGATAGAATGTGGGCATCTATTTTGGATATATACTGATGTATTCGAGGCTTCTGCCTGGAATGAAGTGTGTAAGTTTGGATCATGCAGCATGGCTTTTTCTGCTTCAATTATGGTCCTATTTTTCCTTTCTGCCACTCCATTTTGTTGAGGATTATATGGTACAGTATACTCCCTCTTAATCCCAATAGAATTGCAAAATTCTTTAAAGTTGTCAGATATGTATTCTCCCACATTATCAAATCTTAACACTTTAATTTTTTTCTCTAATTGGTTTTCTACTAATGCTTTTAATTCTTTGAACTTAGGTAGTACTTCATTTGATTCTTTTAACTTTAGAAAATATATCCAGGTTTTTCGAGAATAGTCATCAACAAAGATTATGTAGTATAAAGATCTTGTTAGGGATGGTGTTGACATAGGGCCACATAGGTCGGTGTGAATCAGCTCTAGGATAACTTTTGATTTGCATTCACTTGAAGGAAAAGACCCTTTTACATTCTTCCCTAGAGCACAACCTTGGAAAATACCAGAATGTTCAGATTTTAAATGAGGTAGTCCTGAAGTAATTTTCTTTATGATTGGAAGGGCACTATATCTTAGGTGTCCTAACCTCTTGTTCCATAATTCATTATTGTTTGAAACTTCATGATTTAGTGCAACTTTCTGATCACTGCATAGTTTGTACAGGCTACCATCTCTTGACCCCACTGTTATAGCATTTTTTATATTAGAGTTCTTAGGTCATAGAAGAACTTTATCTTCATTGAAGGTAGCATGATATCCTTGATCAACTAGGCCTGAGATGGAGATTAAGTTTCTTTTGATTCCAAGGACAAACAAAACATCTTTTAACTGTAGAGATACTCCACTTCTTAGTTTGATGGAACAGGTCCCAATTCCTTTCACAGGGTATGTGGAGTTATCACCAATAGTGACCTCTTCAATTGAGTGTCCTTCAAGAGTTTCAAATTTATTTCTGAATCTAGTTATGTGCCTAGATGCTCCACTGTCGATTATCCAAGTGCTATTATTTGCATTTAGTTCACTTGATTAGGCTAAGAAGAATAGTGAGTTTTCTTCTTTGACTTCAGCTAAGGTAGCATGAGTCTTTTTCCTTTTCGGAAAATTTTTGTGGGTGTGCCCATATTTATCACATTTGTAACACTGAATTTTAGATAGATCCCTTTTATTGTAATTTTTATTTCCTCTCTTTTGTTTGGCAAACTTTTTCTTCTTGTTGGAAGTATTTGTATGAAGTTCTTGGATTTCTCCCTCTTTATTTGGACCTATTCCCCTAGAGATTAGCCTTGATTCTTCTTTTGTACAATCATTTCTGAGTTGGTCAAATTTAGGTATAGGGGGTCGTCCACATATACATTGAATGAAAGATTCCCAAGAGATGGGTAATCCTCTCAAAGCAATTAGAGATAGTTCAAGATCATCTAAATTATTACCAATGGTAAAAAATTGATCTCTTAACTCTGTAATTCTTAAGAAATAACATGTAATAGTTTCTCATTTATTCATTTTTATACTTATAAGTTATTGTTTCAAGATTATCATTTTGCTTGTATTGTTTATTTCATATGTGTTTTGAATGGTTTTAAATATCTCATATGCAGTAGTTAATCTAGCTATGCTAGGAAGAATAGAGTCTTTGACATAATCAATGATTAATTTCCTAGCTTTGTTATTACATCTTTTCCAAGTTATCTTCTCTACCTCATCTTCAAGCATTTTCTTTTATTCCTGTACATATGAATCTAATTCTAGTTCTTGTAGAAGTGAATGATTCTAATTTTCTATGACATGAAGTTGGAAGCCCCTTCTAGTCTATCCTCCATCCTAATTCCATTCACCATTTTATATATTGCTGGTAATGAACAACTGTAAGTATATTGATTTTCAAAAGAGTGATTCTTCTACTAAATTTGCAAGTATGCAACTATAAATACCCTTTTATATCACAGGTATGTAATATTGATGATTATTCTTTTGCTACCGCTGCCTTCAAGATTCTAAAATCAATAATTCTGATCTGGGATTAATAAAATGTTTTATATATTTATCTTCTATTATTTTGGCTCTGATACCATGTTGTGAATTGTAGGATCAAATAGAAATAAATAGTATATTGTAATTGCAGAGATTGGATGTGATGGAGAATAATTGCCACTATGATTGATTGTCTTTTCAACAACACCTGATTCATATATATATGATGTCAAGGGTTACGAACATGTAGAGACATGTCCATACATGGCAGTTGCCACGTAGGGGCATGTCCCTACATGTCCTAGCTAATTATTAATACAAAATGGTGCTTACTAATCAATGTTTATTATGTTGTTTGAGAACCACGTCACTAATTAGTGACCGATCGGTATTTAGTATTAACAGCAAGCATGATACATAGTATTCACAATAAGTATCGTGCACTGTAATAACATTACAGTTAGCATGATAATTATCATGACTATAATGTTATTACAATAGCATGATAATTATCATGCTACTTATCGTATATGATATTTAACACATACTGTGTTATTAATAATACTCGGTGATATGTTTAAAAAATGTCTCCCACGGCTGTTGTGGTGCATCCTGGCACTCTTCCTGCGGAATCCATGCCTAGGGCTTCTCCTCTTGGGCACTTGAGACATCTCCCTTCCGCCATGCCCTGCGTTGGGTGCTCAATTGCCCAACCAACTGATGCCTTCCCTGTCTTGGGTGTGCATCTGGCCTCTGTTGTTGTGAGTCCTTCCTCTGTTGTTTTAATCACCTCGAACGGGTCTGAGGTTGTGCCCTTGACTGCTGATTCAAGTGAGGTTCTGGGTTTGAAGGGGCCTCCTCCTTCCCACCCAAACATATTTCAAAATATGGTGATCAAAGGTGGTCTAGGTAATGTTGTTGTTCCCGCTAAGGGGCCTCCACCTGTGGGTGTGGCTTCGGGTTCTCCTAGCTCTCTGCCCCTTTCTTCTATGAATGCCCCTAATGCCAAAGTTTCTTATAGGCCTGTGTTTGATGCATCGGCTCATGGCATGGTGGGATATTATGCTAAAGTTGTTTCTTCAACTCAAAATGGGGTTGGGGGCTCCTCATGTGGGGTGCCTTCTTTTGTGCTGAGTTATGCCTCTGGATCTCTCTCCGTCAAGCTCTTTGTTGTCACTGAAGGGGAGCTAGAGTCTTGCTCTAAGATCCTTACAGGTCTAGCTCTAATTTGTCAGTTTTGAGGGTTCTGGCTGACTTTGTCCCAACTTCATGATTGGATCTCCCAAAAATGGGAACCAATACTTTGAGATAATGTTCATATCTTCCCTTTAGCTAAAGGTTTTTTTGTAGCTAAATTTGATAGTATCAAGGATGAATGAAAATTTTATGTGAAAATTTATTTAGCTGGGAGGAGGATAAATTCTTACTTATGTTAAAACCATGGCACCTGGATTTTAATCCCTCTTTTGAAGTTTTCAACAATATGCCTATTTGGGTGAGGCTCCCCAATCTTCCTCTTCATCTCTGACAAGGTGTTGTCCTGGAGGAGGTGGGGGAGGCTCTGGGGGAGTTTCTTATTATTAATGATGATTCTTCCAATATGTTCCATTCTACCTTTGCCTGCATCCTAGTAGATATTGATATTTCACAGGGTCTTCTTGCTAAAAATAAAATTGAGTCATCTAAAGGTTCTTGGTTGCAACAGTTGGATTATGAGGGTATCCCCTTTAGATGCAAAAAATGCTTTAAAATAGGTCAGCATGCTTCAAAATGTGGTTCTGACTTCAAAATGAATAAAGGCCCTCACACTTGATGGAAGAATGCCTCCACCAAACATTATACAATTCCCAAAAGCTCTCCTGAGTCTTCGATGGATTTGGATATTCCAAGGTCTTTTGTTGGTGGCTCTGAGGTTGGTGTTCCTGCCAGCCCTACTGGAGTGGTTGTGGATATTGTTTCTTATGGCTCTCTTGTTGGGAGCATTTCTTGTCATGTCTCTTATGTTGCTCCTACCAGCGTTGTTATGCAGGGACCCCCCCTCTCCTTTGTTGATGGATCCTAGGATTTTTGCTGGTGGTTCAGTGGATTTTTTTTCTACCAGTCCTGCTGGTGAGATTATTGTTGTGGGTTTTGGTGTTTCTGACTCTCTTGCTAGAAGTATAGCAAGCCCTATTTTTGAGGTTTCTTTTCTTGCTAGCTCTGCTAGTATGATGATTGTTGTCGTAAATGGTGATGTTCCTCTTGCTGGGGGTTGTTCGGATCCGATATTGGGGGCTATTTCCCTAAATTTGATGTGCTGGCAGAAGGAGGCAACAAAAGTTGAAGATGGATGGATAACTGTTAAAGGGAAACATTCAAAGAAATTCTCCTCTTCATTTGACATGATCCTTCATTCTCATAGAAAGGGGATTTAGCCTTGTTGCTATCCTCTTTGGACTACGATTTTTGTTGATTATTCTTATGCAGTGTTCTCATTTTTTTGTTTGGGTGTCCTTCCTTTCCTTGGATGGATTGAATCTTGAGGTGTATGGGTTTATGTTTTGGCTAGTCTGTTGTACTCTTGGAACTTCTATAGTTTTATCCTAAGTTCCAGTATTGTAAAGGGTTTCGAGGCCCCTTCAAAACCTATTATTACCTTCATAAAAAAACCACTCGATGATATGCTTCGATTCAACATAGTGACATGACAATAATATATGTGTGTGTGTGTGTGTGTGTGTGTGTGTGTGTCCATTATTCTATCATGACTATGAATTAAATACAAAACAAAGCTATAGCTCAACAGTTGTGGCAATCCTCTTACTGCATTAGTCTTTCTTACCTTCACCAAGCTATCAAAGTTGACATGGCATAATCTTCTATGCCATAACCAACAATCTTTAATCCTAGCAACCAAACAATTGTTAATTGTATTGTTCGACTAAAATAAGTTACCTCTAATTTGTCTTCCAACATAAATCTCATCACCGGAACTTCCAATGATCCTTCACAATCCTCCTTAAAACTCAAGTGGGTATCCTTTGTCATTAAGTTGACCCACACTCAAAAAGTTATGTATTATACCTTCAACATAATAGACATCATCTACAATGTTTTTTCCATTAAGGGAGATAGTACATTTAACTTTCACTAAATAGGGTGAATTATTTCCAAATTTCACACCACCACCATCATATTCATTGAATTTAATAAACTTAATTTTATCACTGGTCATGTGATGCAAGCACCCATTTTCTATGACCCAGTCATCATTTTGTCTGATATGTGAAACAAGTGCTTTTTCACCTTCTTTGTCTCTCGTGGGATGATCTTACTTTATAGAAACAAAAACAATTTCTTCTTCATTACTGTAATCAAATTCTTCATCTGTTACACCTTCATCCATAGCCATATAACATTGTTTATTTGGCTTTCTTTTGTACTTCTTTTATTTGTTCTTATCCTTTTGATGTTCTCCATTAGGGCACCTAGTAGCAATGTGACCAATCTTGTTACAAGAGAAACATTTTAAAGCTAACTTGTCTTTATACTTATCGGCTCCTCTAGGTAACCTCCTTGCCATCAATGCTTCAAGTTCTCCTTGTCTTCTTTCATCCTCCAAAATAGCATCTAGATCCTTGGTGAAACTAGACAAACTATCAAATTCAGTCATCAACTCTTTGCCTTTTTTGTAGGGACACTTACTATAGAGTCCTTAAAAGTAGTTTCAACCTTTGGATTGTTGTTATCATAATTATTAAGCTCAAAAGCAGTAAATTTACCTATTAGTCCATCAGTCACCTTTTCAAATGTTCTTAGTTCATTAATTGTTGACACTCTAATGGCATAAGAAGGTAACAAGGTTATTAGCATCTTGCTTACCACAACTTCTTCCATGGTACCATCTGCACCACTGATTGCGGCAACAACATCTTTGATTCTTGCACCATACTAAGCAATATTTTCTCCTTCTACCATTTTTGTGTCGTCATATTTTCCTCTGAGACTTTCTTTTCTTGCCTTTTGCAAACATTTGCTTCACAGATAATTCAAGTTTATTCCAAACCTCGTGAGTTGTTTTAAATCCTTTTACATCAATATATTCAGTATCGAAAAGGGTGCGTACGATGGCTTCTTGTGCTTGTGTGTTCTCTTTCTTCTCCTTCAACTCATCTACAGTCAGGGTTCCCTAAGGCACAATATATTGAGTTTCAACATGCTTCCAGTATTGATCACCCATACCTCTTATGTATAACTCCATCATATCTACCCATACTAGGTAGTTATCTTTTGTGAACTTGGGAGCCTGCTTTCTAAACATCTTGTCAAACGGATCTTTTCCTCAAGCGGTTAAACTTGTCACCAAGAGGACCTATGCTCTGGTACCAATTGTTAGAATAATTAGGCCCTAAGATTACTGAGAGGTGGGTGAATTAGTAATCTACTAATAAACATAAATCTGATATGATAAAACTTATTCTTCAATACTTCACCGCATGTAGTAAATAACTTTTACTTGTGATAAACATACATTAGGAATTAAGCATCCACACAAACTCAACACGTAACACCAGATTTTTTATCATGGAAACCCAGCTTGGGAAAAACCACGGTGGGGATGGCACCCACTAAGAAAAATGCACTCTTTTGGAGCATGCCCGATTAAGAGATTAGCCATGTTAAAAGCTTACAATGATGCCTGGTTAAGAACAAACCCTGTTAAGAACCACCCAATTAATGGATTTACCTCTAGCCCTGTTAGGAGATTTAACCTATTAGGAGTAGCCTTGTTAGAGGACTTTAAACACTAGCTTAAGTGCCACCCTATTGAAGGATTTTACAAAAATATATGTTAGGATCTACCCGATTAAGGGATTTAACCCACTACAACTGTTAGGGAATAACAAGAATAATGATATGAGAAAATGACACTTCTCTGCTAGTACAAATCCAGTTCAAACTCAACTCTCTACTTCACATGCAGATCATCCAAACACTGTAATCACTCTCCTATATTCACAATTTGTCAATTACACTTCTCCTAATACATACATACATACATACATAGATATATATATATATATATATATATATATATATATATATATATATATATATATATATATACATATATATATATATATACATATATATATATATATACATATATATATACATATATACATATATACATATATATATACATATATATATATACATATATATATATGCATATATATATATATATATATATATGTGTGTGTATATATATGTATATATATGTGTATATATATGTATATTTCATTATCTAGGTCAGCTAAGACCCAAATTACATTTGAATTACATCATTACAATTAATTCACGTTTAATTCTTAAACCCTAAAATATGTTACGAATAAACAATTACAATTTCAACTTCATGTCGACCTCCAGATCCACCACACCATTGATTTGACAAGGAAAAGTCAAACATATTACACTTCCCTAGGTTCATGCACCTCTTCATGAATTATCGATCAAATCGACCAATAAGAATCATACCTAACATTCCATGTCATCTTAGACACTTCATTATATAATCTAAAATACTTGACCATCTTTGTAAACTGATCTACCATCACCGGAATAGTGAAGAACAATCAATTAGATTCTTAACTGGTGATGGTAGATCAGTTTACGAAGATGGTCAAGTATTTTAGATTATATAATGAAGTGTGTAAGATGACGTGGAATGTTAGGTATGATTCTTATTGGTCGATTTGATCGATAATTTATGAAGAGGCACATGAACCTAGAGAAGTGTAATATGTTTGACTTTTCCTTGTCAAATCAATGGTGTGGTGGATCTAGAGGTCGACATGAAGTTGAAATTGTAATTGTCTATTCGTAACATATTTTAGGGTTGAAGAATTGAACGTGCATTAATTGTAATGATGTAATTCAAATGTAATTTGGGTCTTAGCCGACCTAGATAATGAAAAACATATATATATATATATATATATATATATATATATATATATATATATATATATATATATATATATATATATATATATATATATATATATATATATATATATATATATATATATATATATATATATATATAACATCTCATAAGGTCTAATGATAGCAAGTCATAATTCAAAATAGGTCTAATGTCTCTAAACAAAGTATCATCCAGATAAACCAAGTGTAAAAATAATTGTCGAGCTAAGATGGGTCGGGGTAGGACCTCACATCCTCCCCCCCAGGCATGAACTTCCTCCTAGAGTTCATCAAATAGATGGGGGTACTGATCTCTCATCTGTGCAGTGTCCTCCCAAGATGCTCTGAAGCTGTCATCATCTGACTGCCGACTAGACGACCCGTAGGACAATCTCTAGCAATGTGTCCCATGGCACCACATGTATAACATGGTCCTCTAGTCTAGAACTGACTCCCCTGAGTTCTGGAATATTTTTCCCACCTATCATACCGGATCCACTAAAGTCATCTCTGGATGACTGAGTCTAAGCTCCCTGGTCACATCGGGGACTCTGCTGAGACTGTTGTTGCTGTTGTGGTGTGTTGGAGTTCTCCTGATTTCCCTTCCAATGGAATTTTTGGAAACCAGAGTACAGTGGTACGAAACTATGGTTCGGTGACCTGTCCCGTGCATAATGAGACCTATTATGGATCTCCTCAGCTATCATGGCCCTCTCAACTATATCACAAAAGTCACCTGCTGATACCATCTGCACTCTGTCAACTATGGCATAGTTCAACCCCTTAATAAAGCGGTTGACCTGGAGTTTCTCGTCTTTCATGTAATCAACATAAGGAAGGAGCTCGAGAAACCTGCACTCATACTATGCTACCGATATTCATCTCTACTATAGGTCATGAAACTCGTCGATGTGACGTTGTCTAAAGTGCTCTGACATATATTAGGCTCGGAATCTCTCCATGAAGGTCTCCCATTTGAGGGTATCTATGACAAGATGACTCTTATATTCCTCCTACCTCCACCATGTAGAGGCAGTCCCCCTCAGCATGTGAACTACAATTTGTGCCTTAAGGTTGCTCTCATAAGGGCGCAACCCAAAACATCTCTCAAGGCTAAAAAGCCAAGCCTCAGCATCTTCCCCATCAGTGGATCCTGAAAAGGGTGGTGGCTCAAGTCGTATGAGGTTTCTGATCTGGTCCCTTGTATCATGGGGCACTCTTGGCACTACTGTTGGTGGTGGCTCTAGCATGTGTACAGACTCATCCCCATGATCTGCCTGCTCCTATACTCATCTAGGTGGGGGACTCCTACTCCGCTCCCGGACCTCAGCATGTTGGCCTCCTGGAGGCAATCTATCCATAATTATATCAGCCAGATTCTGTAATGCATTAAGGATGTCCTGGTTGAGATTAGGTGGCGGTACATGAGGGGGCTCCTCCATGTCACCTACTCCCTCGGCTGCCTGCTCAACTCCCTCTATTACCACACAGCCGCCTCTAGGTCTCCGCTTACGTCGGTGAGCATTACGCATGACTGGAGGCATCCTACTACTATCTTTGCTTTACTAAGGTTTTCCTTGAAAGGATGGTCATCTTAGAAAGGACAATAATGAGCTCTACTAGCATGACATAGTATACATTCATAAATTCAAAGAAGAGAAAGACCTGTACTTCTTTACATATATAAGTATAAATAAAATTTATTAAAATTTTAATTAAACAGAACTCTAATGTTTATATGAGTAATTCATTAATTTCTAAGAGTACTAAAGATTTCAACATAATTTAGGTTAAGTTGTAATGCTATTTTTATGATGACCAATATACTAGCCACATATATTAGCCCGATAAAAATAACATTATCATGTTTTTTATAAAATAATGATTTAGTTTGAACTACGAAATGAAATGGGTAATAATACAAGGACAAAATACAACAAATTTTTGAAACAATACCTAATGACAACTAGGGTTACACATACTACTTGCTTGATACGAAACTAAAACACAAAGTCTAGTTTCCTAATGTCACATAGGGAAATCATGGCATGCGCTGGCATGCCATTATCCCTAAAATGAACTATTAACATATAGGTGAACTTAAAACTCCTAACTAGGTTTGGCGTAAAAAGATCAGAAACCTCATACGATTTGATCCACCACCCTTTTCAGGATCCACGGATGGGGAAGATGTTGAGGCTTGGATTTTTATCCTTGAGAGATGTTTTGGGTTGTGCCCTTACGAGAGCAACCTTAAGGCACGACTTGCAATTCACATGATGAGGGGGACTGCCTCTACATGGTGGAGGCAAGAGGAATATAAGAGTCATCTTGTCATAGATACCCTCACATGGGAGACCTTCATGGAGAGATTCTAAGCCCGATATATGTCAGAGCACTTTAGACAGCATCGCATCGATGAGTTTCATGACCTACAACAAAGAGGACTATCAATAGCACAGTATGAGTGCAGGTTTCTTGAGCTCCTTCCTTATGTTGATTACATGAAGGACGAGAAACTTTAGGTCAACCACTTTATTAATGGGTTGAACTATGTCATAGTTGACAAAGTGCGGATGATACCATCAGGTGACTTTCATGATACAGTTGAGAGGGCCATGATAGTTGAGGAGATCCATAATAGGTCTCATTATGCACAGGACAGGTCACAGAACCATAGTTTCATACCACAGTACTCTAGTTTCTAGAAATCTCACTGGAAGGAAAATCAGGAGAACTCAACACAAATGAGAGATCAGTACCCCCATCTATTCAATGAACTCCAGGAGGAAGTTCATGCCTAGGGGGGGGAGGATGTAAGGTCCTACCCCAACCCATCTTAGCTCGACAATTGTTTTGACAATTTATTTATCTTGATGATACTTTGTTTAGAGACATTAGACCTATTTTGAATTATGACTTGCTATCATTAGACCTTATGAGATGTTTGTTATAGATTTATATGATGATGATGTTAGTTGTACTCTTTATATGCTCGTATTGGTTTCATGCTTACCTGATGATATATGAAATTCTAAATTTTGTACTTGTTACGCTATCTTATAGAATAGTAAAATGTTGATAGTGTAATGGTTCAATGATTTAACTTAGGGTTTTATGTGGAAATTGGAATTACATTTCGATGCTTGAAGAATTAAGGTATAATGTGGATTATGTTTATGATTCATGAAATGCATTTCCTTTATATATATTGAGTTCAGATGTTATTATTTCACTTTTGATATGATTATATATGCATTGAGTTTATGAGGTACTAACATCAGAATCGAGTGTGCAGGATTATGACCATGGTTGTAAATGCGGGGAAATAAGGATGGGTCCATGTGAAAATCAGTTTAAGCCAAGGTCGGCTCTAAGAAGAGAATGACCTCATTGTTACGTGATTTTATTCATAAATGTGATGCATGTATGAATGATGTTGTGTTTTGCCCAGTAGATTTTTGGGCATTACATAGATATATATATATATATACACACATATACATATACATACATATATTACATTTGTGTATATATATATATATACATATACATATATATATATACATATATATATATATACATATATATATATGTATATATACATATATATATATATATGTATGTATATATATATATATGTATATGTATATATATGTATATGTATATATATATATATCTATATATATATATGTATATATATATATATATGTATATATATATATATATATATATATATATATGTTTTTCATTATCTAGGTCGGCTAAGACCCAAATTATATTTGAATTACATCATTACGATTAATTCACGTTCAATTCTTCAATCCTAAAATATGTTACGAATAAACAATTATAATTTCAACTTCATGTCGACCTCCAGATCCACCGCACCATTGATTTGACAAGGAAAAGTCAAATATATTACACTTCTCTAGGTTCATGCACTTCTTCATAAATTATCGATCAAATCGACCAATAAGAATCATACCTAACATTCCATGTCATCTTAGACACTTCATTATATAATCTAAAATACTTGACCATCTTCGTAAATTGATCTACCATCACCGGTAAAGAATCTAACCGATTGTTCTTCACTATTCTTTTCCTTCTTCACTATCCTGAACTTCGGAATCGTGTAACTCTATCCATCGATCATCAATCTTGATGCGATCGCAAAAACAATCCAATAATTTCATTAAAATCACACAACTAAGACCGCAGCACCCGATTCCATTCCTGTGGGACATACCGATCAAATCTTTCTTCTCTACTTCTTCAATGCTAAACCGATTTCTTGTGTTCATCTCACTTATTGTAACTTGCATAAAAATCATCATATCATGTGTCATCATAGTGTATAGGGGGAAAATGGATCCACACTTTATATAAAGGAAAGGAAGAATACAAATATTTATCCTCCAATGAGACCCGATTAACACAAAGGTAAGTGTCAATTCATGATCTATACAAAGGAGATAAATGGCTTGGGTTAACTTCCCCCTCACCTCTAGAAAGAGAGGGTTTAGGAAAGAGCAATTGAGAATATTTGAAAAGTAAATCTAGAAGTCTAATATTGAAATGAAGAAATACAAAGTACTTACCTCCGAAAAAGAATCTGCTGAAAACCTTGTCAAACGGTCTTAGAAATTGTTGATTTTCGCAATTATATGCCGAAACTGTGAGATCTACAAAACCCAAAAATATTTGTATTTTTTGAGAAAGGTCAACCTTGACCCCTTTATGTTGACATTGACCTACGTTGCTCCGATGAAAATTATGTTCGCGGATCCCGAAAGTTTGTCGAAAAGGTGTCCAAATCTACATTGTAATTCGTTGTTCTGTAGTTGTTCTTGCAAGAAAAATGGTTTTGTTTGTTGGGGGGCAGGGGTTTGCCTTGGTCAAACCCCAATTTAAGAATTAACCTTAAAATTGAATTGAAATTACAATAATAAACAAAGTAAATGAAACAATTCACCTTGCTTATGTTGAAACCCTTGTGGAGGATTTGAATCCTTGAATCCACAAGTATGGATGCTCCAAATGAATGTAGAATTAGATGGAGGATGTCTCAAATCAATTTTCTTTAGATCATCAACACCAATCTTGAATGGATCTTGGAATAGGAAGAGGCTTGGATGAATATGGATGGAGAAATCTTCAACAAGAGGGCTCCATAAAGATTGAATCCTTCAATGGCTACCAATAGATCTCTTTGATGAATTGGATCTTGAATGCTTGAATGCTTGAAGATGAATGAATGCTTGAATTCTTCCCTTCTCCTTATTTCTTTCTTCTTGATTGCTTGATTTGATAGATGCTTGATTATACTTGATGTGTAATGGAAAACTTGACACTTGATGGAGAAAATGAGAGCAGAAGGCTTCCTTTTATAGTGATCTAGGGCACAAACTTCTAGAGAGGCCGACATAGGAGAAATAAATTCTCATTAAGCCTATACCCCTAGAAATGGACCTAAATTAAATATAATTTAAGAATTTACCATTTCGAAGCTCGAAACAGTCGACCCGAAAGCAGGAAATAAATCTTTCTGAAACCCGACATCCGAAAACTTTGGGATTTTGAAATTTGGACCGTGGGTCAAGGTCGAGGTTGACCTTGACCTAAAAGGTCGACCTTGACATTGAGGTCAAGAATCTCAAATTTTCAATTCAGGATGCCAGAATTATGCAAAAAAGAAGTGGAAAATGGGGCAAAATAAGGGAAAAAGCCAGATCCAAGTCAAAGACCCATTCAAGGTGTTTGACATTACCCCAAACCACTTACTCAGAGGGCTAAACCAGTCCTAAATGGAAGTGCTTCCATTTTTCAACGCTACATTTAGCCCCCACTTTAGCAAGAGTATGGAATCGATGCAAACTCTTGGTAAAGGAGATCACAAAGAAAAAAAATATATTATTGAAATGAAAGGGACAAAGAAATCCTCAAGCTCCCAGGGTCTCAAGTCTTTGTCAACCCCAAGATTAAAATAAGAGAGACATCACTAGAAAAAAGAGAGTGAAAAGGGGAGAGAGGAGTGGCTAGCTTGCCCAATAAGATGTGTGTATCTCACTGTGAACCACAAAAAAAGGATAGGATGGTCCACCAAGAAAGCACTTGATAGTCACCCCATAAAGTTGTGCACCTTTTGGTGGCTTTGTGCATATATATAGTGCGTCTTCTGACGGCTTTTATGAAGTACCCATGGATCCATATCGTCATATCACCATAGAATACATTTGTAAAATGCGTATCTCTTCAAGATTTAGCAACTTATGTGTGTTACCTTCTGCAGATTTAGCATATTTGAAATTGGAAATGTGTCTCTTCAAGATTTAGCAACTTATGTGTGTTACCTTCCGAGGATTTAGCATGTTGCAAAACAAAAGGTTAGAACAAAAATGCATAATATAGAATGAGGGAGGCCATATATATGCCCCCCTCCTTAAGATGGCAAAATACCTATTGTTTTGACATGTTAAGGAAAGAAAAGAACAACGATAAAGCCTTCTTCAACATCAAGACAATGTCCATAGACAACACCCAGTCCAAGACAAGAAGGTCACAACTCCTATGAGGCCATGGAAGGGACGGATGCAAAGAGATATCATGCAAGAAGGGAAAAAGTAACCCTTGTGAGGGATAACACACTATTGAGTTTTCAAGGTGAGAGATTTATCAACCATGGAAACCCAATGTCAAACAACGAAAATGGGTTATGATCAAGGACATAGATCCTCAATGCAAATCAAAATTTTCATGTATGATTGGATATCACATAATAGATAGATACTTCTTAACCAAGGGAAAAGTGGATCCCGAAAAGACAGAAAAGGAGATGGCATCCTTACCCCCCAAGCATAGGAAGAAGGATGGAAGGCGACCTATTATATCGCTCACAACACTATACAAGACAACGAGCCCCCAAGAATTAGGCTAACATTGTTTACATAATGTGGAGCTCCATAATAGGAACATAAATTCTATTTAGAGAAAACAAGATTGAAATACAACTCATTGCCACATGATATATAAATAAGCTTACTATCAATGAGTTGCCTAATCTTATAATGTAAAGTTTAACATTCATTAGTAGAGTGATCATGAAATCTATGATATAAACAAAAAGGAAGAGTCTTCAAGTGTGGACTACGTTTCTTTTTACGTTTAGGTCTAGTAATCATCTTAGCGTGAAGGAGTTTAGGAAAAAGAACTTGGTCAAATTCCTTCATAGTTTCATCATGTTTTGAAGTGTTATTTGAGATGTTAAAATTGATTTGTTGTTGAGGATTAAATCTTAATCCATAAGAATGTTCATGCCCCCCATTCTGTAAGTGCATTTGAATTCCCTATTTATGTTTACCACATCCGTGACCATTGAATCTTTGTTTAACTGGGAAACGATAACCAAGACCATAACAACAAGCCATATCAAAAGGAGTCAATGGAACTTCAGTAGTCATTATGCCATCATTAATAGGTTTGATAGATTCATAATGGGTAGAAGCAGCGACAAAGTTATTACGAAGGGCATTAGAAGTAGAAGCAAAAGCTCGTTGTTCAAACTCTCTTTGTTGTTTCATAAAATCAAGATCATAAACCTTATACTCTCCCCAATCATTGCCAGGAAGAGCATTAGAGGAAGAAGGATTACTAATAGGAGTAGGAGTAGTGTAGGTTTGAATATTCAAACAAGGATTTAGCACATCATCCGCATGAAGTGTATACATTATATTGTTGTGAATAAATTTGACTTTACAGTGAAGGGTGGAAGGAACAGCATGCATCTCATGCAACCAAGGTCTACCCAAAAGGAGTTTATAATTAAGAGGTCCAAGCATAACATGAAAAGGAGTATTCAGGATGACCGAACCTACTTTGATAGGTAAGGTAATTATGCCCAAAGTGTTCTTAGCAATGTTATCAAAGCCACGTATAGGAACATTGTCAGGTTGAATAGTTGAAAGATCAGCTTTTTTCGCTTTGAGCATGTCTATGCTACAAATATTAAGCCCATATCCATTATCAATCAAGGTCCTATGAATGATACTCTTATTGATAGTAACAACAACCATAAGAGCATCATATTGATTCTGAACTTCTTTAGAAGATAAATCCTTTTGAGTAAATACAATGTCAGGAGGACCCGGGGTAGCATGCATGCACTGTAAGAAGGTATTGATGTTCTCTTGATTAGGAGGTGGGGTGGGAAGATTTGTTAGAGCTTTTTGCAAGGCTTCATAGTAGGTAGGTGAAGTTTGAAGAAACTCCCATAAAGAAATCTTGGCAGGAGTATTGCGCAATTGGTTTATCAAATCATACCCCTTGCTAGGAAGACGGGGTGGAGGAGGAAGAATGGGTTGAGAAGGTGGTAAAGAAGTAGAAACCACCGGATTAGATTGAGGGTTATTCCTTGTATGATAAGTGTGAGCTATCGAATCTTGATCATTGAAAGACTCTAAAGACTCCATAAGTTTACCTTTGATAGTAATGTGAGGACAACCTTTGATAGTCAACAAGGGTTCTGGATAAACCATGTTAGTTGTTTCAACACTACAAACAGATTTATAAGTAGGAAGCAAAGAAGACATCCTAGGAGGAGATGAAGTAGGATCTTGATTCTCCATAAGATCATCACTACGAGGGAGAGAATTAAGGGAATTCATATCGTTCTCCGCTAATGCCTCATCTCTAGAAGGAATCCCAAATGGAGGTAAAGTATCTATAATGTCATCTTCTTTCGCTAAAATGTCTGCATAAGGGAAGTGTGTTTGAGAAAAAGAGTCACCATCATCTATGAATATGTCATCCATTAATAAATCACCCTCTTGTATCAAAGCTTCTTCACAAGGAGGGGATAAATCAATGTCTTTATCCAAGGGTTCATCCCAAAAAGTAGAATCATCCACAATGGTTTCATGAGGAAGAGAGTAATCAACATCCAAATCCAAAGGTTCATCCCAAATAGGACGATTATCATCCCTATCAATAAAGCACTTGAAAAACACTTGAAACAACTTGTCCAACATGATAACGAATAAAGAAATGCATACAAAATAGATCTAGATATAACCAAATGAAATTTATAAGCATGAAAAGGAAATCGAACTCCACAAACACAATAGGGCATCTAATTCCACAAAAGATGGGGGTAAGCTTGTCGGGTTCACCAAAATGTATAGTGAAGGTGAACACACAAGATAATACATGGGGAAATCTAACACCAAAAAGAGAGAGTTGTCGTAAAATGGGTTCACCAAAATGTATAGGGGGAAAATGGATCCACACTCCATACAAAGGAAAGGAAGAATACCAATATTTATCCTCCAATGAGACCCAATTAACACAAAGGTAAGTGTCAATTCGTGATCTATACAAAGGAGATAAATGGCTTGGGTTAACTTCCCCCTCACCTCTAGAAAGAGAGGGTTTAGGAAAGAGCAATTGAGAATATTTGAAAAGTAAATCTAGAAGACTAATATTGAAATGAAGAAATAAAAAGTACTTACCTCTGAAAAAAAATCTACTGAAAACCTTATCGAACGGTCTAAGAATTTGTTGATTTTCACAACCTTGAACTGAAACTATGAGATCTACAAAACCCAGAAATATTTTGCTTTTCTGAGAAAGGTCGACCTTGACCCAAGGTAAAAGGTTGACCTTGACCGCTTTATGTCGACTTGACCTACGCTGCTCTGATGGAAATTCTGTTCATGGGTCCCGAAAGTTTGTCGAAAAGGGTGTCCAAATTTGCACTATAATTCCTTGTTTTGCACTTGTTCCTGCAAGAAAAATGATTTTGTTTGTTCAGGAGGAGAGGTTTGCCTTGGTCAAACCCCAATTTAAGAATTAACCTTGAAATTAAATTGAAATTGCAGTAATAAACAAAGTAAATGAAACAATTCACCTTGCCTATGTTGAAACCCTTGTGGAGGATTCGAATCCTTGAATCCACAAGTATGGATGCTCCAAATGAATGTAGAATTGGATGTAGGATGTCTCAAATCAATTGTCTTTAGTTCTTCAACACCAATCTTGAATGGATCTTGGAATAGGAAGAGGCTTGGATGAATATGGATGGAGAAATCTTCAACAAGAGGGCTCCATAGATATTGAATCCTTCAATGGCTACCAATGGGTCTCCTTGATGAATTGGATCTTGAATGCTTGAATGCTTGAAGATGAATGAATGCTTGAATGCTTTCCTTCTCCTTCTTGCTTGATTCTTGATTGTTTGATTTAATAGATGCTTGATTATACTTGATGTGTGATGGAAAACTTGATACTTGATGGAGAAAATGAGAGAAGGCTTCCTTTTATAGTGATCTAAGACCTTTGATTCTATTGTCAAAATGAATTATATTCATCTTATACCTTCCCTTGTAGCATCACAAAGATGGCTAGTTTATCATATGGACATTAAGAGTGCCTTCTTTCAAGATTATCTTCATTAGGAGATATATATGGAGTAGGCTCCAATTTTTGTATAACAACATTTATTTGCATGGTTTATCACTCATTATATGATCTTTGTTAAGCCCCTCAAGCTTGTTATGAAAAGATGGTCATTTCTCTCTTTCTTTTGGTTTCACTAGATTCCATTTTGATTCTTTTGTTATATGTGGATGACTTGATTCTGATAGGATACTAATCTTCTGTGTTTGGTGAGAATTGATGAAACGATTTAATATGTCAAATTCTTTAATTCTTCATTACTTATATGGCTTACAAGTTATTCATTATTTCAATGGGTTGTCATTCCTAATAGAAGTATGCTCTCTATTTGCTTCAAAGATTTAACATACCTGATTGCAAACCTCTAACCATTTCATTATAGTCTAGTGTTGTATTGTCTTCCAATTATTCTAGTCCTTCAATTGATACTACATTGTAAGGCAATTGGCTAGCAAACTTTTGTACCTGACACATTCTTGTCATGTGATAGTGCTAAAGGTTCAACTATGTAGTTTTTGAGTTAAACTCGTTGACCCATGTTTCATGACTAGTGGTTCACAAGAACTCATCTCTCATTAGAATGAATGGAACACTTAGCACTCATTGCATCTAGGTGATGCTCATAGAGGTGAAGCACTAGGACTTCCTAATATTTATTTTATGATTGACCTTGCCTCTCATTCTCTGAAAGAACCACATGGCATTCATTAGAAGACTGCCAAGTGTGTTTTAAGCTATGTTCAAGACACTTGACATGTTGATATTCACTATATATCAATAGAATCTCAAAATTTCAACTTTAATAACTCAAATTGGGCTAATGATAGTGATGATAGGAATTCTAATTCCAGTTTTGTCATTTGCTTTGGTTCTAACTCCATTACATGACATTGTAGTAAGCAATCTATTGTTACATTATTAACTAAGAATGTTTAGTATTCAACATCCATAACTTGAATCTATGACGTACAATAAGAAAATACTTATATTTATATGTAAAGACATTTTATTTTTCTTCTGAAAAACATAATGTTTTAGAGATACATCTTATATTATGCATCATGGATTATCATTGCGTCAATTAATGGTTAATTATTTGTCAATATTATGTAAAAAATAATTATAAATTATTTAAATACATAATTTTGATAATGGATACATGTGTGCACACAAGAGACTATATTAATGTTTACAATATTTATGTACTTGTCATATTGCTATCAAGTTTCAATTGTGCACTTTTTGAGTCAAATTCATTAACTCGTGCTTCATGAGTAGTTCACAAGAACCCATCTCATGAGAATGAATGGAAGACTTAGCACTCATTGCATATAGGTGATGCTTATAGGGTTGAAGCATCGGGCCTTCTTGGGAGGTCACTCATCCCAATATCGCTCCATCTCAAGCACGCTTAACCATGGAGTTTCCTCCAAGGTTAAACCCACTTAGCTTGCTACCCCATTTGCAAAATCTTCATCAAGTGTTGTGTCATATGAACTATACATTATAGAGCCCCATTAGCTCATCAAATGGTAAGTAGGAGATATTTTGCATAGCGAGTCAAATTGTAACATTGCTATTAGGATTCAACGGAGTTGTTTTTGAGACAAACTCATTGACCCATGCTTCATGAATAATGGTTCACAAGAACTCATCTCTCATGAGAATGAATGGAACACTTAACACTCATTGCATCTAGGTGATCCTCACATGGATGAAGAATCAAGCCTTCCCAAGAGGTCACCCATCCCAATATTGCTCCAAGTCAAGCATGCTTAACCATGTAGTTCCCTATAAGATTAAGCCCACTTAGCTTACTACCACATTTGCAAAACCTTCATCAACTGTTGTCTTATGAATGATTCATATAGAGCCCCTTAAGCGCATCAATTGATAAGTATGAGAAAATTTTCATAGCAAGTTGAAATGTAATATTGCTATTGAGATTCAATTGTGCAATTTTCAAGTCAAACTCATTAACTTGTATTGCTCCAACTCAAGCGCACACTCATTGCGTCTAGGTGTGTGTGCATGTGCACACGCACACGCATGCACACACAACTCATTGACCCATGTTTCGTGAGTAGTGGTGAGAACAATTAGAACACCCAACACTCATTACATTTAAGTGATGTATATACTATGATATTAAAAGTAGTTAAACATGAAGATGAATTAATTGAATATAATTAGAAATTGAAAATACAAGAACTAGGCTAAATAGTTCTAGATTAGCTATAATCAACATAAATAGACAAATGCATATCTAAGAATCATCAAAGACGTACAAAACTAAAAATGAGATGCAGAGAGGAACTTGCGTATGCAATTTCAGCTTAATATGGTTGGACAATAGAGCTAGTAGACAATGCTAACAAGTATCCTAGGTGTAAAATAGTGGTCAAACTAATCCTAGAAGCCTCCAACCTACCTTCTAACCAAGTTTTAGGTCAAAGTAGAACACAAGCACTAGGCACCTTGGAGGACACTACCACTAGGTGCTAGGGTCTTGGAGGCCCCTAACACTAGTTGATAAGGAACAAGTGTTTCCTACTAAATTTGGTCTAGTTGTCTCTAATTGTCTACACTATACTCTACTTTCAAATTGAGCTTGTAACCTATTTATGAACTTGTAAACGTACAAAATGAGAGAAAAATGGTGTTGAGTTGTATAAGGACTTCCCGAAGTACCCTTGGTAAGTGTTAACTTCCACTACAACAATGATAATTGCAAAGATAACTTATCCTACACTTTACCCTTGTAGAAAAGGAGCTACATTTTAAATGAAATGCCTAAGTAGAAATGTTAAAATAAAATGATTATACATTTGATGATGTAATGTTGTTTAGACAAGTCCACCAAGGGCTAATGCAATAACATGATAAATCATAACAAAATCCATCGTGAAAACATAATTGAAGATGTCTTGTTGTAGCTTGCTTCTTGTACTTAGGTATGCTCTTGAGAAGGAATATTTTCTCTTGAAATTAAACTTGTGCATATGAAATGATAAAATGAATTAGAAGTGACGCCTTATATAAGGTTCTCGAGGCATTTTTGCATTTTGGCCTATTTACGATGGTCATGTCCCAATATAAAGACCTCTTCTTGTAATGTATGTTAAATCTAGAATTTCTTCGTATTGACTACATTTAAATATGGGATAAAGCGCTTTGAAATTTAAAATAGAATACAACTCAAATAAGCTTGGAGTGATATAGAAATAACGACAAATTAAAGTAAAGGCCCAAAAAAAAGTATGAAATTGTAAAAGGTTACAATTTACGACTATAACCATATTAATTATATATTTACTCAATATATTATTTAATACTTAAGCATAAACAAACAAATCTTGTGGCAAATGTCCTAATGTAAATTGCCACATTAATAATTCCCATCTAAAGCATAAACTAAAATGTGTCAGTCATTATAAATGGTATTCAATGTGCATCAATATTTCAGTAACTATTAATGCAAATAAGAGCTAAACAAAGTCATAAATGCAAAAGAGAACACAGTACTATAAAAGGTGAAAATTCTAAGTAGTTCAGCCCTACATGCTTTTGTATCCACACAAGAATATGCTATAACTTACACCAAGAATAACTCGCTTCCGAAGAGACAAGACAGGCATGCATAAATCTAGTCTGCCACGGAAAAGCCAACTATTTTCAAATTGTTGCAGATTATCAGCAAGGGCATTTGATCTGCGATAACAGGATGGTAATTTATGAAGGAAGAAATAACATTATACTAATATTCACAACACAACTATTACTAGAGGTTTAGGATTACAATTCGTTTCCATCTAAAATTCCTCTACAATAGGATATTGTGCCAACCATTGACCATCAGAAAGACGTAACTAGCTCAATATAGACAACAATTGAACACAACTATTCCTTAAAAGTTAAAATAATAAGTTTACAATTCAAAGAGGAACTTGAACAGATTTCGTTAAAAAATAGATAATATCAAGGTTCTCCAATGCACATATCCTAGAAGGGTTACGCGGAATTTATTCAAGCCTCAAGTCGGTGTGAGACCAACCACACCTGCAAAATGACATTGACAATCATACAATTCAATAATAAATAAGGAATAGCCAAAAACATTTGATCGAGTCCACAAAGAGAGTCAAAGTCAGAGTTTCAAAGAAACAAAACATTTTTTATGCATTAGTTTACAAACTTGACTCGTGAATCAAAGAAAAGAAAAAGAAGGGTATACGGAGCAGGCAGCTTCACTTGGGTGAGTGATGATTGATTAATTACAAATGAAAGCTCAGAGTATAAACCCAACCACCGATCATATGATATGCCACTTTAGGAATTTAGAAAATTTAACCGTATAGTTTCAAATCAAAATGCCATAAAGTTCATAGCACTATACAGAGAAAGTGGAGTATGTAGTTCTCGAGAAAAGGCATCTTGCACACCTCTTCTCCTATTTCACATCATTTAGGAGTTCAATACAGTTTACCTATCATGATACATGTGAACAATCTGATTATTGCCTAGATTGATATCTCTTAGTAACTTTGGAAGCTATACTGCATATTTACATGTTTGCATTCTAGCCATATATTTAGCTTCAGTGCCATGTACAGTATATGATTCTTTCTTGCCACACTAGCTAGCTGCAGCATTAAACAGATGCCCATAATGGACCTTCAGCTCTACATCTTTAAGCCAATAAATATATTGGACCAAACATTTAGGCTTCTGTATTTTTCAAAAAATACTTCTATTTTATTTTTGAGCTCAAGAATGATCCTCAATCTCTATTCACCAACGATATTGAACTTCAACATAACATTTCAATTCAGACTGTACTCATAACAGAGAAATATTATGATTTATTAACAGCATTTTGTTATCTGCATATGATAAAGATAACAAAATTGAAAATTAGTAATTAACCCACTGGTTGCTTTGATTACACTCAAGACTGACATCGTTGCTTCCAGTTATAAGCTAAAGCAATGACGACAGTATCCTAGTTTATCTCTGTGATCCATGAAAGTGTTGTTACAAAATCAATGTCAGTCACTCAAAAGCACCATTAGGTTGATCAGTATTGATCATGCAACCAACAAAAATTGGATAGTCCTTTTAACTTTTCTAGTAACTTACAGATCTTCTCAGCTTAGGTTTCTGATATCTATGCATTTCCCCACAGCTTACAAAGACTTCAAACCAGTTTCCCATACTCTTAAATCTCTTTACATACTTTTGGTGCATCGACATCTAGTCCAACTTCTTTGCACTTAGTTTTTTGTAGCCTTCACTATGCCCTCTAGACATCTGTGCATCAGTATTACTTCCATTTACACCACCTTCGGATGAGATAACAAAACATTTCAGAATATGAGAGCTTGATCAAATAGTTTAGTTTTACTTTCTTCAAGAACACCAATGTCACAGCAGTTAATCCAATGACCCTTTAAAAAAGTTCTGCGCTCCAAATTTAGCTTTTGCTTAGATGCACGTGTACAAACATATCACTCGTGAACAACCCTTATGTGAGCCCTTGAAAGCTTCTGACCATTCCAAGCCTAATTTAGAGATGTGTTGTAAGTAACAATTGCAACCCATTTAGCCAAACAATTTCAACACAAAACTAGCCTTTCTAACAATCTAAACAGGCCCGATTGACCCACCAGATAAAAGTTATGGCCCCCAAAAGTTTGTGTAAAAAAAGTTAAAAGTTGTTAAACGGATGGAAGAACTGTAAAGTGGAGTTACACTTATTGCCCACCTTATTATAAGAGTATTATGACACATCATATGGCATCTTTTGATTGGGGGATAATTTAAGCACCACTTTTGGGTGCCTTCAGCTCATGGGTTTCTAATTACCATTTGATGATTTTAAGTTTGAAATCTCCTATATATTTATTAGGCACTTGAACTTGAGATGGAGGTTGAGTGTAAGGTTTTATAAAATTGTTGGGCTTTGGCCATACTTTCTTCCGGTTTATAAAACAATTGTTTATGCTTAATGGTGGTGGTATATTACTAGCATCCACCACAGCACTGGGGAATCTACTGTTCTTTGTGGTGGGGCCGACTGATTTAATAGCAGCCAAAGTACCTTGCTTCAAATATTAATTCAAACAGCTACCGTATCATTGGGGTACAAATTCTGATAAGTTTCTGGTTTGATATATTGTTTGGTGAATATTATTATTGTGAAGATAATACTGTGGAGCTTTTTAGTTATCCTTTGTATGGCTGTGTAGTTCCCCAACTCAGGCCATGAGGCTTAGCTATGCATTGGTTGTATTTTCCACGAGGAAGAGGACTTAGAACATCATTGGGTAGGTGTTAAGAGTCTTTGGCTGCTTCTCTATTCTATTCTTAATTTGTGGGCATGTCTTTTTATGCAACTTAGGTGATTTTAAGTTGTGAGCACATCTTTGTGTAACTTAAACGACTTTTAAGCTAAAGACTTAATATTTCCCCATTTTAAGTTTACTTACTTAAGAGACATGTACTTCAAGTAATTATCTATGCTCCACGGAGTTTCCGGGATGGGGACGTTTTAGGGGACAGGGACGTGTTTCCGGTACGAGTATGAGTCAAAGCCAAAATTTAGGGGACGGCAATTAAAAAAATAAGGGAATTTTTATATATAGAGACAGAATTCAAATATGCATATCATAACATTGATAAACCATTCACCATAGACATTTTAGAAGCTCAATACATGGAAAATTATCAAATGACAAATACTAAGTACTTTAATTGTAACAATATGGCGAACATATAGCAAAAATACCCAAAATGCAATCTTTCCTCACTGTTGCTGCTGCTCTATGTTTTCTTCTTCCTCTTAGCAACTATGATAAAACTAGGAATGAGAAGAAGAGTTAGACTTTAGTGTTTTAATGGTCAAAATAGGGTTTACCCACGATCAAACAAAAATTACAAAAAAATGTTTTTTTAGCCTCAAACACCATCTAAGTTCCGGCTGGAAAAAGGGGGGCTGGAATCAGACCCGGGGACAGACAAGGGACAGCAACGCTGTCCCGGGGACTGCTTCCTGGTCCCCGTTCCAACTGAAAAAAAAATCGAAGTTTTGGGGACGGTCCGTGATTTTTCCCAATTGGGAATGGCTCGGGGGACGGCAAAAAACCGTCGCCGGTATGGGAACAGGCCAAAAAACATAGGGGGACGCGTCCCCATGGAGCATAGATAATTATATTACATATGTGCCAAAAAGGTAAAATGGGCATTGGAAAATAAGGAGCCTATTGGCTCATTTTCTAGAGTTTTTATTTGGAGCATTGGATTGGGTTTGCAATGAATCTATGGCTAAGATTAAATCATTCTTTTGGGAGTCATTGTATAACATATTACGTAGTTACTATATTAGGGTTCTCTTGGAGCTCGTTATGTGATTAGACTTTTCTTTATTGTTGCTGCAATCTCTTGGCTTAAGGTTTGAAACCCTTGAGTAACCCTGATTTTTGGAGAGACATACGGGCTCCCCCTAGTTAGTACGGTGTGTTTTGGTATAAGAGCTTTGGTCTGTGATACCCTAGCAGATCATTTTCAGACCTACCGATTCTTATAAGGTTTTGGCGAGCATTTTGGAGTCATTCAGAGGAATCAGAATCAGATTTGGATAACCTACAGCAACATTCCTATATGTTCTTGAGCATCATTGAAGCTAAAACTAGCAAGGACAAGTGTGTCGTCTTGGTGAGACCCAGCACTGATTTTCGAAGGGTATTGCCAAGGACAGCTAGGGCTTTTCAAGGCATTTTCTTCTGTATTTGGGAATTAACTTATACACTACAAATTACTTCCATCTCAGAAAAATAATGAAGTTGTTTCTAAAAATTTGTGGCAGTTTTAGTGTGCTTCCTGTAACTTTTTGACATTGAGAATTTACAAAAAATTCACAGAAAAAATATTCTGAGTATAGATCTGAGTTTGTTGAAAGTTTATCTACTTGCAAATAACATTTCAGAATTTTCTATTGCATATTTATGGAAATGATGTTTTTCCATTATCCCTATTTGGGAATATTACAGGCTGCCTAGTGCAGTAGATTCACACAGCTCTAAGAATATCATAGCATTTAGATTGCAGCATTTGGTTAATGATTCCAACATCATTGTGAAGATTCATACCATTTTATCAGGGAGTTAATAATTAATGATCTACAACAGCCAATTTAGGAGCTTTGTGAATAGCAATTAATGTTAAATTTTGTGAAGAAAACTCAACTTAACTCGATATTATGAAAAATTCCTTCTGGACTATTAAAAGTTTAAATGAGAGATTACAGTGTGCAGTTTCTCTTCCAAAAGGTTTTTCCCCACGTCAACCTGTATTATGGTATTTAGTGTTTATTTTTTTGTTTATATGTGTTTCCAGCTTTCTATTATTGTTGAAAGATTGAACTTGCATAATAATATCCTCAGAATATTAGTGTAGGAAGTGTTTCCACATACCTGTTTCCTTTTAGGCACTGTTGGATGGCAGGAGTCTATTTTAAAAAGATGAACCATTAGGCTATTATCCAGAAAACAATAGAATTTAACCACTGCTTGGGTTTGTCAACCTCTAAGATGCCTTCATTCATATCACTCTGCTACCCTAGTTTGGATTGTGGGGATGTTTGCTTGTTTATAAATTTATTTATTTTTTAACTTTGGTTCGTGAATAAAATGCCATATGGGCATAGGAACCTCCACAATGTTCTTATACAGGTCTAAAGTCCCTTGAGCCTAGGCATCCTTGGAGAACATTAAGTCCTGTCATGAGAGAGTATACGTGTCTGTATTTCTACAACATGAATTTGGCAATTATAAAATTCATTACCGAATATATATATCAAAATAAAAGCCAATTTCTCAACATCAATCATCTGGCAGGACAGCTATCTAGATTCTAAACTGAACCATATTGAGTAAATAATCTATATACTGATTTTTCACAGTTCTTGTACATAGCAGCTTCCCTCTGTCTCTTTAAGAATTGTGTCTTTACAGTTTACACAAAATGATTGGAAGAAAGATGGATAGTGCTTACCACAAGCTAGCCTGCCTCCAGCATTTCCAGTAGTCAGACTAAGCTCATGCCCACCTGAATCCAAAGAAAAAAGTTACAGTTAACAATATACTAGCTGCATTTTAAGCAAGTGAGATATTTTTATATTGAAACAGGTCTTCTCTAAATAGTTGCTGCCTTAACTCTGATCAGTCATACTACTTTCTGAAACTATATTACCACAATTTACATTTTGGTAGCCACACTGTTTACCATAAATACAATCTGATTTTTTATAGATATATGTGATCGGAATTCCTAATATTAAAAATGGATGCTGGATTTCTTATCACTAGATTGAGAAGATTTTTTTAATAATATTCTATGAAGATAAAAGACAATTTATTCACTGCATCACAAAAAAGAAAAGAGAGGGGTGGGGAGAGTGGTTAACAACGCCCAGCTGTAAAGGATATAAAGATGAGTACAATCTACCTTTGCCCAGGTCATCCTCAAGCTCATGTACAACAAGTGCCCTACCAATAACCGCATTAGGTCCTTCCAATGGAATCTGTAGGCATAAAAGCATGAAGATGTGATTGTTACAGATCAGTTATTTAGAGATAAATTTTGAAGCAATAAAGACCAAGCTTGAGTTTCTAAAGATATCATCACAGGCTAATTCATCAGTGCAATCATAATTACCAGGCTTGGACTCAGCAAGTTGATTTTTGAGTCAGACCAAGACTTGGCAAAAGTACTTGGCACTTTTACACATGAATTTTTTGAAAACTTGCCCCATACTTACCAAGTCTCTGAAACAAATCTGCAAGCCCTAAAGACCTGCTCAACCTGGGGCTCACGTGGAAGGCTAGCTACCAGAGAGGTTGGTAAGTATGAGTGTAATGCAAGTCTTACACCAATAACAACCTAATGCCATAAATAAAAATGGGACGAAACATTGTTGAACTTTCAACTTCAAGCATACTCGATAAAGGAATTGCTTGGACCATTTTACCTGTGTATCAACAATTGTTGCTTCGGCAATTCCTGTTAACCAAATAAACAAATTAGTTTAGCTAATAATCATAAAGTTTCAAATAAAGAATGTACTTGTTACAATGAAAGAGCTTAGTGAATGTATTTTACCATCCGGACCAGCAACTATGTTTCCCAGGTCACCCGCATGTCGTACACCATCCTCAGGAGCACCATGTGTCAAACCATTTGGATTGAAATGTGGACCTGACCACCAAAGTAGATGTAAAATCTAAAAAGAAAAAAAATGAAACCAATACAGGGGAATAGCAGCTGAAACAAATAGGCATGCTAGATTTTGATAGTTTGAAGAAAAAAGTAAAGTTGTCAAACTGTAAATATTTGCTGAACTGTGAGCCAAATTTTACCTGTTGACATGCACCCATTGGTAGTATCGCCATACTCGTGCTGCATGGAAAATTAAAAGGCAAGGCATTAGGCATTTCTTTTCAAAGAGCTACTAGATTTTCTATAGACGATAAAAGTAAAACCAAGCTTATCCATCATTCACCAGCTTATTTTGAAATGATAGCTATAGCCACAGACAGGAAATAGTTTTCCAATGCAATAGAAGCTAATTAGAGACTACAATTCTGCAATCCATTCAGAGTCTATTGTAATGATTACCAGATGAAAACCATGTTTTCCAGGAGTCAATCCTGTCACACGGACCTTCACTGTTGTGGGACCTGTTGCAAGCAAACCACACTTTCAATTCTGTAATGATCTTTAACCTAAAATTGACATCAAAAATCAAACCCTTATCCTAGGTAACTGAAATCTGCAGAAATGATATAAATACAAATAAGAAAAAGAGTCAACTTGCATCACCTAGATCCAATGAGTGCTAAGTGTTTCATTCATTCTCATGAGAGATGGGTTCGTGTGAACCACTACTCATGAATCATGGGTCAATGAGTTTGACTCAAAAAACTACACAGTTAAATCCTGATAGCAATATCACAACTTGAAAATTATTAACAAAATTATAAAACGTGCTAAATTACTCAAAAATTAAAACCACTGTATCTGCATTTTAGATAACAGAATTCCATGAAATGACAGAAAATGAATAAGAAGCACAGAAAATTGCAACAGCTTTTAAGGAAACATCCTGAAACATTGCCATTTTTCTCTCAAAAAAAGGGAACAAACAAGTCAACAAAGCACTTTATACATTCAATAAATGCACATGAGCTTACGTTTACACATTGAATTGCAGTCAAAATCGACAGTCCTTACACTAGATAAGGAAATGACAGAGAGACTGAATATGAACCAATTGAATGTAACTTTAAAAATTGTTAGCAATCTTTATTACCCTCACACTGCCACCAAAATCAAAATCCTTAATTCATGTGCAGTCTAAGTGAAAAGAAATATAAGAAAAATCACCAAATTGACATAGAAGTTAACCACATTAAGTAATTCATTTAAAAATTGCAACAAAAATTAGAAAAATGAGAGAAAAGGGAAACATGGAAAGTTCATAAAAACGTGTTCCATAACAGGAAATTTAACAAAGTTTACAATCTTGAGCATGCAATGACATTGAAATAAAATACATGACTCCAATTGCAATATATTATATGATGACGAAAGTTAATGAAATGGGGGTGAAATAAATAAGAAATAGAGATTCATAAAAATGAAACACATTTTGACTATTAATGGGCCTAGATGGGTTAATCCATCAACATCCAAAGAGATGCCAAAGGAGTGGTGTGCTCCAGAAGAAGGGTGGGTGAAGGTAAATTTTAATGGAGCCTCAAAAGGAAGCCCGGGGCCTTCAGGGACAGGGTGTATTGCCAAGGATTGGAAGGATGTGTGTTGGGTTGGAGCACTCAAAAAAAATTTCAGGTAACTAATAACATTGCAGAAGCTAAAGTGGCACTCCTAGCGGTCACAACAGCAAAGCAACTTGCAATCCCAAAAGTGCACCTTGAAGGTGACTCTCGCATCATAGCCAATGCAATCATCAAAGGTAGATCGAAGGATTGGCGGATAGATAAGTTAGTAAAGCTGACTAAACAGATGTTATCAACGTTCATAAATTTCAAAGTATCCCACGTAAGGTGGTAAGGCAACAAGGAGGCTGATAGCTTATCCAATGTGGCAGTCAAATTGGATGCTGACGTCGATTTCATAGTCTTTCAAGATTTGAGGAAATGAAATCCCATCAAAATGATGTTCAAGCAAGTTAAAACGCAAGCCAAGCACATGCTTTAATGCTCCCGCATTGACTCCCAATCAATTGAAAGGTAGCGCGTGTGAGGAGGTATGAATTCGAGGGAGCTCTCATTTACCTTCATCTTCACATCTCCAAAGGCAGTTTTTTGTTTGAGTGGTGGTTTGGCATTTCAATTAGGGGTGTGAAAATGTGGTCAAACTTCTCCAAAGTAACGATTGTGCTTGGAGATGATTACCTATAGGAGGAAGGAAGATACAGGACCAACATAGAAATCTCGTCTCTATTCCTGGGCTGGTGCTTAGAGATGGGCATAATTATGGATGCCCACTGCTTGGTGACAGAATGTGTGCAAGAGGAGTGGAGGTGTGGGCTGGAGGACATTCTACTTAGGACCCAGACTGGTGTGGGGCTCATGCCGAGAGAGGAAAACTGGTTTCAAATTGGAGACTTGGATGCGCCATACACCCGTTCCTGATTTGCAATACCTATGGGGACGGAGGTACGCTGAGCAGCAGTGAGTTTGGGCTTGAGTGGAATCAAAGATTATCTGCGTATTAAAGAGGTTTGAGCTCAAAGGGGGGAGGTGACCCAAGTTCCAGAGAAACTCAAGAGGCGTCTGACACCCACATGGGGGTGGCAAAATCAAGAGGATTGAAGCTGGTCCCTCTTCTCAGGCAACATGATCAAGTAGGCTTCTATGGAGCCCAGGTTTTGTCATGATCGATCGTGTTTTTTGTTGGGCTTCTGATTATTGTTTCTCTTGCCCATTTTGGAATTGTAAGGCTATATGTGAACATCATGGTGCTGCGAAGGCCCTCTGTTTGTAATAGGTTGATGGGTAGGGAAGGAGACTGTTTTTCTGTCATCGTTTTGTTGTGGTGAAGGTTGCCTGTAAAGGGCTCATAGATGCTATTGGATGGAGAGTTTTCTGTAACCCTGCTACTTTGTCAATTAATAAAATTATAATATTCACAGATCAAAACAAATGAAATACATTTCAAAATTAAGGTAAAAATTTAACAGATCGTCCCACAAATAAAAATCCTTTCTTGAAATGAATCATGAACAAATGGAAAGAAAAATTACTTTTTACTCTGAAAAAGAGGAAATTTTAAAAAACTTAGCGTATTAAGTTCTAATTTTACAAATCATCCTACAAATAAAACCAACTATTCAAATGAACTGTGGAAACTAAATGGGAAAAAATTTAATATTCTGCATAACAGAGAAATTAAGAAACAAAAGGAATTAGCGAAACTCGGCAACCCCTCCTTAGATCATCAAGAAGGATGTTGTTCAAAACTGGAGGGTTCAAGCAAGTTTACTCTTCATAGACAAGCTGAAAAGGCAGAGTAGATTTTGAGCTTTCTAAGGTGTAAAGACCAAATAAAAATGCCCATTTACACAATCAGCAGCTTTAGCTAACATTGTAGTTGGCAATCAATCTCAACTAATAAAAATACCCCTTAACAACTATCAACAACTTTGGCTAACACATTTGTTGGCAATCAAACTCAACTAGACAACACATTGGTGAGCACCAAGAAATCAAGGTTTACCAACTGCTGATTTTATCAAAAAAACATTTTCGGATTATAATACCCCTCCAGATAGAGGCTGCTAAAAATATTTTTGGAGATATTCGATCCAACTATCTTCATTATTCAAGAAACCTAAATAAACTCAAATCAAGAACTTCATAATGTCTCTCTTTCAAGACAAATGGGGGATTACACATATAGAAAGATACGACTATTGGTTTGGCCATGATCTGGAATAAGCAAGAAATCAACAAGTGGGAAACTCTTTCGAGGGACTCGTGACTAGCTGGTATGATTATGGTGTTCACCTCTAATGTATGAATTTCTCTTATCAATGTCTATGGTCCTCAATCAAGCCAAGATAAAATTAATTGTCGGGTTAAATCAACAATATGCGAAAAGTGGATGAAGAAGCTAAGTAGATTGTGGCTCTAAGGATTTCAATGCCAAACTCAAGTCCTCAAAAAAGCAAGAAGGATCTCCATATCTTCTTGACAAGGAGGGTCTCTCGAGGGTCTCTCGACCCTTCTCAAAGATTTTTCCCTCTAGGATAGTCATCCTAAAAATGGTCGGTTCACTTAGACCAATAGACAAAAAGGAAGAGGATCAATTCTTAGCAACACTTAATAGATTCTTGGCTTCTACATCTTGATCAAATAAAATTTCATATGCAATTCTAGAGTGTTAATGGAAGGAGGCTATGATCATTGACTTGTTCCCCTAACCATTGGTCCTAACAAGGAGGCTTATTTGCCCTCCTCAAAGATTTTGTCCTTTGGGATAGTCATCCTTAAAATAATTGGTTCACCTATACCAATAGGTAAAAAGGAAGAGATCATACCCTGGCAAGGCTTGATAGATTCTTGGCTTCTACCGCCTGCTTGGACAATAATTTTATATGCGATTTGAAGCACCAATGGAAGAAGGCTTTATAAATTGACCTATTTTTCTAACCATCAATCCTACAAAATTCCCCAAATGTGCTCCTTGCAAATTAGAAAAATATGACTCTCTACCAACATTTTGAATGACTAGTTTCTTCCTTCTAAAATAACTAGACAAACTACTATAGGGAAAAAAATTGTATCTCTTGGGTAAATAGTTTAAAGGCCATGCTTACACTCAAATAAATGCCATAACTAGGTTTTCAAAAAGTTGTTTAAGAAGAAGGCAAATGCAAAGAATATCATGGATACTCAATCCTTGCTCTTAGACAATAAGTTATCACCTAATCTAAATGATATTTACTAACGAGAGAAGATCTGCTAGAAATTGAAATATAGAATCAAATGGCTCCAATAGGGAGATAGGAATCAATCTTTTTCACTTGGAATTTTAAATAAGATGGAAGATTCATCTGTCCAAGCTCCCAATAGAAGATGGTAGATTTATTGTGGACACTCAAGCTCTCAAGGCCTCCTTGGTTTCCTTTTGGGAGAAAATGCACTATGTAGATAGCGAGGACTATCCTAACAAGCAAGATCTCTTTATTGGCCAAATACCATACCCAGTTGGTTTAGCAAAAAACAAGCAACTCGCGTGTGCTATATCCAAAGACGACATATGAGCTACTCCTTTTGATATGGCAGGGGATAAAGTCCTAGTGCGAGTGGCTCCCTAGCCCTCTTCTTCCAACTATTTTTGGATCTCCTAGAGGATGAATCTTGGAAAATCATCTTGTTATTGTAGGAGTCTAGATCTATTCTAAAGGCTCTCAATTCCACTTTTTTATGTCTTATTCCCAAGAAGAAGGAAGAAATCAAGATTGAGGATTTAGACCTATTGCCTTATGTAATATTGCCTAAAAATATATGTCTACAATGACAACCAACAAACAAAAATGTATCCTTCCAACCACACCTAGAATTTGACATTCAACCCTTCGTGTCATACGAAAATTCTATGATGGTTTTATCATTTGAATGCCTTCATTTGACATTTTGAAAAATTAAAAGATTGTCAAAAAATATTTAATTTATGATTTTTTATATAGAATCTTCTATGTTTAGATATTTTCATTGATTTTTTAAAATAATATATATTAAATATGAAACAAATATAACTTCGTATTTTAATTAATCATTGTAAATAATTTTGTTATTGTTTTAAAATATATCATGTATAATTTAAATAACCTAAGTTATCGAGTTTCACAATGAGAGCCTGGATGCAGGTCTAAGTTCGAATTGGGTCTGTGTGCAAGTTCATTGTTCCAAGCAACAAAGAATTAGGCATTTATCCAATGCAAGAATCTTTTATTCTAAAGGACCAAATCAATCTAGTTAAATCGTGGCCTGCCATTTGCCAATGTTGGATGCATAAGACAAAAAGGAATAAGTCATTCCTATTGCATCAAATTCATTGGGAAGTATATTTTCTACTATAGCATAAGGAAATATCAAATAAATTATTGAGTTGGGGCATTGAACGACGTGGAGTTGTTTTGACTAGCCAGGTGTATAGGGTTGTGGGTGGCTTCAGCAAAATACTGGATGCCATAAGTGTGCCTTTTGAAGGAAAATACTAGACACTACAAGAGCATGTTCATTTAGAGCATCGATACCTTGTTTGGGTGTGTAGTATCTGTTAGCATTATGCTAAGTGTTGTCATTGATGTCAACCTCTAGTGTGGCATCAACGTCAACTTGCTGAAGTTGGAAAGTTGTTGAGGTTGTGACATTGATTGATAAAGAAGATTTGAAAACTAGTTGTTAAGGTTGTGACATTGATTAATGAAAACAATTTGAAAGACAATTGATTGTTGAATGATTGACGAAGAAAATTTGAGGTAAGATGATTGATGCTTGGCATTGAGTGTTTAGAGATTCTAATGATTGCAATCTGAAAGATAGAAAAATGACAAGCAAGAATATGAAGGAAGAATATTTGAAGACCTTATGGGAGAATGCTTTGCATTCCTCCCCATGAGATGATGTTGAATTGCGACTCCAGTTATAATGACTTAGTTTTGTGGATATTGCACTATTTAGGTCCCTAGCTAAATTTTTGACAGAGATATGACGTGTTGTTTGGCTGACAACATGGATGGCTATCAGGAAGGATTGGACAGGCTCAGAGAATAATTTGCATTGCTCCGCATTGGGACTTTAGGGTATGCAATTTGGTGGGCATGGTCAGATGATTTGTGCAGTGTTTTAGTTCAGATATCTTTTGATGGTTTGCTCCACAAGTGAAGATTTGTTGTCACAAGTGCTACATTGCTTTCTGTGTTAGTTCTTGGCCAACTTAGCTATATGTGGTGACTAGATTTGGGCATTATTGGTATGGATATAGGTTAAGAGAAGAGTAAAGAGACTTAAGATTATTGTACCGTAGTGTGTCGTGCTTTGGATGTTGCAATATGTTTCAAAGAGTGTTTTTGGGCTCACAAGTAACCTGCTTTAAATGTTTCTCTACATGTTACCTTTGGGGCTGGCTTGGAAAATGTTGCAATGAGTATGGATGAATTATTTCATTTGAGGAAGACCTTTCATGATAGATTTGGGTCCCCTTTATAACCTAAAGTGGACCACATTAAATATTTGTGCTCAAGATAATGCTTACATTTCTTTGGTTGACCTTGTTGATGTTCCCCATGGACAAATCTTTATATATTTGAGCACATAAGGATGAGTGTAATGAGGTTATTGTGAAGACTGTATGAATCAAGTGTGAAGGAGAAGATCATGTGAATATAGTAGAACAGAGGTATAAATTGTTGAATTAGACAGAGAGGTCACTATACCAAATCCAAAAATTGTGCTTTCAAACTTTCACGATGTTTGTTGGGAAGCGGTGAGTTTCTTTTGCAGATTTGTGATCTCTATTTACTGTTTTCTTGAGGATTACTTGGATTCTTAACAATGCGCCTATATGAGCAAGGACAGTGAGTTTCTTCGCTTCTGGCTTAAAACTTTGTAATTCAGTATTTGCATATACTGAGTATATTTCTCACCATGGATTTTCCCATCTTGGGTTTTCTGCGTAAACCTGGTGTCAATGTGTATGTGTTATCATTGCTATATATTTTGATGGTTGGTTGGATTAATAATAGTTTCTAAGAATTGAGGATTAGTTCGATTAATAATGGTTGCTAAGAATTGTGGGAGAATTGTTAAGTTTTTACATGTGTTGATTCAACAACACCCCCCCCCCAGCACCCAATAGTGTTCAACAATTTCTAGTATCTGAAAGCAATTGGAGAGAAACTTGTGAGTGATCAACACTCAAAGCCCTGTAAATGGCCAGCAGTTTTTGAATATCATGCAAGTGATCAAAGGAGGAGTTGCAGACGGAATTACCTAGATGGCAATCAGCCCGCAAGACTATAGATAGACCCCAATGTTTTAAAGTTTATTAATAATTACTAAAGTGAGCATTCGGTTTATTAATTCTAAAGTTTTTATATAAATTCATTGATTTATATATATATATATATATATGAAACATTCTAATCTTAATCCATGCTTCTAGGCTGCACACACACACACACACACACACACATATATATATATATATAATGTTTACATTGTTTTTTATCATATCAAGAACCAGGTTATTTATGTTGATATTTTGGCCTTTACGGCAAATATCTAATGACTTGGAAATTTCGATATGCATAAATAATAATATTAAATATTAGGGAATATTTAATATTTATTGTTTATAAAGTAAATCGATTTAAGGGCCCAAGTCGTCCCCCTTGGTTAAATGAAATTATTATTTCATTTGGCCAGTCGGCCTCTTGAGGGAGATATTCATTCTCATATAAATAAAGATCGATTCTTGAAAAAAAAAAAAAAAAATAACGTAACATATGATCTCCCTCTCAAGAATCGATCATTCTAGGGTGAATTAGAAGCAGCGATTTGGAGTATTGTTTGTAAGATTTGGAGCAGAGATATAGATCCATGATTGCAGATCTGGGTGAAGAAAAGAGCTGGATTATAGTGCGAGTTGCATCTACAAATCAGAGAACACACTTGCATATTCATGGTGCGATATATGATGCTTTGATAAGCAATTTAGACTATCGAATAAGGGCAGATCTGGTTTGACATTTACAGCGGATTATGGAATGTTAAACCAGTCGATATTGTATTTACAATATAGAACCTACGAATCACATCAGCATTGAGAATGCGATCAGTAACATTATATCTATAGATTAATTGTACAAACAAGTTCAAGAAGCTCCACATCTAATTGAATATATACCTAAAATCGGTAGTGTTAGAGGAGAAGACATACATCTGATTGGGTCAGATTGATAGAAGAAGTTAAAGGCAAATTGAAGGACCAGCTTTGAAGACTTTCAAAGTCATCTTCAAGAATCTCAAATTGCTACATTCCGGGTACATTCATTTCCTTCTTTATGATTGTCTTCTTATATCCTGTGCTTAGTTGAAAGATCTCTATAGTTTGTATATTCCTAGCATAAATCTGGAAAATATTAACAATTTACAATATTTAGTTGTCGTAAATAGCTAAATATTTTTCAATAGGCATCATAACATTCTTAAAAATGACAATAAACAATTAAAAATATAATAATCTAATATATGCCTTTATATAATTATGTTTAAAATACAATCTTCTTAGAAATGTTCCAAAGATTAAATTCATATTCATATACTATTCTAAAAATCCATATTAAATGTTCTAAAAACTAGAAGCAAATATATTCTCACTTTCAATTTGTATTCTATATAATATTATAAAATGGCATACATTAAGATATTGTATTATATTTACCTAAATAAATATTTACAAATTTATAAGAATATAGTGTCATATATACAGCTTTATAAAAATATAACATGTAAATCTATACGGTCTAACAAATTTTAAGGTTGTAATATATGGTCTAAAACTTAAAACAATGGTCATATAGACCATCAATTCCAGGCCTGCTTCCAACCATAATATCTGAGGGATAGGGGGATTTTGTCAAAGGAAATAAAATTATAAATGGTATTGTAATTGTCCATGAGTTGATTCCCTCATCATAAGTCAAGAAGAGGAAAGTTATGCTTCTCAAATAGGATGTTTCCAAGGTTTTCAAGAGACGAATAATGGTATAGGTACGGGAGACTAGTACCGGTACCAATATAGCTATTTTTCATAATAGGAGACACGGGCACTTGGAGAGACATTTTTTAATATAATTTTATAATTTATAGAAAGTCTGAAAATATCGTGACATTTAACTTTGGGAACCAGAATAGTGATAAAGTTTTAGTATTAACTTTGAAGTTTAAAGTACGCAAATGACAAATGTCATTGTGTCTCCAAGTTTTGAAAATTTATTACATACTGAAATTAGCTTGATAAGCTAATATGCAAATAAAAACAAAAATCAGAAATCTTAGATCTATCATCTACTCTTGTATGACATGAACATCCATATCAAGGTCCTCAGCTATGATGCTCTCCAAATACTCATCACTCTCAAACTTAGATAATGCCATCTGCCTCAACCACTTCATCCACAATGACTGCAACTTATCCATCAAATGAAATTTGATCCCATTTTGTTGAAGGACCCTCATTGTAGATAGTATATACATGAGAGAAGACAAAGTGATCTATAAATATATCGGTTCATCTTCAGTGAATGAATAAAACCATAAGTACTCCAATTTCTCTCACAAGATGAAGAGTTCGCTACTTGTGAGAGCAATCTTATTGCAAATGATTGCAATTCAAGGGTTTCACCTCCATGGTTCCACCACCACTCTATTGGGTCTTCTCTTGCTTTCATATCATATCAAGCTTCCATGGAAGAAAAATCACCTTGCCCACATGAAAAGTTATTCAATTGGCACCTCAAAATTCAAGCATCCTCACCTCAGCCATAGAATTTTTTGTTGCAACCAAAAATTCCTGCATCTCTATCCTGGTGTGGAGCCCTCTTATTGGTCACTTGTACATCATACCATTTAGGATTGAGGGCATAAGAAGCACAATGAAGAGATGTATTAAGTTTGTTCCATCTTCCATGTAACTGTTCCTCTATCAAAGGATATAGAGAGATTTTTTGCATTCATTTATCTTCATGACTCTCACACATCAAATCTATTGCTTCATAAATTTTTCCCAAAAATGCCTTGTTTGGATCTGCAAATTTGATCACATCACACATGGGCTTAAAATTGTCTACAACAAATTTAAAATTAGCCCAAAAAAGGTCATCAGAGATCATACTGCTCACCTCAACCGTAGATTGTCTCCAAGCTGCCCATGCAACACAAACAAGTAACAACCATGGAACACAAAGCATCATTGACTTCACAAAAATAGAAAAGAAGAATAAAGGAAGAAGCAAACTATGTATCAATAGGTTTGAAAAGTTCAATCTTGACAAATTTATAATAAATGACTTGTGTGTTGACGGTTATATATATATGAACATTTGTGTTATTTTGCCCTTTTCTATCAGATCTAAAATCCATTGGAACTTGCAAATATCTTTGAATGCATATTCAACAATTGCACACAACATGGAGTCCAAAATATATGCTTTTACCTTTTTTGCACAAACATGCCCACTGCTTTACAAACAGAGGCAGCATCAATAACAACTTGGACTACATGTGATGCCCCCATCTCCTCAATGTCATCATATAGCTGGTTATGAAGAAACTCTACTATTTTCTTACCCTGAACAATCTATTGCCTTCAAAAAACAAGGCCCTGTGCTACATGTTAGCATGATACTAAGTAGTGGACAATTTATAGCATTTGTCCACCCATCTATCACAATACTGCATCTTTTTGTAGCCCACACTCTTTTCATTGGTGCAATTTGTTCCTCCAATCAAGTTTTTTCTTTATTGGTTAGAGTAGTGCACAACTTTTCATACCCAAGTGGTTTATACCCTATTGGTGCATTGGTGATAGCTTGGACCATCTCTCCGTAGAAAAGTGGGCGAGAAAAACATTAAAAGTGTTTCCGTTTACATATAAGAGTCATGCAATCACTTATCAACTACTTCTCGACCTTGCACATCAAATAATCTTCCAATGGGATTTGAGCAACCAATGTGTAGTCTCTTACAAGAATATTTTGCTGCTATATCTCTAGAAGACATATTCCCCCTTGACTCTCTATTTTGATTTTGAGTTGCAATAATTGCCCCTGTTGTTGAACCATAAGAGCGGAGATTAGCAACTTTTCAATCAGCCCTTTCTTGATCCCTCACAGCATCATATCTTTCTCCCTCATTTGGAGAAGGATCAACACTTTTTCCAAGTATTTGACAAAAATGAGTCTTCACTCTCATGTAAGTACCTTGCGATGCCATTGGACAAAGCTTACATTTGATTGTGGTTGTTCCACCTGTACCCTTCATCCCTAGGACACAACCACAATACTTCTAGAATGGCTACAAGTGTTGTTTGCCCCCACTTGACATTTTGAATTTGAACAAAAATATTAGATTTGGCAAATTGGGAGCAAGATGCAACATTTGAATCCAGAATGTTTCATGAAATTTAGATTTGTATAAAAAAAAGGTTGCTATGCCTGCATTTTGCATTTTTTTATTCTTGACATTCAATGCCCAATGGCGAATTGCAATGCTTAATTTCTGAGTTTGATTATCCAGGTTTGCCTCTCGATATTTTATGGTTAATTTTGTGGTTTTTTTAAATCTGAGATCTCAGCTTAAGTATATTGTATACAGTATAACGGTTATATTAATATAGTTTAATTTAATAATTTTATAATCAAAAAATATTACACTAAGTTAAAAACAAACATGTTCGATGATCTGTTAATTAACTATGATCTTTATTGGAATTAGACTTAGCTTGTTAGAAATACAAACACGCATTGTATTTTAAGAGGTAAATGCAAACGTAGACTGTTTTTTATTGAAATGAGTTTATAATTTTTTACATAGATTATGTTAAGTCCGCCATTTGACCAGTGATTTGCTGCCTAAGGATTATACCATTTCCTCCTAAAAGGATACTACTGATCATTAAAAAAAATGGAATCCATAGGTTAAAGTTAAACAAATACCTGCAGCCTGTAAGCATTGTCTTCTTCCTGTAATGCTGCATATTGAGAATGTAGCAAAAAAAAATCCTCAAAAAAAACCTTTACATCAGAGTAGCCGGGAACTCCTCTGCCCCTCCTTGGGCTCGCGTATCCCTGTATCTGTATCCATATCGGCTACGGATACAATATGGCATGGATACACATCGGGTTCACTACCCACATATGCCCAAAAATCCTTAATTTTTTGACTGAGCCAAATACTATGTGATTTGATTTTTTATAATTTTGACATATATCTATTTTTTTTATGAATGTTGTATCCAACCTGTTGGTGAACAGATTTGTCCCTCAAAAATAAATGCATAATATGACTCACAATGCCCGGAAAGAAGGAAAAATATCACCAACAGTTGGAGAAGTTATCATTGAATTGATAACTTTCCTCTGAATTTTGAGAGGTACAGCTCCCTCTTTAAAGATATGCAGTGAATAAAATTTGGGGTATGCTTTTTACCAGAAAGCAAAAAAGGTACATTAACATCTACCCATAATCATGGAAATAGATGCAAAAGATCAATTAAAAAGGAAATGCTGCAGACAAATAAATCAAAGTTTAATCATCTACATTCATGAATATCACCTAGACTGAAAATAGACAGAGAAATTCTTTCTTGTATGATTAAATTTCCAAAAAACAAAGTTCTGGAATAAATTCATACAAACAATCTTTAATGACAGAAGGGACATAAATAAGTGATCATGCTGGCCCAAAGTCCAGTTGCAATCAAAAGAAAAATATAGACGATACAAAGATTGTGAATACCATCTTCATTTCATTCATGCCTCAATAGAAATTCAAAGACTTCTATTTCTGTACAATAAGACTGTTTTTTTTTTTAAAAACTCCCTCCTATTACAAAATAGAAACTAAAATCAGTTTCTCCTCTCCTATCCTAGCACAAAGACTTCTCCAAAAAAAGAAGCACCCCCTCTGAATTGAAAAATCTTTCTTTTATAATCCTTTTTCTTCCCCCTGATTGAATCTGGAAAATATTATTAGTCTTTCCTTTTTTTCCCACATAGCTCTTTTCAGTTAAAATAACTGATTCTTTAAGATCTTTTAAAGAAACAAACAATCTTTGTTTCTTTTCTCAAGCTTAATGTTTTATATACATTATAGCCATAAGGATAAAAACGAATATGTTTATCATATCAAATTAAATACGCATTTATCCTTTGACAGTTGGCATACGCTGGTGATGAAGTGTTGTCAGCATTTTGTGACTGTCATTGACAGTTTTGACACTACTTAACTCAGTCATCAATATCTCGCAAACCAGGCAGAATTTTGACGATCGCTCCGGTGGAAAGTTGGAGAACTAGGATTTCTCAAACATATAAAAAATTTAGCCCGATCCAACGGTGGAATTGGGAGTTATGCTCCCCGCAATATGACTGTTTTACTGCTTCCTGCAAATCCGTGGTTGCCTGTTACATTAAAAACTCTGAACATTCTTCATGTCCATGCTTGCATTTTGATTTTATCTTAAGGGACAATTTGATTCAATTCTAGAGATATTTTATAAACCTCTATAGATATAGGAACTTTATAGCATTTCTCATACAAAAATTGGTTAATCACAAACCCAACTGTGCACGGTATTATTGATGCTCTACATATGGAAATGTATCTGAAGTCCATGAGTTCACCATCTTCCCAAAAAGAAAGTTGTAATAAGGATGTGGAGACCATTATAGATACCTTTCTTGCATTAAAGAGCGGCCATCTATCAAATTTTATTCCCTTTTTTCGGCAATGGTCAACTATGTCAATCCACTTTTATAATGACAAAAATGTTAATGATTTGGAAAGATCATCTTTGCACATTGGAGGGCCCTTACTGGTTTTGTTGAATCCAAACTTGAATTGAATATCTAAACCCATGAAACTCTTTGCATCAATTGAACCAAAAGTACCAGACAAAACCTAGAATCTGAATGCTGCACTTTCAAATCACCAAGGTCGCCTATAATACTGAACTTGTCGAGCCTTCGAACTAAATTCCAAATCTTTGAAGCTCTAAACCTGTGAATCTGCTTATGCAAACTGAACCACTTCAAACCTATTTGAACCTTGGTTCGAAGTAGTTCAAAGAGGTTCAAGACCCTAAACTTGAAAGTTTATTTTTGGGGTCTATATGGGTACCAACACAACCATATCCATATTGGGGGTCTTAAAAAAAGAGTGTATCCGTATCCATGCAACTTTGCTTTTGCATAGTGCTCCCTCTCCCTCTCCCTCTCCCTCTCCCTGCAACTTTGCTTTTGCATAGTGCTCTCTCTCTCTCTCTCTCTCTCTCTGCTTTAGGCTTCTTTTTGTTTTTTGGCCGGAAAAGCATGGAGACGCCCCATCACCTTCTCCGGCAAACTAAGACACCTCTGCTTGAGTCTCCAAGACCAAATTTGTGTCCCAGGGGTGGAAAATGTGTCTCCCTGCAACCTTGGATATTTCTAAGGAGTAAGACCTATGACAGAGTTATCTGGCATATCCTAGTTCATGTGTGTAGTCCTTTCAGAAAATGAAAATCTATTCCTCATTTCCCAAGTGTGCCAACGAATTCTCAAATGCAACTCAACACTTCTCTCCGAAGCTTAAGCCTACCTACAGCAAAGAGGAAAGTCTTTTAGGATGGTATTAGAAAGGGACAAGGCTTTTTTCAATCAAGAAAGGGCACGCCAAGATTCACCCGATATAATATATACCGCTTGCTTTAAATGCAATAAGAACTAGCCTTTCAAGGCTTGGCCCAAATCCAACTTCTTCCTCTAGATTGTGTATCAATCTCAAATGCCCACTTTAGACCAGCTACAAAGAAAAGGTTTTTTTGGTTCTAATCAGTTCTATCTTTGTTTAAGTGACAAGGAAGTAGGTTCTCACCTTATTCCCCATTGTAACTTCATTGAATGTATATGGAACAAATTTCCATAAAACTTTAATCGTAAATGAGCATTCCTACTTTCCTTCAAAGGTAGTTTGGATGCTTGGAGATGTCATGTGGCACGCACTATCTTCCAAGAATGGAACATGGATCCAAGCTTTATTCTCTAAAAGGTGTGCTTGGAATGCAATAAAAAAAAATTAATACCAAAAAAAAGACTCAAGATCGAACTCTAGAAAGAGACAGTGAAGGCGTGTTCTCGAAGCACTTGCCCACTTCATCTCTCTAAATCTAAAGAATCTAACCCTGAGGAGATTTCTATTTTGAGAAGCCAACCCAAAATCAGAAAATCTATAACCTTTCTTCTCCCAAATCACATAAAGAATAAGAACACTAGCACCCTTTAAGGAACAAGTGTGTCAAATTGAACTTTGATGGGACTTCCAAGAACTTTGATGGTGCATTCCAATGGCTAGAACTATCATTAGAAATAATAAAGGCATGGTAGATTAATTGGGCACTCATTTTGCAGTTCTTAACACAAACAATGTAGCTAAAGTCAAGGGTCTCATCTTGGTTCTCAGGTTCGGAGTTCAACTTGGAGCTTAGAATTTAATCATTGAAGGAGTCTCTAACTTGATTATCATTGGTGTCCAAAGTGGAAAAATCACGCATTGGCAGATTGGCATCTATATACAGGAAGTTAAAAGGTTCATTGGACAATTCGAATCTGTTTATTTATTAAATTTCTATAGGGAGACAAGAAAGCAGCAGATTTGTAGGAAAATCGAAGTCTTCAAAAAAATTTGATATCCCTACATAATGATACCTAATGATTTGTTTGAAGAAAGAAGCTCCAAGCCCCTTCCTCTTTCCTTCTTCAAATGTGGCCATTAATAATGCTAACATTACCTCCAGTTCTGCTGTTCCAAGATCCAAAGACAAAGATAGTTATCATAACAATACCCAATATAAAAAGTTTCACCTCCTGTTGAAAAGGAAGAATGAAGAAATCACAGAGAATCCTGCTCATTCTGTCTTAAAGGGGTAACACAAATTTGTTTTGGAGGATTTCAAATTTTCAAGCCACATAAGAAAGCCAACTGTCCAAATGGACATTCTCATGTGAGGACTGTCTTTTGCTTCTAACTTTCCCAGGCTCCCTCCAGCAAATTGTAGCATGGCTCTTTAGCCAATGTTGGGCCCACTCTTCAAAATTTATTATCTATGGCTCCTGGGCAATAACCATATCCAAGAGACAGGAATTGAGCAAATGAACCTTCAAGATTTAGCCTTGGCTAATAATGACTTTCTGGAGAACTCTGATAGTCAGCTTTGTATGATGAGGATGGATGGTGCCAGAGAATTAGAATCCTGGATAAGCATGCAGAAATATTGAATGAGAACAATGCAAACACAGGATATTTGGAGGACATTTAGCACAGTTCATACTTTGGTGCAAGAAATGAGGAAACTTGTTCGCCAAGTGCATCTTTGGCTATACAACAAGGGTCATTGTACGAACACCAAAGATTGTAACTCAGATGTTAAACAGGATAAGGGACTCAATCCTGATATGTCTACTCTCTTACTTTCTTTAATAGGTCTTGTTCAGCCTTTCTGCCTCTTTCTTTTCACCCTTTACCCTCTTTGGTTCATGATTAAAAGTTTTAAATTTATCATAAACAAAGATTTTAGTAGAAGATGAAACAAATCTTACAACCTCGATCACATTGTGGGAAAACAGAAATCCAACTGGTGCAGTAAAAATGACAGAAATCCAAGGAAAATGTAAAGCTGAAATAAGTTTGTTCATGGAGTCAAAGAGCATACTATCTCACCTTACATTGCAGTCAAAATTGGAGCCCTAAATCTAGGTGCAGTATAAACAACAGAAATCTAGGAAAAATGATGGAGAATGAAAATTGACATAAGATTACTGAAAGAATTAACAGAGTTTACGATCCTAGCCTTACACTGTACTCAAAATCAATGCCCCAACTCAATGTGCAGTACAAACAACAACAGAAGTCCAAAGAATTGACAGAAAAACAAAATAATTAACATAATTTTCTGAATCGATTAGAAGAGGTTGCTATCTTGATTCTTAATATTACATAGTGATCAAAAATCAGAGTCCTAACTCCAGGTCCACTGGAAAACAAATCGAGAGCAATATCAGGTGCAGTATAAATAAGAACAGAAATCCAAGTCCATTAGGTGCAAGTAAAGATTAAGAATCACAACAAAGAGGACCCGATTTCAAATTCCCCGGAAACTGTTTGACAAGCTCCCATGCCTAAGCGCAACAGAAGAAGTGTAAGTATTTTATGCCTACGGACCAACAGAAGAAGTGTAAGTATTTTATGCCTACGGACCCCTTCTGTTCCCATAAGCTGAGGGGCCATCAAATCCTCGTTTCACCAATCAAACGATGATAACCATGACAAAAATCAAATGAAATGATATCGAGAATAAACATTGCCAGCAAATTTAGTGACAGAAGTAAATGACGTTAATATCATAACCATACATTTCCCCAAAAACCAAAGCCCTCATTCCACCACAGTCTAAGTCAAAATTTAAGCCTTAACTGCAAAATGCACTATAAAGGACAACACAAGTGTGAAGAAATGACAGACGAAACGAACATTGACGTCAATTTCTTAACAGATAAGAACTTAATCTATCAATCTTAACCTTACGTTGCGGTGAGATTAAAACCCTAACTCCAGGTTTAATATTAATAGCAACAGAAGTCAGAACAAATGGCAGAGAGAAAACAAGTTAATTCATTAACAGCATTAAAACAAAATCAACTTACCGCCATCTTCCTGCACGAGATTCACAACGCCCTCGACCTGACTGGTGCCCTTGAGCACGACAACGGCCTTTTTGGTCGCGGCTACTACAGTGAGCGCCCTGGCAGGCGGAGGAGCAAAAGCAAACAACGATTTTTTGGCGATTCGAACCGGAGAGCCCTTAATGGAAACATGAAATTGAGGAATGTGAGAAGCGATATTCACATTTAGTGCCGCTGGAGTTGCAGCCATAATAGCCTGCGCCGCCATTGCTGCTACTAGAGCTTGTTGCATTTACCAACGTGCAAAAGAAGTCTCCTGATAAGGTTGTTTTAGAACCTCCGCTAGATTTAGCGCGAGGATACTGGAAGCCAAATTTTCATTTTATTATTATTATTTTTTATTCGGATAAAGTGAAGAAACTGCAATAGGGGCTAGATTTGGCGGAAGGTGATGTGAGCATGACACGTGGTAAATATTAAATGTTGTATTTTTTTAATTGTTTGTCGTTTGTAATTTTGGTATATTGTAAGAAAAATATTGAATATTTTTTTATTTTTTTATTTTTTTAATTCTAGAAGATCCTATTCACTACCCCTCGTCAAAACTGGGTGGTAAGTTTTGGAGGAACACAATAACAATCGTTTCTAAGTGCAAAATCCAAAAATATGGGGTCATGCTCTTTTAATTGTACGAAAGTATCTTTCTCTTGTGGTTAATTTTATGTTATATCTCAAGCATATTTGTAGCTTTGTGAAATTGTATTTGTAGTTTTGGGTTTTTTTTGGTTTCTTTTGTTTTTGGTTTTTGGGTTGTTTTTTTGTTTTTTTTTTTGTTTTTTTGTTTTTTTAGTAAAAGGTCAAAGTTAAGAAATTTTATTGATCATTAAAAGTGTTATAAACAAACTTCATTCTATGCAGGCGCTGGTAGGAAAGAGTGGGGTTGAGAAAACCTCCAGTCTTGCCTGGAAACTTAGTCCGGATTCTGATCCATAAATTTTTTTAGATGGCATTCCCTCCTTTTCAGATTTACAGTGCATAAATATTACAAAGAGAAGATAGTCTACAATTTGATTTGTATCATCTTTCATGCTCTGGATTAACGGATCCTCGTGTTGAGTCATTTGTTTGTTGTTGGCCCTTGAGGAGTCTTGTCGATCTATGTTGCAATCTATTTGCTATTTCATTTGTGACTTCTATACCTGCTTTACCTATCACATCTCAGCTTTGACTAAGACCCTCGTTAGTCTATTCGTAATTTTAAAAGAAAGAATCATTAATGCTGAAATTAAAACTTGTATTGATTAACCATAGGACTAATATTTACCCTTTCCGAGAGTGGTTTTAAAGGAGAAGATCTTGCTTTGTCTACACAGCCTGCAAAGGATCTCGAGACCCTACCTACTAACTACTTTACTCCCAAAATATCACCTGTAACTATGATATAGATTATAAATGTTAAACTATTACACTCCCCAGAGCACATGAGCTTAACTTACGTTGTTAAGTAATGCTACCTAAAGTTGATTGAAAAGATTACTGTGGTTAAAAAACATAAATTCTGCCAAATGGACAAAGGAAACTACGACTCTATGTCGATACAAAGACCCTAAAAGAGAGCAAGATGATAAACAAAAAAAGGAAAAATAGAGCAAGCCAGAAATAAAAGGAAGAACATTATCTCTATTGGCAAGACCCCAGGAAGCCTACCAAATAGCAGAAAGTAGATAAAGAAGACAAACACCGCATGAAGATCCTTAGCCTGAAGTCAACACATAGTCGTCTGTGTTGACTTCAAGATAACGATTCTCGTGGAGAATAAGGCCTAACAAGAACAAGCATCGAGAAAGGAAAATTGCTAAGACCTAACTGAACCTATTCAAAAACATAAGGATAGAAGTGGCTTAGCCAGAGTTAAATATAGATCTAAATGACAGCCACCTACCTAAAAATAGAAACCATTATTGTGGAGGCATCTTGGCTATGATAATGACAGGGCCTGCCAGTTACAAAAAGATACAGAAAGAGTAAAGATTACACTTGTCCAATGAAGTCATACTCCAGTTTATCCTCTCTCATACATTAGCCCATTGAAGCATCCAAAGTGCCAAATTTAGGTGCCCAAGAGTTATGCTCCTTTTGAATGCCTAATGCTATTTAGAATTGAAACGAAATCATTCATCATTTAAACATAGTTTTCCTTTATAATGTAAACTTAAGAACAATACATAAAATACACAAATCTAAGTGTATATATATATATATATATATATATATATATATATATATATATATATATAACACATCGAATTAAATAAATATATATAGATATATGTGTGTGTGTGTGTGTGTGTGTGTGTGTGTGTGTGAATTTATATGTTTACATATCTATATTTATATATCTATATCTATATTTATATATAGATATATAAATAGATATATCAATATCTATATTTATATATATAGATGTGTGTGTGTGTGTGTGTGTTGTAAGGGAAAGAATGAGAGTAACCACGTTAAAATATCTCAAATGTTGTTTAAAACTGACATCCCTTTAAGACTGCTTTTGAAATTTCATTGATTGATATTCCATCCCCACCTCTATTAACCAATGCATCGAAGCTTGATATGAAAATCAAGGTTCTAAATTCTACTTGAGGCTCTATCCATCGCCCAAGCTCATTACCCTGCAACCATGTTGGTCCTCTTCCAAATGTTCCTAAAAGTCCATTGCACTAAGGGGAGCCTGCTAAAAACTTTAGCGGGCCAAGATGGCCTAAAGGCTAAGGTTAGAAGGGCGGGGAAGGGCAATGATTTTACTGAGGGAGGTACTGAAGAAAGCTTTCCAAAGGCTCTTAGATACAAGGTCCCTTTAATTGTACCTAGATAAAGAGATTAAAGGATATTTATCTGATTAATTACATGCAAAAAAACTTCCTAGTTATAGCTTCTGAACTATTTGCAAAACACCATATATTTAATATAAACTTTATTTCCCAATATAAAACAATATTCATTTCTTTCTTGGTATGTTAATCTTCTTCTATCTATTTAGGTCCAAAGTCCAGTATCTCATTACCCATACATATAGACAAAATACAAAAAAGCATTATGCAATACTACTATCGGATGTCAAGAGTGGCTATTACAGTTTACTTACAACCTTATAACTACTATCCATATATCATTGTTACCCTCTAATCTGTGCTAATCACACTACAACTCTAGGATTCACCATCCTTACGTAGAATGATGATTTCTTCCTTGCCATCATCAGCTTGATTGTTTCTTGAACATTTCCTCACATAGGGGCTGACAATCTTAACATTGTTGATCTCATCCTCATCTAGTTCTGTTGGTATGTCGAAGCCTTCCTCCCTCTAGTAATTCAAGACCCAGTCAAGTTCCACCTCCTCCTTAAGCATTGTGGTTATCAGGAAGTCCAAGTTGCGCCTCATCACTGGCCAATGTTTGTCAAATTTTCCCTCATCCTTAAAAAATAGCATTGGCAGTCGCTAGAAGTTAGGGATGTTAGGTAATGCTGCCAGTGTTGTTTTCATATAGAGTTCCGGATAGGGTATTGTCAGATTCTTGTCTATGCCAAATACCGCCTTTTCTAGTTCACCCAGGAAATCTTCTTTGAAAATCACTTTGGTAGCCTCTACAATCCTTGCCTTATCTATTCCATTAAATGTTGCTAGTGCGATAAAAAGCCCTACAATGTGGTCATTGACACGGATAGTGAATTCATTGTCAAAGTAATCATCCCCCAATCCCTTTTCCAGAGCTCTGCGAGCTGAATCCGAAAGGGGGTTGAGGATTCCATTCCACCTTTCTGGCTTGATGTTGCCTCCAAAAGCCATTTGCCTGTTCTCCTACATATGGAAGGTTAAAATTCTTGACTCCATCCTTTGCACTGATAGAAATCTAGGCAAGTTAACTTCCCTTACCAATTTTCGATGTTATTTAAGCTCTTCTACCAGCATTAATCCCTAATCTTTCATGATGGAAAGCTTTATCTCACACGAGATCACTCATGCATTAATTCTTCGTCATTTCACCATCATTTTGTACTTTAAGATCTGAGGAGTGGTTGGCAGACTATAGGTTAATTGCTTAAGACTCTTCTAGATTTTATTTTTTTTGATCGGTAAAAGGCCGAAGCCCTAGACATTTTTTATTAATATAAATAGTTATATTGCAATGTGACCCCGCTCACTACAGGCGCTGGTAGGAAAGAGCAGGGCTGAGAAAACCTCCAGCCTTGCCCGGGACCATAGGTCCTGACCTTATACAAAAATTTACAGGGGCATACCCACGACTCAACAATTGTCGAGATTTGTTAAAATACAAATTTTCCGTAGGCATACCCACGGCTTGATACCTATTGAGATTTGTACATATTTTACGTAGGCATACCCACGTCCCGAAAAAACTCTAGATTGCTTTTTTTTAAATCATGAATTATACATAGAATGGCAATTAGACAAGGATTACATCATTTGTACAATTGAAGCAGAGTTTCTGATCCTCCTACTATGTCAAGTATATGTGTTGAACATCCAAATGATAGTCCTTCCTAAAAAAAAATAAGACAAAATTCCTCTAAGACCAAGGTTAACCTGCATCAAGATAAAAATTTTACATCTCGGCTACATAACCTATCTAAGAATATTTGATATTGACTATGAAGCCTGTAGTTAAACACTTTTATTATTGACAATATAATACTAAAAACAAATACTCTTGTGATTAAAAATCCTTACCACTAAAGATTAACAATTCCTGCCACGAGAGTCTTAACATTTTAGGCATATTTACAGCAGAACTAAATATACTCCTCAGTACTATACTAGTGCTCTAACTAATTTCAAGTCATACCTGGCTAACTATCGGAAAGAAGATAATAGCAGAGTTTCATTATGGGCCTCTAATATTTACATCATTCAAAAAAAGCTGCAATGATTTCCAATCTCCTCAAATTGTAAGGCAAAAAATAATTAGTTTGAACATATGGTTATATATATATGTAGATTATATATATATAACCATGTGTTCATACCCTTACCGGATCTGTGAGATCTTCTGAGGCTTATCCAATATATAAATATATATTTGCAAAGCTCTATATATTAATATATGTATACTGTCATCAGTATACCTATATTTATGACTCTTATATATAAAAGTAACAGGAAAGAGAAGAATGTCTAGTACCTTAAGCCAAGCATACTCTGAAGCCCTGTTAGTTATTATATATAAGCCATTTTGAAATACTCATAGGAGGAAGCTAGAATTTATATATAAATATATATATACAAACACCCGCATATATATATATATATATATATATATATATATATATATATATATATATATATATATATATATATATATATATATATATATATATATATATATATATATATACCATAAAAACGTATGCCCCTATCTCTTGATACTACATTCTCAATTAAGGAAATGATTCAATTGCAAGTTGCCCATTAAAGCAAGTAATAACTTTATTTGTTGCTCAATACATCCCCAGTTCTTATCATACATGTATCATGTGCTAAATGTTCCAACTTAATTTTAAATTTCCTAGCTGAATTATTTCCTCTTTTAGATTATTTTCTGGAGGTGATCAAATGTATATAAATATAGATATATTGTTATCAACATATCTATATTTATATATATTAAACTATAAAAGGTAACAAGATTGAAGACTTCCTGATTCTGATCTTGCAAATCATTATATCTTAGCTTTAGGCATCAGTATATATATCTATATATACTATTACTAGTATATATATATCTATATACCTAATATATACTCTGACTTTAGGATCCTTTAACTTAATATAGGAATACCAATTGTGACTAGGTTCCGTACTGTATTCTCAAATGCATGCAATTTTACTAAATGTGCCTCATCTTCTGCAACACGAAATGCTTCCCTGAGTAAAAACAATGCTTAGAAGACCTTGCTAGCTTAAAGTAAGATAAGATGGTATATACATACGTTTATATATACATATATATAATGTGCATATATATAAGCGTATGTACATACCATTATCCTGTCTGAGGACATCATTAATATAGCACTTACCAAGATTTGTTAAGAAGAATATGAATATATGTATATACCTATACATATATTCATATACTCTTACCCATGTCTAGCTGTGTAGCAAAACAGTAAAAGTATCCATTGACCCCCTTCCCAGGGGCATCGCCTTAGGGATTTTATTAACTCCTTACAGTGACATAATTAACATGACTTAGTCCATATAATGATAACAAATTAGCTATGAATACCTTCATGTCAAAGGGAATCTGATCATGATTATCATTTCCAAGTATTTGCTCTAAGAGTGTATAATAATGTCAACCATGTATTATGGAGACGCCCTTTAATCTGCTGTTGTGAAAGTACTGTTGCCCAAAATTTCCCTATCATTCCCTTTTTGGCCGCATCTTGTTTGTTCCAAGAAATGCTCAAGTGTCAAAAACCCTCTGTGTTTTCTGCCTTTTGGCCCGAAAACCCAGTGTATTTTCGACCTTCTCTCTGAAGGCTCAAGATGTTTTTGGCTTTCGGTCCAAAAATTCTCTATGTTTTTTACCTCCAGTTTGAAAACCCTCTGTGTTTTCGACCTTCAAGTGCGCAACTCCGACCAGGTGGGTCCCAGTTCCTCATAGTCGTGCAAGTGCAGTGGAGATCCGACGGCTGTCGCATAATCTCATGGAATCTTTCGAGCCCATGAGATCATGCGACAACGGTCGGATTAGAATCTCAGTGGGTCCGCATTTTTTGAGTGAGGTGGCATATTTCCTAAGCGCGCTATCGCGACCAGGTGGGTCCCAGTTTCTAACGTCACGGCGGGGCCAGTCAGCAGTCAAGCAAACAACAAGCCGCCAGCAGTCAATGGTTAACATCTTACGGTTGGTCGCATGATCGCATGGGCTCTTTCGAGCCCATGCGACCATGCGACAAACTGTCAGTGGTCACAGTTAAGGCAGTTCACAATGGTTTTTGTGGTGCAGTTTCATGCTTGTCGCATGATCGCATGTGGCTTCCTAAGCGCATGCGACCATGCGACAAGCCTCTAGCGGTCAGTAGGGACTTTGACTCCGGCAGTGGGTCCGTGGACGGTGATGTATCCATTTGGATTGAGGTGGTGAAGGTTCTAGCAGGCCCGGGTGTCTATGTGGCAGCAGGGTGAGATCTCAAAGGCTTGTCGCATGATCGCATGAAGCCTTTCGGGCTCATGCGATCATGCAACCGTTGACTTTTTCAAATGCAGTACGACCTATTTTTCGTGACTTCCGGGTAGGGTATTGTAAGGTTATGGTCTACATAGTAAACCATCTTTTCCAACCCTTCTAAGTGCTCCTTAGCGAAAACTTCTTTAGCCACCTTAATAATATCTTCTTTGCTTTTGCCAGCAAAGACGGACAGGGCAATGAATTGCCCTATCACTTCTCCATTTGTTCTATAGGAATAAAGATTGTTGAAGAATTGATCTCCAATGGACTTTTCCACCGCCCTTCTGGTGGAATCCGGCATAGGATTCAGCATTTGATTCCACCTTTCTGGATAAATGCAACCTCTGAAAGCCATTGCTTAGTCACTCTTAATGTAGTAGGTGTTGAGTCTAGTGTCCATGTTTCCTCTATGAAACTATAAACAATAAAACTTTTTATAAACAACCGTTGTTCAGTTATTCTGGACTTTTCCAGAAGACTCCTTCCCTTGTTCGAGATCCTTCCGAACTTCACTCAAATAAGTGGGGTGGTATTTCTCTTTGCATAATACCCTTTTCCTTTGTTACCTAGAGCCTAGAGGCTACAAGCTAACATTTTGCATTCCCTGAATAACTTGATGGCGTTCTCACCCGTGAACTGTCATCAGTATTTATGAATCCCAAACTTACTCTTGAAACAATATCTTCTTGCCTAGACGCTATTTATCCGGTTGGAAATTGCCTATTAGTGAGTCTTAATGAAATGATCTCTAATCAATGACCGTACAAAGGTATAGGAGCATCTGCTATACATCATGAAGCTATATCTTCTTATATCTCACTGTAACATAAAACATCTCCTACATGGAGAGTCTCAAACTTTGATATTATGCTTACAGACATACATGCTTATCTATCATTATTATCATTGGCAGAATCCCGCTAATGATGATAATGATAACTTCCCCAAGCAAACATACAATTAATGCACTAAGCTTCTAGCTTCGGCTATTATTCAATAAGTAATTACTAGTTGAAATGATAACAAGGAGAAAAAGGATTAATTTCTGATTCCCTGTCGGTTCATGATGAGCTCACGAGTATAAGAGACGATGATCCAAATTTATGCCTTGCTGGTAGTTTTTCACCATGGAACGGGAAAACTGAGTGCATTTAATTATGATTATATTTGCAAGTGCTCTGCTATTTATTATGCTACCTGTAAAAAAGGCTTTGCAAACACTCAATACCTGATGCACACCTCTGAATAAAAAGGCGTACTATGTACAGAATATAAGCCAAGTTTGTAGGTACCTACATCCCTTACTCTAATACCCCGGTCCATCCCTATCCTCCTATCTTAGCTGAGTTTTACAGGTAATAATTTTTAGTTGCTTGGGGCTCTTCAAGCAAGGCCGCTAATACTAGTATCTACCTATAGCCAAATTTAATGTCTTTGGGCTAAATGACCTCCTATAATTTGTACTAATCCCCCTATAACTACTACAAACCTATTGTTTAGTAGAAATTCATATTAATTGGAATGTTACTGCATCTGTGTTAAAACCAAAAAAGTTTGTTAAAATATAAGCCTATGTAGATTATTAGATATACCGATCCATAATTGTAACTCCGTTGGCTCCTAGACTGGCTAGCTTATCTGCCTCTGTATTACCCTCTCTATATGTGTGTCTTATTTCATGTTTTGGGATCCCCTCGATAACTTGGTTAATCTCTTCTATTTTCGAGTTAAGGGACCAATTGGGAGTTTTCTTGTTTCAAATGGCATTGATGATAATTTGCGAATCTCCTTCGATAACTACTTTGGATAAGTTGATCCTCCTACACAATTTTAAACCTTCTAAGGCCGCTATGCATTCTGCCATGTTATTCGTGGAAGGATTTATGGGACTGGAGAACTTAGCGATGGCTTCTGACTTCCAATTGCGAATAATCCCCCCAATACCTGCTACCCTGGGGTTACCTCTAGAAGCTCCGTCAAAGTTAAGTTTATACCATCCCTCTCTCGAAGGGATCCATTTGCAAGAAACTCAGTCAGCCTTCACTTTGGATCCCCCTTTGCCATATAGGGGAGGAATATCTAATTTTGGCCATTTTGCTCTGATTTTGTTATCCCAATTCTTGAATGCCTCTTCATAGCTTAGCTTGTTTCTGAGATTACTATTGATATTTTCTACTATTGATGCTTCTATTTTATTTGTGATTGAACTCCATGGTAATTTTTGACCTGTGAAAATCCTCCTATTTCTTTCTTTCCATAATTCCCAGGAAACTATTGCCGGGGAGATGGTCCATATATCCTTATATAGATTATCTTTATAAAGTGATGGTCATGCTTTAAGGTTACTTAATAGATCAACGTGGAGAGTAGACTTCCAGCCTAAACATTGATGAAGCCAATTCCAATAGTTTTGGGCATATGGGCAGTTGAGGAGGATGTGATTAACATCCTCGGATTGACTCTCACACATGGGGCATCTGGACAGCCCTTCAAAACCCAATTTCTTAAATCTGTCTACTGTCAGAATTTTATTTTGCAAGGCAGCCCATAGAAACATACCCGCTTTTGGGAGGCCAGATTTATTCCAGCAAAGGTTCAGAGGGATATCTATATCGTCCATCTTCTGTTCTCGGATAATGGTATTGTAGCCCTCCTTTACAGAATAGTTACCATTCTTTGATCCTGCCCAAATCAGTCAGTCTAATCTATTTTTAAGTACAACTTCTCTCTTTTCCATTATTGACGTAAATTTCTGCTTCTCCTGCCATACAGAGTCAATTTCTTCTAAATTGCTCATTTATTACTCTCTTTCTTACATATATAATCCTTGAGAAAGACGCCTTTGACTCTTTTACATTCTTCCATAAACTCCATGGAAAAACCCAAATTGCTAAGGGGAGTGAGACCTGCCCACGAATCCTCCCAAAAAAGAACTTGATCCCCTACACCTACATCCCACGATAAATAGTTATTAATAATTCCTCTGCATTCTTTGATGAAATTCCATATCCTGGATCCTTTGACATGTGTGGAGGACCTGAAGATGTTGATGGGATTCGCATCGAGAATGTATTTTTGTAATAATATCGACACCCATTTACATCTAGGTTCCTTATACATTCTCCATATAAGTTTAGCTCCCAGGGCTTGGTTTTGCCATAGAAGGTTTTTAATGCCGAGGCCTCCCTTAGAAATAGGTATACATAAGGTATCCCATTTTATTAGGGCAAGTTTTTTGTCTTCTGATGGGCCTTGCCAATAAAATTCTCTAAACATTTTATCTAGGTTCTTTTTAATATTTATTGGTAAAGGGAGAATTGACATCTGGTACATGGGTATGGCCGAAAGGACCAACTTGGTCATAGTTGTCCTACCTGCCTTTGTTAGCCATCTTCCTTTCCATGAGCTCTTCTTATTTTGGACTTTGGTAATCACTTGTTGCCAGAGTTTGGAAGATAGGAGACCTTTATCTAGGTCAATGCCCAAATACTTACATGGAAACTTGCCAATTTTATAACCCATCAACTTACAAATCTCTCTTTCTACTCTCGGTGAGGTATTAATGAAGAAAATTTCTGATTTAGTGGGGTTAACCCGCTGCCCTGAGTCTTTCATGTAAATAGTTAGGATATCTTTAAATGCTTTAGCTTCTTGACAGTTGGCTTGACCAGGTAGAATCATATCATCTGCAAACTGTTGGTGTGTGATATTTGGAATGTTTTTAGCGACCTGTAGACCTGAGATCTTTCCTTCCAAATGTCTCTTTGTTATAGATCTTCCCAAAGCTTCTGCCATGATTACATATAGAAAGGGGGACATTGGGTCCCCTTGCCTAATGCCTCTCGAGATACTAAAGAAGCCTTCCGGAGTGCCATTAATTAGAACCGATATCTTAGGGGTTGAAATACAATTAAAAATAAGATTGACCCATTGCTTAGAGAAACTGAAAGCTTCCATGCATTTGCAAAGGAATCTCCATTCTACTTTGTCATATGCTTTTTGAATGTCTATTTTCATAAACATACTTGGTACCTTTGTCATTTGAGCAGTATGGAATAATTCTTGTGCTATAATTATTCCATCCAGGATCGATCTATTTGCTACAAAACTTGTCTGTTCTTCAGAAATTATATTGGGCAACAGTGTTTTAAGTCTATTTGCTAAGCATTTAGAGAGGATCTTGTATATTGTGTTACAGAGGGATATTGGCCTGAAATCCCCAGGATCCACTCTTTCATTTTTCTTTGGGATTAAAGCAAAAAAGGTGTTATTGATTTCACTTAGCAGGGACCCCGCGTTCCTGGTAGCTTCCACTGCTTGCCATACCTCTTCCCCAATAAAATGCCAACACTTCTGGAAAAAACCTGCTTGAAAACCATCCGGACCCGGTGCTTTATTCGGGTGAAGTTGGATTACTGCCACTCTGACTTCTTCGAGGGATAACTTATTATTTAACATTTTATTATCAAGCTCCGTAATCAGTTTAGGAATGGCTTTAAGCATTTCATTTTGTGCTGAAAGGTCAGATGCTTCTGCACCATTGAGAAGGGTATGATAGAAGTTTGTAATCACACTCGATATCTGCTTAGGGTCCTCATTTATAAGCCCATCATTGGACTTAATTTTAGCTATTCTGTTGATGCTTCTATTACACTTAGTGGTGTTATGAAAAAAATTTGTATTGCTGTCTCCTTCTTTTAACCAAGACTCCCTAGATTTTTGTCTCCAAAAAATTTCTTTTTTAAGAAGAATATCATTGTACTTAGCCATTAATTCCTTTTCTCTATGATAGCTTAGTTCGTCCATGCCTTGTTCTATAACTAAATTGTTGAGGTCAGCTATTTCTTGCTCCAACTGATCCTTTTCTTCGAAGATATTATTAAAATTGTTCTTATTCCATTCTAATGCTTTATGTTTAATGATTTTTAATTTTGTTGTTAAACAATACATTTTAGATCCTTTTATTGAAATTTGTTTCCACCATTCATCCAAGAGATTTATAAACTCTGGGTTTTGGAACCACATAAACTCGAATTTGAAAGGACTTCTAGTTGGTTTGGAATCCTCTATAATAGTGAGCCTAACCGAAAAATGATCCGATCATGCCTCTAGCAAAATCTCTGCACTATACAATAAGTTACAGATTCCATCATTCATCTTAATGAAGAATCTATCTAATTTTTCTGCTATATGGCTAAAACCTGCTCTTCTATTGTTCCAAGTGTAAATGCCATTATTTGTGTTTATGCTAATTAGATTATTGTCCGATGCCCAATTACTGAAATCCTTATGAGCTTGTGATATATATTGAGAACCCCCATATTTCTCTTCTGTATCTAAAATAGCATTAAAATCCCCTCCAATAAAGAAGAGGGATTCTGAATTTACAGATAAAAAGAGGTGGATTTCCTGCCAGACTCTCCTCTTATCCTCATTAGGTATGGGGCCATATACGTTAATTAAGTTGAATTTTAAATTAGACTTTAGACTTTTAATTTCTAGAGCCAACCAGTTACTATTATGGGATAAAGGTGTGGCTGCTAACTTCCTAGGATCCCATAATACTGCTAACCCTCCGGAAGTACCTATTGAGGTCGCGTACTCTGCTTTCCATATGCCTAATTTTTTGTTGAACTTGGAGCTTTCAACTTTATTAAGTTTAGTTTCTTGTAATAAAATAATTTCGGAGTCAAAATTTGTAAGGTATCTTTTAATTAATCTCTACTTATTAGGGGCATTTAGTCCCCTAATATTTCATGTAGTGACTTTCATTGTTCATGGGGAAAGCACTTCCCCTTCCCTGTGTTCAAAATATCAGCTAATTTCTTTTGATTACCTGAATTTCCATCTATGGTTCTGAGTTCAACAGCTGATTTTCTCCCTCTTTTCTTTTTGATTCTGTTAATATTTGGTGTACTAAGGCATCCTCTATTCATTGCTATTCCCAAATGTCTATTTTCATTAGTTACGCCAAAGAGGCCTTCTATGGAATCTTTAACCATTGACATGTTTCCCGCTATACTGATGATCTTGTCCTGCTGCCCTGCACTCACTTGTTCTGGTTCCGTTTGTATATTGATCTCATTGTTATCTATAATCTCTTTACCATAGATCTCAATTACCTCATCTGGATTATTTGGTATTATCACATTAAGGGATTCTATTTCTATCGGGATTGTTGTTTCTGGTTCCTTCCCCTTGTGCAGTGATTCGGTATCATTTATATTGCAACAGGGAACCTCTTTATTAGTTCCCTCATTTCTTGAGCCTTCATTTTGAATAGAAATAGGGTCCTTTTTTGGACTCTGTCTGTCTTCACCTTTATCCTTTGCATTTATGTCATAGTCTCCCAGGAGCCTATCACCACTTTGATCAGGGGTTTTTAATAGTTGTATTGTTTCATTATTCTCCTTCTTTGCCTGAACTAAAGTTGCATTGCTGATATATCTAATTAATGTTTCTCTCTGGTAATTTAGTTCCTCCAGATCAAAAATTTCATCCATGAACATTTTCATAAGATCCTCTACAAGAGATTCTCCTAGGCACTTTATAATTTGGTCTACTTCCTCATTACATTTTTCTTCAGGATCCCTATCTGTTGTTGTGGATGAGCCCTCTGGGTTCACCGATTGATCTACTAATAAATATGTATCATCTTTGACAGTCTTGCTTTCTATCTCTATCTGTTGTATTTCCAAAAATAGAATACCCTCCACATTTGGGTTGGGCATACTGTTATCAGCTAAGTCCCCCATTTCCAAATTAAGAACTGGATTTCTATTGTCCTCCTTCTGCATTGCTTTATGAAGAGAGGGGGAAACTATTGCCTTTTCCTCTCCTTCTAAGGGGCAAATTCATGTATCCTTAATCTCCTGTGGAAGGTTGTTTATCAATTTGCCCTGATCTTCCCCTAAAGTTCTAGGCTCAAATTGAGATATAAGTCTATCTGCATTATATTCTTTAGGTCCCTTTATATTGAAACCTCCCTTGCCCTTACAGAAGTGGATTTCATAATCATTGCTAAACTGATTTAATGGATTAGTGCTTGCTTGTTCTATATTGGTGGCTTTGTTAATTTCCATATAATCTTCTAAGATAATTGGGTTAACAATAATAGAGTTAGAATTGAAACTTAATTGTATAGGAGAGATATATTTTTGGTGGTAATCCAATTCTACAATGATTATCTGATCTACATGCATGTTTGTTGTTTCAGCCATTCTAATAAATCTACCAAACTTATTTCCTATATTGCAGAAAATATCCTGACTAGACAATTCCAATGGTACATTCTTAATGGTTACAGCTTTTTCAACTTTACAATTCTTCAGATACATGGGATTGAATAGAGGGATCCAATCAAACAAAGCAAAAGGAGTACTTCTAAATTTAAGACACTTTTTTCTTTTAATGCTATTTTTAATATCTATATTCTTGCAATCAATATACATGAAATTTTCCATGAGTCGAGAAATACTTACCTCTCTGGGAAGTAGTGATGTCAGCTCTGTGACTAAGACATTGATAGGAACCCCTGTACCTTTCCATATGCAGATTAAGACTCTTCTAGATTTAAACAAATTAGAGTTTTTTGAATTCTCAAAAGGAGAGAGGCATCAGAGTCGTGATAATTGAAATTATTATTAATTACTTGTTGCCGGATGTGATGGCCCTTTACTGATATTTTGGGGTACTTATTGATTTGAAGATGATTTTTTTATAAGAAATGAAACTGCTAATAATTAATGTGTCTAATTTCCTAGGGTGCTCAAAACGTGACATACTAACTTGTTTGCCTTCTTCAAAAAAGCTATACTCCTATCCTAAAAAATTGGTAATTAAATAAGTATCAATCCTACGGGGGAAAAAACATATCAAAACCTAGGGGTCACTACCAGCCTAACCAACCTAAAGAGAAGGAAACAAAGTGAGCATAGTAATTTTTAGTGGCTAATATTCGCCAATTGGCTAATTTTGGAAATTTGAGAATCCAAATTTAGCTAATAATTTAAGATTTAAGGCAACCTAAATCACCACATTTTTACAAATTTTTGATTTAGAAATATTTAAATCGCAAAATAATTTATTTTATAAAAAACCTGAACTCGAAAATTTGTCAGAATATTCAATACATCATTAGATTTGATTCGCTGAAATTTTATAAGTTATTGCCGAAATTTAAATTAATTCTCCAATAATATATCATGATTATTAATTACTATAGGGATCTATCACCAACTTTTAGTTGCCATTACTGACTTAAAGTATAATCTAGTGACCCTCATTATATTCAATGAGGTAAAAATGTTACTATTTAGTTTGTAATGCTTATGGGAGCTAAAATTTCTTTCAGATTGTTGATCTCAATATAAATCAATGGTCTTGAAGAAATTTTGGACCCATTAGTATTTAAAAATATCAATACATTTGTCTCACACAATACAATAAGGTTATTAGATTATGTTTTAAATAAATGGTAGCAAGTAATTATTACAGAGTTTAAACCCATCAAAGATTTCTAATTTTTTTAAATAGAAGTATTCACCATGGTAATTTATTTATTTATTTTTATTTTTTGAGATTCACCAATAGAAATTAAAAAAAAATTCAATAAAATGAAAGATTCGCCAAAATTTTATATTTTTTTTAAGATAGAGGTTTCTTAAAGTTTACTGTGAAAGTGAGTAATCATTGTTTATATATATATATATATATATATATATATATATATATATATATATATATATATATATATATATATATATATATATATATATATATATATATAACTTTGAACCAAAAAATAAAATGAACATAATTATATACATAGGAGTATTTATATAAATATATCTATATATTTATGAATATTAATATGTCTGCAAATTAATGAGAGAAAGAATACATTTATATATGTATACATACATACATACATACATACATACATACATACATACATACATATATATATATATATATATATATATATATACACATATATAGATATATACACACACACACACACACACACACATATATATATAATAAAAACTATAAGGAGAAAGATATATAATTAATCAATAAGCTAGCATGATCTGTTATAAGTAAAAGTATTAGATTGCTATTTGGATGAAATAGATATTTGTGCTTTTTGCATTCATGTTTCACATCTAAAACCTCTAATTTGGATTTGTGGTACAATGTTGTGAGTTAAGGATATGTTGTGACTATCAGAATAGTTTGTTTTTATAAATGTTTAATTTTGTACCTATGTGTGTCATTATATATACATAGCAATGTATACAAATAGAAGAATGGTTGGTTTATGATTGAGCTAAACCTCTAAGATAAGGGATGGGAAGAAACATTAGAAACCCTAAGGATATCTCATGCTCCTAGGCTAGCTATTGTAGTGAGAAGCCATTTGCTCCTATATTTGCGAGTTCGTCGGCTCTCTTATTACCTTCTCGGTAGATATGGTTGAAGGTGACCTTTTTAAAAGATTTACACAGGTCTAAGGCTTGGTAGAGGAGGGAATTCAGTTTCCAATTAGGGGTTGTGCCTTTTCTTAGAGCATTAATAACAATTTCTAAGTCGCCTTCAATTTCAAAATGTTGTAGACCCAGGGATTTGCCCTTTCTAAGTCCTTTAACTAGTGCTAAAAATTCCGCCCGGTTGTTAGTTTCAATTCCAATGGGAGCAACCAAGGATGCAATTTATATTCCCTCTTGGTTATGAATGCAACAACCTATGCCTGCTACCCTTGGATTACCTCTAGATGCCCCATCAAAATTAAGTTTAAACCAGCCCTCCTCTAGAGGGCGCCATATACAATTTTTCCGCTTTGATACCATTCCATGATCTCCTGAACCAATAAAGGGAGGAAGGGAAAGCCTTGTCTAGACCCTTCTCATTTTTTCAACCTAATGACTCATATGAAGATCTAATTTATGAATTCTAGACATTCTACCATTAATATTTTCTATAATGGCTACTTCAATCTTGTTACACAATTGCCTCAGTCCATCTTCTCTTCCTTAAAGATTATTATGTTTCTCTCTTTCCAAATTTCTCAAATTAATATAGAGGGGGTAGAGGTTCAGAGGTTAGCATAAATACAATCCCTCTTAATGATTGGCCAAGCTCAAAGCATCTCAAGAAGAGAAAAAGGGAAAGTGAATGACCATCCTAAATTTTCAAAAAGCAATTTCCAACATTGGCTCGAGTAGGGACAGTTTACAAATAAATGATCAGTGTCCTCTTCACTATTTTCACAAAGAGGACATCTACTTGGTCCTGAGAAGCCCATCTTCTTAAATCTTTATGCAATTAGGAGTCTATAATTAAGGGCCAACTAGGTGCAGAAACCAACTTTAGGAAGATAATCATTGTTCCAACAAAGGTTGATTGGAATATTTGTCTTGGGTCTCTTATATTTTTTTTTTATGAGATTATATCCATCTTTTTTGTTATATTCTCCATTTTTTTATCCATCCCATACTAAAATATCCTTGGTGTTATTCAGAGAGATCTTTCTTTTGTTTAGGGTTTCCATCAATAGTTTCTCCTCTGCTATAGGTAAACCTATATCTTTGAGGGATTTCCAAACCCATTCTTCTCCATTAAAAACTATGTAATCTTTTAGGTGGATCCCAATTTTTGCTTCTAAGAAGTTTTTTAGAGAAGTATTTTTAATATTTTTAAATAAGACTTCATATCCTCCCCAAGAATCTGTCCAAAAAAGGACGTCATCACCTATGCATGGGTTCCATGTAAGTTTGTCCATAATGATGTGCCTACAGTCTAACAAAAAATTCCATATTTTGGATCCTCTCGAAGGATTAATCTCTTTGAAAATGTTAATGGGGGATTTGTCTTTGAGATATTTGTTTATTAGAATCCTAGCCCATTTAGCCTCTGGGTTTCTAAATAATCGCCACACTAATTTTGCTCCTAGAGCTCTTCCTTGATATCCATGGTTCTTGAGACCTCCTCCTCCTTCATCCTTCGGTTTGCAAACATTTTTCCAAGAAATCAGGGGAATTTTCTTCTTTTCCCCGCTTCCTTGCCAAAAGAAAGTTCTCAAGTGTTTGTTTATTTCTGACAATTTGTTAGAGGGAAGATGAATGCACGATAATTGATAGGTTGGCATGGCTGCCAAGACAGACCTTACCATGGTTTCTCTTCCAGCTGAGGATAGCCATTTACCCTTCCAAGAGTTCATTTTGTTCTTGATTTTTTCTATCATAGGGTCCCAAATGTTTGTGGTTCTATTGTCCTTTACCAGTGGGAGGCCCAAGTATCTACAAGGCAACTTAGCCTGCTTAAAATTTAGGACCTTACAAATGTCCCTTTCTACTTTCTTATCAATGTTAAAGAAAAATATTTTAGATTTATCTGGGTTAATTTCTTGTCCTAATGCTTTGGTGTAAGAATCCAAGATCTTTTTAAAGGATCTAGCCTCTTTTTTTTTGCTAGCACCATATAATAGGGTGTCATCGACAACATGCTAATGGGTCATGGGATCTATGTCTGTTGTGATGGCTATGCCTTCAATGGATCCTTTCTCTTGTTCCTTTGTGATAGCCCTACCTAAGGCTTCAGCCATAATAATGAATAAAAAAGGGGAGATGAGATCTCCATGTCTTAAACCCCTAGAGATACTGAAAAAACCTTCTAGAGTTCCATTAACTAATACCAATATTGACGGTGTAGATATACATTCAAAAATCAGGTTGATCTAGCTTTTGGAAAATCTAAAAGCTTCCATGCATTTACATAGGAATCTCTAGTCCACTTTATCATATGCCTTCTTAATATCTAGCTTGATAAGCATACTTTGATAAGCATACTTGGGTTTTTGTTTTTTTTACCAAGTGAATAGCTTCTTGTGCAATGATGACTCTGTCAAAAATAGATCTGCCAAGGACAAACCCTATTTGTTCTTCACTAATGATAAAGGGAAGAAGTTTTTGAAGCCTGATGGATAAGGTTTTGGTTAAGAGCTTATATAAGGTGTTACATAGTGCGATTGGTCTAAAGTCATTGAGGCTTACTGGTTTCTCATTTTTGGGGATAAGGGCTATAAAGGTATTATTTACTTCTTTCAACATCTTTCTTGAATTTCTAATACCTTCTAATGCTTTTGTTACCTCCTTTCCTATGAAATGTCAACATTTCTGAAAAAAAGACAGTAGAGAAACCGTCTGGGCCTGAGGATTTATCTGGGTGCATCTGCATGAGAGCAGTTTTGACCTCCTCTATTGTGAATTTCTTTGTTAAAGCTTTATTGTGAAGTTTAGTTATGACTTTCAAAATATTTTTAAGTAATTCAGTCTAATTATTCATGTTCGAATGTTCCCAATTATTAAGAATGTTGTTAAAGTACCGGATTGATTCTTTGGTAATTTCTTTTGGATCATTTATTATATTTCCCCTTTCATCTTTGATATATGAAATTTTATTTATATTCCTTCTTTGCTTGGTGCTGTTGTGAAAAAATTTTGTATTCATGTCCCCTGCTTCTAGCCACATTTCTCTTAATTTTTGTTTCCAGTAAATTTCCTCTCTTGCCAGAATTTCCTCATATTCCAAAAGTAGATTCTTCTCTTTTAGATATAGATCATCATCCATTCCTTTTTAAATTACCTGAGAATTTATATCACTCAATTCCTTTTCTAATTTCAGTTTTGAATCAAAGATATTACCGAATTTGTTTGCATTCCAGTCTAGAAGTTTCATTTTTATCCATTTTAGTTTGTTTACAACTATGAATATTTTAGAACCCGAAAAGTTAGGTTCAGTCCACCATTGTTCAATTAGGTTTAGAATTTCTAAGTCTCTAAGCCAGGCTCGTTCGAATTTAAAGGGACATTTTTTTGGCTTTACCTCTGCCTGGATGTTTAGCACAACTGGATAATGGTCAGACCCTGAGACAGAAAGGATCTTGGCCTCTAAGAAATAATCGGTATTTATCAGACTACCTTTGAGGAAGAATCTATCCAATTTTTCTACTATGTTACAAAAACCTCTTCTATTATTCCATGTGAAGGAGTTGTCTTCTGTAGGGATTTTTAGTAAGGAAATCCTTTCCATCCAATTGGAAAAATCCTTGGCAGTTATGGAGAGTGAGCAACTTCCCCTTCTTTTTTTCTAATATTTTTGTTATGACATTAAAGTCTCCTCCTAGAATCCATAGTGAGTCTGGGCTTTGGTTGAGGAAGGATTCAATTTCATGTCAAACTCTTAGTTTATCTTTATTTTGTATTGGACCATAAACATTAATAATGCTAAAAGTTAAATTATTTCTGAAGTTTCTTACAAGGCTACTCATCTAGAATTGTCTAATTTTTGTAATGTCAATTCAAAGGCATCGTGGATCCCAGATAATGGCCAGGCCCCTTGAGACTCCTATTGCTGGTGAGGCTATGAGTTCTCTAATTCCTAATTTCCTTTTAAAGTTTAGCATTTCTGTGTTCATCTTAGTTTCTTGAATTAAAATAATTTCTAAATTATAGGTATTAATGTAGCATTTGATTAATCACTGCTTGTTAGGGGCATTCATGCCCCTAACATTCCAAGTAAGGATATTCATAGCCCTCTGGGAAGGATCTTCCCCTTCCCGGCATGAAGAAGTGTTGTGATTTTCACTTTCCCTGCAGCCTCTCCTGCTTGCTCTCTCAGTTCAACCTTCGGTTTTCTTCCCCTTTTCTTTGATCTTTTTGCACAGTCCGGAGAACTTCAACTATCCTTATAGAGGGTAATCCCTAAGGAACCCGAATCTTGATTTTCCTTATTCTTAAGTTCAATTAACATTTTTTCCACACTACCATCCTTTTGCATTTCTTCTAACATAATTCCCTTAATAAGGAGTTATTTTTGAAGGTCCAATTCTTCCTTGTCACAGATCTCGTCAAGGAATTGGTCCATTAATTCTTCTGTTACTATTTCTCCTAGATAATCTAAAATTGTCTTTATTTCTTCCTCTATTTTATTGTCCTCTGAAAATGTTTCTTTACCAGGTTCTTTTTCCCCTGAAGAAATCTGCCTTGAAGGCCATCCCAAGCTCTCTTCTGTTCATTCCTTATCTGTAGGGGTTAAAAGGTTGGCTGAAATTGTGTTGCTCAGATTGATCTTTTCTCCATATTCCAAAACTTGTTGCGTTGTGGAACTGTCAACACTCCTTCCTTCTTCAACCTCAAGATTAAATGATTTTACCTCCACTTGAGCTATTCTATCATTGGCTATTTCTTCATCCATATTTCCTTTAGCTTTGTTACTCGAATCTTTTTCACCTCTATATTTCATTTCCTTACTCCTACATGGTGATAGTGAAGTTTTCAGCTCATCAGAAATTATACCTTACTCCTCCTGATTGTTCAGATTATCTTTAGAAATGATAAATTCCTTTAGTAGGATGGGGGTGTTCCTCTTAGGTAATTGTTGCTTTTTTGCTGCCACTGGCACTTATGAAGGGAAATTCTAAGAAATTTCTTTCAAACCTGGAGATTTCTACCTTGTTGAGTTATTCATTGGAGAATTAGCTAGAAGATTAATCGTGAATCCACCACCAACTTTATTCAGATGGATGGCAATATCCTTGGGTGGAGCTATTTGTGGATGGGTTGGTCTAATACTCCCCTGAGTTTATTTGAAATCTTTGGTTATATCTGGCAAAATGATAGGGTTTACAAAAAATTTATTTGAGTTGCTTCGCACTAAGATTGGGGGGAGAGATTTGATCGAAATATCCATTCTTACTATGATGATATTTTTTGGTTGGGGATATTTGGAGGATACAGATCTTTCAAAAAATCCTATTCTATTCCCAATTTGTTTAAGAATGATTTTGTTAGAGACTTCCAAGGGAAAATTATTTAGTTTTATGACTCTAGATATTGAAATGCCTCTAATATTTTTAGGGTTAAATGACAGACTCCAATCTAAAATTGTAAAGTCAAACCCTAAATATTTAGGGCATCTATTTTCCATGAATTTTTCCTTAGTTTCTATTTTATACAGTATACAAACAAGAATTCATCTAAGAGAAGAGAGATACTACCTGATCTTTGAGATTACTCATGAGCTTGTCTGCAATCCTGATTACAGGGACTCCGTAGCCATTCCATCTCAGAAAAACTCCCTTAAGTTTCATCAATTCCTAGGATCGTTCAATTATTCCATCCTCTACTTCAATACACGTAGGTGATTGTGAAGCTAGTCTGCGATGGGGTGGAGAGTAGGGGTGATTGTAGGTTTTGGGGAAGATGGATAATTGGTCTTAGATTGGTTTAAAATTCCTTGCTTGTGTCGGGGGGTATAAGTATTTATCAGGGGTTGGGTCGAAATGGGAGACTGGACCCTTTTTTCCTTTACAGCCTCTTCTCTTCGTTGGTGAGGGGGATTGGGTTTAGGTTTTGGATGTTGCTCCAAATTTGTGAGAGTGTCGAATCTGTTTTGAGGGTGCAAGGGCTCTACTCCATATATGAGATGTAAAGAGGTTTCCCTATATCTCTTGTGGTTTATGGCTTTAATCCATCTGTTGTCTTCCTTCCCTGTGTCCAAGGGCCTCCTAGGGAACGGTTGTTCCCCAAAAAATCTTCCTCCATTCGTTGCAGAATGAATATCCTTGGGATTATTTGCAAGTATAATTAAAGATTTGGGAGCCCCTCGTGCCCTAGCCGAAGAAAAATTGTTGACTGCATCTATGCCTAAAACAGGATGGGAAGGAAGAAAACCTAAAGCTCGCGCATATCTAGTCTTTGAGAATAAAGCAATCTGCCTATCCAAAGAGTCCACCATGAAGACAACGCGATTTTCATGAAAAAATAGAGCCATTTCCAATTTTAGATATAACATGGGGTTGTTTTTTTTTGTTATTATGGAGTGTATTTTTAATATTAAAAATTAAAATATTGGTTTACAAATATTTGACTTTTCATCTTGTTTATTTATGGAAAAAGATTTGTAAATGTTCGATTATCTAATGTAATCGTTCAATTTGAGTGTTAGTGAAAATATTTGCATGATGGATCATGAAAGATGCATAGGGCTCCATGTTGTTCCTTTTTGAGCCACGATATAACATGGAAATGGTCTATTTCATATCTTAACTATTTCTCGTTGTGGATATACATATAATACCCCAACCAATCCTACCATTGAGCCTCTACTAAGGTTGGACATAGTGCTTATTGCTTTAGCTTGGTACTTGAGGATAATGAAATTGTTTGTGGCAGTCACTCCCCATCTATAATCATTGGATATTCTAATAATGTTGTGTAGAAACAATTCTATCAATGTAGCATTGTGAACATGGATATGGAGTAAATGTTTTTTTCTTCAATGGTTGCATGTATTACTTTTTCCTCTCCCTTGGATTGTATCGTGAACACTCATCATAACTTAGCATTCATACTTTGTGGGGCACTGTCGCAAACATGACTCAAAAAGATGCATCCTTTTAATACCATCACAGTGAAGTAGATTTGCTCATTACTAGAGTGGCTGCCCTTTTAGACAGAAAAATTGGTCTCAATTGAATGAAGGCATGCCAAGCAATCCTTAGAAAACATAAACAAAGTCTTTAGCTCATGATTCATACTTCTTTCAAACTAATGAGCAGGACCATATCTTGTCATAGCATATTGTGCAAGTGAAATTGTTAGTTTTACTCTTTCTTGAAATATTTAACTATTTTACAAGTATTTATATTGATTTTATTAAATCGTGGTTTGACTAGATAAGCGTGAGAAGAGCTCAAACCTGTTATGAATTATTCATCAAGGAAAATGGAGTGAATCTCACAAGACATGAGATTGGAAAGAAAAAATGAGCTAGAAACTACAACGCTTTTGACCAAAGCAAAGAACCAACAAAAAACAAAGGTCATGAACCTAAATTTGAGGCTTCTTTATCGCAACATACCAAAGAGAATGAGGAGAGAGAAGAATGTTTCCTCCTCCCACGGACCATGGCCCTAGCAATAATATTGTCCTAGACATCATTATCAAGGGAAACAAGTGATGACTCCTCCACTAGGGAATCAAAAATAATTATAGGAGTGACAACAATGGATCCAATTGGGAGATAGGTGTTAACCATAGGAGAATATTGGGGCAAGGAAGTCGTCAAAATGACATGATTCAAGCATATAGTAAGAGTATTTGGAGTTGGGAAAATTGAACACAAAGCAAGAGTATCCCCAACACGCCAAGGCCATGTCAACTTTGAGGCGCATGTTAGAATTTAAGGAGTTGTCCTCTTAAGAGGTAGGAACCTTGATAGTCAAGTGAACTTCATTAGCATCCTTCCACCAAGTGGCAAAACCTTTTCAAAGCAAAGGAGAGCAATCTGAAACTAAGTGACTAGTAGCCAAAAACAACAACATATATTCTCAAAGAGTTTGTGTCATATAATATGATGTTCACTAATTTAAAAATTTGTCTACATCTTTGATGGGATAAGAGCAAGCATATTTATAACCCTCGTATTGATGGTTGAAACATAACAATATGAGGCATATTCATCAACATCATTTTAACTAGCTTCTTTTCTTCTTGCAAATTTTTCCTATAACATCCTCAAAATAAAATTTATTTTTAAAAAGTAGTTAAGAGGCTAATATAAATGCATGGATTTGCAAATGAACTTATTTAACCTCTAGGGATGATATCAACAAACACAAGGTTTATACCAATCATCAAACTCAATATGTTTCTTCTCTATAGAATTTTTTTTTACCAATAGATTTTATAATTGGTTGTGTGTCTTCTTCTAAGCTACAAGCCATTACTTCATTTTCTTGGGAATAAATAATTTTAAACAAAGAAATGAATGTCAACAAAACACTAAAGAAATTTATGTAAGAGGCTTAACAACAATTGTAATAAATGTTTTTTTATTCCTTTATAAATCTAAATAGATTATACCTTTGCTTAACGTTCAACACACTTTAAGCAAGCATCCATTTTATAGTAGTATTGTTACAAATGTTTCTCTTTAAGTAGTATCACTATATGAGTTTTTTATAATAATGTCTTCTTTAGACCTAGTTGTTTATATACATGAACTCATATTTCTCTTTGATTTTACTAGGTTGTAGAAACAATTCTTTTAATGAACCTAGAAACCATACTCTAAGGTAAGGTTCTAGTCAACTTCATAGTTTTTCAGTATGATTCATTGATCCACATTTCATTAGTAGTGGTTAATATTAAACTATCTTTTCTGAGCGTGAATGTACCACTTACACTCATTAAAACTAGGTAATACTCACAAGGGTGAAGCATTGGGACTTCATGGACAACCCTTTTGGCAAGTCTTGATACTTCACCCATATGAGCATACCTAGATTTAAGAGTGATAAGTAGACCATTCATATTTGCAACAAATGGTTTCATATTAATGACTACTCGTGAAATATGGTTCAATAAATTTGACTCAGTAACTATATAGTTGAATGTTGATAAAACACCATTAATTATCTAATTATGTATTCTTTTGTATAGAGGTATACCATCTAGGAAGTGTAATTTTTAAACAAGGAATCATTTTGGATCCATATAAGATTTACACAATTTAGGACTGACTTGTTCCTCTTCATTTTTTTAAAGTCAGAAGTTTTAAGGGGATTTGTTTGTTATTATTGTTTGGAATATCCATGATTATGCAACACCAATGATAATAGTGCTTATAAAATAAATAATAAGATTGTCGATATATCTAATGCAATCATATTAGATTGGGATAAATTGTTCATTACATGGTTTTCGACAACATCAAGAATTGTGTTTGATAAAAGGTTAAACTATAAGTTAATATATCATCTTAAGATAGATTTGCAAACAAAGAGTAAATCATGTCCTAAAGATATGCTCAAAATGTATGCAATAGACCAACCTATTATCTAGGAGGATGAAACCTATAATCTAAAACATTCTAAATATGTTTCTAATTTGAAGAAGAGTTAACTTGTGAGTGGAGAAATTTCTAAAATGAAGAAAAGTTAACATGATAGAAGAAGATTGAGTTTTTCAAATGAAGACTTAATTAATTATAGAAGAATAAGTTTATAAAATAAAGAAGAGTTAGCTTGATGGGAGAAGAATATGTTTTAGAATGATAAGTTGAAAAACATAAATAGAAATTATCAATGGATAATTATTTCACATTTATTTATATTATAAAATATTATTTATCCAGCAGATGTTATGCACCAAGGTATATAAGACCAAAGTGATAATGTATCCAATACATGGATTGACTCTCAAGCAAGCAAAATACAATAGGATGTCCCACACTCACAAGGTATTGGATGCTCTTGGTGAATTTGTGACAGAACAACAATCAAACATGACACTCAAAAACAAAAGTCCTTATACCAATGTATATCATTCAAAGCACACCGTGATATGAAATGATGATGGTGACCTTGGGTAGGCACAATATAGATGAAAAGATAAAACAAGATAAAGATAAAAAGATTGAAAAGATAAACCAAAGAAAACTACAAGTAAATGTGTCTTGTTTTGGGAAGTAAACATCTTATATAAGAAAACATCATGTCCAATTTTGGGAAGGAAACATCTTATATAAGACGTGTCTTGTTTCGAGAAGGAAACTTATTTTAGAAGACAAGTGATGGGTAATTAGGAATTATTCATGATGGAAAAGAATTGTTTTCATTATATGTTATCTAGGGTAATGTAGGTCTCTTATGGTTTTACGTTGAAAGCACATGTTTCAATTGTGTTGGTTGATGTATGAAAGCACATCTATCTTTCTTGTTTGTTTGCATTTATTAATAGGTTGCTATTTTGGAAATGGTTTATACTAGATAGCTCTAATAGATCCCTCCCTACTTTACCAAAAAGAAATTCCTACTATATGCATAGTCTCCCTCAAAGAAAAATGGTGAGTGCAAAACAAATCTAAAAGATTGAACATGATGTGCATATTTCTTGAAGTAATTTTCTTTATCAAACTATATATAAAAGAAGAAGAAAAGTGCATTATTTTGATTCATAAATCGTTTATATAAATTTGACTAAGCACAACATAATATAATTGAAATAGTATCAAGAAAGCTCTATTTCAACTATATAGTTATGGTCTACAACTCCCATGGGTCAGTTATAAGAAATCTTGAAAACATTTTTTACAAATTTGCAAAGTGATGCATGTTTCCAAATGCACACTCTTTGTCTACTCGAGTAGCAAAAATAAACCATCCATAAATCAATTATATAGCCCCAATGTTGACAATGAAAAAATTGGGCACTCTATAAGGCAATTTGCATAGATGAGACACAATGAGATTGTCCTCTTAATTTTTCTATCTATTGAATCATAGACTGTGCTAGAATTCTAACAAAAAATTATGCTAGCTAATCATCTAAAACATTTTTATTACTAGAATAAATTAAAATACAAAACCTACACAACAGTGCATTTTCAGTTTTGAAATTCTCAAACCTAGTATCTTTCCTTCAAGCTTGGTCTTAAGCTAAAACTAGGGAATTCATTGTCAAAACTAGCTTACAAATAAGAAAAAAAGTAAAACTAACAAGGAACTCTCTAAAAACCATTCTTATTGTTAGTGCTAAATTCTCTAAGTGCGGGTGTTAAACTCAGAGCAATAGATCGTTAACTAAGGTCAAGGAAGGCAATGATGGACCAATTGTTGAGAATGGGCAACCTCTCCTTCACTTCGAGCTTAGCTAGACCTGAGGGGCTTCCCTACAGGTATCTTTAATAAGATTAATCATGACTAGAGATGAATAAACTAAAAAATGTTGCAATGGCACCAAATATAGGCTTTGGTCCAAATATTATCACTAGACATAGAACTAAACCTACTACACATAAAACCTCTTATCAAAATGGTATGGACATCATTGCATAACAAGATTTGGGTATGCAAAACATGACTCTCTAAGATAATAACTTTTCAAGCTTACTACAAATGTTTTATTTGGGCATAATCTTGAATAATGGTATGCATACAAACTAATGTCCTACTCCTAAGCTATTGGTGAAAGATATTTTCATTTGGAGTGCATGATGGATCATTTACTTCTAGGATTGGTGCGAGTTACAAAGTCTCGCCATACCATGAGAAACAACATATCAACATTGTGCAAAATTATGGCAAATACACCACATGACATTAAATAAATGAACATACCTAGTAATCCATCCTCACGCTATAGAAAGCCATGTGTAATAAAGAAAAGACCATCACAATGTTTGAAAGAAATTAGAATAATGTCTCATTCATCAAATTACTATTGCACTAATACTAGCAAATGTGGCAAGAGAGAATCTAAACATAGAATTTTCCTAAATATCTACAAATTAAGCCATAGAGATTCCATTCTCGAAATCATTTACACACTACGACCTCATTGTGATTATAAAACATGATGTTTTGATGGTAACTGTTGAAACCCTAAAAGCTCCTTAGCACTTGTAGTTGAGAAATGACCAACAATTGTTCTCGAAAATAAACTCATATTTATAATGATATGTTTGGCCACTCAACCGCCTACACGAGTTCAACCAAGAATTGGAAATGGCATGCTACATGTAATCCAATGGAATCCATATGATAGACAATTGGATCAATTTTAAGAACCATCAACATCTGAAGGTCAACACTTATATTAATAGTGGCATGGTTGTATGTATCCTCCATCATTGAAAGTGTATGCAAATTTACACCCATAAGACAAGTATTAGTTTTTTGATAAAAAAATCTTAATTGAGTAGTTGTTGGGTCAAATTTGGTCATTAATGGTGTCTCAGGAGGATTTGGTGAGTGCAAGAAGCAATCTAGAAGAAATGCATATGTTTGAAGCAAAAACACAAAGTCAAAAAAGTACATAAAAGGTTCTAGGTTGAGAGATTGAAACTAAATGAGAGAACGAAGGTCCTAAAATCCAATGAAACTCCACATAAGGGGTGAGACGAGCAACTAAAGCAATGTGTATACATGCAAGAAAGTTTGTGGAATTGCATCCTTAAACATAATATCCAAGTCAAAAAAATAAGATGTCCAAAAGTCAGCTTGAACTTTGCACAAGAAGAAATGAATATAAAGTCACGAGGACTCTTGAAGGATTTTAATACAAAAATGGAAATTGGAACTAAACATTTGGAATTAAGTTTGGAAGTCCACTTAAAGTCCACATGAAAATAGATGAGGGAGGTGGGGAGAGCATGTAGAATCAAATGGAGTAAGTGAAGGTACAATCATAATAAGTGCAAAGGTACAAAGGAATTTCGCGAGGAAGAAAAGTTAAAAGATGCGGGAAAAACTTGTAGAACTAGACATTGGATGTGGTTAAGGAGAATGTGAAAAGGAAGAAATCTAGTTCCACTTCTAAAGAAAAGGAAGTTTTGTGGGATAACAATGTGGAAGTAGATAAAAAGGTAGAGGAAAAGGTTTAGATCCACAATGAGATCTTGCAAATGGGGCAGAACAAATGGGAAAATGAAGTGATGGAAGATACCAAAGGACTATGCAGAAATTTCATGTGGGACTGGGCATTGGAATAGGATTCTTGGACACAAAAAAAAAGTGCAATAGCATGGAAAGTTCACAACTTCACAAGAATAGCATAAAATAACTAGAACATTGATAGGGTATAAAGGATGATAAGGAACAACACACGTGCAATTTTGACCAATAGACATTTGGAAAAATCTTGGATCAGTTGAGAGATGGGAGAACGAGGCCAAATACACAAAGGGGGCTGAAACCAAGCAAATTTGGCCAATACAAAAGTGGGCACCAACACTTCCTAAAGCAACGATATGTTACATGCAATGGACTGATGCTTAGAAACTACTGATATCACGTGTTTTATTTCTAAAGATACAAATTATGACAATTACGTGAATTGGAATCTCCATGTTCATTGCAATAAGCTAAATTGGATATAATCTAATGAAACTTATTAAAAGAAAAGTGGTGTCCAAGCGAAAATCGCGTCTTTCTTTAGAATTTTTTTTTTAAAAGTGCCATTTCTTGCTATTTTGAGATTGAAAAGCAAAACAATGAACAAGAAAGCTAAATCTGCATTACTGCATAGTTTCATCCTATGAAGTTCAGAGGGACTTTGCTCCAAGCAGCAGATCCTACATTCTTTCTTAAACAATTTATTCTGGATTTAATGGCCTTTCAAAAATGCATTTCTTTTAAAATGAATAAAGAGCAATTAACTCTATTGTTGTTTTTTAGCCCAAAAGAATAGATGTTAAAGATAACCAACGGAATAAATTCTTGCATTTTGTAAAATATTACCCACAAAATCAAATAATGAAAGAGCCAGAAACTAAATCAAGGTATGTCTGTAGTAAGGAAATACATTTCTGTTGAAGTGACACAGATAACTGCTACCAAATGGGCAAACATATGCACTTTAATATGAACACAACATGTCAGGCAATATCCAAGATGAGCATAGTAGAAATTCTCCCCGTGCTCATCCATACTACAAGAACTGTCATAAACAAACGTAATAGTTTTACATTAATTGGCATTGATTTATTATTCAGTATCCTCCTCACTTTCATCACTGTAAGATACCAGTCCCATAAGTCCAGTTCCAGCACTACTTGTCACTGTTTCCTGCTGGCCTGACTCGTCATCTGCTGCCTTCCTCTTAACTTCATGTAATTTTGTAGATGACTCAAATTGTTTATTGTCATTCTCTGACCCCAATTTCAATTTTTTAGGTTGTGGTTTGAACTTAATTAAACTACTCAAAGGGCGTCGAGCTTGTTCTGCCTTTTTCTCTGGAAGTCTACGGTCCTATGGTAGACATCCCAAACAGAAAAGTAAGAAGGAAAAACAAACACACCATAATTACCGATTGCGTCTTTTCTTTGTTTCCTATTCTACTTAAAAACATTTTTTGTGCTTACTCCAAGATACCATTGATGGGAAGCAGTGTGCCAATGAATATAAGTGATAGTAAAAAAAACTAACTTAAACATATATCCTGAAAAACAGCTAATTTCACAATCACAGGCTGTAATTTACCTCTGTTTTTGGTGGAGCCAATTCCATCGAGACAATGTTATTTACAGTATGACTTGCAACAGCAGCCTAATATTCAAAAAAGAAAGCTATTAGCTTGATTTTTTCATTCAAAGTATTTAAGAGAAATCACAAATAAGATACTAAGGGACATAAATTGTTATCTAAACTGGCTATTAATGACTTCCTCTAAAAAATTAACCAACGTTAATGTTATTGCGACATGAACCTCCCCTTTATTGTTAGCTCTTTCCTGTGCACATCAATTATCTCAGTCATGAATGATGGTGAAAACTCACGGGCCTAAAAAAATTTATGACTTCATTCAACCGATACAGCAAAAAAAATCCACAGTTTACTTTTTAAGAAAATGCCCTACTACGTTAAAAGCAAAGAATCAAATTCCACAATTACTTTTCAAGAAAATGCCCTACTACGTTAAATGCAAAGAATCATACTTTAACAAAATATTAATTATCTTCAAAACAACAAAAAAGGTTGCATAGAAATATTATTCAAGAGCAAAAAAAAATCAGAGGTTTTCACCTTTCATTAATTCTCTCCCCTCAAATATGCCTCAGTATTTTCACCTATTGCAAAGAGTTTAACATCATCTCCAAAAGCCTCAATTCTAGCACAGAACAGCTGGCTAAATCACAGCTGAATTACTTAAACAGAACTAGAAAAGCTACAGAGAAATGTCACCTTCCAGAGATTCTCTCCTGACAAGTGAGAGGAGATTCTACATATCTGCTTCGCTACTAGTTGCAAATTGCAAACATCTTCCTATTAGCCTATATACCAGGGAGTGGAGAATTTGTTTGACATTTTTCCTTCAATATTTTTAATAGGTTGCTATATTTAATGTGACAGTGTCCAATCACTCTGAGCCATGCCAAGCTCTCTGCGCTGAGTTTGCAGCCCAATCTATAGATGGTGGCCCTATTTCTAGAATAGCTGGGCTCTTATTCAATGGAGAACATGCCCCCACTCTCCCTCCCTTCAAAACATGGTTACTCCTTGTTCAAACCTAAAGAAGTTTCGACTTTCCCAAGCCATACCGACAAAAACCTTATTCTCCAGAGTAGGGGTGGTGGTTTGGTTCTCAAAATGGGTTGAGTATCCCCAGCCTATCATTCCAACTCTAAATCCTTGGATAGGTAGATAGTGCATTGTAGAGACTAAAGAGCTTTAGCCTTTAGTTTAAGATGTAAAAGGTTTCCCTTTTAGCTTTTAGTTTTTAAATTAATATTTATAATTTATAAATTATTATTAATATTAAATTATTCAAGTTGATTTTAATATTTTTTTTGATTGGTAAAATGGTTCAGTATATATTAATTTCCAGCAAAAGCTCAATTTTGCAAAGTGGCATTTTCCACTAATATTCACATCTTCTACCTAACCCTAATAGCTCCCTTTATACAAAATTTGATTCGTTCATTACCCCTTTCCCTTGTACAAAACAAAATTTACATTATATACAAGCTGACTTATTCAGCTTATCTATCACTATATCTTATATATTCTGTATAACAAAATGTTCACAAAATACCAGCAGAGGTCATTCTTTCTTGACTCTCCATCTGCTGCATCTCCCAGCAGTCCTATTTTTTGAACCTCTTCTTCGTCACTTGGTCCTTGCTAGCTCCTGCATCAACCTCCACTTCCAGCTCCTTCGGGTACTCCTTTATATGCTGCCAGTCCCCACCCCCTAGACTTAAATCCCTTGCCAGGAATGGAGACAGCAATAAATGCCCCCAGCCCATAACACAATTCTCCTTTCACGCAGGAATTCACAATCCACCACGAGTCCTCTTTGCCGCCCAATTCCAGACACCAGGCCAGGAACATAGAGGTAATGTCTACATTCGTTCTATACTTGTACTTTGCTTCCAAGAACTCGTTGCCCAGTAGCATCTTCACCATCTGCAAAAACATGGGGCCATTGATGCTAAAGACATTCCTCAATCTATCATCAGTTATTTTGCCCTAAAAGGCAATTTATTTTCTATTCCTCTTTTTTAATTCTTTTTTCTATTCCTAATTCTCTCCTTTTTCATTTTTCTATTTGTGCCTTTTTTTATTTTCCTTTATTTTATGTTTTCCATTTTCTTTTGGTTCTTTTTCTCTTTTTTTTTCTTATTTATTTTCCTTTGTTTTTACCTCTCCTTTAATTGTCCTATTTTTTTCTCCTTGATTTTATTTACTTGTTTATTTTTGTTTTGTTTCCTTTTTAATATTTATATTTTTCTTTCTTTCTTCCATTTTTTATTTTTTCTTATTCTTTTTTTCCCATTTTGTGGTTTTTCTTTTTATTTATTTCTCATTTTTTGTCTTCTTTCTTTACTTTTAGTTTATTTGTTTAGGCCTTTCATTCTTATTCTCTTATTTTCTTTTATTTCTTTTTATTTTCATTTACTCTCTTATTATCTTTTCTTCATTATTATTTCTTTTATTTTAGTTTATGTTTTCATTTTGTTTTCTTATTTCTTTTTCGTTTGAGTATTTTTTCTCTTTTATTTTCTTTTTTCTCTTCTTTATTTTATAAAATTTTATTTCTTTGCTTTTTCTTGAGTCCATGGAATGCGTGATCTTCCCTTTCCCCTTCTCTTATTTGGATTGCAGGTCTGCAACTTACTCACTCTTCTCTCCTTGATTTCTTTGGCATCCTGATGATGGATCACATAGTGTGATTCAAAACGTGGATGTAAAAACTTGCACACAATCAGTTCCAGAAGCATTTGTGTCATTCCTATCCTTACTAAAGGATGTATTAACCCATACCTCCCCATTAACAAGAGAAGTCAATTTTAATATTAAAAATAATTAAATACTCGCATTTGAATAGTCTCTTGGGAACATCGTTTTGCTCTGCAACTGCGTCTCGCATCCCTAATCCCAAGGAGGCCTTCCAAGTGGAAAGCCTTCCTCTCGCTCATACTACTATCCTTTTGTACTCATTTATTGCTCATTAATTCTGCTGTTTATAGGCTTGAATACACCTGGAAATGGGCATTCTGCACATACCAATCTGCCCTCGTTCGCTGCAACGAACTCAGCTAGAGATTGATCATTCAAACAAGTGGTTAAGAACGTAGTTAAGGTTCCAGATGGAGCACGCTTCATCAAATAGAAACCCAAGGACCCAACCATCAAACAAGAAGATTCAAGTAAGGACCCTCCTCCATAGACATTCATTGTGAAACCTAATTTTCAAATGACCGTGGCTATTGAAACAGAAAAGAATAGGTTGAAGGATACTACTATCTTTCTCGCTGCTCAAGATTCTTCTTACCTTCCTTCACATTTTTTCCAAATGAATGGTTGCACAATGTATGGTAAAAGAAACTTGGATTTCACTTCACTTATTTTTGCATGATTCAGAAAGGGTTGTTTTTTATTTTCATGGCTAACCCTACCAGTTAAAAGGAAGTGCTCAAGAGGCAATTTTGGAGAATCGACTCGAGCAACTTTAGGGTTTTCTCCTAGTCACCAGAAACAATACATGACGAAATCCTTGCGCTTTCTAGCTCAAGATGGCTCACCATTGGTAACCTTTCGCCATTCTTGTGGAACTTGATCCCTCAAGCTTTAGAGCCTATTGGGAACGTTATTCGAGTGGATAAGACAAACAATTTGTTACCTCATTCTGATGGCAGGATCCTTATTTCCATTAACCTGAGACTTGACCTACCAAAGGTTATCACATTTGATCTTGAAGGGCAAATGATAACATGCCCTATTACATTTCTTGGTGGTATTAGTGTTTTTTTCCTATGTAAGAGAGGAGGCCACATGAGACGCTCATGTCCCCTCCTTAAGAAAAAGGCACCTCCGCTCCCTAAGGGTCATAACAATGTAGTCTCCAACAGTCGTAAGAAAAAAGGCACCTCAATTTTTGTTTTTAGTGAACAACAAAAGAGAAGAGGTAGGTCAAGGAAATTTGATCAAGAGGAATAAGCCAATCCCCAATCTAAAGAAGGGACTGACAACTCTAGTAAGAGAAAGAGAGGGAGACCTCCTGGCCCGGTAATAGAAAACAACCTCATTAGAAAGCTAGGCTACAACTTCCAAGTTGATAAGAGCTTTAAAGCTCCCATGGACACAGACCCATAATACTTTTAATGGAGTTCAAATGCACATCCTAGAATGTCAAGGGATTGGAATCACCTGACAGAAAGTATGTCATCAAAAGATTCTTGCTAATGCAGAAAAACATCGACATTTTCTTTCTTCAAGAAGTTAAAGCAATTGGATTCACCCTAGACATCACCTTAAAGTACATTTGGAAAGATGCCAAAGCTTTCTATACCAAGCACCAAAAGGGTAAAGGGGGGGCTGCCATATTGCTTAGCCCTAAATGGAGCGTGTTTCCAGCTGGGGGTGCTCCCCATGTAACAGGGTTGTATATATGGGTCATTTGTAAGTATAATGATAAGGAAATAGGTTTCTGCAATATCTATGCCCTAATGAACATAGAGAACGGATTAAATTATGGAGGTGAATGTTCCAACTAGAATGCATTTCATGGGTCATGGGAGGGGACTTCAATATGATTGAAATACCCCAAGACAAAATAGGGGGGACAAAGTTTGAATGGAAAGGAGAAGAAAAGTTCTTCTGGTACAAGATGGTAAACAAGCACAAAATTCTAGACCCACTACCAGGGAATAAAGCCACTCATAAGGATATATGGCACACCTAGTATAATTTCCAGCAAGGAAGCAGGAGGATATACTCCAGATTAGATAGGTACTATGTGAACAAAGAATTTTTTAAATTCAAAAAAGACTCTAAAGGAACTAGTGTGAGTGTTATCCCATATACACTCTCTGACCAAAACCCCATTATCACCTCCATTTTTCCCTGAAAGATGGAGTAGGTGAGAAAAAGAGGTGTGAAGGCTTTGCTCTTAATATCAGGCTGCTTAAAGATGAAGGCATCACAATTCTGCAATTAAGATTATAAGATTCTATAACATGGGAACTATTGAACATCATAGTGCCATTGAAAGATGGAACCAATGCATACACAATTGGAAAAATATCTTTCAAGTAGTAGGAAGGAAGATAGCCAAGGATGGTAGAAAACTGGAATTGGAGCTACATAACAAGATGTGTCTTGCAAAGAAAGCTATGCAAGATGATCCCGCTAATTTGGATGCACTTGTCACTGTGACCCATGTTAAGGTTTTAGGATCATTGCAAATGTAATAGCACTATCTCATTTTATTTTTTTCAAATGCAACAATCTCTTGCATTTATATTGAGAATGAGCCAAGAAGAGACATGTCCCTTCATGAGACATGTCTATTCATTAATATGTAATTATTATAATGACAATTATGATTATATATATATATAATATCTCTTGAGTATTATATTAATTTCTCTAATATATATATATATATATATATATATATACACATCTCATATATACTAAATATATACATACATATCTTTACTAGTATTGACTCAATGTTTATTCGATTGAAGCTACAAAACATCAACACTCCCTCTTAGCTAGGGAGGATAGATCAATCCAATGTCAACACTTAAGACACTTGACAACATCAATCATATGATGTAAGAAATAAAGGCATCATCCTCAAGATGTAGTCAATAGAAACAAAGTCTCAGTATGTGGATTGCCTCCATCGGCGATTCTATCCACAAGCTCGAGTATTGGCCTATCATAATGTCAACACATGGCATTCACCAAATACTCTGAGTATTAGCCTATCAGAACATCAACATATGATATTCACCAAGTACTCAATAAGGTACTGGCCTGCAGAATATCAACACATGATATTCACCAAATACCTATCATATATCTATACAAACAACTCATAAACTGTCAATGACATCTAACACTTAGTTGTGGATTTACAAGATATATCTATGCAAACAACTTATAGACTGTCAATTTAATGGCATCTAACACTTAGTTATTGCTTTACAAGATGTATCTATACAAGCAACTTATAGACCGTCAATTTAATGACATCTAACACTTAGTTGTTTCTTTACAAGATATATTTATGCAAACAACTCATAGACCGTCAACTTAATGACATCTAACACTTAGTTGTTGCATTAATTCACCATGATCTGTTTCAACATCATAAAAAATGTATATCATGATTTAAGTTATTGTAAGATCATCACCTTCCAATAACTTTTGCAAATACAAGTGACAATCATATGGAAGTCGTCACTTCCTCATGATTTACACAGGGGGCAGGCCCATTAAAAACATTCATGATTCATTAGTATAATAATCAATTATATCAAGTTTACCTTAGAAGTGTTTCACCTTAAATAGTGAACTCCCTCTCAATCAACATGATCAAGATTGTCACAAGTTGACTGAACCATCTGCTCCCGCTGAAGCTCAAGTTTATCAACTTCTTGACATCTTTTGAAATGTCAAACTCCCTTTGCATCTAGTCTCAATCATCAATTTGTTTGCAAGCATCGAGTTCTTTCTCCCTTGAATGCAATTAACTTGTGCTTCTGTCCTGAAGGTATGTCCAAGAGAGATTACAAATAGCTCACTAAACTATCTCGGTCATAAATACCAATGTTAGAAGCATACAAGATTTTACTAACCAATAGTATAGCATGAATTACAAACTCAAAAATTATGTTCATTAATAAAACATGAAATACTTATCTTTTATAAATTTAAAGTATTTCATTTTGTAAGGTGAGTAAATCTAGAAAATATCATGCTAATTCACAGAATGACGTCGTCATTCTCAAACATTACCATAATTCTTCACATGACCTATCTTGAATATCCAAAGTTTCTATACACTATCACAACCTTAGATCTCCCTTCAAGCAATTAAGCTTTTAAAGAAGGAACCTTGCTCTTTTACAGATTTTTTTTTGCATAGACCCGTACACATTCGGTCATAACTTTTGAACCAGACACTTCCTTTCCAATCGCTTCGGTGAGATTCTTCTAAATTTGGTTTTCACAAACATATCTGAAATTTAGCAAAATCCAACAGTGCATTTGTGAGATATGGTCCTCTTACCAAGACTGTACTTTCTGAGACAGACACACATTCACCATCAATAAACTACTCTATTACATTTGCAACTTGGCTCTGATACCATGTTAAGGTTTTAGGATCATTGCAAATGTAATAGCACTATCTCATTGTATTTTTTCAAATGCAACAATCTCTTGCATTTATATTGAGAATGAGCCAAGAAGAGACATGTCCCTTCATGAGACATGTCTATTCATTAATATGTAATTAATATAATGACAATTATGATTATACACACACACACACACCCACACACATATATATATATATATTATGTAAATATTAGAGAAATTAATATAATACTCGAGATATATACATACATATCTTTACTAGTATTGACTCAATGTTTATTCGACTGAAGCTACAAAACATCAACAACCCAAGCCAGAGATGAATTAAGGAGGATGCAAAACATCCAGATACAAGGAGCTAAGACTAGGGCCAAAATTCAGTAGATCAATCGTGGGGACAAGGGATCAAGGTACTTCTTTCAAATCCTAAAACAGAAAGAATCGAGGGATAGGATTGACTGCTTATGTGAGGAAGGGAATATTATCAAGTCTCGGGATGACATTTTGCAAGCCTTTGTGAAGTTCTATTCTAATCTTTTCTCCTCTAGAGATAAGGGGGTAGGTATGATGGAAGCCAGAAACAAAATTAGTTGTATCATCCCAACAAAGGTTAGTAAGGAAGATGCAAAGCAACTCAACCAACCTATCTCAATTAAAGAAATCAATATGGCCATTCAGAGTTTGCAATGTGAGAAAGCACCAGGGCTAGATTGGTTTGCCTGCAAAGTTCTATAAAGACAATTCAGACTAGATAGGTGAAGACCTTTTGCAGGTGTACTCCTAGGCTATTAAGAGGAGGTCCCTGGGACCAGAGATAAATTCCGAGCTTATTAAATTCATACCAAAGGATGGGGACAAATCTCTCATTAAAAACTAGAGGCCCATCACCTTGTTGAATATATCTTATAAAATCCTAGCTAAGGTGCTTTCCCTAAGACTAGAAGATACCCTGCCTAGGATCATAAATCCTACACAAATAGGATTTGTGAAGGGAAGATATATTTTGGAGAATCTGATCACATGTTAGGAGGCTTTAGATTGGGCTAAAAACTCTAACCAGAAGATATGTATGCTGCTACTAGATTATGAGAAAGCCTACAATAGGATTGAATGGAACTTCATACAAATGATGCTCCAAAGCTTGGGATTTCCAAAAAAATTTGTCAGATGGTCTCCACATTAATGAATGGAGCACTTGCAGCAATGGAGGTAAATGGCATAAGATCCTTGCCTTTTGAGCTTACCAAGTCTATTAAGCAGGGGTGTCCTTTGGCCCCGACCCTATTTGTGGTGGCAGCAGATGCATTATATTATCTTCTAAGGGATAGCTCACTCTCTCCTAAGGTAAAAGGTACTCTTCTTCCCAATGGGGATGAGCTACCCAATATTCAGTTCGTTGATGACATAGCTATTATTATTGCTCTAGAAGAAGAGAACTTTGGTCACCTAATATTGAACTTGAAACCTAAGTTACCGGGTTCGCACCCTAGACCCTTGAACCAGGTCCAGGTGCGAACCGGGTCCAAGTCCTCACAATGGTCTGTGTCGGGTCCGGATAGGATCTGTACTTGGACATGTGGGTTCGTCCGGGTCCAAACCACCACAGACCTGTGCAGACCCACAAGTCCAAGTACGAACCCTGCCCAGACCCGACGCAGACCTGGGGGTAGTCAACGCGGACCCGAGAGGACCCGCACAGACCGCCAAGGACTTGCGACAATTAAGTGAAAGGGTGGGGCCAAAACACATTAACATGACATTTTTTTTTATTATTTTTGTCCAAACCCTAAAACGACCCTAATAAGGAGCCTCCAAACACATTTCATTTCACATTTGCTTTCTCATTTGGCTCTCTCATTTTGCTCTCTCCATCTTGCAAGTTTGAAGTGAGGTGATTATATTCGAAGGAGATCGATTGTAGAGTTGCAAATACCTTCCAAAGAGCAGATTTGAGTGTTTAAGGTATGCATTTCAACCATATTCTTTAGTTTTTTGATAGATTGTTTCAAGTTTTTGAAAATTTATAAAAACAAAAATCAAGTATTTGTAGAAGTTTTGAAGTTTGTTTGTTTTTTCATTTTTGTTATAGATTGCAACAACGAGTAGTCAAAGCTCAGTGGGTGGGTCTCAAAATTGTAAAATTGATAAAGGGTCTCCTCTATGGAAATACACTACAAGAATTTCTCAATGTCCTAGAGGTGGGGGGTTTGTATGGAAATGTAATTTTTGCAACTCGGAATATAGAAGCTCCTACTACCACGTAAAACTTCATTTTATGAGCCTTGGGGGTAAAGGGATTAATATGTGTGAGGGTCCACCAGAAGGAGATAAGAAGGGGCTGCCACCTAGACAAATAGCAGCATTCATTAAAGAACGAGAAGATGCAGATAGATTAGTTGCAAAAGGAAAACAAAGTGGTTATACTTCTGGGAAAAAAAACCAATACCACAACCACCCACTCAAACAGCCTTTAGACATCCTTTCACCACCCGCAAGAGAGGCCCACTAGATCAAGCTTTTCAAAATGAGGCAAGAGATATTGCTAATAAAAAAATTGCATGTTGCCTCTATACGAATGGTCTTCCATTCAACTTAGTGAGGTCGCCCTATTGGAGGAGATGGTGACAGCAATAAATAATGCACCTTCTAGTTACCAAGGTCTTGGATTTGAAAATGTGTGCACCACCTTATTGCATTAAGAGAAGAAAAATGTAGAGGCCCAACTAAAACCAATTAGAGATTCTTGGGTTCAAATAGGTGTGTCTATTGTCTCCGATGGATGGAAAGATTGCAAAAACCGTCCCTTGATCAATGTTATTGCTGTTAAGATTTTCAGATTAATGCAAGGAAAAGAACAATCTATAGATGGCCTTTAAAATTGAAACAAGTTAACATAGAACAAGATGGAAGGAAGGTACCTGATTTGTTCTCCAACTTGTTCAAAATCCAATATAGATCTGCCTTTAATGAGATGACTGAGCGCTGCTACAACAGGTCTGAATTTCAGCCCTAGGTCGCACTCCAATCTGCACAATGATTCTCCTAAATCGCTGCTCTAGGACAGAATAAGAATCAAGACAAATTCGCTCCAAGAGGAAGAAGAATATTTCACATGTTTCTGATTTTAGGAGCAGAGATACATGTTATGTTTTTAATGATCTCTCTCCCAAAATTGATTCATCATATATATGTGTGTGAAATTAATTTCATCGCCCGCCAAGAGGGCCGACTTGCCCTAGTTAGGGGCCCTTTAATTAATAAACACAATATATATTTAATTACTTGTATTTTATAATAATACCATTATTATTATAAAATTGCACAAGCTAGGGTATAATTAATAATAATTAATTATTAATTCTTTTGTCCAATTTGATCTTAACCGAAAGGCTATAATTATTATACAATTGTTGTGTCCCCCAAAGGGGCAATGTTTTTGAAGGCGGTTGACTATCAGGGGGAAGTAAAAGATGCAAAGTTTATTTCCCGGATTTTCATTGATTCCATAGAGGCAGCAGGTCCTGATAATGTTGTCCAAGTAATCATTGACAATGCAAAAGTTTGTAGGGCTGCAAGTGCTTTGGTAGAGGCTAGATATGAGAACATCTTTTGGACACCATGCACTGTACATTCGCTTAATTTAGTGATGCAAAAAATTGGCACCCAAGTAGAATGGGTGAAACAAATTTTTGAGGGTGAGGAGATTCAAATGTTTGTGACAAACCACCAAATGTCACGAGCAATTTTCAGAAATTTCTCCAAATTGGAATTATTGAAGATAAATTTTAAAATTTAGTTTATTTAGTTTCATTTATCATTTTATGTCATGTTTTGCATAATTGAATTAAATATTTTTTGTGTTGTTTACATATTTTAAATGTGTTACTAACTTACTATTAACATGTTCTTAGGTGGCTGAAACTCGTTTTGCCTCTCACACAATCGTCTTGAGACGACTTGTGAAGGTAAAGCTAACATTGTCATAGATGGTTATTAGCAACCAATGGGACATTTGGAAGTAGTCCAATACAACAAGGGACCAAAAAGTGAAGGCAATGATACTAGATGATGATTGGTGGGGTCGTGTGGAGCATGTTTTGGAATTCACCGAGCCAATCATGTCAATGTTTTGCTTTGCAGATACTGATGAACCATGCCTTGGGGATGTCTATGATTCCATGGACACTGTTGGAGAAGATAAAAGTGGTAAGTTATAAATTTAAAATGCATTCCTCTATCATTGTTTATTGAGAGATCTAAATTTTTAATTGACATAACTTACATTAAGATAACTTACATGAACATCATTTGATATCCTAGGTGATACAAAGAATTAAGAATGATCTTGAGGACACCTTTTATAAAAAGGTGGAAGCAATTGTTCTCCAACGCTGGAACAAAATGGCCACACCTCCTCACCTATGCTCTCTCTCCCAGATACTATAGTGCATCAATACTCGCTATTCCTAGTAGAGTACCACCATATAGAGATGTTGAGGTTGCTAACGGGTAAAAGGCGGCACTTACCAGACTCTTTCGTGTTCCAGAGGTGGGGGTAGCTGTTAGGAGAGAATTTGGATTGTTCATCTCAGGAAAAGATTTTCTCCCTGCTGCTATCAACGACCAAAGCAAAATGGATGCAATTACCTCAGGATTTTATGTACTTCCAACCTCTTTCCATTAAGATCCTCTCACATATTTTGGTCACTTGCATTGTAGAATTTAACACTTAACATTTTTGAATTTATCTTTTATTTTGTTTGTTTTCTCTCCAGGTTGACAGCTCTTTTGTCGTTGAGCGGAGTTGGAGTACATACTCCTTACTCCACTCAGTGAAGTGTAACCGGTTGGCTGCCAATAAAACTCAAGACTTGGTGTTTATTCACACCAATTTGCGCCTCGTGTCATGCAAGGATCCAAAATACAAAAGGGGGGCAGATAAGCTATGAGATGTAGCACCCGAGTCTGTTGACTTGGATTTGACCATTCAAGATCTTGCTAGAGCCACTATGCTTGATGTGGATGAAGATGATGACATGGCACTTGGTGCAACTAGTGCTAGCAGAACCAGTTTGAGTGATAATGAGGATCTACTTGCAACTGTGTAAAATCATATAGACAATGATTTTTTTGATAATCCATTTGATTATTGATGAACATTAAACATTGAATCATGTTACAACTTTCAAACTCTCATGAACTATATTTTAATTAAGTAATCCAATGTAATGATTTTCATTAGAATCGTGTTTTAATGTTTATCTTTGGCATTTGGCATTGATCAATGATCAAGCATCATATTTATGAAATGATTTAGTTTTACACTTGAATATTTCTCGTCTTTTTGTATATATAATGCATATATATATACACACACACACACACGAACCCCTACGAACCATAATGAAAAAAAAAATTCCTTGAACCCATGAACCGGGTTCGAGTACCCGAACCCGTCCCCAAACCCGAACTGGTAACTTAGGTTGAAACTGGATCTTTTTTGTGCTGCCTCTCGCAGTAAGGTCTCCCTTTCTAAATCCATTATCTTGGGATGGGAAGACACACAACCCCAATGGTGTAATAAGTTCTCCTTGGCTTGGGGAGATCTTAACCATTTGGTTAGATATTTGGGGATCCCCTTTTCTGTTAAACCCAACCTCAAAGAAATGTGGGAATGGATTAAACAAAAGATTGATAAAAAGTTCAGTAAATGGAATAATCAATATCTATCTCTGGCTGGTAGGTTTCAAGTGTGTCAGAAGATCCTGTCATCATACACAATATACTATGCTTCCACATGGCTTTTCAATCAGGCACAATTCAATTATGTTCAGAAGAGAATCAGAGATTTCCTTTGGTCTGATGGAAGAGGGGCAAAGAAACATCATGCAGTTAACTGGACGTGGAGTACTCTGAGCAGAGAAATAGGAGGTTTGGGTTTAAAAGATTTGAGGACACAGGGCATCACTCTGGCTGTCAAGTGGATAGCCAAGGCATCACAGGGAGATAAGCCGTGGAAGCTTCTGGTTAGAAACAATATAGCTAGAGCTATCCCCATGAGAGCACCCTCTTGGAGGGGGTTGCATTTTAATGATCTAGTTTCTGGGAAGTTTGAGATCAGAGTTGATGGATCTAATGTTTTCAAATCAATGTTGAAATGTTGGGACAGAGTCAGACATTTGATCAGGAATAATAATTTGTTAAATGAATATGATCAGATTTGTGGCGAAAAATCTATTTGGTGGAACTTGCATCATGGAGAAAAGCCCTTGGCCCTCATACAAGGTTGCTCTGCTTGTAATTGGGCAAACAAAGGGATTAGGTATCTCTCTGATATCCTTGTGAATGGGTCTCTTATCGGTTGGCAGGATTTACTGGAGAAATATGATCTGCCCGTCCCATTGGAGAGCATATTCCATTCTGAGAGATGCGTGTTCTATCTTGAACCTTCGCAAACATTGTAGTAACTGCTCCAACAGGGCTGCTCTCATGAGGTGGCCAGATGATACCCTATTTCCTCTTGTCAAAACCAAATCCATTTATAGATTGCTCACTGACAATACTGATATCATTGACCACATTTACAAAGCTTGGAGACTTTCCTTTGACCCTCCTACCTGATCTAAAATCCTTCAAGAATGCTGGCATAAACCTGTTCAGCCTAAAGTTCTTTGTTTCATGTGGCTTTTGCTCTTACAGCGGTTACCCATCAAGAAGCCTAATAGGGAGTTTAACATTTGTTCTTTATGTAGATGTGATGAATCTTTACAGCATATTTTCTTTTATTGTTTTTTTGCCAAGGTAGTGTGGCGTTTATTTGGCCTCGTCTTAAACAAGAACTTTACCTTATGTGATGTATTTCCTGGGAAATTCTTGAGCTTCAATAAGAGCAGTTATCTTTTTTGGTCTATTCTTTCTATTCATGTACTATGGTATATTTGGAAAGCTTGTAACAATGATGTCTTTAATGGAAGGAGAAGGTGCCTTACTGAGTCTCTCAGGAGACTCACTTTCCATACCATTCTTATGCAGGTCACAGTGATCATGAAAATCAATGAAGACAAGTTTCTGGAGCTCCTGAATGAAGGCTCAGCAATAGCAATGAAAGAAAACGTGCTCTATGGGTACACAAGTGAGACAGCTACTAAAAAAAGGTAAGAGTCTGATGACACATTAGCTGAACTGCTGGAACAGATAAGAGAATCAGTTGAGAAAGAGAGACAAGCTGCTGTTCCAGATCTAGTAGCACCTGTCCCTGTTACTCCTCCAGCAGATGACCTCCTTCCCAGACCAGAAGATATGGCTGATCCATCCACCATTTTTTAACTCAATGGCAATATTCTTAAGAGGTTTGAAGCGTCCCTGGGTTGGACTGCCTGGGTGACTGAATGATGTTATTCTATCATGTGTTAGCTTTCTTTTTGTAGTCATTGTCAATATGTATATGATGATGTAATACAGTAGTGCAGAACTCTATCTCAAACAGAATGTAACTTCAGAGCACAGAATGTAAACTCAGTAGCAGTACGTAGCCGGAAGGCCTCCCTTATAATTAATAGAAAAAAAATACTCGCATTTAAATTTAAACAAAAATTTAAATATATTAAAATTTAAATATTGATAATGAATAATAGTTAAGGGCTACATGTACTTGTTATACACTAAGTTTACACCCTTGTCTCAAGCTCTCATAGTCTTGATAACCTAGTATAACATGGGAATCATCTCTAGGTTGTGGGACCTATGCTAACTGAGATGAGACCTCCAAGTTCTAGGCTGGTTCCTCTTGGATAATTACCTTAATTTGCTTCTAGACATGAAAAGTAAACTTTGGAGGGAAAACGATAGAAGGAATGCTTGGAAAGGGAAATGACTGAAAGCAAACTACCTACTAGGTGATACACCGAAATTGGGGTATGAATTGCAGCATAGAGGGATAGAATCAATGAAAGGCTTAGGTCTAGTAGGTCACAACTTACTGAATAAGCTTGCATAAGTGTTTCATAAGAGGGTCTGAACACAAGGCACAACCTATGACCTGCAAGCAGACATTCACTTCTACAACTCGGTGTAGGATTGAGACAAGACTGTTAGGGGGCTGAAATATGCCCGCAAAAACATCTAAATCAGATCAAACACAGTAACACACACAATTACAGAAAGTAAGAGGGATCGGGAACCCTAAGTTGTCATTGAAAACACGCATAGACTTCAATTCATTAAGAGATGAACTCAGACAAGGAAGCATAGGGACATGAAGAATTGTCACAAAATACCTCTGCAATGTTTGAATTTATCAATGGGAGAATACAACTGTAGAAGCCAGAGGGCAGAGAAAATGCCACAGATAACTCTTAAGAAAGATGAATTTCTTTTTACAATTGTCTAACTCTGAGCTCAAAAGCTCCAAAAATACAATATATACATCTCCTTCACGCACACAGGCAGGAGCAAAAAATCTCATTAGGGTTACATAAATCTGCATAAAATAATCCAACCCTAAACCTGTTAGTTTCTGATCATAAATGCACATGAAAATATCTCAACCGATCAGATATGTCTTGAGTGCCCATCCCTGTACTGAAATCAACCTGCGGACAAACAACCTGGATTCACCAACCTTTCTACAACAAAGCCCGCCATGAATGCTAAAATGGTACCTCACAGGGACAAGAATCGACCCATGACGGCCACCCAGGCTTCCTCATCATCTTCTTCAACTGCAAACGTCCCTGAAAACATAAATTTGAGCTACCCGGGCTTGCAAACGTTCTCTACAGAAACAACAGAAGGGAACCCATGAAAGATACTGCAACCCCTCTTTGAAAAAAGTCAAAGGCCACATCACCAGTCGGAACCAATGAGAAAAGACCACCTCAACACAACCAACACCTCAGAAGTCAAAAGAATCCGGACCCTACATCGGACGGTGGTCGCATGATTGCATGGGTTTGGAAGATCCCATGAGATCATGCGACCACCGTTGATCTTGGACCAACTAGCACCTCTACAGATTCTCTGACCATCAGACCTACCGATAGCCCTGTCATCACCCGGCAGGCCACTAAAAAACGAACACGTCACCACCCGAGGTCCCACTGTCGAAGACATAGCAATAAAGCAGATCTAACGGCTATCACATGATCGCATGGAATCCATGCAAACATGCGACCACCATAGATCTTATTCCACCGGGGGCCTACCTTGCACTTCGGGTCCACTGCAAAGTCATCCCGCAACGACCAATAGGAAACTGACATGTCATTACGACGTGGCACGAAGGACCCACCAACAGCTGTTGTGATGTCGATACCGTATCAACGGTTGTCGCATGTTCGCATGGGATCGGAAGATCCCATGAGATCATGCGATAACCGTTGGATCTTATTTGCGACCGAGAACTGGACCCGCCGAGACAGGTGTCATCCTGTCGCATGATCGCATGGGCTCAGAGGATTCCATGCGAACATGCAATAGCCACAAGTTAAAAAGGGGAGGTCGGGAGGAAATATTTGTCGGGAAGACCTAGGCTTTTGTAGGAAATATTAAAAGGGACCCTGCCCGACAACCTAGAGACTTTAACACATGAAGGTGGTCACTTTAAAAGGGCACGTGCATTTAGAGGGATTTAAGTGGCCCAAAAAGGTAACGGTGAAATAGAATAGGTCGCAAGGGTTTGCTTAGGGTTTTTAGCACAATGGCTACATTTATGAAATTTTTTAACTGCAGACCAGGGGATAAAAAGAATTGTAGAGCCCAGGAGACAAGACCTAAAGCCATGAAACTTTCAGGGATGTTTGGCAGGGTAAAAACAGAGACCTTGGGATAGATTTAGCCAAATTTGTATAGAACAGGAAAATTTGGGTAACAGTACTAATATGTGTGTATGTGTGTGTGTACACACACACACGTAGAGAGAGAGAGAGAGAGAGAGAGAGAGATGTATCCAGTCATATCCACATTAGAGGGTCTTGAAAAATAGCTGTATCCATAACCGTATATATGTCCATGCAACTTTGTGGTCAATTAGTTGAACTAACTATTAGGAATGTTTATAGATGTTACAAACTCATCAAAGCATATCTGTTTTAGCCTTTTAGGGGCCAAAACAGCATGGAGAAGATATCCAAAGTAGAATATCATTAAATATTTGGATTTCTCTTGAAAAGTGACACTTTCAAAAATGATGGTATCTGATTTCAAGTCCATATGTAGAGCCTATGTCCTTTGCAAATTCCAAGAATTGTGTAATGTCCAAGTGGCAGTTTCGTTTTTGTCACTGGCAAGAACTGCTTAAAGCCAAAATTTTGCAATTGTGGTGGTGATGTAATTGTTGGAAAGGCTTTTTAACTGCTTGAAGTGGCAGCTTTGCAACAATCATGGTTCATAAACAATTTCGTAATTGTATAAAAAGGCAATTTCACAAAAGGGGAAGTTTAGTTTCCATTAGCATTAAGTGTCAGTCCCATAACTGACTTCTACAAGAACCAGTGGTTTTGTCTCGATCAAAAAGTGGAAGCAAAAGCGACCAAGAGATGTTTTGTCTACATATGCCGAACTTTTGGGCTTCTTGTTCAAACCTAAAGCATGTTGTAAATTGTCAAAGATCTCAAGAAGATTAGAGAGGCTATTGAATGCAAAAAGGCATTGTATGTAAGGGGCAATTCATGTACATGTTCACGAATATGGTGAAGAGTGAATTGTAAAGACTACACAGTCAATATGGAGAATTGTGGTCAAGTTCACTAAAAAACCAAGTGATCCATAATAGATTGCAGAAAGCAATTGCAAGTAATAGAATGCTATCAAGAATGTCATGTCTTTAAGGCCCCAAGAAGGCAGTAAGCTTGTAAAACTGCAAAGGAAATAGTGGAGATGAGAAAGCAATGCTTCACGCTTCTGAAGTTTTATCACATTGAATTCCTCCAAGGCAACTACATCTGTCTATCTTTCTTTTGCTGACATGTTTAATTTGTTTGTTACATATTTCATTTTAATGCAATTAATACACTATCAGAAATACTTGAGAGAGCATAGGAAACAAATTGAATGTATGATCACAACCAGAGTCGCTAGGTCAAACAATTTAATCGCACATTATATCATGGCCAATATTTCATGAAAATCGCAGCATTTTTTTTGCAAAAAAATCACAAAATCATGCGATATTATCTCAGAAAATTAGCAGTTAAAAAAAATAATGGACACATAAAGTGAAATACACATTGTTTTAGGGTTTTTGTTATGTTAATAATAATAGCCACGACAGGAGGCTGCAATGGCAGGAGAAAAGGTGTCACACTGATAATTAAAAGGTGTTAAATGATAATTACGGCTGAAACGAATTAACCGTGCCTTTATAATTAAACAATAATACTTTGATCACTAAATTTCAACCTCTTAAATAATATAATGCCATTTTTTAAATAGTGCATAAAATGTATACACATCAAACTTTATGCAAAAGGTTCTAATTCCTTTAGGGCCCGTTTGGTGCATGGAATATGGGCCCTAATTCCGGAATTAGCAATTCGGATTATTGAATTCTATGTTTGTGTCCATCCAAACAACCAGGAATTGGAATTTTGAAATTCCAATTTTACCCAAAAAATGAGCATTTCATCTTCCACTTAAAAAGGTGGAATTAGAATTTGAGACTCTAATTCTACTTTCAAATGCCAATTTATAGATGCCGTCGGGTCCGCATGCACTGCATAATGTTTGGCATCCGCGATTTTTAACTGATTTTTACCCTCCGTCCGCATTACCTTCCTTCTGTCCCTTCCGTCCGCGTTACCTCCCTTCCGTCTGCATTACCTTCCTTTCGTCCGCAACTCTACAATGCTTCAACGCATCTGGTAAGTCATTTTTTGCATAGGGTTTGACAGATGTTTATTTAAATGGTCCCGTTTTAAAATTTGTGTGCCTGTCTGTATGCATTTTGCTCACATTCTTATGAATCGGTTTCGCTCACATTCACAACGATGGTAAATCAGTTGCAGCAGAACAGATTTTGGTTCAGAGCCTCGCCACTTCAACAAGCTGTGCGAACCCCTAAATTTGGCATACATTGTAATGGAGGAAGAGGGCTTAAACATTTCGTTGGACAGCAAGTATATCTGTAGCACAGGACCTTATGCATCTTCTTAGTCATCTTCCGGGTGAACCAAACAGGCCATCCCATATTCCGGAAATCATTTTCAGGATTTGTATCTTCCAGAATTTCAGCATCTTCCAGAATTGACTATATCTGGCATTTGGTATTCCATGCACCAAACGGGCCCTTAAATCTTCTGCAATTTAATCTATGTTCAAAAAGTCATATCACTTTAATTATGCAGATACGACATTGGTCTAGGAAAATAAACAAAATTCTGGATTTGTATAGAGTATATATTAATATAGGAAAATATATCAATGTTATATTATAAGAATATAAATAACGCTTTAATTATCACGTCAATTATAGCAAAATAAATAACATTGATATACTTTAAGAAATTGTATATTTTCAAATGTTTGATAAAAGTGCCAATTCTTTTGCTGAGTTTTTGGCGAGTCCTGAGTTTTAAATTTTTTTGGGCCAGCCGAGTTATTACCAAGTCCGAGTTTTTCATCTATGGGTATTTGTGCCATATCCAGAAGTATCAAATCTGTATACAGTATCTAGCATATGGAGGGGAATAATTAAACAACATTAGAAAGGGGAAAAACTGGATCCTCTGTAACAGAGCCCGAGTTCCAATTATCATATCAAACAAAATTAAGTTGAACCTCATATATATGGGCCAGGAACAATGTCAGAGAGACTAAATTTTTCAATATAACGAAAAACAACTTTGATGCTACTTTAACATCACTATAAATCACATACACAACTTAAAGGAATTTTTCAATCAGGAAAGAGAAAGAAAAACCATAGAAATGGAGAAGCCAAATTGCTACAAATATATTGTAATTTGTACTTTAAGTATGATATAAGGTAGACAAAGTCTGACAACCTATATAAATAAGCCAAGCCCCACAAATTATATCTAATTCACTTAAATTCAACAACTCATAACCAAGTATCCAAAAGAGCTCAATTGTGTTCATCCTATATTGCCTAATTGAACGTAAATTTGAATATTCTTAGTTATATCAACCCTGGGAAAAAAAGTAGATAAGAGTAAGAACAGGCATACTTGAAAGTTTTTCAATTCCCGTGCCTCCTCATTTGCGACATGCTTTTCATAATCTCTCTTAGACTGCACAAATCAAATTATGGGATGCCTTGTGAGCTTAAATTGGAAACATTAATTCAACAAAACAAACTCTCTAGTTCTTCTACAGTAAAACCTTACATCAGAATCTAAATCACAAGAAACTGAAAGTTATAAAAGATGGCACTGAACCTTTTCAAGCCAAATTTCTAATTAAATGTGTCATAGAGTTCAAGTAAAAAGTAAAAATCAAAAAATAATTTTGTGGTCCTATAGTACACAAAATAACAATTTTTAACAATCTTATGTCACTTTCTATTGCATATGTCTGTACAACTTCAGATAACTTGCCTGGGTGTCATATAAGGTTAACTTTAAGCCACTTACCAGGAATTAATTCAATGGATGAAAATTCTTTTAAAACAGATAAAATTGTGTTAAAATTCTTGGCTACCAGGGCCTTTTGAGTCGATAACGATGAGCATATTGACCAAGAAACCTCTCAACTGGCTTGAGTTTTTAAAATAAATGGGTACAGTAATAAGCAAATTACTAGAGTGCTTCAACAAGCCAAAGGATGACATGTGGTTTACACTAATACAGAAATTCTTCCATATTTTGTATTAGAGTAATATTGTTATATTTCTTATTTAATGGTCACTTAATGTACTTCAGTTAGTTTAGTTAGTTTCTATTTCTGGTTTCAATTCATAATTGTTTCATTTAGAAACATCATCCTTGTAATTATGGAGCATTTCATCTCCATTCTTATTACAACGAATTACCATTTCATGGTATCTTATTACAAATTTTTACAAACAAAAATTTGTGTTCTTTCCTGAAAGCTTTTAGATCTTTTTTATCAATTTTTTTATTAACAAAAATTGTTTATTTTTCTGCTATTCAAGAAATCACATTTTTTTCTTTCCTCCAAAAATTGCATTTGTTTTGAGAACGGAACTGCTGGTTTGTTTGTATGCAAAAAAACAAAAAAAAGTGGTTTTTTCTTCATTTCAGTCACAGGTTTCTAGAGGAAGAAATCTTGGTTTTCTTTTGTGCATGCAAGGTTTTTCTCAGCTCAATTTCTTCAGGATTTTAGCACAAAATAAGTGCTGTGTCAGGAGATTTTTCTCAGACCCGTGTCGTTTTCAGGGTTTTGCGAGGCTCGTGCAACCTTAGATTCCCCTGTGTGCTAATGAAACAGACAAACAAGTGTCGTGTTGGGCCCTTTAAGCCCATGTTTTTCAGCGTTTGGCACATGCATTTTTATGTGTGATTCCACTGTAGTTCTTCTGACAGGTGGATTTGTTTTTGCGGCCTGCAACATCCTCTCAGAAGCCTGCACCTATGTTTGTTTTGCAAAACCCACCGAAATCTTTTTGCAGGAATTTCTACAAATTTTTTTGCAGGTAGGGTTTTCAATTGATGGTGATTTCTTTACTGCAAGTTTTTTTGACCTAGGGTTTCTGATGTTTTTTTCCTGAAGAAGAGTGCCTTGGGATCAAAATTCAATTCTGATTGTACTTTGTTACCTCATTTTTGTGCATTGGAAAATGGGAGGGATGTTGTTGTTGACCAACATCATGTTGGAAAGCAGTCAACACTGCAACGGCAAGAATTACAACACATGGAAACAGCGCATGCTCACGATCTGAGTACCAGTGCCTAGATCATATTGTACTTGGTAAAGTTGCTCGTCCCACGATGGCAAGCAAAGACTAGGACAAGTTCAATGAGTGCAATCAAGAAGCCGTTATGCTCATCAAGTTATCAGTCACCGATGACATGCTTCTAGAAGTGTCGTTTGGCAAGACAGCTGCAAAGATTTGGACTCATTTGAAGGATCTCCATGAACAATCAAACAAGGGCAGAGCATTCTTTCTGAAAAATATGTTGTTCTCCATTAAGACAATAAGGTGTCTCTGCAGGAGCATCTTACGAAAATTAAGGATATTCGCAATCAGTTGGAGGCTATTGGTTGCACGATGGAAAAATAGGATATGGTGGATATTATGTTGAAAAGCTTACCACAAACCTACGAGCACTTCATCAAAGCTCTCAACACTAAGTCCGCCAATATTGATCTAAAGTTCGATGAATTGTGCAACAAGCTCCTATAGTAGGACACGTGGAAACAACAATTTGGGAGCAGCCAGATGCCTATTATGGAAGAAGCGTTTACTGCCAAAACCAATAACAAAGGTAAACATAAAGGGAGTCCCTTTAGCAAAAGGACAAAGCAAACCTAAGGAGAGTTCAAAGAAGGTAATCAAATGTTTTTATTGTGGTAAACTTGGTCATTTATGACAACTAGTAGAGTTCTTGAAGCAAGGCACCCTATGCCTATTAGACCCTTTGTATCACTCATTGCATTGACCTTCTCCTTGAAGATGTATGCAAATTTGGATCGATCAAAACTGTGGTCAAGAATGCAAGGAACATTATGAGATATATTTACAACCACACATGGGCTCTAAATTGTGTGAAAGACCGCACCAACAAAATGAATTTGTGCAGTCTATGAGACACAATTTGCCTCCAATCTCATCACATTGCAAAGTATTGTAGCTTCATTATTGGATATTTGTGAATTCCATGTGGTTGGACAATCCTTACTTGAAAAAGGCTGAAAGGGAGAGGATAATGAAGTTTATTTTGATGACTTGTTTGCCCAACACATGGATGGGATTATCAAGGTAAGCTTAGATTAAAAAATATCCCTTTTTATTTTATTTTATTATTTTACAGTTTGTTGTAATTTTTTTTACTTTTTTTCTGATTTTAATTTTACATATTCTCATGTTTTAGGCATCAAAGCCATTGGTAGATGGCGGATTGGGACAAAGCCCCCATGGTTTTTCTATATGGAGTGATGGGCAAGTCCAAGGAGGTCATCCAACATTTGTATGAGTCATACAAAAAACAAACATGAATCCACTTGGTGCATTATTGATCAAAGGTGAAACAAACAATCCCAACACATTCATGTTGTTGCCTTCCACTAGAACCCAAAACTTTTCTTCTCCAAATCATCCAATGCAATAAGGAGGCTATGGATGGCCTCAACACACACGTGGAGACGTTAGTTGCTAACAAAATTCTTAGAGGCATCATTTATGATAGGTTGCAAATTTATAAGGGTGTGGACTTGTTGTGAGGTTTTCACAACACCACCCCATCGCAGATGAGGACCCCCTTTTTGCCGTCTTGCTGCTGTTAGTTGGGCTGCGGGTGAGTAGAATTAAAATTGCCTAAGGATTGAGATGAGATTGGTTTGATTGTTATCTTAGAGATGGAGCGAAGTTGGAGGTTGAGAATGGATGGAAGACGAGGTAAATTTGGCTAAGTTTAAAATATTTTTGGGGATGGGGCTTGTTTCTCTGTTCCATCAAAACATTGCTCATCTTTGAGCTGAACGCGTTTTAGTTCCATCTAATCGTTGCTCATCTTTGAGCTGAACGTGTTTTAGTTCCATCAAATTGTTGCTCATCTTTGAGCTAAACGCATTTTAGTTCCATCTAATCGTTGCTCATCTTTGAGCTAAACACATTTTAGTTCCATCAAATCGTTTCTCATCTTTGAGCTGAACGCGTTTTAGTTCCATCTAATCATTGCTCATCTTTGAGCTGAACGTGTTTTAGTTCCATCTAATCGTTGCTCATCTTTGAGCTGAACATGTTTTAGTTCCATCAAATCGTTGCTCATCTTTGAGCTGAACGCATTTGAGCCGAGCACATTTTGCTTCCATCTAATTTGTGTCTCATCTTGGGGCTGGGGCCTCTTTTTGTGCATCAAATTTTGTTGTCTCATCTCGCAATGCACTATTTTAAGGCCTGAGTTTTTTTATGACAGACTTAAGTTAGACCCTGTTTAGGCCCTCTAGGCTGCTAATAACGAAGCATATGGCCCGGATTTCGAAGGGCAATGGTTGTGCTTACATCTGCCCCTTTAAATTTGATAATACAATTGCAAAATTCAAAATTTTGACTCTCTAAAATGGCAGTTATACCCAGAAGCCGAGTTTGACCTACAAAACAAATAAGAAATGGATTAAATATCTTTGAGTTGCCTTTTATATGAGGCGGTTTGCATTTGGATTGAGCCTACCCTAAATTGCATTGATTAATTCCTCAATGCATGGCCATACAGCCCCATAATTAATGAAAATCTGGGCAATTAAAACATTAAATCAGACCCTGTCCTAAACAAAACGTGTGGCCTTTTTTAATGACATTGGGCCCAAAATTCTAGGCAAAACAACCTTGAAAAATGGCATATGGGTTGAGGATCGGGTCAGACCTGATTTGGGCCCCATATAATGAAGCATGTGGCCACATAGGACCTCTACATCAAAGCACTCAAGCCCAAATCCGACCCAAGCAATTAAATATTGGGCACTAAAATTGAGGTGAGATCACAAATTGAAAATTAAATGCTAAATGCAAGGTGCAAAACTCAATGATATTTAATGATATTCAAAGTTGTAAAGTGCAGATCTGGGCACTAAATTCAATGCATGGTTTGTTGTAAAATAAAATTGAATTAAATGCTAGGCTATCTTGCCTCGAGTTTAACCATGGAGGCTTTGTATTCAATGATCATTTGTAATTAAGGAGAGGGACCAAATTTAATGTCATGGCTGGGAATTAAATGCTCAATGTAACTGCCATTGAATGGCAAATTTGCAAGCCTTTTCTATATAAATCGAATTGCTCAACTATTTGGAAAACATTTTCATTGCAAACAAAGGTAAGTTAGGAGCTAAATTTCGAATTTCAGGTACAGCTGAGAAGGTTCGAACTATTGGGGGCAGATTGTGGGGTCTTCCCTAGTCATTTAGTTTGCAGGGCTATCAATTGAGGGTGCCAGGACCCAGTCAGCAGCAGTCCTCTGATTATCTTCAATAAATTCCAGACTTCAAATCCAATAAAAGTAGCTCAGACCTCATTTCCAGAATTGCATAACTTCATATCAGACTTCATCTTTGGATTTTAATCATGTTTTTTTTACTAACAATGGTGTGAAATCAGATTGGCATGAGTGAAAGGGCGCTTAGGAGTAAAATAGATCAGTTTTCTAAATTTCTTAGGGTGTCACAGTTCTAGATCAGTCAACTTTATAAGTCTTAAGCAAATATGTAGAGTCCTGAATTTGATTTTTCCAGCTACCTTTAATCTCTGATTTTAGTTCAATTCTGATAAAATTTGGCTAGGTCCTAACTATAATAACTATTGCAGGCCCAGGTATGGAGAAAGGAGTTGGACATCAAGACCAAGGATCATAAATGGCTCCAAAATGTTGAAGAGGAGATGCTACGAAGTCAAGGACAAGATTCGGTTCGTGATCAAAGCTGGAAGGAAGATGAGCGTTGAAAGGCAAGGGCATCAACAATGAGATCAAAGGTTGAAGTCAAGCAAAAAGGCAGATGGAGAAAAGGTTCAACACAATCGATGGAGGAGCAAGATCAACATATTTTAGAAGATGTCAAGGAAAGATACTGCAACATAAAAGAAATTTCAAGAAGAAGCGATTAAGAAGATGAGCCATCACAATTGAAAGATTAACAAATGATTTCTCATCAAAAAGTTAAAGGCTATTTATCAAGTTTAAAGATGAGTTTGCTGAGGTGGCAACCATATCCTCATTCAATAGAAGTATGCCAAGTGTCACATTGTGACGATTTGATGAGAATATGTCCAGGTTCATTGAATCTTAAAGGAGGATGAGGATAAGGAGCACATTTCCCAAGGTGATGAGGTGGCTTCATCTACATGTGCCCTCTTCTTAGTGGTCCACATGTCATTGATCCTTATCCGGTTGTTAAAGATTTGAATTTTCTTATTGGCCCATGAAGGCAATGTAATTTTTCTATTGGCCCACATGGTGGTGCTTAATTGTAATTGGGTGGGCATTAAATATTTGTAGTAGGTGGTTATGGAAACCCTAATCAAGGCTTTTGCCTCTTAATCTCAGCCCTTGATTTAAAGTTTTTGCCTCTTAATCTTGGCCACTCATTTTATTTGAAGCCTCTATATAAGGCCTTCTGCTCTCATTTTGTAAACATGGGAAGATTGAAGAAAATTGTTGCTTAAGTAATGCCATTATCGTTCTTCTTATCATTGTTGTGTTTTGCATGGTGATTGAGTTGGAACACTTGGTGTTATTGCATGGTTTCTACTTCCACAAGTAGGATAGGATTTTTATTTCAAAGTTGTTAAAGTAAGGGTAGAAGTAGATAGATTGTGTGGTGATATTGGTGGATGTTTGATTGGATTCTATAAAACTAGGCCACTAGCTCCTTGTAGATGCAAGGGTGCCCTGTGTGGTAATCTAGTAACTGCGCTCAAGTTCAATTGGCATTAGATCATTAATTTGTACTCCAAGTTGGATTGGGGGGAAGATGTTGATATGAAAACCATTTTGAGATCCTTTGAAGCTTTGCACTAGGTGGAGTTGAAGTCGCAGGCAAGCCTCCATTTGGTAGGAGTCCTAGTCCATCCATTAGTTTTCCCATCCATAGTTAAAAACAGAAGTAGTCTAGATAGTAGAAGTTTGAAGAGTCACGGATATACTTTATCATATATTGCAAAGCCAAATCTTTAGTAGCACAAGTAAGTTGACACCCTTGAATAAATTACGTAAGCCCGCCTAAGTGATTAACCAGCAAATCACATCATTTCAACTGAGTTAGATATCCACAAGTGTAAGGAACCTTGGAGTCATTTCATGATCTTCATTGCAAAGCTTAGCATGGGAGATGACTTTGTTCAAGAGAGGATTTAATGTTTTATGTTTCTCGAAGCATTGAATATTTAGTCTTGCATGTTGTGTAAGTGGAACAAAACTCGCATCAACAGGACTGGAGTTTGTTTTTTTCACCTCTATGTATTTTAAGGAGAACAAATCTATAGCCAAATTAGAAATATATGTTAACTAAGACTTAAGTTTAATTTTTAATTTTAGTTTATCTTTAAGTTTACTAAGTTGCTTACAAAGTTATAAATGTTGTCCTTCCATACTTCTGGTACAAAAAATTTGGTGCAACAACACCTAATCTCCAAACCCTCACCATCCACATTTTGTTCTTACTCTATAGTGCTTTTGAGAGTGAAGGCAATCAGAGCACATTTGAGGCCATTAATACAAAGAAGTGCAACAGGCTGACTCAAAAGTGTTTTGCATGACATTGTCTATGTGTAGTACAAACTTTGTCTACATTCAAAGGAGAAGAAGTAGCATACCCATGAGGCAATTGACCTCAATGCCATGAAACAATATTCCTATCAGACTGCAAAGGATGTGGAGCTCAAGTTTTTTGTAGATGATATTGCTGATTTGGAGAGGGGAGCAGCAGGATGGGCACTAGACACAACAAGAAGTGCAGACGCAGAAAGTTAAGTATCAATAGGGGTTTCATCAAATGTGTACCACATGCTTGAGGACCCTGTTGTGGATGATTTCAATCCTCAATGGCAAGCATTACCATAGAATTTGAGGGCATCCACACAACCACCTAGAAACTTTAGTTATAGAATAAATGTGTCAATTATGAATTTGGATTTTGATTTGCAATTATTATTATATGACACTATGATGTATATTGAATTCATTTTTTGATCAATAAAAGAGTCAAAAGTAGTTATGAGTTATCCAAATTCAATTTTATCCATGCTTTTCAAGATTACTTTACAAATTTATGTTTATTAATGTTTGACAAATTTGCCCGAGTCCAAGTCAAATCTTGAGCCTTTCAAGTTTTTGCCAAGCCCATTTTCTTTAACTATGCCTCATACCATATTTTTCATCATAATGATGATGGAATGTCATCTAGATGTTCATATAAATACTAAAAATTGAATACAGTTTTTTTCCAAAATCATTTTAATTATCTCTTAAATTGTGAAAATCTCATGTTCCTTTTTTTTTCCAAATATAATATAAAAAAGTTGACGATACTCTTATCATGGCATGATAGATAAATTTAAAAAAGATAAAAGTGCAACTACCAGGTGACTGACTGCTAAAGCCCAAGTAAGAAATTAAAAATGTGAAATTTCAGAGAAAATTAATGGTAAAATCTGCTGGCAGATCTGCTTTTTATGTCAAATAACTCCAGGAGGTAAACAACCAAAAGAAAAAGTTGGAACAATGTTTAATTCTTTTTTTATCTTTTGTTTAGGGATGTCCCAGTCAATTCCGAGCCTTCAAGTCGCAAAAGTGGGTGAGAGTCTGCCTCGCCCAGGAATCTAGAATTAAATGAGCACAACATTGCCCAGGTTTTGTGTGTTAAAGATTAAATAAGATAAATATTAGAGCTCACCTGAAAGCTGTAAGACCAGTGAATTGGATCAAGATTTAATTTTTCAAAAAATAAGGACTACATCTGATGTGTGATCATAAGTTGACGATACACCTTAAGCCACAAAATTTGAATGTGACGATTTGTTTTTGGATGGGTATACTTCAACACACACAAAGAGACCAACCATAGACCTTGAGTGGTCAATGAGGAGTGAAATCAATCCCATTTGAAAAATAGTACTTACCAACACATTATCAAACCATTCGTTAAACACATCATTCATAGACCTCACTTGACTGATGTGGAGGAAGATCATCTGAAGAATACAATTTACCAAAACATAATCAGACTAATCATACACCTCAACTTGGAAAACAAGAAGGTGAAAATCAGAAAAACTAATCATGGCTTCAATGGAGGCATTGGAATTTGTGGTGGGAAAAAAAAGCAACTGTGAGGGCATTTGAAAGTGTTTAAAACAGAGAACAAAAGCAGACAACACTGTCAACAGATTAAACACTCTTCAGATAAAGGAAGCAGACATGCAACCCAAATGTGAGAAGACGACACAAAGATTAGCAGCATTGGCATAATAGGGACGGGATGGTGATAAGTGTTGTGAGGTTTTCACACCATCGCCCCATTGCAAATGGGGACCCCCTCTTTATGCTTTAGCGGTAGGAGTAGTGGTCTTAGGTGGTCTTAGTTGGTAGCAATTTTTGAATCTCCAAGTCTAAGGGCTGAGTTTGAGCAACTTTGGCTCATTCGGTAGTCAAGTCAATCTGGGATATTAGTGAGAGTTGGGCCAAACTAAACAAACATGAGGAACTGGAGTCAAGAGATTTGCGATGAACTGAATTAGTCCTTGGAAAATCCTTGTTCTAATGTCAAACTTGTTTTGGAAAGTCAAGAAAGGTTGTGGGAGATAACACTGATGGAAGCGTGCTGAATATTGATATTTGACTAAGTCTCGAATTTTTTAGAAACTCCCAAAATCTAAAATCTTTATTATAACTCCCTCCTATGAACCTAAAACCACTCTCAGACATCTTGACAGTATTATATAAAATATAACTTAAAGTATAAGTAACTTATACTTAAATGTTATATTTTATATAAAAAAATTCGCCCTGAGAGTGCTTAATCAGTTTGAAACCAGGACAAAGATGAATCAAGATAATCACGGAAGGGAGAAATCAACTTGATGCAATCATGAGAATAAAATGTGAGGCTTTTGAGAGAATTGGAAGAGTTATGCACGAACAAAACAAGGAGATTGCAAAAAGTTGGCGAAAATTTAAGGCTGGGCCTTAGTACTGAATAGAAACAAGGGAATGAAACAAGGTCGGATTCTGACTATCCCTCATTCCAGCTGGAACAAGAGGTGGTCGGATTCCGACCACCTCTCATTCCAGCTGAGACTTCCATCCCAAGATCTCTGCCCTCCCACTTTGAACACCTTTTTTGGTTTCAAATAACTTTGTGGTTTGGAGATGAAGATTAAAAGTGCGAGTCAAAATTTTCCTAAGGTCAGGTTTGAGTGAACAAGAGGAGATCAGGCTTTCAAGAAACATGCAGATCAGACACAATGCTTTGATCAAAATCTTTCAAGTAGAGGGGAGAACCGTGGCAATTTGATAATGAAGAAGAGTCCAAAAACAAGATTATTAAGGGTGAAAATCAAATTGGAGTTGAAATGAAATAGCAAGTTGAAGCGAAAATAATAAAGTCGATCATGAGAAGTTCATTGATGAGGGAATGAGACAAGGTCAGATTCTGACCCTCCCTCATTCCAGTGGGAACAAGAGCAGGTTGGATTCCAACCTTCTCACGTTCCCAAAATAAATGGAAAGCCTAAATCCCCACCCTCACATTAAGGCAAAATCATCATTTCTTGGGCTGAGGAATGCTGAAAATAGGTGGAATAAGGACAAAAAATCAGTATTTTCCTGAACATGATCAAATTCAAAACAACCAAGATCAAATCTTCAATGAAAAAATGAAAATCAGACTTAAAAGATTGACCATGATCTGAATTGCAATCAAACTTAATCCATCAATGAAGCAAATCTAGGAGTGAAAATCAAGCAAAAACAAAAGGTCAGTATGTGGTTGTTGAAAGTAAATTTATGAGGGGATGAGACAAGGTCGGATCCTGACCTTCCCTCATTCCAGCGGGAACAAGACAAGGTCGGATTCCAACCCTCTCATGTTCCCACACTTGGAACATCAAACCAAAGAAAAATTTGACTGCCTTTGCCTTAGAACAATTTCAGATCGCCTAAGCATTTTGGTGATTAAAACAAGCTCTCCAAGATGAAATCAATTTCATTCTTCTCCTCAAATGAAGTCCGATTTAGATATGCAGTTATGAAAATCTGAATGATGAGAATGGTGAATCAATAGTGGAAACTTGAGAAAAAAAGGAAAATCATCACAATTTGATTGCAATGGGATGTTCGAAGTAAACACGAGGTTGGGAATCGCTCTAGAGGAGAGGAACGAATGTGGAAGTGAAAAATTGAGAGCAAATTTATGAGGGAATGAGACAAGGTCAGATTCCGACCATCCCTCATTCCAGTGGGAACAAGAGAAAGTCGGATTCTGAACCTCTCATCTTCCCACTTAAAGGCAAAAAACAATTGATCTCCACCATGTTTCCAATAAAAAGGTGCCCAATCTTACATAAAGTCGCCCCTTTAATTATGATTAAATTTTTGCAAAAGTATAAAATGTATTTTTTTAATTTAATCATTGAAATTCAGATTCATACCTAGGTCGGCCTGCATTGGGCTTAAAAAAGGAGATTGTTTTATAAAAAACATTTATTGGTTCCCCAAGGAGGTTCATGTCCCTTAGGCTTTGAACGCCTATATAAGGAGGATCAAATCCTCTAATTCAACCATCATATCAAAGAAAGTAACTCGCCTAAAAGGAGGAGCAGAGCAGACCCCCTATAAGCGGCAATTTTAATCACAACAAGGGCGAACTTGAAGAAATCTTAAGAGACAAATCCCTGATTTTATCAAATCAGAACATACAATTTGCGTAGAAAAGGAAATCTGGGCTAAAAAGCAAACAAAATCAAAATTGAAGCATGCTAAAAAGAGAGATCTGGGCAGAAATTAGAAAAAAATCAGACCTTAGAAAGTTGAGAATTCTTAATCAAATAAAGGAAAAGGCTGATTTAAAGCTCTAGATGCAATTTCATATCATGTGAGCTTTCAGATTTCTTTAATATTTATATTCATCATTTTGTGAGCTTCATAAAATTTCTCTTTTGTTTTTGCAAGGTAAACTATGAAAAAGGACAGGCTTGGAGAGAAAGATGGAGGGCAAGAAGATAGTTTGAGGTCAAGGATCAAATTGAAGATGCAAATTCAAAGAACAAGATCAACATGGAGTTCAAAAACAAACAAAAAAATCAAAGCCTATAAGTGAAAGAAATCATCACCAACTTGAATTTCCAAGTTCACTTCGAAAGATCCAACTACATAAAGGCTTTATCACTTCAAGAGGATAGAGGATAAGGTATATGTACCATCTTAAATTGGACGCACTTCAATTTATGACCTTTTAGCTCCTCTTTAGTGTGTTTGGATTGCACATTTGCACTTGGAGCACACACTTGCCTCTTTCTTTCTCTCTCCTAGGCAAAATTGAGGTAGAACCTAACAATTCCTCCTCGATTTCCCTTTCTCTCACTCATAGGCCGAGGTAGGATCTAATTTCTATGCATCCTCATCTTTCTAAGCCCCATTTTCCTGAATCTAGCCTCTATTTATCAATCCCCGATACACATTACACCCAGACTATAGTTCTAGAAGCCTAGGTTACAAACCCAAGACTCTGGCCTCCTACGGAATAGGTCAACCTGGTCGACCTGTTCCCGACCAAGTCAACTTGTTCCCTAGTGGTTGGAAAGTGTTGGCCCGGTCCTATTTCAAAGTTTGATTATTTCCCGCTCACTGCAATTGTGGCTAATGCGGGGGTAATTTCAGAAATTCACTATAAAAAGGCATCCAATGCCTCATTTGTCTCATGACAAATGATGATAGAAGCAAGGTACAAGCACGCATGGACACCCCAATCTGACATAGAGCAATTGTAAGGTGGAAGCTAAGGGCTGAATCTAATTCTTTTATTGCGAAGTGAGGTCTTCATTTACATTTCTTCAATTCAAGCATTCAAGCCTTACACGACATCATGGAGATGCAAGGGGATCATGAAGATGGTTAGAGTACTTTAGCCTTGGGGACTTGGTATGCTTTCTATGCTATATTCAGATCTAATCTTTGTCTCTTTATATTTTGCACACATTTACATTTACAAGTACACTTACATGCTAGGGTTTCACTCGTAGAGTAGATTCTTAGCATTTGCTAGCTCTTTTACATTCTAGATCTACAATCTAGGATTCACTAGCCCTATATACACACACAACATCTTTCCTAACGGCTATTCATGGAGGTGGAAATCACCAAAATGGGGGATTTACTTAGGCAAACCCCTTTATAGCCACCCAAACACACCAATTTTGTAACAAACTTGCAAGTTATCAATTTAACGCCCACAGATCTGGAATCTACTCCTTGAGACCTTTTCGAAGAACAGGTCAACTTTGCTACAGTGTCCCGAGAACACGGTGACTTCGTGGAAAAGTGTCCAGAACATGTTGCACCAGGTCGACCTATTCCTGGAGGTCTGTGAAAAACAACATTTTCTGAATTTTCTGTTGTGATTGCGAATCCGCAGTAGGGAGTTCTGTCACAAGTTCAGATCGGCAATTTTCAGAGCTAAAAGGCATATTCCATTGCATATTTTGAGGTAAGTACCTTATCATTCATTTCACTTCTTATTTAGATCTATTTTCATACCTTAATTGGGTTGATTGCTTACATTTAGCATCTAGATTTATCTTACATTTCTCATTAAATCAATTGGTTCAATCTTGTCATTTTCATTATATATCTATAATAGAATTACATTGCATGAAAGAGGCCTTGCTAGTGTACTTCCTTGATATAACTTGGGTTTAGCATGGGCATCCCTTATCACCTTTTAGTTTTACTAATCTAACCTAGTTTGTATTGAGAGTTATGCTCGGAAGCCCTTCTTTCTCTTGTATCGAATGGCTTAGGGAGAAAGTGTTAAACTTGATATACCTAGCTTGCATTGTTAGACTCTTTGATGCCATTTTCCCCCTAAACATTTTGGTGAACCCGACATGAACCTTCCTTGTTTGATCTTGGTAGTTAGATCTTTCTTTTACATGCATTGCATAAAAATACAAAAAAAAAATCTTGCTTTATTAGGATTTGCATTTCATTTCATTGTGAGTATTTTGTTTTATTTTCGAGAATGTATGATTTCTTTTATGTGTACTTTGATGATACATTTATTAGTGAACCTCGTGAGGTGTCTAGTAGTGAAGTGTCGAATGTAACGAATGAGATCTTGATTGAATCCATTTCTCCATCATCTTCCTCTACATCTCTCCAACCTAACCTTTATGATAGGTTTTTATCATGGCTTCCTTTGTGTGAGACTGTTTGCAATGTTGAGCCTATTAAACCGGTTCTATTTTCTAAGCCATTTATATCTCTCAAAGGATGTCCACTTCAACAACCACTCATTACTCTTAAGGGTTGTCCTCAAAACAATGAGCATCTTATAGTTCTTAAAGGAAAGCCCGATTATACTTCGATTGCGCATACCTATTGGGCACAGAATAATCCCCAACCCAATATTCTTGTTGTTCCTACTTCTCTTCCACCTTTTCAACTGGTGCTTCCCCAAGCACCTTGTTTGCTTGGTTCCTTAAGAAGGGAGTCTGATCTTGTTGAGCAGTTACGTGCTACTCCCGCTAAGATCTCCCTGTGGGAACTTCTTCAAACTTCTCCCACTTATCACGAGGCTTTACAAAAGGCTTTGTCTACTCTTCCTATCCCACCACCTAATCAAGACAATATCAATTCCTTTTTGGAGTGTACGCATGTCGTATCCACTCCTCCTCAAATTGTTTTCACTCAAGCAGATTTGCCTCCGAAGGAAGTGCAAAACCAATATGATGCTCTTATGGTTGTTGTTCTCATTAATGGGAATCTTATTCGTAGAAATTTGATTGATAATGGATTGGGTTTGAATGTGTGTAGTTTAGACATGTTGAAGGCTATTAAGGCTGATATGTCCACTGTGAAACCTAATAACATTTCTATTAATGGCTTTGATAACATTGCTAAGAAGACTTTGGGAATCATGACTTTACCTATCAAAGTTGGTTCGGTCATCCTAGATACCCCGATGTATGTGATGCTTGGACCCCTCAATTACAACCATCTTCTGGGAAGACCATGGTTGCACAACATGCATGTTATTCCCTCCATGCTTCATCGCAAAGTTAAATTCATTTTCAACAATGTGATGTACACTCTTCATGCGGATGATAAACCTAACAATTGTTTAAACACTGAATCAGCTAAAAACTCAGAACCTAGTGAGGAAAAACAAGAAACTAAAGTTGAAGATGAAACTCGATCGAATGAAGGACCCTCGTCTTCTACTTTGTCTGAGGATGATTGGGGCACTTTAGATTTTACTCCTACCTTCATTGGAAAGTATCGGGTTTCTGATCTTTCTTTCATAAAACCTCAAGAAAAACCTAAAACTGAAAAAGTTGTTTCCACTCGTCTTTCAAGAGAGTTGAGTAATAACCTTGTTGTTGCATTAGCTAATGAGACCATTGAACTATTAAACCTAATTGTTATGACATAGTGACCTACAAGGCTCCCTTAACTCTTTCAGCTTTGGCTGCACATTATGGTCCTGGTTATCAATTGCTCGCTAAACATGGTTTTAATGGACGAGGTTGTGGAAAGTTTGAACAAGGAATACATGTTCCCCTAACAAATGATGGTTGTGAACACCTATGGGTTAGGATTTAATCCTTATAAGCAGCCTTCTTTCTTTCTGAATGTTAATCACAGTTGTAGTGGTCCTCTGAAATTAACCAACCCACATCTTCTCACATTTGATCAGAAGCTATCTTTGGACATCTTTTCCTCTGATGACGTTATCGCAAAATTCTTAGGAGCGTATGAGGATTTACCTTCTTTTCAACCATACTGCTTAAACACTAACGGATATTTTGGGAAAGAGAGTGAATCTAAACAATATCTTGATCCTCTCCCACCTATCGAAGATACTAAGAAAAGCAATCTCTTAATCACTGATACATTGAATGTGCAAATTGATTCTAATGATCCCGAGAAGGTTATCAAGATTGGAAAATGTCTAGATAAGAGTGAAGGTAAGCAACTTACTGATCTTCTCTTTGAATTCTCGAATATTTTTGCTTGGGTGTATTCAGACATGCCTAGCATTGATCCTAAGATCGTCACTCATAATATTGTGCTTGCACCTAACGCTAAGCCAATGAAACAAAAGATTCACAAAATGAATCCTAGTATTGCCCTTCTTGTTAAGGCTGAAATAGAGAAACTCTTGGATGTCGATTTCATACATCCTATAAATTATTCCCCTTGGATTTCGAATATCGTGGATGTCTTGAAGGGTGAAAATAAGATAAGGATGTGCACTGATTTTTGGGATTTAAATAAGGCTTCTTTGAAAGATGATTTCCACCTTCCTAACGTTGATAAGATCGTGGATTCTACAACGGGCCATGCATTATTATCTTTCATGAATGGATTTTCAGGATATAATCAGATTTTTATTCCTCTTTATGATCAATATAAGACTACCTTCATTACTCCTTGGGGAACCTTTTGTTGGGTTGTCATGCCTTTTGGGTTAAGGAAAGCGAGCGCTACGTATCAACACGCTATGACATTGATCTTTCATGATTACATCCATAAGATCCTTGAAGATTATGTGGATGATATTCTAGCTAAATCTATGCAAAGAAATGAACATGTTCCTACACTTAAACAAATCTTTGAAAGGATACGTAAATACAAAATGTGTTTGAATCCACGAAAGTGTGCCTTTGGGGTTGATAGTGGAAAGCTTCTCGGATCCTGTGGAGGACATTTTGGTGGAAAGTCATTAGTTAACAAACTCCTTTGCATGGGGTACTATTGGCAAACTATGGAACATGACTCATTTGCTTTTGTCAAAAAGTGTCCTCAGTGTCAGCATCATAAAAATCTGATTCATGCTCCTGCTTACACATTACGTTCACAAGTGCCTCCTTGGCCCTTTGGTGTTTGGGGCCTAGATCTCATTGGTAAGATCTCTCCCCCTTCTTCTCAAGGACACATATTCTTACAGCCACCGACTATTTTACGAAGTGGGTTCAAGTTGTCCATCTTCCTTCAACTACTACAGAAGTTATTTGTGATTTCATTCTTCAAAATATCATCGCTCGATTTGGTATTCCCATGGCAATCATCTCTAATAATGGAACTCAGTTTAAGAGCAAAGAAGTGAAAGCTTTCCTGGAGAAATACCACATCCATCAACGTTTCTCTACTCCTTATTTTCCCCAATCTATGGGTCAAGTTGAAGCTTCTAATAAGGTCATTGAACAAATCCTTCGGAAGACTGTTGAGAAGCACGCTAAGGATTGGCATACGCAATTTACCTATGGTTTATGGGCTTATAGAACAAGTGTTCGTATTGCTACTGGAACATCACCTTATAATCTGGTCTATGTAACTGACGCAGTTATGCCTTTAGAGCTAGAGATTCCTTCTTTGAGAGTTTCGTTCAAGGGCATAATTGATAAAGATACTTTTAGAGAGCAATGATTACAAGAGCTTGAGATGTTAGATGAGCAACGTATTAATGCTTTAGAACATATCATGGCCTATCACAAATCTGTCAACAAAAGATACAATGGCAAAGTGATTGAATGCTCCTTCTCAGTTGGTGATCTGGTTCTCTATAAAAATCAGAGAAATGTGGATGCCCCACTTGGAGAAAAAGGAAAGTTTAGTCCTAATTGGCTAGGTCCTTACATTGTCATAGAAGTGTATGGCTTTGATGCATATAGAGTTGCTAATATGAATGGTGTGCCTCTTAAGGAGCCTATTAATATTATGCATTTGCATCGTTATTATGCTTGATCATTATTCTTACTTTATGTGCTGATATTTTTCTCTAGAGTATTCTTTATGTTTTCTCAAATGTGATGTATAATATTAAAGGGTTATACTTTAAAATGTAAGTACATATCTTTTCTCATCAATTCATGTTTCTTCCTTTAAATTTCTTATGTTATTAATCATAGATTAATCACAGAAATAATAAAAAGAGATAGTAAACATGTAAGTCCATAATATATATATATATATATATATATATATATATATATAAAAAGTTGTTTTGGTATACAAAGAAGGCACTGAACAAAATGTGCCCGATATCAAAATAGTACATCAAGCATCATCCATAGGACAGTGAGAGACGGATCTCTTGAATCTAGATCGGGATGATGGTGTCACTCTATGTATGGTCGAAGTAAAGGTAAGGCTCCGGGATGAGCTCCTCTCTGACCGACTATGAGATTTGTGTCACTGCTCTAACTACTCCATCCTCTCTGCCAGCAACTGTAGCTCCATCGTTGCGAGCGCGAAGATATCCCTATGCCTCCCAGGATCTTGCGAGGTGGAAGGAATCCTCGATGACACAACCATGCCCATCAGGACATCTCTCACGAAGGATCTCCACTCCTCTGTGCTAGCTGCATATCACATTTTTAGTTTAGCATTTATCACATATTCATAAATTTTGCACTTATTCTAAATCTGTTCATACCCAGATCTCCCTCATAAAAGATGGGATTTGTGTCTCGGTGGGATGTTGTAGGTGGCGGTCGGCTAGACTCCCCTCGCTCTACCTGTCTCGTCCGAGGTGGGGGCATCTTTGCTTGGGCATGTGTTGATTAGGACCATAGGGGCCTGGCTGCTATGGGAGATGGTGGTGCCTCATCCGCTACACCACCCGCTGCTGGCACATCCTCCTCGCCCTCTGTCCCCATGGCCTTTCCGCTTGGTGGTAGCTCCTCCTCATCCTCATCTCCGCGTTGAGCCCTGAAATATGGACCTAGATCTCCAGTAGGATAGTCATCTGGGAACACGGGTCTCATGCCCTGCACACCGATGTATTGCAAGTAGTCCCTCGACACTCCTGCGTCCTCAACTGTAGGGGGACCTCGACATCATTTGGACTCTCAATATCTGTCAGCTCTATATCATCGATAGTCAGCCGAAGTATCGTCCCAAGCCTCCTTATGTATCTCTTCCCTTGTGTATATCGAGGTACTTGTGTTGGAGGGCCCTACTGAAGACCAAACTGTCTCATCACTCTCTCATAAAAGTAGGGCACCACTATATAGTCGTGTTTGCCCTCTAGTAGCCTTCGTCTCTGCATCCATCTCAGCTGCACTACTGAGTCCGGCCATGCTACCATGTGACGGTAAGGCCTCCAAACAACCTTAGTACCTGGTAGTTGGTCTAGTCTGACCCTCCAGTATAGAACATCACCAAACTGCCAGGAATGGCCAATGTATATGCAAATACTCTTGGTGACTCAACTGGTATGTTTGCAGGACATCCTATAAGCTTCGTACATGTAAAGTGCTCAAAGGCCCACACCTATAAGAGTGTACACATCGGCAAGTTGTGCCTCTGATATCTGACAAACTTCTCAAGCTCATAGTAAAGGTGTGCAAGCATGCTCTGATCCACGCATATACTGTGGACTCTCTCTCCATGTGACGAACAACATGTGTAAGAGGAGTGCAGAAGACGATGCCCTTTGTATCGGGCATCACTGTTGTGGCAATGGTACAAAGTATGAGCCTCTCAGCAAAGGAGTCTGTCCAAGAAGAATACCCTTCAGGCCCACCTGATCGAGTCTCTCTCTCTGTGTGGTAGTCCCATACAGTACTCAAAATCTCTCGTGATCTCCTCTAGGGAATGGTTGACCCGTGGTCTAACCGTCGGTTCTCGAACTGGCAGATGTAAGATCCGGTAAACATCCTCTATTGTAACTGTCATCTCCCCAACAGGTAGATGGCATGAGCATGTATCCTCATCCCATCTCTCCATCAATGCTAGTAGCATAGCTCTGTGAAATCGAATATGTGGTAGTCGAGCTACCCAATAAGCCCAGTGTCTCTCATAGCCTATGTCTCTACTACATCTAGCTTTCCTATATGTTCTCGAATGTATATCATAACGTTTGACATGTAGTGCTCTCTCATCACTGGCAGCTCCTGTGATAGCAACGTCGAAAAGCTCAATTAGTACTCAACATCAAAATAGCGGCTCTCAACATATATAATTTTGCATTCTAACCTATCTAGGGAACAGGTCGACTTCTCATGAACCAGTCGACTTCCTGGGAAGAGATCAACTTGCTCCCTGATGAACAGGTCGACCTCCTAGGAACAGGTCAACTTCCTGACCTAGCTATCAAAAACAGATTCCTATAACATGTAGAACAGCGTCCTAAATCTACAGAAAGCATGGAAATGGAAGGAAAACATAAGGAAATGGGCATGGGCATCGAGACATACCTCCTCTAGCTCTGCGCCATCCGCTACTGCCTCTCGGAGCACTTCCATCCGTGTCAATGACAGTTCCTCCTTCCTCGACATCTTTTTTTCCTTCTCCTTCTTCACCTTCACGCAAATGTTCCAAATGAGCTTTCAGAAAGGTAACTTCACTTTATATTTGTTATTAATTAGGTTACCTTCCTTTCTTTTTTGTTTTGAAAAATTAGCTTATCATTGTTAGATGTTAATTCCCTCCTTCACTCTTTCGATCATATCTTGAGTTCAGTAGCTCTGCTTCGGGGTTCGTCACAAGGGTTGGAATCGTGACACAGTTACCTTGCTATCCGAGTACTTTTGCAAACATTTAGGATTCATCTTGAATGGCTTTGAAGGCTACATGTCATCATTTTCCTTATTCAGTTCGCTATAGAAAACATGATATCTTGTTTCACCTTTCCCAAGTGAGCAAGCCTAGATAAGGGGGGGCATATAGTTACCTGTGAACTTCATCATCTTTCTCTAGTAAGTCCTAGGTGATTTTGATTATCACTAACCCGTGGTTTTGCAAGATGCGGTTACTAATGTTTTCTTGCAGGAACTGCGCATGTGGACTTAGCCATATCCTTTTTCAGTTATATATATGCTCTTCTTACTTTAGCTTGCATATGCACGTAGTGTCATATACCGCTAAAGTGCGGGCTAAATGTATCGTCTTAAATTGGACGCACTTCAATTTATGACCCTTTTAGCTCCTCCTTAGGGTGTTTGCATTACACTTGGAGCACACACTTTCCTCTTTCTTTCTCTCTCTCTCCTACGTGAAATTGAGGTAGGACCTAACACTTCCTCCTTGATTTCCCTTTCACTCATAGACCGAGATAGGATCCAATTTCTATGCATCCTCTTTCTAGGGCCCATTTTCCCAAATCTAGCCTCTATTTATCAGTCCCCTATACACATTACACCTGGATCCTCTATAGTTTTGGAAGCATGGGTTACAAACCCAAGACTATGGCCTCTTGGGGAATAGGTCAACCTGTTCCCGACCAAGTGGACATGTTCCCTGGTGGTTTGAAAGTGTTGGAGGTTTGAAAGTGTTGGACCCGATCCTATTTCAAAGTTTCATTATTTCCCGCTCACCGCAGTCGGCTCCCGCGAGGGTAATTTCAGAAATTCACTATAAAAAGGCATCCAATGCCTCATGACGAATGATGATAGAAGCAAGGTACAATCACGCACAAACACCCCAATTTGACATAGAGCAATTGCAAGGTGGAAGCTAAGGGCTGAGTCTAATTCTTTCATTGCAAAGTGAGGTCTTCTTTTACATTTCTTCAATTCAAGCATTCAAGCATTACATGACATCATGGAGATGCAAGGGGATCATGAAGATGGTTACATTTACAAGTACACTTACATGCTAGGGTTTCACTCGTAGAGTAGATTCTTAACATTTGCTAGCTCTTTTACATTCTAGATCTACAATCTAGGATTCACGAGCACTACATACACACACAACATCTTTCCTAACGGCTATTCGTGGAGGTGGGAATCACCAAAATGGGGGGTTGACTAAGGCAAACCCCTTTATAGCCACCTTCACACACCAATTTTGTAACAGACTTACAAGATATCAATTTAACGACCACGGATCTGGAATCTACTCCTCGAGACCTTTCTAAAGAAGTCAAGTTGACTTTGTTACAGTGTCCCAAGAACACGGTGACTTCGTGGAAAAGTGTCTGGGACATGTTGCACTAGGTCGACCTGTTCCTAGAGGTCTGAGAAAAACAACATTTTCTGGGTTTTCTATTGTGGTCGCGAATCCGCAGTCGGGAGTTCTGTCATAGGTTCATATCTGCAATTTTCAAAGCAAAAAGGCATATTCCATTGCATATTTTGAGATAAGTACCTTATCATTCATTTCACTTCTTAGTCTAGATCTATTTTCATACCTTAATTGGGTTGATTGCTTACATTTAGCATCTAGATCTATCTTACGATTCTCATTAAATCAATTGTTTCAATCTTGTCATTTTCATTATATATGTATAATCGAATTACATTACATGAAGAGGCCTTGCTAGTGTACTTCCTTGATATAACATGGGTTTAGCATGGGCATCCCTTATCACCTTTGGGTTTTGCTAATCTAACCTAGGTTGTATTGAGAGTTATGCTCGAAAGACCCTCTTTGTCTTGTATTGAATGGCTTCGGGAGAAAGTGTTAAACTTGATATACCTAGCTTGCATTGTTAGACTCTTTGATGCCATTTTCCCCCTTAACAGTATCAAAAGAGACATCAAGTTTGCAAGTACAAGCAAATTCAAAGTCATGACAATGAGAAATTTTCCAAGAGCAAGGATGGAGAAAATTTGAGAAGATGAAGCAATTTGGGAATATGCCATCACAATTGAAGGCTTGATAATGTTGAGTATCACGAGATATTTTCTCATCACCAAGGAATTGATCAAGTCTATGAGATCAGGATGTTGAGGTGATGCCCATTTATCTTCAACCAATCAAAAGGCTCTAGTTGCACGTGCCCACACACATTCAATCATACTATGCTAAATGTACATGTGGCAAGCATCTAGTGCCTCTACCTGATCAATTTTCTCATTGGTTCTCAATAGCATTGTAATTTTCCCATTGGCCCACTAGGTGGTGCCTTCATGTAATTGGATGATAGTGTGATAACCCTAATTAGGGTTTGTAATTGATCAATCTTGGGCCTTGAGCTTGAATTTATCTTAGCCCTTCATTGTAATTGAATAACTATAAAAGGCCAAGGCTTTCTCATTTGTAACTCATTAAATTAGTAGAGTAGGAGACTTGTTGAAATTGTTGCCGTAATGCTATCAAAGTAATTGTTGATTCATTGTTGGTCTTCATGGTGGATTACTTGTCTTGCTTTGGGGTATTGCATAGTTATTACAATTCCTCACTTAGATAAGAATTTCATTTCATGTTGCTCAGAAGTAGTGTTTAATTAAATGGAAGATATTTTGGATGTTTATTTGGTGAACTCACTTTGACCAAACCACTAGCTGCTTGTTGATTGTAAGTTTGCCTTGCGTGGTCAAATGACATATTTATGAACTTAACTTCAATTATTGTTTGCACATTGATATGCATCAATGGATGGTGTTAATGGAATGGTGGTAATTTGAACATCTTACATTTATCTTAGGAGATCACAATAGCTTGGTTGATGTCGATGGCTGAACTAAGTCTAGTAGAGTCACAAAGGCATTCATAATTTTTTGCATTCTAGGAGTAGATTAACTTTCTAAACCCTTTCCTTGAAATTGTTTGATTGGAAGAAGTTAAAGTCAAATTGATATCCATTAATTGAATGAATAGCGTAAGTCCCTTTGTGATAACCAGCATATCACATCAATAAAACTGAGTGAAAGTCCACAATAAAAAGGAACCTTGAGGTTGTCTCATTTGATCACACAATTCATATACATTGTTTAACATATGAGCATCCTTATTCAAGAGAAAGTTGGAGATTTGATATTTCATCTTGGAATATTAAGTATTTGATTTTGCATGTTGTAGTGGAACAAAACTCACATCAACAATAAGGTCTGCAAGTCAAAGATGCATAAATAGAATTAATACAGGTTTACAGCTTTTCAATCACGCCATGGCCCCTTTATCACATGATACAGATATTAAGAGCCAATAAATTCAACCAGAATTAAAACACTGGCCATCTGCAATCAGGGATTCTAACAGCTGATTGTGGGTAGCCAGGGAGTGAATCATCACTAATAATGACACTGGTATGTCATGCGAACAGTTGTAAATCGATATGATTGTTTCTTCCATTGTTCAAAAATTGATGTTGACCAAACACGTCAAACAAATGTGTCCATCAGTTCACAAATGGTCCGTTTGCAGTTGCACCAGTCACTTTCTTAGAAAGGTTCAATGTCAGTTGGATGTACTGAATCTGCAAAGCATCCCACTGGAAATGTACATGAGGGTAAATATAGTTAGAAGTAGAGGAAGAGGCATCCCTTATAACTTCAAGGCATCATCTATCTAATGAAGTGATGAATAAAAAGATGTTCATTGTTCAACAGTGAAACACACCAAGCATCAAATATAGAGCTGCAAGAAGTATATCCAGACCCTACTACCCTCATCTACAACTTGAAAAAATCCCCCACAACTCACAAGGCACTGAGATCATTTCTCATAAACTGAAAATCTCTCTCCCACAAATCAACTCGTCTACAATAACATTGAAACAAAAATAGAATGAAAATGTCAGAAGATCATACTATCAATTGTTGGATTAAATAGGTGGAAGAAACTTTGAATCAGTCACAGTGGTTGAATTCTCATCTTCTAAGGAGAGTGACAACCACTGTGGACCTGTGTGCACGGTTTGCAACTTCTTTACATTCCTCTGAGAGCTAGATTCCAATATATTCCTTTTTCTTCATTAAGAAAATGTTTTCATTCTCTATTGTCGACCTTTCTTATTCTCAATTCTCTCTAATAGTTGCATACGCCCGTTCTAATGATCACCTACCCTGCAAGTCTGTGCTCAATGTATTTATAGGGACCCACTGTTAATTTGCCAGACAACCCAAGATATGAAATACCTTTAGTTTATCCATACCCAATCAACGAGAAGCTCTAAAATCCATGCTCACCATCTCCCATTTCTCCAGAAACTCTGTCTCGTCATCATCGAGTGCTTTTGGAGGCCCTGAAAATAAAAGCATTATATGCATCAGAAGGGATAGCACACACTTCTGTTGTTTAGAAATACAAATTACATGTGACATTAAAAAACATACTTCAGTAGGGATTAAATTATATAAATCTATATGCAGTTTTACTTTTATATGGAAAGCTTCCAACAGTATCATAAAGAAAGATTCAAAATTGCAAGTCTTTTGTGAACCATGCTATGAGACTTCTACAACAAATTGTTAGCAGCATGACACAATCCACCATGAGTAACAATATGCTACAGGCACAAATTTGACATGCTAAACTTTTAAATGTAAAGTGCAAAGAAATTGGTTTCCCAATTAGGTTCAAGGTTAGTTTTTCTTTCAGCTATAAGGGGACTTTTTCAGATTTTCCATGAACTCAGTGATCCGTCATCTACTGGCCAAACCTCCCTTATTTTTTAGCTTCTTGGAGTCTTTGATCAATGGGAAGGGCATCCAAAAGAGACTCCAGCAATTACCTATCCCAATAAATGTCTTCGCAGTTACTATTAAGACAAACAAAACACAAAGTTTAAATCTAAATTATAGGCCAAGCAGCATGGACATATAGGCTCTAACTGTACAAAAAGTAGAACTCCATATAAGCATCGTGACTATTGAATGGGCAACTTCTTCTTTTAGACATAATTTAAAAATTGGACTCAGCAATTACTCAGCTGGCCCAAAAAAAAATTAAACCTCAAAGAAGAACTCAGCAAAAACATGGGGAGATACATGAAAATAACACGGCAAATTATCAAACATGATAAAAATTTAAAAATAAATTAATTTGTAAAAATATGCTTCGAAAACATCCATATTACTTTCAGGGACATACTCTGTAGCTTGAAATTTTTCTAAGTATAATTTCTAGTCAAAATTGATTTCACATGCAGTACATTTGCTATGGATCAAATGATAGGATCCTATTACATCTTCAAATGAATACAAGTCTTCGATGGATTTAAGTTTGTTTTACATATGAATCAGTTAAGGAACTGAACAACCCTATATAATGTATTTAAAAACCTCTGCAATTTGTAGCTAGATTTCATACAAAGTTATTTGTTAGTATCAAAGCCTTTTTTCTTCATTAAACCTCAAAGAAGAACTCAGCGAAAACATGGGGAGATACTGTTACATTTTTGTCATTGATGATGGTCTATCGCTGCTCTGTGTGTGTGTATGTGTTGTTGACAAATGCTGAATGTCGATCAACCTTAGCTGGTTTGACAAATGTTATGGTTTGGCTGCATTGACAATTGTAGGAACATCTATTTTGACTGAGAAATGCTCTTTATAAAACTGTGCCAAGTGCCTTGGGTGATGCTGTCAACAGCTATAAAATGAGGCTCTCGAAAATACACAACGTGTCTGTGTAATTGTCGGTAGCTTTTCAAATGATACAAGGAAAACGTAACAGTCGCAGCAGTCATGACAAATGGAATCATCTTCCCTCAAACTGAGCATAACGATCATAGTGTACAGGAATGATTACGTGCCACCTCCCGATTTTGAACTGACGAATTCTGCTCTGCAGAATAGTTTTAACTCTGTCTGGGCGTGTAGATTTGTTCCTTCTGTTTTACTTATCCAATGGCATTGCCCGTAAATACTGTATCTTTTGCCGTATAAAGACTGTGAAGACAAGTTGATATAAAAACGTTTTTTTTGCTGGTGACATGTAAAGACAGTCTTCCTTCTCTGCAAGAACGACTGGGCATATACGTTACAATAGGCTCTCGCCAGTGATGGCATGAAACGAAATGTCTCTGCCATGTTTTTTATAGGCTTGCTGGTCTCATTAACTAACACGTTTTCAAAATGCCATCATTCTTTGAGAACAGAAATTGAAACGGCTGCCTTTGCATTTGTCAAATGTCTTTTTCGAAAGAGATGTGCTGCAAAAATCAAGTGTCGGGTTTCCTAACCACAAGTCGCTCTTTTCACTATCGGGCGTGAAGCTGATAGAAGGGATATACAACAAAAAAGGAGGACGTATTAGAACGGGAGTTTTTTGATTCAAAACGCTGACTGTTAAACAAAAACGGCTTTCCCATATTGATGATTAGCGACCAGTTGGTATGGTAAAAAAAAAGGGGAGAGATTATTCAACACGGTAAGACCTGCATGAAAAATAAGGTATGCGGTGTAACAGGAAGCACGGCTGAGTATAGCAAAAATAACAGACGCACAGGAAATACACACGGTGGAATGTATTAATTGTTTTTTGGGCCGGCAGAGAGATGCGATCAGGGTAGTGCTACCAGACGAGAAAAATGCACAGAACCTGGCTAATGAGTTGCTGCTGAATACAGAAAATACGTATCTATACTGTAGTAAGTTTTGGAATAGAGGTGTGAAGACTTTGAAAGAAAAGTCTCAGTTCAAGTGGCAGAATACGTAGCTTCTAGAAATGGGTGTGGTGCTGTGAGTTACGAAAATTACTATTGAAGAGCAGAGGAGTAACGGTCAATGAAAAAGGAAGATGGAACGAAGTGTGATGAGATTTTGACAGTGACTGTATTTGAAATTCTCGCAGGCACGTGAAGCAAAAATTGAAATGACAGTGGTATGTGATCTTCAGAAACTGCAGTCGCTATACTGAAAATACTTTGACAATTTGAGATCGATAGTGGTGAGTTAAAGAGATTTTGATTTCGTTTGAGGAATTAGACAATGAAAGGGAGTTGCAGGCTTTAGAGTCTTATGGGGGAGCAGTCTTAAGAGGAGACCTGAATACATATATGTGCTTCGAGTATATCACAGTCACGGGTCTTTACATTTCAGTAAAGACATAGATATTTCACTTATTGTTGTAATCCAGATATCCTTTGATTGGGTAAGGTTGTAGCCTTACAAGACAGGTTGGAGCCTGTTCTGAAGTATTGCTGAAAGAGTTGTTGGTCTTGTGTAAAGGGTTGTAGCCCTGTTGTTTAATGGAGCTGTGGTTTTTTAACCCTGTTGGGTTTTCCACGTGATAAATTCTCTGTGTCTTGTCTTCTTGAATGTGTGTGCTCTTAAGCTCTGTTTAAAGTTGTTTTAAATACTGATTCACCCCCTCCCCCTCTCAGTATTGTTCGTTTTCAGATACATGAAAATAACACGGCAAATTATCAAACATGATAAAAATTTAAAAATAAATCAATTTGTAAAAATATGCTTCGAAAACATCCATATTACTTTCAGGGACATACTCTGTAGCTTGAAATTTTTCTAAGTATAATTTCTAATCAAAATTGATTTCACATGCAGTACATCTGCTATGGATCAAATGATAGGATCCTATCACATCTTCAAATGAATACAAGTCTTCAATGGATTTAAGTTTGTGTTACATATGAATCAGTTAAGGAACTGAACAACCCTATATAATGTATTTACAAACCTCTGCAATTTGTAGCTAGATTTCATACAAAGTTATTTGTTAGTATCAAAGCCTTTTTTCTTCATTAACTTTTCCTAAACATTTAGGACACTAGAATCAAGCCAAGCACAATTGTGAATAATCAAAATCAAATTCATAGTCAAAATCCTGTCCTAAAACTGCACCCTAGCCATCACCTTTTTCTTCTGTCCATTGCTTGAAGGGTTTGTCGCACAGAAATGGATGAGAAAGACAAATTTTCAAATACTTTTTAATCTCTAGATCTGGCCAAGTATGTGCTTTCCCATGAATAATAGTGATTTTGATCCATTCTTTTACTTAAAAAATTTGCGTCGAGTTTTAACCATAAATCAGCCACAAGTTTCCCAAGTGATACTCACCAGCCAATTTTCTAAGCGAATACTCACAGGGTTTTAAACTATGCTTTTACATATTTTGTGTTTCTGCAGTGCATCATTATGTAATATCACTTTTATAAATTCAGCGATGTGTTAAAGCTGAGTAGTCAAGTTTCAGTACACCTTTCATAACTAGTAGTTACCAAGAACCCATCTCTCATGAATTTGAATGCTGCACTTGGCACTTATTTCATCTATATGTTGTTCAGTGGGATGAGGCATCAAGACGTAAATAGAGATCACCCATCCCAGTACTATTCCAGCTCAAGCACATTTAATTATGGAGTCTCCCAATAAGGCCCACTTAGATTGCTATACCATTTCAAAACCTTAAGCTAGTATTGTGCTTTATGAACCATTAAATGTGGGGAGCCCTAGCTCTTTCTTCTTTATGCATTTTTAGGCAACTTCTATATGAAATATTTCAACACAGAATTCCAAGTTTTTAAATGCACTGTGAAATTCAATAAATAGGAAAGATTGGTTTCAAGAAGAAAGAAACGTGGCATTTGAAGAAGTCCACAGGAAAAAAGTAACTATTGACAATTGCTATCCAACATAGAAAGGGTCTGGTTTCAAAGTTTGTTTAGATGATGCATATTCAGTATCTAAGAAAAACATATCTTCCATACAACTTTCACAATATGTAAAATCATTTATAAGAAAGCTGCCACTTTGAGAAAAAAATTCAGGCAACATCATTCAACGGTCACCCTGCAATGCCTTACAGTCAAACAAACAGATATTTCAACACACTGAACCTGAGTTTTGAAATGCTCTGTGACACTCAATAAATAGGAACGAATGATTTCAAGAAGAAAGAAGCACAGTATTTGAAAAAGTCCACGGTAAAAAAGTTAACTCGATTGTTTATCCTTATAATAATCTATCCAACATGGAAAGGGTCTGAGACTCTGATGTTGAAGTTTGTATAGATGATTATCTAAGAAAAACATATATTGAAATCTTCCATACAACTTTCACAATATGTAAAATCAATGGAATCATATACAAGAAAGCTGCCGATTTGAAAGATTTTTTTCAAGCAGCATCATTCAGCAGTCACCCTGCAATGTCTTAAAGTCAAGTAAACAAAAAGTTTCAATTTTATTTCCATCTATAGAACTTACTGTGCTTCAATCGCTCATTGAATTCTGCTTGATGCTTGTCCTTGTTCTCTTTTAGAATCTGCAGAAAAAAGAACCATATATCTAAATCCAAAATCTGTACCATAGAGGTCCCTCAAAATCAAACTAGCAACTAGAAAAGGAACAAAATATTGTTTATGTAACATGAAACTAAAACTGAACTCCTGGAAACAATCAATTCAATCTAATGCCCTTCCTAAGAATAGTAATAGTCTTGTTGATGCACAGAATCTAGAAACTGGCACCTTTAAAGAACATTATAGAATAATTCAATTATTTGCTGGGAAAATATTAAATATTCTGAAGCTTGTTACTTATTGTTCAAATCTCAAATAATAGTTCACAATTGTGAATCATTCAAAAAAATACAATTTATTGTCTTGTTCACTGCCACGCCACGATTCAGGATGCTGGTTCATCATGGTCCATGTAGCTAATCAGTATTAACTAGCATCTATCTTGCACTATTCTTTCAAAGGTTCAACTCTTGAAACCGGCATTCTAGTGACGGGCAAAGCCTGCAGTTCAGAAAGAGAACACAAGAGAAACTGAAAACAACATGGTCATCAGGGGAAATGGACAAAGATTCCCATTCCCCAAACCGAAGCATCCACCTGACATGTGAGTCAGAATTGATTTTCAGATTGAGTTGTGAGGATAAGCAAATGATTGGCAATTGGGGGTGGATAGGAAATGGTTACTGTACTCCTCCTTTTTATCACAACATTTAAGTCCTAAAACACAAGTTTGTATATTTGAAACATCATTTAAAGTAAGGTGAGAAAGTTTCTATGTTCCTGCAAGGGGTTTGGGATTACATCTCAGCAAGCAAACTAATCAGACTGCATGAAAAATTTAGTTTTAAGGGATAAAAAAAATCTGCAAGTGAAAAATAATGGCAAAATATTTACAACTCAAAAAGTAAAGAATATATGCATCACTGGTTGGTGTTGAAGATAGAAATCAATGTATATGAATATATATTTATGTTGGCTAATCATTTTATCTGACTTTTAAATTTAAATGAAAGTTCAGTTACGAACCTCCCATTTATGAGGGTCTGAAATGATCTAACCATGATTTTCACAGAAGCTTTTTCTTTTGTATTTGATTTAATTCATTGCAAAACTTGGTTTGTGAACATGATCATTAAGCACGAACAATAACATAAATTGAATTTGAAATGGAACTACAAGAAAGACGTTTTCTCAAACATGCAACAGATTAGAATTAAAGAAATATACAGGAAATGGTCAACCTTAATCAATGTCTGAGATATATTGTGATTATTACAACATGCAGCTGAAAAATCTGAAACTGGAATGAATTCACCAAATGACATACAAAATTTATGCAACTAAGTAATCTGATTGATTGAAGAAACATCTGTGTACTCCTGTGACTAATGAATGAACTGTGATTCTGATTTGGAGGAAGGCGTCTGAACTGTCTGATCAAACCCTTTAAATCTTTGGCGTATTGATGCGGATTTTTGGCTCTTTCTTTCCACTGAAATGATCTGTATTTGCAGCTTGCGATAATATGAACAGAATGGGTGCAGATTGATCAAAGAACTTGGGGTTGCGTCCAAGTTCAAACTTCGGGGGTTTCGACCTGAGAAAAGCAAGAAGTTCGCTTCCTTGCAGAGAGTAAAACCATAACAAAATCGATAGATAGCAATGAGCGTAATGATCTTTGAAAGTTGAAACCCAATGAAGCCTTTTATTAATGAAACTTCCTCCAAAAAAACATTTGACTCACTTCATAATTCTGACCATTGAACCTAGGCTTTAATATTAACATTAATTATTAGAGAGCCCACCATGAGATATGGCCTAGTAATAAAACATTGTAACTTAAAAGTGGCCCCCTATTTAGTACATAACGAATAATCAAACATATTGCAAATAGACTTTAGCTTTTTGGGCTAATATTTAATTATTCACTCATTCCCTTACTATTTAATTAATTTTCTAGCCTCAAGGAATGGAAAAGGCTAGATGTTTCCTCTCTGCTAACCATCACTCAGAAGGGGACATTACAGGGTCAGCTGGTTGATCATGCTTCAAAGTTCAAACCCTGTACCCAATGTTAGATGAGATCCCTCGATCAAGGATGGATCAAATCAGCTTCGATGGTACCTCTCAAGGTAATCCAAGCTTATCAGAAGCAGGATGTGTAATAAGTATTAAGGGATCAAGAGGATAAAATTTTAGAATTACCTGTTAAAAAACTCCCAAAGAAACCATGTGATGCTGAGTTCCAAGTGGCACTTCTAGGTTTGTCAATTTGCAGGAAATTTAACTTGAAAAAGATCCACCTAGAAGGGGACTCACAGATTTAAATTAATGTCATTTGTAAGAAAGACAAACCAAACTGGAAATTGATGAAATGGTTAACACAAGTATGGGAGGTGTTAAAGCCAGATGGACAATTTCTGCATTTCTCATGTATTCAGAGAGGGCAATGATGGAGCAGATTGTGCTACAAACTGGGCAATTGAAATGATCCTGGACTTGACAGATGTTTGGCACGAGCTAATCTGTGAAGTGAATAGGCCAAAGGGTTAGAGATTATGATTGCAAAAAGAGCAAAGGGATAGTAAATAATGAGAAGGATTGTGTGGAGGAGCACACCAACATAAAACTTCATAATGGCAGATCCATGTTAAATTCGACCAATGGAAACAAATTTTCATCATTCACACACCTGCAAGATAGACACCACCAATTGCCTAAGAGCCAAGAAAAGGCAAATGGATTTCCTCAGGAAGATTCCAGAGTGAAGGTTAATGTAGATCTTCAAAACCAAAATGAGGATAGTCCTACATGCTATACGACTGGTTTTGAGCGACATATAAGTCAATTCAGCTGGAAGATACCAAGTTAATACAGATATTGCATCGATGTTCATGGTTATGCTGTCAGATGTGAGGGGGCAGACAGCAGAAATCGAGAGAATGATGGCAACTCTGGTTTGGCCTCGATGGTGATGGGAATACACGACTATCTTCAACATTTGATTATCGATCTTGGCCTGCAACCAAATGGTATAGAATGGACACGGGTCAACACACCCTACAATGATCCCTGGATTCCTTTCATAATCTGGGAAGCCAGAATGAATGTTGAGCTTTGAGGCCACCAAGCTACTTGCGGTATTGGTTTTCTTAAGGCTGCCACAGGAGTCAGACTGGTTGCATAAGTGGACTGGTTTCTGCAATTTTGTAATATCTATGACTTTTGTGCAAATTTTGATATCATATTATGGCACATGGATGTAATCGCTCGTATATGGCAGCAATAGTTACAGTAAATTGCAATGTGGACCCCAGTCACATTTATCAATAAATGAAAAAGATAAGTTTGGTTACAAACATATTGGAGAATTCACAAAAGATCCCATCTTGAGAAATTTTGTAAAATAATCACAAATTTGTGAAATATGGTATAGACCTAGAAATTATTTTTATGTTATCCTTCTGCTTACCAGCACTTATTGGGGCACCCAAGTTCAAATACCATCAGTAGAGATTGTCCGAACAAGTGATACATGCTGCTTGTAGGATAACGGCCAATTCCAACAACCTGGGGATTACACTAATCCCAAGAGGAATCCCCTCAAAGGCATGATAGGTCAAAAATAGAAACCCAAAACTCCCACGTGTATACCAGGAAAAGTGTCTGTCTCAACATGGAATAACATTCACAAGGAAAAAAAATCATCTCAGTCATTCCATTATGTGATTTGGGACCTCAAGGGTTCAAGCGGCATAGTTGTTAAATAGCAGAGCACAGGCTAAAGAACATTTTGTCTTCTTAATTAAAAACAATTCCCTGAAGTTGAATAAAATGAAGACATCATAGACAAATGCACAATATGTTTTTTAACTTAAAGTTAACCCTTGAAGCTGAATAAATGAGTTCAATAATAAGAGAAACTGTAGTTTGAAGTGGGGATCCAAGTTGAAAATGCAGAAAACAAACAATCCTCTGAAGACAATGCAAACAATGGTATTTGCCGGCAGAAGGGAGAAAATAAACCACATTTTGCCTGAATTGCAGTAATAATAAATTTAAAAAGCATGGAAAGAACAGGCGTATGCAAATTACATAATATTTTCATTACGAATATATAACAATATAACCAATAATAACCTACAAAAAGCTTACCTCGAAAAGTGGTCTGTCTCTCTGAGCAGACCCATCCTCAACACGTTCGCCACGCTTCTCCTTAGTTTCCTCCAACTGACCCACATATACATTTCAGTAATACAACCAAAACCCAGACAACATCTATCTATATATATATATATATATATATATATGAATGATTAAAAACATTTTCAGTCCCCCAAAAGAGCACGGATTGATATGAAACCATAGAGAAAAAAAAGGGGTTTTATTTGCATACCTGTTGTTCAGAGATGAAGTTCATAAACCTGAGGGGAGGTTCCGCCATGTTTTTTTTTTCCTTTGTTGCCAATACAACTGAGAATTTGGAAGATAACTTCACGCGATTCGACGGAGGCAAACAAGGAAAACAATCGTTGTAATTAGCTAAGTGAATGCTATTTTTTTTAATCTTTTCAAGGGGCACGGATAACCAGGTCCTTTAAGGTGTGGATTCATTCCAAAGTGCTTGGAGTAGATGCGCGCCGTCACATACATTTCACGATCTTAGATTAACAAGGTCTATTGTTCTATAGGTTTTCTTGGTTTCTTTGATCCTTGGGCATTAAAAAGTCTGGTATTCGGTAAGTTTTTAGTTTCAGAGACTTCTAATATATAGGAATTTTTTTAGTTTTTTTTTTTTTTCATATATTTGTGCAATAAGTGAGGTAAATTTCTTTATTCAATATGAAAATATACATGAGGTCAATTAGTAGACTATACAGCAAATAATTTTGTTCATACAACAAGAGTCTTATTATGGACCTCCTTGATAGTCTACATTTTTTTCTTAGCCATCTGATATGTGTAATACAAAGGTCGTATCCAATGTCGCTCTTACTACACTTCATCCATTTTAGTGCACTCACCATTAAGTATTTTGAGATAGTCTCTATCTACCACCATTGATGTAAGCATCCACCAAAAACCACCCAACAAAAATTTGAGCACTTCCCAACCCCGCCTACAAAAAATAAAAGCTAAACCCACCTTTTTTGCCTCATCCAAACCATTACACATATGTTATTCTTATACAAGTAGTTTCCACTTCTATTCTTATTGCCACTCCCATTTACGAGATCAATGGTGACATAATGATTCAAGTAACATGTTATCTATCTCAATATAAATAACAAATATCTTAATGACCTTCGAGGGATGGTTCAACCCACTAACAAGCATGTACTCATCTATTAACTAACTTGACGGTTATAATGACCTTCTAGGAAGAGAGAAACACCCCCCCCCCCAACAGACAACTATTGCTTCTTGATTAGATTTATAATTCAATATGCACAAATCCATTCTATCTGTATTAACATTATGTTAACGTTATATATAACCTTATTGCATCTACATGGTTGTTAATTAACTTCCTTTCTATATTGTCACATTTCCAGTTTATACTGACTCTATATTTAATATCTTATTTTGGTAAAGAAGTCAATAGGATGCCACAACATATAATAGGGATAAGTGTTTATTCCTATGAACATGCATGCTACAATTTTCATTTATTACAGAGTGGTTCTAATTCAATTTAGACTCTTGTTTTAATTTGCTCCTTTGGTTATTTACACGAGCAAGTAATTCAAGTTCGCATACGATTCTTGGAATAAGCATAAAACATTTGATCTTTTGATGATAAACTTTCCTATGAAGTAAGTTCATGTTGTCTATATCATGATGATGATGAGCTCTCTCTCTCTCTCTCTCTCTCTCTCTCTCTCTCTCTCTCTCTCTCTCTCTCTCTCTCTCTCTCTCTCTCTCTCTCTCTCTCTCTCTCTCTCTCTCTCTCTCTCTCTCTCTCTCTCTGTGTACTGATTCAAATCAGAATGTATTTGAAAAATGATAATATATTCAATGCATATATATTGCAATCAATGATCAACTATATCTATTATAAATTGATAATAGCATTCATAATAAAATGTAATTGAATAAGGATTGGCTTGCTTGTGGAATCAATATATCAAATTGGAATGAATCTTCTTTACCCGAACCTTTGACTCAATGTTGGTATCTATTATAAAAATGTATCACAATGATCTTATTGCACTATGTATGTAGACATATGATGCTCTAAAAATAATGATATATATTTTGATAGAGAGAGAGAGAGAGAGAGAGTATTGTAGATTGATGGAATGTCTTACTATAATGGATGAATGGCTAGCATAATGCAAGTAGCTCTTGGCTTGAAAGAACAGTGAACAATTGTAGAGTACGGTGTCATGCTAGGTTTGTAAAAATGAAAGAGCAATTGCTAAGTGTGATAAGAATGAAATTAATAATATCTAGTAGACGCAAGAGAGAAGTCTCTCTTCTTCGATTATCGCTCATATTACTTTCGTCCATGAGCAAATGGAACTCCTTCTTGAAAGACACAGTAGAAAGATGGAGGAGTTACCATCTTGTAATCCACTATGACCCTTCAAGGATTAATTATGCATCTTATCATATAGTTGTAGGATTTGAATTTGAATACTAAATCATAGTTCTATATAAGTATATATATGTATAGATGTCCAAGATGCTTAAATCTAAGTATTCTAAAGTATACAAATATATGTATATATGCATCTATACGTGTGCATATATTCGATTGTAGGATTTCACAAATGTGTATACGTATATATATGTGTGTATACTTCTTCATATACATACACATATATTTTGTGTACCTTGCATGCGCATGCGCACACACACACACAAGAAGTTATTGCTTATAAGATCGATTGAAATTATGGAATTCCTCTTATTGTTAATCTAATTCTTACATATACATATAGATGAGTGTTCTCTTCTATATGGATTAGATTTAATTTAATTAAAAGGGTTAATAAGAAAAGGGTCACCTAACCACACCACTTGATAACTAACAACTAGCGACCACAACTTGACCCTACAACTCCAAGGTGACCAAATGGCCCAAGGTTACTTATGTTTAGGTTCCATGAGAGATCACAACTTTGACATCTCCTAATGTCTAGACTCCTCTCCTTTCTTGGGTTATCCAACCTCTTGCATCCATTTGAAACACAAGGTAGTTAGACGTAATCTTCTTACCATACTAGGTATCAATATAGTAAACATTAGTTTTCTACCATTTTCATCAAAACTTTCATCAATCCATTAATATACGTATCAAACATATTACAAATAGCAATATATCATTTATAATTAAGCAATTTAAACATTTATATAAAATGTTCATGAAGGAGGGATGTAACAATACACAAAATTCACCTTGTGAGGAGCATTGTTTTAAAATTATTGTTGCGTCCCTATTTTTCTATGTTATTTTGCCATGCATTTTGCTATGATATTTCTCTATAATAGACGTGCAATGGTTTAATAATGTGATGCTTTTAAATATTTTGAATTTGCAATGATGAACAAGTAGTTCAATTGTGATATATTGTGTTAATGTGGAAATGATGAAATTGATATTAATCATATGAATGGAATTTAGGACTTATATATATGTTTTGATAAACAAGTGTGCACTATATAGTTTTGAACATGATTATCAATATGCTCCAAGTTTATAAGATGCCAACTAACTACATTTGATGTGTGTGCAAGTGGATGTAGGAGTTTGTTAACCTCCAAGCAAGGAGAGGAAGCATCATTAGGAAGAAGGTGTAACATCTAAATAAGGATCAAATTGCCATTTGAAGCTCTTGGTAAGTGTTGTGTCTAGGGCTTTTAGCTAAATCTCCTAGAATACCTAGAAAGTGTCACGTATAGGGTTTGGACTTAGTTATACGACCAAGGACTAAGTCTCTATGGTGTCACATAGTGGGTCTGTTGGACACTCTGGTTAATCTATTGTCTTACACAAATCATTTAAATTGAAATAAATATGTTCAATTAAGTTTTAATAAGAAGGTGAGCATATGAATTTTGAGGTCGCATCATAAAAATCAAATTGACCTTCTAACTAAATTAATTAGAGCAAGTAATGCTTACATAAATATGTATGTAAGTGAATTCACATATACATATACATATACATATACACATACATATACATATATACATATACATATACATATGCATATACATATCCATATGCACATGCATATGCATATGCATATACACATAAACTTGTGAGTTTATAAGTGAAAATATATATGAACTCATTTAATATATACTTAAGAAAGTAATTAATTTTAATTTAAAAAGAAAAGATATATACTATTTATTTCTTATAATACTAAAATAATAAACATAAGCTATTAACAATTAAGATATTTGTAAGTTACATCACATGTATTGAGAAAGGGAAGAAAAATGCCTTTTTCTTTATTCATGATGTGAGAGTGATATTTAGAATCGAACCTCTTTTAAGTGAAAAGAGATTCAAGTTTCATTGGAATGACATTTACCCCATGTCCTCATGCAACTTCTTAAGTGCAATTTCCCCTTAATCTTAAGTAGCTATAATATTCCCAAGTAATTCTTTAATTATAGGGAGAGGATAATTTTGAATCCTTCGCTATTTTTGTGAAGCAGCTACTGCTTAAAATTTGAAAATAAGATTTGAAATGGGAGGCTGACACAAGCAGCAACTGCTTATTGAAAAAAAGAAACACGTGTCTTCACCATGTTTTTTTTATTTTCTTATAATTTTTCCTACAAATATTATTTACAAAAAATACCAGTAAGAATTTAATTTAAAAATAATATTTAAAAAGACTGCTTAAAAATAAGCAGCAAATGTTTCATCCATGGGCCATGAGCTCCACAAATTGTACCTCAAAGTTAAGCAACAATTGCTAGCAGAAATAAGCTAAACACTAGTATGAGGCCCTCTCTTAGTCTCATCTCATTCCTAAACCACATTGGATGGACATCAACGCATTAAAACTAAACCAAATTAAAATGATTTTGGGAAAGAATGAATGAATACCACTACATTCAAACGTGAAGAGGGGAAATGCACACATAGTGCAAGGGAAATGAAATGAAATTAGAAACCAGATCTTATAAGAGTGGAGCCACAAGTTTATACTAGTTTTTTATAAGAAAAAGAGGAGATACAAAAGAAATGAGGGGAAAGAAAGTGGATATGGAAGAATCAACAAACTAAAAAGGGAGAAATACAGTTGCAATTAGCGTACGAGCACGAATATCTCAATTTTCACTTCTTTTCTCCTTCTTAAGTAAGCTTTTAACGAACTAGCAATCGCACCTTAGTGTGCAATGGGTACGTCGTAAAGTTATGGAATATATGTAGGAAATTTATATCTGCCATCATGAACAATACAATCTATACCTTATGTCATTGCATATTCCATTAGCATTTTTTTTAAAGCTTCTAAAAATCAACATGTTGAAAGGATGAGAACACATCTAATCGCTTTCTCACAATTACAAGCAACCGAGATCCTTACCAACAAACATACTTGTCATTCACGAACAAATAAAGAACAAAGCTTAAAATACCAAACAAGTAATAATTATTCAATTTAAATTCCCCCTTATACCTAGTCGAACAAATATATAATCTCTTTCCCTACATGTCTTTGCATGTTGTTACATGTTTTTTTCCAAATGACAAGTCTTTTCTGCATGCAATGGACAGGTGGAACACAAGGAGAATAGATTGGAAAAAATTCAATTTGCATTCCTAATTTCAAGAATAGAGATGATATTATTATTATTAGGCCAGATCATTTTAGTTCTTCAATGACGTTTTATAATTTTCTAGAAGCTTATAGAAGTTCGTTTACTCGGGGAAGAGCGTCGGGGCATTGTACCTAGCAGGTAATGTATCGAAGGACCATGCAAATTTTAGCTGTTAACTGTGATCTCTACAGAGTTTCGTGAAAGGTCTTTGCTCTGAACAATTTAGGTTTTATTTTCTAATTTGGTTAATGTTTTGTTCATGTAGTTGTTCTTTTGCATTCACTTTTCGCTATCGGGTTTTTAGACTGCACAGATATCCTTAGTGTGCAATGGGTACGCCGAAGAGGTATGAAAGACGAAAACACTCTCTCTCTCTCCCCACATATATATATATATATATATATATATATATATATATATATATATATATATATATATATATATATATATATATATATATATATATATATATATATATATATATATATATATATATATATATATATATATATATATATATATATATATATATATAATCTTTCTACCTCTTTCTCCTTCTATATCAACCTTTTTCTATTTTTATATCTATTTTTTAATTTTAAATTAGTTATATATTAGTTATATATACATTAATCAAATAATTATATATCTTTCTTTTTTTAACTATTATTTTGATGACCATATAGACAATCTCATTCATCCCTACTATTATTACTTTGAGCTATTGCAACTACCACATTCTCCTTTCACTAATGCACCATCATATCTACAATGTTTCAAATATCTATTTGACAAGATATTGCACAACTATTAGTCATTATTGAGCAGAAATGAGTGGTTTCAAATATGAAAAATGTTTTGAATTAGGGAGAGGTTTCTATGAGATCATTAATCACATCAATTTTATAAAAAAAAATTAGAAGAAGTGAATTTTGGTCATATATTCTTTGGCATTTTATTGAAATATTAAAATGTACAATAATTTTATAAATTCTTAACATACAAGCTTATAGTATATTTGCAATAGGGATAGAATTTTATAGAAAGAGAGAGATGCACAAAGTAAACTACAAATGTACAATTTAAACTAATTTTAATAATTTTTAATTATTATTTGAAGAAAGACATGAAATATTAAAATAGATTTCAAACTTATGTTTAAATATAAAATTAAATAGAGTCGATTGAATGAAAAGTCAAATTATATCAAAAGCTAAATAGTAATTAAATAATAATTTAGAAAAAATTGTAATAATCAATAAAAGACTAAATTAAAAGATATATATTTAATTTATTATAATTTAAAAAATGAAAAAGTAAGTATTGGTGTAGGATTCGAAGATATGAATATAAGTCTTTTAAAATGTTTATGAAGGTTTCTTAATAAAAAACTTCTTTAACTATTAAACTTACAATATTTCAAAACATACTTTGTATTATTATATTAATTTTATTTTTAAATATGAGAATTCAAATATTTATTTGTATAATTTAATTTAATAGTCTTTGTATGTATAGATTAAATTATTTTTTAATGTACAATTATTCTTTCTTTAATTAAATATCTCATTTGTATAATTTTATTAAAATATTAATTATTATAACAAGTGCCACGTAGTGGCTAAGTACTTGCCTTTAGTTATAGTAGAAACTAAAGTAGAAGTAATAGTATATTAATTTTTTAATTATTATGTTTTATATAGTTATAGTAGAAGTAATAACTTTTTATAATTAATTTTTTTTAATATAGAATTATATTGATAACATTAATCATAGTTGAAATTATAAGAATTGAAATTTAATCATAATCTCAAAATATTATGTGCTAATTTTAACCACAATCTTAATTTTATTTAAATATATTTTAATTAATGATTAAACTACATAATTATGATTATTTGTTTTAGTATAGTTGTAACAATAAATAATTTCATTTTTTAATTATAATTATTTAAAAAAATTATAACTTATAAATTATAATTAATTTAAATACTAATTTAAATGTTATTTGTATTATTTCTTAATCTTAATTTTATTTTATTAATATATTTTTTAATTATATATGATTGAAATAAAATTATATATATGATATGTATTATTATATTATATATTTGATTGTATTGTAATATTATATATTTAAGTCGAGAGGCTTCCTACAGTGGCATCATTCATCAATGTAAACATTTATTAAGCCGAGAGGCTTCCTACAGTAGCATCATAGCAATATCACAATTTGACTTGCTATGGAAAATATCTCCTACTTATCAATTGATGAGCTTAAGGGGCTTTCTAATGAATGGTTCATAAGGCACAACACTTGGTGAAGGTTTTGCAAATGAGGATGCAAGTAGAGTGGGTTTAACTAGGGAGGAAACTCCGTAGTTAAGCGCACTCGAGCTAGAGTAGTACTGGGATGGGTGACCTCCTGAGAAGTCTCGGTGCTTCACCTCTATGAGCATCACCTAGATCCAATGAGTGCTAAGTGTTCCATTTCATTCTCATGAGAGATGGGTTTGGTGAACCACTAATCATGAATCATGGGTCAATGAGTTTGACTCAAAAAAACTACACAATAAAATCCTGATAGCAATATCACAAATTGACTAAACTTGCCAGACTTTCTATGTAAACAAAGGCAACCATAACACATACTACCAATAAATGACAAATACTAAATACACCTATGCGATTATTGCAGCGAATGTGATATGATAAAGTTAGTCTAAAAACAACGAACGACGAGGATCATTTTGATGGTAGTCATTTTTGTCTGCAACTGTTATAACCATCAGATGCAATTTTTTGCTTGAACCCTTTCATAGAGAAATGCCTACAATGTAACAAGGACTCATAAGACTTGGAAAGAGAGTGTCTTTTTACATTTTCTCCTATTATTCAAGACTATAATAAAAGTTTGATTTTATTGTTTTGTGTTCATGCATGATGTGTTATTTCTTCTTCTTAGTTAAATTGAGAGATTTTGAATTTAAAGATTAATAATTAGAGCATATGTTGGGACTAAATTGTTCTAAGACAACTTCTAACAGCTTTTAGTAGGGCACTACATTAATGTATAAAATTCTCATGAGAAAAACTAAACCAGCTCGATAGTTTGAGCTTGAAGAATTTTTAAGTAAAATCAATTAATAGGTCTGATAGCCCATAGCTACAGCTTGGCAGTAGACCTTTGCCAGGCATGAAAAAATAATCTTGAGCTTCTTAATTAGAGAGTTCTTTATGAAGACTCACATGAGAAAGGATGAGCTAAGAATAGAATACTTATGTATACAAACTCGATGTTTGAAATAAAGTCAAAACAAAAAAGCAATAATAAAATTTGTTCATAACACTAAACTTGTTTAAACCTAAAGAAAACTTATTAACAATGAAACCTATTTTAATTAATCTTTTCAGGTAACAAGTTTACTACTGAAAAGTAATTATACTTCTACTTGGTTTAAGGGTGTGAGGTAAGGGAAATATACTTGTTAATTTCCATTATTATTTAGCAAATAACTTTTCACCAATATCTGGATATTAAACAAAAAAAACTAAAGTAAAACCAAGAACCATATCTACTTTGCTCGAGTGAACTTAAATTTATTGCAGAATGATGATGGTTAGGAATCCTTGAGTTATGAAGTTAACATGTCTACATGTAAGCAAACATGACTTTGAATTTATAAATGAAAAACCTATGTCTATAATATAGAAGTTATGGGTGCCAGCCTAATGTCTCGACATAATCGGGTAAAATTTCTATTCAAACCAGCGGGGTCAACATGAAAGTAAAACTTTGAGTAGGATGGTGAATCGAGACTACACGACTTATGTACTTGTTAATTGTAACCTTGCCAAGGTGACATGTTGCTTAGCACATGTTTGTCGATTTTAAGACCTAACTACACCTTTGAGTCAATGAGGCCATACTAGATAGGGGTTTACCTAGAGTGTGACCAACTAGAGTAGTATAGGGCCTAAATACCAGAGCTCATATAACATTTGACCCATCAGATGTTACACCCTTAAGTAAGGTAGGACCATTCTCCAAATGGAGAATGTGCAGGGAACTATTCATTCATGGTTGGGGGTAAAGCACCTCGATGATGCTTCCCTTGTCTAGCATATAGTCAGATCTTCTTAGATACACCTCATCATGCTACAAATCTATAACATGTTTCTATATTTACTTTAGTATTTGTTACAACTCTTGTTTTGCTTCTAGCTATCAGTACTAATAGAGATAAAAGCATGTTTCAATTTTAATTTTTCATTTGAGTTACCTACTGCAAATACAAATTATTATTTTTCTTCAAATTGATGAACTCTAGCTCTTACTTTCTTTTTAAAAAATGTTTCTATCTACATAGAATTGATTTCAACAAGTTGTGTTGAGTTTGAGTTATTGCAAAGTAGTTGCTTATTACAATTATCCATAGTATTTGTTAGGAAAATAGTGTTTCAACCTTTTAATAGCAAAGCTATTGTTGATAAATGAGAGTGGAGTAATGCATGAAGGGATGCCCTTCTTGTGGGATTCAAGGGATGACCCCTAGTGGGGGGTACAAGAGTTGTGTGCCCCAATAGGGGTTTGGGAGAAACACCCTTAAAAGACAATTTTAAGAATTTTTTTTTATTGTTATGAATTTATATCATTTATCGTTAGGTCTTAAATCTAACTCTAAATATTGTGTTAGCTTTGTTTTCCCTAGAAGGCAACCCTATCCTATTAGGGCATTATATTACAATTGGATGTCTTGGTGTGTTTTAAGAGTCTAATGGGTATTGATTCACCTTTGAATCTTTGGTTGGTTATGCTCCTATGAGAAGCTTGATTTGTAAGTATATTGTGATTTATGCTTAAACAATTTTAGAAACCATTTGTGGTTTCTGGTTGCTCTCATGTCTATATATTTAGTGCTTAAGTCAAAGGATAAACAAGTTAATTCATAGGTTGTTGAAAAAATGAAATGTCTCAGTTATTCAAAGAGAGAAGTTGTATTGATGTAACTTATTTGAATGATTAATACAAGTCTTGGATCTCTTCGGGTCAATAGCTTTTTCCCAAATGGGTTTCTCTACATAAACCCTATTTTGTGAGATTTTCTTCTTGCGTTGCTAATTTATGCTTCTTCATTGTTGTTATCTTATGGTGAAATGTTCATTTATATGATGTTTTATGTTCATCTAATATAGGTTTACACAACATGTTAAAGTGGTGGTTTTTGGCATAACAAAGAATATGAATATCTTCATGGTTTCTGTATCAAGACAACTTAATTTTAAGATTTGTATACAATCACATATTTTCATTGGATATAGTCTAAAAATTGAATCTCATCAATTCCTTTATTGGATTAGAGATTAGATAATTTTTCAGTAATTTCCTAGCGTGTGACTTAGTTGTGATCATCAATGCAATCTCAGCATGAAACACCTTGAGTTGTAAATAAAAAAAGTGGATTGAAAGAATCAACTTGCATCTAGACATGATTGAGGATTATTCTCTTACAATTGAGTTTGAGGAGGCAAATGCCATAGCAAATTTCCTCTCAAATCATGTCATTGACCAAGCATTGATGAAAGTGATTTCAAAAGTGTACATGAGAATTGGGTTGGTTTACAAGATCCCATTGAAAGGATAAGTAGGATGACATCTGACATGTTTTTTTATACTAAGCGCCACTTTTTTGCAAAATCAAACAATATCAATTATTGAAACTTGACACCAAGCACTACCGAGATTCAAAAATTTCCATTCATATAAGATATTTCATAATATGTCATATCTTATACCAGGCATGGATTTTATTTTTTAATGAGGGTACTTGCAATAATCATGTCTTTAGTCTCTAGTAATTAGATGAGATGTTTGGTGAAGTTAGCCTAGTGTTAGCTTATGATGGTTATTTAGCTATAATCTCCCAACAATTTTCTCAAAATCTAGATGTTGGTGTGAGTGAAACTAGTTAACACCAAATAGCAAGTGGTTTGAGCATGGTGGAGGAAATATTTTTTGCACATTGAGGGACATAAGTGCAATTGTGCTTAGCGATTGATGGTTGATTAATTAAAGAAATATTTTTTTATCAAGAGTGATATTCAACCAACAAACACTTAACACAGGCTAACATTTAGAATTTTGATCTATTGGAAAGATTTTTTACAACATTGGCTATAGCTATAAAAAATTTGAGTGGGTTGAGTGCACAATTTAGGAGATGGTTATCCCAACACATAATCATTTTTAAGACACTTGAGTAGAAACTCGAGTTAAGGGTTGGTTGGTGATGCCATTTTCATTGACACTACCCTTCAATGTGAGAAGATCAAAGATTGAGAGGGTCAAAATTTGATGGTGCTGCTATGTATGGTGCTCAGGCAGGTGGGGGTCTCCTAAGAGACCACTGTGGGATGGTTAGAGTAGCATTTTCTATCCCCCACCTCTACCACACAATCAATCAAGCTAAAGGAATGACCCTCCTTTGGGATTTAAAAATTTATTTCTCTATGGGCCTCAAACTCCTGGTGGTCGAAGGTGACTCTAAAATTATCAATGATGTTGTCAATGACAAGGCAAAGGCTGGGTGGAAAGTGAATTGCATCCTACTTGACATCAAGAGTCTTATCTCTAATTTTGACGAGACCAAGCTTATACACACCTACAAAGAGGGGAACTCGGTTGCAAACTCCCTTGTTGTTATTAGTTTGAGGTTGGAAGCTCTAAGATGATAGAGTGTTGCCAATCAATTCCCAGGAAATACTAAATGCCTCTTAAGGCATGAGGAGAACATCACCCCTAATATTTGAAATAAGGGATAATTTATTGAATTATGGCACCTCCGAGCCTACTGGACTTCTTTCAAATTTTGCTCTCGCCTTAATCATATTTGCTATTATGGTTGCCAGCTAGTTTGTTATTGGGAAGGGTCTATAGCTTCATTGTGTGGATTTATATTTACACATGTATGCGGATAAGGATGACTCGTCATTACTCATGGTGGATTATTTGAGAAAAGATGGATTTTGGTAACTTAATGAAGTGTATTGATTGCATGGGATTTGATGAATCCTAGAGGAACAATCTTTCTATTTTTTGTGCCTTCTTGTACATGTTGGCTGGTACTTTGGTAGGGCAAGGATTAATTACATTCATTACAGGAAAAATAGAATTTATTTGTGCCCTTTGCATCACTTTTTTTTTGCCTTGCCTTAACTTGTCCACTATGGGGTTTTTGGTTGCTTATTTTGTTTCTCTTTATTGTGTACTCTATTCTTTGCAACTAATGCCATGGGGGGATAAGCTCATAATCAAACCTAACATGATTGTTGACAAGTTCCTTACTGCTCTGGTGGTTATGTTTTATTATAAAGAGGGTGACATCCTAACCTTTATGGAGAGTATGAGTGATAGTCCCAACCGGTGCTGAGAGAGGAGGGGTGAATCAACAATTATAACATTTTTAAAACAAAAATGATGTAGTTTACTATAACTGTAAGCAAAACATATTCTAGCATAAGAATAACATCAAGCAATCAATCAAAAGGCAACACTAGATTTATCACATGGAAACCCAAATTGGGTGAAAACCACAGTGTGAGGAAACCTCGCAAATTATGCACTCTTCTGAAGTGTGCCCTGTTAGGAGCCTTCCCTGTTAAAGGATTACAATGCACTTTTATATGCAACCTGGTTAAGGGATTTGATACAATAAGGCCTGTTAGTGCCTGCCTGGTTAGAGGACTTAGAACACTTGAATAGATGTCACCCGGTTAAGGGATTTAGTATAAGGGACATGTTAATGTCCACCCAAAATACTAGGATTTAGCTATTGTAATTGTTAGAGAACAATAGAAGGATCGAACTTTTATAAATGGCTTTGCATAGCCTGATAAGATCTCTATTATACTCAACTGAGAAACATCACTAGTTGTTGTTGGTATAACTATAAGCAAAACATATTCTAGCATAAGAATAACATCAAGCAATCAATCAAAAGGCAACACCAGATTTATCACATGGAAACCCAAATTGGGTGAAAACCACGGTGTGAGGAAACCTCACAAATTCTGCACTCTTTTGAAGTGTGCCCTATTAGGAGCCTTCCCTGTTAAAGGATTACAATGCACTTTTAGATGCGACCCAGTTAAGGGATTTGATACAATAAGGCCTGTTAGTGCCTGCTTGGTTAGAGGACTTAGAACACCTGAATAGATGTCACCCGGTTAAGGGATTTAGTACAAGGGACATGTTAATGTCCACCCAAAATACTAGGATTTAGCTATTGTAATTGTTAGAGAACAATAGAAGGATTGACCTTTTAGAAATGTCTTTGCATAGCCTGATAAGATCTCTATTATACTCAACTAAGAAAAATCACTGGTTGCTGTTGGTATGTTCTCCTTTCCTATTGTACTTCTCTGCACACTCTTCTCTCTTCTCCTTTCTCTTCACCTTAGCTTCTTCAGCGTACAGGTTCATTCTTTAATTTGGCAGAATAAGGGCAAATTATATTCTCATCAGACAACATAATATATAGACTTCTTGCCCTAATTTCTTTTCTCATGCATGATATGTTTAAATATCACCTTCAGATCCATCACCCAGTGGAGTATTAGTTCACTGAGGAAACATCCAATGCATTATATGCTTTATCTTCTTTATGAAAGAAAGTGACAGATGTGTGTCAAAAGATTTCCTTCACAAGATATATATCCATGATTTAATGCCACAAATCTTGGTATTAACACCTGCAATCACACCTTGTACCGATCCTCTTGGCAACTCAAAGACTACCAGAATTAGTGTAGTAACTCCCGGTCAAAGATTTAGATAACAGATAGTTGACTATAACTTCCTCGATTCATCTTATCATGACGAAGTCTTTTTGTGCATAGGTAAGAGCCTTGACCTGTCACTTTTTATTCCTCTGTCTATACCGGTTGCATCTTTTCCTCGGTCTCTATTATCAGTTACTGATTGTTTTTCCCTTGGTGACCGGTAGCATATGATGAATAGAAATTTTATCTTGTTCATTGCATAGCGTCATTGGTTGCCAAACTAGTCTCTCTACACATAGAATGTTGTCAACTAACTGATAATGATTTTGCTTCACAAATCCAACATTGGTGTCCTTATATTGAGATGTCAACACCTCTTTCCTCTTTGCCAATCAATGACAATACCTAATTGCCATGTATCGGTTGCCATGTACCAGTAGCAAGCTTATCAGTTACCATCTCTTAATGCAAACAATCTCCCCTTTTGGCATTATGGAAAAACCTTAATAGGCAATCATATCACCTTCCTTATTTACCAGTCATCTACCAGGTGTACTATTTGTGTCATATTCTCCCCCTTTTGACAATAATGCCAAAGGCTATTAAAAAAGAATAACTTTAAGAAATCTGCTCCCCCTTCGAGCAACAATCCTATTCATCAATCCAGGTAAGATGAGGTGAAATCCTCCATTGAAGCATAGTGAATTGAACACCTTGCAAGTTTATTGATGACCAAGAAGGGGTATCACCCCTAATTTGTCTATGAGACACTCAAAAGTACTCTTTGGTAATGGCTTTGTGAAGATGTCAACAATTTGTTATTTTGTAGGAACATACTCCAATCTCACTTCTTTATTTTGTACCATCTCTCTCAAGTAGCGATACTTGATGGCAATATGCTTTGTTTTGGAGTGCATGCCAGGATTCTTGGATATGTTTATTGCACTTGTACTATCACAGTAAATTGCAATTGGTTCAGGTATCTATTCTTGGATTCCTTCAAGTAGCTATTTGATCCAGATTACCTATGTGCAATTGATTGCTACAGCAACATATTCAACTTCAGCTATAGACTGTGAAATACAGTTATATTTCTTTCTTGTCCAAGATACAATCCTTCCACCGAGAAAGAATACACCACCACTTGTGCTCTTTATGTCATCAATATTGCCAGCCCAATCTACATTAGTGTAAACCTTTACTTGGAAGCCTCCCTTGTGAGGAAACCATAAGCCATAGTCCTCAGTCCCCTTTAGGTATCTAAAAATTCTCTTCACTTCTATTAGGTGTATCTCTTTAGGATTTGCAGAGAATCTTGCTACGATGCCTACTGCATGTGATATGTTCGATCTATTGTGTACTGCATACTATAATTTGCCTATCATAGATGGATACAGTGTCTCATTCACTTATTTTGCCTCATCTTCCTTTGATAACTTGAGGTTAGTTATCATAGGTGTACCAACAGGTTTGGATTCTTCTAGCCCAAAAGTTTTGAGAATTTTTTTTACATACTTGGACTGAGAGATAAAGATACCTTCTTTTAGTTGATGGACTTGTAGGCCAATGAAGAATTTTATGGCTCCCATCACAGACATTTCAAATTATTTCTTTATTTCTTTAGCAAAGGCTTTGCTCATCCTACCATCTCCTCCAAAGATGATGTCATCCACAAATATTTCAGCAATCAGGTTCCCTTCTTTACCAATCTTGAGATACATGTTGTTGTCCCCGGTTCTTGTGAATCCTATTGTTAGGAGGTATGAGTGCAATCTCTCATACCATTCGCTTGGGGCTTGCTTTAGCCCATAAAGAGTCTTCTTAAGTTTACAAACCATATCACCCTTTTGTGTGGATGTGAAGCCTTCCGGTTGTTCAATATAAACTTCCTCCTCCAGTATTCCATTTAGGAATGCAGACTTTACATCCATTTGGTATACCTTGAACTTCTTATGAGCAGCATAAGCAAGAAGAATTCTTACTCCTTCTAATTTGGCCACAGGTGCAAAGGTTTCCCCATAATCCTGTCCATCCTCCTGAGCATATCCTTTGCAGACTAGTCTTGCTTTGTTTCTTATTACTTTTCCTTCTTCATTTAGCTTGTTTCTGTAGACCCACTTTGTCCCAATGACATTCTTGTCTTGTGGTCTTGGCACAAGCATCCATGTGTCATTCTTTTCTATTTTTTGAATCTCTTCCTCCATGGCTGACCCAATTTTCATCATCCAAAGCTTTCCTGGTGGTTTTGGGCTCTATATAGGAAAGAAAATAGACATTTTCTCTAGCATTTTTCCTGGTCAAGACATTTACATGTTTTTCACCAATTATATTATCATTTGAGTGATATGTGACATACCTTGGGAGAACCAGTCTCTGTTCTTGGTCAGGTTCTTTCAGTTGAGCAATTTCTTCAACATGGTCATGAACAACTTCTTGTTCATCATCTTGGGTTTCTCTGTCAGCTTCAAGTACAACATCCTGCTCCATAAGTATGTTCTCATGTTCTTCTCTTTCATCTTTAGTAGTCATTTTATTGAACTCAAAAAGATTTCCATCATTGTGACCCTGCAGACCATCATGTTCATTATGACCGATCTTCTTTCTTGGTTCTGAATATTCATCAACCTTTACATTGATGCTTTCAATAATTTTTGTCCTCTTCAGACATTGGTAGGCTTTATTCTTGGTAGAGTAACCTAGAAATATTCCTTCATCACTCTTGGGGTCAAACTTCCCAGAGTATATATCTCTCTTAATGTAATAATTGCTACCAAAGACTCTGAAATAGCCTACACTAGGAGTATGATCGAACCATAGTTCATAGGGAGTCTTATCAGTTCCTTTCTTGACTTGAACTTGGTTTAGTGTATAGACAACAATACAGATAGCTTCTCTCTAGAAGTGATGGGGGAGATCCTTCTGAATCATTAGGGTTCTCGCATAGTTAATCAGCGTCTCATTTCTTCTTTCTGATACTCTATTTTGCTGAGGAGTCCTTGGTGCAGACAACTGCCTCTTTATTCCTTGTTCCTCAAAGTAGTGAGTGTACTCATGAGAAGTGTATTCACCTCCTCTATCTGATATCATACACTTTAGGTTTTTACCGGTCTCATTCTCCACTCAAGTCTTGTAGATTTTAAACATGTGAAATGCCTCTGATTTTTCTCTGAGAAAGAGTGTCCACACCATTCTTGAGAAATCATCTACAAAGAGCATGAAGTGCATATATCTGTTAGAAGAAATAAATAAAATGGAAACAATATCAAAACAATCCAAGAAAGTGAGATGCAAGAAGGATTTTACCATAAACCAAATGTGAGTGAGTTGCAAGATCAAACACCAAAACCAAGATAATACTCCAAGAATCCAACAAGAGCCAAGAGATTTTTGTAAGGGAAAAAACAAAGAAAAACCCCTTTGTGTATTGTGAATGAGGCATAAAAAGCCTAGAGAGAGAGAGAGAGAGAGAGAGCAAAAAGCTTAATACAATATGATAGAAGTACTATACAAGAGGAGAGAAATTGTGTGAAAGAATTGTGAGAAAATTAGTGTCAAGTGTGTGGAGAAACATCTCTTTGTTATCTCTATTTGAGCATTAAGATGTTTTCATTAGTATCAAAGTGGACCAGTCAGTTATCTTTGATGATATGTTGGTAAAATAAAGAACTATAAGCTATATATGTTAGTCGGTTAAACAAGCAAGCCTTCATACCGAGCATCAGAGTATACTGAGTATCGAGCATCAGTAAACACTAAGCACCAGTATAGTTACCAAGTAGTATTGACTGTGTTTATCGAGCAATCTAGGAAACTACATAGTAATTTGTTATGGCACATTTATCTATGTAAATGGTTACAACAAATTCATTGAATGTTTTACCAAGATCAAGGATTATTTATTGTAGATGTAATCATTAAATGTGATGGTGATCTCTATGTAATAGTCAGATATAGGCCAATTTTGTATATCGTAGATCTTAGGCTTTTCCTAAGAAGATGTAACCTAATTAGGTCATGACAGTTATGGAAATCATAACAATTTGCTATATAATTATAATTCATGTCATTTTGACATAATTAGAGGAGAAGGATGACAAGGAGAACTTGAAGCAGTAGCCTCCTTCAAGACATCAGAGTTCAGACATGATTTGAGCAGTAAGTAGAGATACAATTTAGGTTATTCAGAATCAGTCAAGGCTACCGAGCAAAACAAAGGACAGACTACTACACATTAAGGTGATATTTACTAAGTATTTCATAGATCTGATTCAGACAAGCATAAGTTGTCAATTACATATACTTTCTGTTATTCTCTAATCATTGTAATAGAGTTAGCAAAATCTCTTAACAGAGTAGACTTAATAGTCTGATTGTAAATCTCTTAACCGAGTACACACTCAAGTAGTGTTGTTTAAATCCTTTAATAAGGTAGATCTAATCGATCTTATTGTTACTCCTAATAGGGTAAGATCACCAGAAGTGATCACAACTTGTAGCCTTAACTGACATACTTTATTATCTGCAGTAGTGAAGAATTTGTGGGTGTCATCCCCACCACAATTTTTACCTTCTCACAATGGTTTCTCCGTAACCAAAATATATGTGTTATGTGATTGAATTATTATTTTTTTTCATGCACTTTACATTTACAAGTCAAATGAATGAATGTTGAAAATAATGGATTCAGTTGGATAGATTAGTGTACTACTATTTGCAGATTGAGTATTTAGATAAAAGTTTTTGAGGGTACTAATTCACCCCTCCCCTCTCAGTCCCTTATCTTTCCATTCCAACAATTGATATCTGAGCTAGATCTCTTATTGGAAGGTTTAATCACTGAAGAGGAAAGATCTAAACATGGAGAGATACAAGTTGGACAAAACTATAGAGAATCAAAAGATTTAGATGTAGATGTTTATTGAGCAATACAAGCAAGTTAAGGATGCATTGAAGAAGTTACTGGTTCAAAGGAAGAACATGGATATTCTAGAAAATGAAACTAACTATCATGAAGAAGAGATTGATGATCTATTTGATAATATTGGATCTAGTTCAGGCAGTATTTCTGACAGTTCTAAAAATGCAATTTCTGATTTATCTGAGAAAAATCTTCATGTGACTGAACAAGTGAAAGCCCCATAGATCGGTCAAGAGACACAAATGGTAAGAATGATTGATGTGATGAACAATGCTAGACAAGATGAGCAAGAGAGAAATTTGACTGTTGAAGATAGAAGACAAATGACTGAACAACTACAAGTGAAGGAAACTGAGATACTGAGACTTACCGAGTATCACTTCGAAATATCCAATCAGATGATTGCTGTAAGCCAAGAGATCAATTGAGTAAATAATGAGTTATCAAGGAAACTTGAAGACATTGGAGTACTTAGGGAAGAAAATGAAAAACTAAGAAATGAAGTGAAGATGTGGCAACAACATAATGAGATGATGAAAAAGGTTGAAGATAGTTCAAAAAAATTTGATGATTTTGTGATTAGTCAAAGAGGACTTGGAAGCACTACTGGATTAGGCTACATCAAGCAAGGAGAATCATCTAAGAAAGCTGAACAAATGAATAACAACCAGAATCAGAGACCTAAGAAATTGACATGCTATCTCTATGGTAACCGGGCCACACTTCAAATGTTTGCAGGAGTAAAGCACAAGGTAAACCTAAAACCACTCCTAAGTTCAATGGTCATTGTTGTAATTGTAACAAGTTTGGACATCAAGCATATGAATGTAGATCTAAGTTGAATAGGACTCCTAACAAACCCTACATGGAGAAACACTGTCACACTTGCAACATGCATGGACACTATATGCAAAATTAGATGTAAACTATTCTAAATGAAATATTAACTAATATAAACTAATAAATCAATCTAATTAGAAAACAACAATGAAGAATACAATCAAAATGAAGCTAAAACAAAGCTTTACCTTCACCTACCATGTAGCTTGTCTCCATTGGCCTCCTAGCCTTGATTTCTTGGATCTGTTGAGCTCTCAGATTTCCAAATGAAGCTCCTTTCCCAAGATGCTCTCAAAGTGTGGAGATTGAGTGGATTGAATGCAAAATGGCCTAAACTTGATAATGCAAACTAATGGATAATGGAATGCTATGAAAATAACTTCAAAATGCTTGATTGAATGCTTGGATGCTTGATTGCTTGATCTCTAGAATGCTTGAATGCTTGAAAATTCTTATTGCCTACTAGCTCACAAAGGGGAAATGAGGCGCCTTTTATAGATTTTTGGAGGGCTCAAGCCTAGGTGGCACAATCCAAGGGTGGAGATTGAAAGGTGGAAGATCCTAGGGCTACAATTGACTTGGTTGAAGGGGTTGAGAGAAAGGGGGATATAGTTGGAATGCGAGAGGAAGAATAGGGAGGATGTTCCTCCTACATTGACATGGAAGAGAAGAAGGTGGAAGGGAAAGACACATGTCAAGTGTCTCACAAAGACCAATGAGAGGAAGAAGGAAGGAATTTTTCCTCATGAGGACTCTTGGTACAATTGTCCCATGAGTCATCTTGAACTCTTTGAGGTGGCTTGAGAAGCTCCTTAGGAATAGGATTGGCTTCTTGACTTAGTGTAGCAGAAGACATGTGGTCATGAGACCAAGTCTTATGAGAGGACATGTGTGGGTGAGGATAATGAGTTATTAATAATTAATAATAATTAATTATTTTAGCCAAGGTGATGTGTTAGGTGACTAAGTGGATGAGGTGGACTAGGGGACTTAGTCATATTTGGTGATTGTGTAATTGATTAAATCACTTTAATAAGACTATTTAGAAGACTTAGGATAGGAGAATAAACTATAGTGAATTTATCAAATAAATTGAATAATTTATTTAATAAATAGAGGAAATAAATATTAATTAAATAATAAATATTTAATTAATTCATCAAGTTAATATTAATTAAATAATAAATATTTAATTAATTAATAAAGTCACTTTTTAGTGTATACATACACACTTCACAAGAATGTAGAACAAAGATGAAGCAAGTCTAGACACCGAAAGGACAAAATAAATCCTATCAACCGAGAAGACAAGGTAATGCTTACACTTGGGATTATAACACAGGGGTTAACTATACAATATATGGAAGGTATGGACATATTGCTGCTAATTACATGAGGAAGAGATGGGATGTAAAATCTTGAAGTTGGACAAGAACTGGTATGGCATGTTTGCACTATCACAAAGTCGATCACCTGAGTAAAGATTGCAGAGACTGAGCACCAGAAGAACAAGTTTTTCAGAATGGAAATACAATTGCAGCTATCATGAGAATAAGAAACATTGTGGAGAAAGGAATCAAATGATAATGTTGAGTCAAGCAATGCAGTCGGTGAAACCTCGTCCATTGGATTGGGTGACATTGACACCTCCACCTAAGTTGAAAAAGGTATGTATGGAATTGATAATTCAAGCTGATCATATTTTACATATATTTCCTTATATTAGATGTGCACATACCAAATTTGCATGAATTAAGATGCATTATGGTTTTACAAGTTTTGGACTTTAAAGAGTTTACAGTCGGTATATGCTAGACTGAGTAAGGAGTTACCCGTCGGTGACTATTTTGCAAGGTTAACCGAGTATCAATATTAACTGAGTGAAAAAGTTATGTGTTAACCAAGCTATTGGTATTTTGTAGTACTCACTGAGTTTGATAGCTGTCATTAAGCTGTGAGTAGGTTGAGCATTTATTGCAAAAGTTTTGAGTGGGAATTTGAAAAAGGTTATAAATAGACTGAACTTAGTTCATTCTTTCACCAACGATTACGAAGAGCAAAGCATTTCTAGAGTGATTTCAAGGAATGGATTTTTAGAGTGTTTGAGAGCTATACCAAAATCTTCTGAGTGATTTCATTGATATTTTTGTGTAATTACTGTTACTACTAAGTTATTCATACTCGTACTTACTGAAACCCTATTTCAAGAAACAATGACATCTGCATCAAAGGTGAATAAATCTAAGTTTTCAGAGGAGGAGAAAGTAAAATTTATTGTGTTTACAAAATGTAAAGAACCCCGATACAAACTTCATCCTGAAGTTGCATCGAAAATTGATCAAGCAGGAGCTTTCTCAAGTATACCCCCTATGGTTGTACTGGTCGAGGACATGAGATTGTATATTCACTACAAAATAGGAGAGATTGGAGATTTTGACATGTATGCAGCTTACCAAAATCTATGTGGAGAAGATGGAAGACTAAAACCCAAACAGAAATTATTGGAAGTTATTGGTTTGACGAATGCCCTAAATTTTCTGAGGGAATTTAAGAGCGAATGGATTAGGGTTGTTCTTAGTAGGTTTCATGATGAAAAATTATGGTTGGATGAGCCGGTAAAGATAACTAAGAAGATGATTCATGATGTTACCAAGTATCCTACTACTGATAAGGCAAAAGCAATTCAGAGTGCATCTAGGGCAGAAATTAAGAAGAACACGGGAGTTGGGATGACCGAGCCATGAAAATCCACACGATCAAAGACCCAGAAGTAAAATATGTAGCACATTTCATTGGTTATAAGATTTATCAATCGAGTAGACAGAATAGTGTGCCTTGTGGATCCGTTGACATAGCCTACAAAATGGTTAAGAAAGGTTATCAGTTGGACCTTGCCGAACTTTTGTTGAAATAGATTGAAGAGAGCATGAAGATAATCCGATCGGCAAAGTCGAATACACGTAATTTTGGATCCCTACTGGTTTTCATATTCTTTTATGTGCAAATAGTTTTCCCATTGGTCGGTAATATGGAGTGGTCAATCGACAAGCCTGTTATAGTACAAATTTCATATTTGATTAAGGGTTTGGGAAATAATCTCAATAATGTTTTAGACAATTACTTTGAGCAATTCAAAAGTAGAATGAATTCTTGTAGTAGAATTACAAGGCAACTAGTGGAAGATTATGAACAGGATATATGTTTTCTAGTTGACACCGACCACACATTAATCAAGGCTATGGATCCTAGAACAAAATGGTTAGCCCCCATGGGTTATGAAATAGACATTGATTTTGCTTCCAAATCAATAAAAGCTTTTTTGGTTGTAACAAAGGATGTTAATGCGGAGAGGTTTGGAACCTATGAAGAGACCAAGATAAGAATTAAAACTAGCCTAGTTATCGGTAAGATAACAAAAAAATCTAGGAAAATGATGAAAAACTTAGTAGAGAAGTTTGGTGATGATGCTGGATCATCTGACAGCACATTGGTTGAGGTAGCAACTGAAGTTTAGTTAATGCTTACTGACAAGCCACATGAAAGTGAAGAAATCAAGTCAAACAAAGATGTAGATTCTACACTAGTTTCTACTACCCCCACTCCAAAGAAGATGTAGTTAGAAGTGCAGACAAGGGCACAGACAAGATCAACAAATGTAACCTCACCTCCACCGAAGAAAGGAGTTGCAAAGATAATAATACCAGCTGTTGCTATACCGACAAAGACATACAAGAAAAGAGGTACTAAACCTACTACTGAAGCCCCAAAGAAAAGAAGAAAGTTAATTAGGGGAAAATATGATTTAGATGATGATGAAGATAATATTGATTAATTTAAAGTTGTAGTAAATAAGAGTCGGTCCATAGATGAGGTAGCCGAAGAAATAATAGAAAATGGTGGACTTAGTGATCCTGAGATTAGTTGGTTTGAGCACTTGTCAATCGAGGATCAGATTAAATTAGAAGAGGCAATTATACAAATGATGATAAGATTCAAAAGAGTACCAATTGAATTTGACAAATACTTACCTAAGGCATTAGAAGAGATAATTTCACAAAAGTGGTCCTATGCCTTGAATACCGAGAAGAGAATGAGGGAACAATCCCTAGTTTTGGTAGTTCCTACATTGACAATTCTTGAAGTTGAGGAAATGATGAACAAATATTCAAAGAGATTTAGAGTAAAGAACTGGGTATTGCAGATACTTAATGAAAATCTGGTAGAAATAGATGAGAATAGTCAACTCATCTAGACTTCAATTATACAAGCCCAAGAGCAAGCATAAAAGATGGCCTTAGCGATGATTCCCGAGAAGAAATTAAAGAGAAAAGGGAAGGGAATTCATAAAGATGATGCAGATTTGGCACCAAAGCAAAGTATTGACATATCAGATATCAAGGTACATGATACAACATATGCCACCATGGAAATAATTCTAACATGGGATGCACCAGATCAAGTTGAGATCCAAATGATTGATAACAATGCACTTGATGTACTCATTGAGGACATCACATATGGCGATCCTGATGATATTAAAGAGGATGAGGATGTTACCATTGCTAGAGAAAAAACACAAGATGAGGGACTCACTACTGAGCCAACAATAAGATCTATACCGGGTGATATTCCTATCCTGATGGAAGCAGTTGACATAATCTCTAAGGAGAAACCCGAAGGCTCAACCCTCAAGCAACTGAAGGACACATTTGGGGAACAAGGGACAAGCGCACCTGCTGAGACAAAAGAGCCTAAGGAAAAAGAGGTGGAGACACAGGACCAAGATGACCCAAAGCCTATCGAGATAACACCATTAGACACTACATTTGAAGCTCCCTCTATTTCAACCGACACACAAGTTATCGAGGAGCAGAAGAAAGAAGATAATGTGTCTACCGGGCAAGAAATGCCAAATGTAAGGTAAAGGACATTGTACCTTTTGTTAAGAATTTGCCTCAAGAGCCTAAGAAGAAAAAGAAAAAGCATGGTAAAGGGCCGGTCACACGAGATGAAGTTATTGAAATACCTTCATGTGACCCAAGGACCTTAGACCCCGAGGAACTAAGAAAATATGGGGAACTGTGCACTAGGAAGGCAGCTCAGGAGAAGCTGAGAAAAGATTGTAAAAGCAAGAAAATACTTGAAGATGTAAGAGATATCTTACAACAGGTTGTACCTGAGGTCCAAATTAATGATGACACATCAGTAATGGACCAACTTGTCACTCTAGTACAAGAAATCAATGCCCTAGATATTGATGCAGAAAAGAGACTTGAGGAAAGGGCAGAGTCAAAACTATAGGATAAATTGGTAGAGAAAATAAGCCAGGAAGTGGCAATAAACAAGGTAAAAATTTATGAGGTGATTACCAAAGTTCAATCTATCACTCAGACCATTATTCACATGTTAGTTAAGCTTTGCATTGTGGAGATTTTCATTGCTGAGATCAATGAAAAGATTAAACAGCTGGATATTGAAATCCAAGCCAGTGTACAAGCCTATTTAACTGAGCCAAATGCTTTTCATAAGAATATCCTAAAAGTTCAAGAACTTAGGTGGTTAAGAGCTGAGTTGAGGAAGAAGGAAGAAAAAATAAGTGACCAAGTCACATAGATTTAGGCTGAGTTACTTCTGCACCTGAAGATAATTGAGAGGCATATTGTCAAAGCGCAAGCTTTAGTTGCAACACCATAAATTTATGTGTTGGAGAACATATTTAACATGCATGCACAAGCTGGTCTTGATCACATTTCTCTCACTAACTTGAAAGAGGAATGGGAAAACCTCTTAGATTATTTGAAGAAAACCCATCAACACTTTTTTGATAAGTTGTAAGTACATATTTTTTAGTTTTGGCATTAATCTCAAAAAGGGGGAATATAAAGTATATGTCAAATTGTATAATTATATGCTAAGTGTACTACATACATACCAGGAGCATGCACTGAGGGGGAGTTATGTAAGGTTTTGAAATGTTGTCATGTATATATATGAAGTAAGGATAGTAAAAGATATATTGATGTATATACATTACAAGTTTTGATACTAATGCCAAAGGGGGAGATTGTTATCTCCATTTGAGCATTAAGATGTTGTCATTAGTATCAAAGTGGATCAGTTGGTTATCTTTGATGATCTATCGGTAAAAGAAAGAACTAAAAGCTACATTTTCTAGTCGGTTAATCAAACAAGCCTTCATAATGAGCATCAGAGTATACCAAGTACCAAGTGTCAGTAAATACCAAGCACCAGTATAGTTACCGAGCAGTATTGATTGTGTTCACCGAGCAATCCAAGAAATGGCATAGTAATTTTTTATGGCACATTTATCTATGTAGATGGTTAAAATGAATTCATTAAACATTTTACCAAGATCGAGGATTATTTATTGTAGATGTAATCATTAAATGTGATGATGATCTCTATGTAATATTTAGATCTAGGCTAATTTTTTATACCGTAGATCTTAGGTTTTTCCTAAGAAGATGTAACCTAATTAGGTCATGACAATTATGGAAATCATAGCAGTTTGCTATATAATTGTAATTCATGTCATTTAAAAATAAGTAGAGGAGAAGGATGACAAGGAGATCTTGAAGCAGTAGCCACCATCAAGGTATCATAGTTCAGACATGATTTGAGCAATAAGCGGAGATACAATTCAGGTTATTCAAAATCAGTTAAGGCTATAGAGCAGAATAGAGGACATACTACTACACATTGAGGTGATATTTACTAAGTATTTCATAGATCCGATTCAGATAAACATAAGTTGTCAATTACAAATACTTTATGTTATTCTCTAATCATTGTAACGGAGTTAGCAAAATCTCTTAACAGAGTAGACTTAACAGTCTGATTGTAAATCTCTTAACCGAGTACACACTCAAGTAGTGTTGTTTAAATCCTTTAACTATGTAGATCTAGTCGATCTTATTATTACTCCTATCAAGGTAAGATCACCAAAAGTGATCACAACTTGTAGCCTTAACTGTCATACTTTATTATCTGCAATAGTGAATAATTTATGGGTGTCATCCCCACCGCAGTTTTTACCTTCTCACAAGGGTTTCTGCGTAACCAAAATATCTGTGTTATGTGATTGAATTATTGTTCATTTTTCATGAACTTTACATTTACAAGTCAATTGAATGAATTTTAAAAATAATGGATTCAGTTGGATAGATTAGTTTACTACTATTTGCAGATTGAGTATTCAGATAAAAGTTTTTGAGGGTACTGATTCACCCCTCCCCTCTCAGTCCCTTATCTTTCCATTCCAACACTCTTAAGTAGAGATGAGTGAAGGATTTTACATGTAACTCCCTATGTGTATGAGTGCCACATTCATACTAAGTGTGTGCTAAGTGTGAGCATCCTCATAAGGAGGAATAACCTATTTTCCTTATTAAAGGAATTGCAAAATATGAGTTGTCCTCCCACTTGGACTAGAGGACAAAATTACACGTAGAGATTCCTTTAAGAATATCCTAAAATAAATAAAGGAGGATACCTTGGTTTATCCTCAAATTAAATAAAACAACCAAGGAAATATTACTAATTCTAACACCCCCTTTAATATTTACATGGGGTGATTACATCAATGGGTATTAAACCCAAATTTTTGAAATGAAATTCAATTTTTTTCTCTAGAAAGAGGCTTTGTCAAAATATCTACAACTTGATCTTCACCCTTGAAATAGATGAGGGATACTTTCTTTTCTTCATTTTGTTCTCTAATGAAGTGGTGGTGGAGAGAAATGTACTTTGACTTTCCATGGTAAACCAAATTCTTTGCCAAGGCTATTGCACTTTGATTGTCACAATATAATGGTGCAGGTTCTTGTTGAGGTAGACCCAAATCTTCAAGTATTATTCTAAGCCATAAAGATTCTTTAGCGACATGAGTACAACTTTTGTATTCAGCTTCTGTAGAACATAGAGAAACATATTGATCTTTTTAAAATTTTTCAAGATATAGTACTTGAACTAAGAGAAAAACAATACCCAAAAGTAGATTTCCCATCATTGGGGTCTCCACCTAAATCTAAATTAGTAAAACCTTTTAAAGAAAAATCAAAATTTGCATCATAAAATAATCCTAAGTTAATAGTACCTTTAATGTATCATAATATTCTTTTAGCAATTTTGAAGTGTGTTTGTTGAGGTTTGGACATGAATCTTGGAACTAAACCAACACTAAAAGATATATCGGGTCTAGTGAGAGTTAGATAATTTAAACTACCTATAAGTTCTCTATAAGGAGTAGCATCTATGAATGGAGATTGCATATCTATCATTAACTTAGTTCCAAATTCACATGGAATTGAAACATGATTATCATCATTCATATGAAATCTATCAAGAAGATCTTTAGCATATTTACTTCGAGAAATAAAAATACCCTTAGGGGTTTGCCAAATTTGCATTCCTAGGAAATAATGTCATTTGACATTTTTGGTTAAGTTGGAACTTAATATAAAAAATTAAATGGTTAGAACTAGAATTAAGAATCAAATCATCAAAATAAAGAATGATAATAATAATGTAATCTTCACTATGCTTGATATACAAGTTAGGATTATTTTTACTTCTTTCAAAACCTTGAGAAATAAAGAAAGCTTTAATCTTGGAATACCACTTTCTAGGAGATTGCTTTAAACCATAAATAGATTTATTTAGTTTGCATACTAGATGTTCATGACTTTCTTTAATAAAACTGGGAGGTTGGGACATATAAATTTCTTCATGCAAATCACCATTTAAAAAAGAACTTTTAACATCCATTTGGTGAATAGGCCAATTCATTTTAGAATCCAAAGCAAGAACAATTTTAATGGTAGGCATTTTTGCAACAGGGGCAAAGGTCTCATTATAGTATAATCCTTCAATTTGAGAGAAACCTCTTGCTACTAACCTAGCTTTAAACTTACTAATTTCATTATTGGTATTCAACTTAGTTTTATATAACCATTTGCATGAAACTAGATTTTTACCATGAGGTAAGGGAACTAAATCCCAAGTATTATTAGAAATTAAAGTGTCATATTCCTCTTGCATAACATTTTGCCAATGAGGTTGATTTTTAGCTTGAGAAAAGGTTTGAGGATCATTAGAGTTCATAAGAGAAGACATTAAAGCATAATTACAATAATTAACTCTCCTAGGTCTAAGACCACCCATTCTAGCAATATAATCATCACCTTCATTAAGTAAATCTTTAAACCATTTAGGATTTCTCTTAGAATTAACATAAATATCACTATGAGGAGTATCATTATCATTATGATCAACATTATCACTATGAGGAGTAGATATATTATTACCATCATCATCATCATCATCATCATCATCATCATCATTAGTATTACTAGTAGGAATAGAAATAGATGCATTAGGAGTAGGGTTTAGAATAGGAGGTTGGTCCTCCACAATCTCAATAGTGCCTCTTTTAAATTCATCATCTTTGACTTTGGAGCAATCATGGACTTCATTTTCTACAATGCAAACATCTCTTGCAATATGCACCTTGTTAGTAGTAGGATCATAAACTCTATAACCTTTAGTAAATTTATCATACCTAAAAAAAATAAATGGAGAAGATTTAGAATCAAGTTTTTGCCTTTTTTGTTTGGGTGTGTGAACATAAGCAATAGATCCAAAAATTCTCAAATGTTGTTGTAGACTACGGTTTATTTGTATCTATTTTGAAAGGCGTAAGCAAGAAAACGTTAGACTAATCTAAACATTTATATCAGTTCAAAAGCCTAAACACAAAAAACCAAGCCACCTCAGATTGAGCCAAAATAAATGCATTCAAGCATTGTTTGATTTGCTCTGATTATGAGGGATGTGGGTGTGCTCTCTAAGCACTTGGAGCTTGTCTCTAATGCATTCTAGGAAGGATTTGATATGATGCATAAATGATTTAGAAAAGCTTGAATAAAAACTAAGTTCAATCCATTAAGCTTATTCTAGGATGTGTGTAAAAAAGCATGAAATCTAACAAATATGCTAAATGCTTAAGCTCTAGAATGAATCTAACATTATAACACTACTCAATGTAAAATATGTGAATTGGTATTTTTCTTTTGGAAGAGGAGGGTATTTATAGGATTTGAGGAAGGGCTTGGGTTAGGAAGGAGAGTTAGGGTCAGAGGTAAGGTTTGGGGTAGAGTTAGGGGTAAGGTTAGATGTATGGTAAGGTTTAACGTCCTTGGTCAAGGTTGCTCACACATGTGTGAGCAACACTAGGGAAGTGTGCAAAGGGAGAGTGAAAGAGGAGACATGGGCTTCATTAATGACTTGTAAGAGTCATTAATGAGGATGTAAGAAGCATTTATAAGGATGTAAGAAGCATTTATGAGGAGTTTTGACCCAAAGTCAAAGTTTGAAGGGTTAGGCTAAGAAATGTAGGAATCACTTTTTAATCAGGTTTAGAGCGAGATTAGGAAATTCCTAGAAGAGGTTAGGGATTTTGAGAAGATTTCCAAGGTTTTAGGATTTAAATAAATATTTAATTTAATTAGAGGATTTTTGGTCAATTTATCAATTAATAATTAATAAATAGAGGAAATTCATTCAAATTTGATTTAAATGATTTGGGGAGGGATTCTTTAATTAAAGATGTTTAATTAAAATAGGGGGATTTAATGGCATAAAAATAAATAAATAAATAAATTAATTAATTAATTAATTAATAAATGATGATATCATCAGGGGTTTTCAGAAAATAAAAATATTTTTATTTTCTAAAGGATTTTTAGGTGTCTACATTTTGCCCCTCTTTGATGCGATGCCGCAAGTGGCGTGGCATCAAAGATAAGAAAATAAGATGCCCCAGGCTAGGATTTAGAGGAATAAGGGGTTGTGCCCCCTCGAAAAAATAACGCAAAGAGGAAATATTGTGGAATTGTCTCGAAAGGAAACAGAAAGGAAGGGGAAGGAAGGAAGGAAGAAGGGATCATAAATAGCCATACATCCAAGAGAAAAGATGGAGGAATGCAAGATGAGATGGAATGCAGAATGCAAGATACAACTATATGCAAAGATGCAAGATGAAAGAGTAATCAATATGATGCAAGATGGGGGATTTTGGGGAGCTCCAAGTGTAAATGTGGAGAGCATGACCTAGTTTGATATAGCAACATTAGAGACCTGCCAAGGATACTAAGATCACAAGGCCTTGTCGCTAGCGTTTTATAGGACTGATGTGAAAAATTCATGTAAGGTTACCCCAGCATCACGCATGAACCCAAGAGGAAGCATGGTAGAAATGATGCTGGAGAAACCACAAACAAACAATATTTCCCAAGTGCACCATGTAATCCAAAAGATCACATGTGAACCGTGCAAGGGTCATGACCAATTGAATCAAAGGCAGAAGGAAAAGATCAAATGACCTTGCCCTAGATTGCCCTCATTCGTAGTGCACCATGATATAAAGGATCATGGTGACTTTGAGGAGAGGAACAATAAGAAGCTGTAAAAGATTAACAAGATTCAAAGGACAAAATCCAAGACCAAAATGATAACTCCAAAAGACATCCTTTGCCAAGGAGAGAGATTGGTGTGAGTGATGGTGGAAAGATTGGTTTGAATGTGTGGAAGGATACATCGACATGGACCTGGTGTGATTGGTGGAAGATTAGGTTTGACAGGAGGAAGGATACATCCTCAAGGACCCACTGATTGATGGGAGAATGAGTGTTATTGTTCGCTGGCAAATGATGAAGTTTAAAGATAATCATTGTGATCAAGAATAGTTGACAATTGATGTTGCTGAACGACAAGGCTAGATGGGACAAGTTCTCTGATCAAATATTATTGCAGGACTGACAAGGATATGTACAACAAGACGTGCAGATATGTACAATAGACGAGAAGATATTTACACTGGATATGTATAGAAGCTCAGGATATGGAACATGAAGATCTCGCTATACAAGATATATACATGAAGGATTGTGCTATACGAGATATAAACAAGAAGCTTAGGTTTGGGGATAGGATCTGATTGCTGCATTGGATAGGCTTGATGATAGAACACCTTGGGATGAAGGGCTAGTGATGGGGATAGGGATTGGAAGATGAGGATTGGGGATGGGAGGGATGGGAGTTTGATAGATAATGACTCAGTCCACTATGTATGGTGCTTGTTTCCAGGTTTTCACCAACATACTTGTCCAAGGCTCTTGAATTGCCAATTTTTCATCATTGGATGATTATTTTTCTTGACTTTTTTTGTTTTTTTATAATATTTTTCTCATTTTTTCCAATTTTTATGGATTTTCTAGATTTTTTAGGATCTGGTTCAGGCATAGAACCTCTTCAGATGTATGGTGTTGATTGGATCATTCAAGGGCTCACCTTCTGGTGTTGATAGTTGATAGGTTTCAGAGCCAAAGCATGTTGTGACAACATAAGGACCCAACCAGGTAGGCTTAAACTTGCCTTTCTTCTCTCGACGCACTTGGACTTTTTTATTTTCCTTTAGGACCATGTCGCCTACTTGGAATTGTCTTGGATGGACCTTCTTGTTATAACTTCTTTTGAGTCAATTCTAGTATGCAACTAGGTGATCATATGATTGCTACCTCTTTTCATCTAATAGATCAAGCTGTGTGAGGTGTGCCACTCGAAAGTTTTCATCTGTAGTAAAGTTTCTCATGGAGACTCGCAATGATGGGAGCTCGACCTCCATTGGTAGAATGACTTCGACACCATATATAAGGGAATATGGGGTGGTTCCTGTGGGAGTGCGGAAGGAAGTACGATAGGCCCAGAGGGCTAGATTTATTTGGAGGTGCTAGTCATGACCAGAATCATTGACAACCTTCTTGAGGATTTTGTGGATAGTTTTATTGGTTGCCTCAAATTGGCCATTTCCTTGGGGGAAGTATGGACTGGAGAAACAATGATGGATGTGGATTCTAGCACACAGATCATCCACGTGCTGGTTTTCAAAAGGTGTTTTGTGGCTTGTGAAGATGGTAGATGGTATGTCGAAGCAGCAAACGATGTGGTATAAGATGAACTTGGATATTTGGATGCCAGTAGTAAGAGTGAGTGGAATTGCTTCAACCCATTTTGTGAAGTATTCTGTGGAAGTTATGATGTATTTATGTCCATCTGAGGAAAGGGGAGTGATTAACCCAATGAGGTTGATGCCCCAACATGAAAGTGGCCAAGGTGGCGCAATGGGTTGCAAGTTTTGTGTTGGCACATGAATAAGATTTGCATGCTGCTAACATGGTAGACATTTCTTGACAAATTCACAAGCATCATGTTCCATGGTAGGCCAATAGTACCTGACTCAAAGCAACTACTTTGCTAGAACAATGCCACTCGTGTGGGCACCACAAATTCTAGTGTGGACCTCTTGTAAATCCAGGACAACCTCATTTGAATCTAAACACCTAGAAAGGATGTTATGATATCCTCAATGATAAAGGGTGTTGGCTACAAGAGTGTAGTGGGAAGATCTTCTAATTAAGTTTTGGCGTTGGGTGTTGGTGAGATGGGGAGATATGATACCATTTTTAAGATATGCATGGATGTCGTGGTACCATGGGGACTGTGGACCAACCAAGACACACACCATTTCTGAATCGACATTCTCATAAGCAGGTGTATGTAGCTGCTCAACTAAGAATTCGTAGTGCATTGAGTTACGAGGGATTTCTAATAAGGATCCAATGGTTGCCATTACATCGATTGCTTTGTTCTGAAGCCTTGGTATCTGTGTGAACTATAGATTTAGGAAATGCTCTTTTAGTTTATCCACTTGTTCTTTGTAGGGTAGCAACTTATCATCCTTTGTCTGAAATTCATCTAGGACCTACTTGATAATCAACTGTGAGTCTCCAAACACTTGCAGTTCTGTGATATTCCACTGGATGACTATTTTGAGACCTGAGATGAGTGCCTCATATTTTTTAATGTTATTAGTACATGGGAATTCCAATTTGAATGATTTTGGAATATAGTCACCTTGAGGTGTGACGAATAGGATCCCTGACCCTAATCCATGTGATGTATAGGAGCCATGAAAGTATAGCTTGCATATGGGCTATTCTTTGATCATACATAGATGCTCATTAGGGAATTCCATGATTAGTGGATAGACATCCACTAGAGGTGCTTCTGATAGCTGGTCGGTAATTAATTGCCTTTTTCTAGCTTTCTAATCTATGTACTGGATGTCAAACTCACTGAGTAGCATGACCCATTTTGCCATACGGCCTATAAGAGTTGTCCTTGATAACATATACTTGAGCGGGTCTAATTTTGAGATAAGCTTGATTGTGTGGCTAAGAATGTAATGTCTAAGCTTTTGGGTGGTGAAGACCACTGGAAGACATGCTTTCTCCATTGGTGAATAATTGAGCTCATAGCCAACTAGAGTATGACTGATATAATAAATAACTCTCCTTGTTATCATCATCATGTTGTGCTAAGAGTGCCCCTAGTGCAGTAGTGGTCACCGAGATGTAGAGTATGAGAGGGCATCCAGAAACTAGTGGTACAAGAATGGGAGAGTTTACAAGGTATTCTTTTAGCTTGTCAAAGATTCTCTGATAGATGGGATCCCATTTGAAGCTTGTGTCCTTATGAAGAAGATGTGTGAATGGTTGGCACTTGTCTACCAGCTGTGATATAAATTGACGCACTGATTGAATGTTTCCCTGTAGACTTTGGAGCTGCTTGAGTGTTCAAGGAGGAGGCATTTCTGTAATTGCTTTGACCTTCTTGGGATCAATTTCTATGCCACACCATGATACTATAAAGCCTAGCAAATTTCCAGATGCTACACCAAAGACACACTTCTTTGGATTCATCTTTAAGCCATAATGATGAATATGGCCGAACACACTCTCAAGGATGTCAAGTTGCTCATAACCTATTTTTGATTTTGCAAGAATATCATCCTCATAGTCTTCCAGGATCTTATGAATCATATCGTGGAAGGTTGCTTTCATTGCTCTCTGATATGTGGCTCCTGTATTTTTGAGCGCAAATGGCATGATGTTGTAGCAGAAAGTACCCCATAGTGTGGTGAATGCTATATTGTGCTGATCTTCTTCTATTATTCAGATATGATTGTATCTTGAGAAGCCATCCATGAGTGACAACATATCATGGCCCGATGTAAGGTCTACGATCATGTCTATGTTGGGTAGCAGGAAATCATATTTGGGACATGCTTTATTTAAGTCTCTGAAGTCAGTACAGATCCTGATCTCGCCTGAAGTTTTAGTGATAGGCACCATGTTGGAGATCCATTCTGAATACTCTATAGCTCTTATGATCTTGGCTTGGAGTGTATGCACCCTAAAATGGTCGCCTATACTTTGGGCCCCATTTATTTGATTTATCAATCCTGAATCATTTTGATCAATAATCAATATTTTGAACATTATCAATTTCTTGATCAAATCTTAATTTCGATCATATATTGGATTTTTATCCTTGGGCTAACCATTTATCCTAAGTCTTTATTTAATTAAAAGGAATATTTCCTCCCCTTTCAATTAAATAAAAAGCCCCACTTTCCTCTTATCCTATGTTGCACAAATAAAGTATTATTCCTATTTTATAAAAAGGAAAAAAGCACCTTTTGTCTCACATGAGGCTCAAAAGTCAACACTTCACTCTCATTGGAGGATGTTTGTGCACATGGATTGCTCCTCTTTCAAGCTCCACCGCTGATTAAGACCTTTTGCCTCTTAATCTCCATGGTCCATTTCTCCTCATTTCTTATAAAAGGAGAGCTCTCTCCTCCATTTGCATATCCATGTTTTATGCTAATGTTATGCTGCAGGTTTTCTAGGTACATTTGGAGCTCTTTGAAGACATCCTTGCATCCCAGCTTTGAAGACATTGTTGTTGCATTTCATTTAGTTTGTTTTCATAGTTGCATAATCATGACATTCTTAGTATAGATTTTCTTTATGCAATAGATTAATCTCACATAGCTTAATTAGGAGGGATTGTAAGACTTGTACTTTCCTTTCATAGTTTAGTTTGCACTTTCCTTTCATAGATTAGATTTCTTTTCAAGCATTGCATTGTTATCATTTAGCTTAGCTTGCACATTCATACTAGTTGCATTTGCATTTCATTTCCATTTAGATTCTTGGAGATATTGGCATTGTTGCCCTTGTCTTCACTTGAATCTCTCATTGTGTGGTTGACTAGCAAGGTCATCTTCTTGTAGCTCTAGCTGAGAGCAAAACTCATAGTCCCTTGCAACTCCATGTATAGAGAGCTATGAGCCGCTTTGTGAGGCCTCATTCTTGAGCAACCTTGCATGTAATGGTTCATAGAAGTGCATATTTTAGTGTGTACATGGAGAAGTTTCTTGGGCTCTTCTTTTACTAATAGGGCTACCTTAGGATGCATCTTGTGTAGCTTCTTCTTTACTAGCTTGGCTTTTGGATCCACAACTAGATGATGGACAAAAAGATTAGGATCAAGCCTTGTCATGTTGTGATACGACCATGCGAAATTCCCAGTGGCTTCTTGGAGAAGTGTAGTGAAAGCCATCTCTTCAACATAAGTTAAAGATGTTGTAATGTAGGTGATTCTTGAACATTCTTCTATGCCCAAGTTGACTGGCTTGGTTTCCTTAATGATGATAGGTGACTACTCTAGTGTAATCCTGGATGGGAGGAAGAGGCAAATCTTCATCTTCTAGCACCTCAGAGAGATTTTCACTAGAAGATACACCCTTTATTTTCTCTTTTTTGGAGTCGAAATGTGCCCCAAAGGGGTTTTCACATAAGGACTCATTCTTTTCTTTTTCTATTTCAATTTTGCGGCTAAAGCTTGCCTCCTCCCCAAAATATCCTTTGGGGTCGAGCTTGTAGACATGAGTTGCTTCTAGATCTTGATCTTCTTGTTGCCCTGATGCTCCCATGAACCTTAGGAGTGCTTGTGTGCTTTGGAACTCATCGATGTGTGTGATGCTTGGTTGGTCCCAATCTATGAGTTCGGGATGGGTGAGGAGAAGTTCTATGACGTTAATGGCAAGTTGGTGGAGGACAAAAGCATCTAGGAGGGTATCATTGTCGAAGATATCATCATAGGATTTCTTTACATCCTCTTCAAGGATGTCTTTGATCTCTACGAGGTTGTCTTGGCTATTCAAGAAGGGAAAGTTGGTCATGTTGGTGCCCCTAGTTGCGGTATTCGGCTCTTGTATATGCAGGCGAGGGGTATTAAAGCCAAGACCTTGATGTTGTGGATTCTTTGATGCTGTGATGGGATCTTTTCTTCCGCATTCTTGTGGTCCTAGATCACCGCCTTGATATTTCCATTGTTTAATGGCGTACTTGTGTGATTGTGGATATTTGTCTTTGAAGTAGCCAAGGAGTTGAGTGTCAGGTGGTGGGGGATATCTGTACAACCACCTATTGATGTCAAGGTCCATCTCTTCACTGTCTATGTTGCCATGGGAAATAAAAGTCATAGGTCCCATTTACCCAATTTCATGATTTTCTCCAACAGGTTTTCTTTGATGACTCAGGCACCCTTGCGTATGTGGATCAAGTGGGAGGGCCCCTACTACAAATGCATCATTCAGGGTGTATTCACCACATTCTTGGTTGTTGATTTTGATAGAGGAAAGAGTGGATATTAGGATTGTCTCTCAATCGCTATGGGATTGGGAAGAGCTGGCGATAGAAGTGCCAATGTCAGTTATAGGACAATGGGTGGAATGAGGGAATGATGCTTCCATCACACAATAATATGCAAAGGGTTGAGGATCTGCGTGGATGGTAACCTCAGTGACTTGATGTGGAAATTTGACACACTGATGGTAAGTAGATGGTACAACCTTGATGGAATGGATCCATGGTCGGTCGAGGAGGATGTTGAATGGTAGGTCAAGATCAACAACATGGAAGATGGTGTCTTGAGTCACTGGGCCTAGCTTGATAGGAAATTGAATGGTACCTTCAGAGGTACACTCCAAGTTGTCGTATGCTTTGATGGTGATGACTTCATGTGATATGTCAGCCTCTGTAAACCCTATTTACTGAATGAATTTCAAAGTGCATAGGTTTAGTGCTGAGCCATTATCTATCATGACCCTTTTTATGAAAAAGTCTTTGACCATGATGGCAATGTAGAGAGGGAGATTGTGGTCAGGTGCAACGATTGGTATGTCAGATGGCTTGAAGAATAGAGCACATGATGCAGATAGATGTCCCACAAGGTTCTCAAACTGGATGGTGTTAATGTCTGTGGGGACATGTCCTTCTTGGAGGGCTCAGTTGAGGATTTCTTGATGGAGGGGTGAAGTGCGGAGAAGGTCGATGATGGAGATTTGGGCAGCTGTGTTCCTAAGATATTCTATGAGGTTATATTGTGAATTGTGTGATGGCCTCAGATTGGCACCGATGACAAATATCTGGCCTCGGTGTGTGGTGATTGTACACTGACTATCTGCTCCTTTGACGTGAATGACATTGATTATGGGCTCGACTTGGGTTATACATCTAACAAATTTGTCGTAATTGATATAATAGTAGTGTAGTCTTTGTGGTCAACATGATTTCCTTGTTTACCTTTTCCCTAGTTCTGAGGTGGGGGATTAGCATTGGCTTGGTTCTTCCTGGTGTTGTGTTGTGGGAACACATTCTGATATATTTGCAAATTGGCATATTTAGGCGAAGCTTGGGCTGGTGTGTCCACTTAGATATCCTTTTTGTCAATGAGATCTTGGATGTAATGCCTTATTTCATACACCTTAGGGTAGTGTGTCCTTTGACATGATGATAATCACAATACTCGTGCTCTTTATACCAGTTAGGCTTGGGAGTGGCATCATCAAATTATTGAGTTGGTGGGTACGTGATCATATTGGCCTTGGCCATGCGATGAAAGATTACATCCAAAGGTTCACCAAGAGGTGTGAATATTCTCTTTTAGTGAGTTTTAGCTCAAGGCCTATTATGATTGGGAGTTGTTGATATGGAATTGGCCTGATTGGCTGGATTACCTTGATTCACTTGATGTGCCTGATGCTGATAGTTCTGTGTGGGTTGCTGATAGATGGGAGATTGTTACTGGTAGGTATGCATAGGCTGTTGATTGATTTGAGGTTGTTGTTGCTGATATGTAGGAGTAGGTGTAGGACCAACCACGATGATTTGGACATGCTTGGTGTATGTGGATCCATTAGTGACAATGTTTTTGTTTCAATTCCAGTAATGAGGTTTGTCATTAATAGATTTGTTGTGGGAATCATCTTTGTGATGCCGGATTGTGCCTTCGTGTAGGAGGCCTCTTTTGATGTCTATCCCCTTGCTTTTGATTTCTTGGTAAGTTTGGATGCAGTTCATCCTCATGAAGTGGGATAGTTTGGGATGTAGGTTATCAATGAAGATCTTGGTTAGATGCTTTTTAGGCGGTTGGTATGATAACCTGGTTGTGAGATTTTGTCATCATTGTAAATAGTCTACTAGGCTTTCTCCTCCTTTTTATTTCAAGTTGCACATGTCTAGTAAAGATAAATCATTCTCAACATTATGGGCATATTGGGCAATAAACTTCTCGGAGAGCTCGACAAAGGTCGAGATAGTCCCATAGGGTATTTTGTAAAACCACTCAATAGCAGTTCCTCCCAAGCTTTTGGGGAATAGACGTAAAAGGTAATTATCATTGTAAGCCACTTCTTGGCATGCCATATAGAACTCTTTGATGTGGTTTAAAGGGTCTCCTTTCCCTTGATATTTATCAAATTTGGGTGTCTCGTAGTTCTTAGGGAAAGGAATAGCTATGATTGATTGATCAAACATATAGGGACACACCTCTTTGAACTTGAAGGTTTTATTCTCTATGCCAACTTTGAGCTCCTTAAGAATTCTTCATTTCTTCCCACTTGGCATTGATTGGCATTTGAGTGGGTACTCCCATTTGGAAAGGATCTAGTGGTGTGGGGGAATACGGGTGATTTTGTGGTGGATATTGCGGAGTTGGATATGAAGATTTCCCAGCAAGATAGGCATATTGGAATGGATGTTGGGGTGAGGATTTTTGGGTAGGATACTATTGTTGAGGCATGACAGTGTATTTCTGTGGAGGATATAGAGCTGCTTGTTGTTGCTGGGGGATGATGGGATGTTGTTGCTATGATGGGTAGGATGATGCTTGTTGTTGTGGGATGATGGGATGTTGTTGTTTTGATGCAGGGAAATACTATTGTTGCAGAGGAGGTTGGTGGAATGGTGTAGTTCATTGGTAGGCTTGGCCTTGATGCACTTGGCTTTATGCTTGGTTGATGTAGGATGGATGCATTCCTGCATTTCTTAAGGGTGGAATGAATGTTGGGAAGCTTGAAGCAGGGGGCGGTTGTGCCAAGTAGCTTACAAGATGGGAATAAATCTACTGTTGGGGAGGTGGAACTATATACGAAGTGGTAGGTGGCATGGATATAAAGTTGGCATATGAAGGAAAGGACAAAGCTGGTGAAGGTTATGATTGTTGTTGTTGCACTGCTTGAGGGAATGTGGCTTGTTAGTTTGTAGACATTGATGTGGGAGAGTGGGTTGGTATTCCCAAAGCTTGTATCTCTTCGTGAGTAAGACCCCAACGAGAACCAATGCATGGTGGGAATTGTGATGCAGAGGATGCTAGAAAGGTAGATGTGATGGGAGTTTGGGACGTGAATGGTGGATTTGGAAATCCCATGGAAGGCATACCTATTGTGAATGTAGTTTGTTGGGTTTGTGCTTGGGTAAATGTTTGTTGGGGTGTGGACGAAGATGCTTACATTCCCCATGAGAAGGGTGGTGCTGATGTGGAAGCTTGTTGGGAGAAGGAGGAAAATGATTGCATTGCCCCTGGGAACAATCATGTTGCTTGGCCCATGGAAGGTGGAGGAATCGCTTGTGTAAAGGCTTGTGTGGGAGGTGGTGTTTGGTTTTGTGAAAAGCTTCGGGTAGGAATGATGGCTTGAGATGCTATGGAGGATGATGGTGTGACCATGACAAGAAATGGAGTGGATTGTGTCGCTTGTGTTGTAGGGCTCATGAAACTGCTCTGCAAAAATAGGGGAATGGTGGAGGTTTCTTGAGAAATTTGCAAGGTAGGATCAAGCATTTGTTGGATGATGGGAGTGTATGCCTCTATTGGGATTTGGATGGTGTTTACAGGAATGCGAGGTCAGAGATATGGTGGAATGGGAGTACCCTCCTTTGTGATGTTAACCAATATGTTTTGTTGATTATGAACAACAAGTGCATTGACCACTTGTGCATTCCCTAGATGATTCATGAATGTTTCCATTGAAAAAGAAATGGGGGAGATATTGGGATCATCCCACATATTACCAGTTTGTTGGATCTGGGGATTGTAAGCTACCATCGCATTGGTAGAAATGTTGGGATCAAATGAGCTGGTGGTCTGATAAGGATCCATATTCCTTCATTTCTTCGATCTTGTCTTGACAGGCATGGAGTGGAGCTCTAGAAGATGAAAATGCAAAGGACAGATGGATGCAAGATGTTCCTAAGAAACTCTGAGGATGATGGATGAAAGTCTAAGAAACTTATAAGGATGGTGGATTTCTAAGATGCAATGCAAGGATTTGGAACAATTGAATGATGGCAGGATGATGACAGATGTGGTGAGATGCTTTGATTTGAACCAAGGATGATGGAGGATTGGTGGGATGCTCGGATTTGAATCAAAGATGATGGAGGATTGTCTATGGAAGTTTTTACTAAGTGTTTGGTCAAAATGAGTTGTTGCTTCCTGATGTAGTATCAACGGTAGGATTGTCAACCTAGGATAGACTAATGATCTTAGGCTAACATGATTCTTATCAATGTAGGACAATCTCTTGCTTGAGATGATGAGGCTTTACAAGGAAAAGTGAGGATTCCCTTGAAAATGCTTTGTCACAGGGGGGAGATTTCTGATTTAGGATAAGGTTTTGAAGTAGCTCAAAGGATTAAACACTAAGTATTTTGGATTTGGATCACTGGATTTGGTGCAAGGATGGTGGGTCTTGACTTGGATGGTGGATGTTGGATTTGGATCAAGGATTTGGGATTTTGATTGTGGATTGTTGATGGAAGGATGGTGAAGGATGATGGAATGATGCTATTTATAAGAGGATGATCTAGATGTAATTGAAAAATATGAGCTATGATGTAACTAGGAAGATGATAAATAATGCAAGGATGAAACTAAAAATGACTTAGGATGCAACTAAGGATGGATGGTGATGCAAAGATGAATCTAAGAATGGTCTAGGATGCAAAGGATGTCGAGATAAGATTTGTGGGATTTTGAAGGAATGAAGGATATAAGATGGGCCAAACTAGTCCTCTCTTTCTAGATTGACACAACGATGATTAACCTGGAATCGGTATGCAAACCGTTTCACTCTTGCATTATACTTTATGTTGTCTAGTCTCTCTTGATTATATTCTTCTGCTTGGATCGCTTTGAAGGAAGGTTGGTGATCTTTGAGATTTCTCTTTGCAACTTTATTCTCCTAATAAACTTGGGAATTGGGAAGCATAGCTTTTTTATGTTGGGTCAAATCTGACATAGCTTAGAGAGATTTTGGGCAAGTGTTTTGAAACAAGGTTTTTGGGTGTCTGATTTTGAAGGATCTCTTCTACAAGGTTTTGTTTGAAAACTTGTGATCAATTTTTTGATTAGTTTGATGTCTCCAAAGGCAAAGGACAAACTTGACAAAAGACACTCTAAACATAATCCCGATAAGGGACAAGGCAACCTTGTGGGATACAAGCAATGACTTAGCCACCGAATCTGAAAGAAAGCTTTGAAAGGTGTATATTCCAGCAAGTATTTTCACTGAGCTTTTGACTATGCAAATCACTTCAAGAAGATCTACCTAAGGGAAGGTGAGTATCAGAATCCTTTCCTACAACTTGATACCCCCTAAAAGGGGATACATATGGTGAGTGTCTTAAGGCGATCCAAGAAACCACAGGGATCAGTCCTTGCACAAGGATTGTGATACTTTTAGGGGTAGATTGGGTAGCTTCTGATTTAACATGTTTGTAGTTATTTTGTGGAGTCCTCCCAATCAGTTTGTACGCGTGTGACTCACTTAAGACCCTAGTTGACCATGCCGAAATAGTAGGGATATTCACCTACCTTGGACTACCATCAACACGCATCGCCCAAGCTTGAGGGGATGAAACGAGAGTTTGCTCAATGCTTTATTTCTATACCAGTTGGGGAAGTACCAATTTGAAGTTGTTCTCCAAAGAGGAAGCACTTTTCTCTTTGGACAGGCTTCGCTAGAAGTAAAACAAGTGAACTTGTTTGAGTTCAAGTGTTTTACGTCACTTAGATTAACAAGGATTTACAGAATTAAAGACTCCTAGAAAGCACAACAAACAATGGTTATTTCCCAAATTGATTAAGTGATTGAAGTGAATTCTTGCAAGCACAAATGTTTAAGCTTTTGAGTTTTTCTTTTCCTTGAAAACAAGAAATTTCAAGCAATTTTGCAATTTTTGTTTTGTTTGGGTATTCAAGATTGAATTTGCGCGCTTTTAGGAACTTTGAATTTGAACTCCGAAGGAAGGGAATAGAGATGCTTTTCTTTCACTTTTAAGTCATTCAAGAATGTGTTTGATTTGGACTCAAAATAAAAATGACTTCCTTTGGACTTTGGTTCATTTCCTTAGTTTCATTCAAGATTTTGTGTGCTAGAATTCAGTTTTATGCCCAAAAAGAGGTGTTCCTAGATTTGTTTGATGCATGAAACTTTGGAAAGCACTCAAGATTGAATTTGCAAAATGACATTAGTTTTCATCAAGATCAAAGTTTTCATGACTAAAAAGATTAGGACTCTTTAGGAACCAAATATGAAAGTTTTTAGGAAAGATTTGTAGACTTTGTTCCTAATTTGCATGAGATTTTGAAAGATATTTTAATGCAAATGAACCTCACTTTTAATGATTTCAAGATTGATTTTGAGAATGCTTTTAGAATGATTTAGGACTGATTTTTAGGAACCAAAATAGAAATGATATGCAATTTTGTGGTTCTTTTTAAGCCTCCTAAAAATTGAAATGTTCCTAATTTGCATGGATGCACTTTAAAAAAACCTAAGTTTTTGCAAGAATGAAATTGAGGAATGATTTGAGTTGATTTTTCTATTTTTTTTAAGCATTCAAGAGTGATTTTTGAGGTTCATTTCAAACATTTAGACAAAGTGTGTAAGACTTGCCTTTGTTTAATTTTATCCTTTGTTAATTTTAAGCCCAAATTGAAATGATGAGGTGTTGTGAGTTCATACAATGTTCATTTTAAGACCTTAAGATTAAGTGTGTTAATTCTATTTTTTTTATTAATTCACGATCCCACTAACTCTTCCTAATTTTTGGGATAGAATCTGATAAATTTGTCTACAGATTTGGATAGACCTCTGAAGCATCTTTCTGGTGCTTTTTGAATCGTAAAAAATGGATCTCGTATGCAAAAGTTACAAAGGTTTTCGTGAAAGTGCCTCTTTACGATTATTTTCTGGAAAATAAGCCAAGATCCCACAAGAAGAAGAAGAAGAAGAAGAAGTAGATGGAATAGAAGAAGAATAAAGACAAGAAGAGGAATAATAATTCGAAGTGCTCCCTCCATCTGCAAGCTTGAAAAATCTGAAAAACACTCCAAAACCCATCAAAATGTTTACAAAGAACCCATGAAGTGGGTCCCACCGGGCGTGCCAGAATGTAGACTACGGTTTATCTGTTATTTATTTTGAAAGGCATAAATAAGAAAATGTTAGACTAATCTAAACATTTATATTAGTTCAAAAGCATAAACATAAAAAAACCAAACCACCTCACATTGAGCCAAAACAAATGCATTCAAGCATTGTTTGATTTGCTCTGATTATGAGGGATGTGGGTGTGCTCTCTAAGCACTTGGAGCTTGTATCTAATGCATTCTAGGAAGGATTTGATATGATGCATAAATGATTTAGAAAAGCTTGAATAAAAACTTAGTTCAATCCATTAAGCTTATTCTAGGATGTGTGTAAAAAAATATGAAATCTAACAAATGTGCTAAATGCTTAAGCTCTAGAATGAATCTAACATTATAACACTACTCAATTGAAAAGATGTGAATTGGTATTTTTCTCTTGGAAGAGGTGGGTATTTATAGGATTTGAGGAAGGGCTTGGGTTAGGAAGGAGAGTTAGGGTTAGAGGTAAGGTTTGGGGTAGAGTTAGGGGTAAGGTTAGAGGTATGGTAAGGTTTAACCTTGGTCAAGGTTGCTCACACATGTGTGAGCAACACTAGGGAAGTGTACAAAGGGAACAAGAGTGGAAGATGAGACATGAGCTTCATTAATGACTTGTAAGAGTCATTAATGAGGATGTAAGAAGCATTTATGAGGGGTTTTGACCCAAAGTCAAAGTTTGAAGGGTTAGGCTAAGAAATGTAGGAATCACTTTTTAATTAGGTTTAGAGTGAGATTAGGAAATTCTAGAAGAGGTTAAGGATTTCTAGAAGATTTCCAAGGTTTTAGGATTTAAATAAATATTTTATTTATTTAAAAGATTTTTGGTCAATTTATCAATTAATAATTAATAAATAGAGGAAATTCACTCAAATTTGATTTAAATGATTTGGGGAGGGATTCTTTAATTAAAGATGTTTAATTAAAATAGGGGGATTTAATGACATAAAAATAAATAAATAAATAAATTAATAAATGATGATGTCATCAGGGGTTTTCAGAAAATAAAAATATTTTTATTTTCTAAAGGATTTTTAGGTGTCTACAATTGTAAATTTGGTTTTCTACCAAACCACGCTTCCTCAGGAGTTATATCTTGCAAAGCTTTAGTAGGAGTTCTATTAAGAAGATAAGTGGCACAAGCCATTGCTTCAGCCCATAACTTGTAAGGAATATTTTTTGTATGCAACATACATCTAGCCATTTCCACAATAGTTCTATGCTTCCTTTCTACCACACCATTTTGTTGTGGTGTATAAGGAACAGTAAGCTCATGTTTTATACCAAAAGATCTCAAATAAGAACAAAATGCATTGTTAACATATTCAGTACCATTATCTGTTCTAAGAATTTGAAGCTTAGAACTTGATTGCCTTTCCACAAACATATGAAATTTAGAAAATGTATCAAGAACTTGAGCTTTACTATGCAAGAAGTAGATCCAAATTATTCTAGTAAAGTCATGAACAAAGGTAAGAGCATACTTTGAACCTTGAATGGAGGTGTTCTCCATGGGTCCCAAAAGGTCACTATGAATCAAATGCAACTTATGATATGCCCTCCATGAAGTACCATGAGGAAAGGGCTCCCTTTTCATTTTGCCACTCATGCACCCTGTGCATGTAATTTTAGATGGAACAATATGTGGTAATCCTTCAACCATGTTAGATTTTAGCAATCTAGAAATATAATCAGAATTTAAATGGCCAAGCCTTTCATGCCATACATTGAAATCAATATTAACTTTCAAAGAGTACCTTGTTGAGGCAAACTCATAAAAATTAAACAAATTATCATGACCCAACTTAGCATTAGCAACAACATGATCATTTTTAGGATCAATAATGTAACACATGTCCTTATGAAATTCAAATTTGTAATCTTGACATAATTGAGCAACTGAAAGAAGATTGGATTTAAACTCAAGAACATAAAGAACATTATGTAATTTTCCATTTGGAACATTAACATCACCAAATCCATCAACTTTGCAACTATGGTTATTAGCTAATTGAATAGGAATGTTAGTTTTATCAGGATGCAAAGAATCAAACACTTCTCTATGAGATGTAACATGGTGAGAAGCCCCACTATCAATAATCCATTCTAACGCACAAGAAGCTTTAAAACAAGCAGTAAAAGCACGATGAGATTGATTACCTTGAGATTTGAAATTATTTTGATTATTGTTATTCATAGGCTTCTTATCGTTTTTCTTTTTAAAACAAACATTAGTTAGGTGATCATCTTTTCCACAATAAGTACAATGAGGTTTCTTATTTTGTTAATTATTATAATTATTATTATTGTGATTAGCATTATTATTATATGAGGGCCTAGAATTAAATCTATTGTTATTATGATTATTGTTATTGTACTTATTGTGGCAAATGGAATGAAATGAAAACAATAATGGAATGTAATGAGCAGAGAGATATATGCTGAGAGATAAATAGATTGAATCCTGCAAGGGATTTAAAAAAAATGAATAGAATAAATAGATTGAATCCTACAAACAAAGGTTAGATAAACTATGCATGCACAAAAATCAACATAGATAAGATAAGCATAGAATAAACTAATGGAGCTATGCCTGCATGCACAAAGTTTTAGAAAACTAAATATGAAAAGTTAGATAAAACCTATAAGGAATATTAGATTAGTGCTTGCAAAAAAACCATTTGAAATGAAGAAAGATGAGTTGGGTTTGGTGGTGAACCGGCCAAACCCAAAAAAAATCTTAAAAAAACTAAGTTAATCTTTGGCGGCAAGCCTTCCAAAGAGGGTTAGAGAGAAAAAAAAAAGAAGAAATAAACAAGTTAGAGCTGGCAAAAAAATATTAGATCTATAAGAGAAAACTTGAAGACTCTTGCTCCTTTGAATGCCGCCTTCCTACAAAACACTTAAACAAGGATTAGTAGCTAGCTCTGATACCATGTTAGAAGACATAAAAGAATGGAAACAAGATCAAAACAATCCAATAAAGTGAGATGCAAGAAGGATTTTACCATAAACCTAATGTGAGTGAGTTTCAAGATCGGACACCAAAACCAAGATTATACTCCAAGAATCCAACAAGAGCCAAGAGATTTTTGTAAGGGGAAAAACAAAGAAAAACCCCTTTGTTTATTATGAATGAGGCATGAAAAGCCTAAAAAGAGAGAGAAATAATATGAGAAAGAAGCTCGATACAATATGATAGAACTATTATGCAAGAGGAGAGAAATTGTGTGAAAGAATTGTGAGAAAATTAGTGTCAAGTGTGTGGAGAAACATCTCTTAAGTAGAGATGAGTGAAGGAGCTTGCATATAACTCACTATGTGTATGAGTTCCACATTCATACTAAGTGTGTGCCAAGTGAGGGCATCCTCATAAGGAGGAATAACCTATTTTACTTATTAAAGGAATTACAAAATATGAGTTGTCCTCCAACTTGGACTAGAGGACAAAATTACATGTAGAGATTCCTTTAGGAATATCCTAAAATAAATAAAGGAGGATACTTTGGTTTATCCTAAAATTAAATAAAATAACCAAGGAAAGGTTACTAATTCTAACAATCTCCGCAGTAGCTCTTTGTTCTCATAGGTCCACACAAATATGTGTGCACAAGATCCAGAAAATTTTCAACAGAAAAGGATTTACTATTGAAACTTGTTCCTATCAGTTTTCCTAATTGAAAATCCTTACAAATACCTCTGACAGGTTTTGTGATCTCAAGGAGTCCTCTTATTGATTTCTTCTTGCTCACCTTGATAATACTATCAAAGTTTATGTGGAAGAGCCTCTTATGCCACAACCAACTATTGTCTTCTTTGGTTACAAGATAGATCTTGCTCATTTCTCCTTTGATTGATGCTACGAGGTAGGCTCCTTCCATTGAATCCAGATAGAAAATGTTTCCTTTTCTCTGTCTACTGGTAGCAACATGAGCTCCTGATTGGTTCTTGACAACACAATAACCTTGCCTAAATTCCAACATGAATCCCTTGTTGTTTAGTTGAGAAACACTCATTAAGTTGTACTTGAGTCCTTCTACCCAGTACACATCTTCACATACAACATCATTGTTGAGTGCAATATAACCTTTTCCTTTGATAATACAAGGGGCATTGTTACCAAAGGTTACCGATCCACCATCATTGAGATTTAAGCTGATGAAATTATTATCACCAGTCATGTGGTGAGTACACCCACTGTCAATGATCCAATCATCATGCTGATGAGATCTTGAGATAAGTGACATTTCACTTACCACTGGACTTTCTTCTGTTATTGCAACAAATGCAATTTCTGGATCTTCAAAGTCTTTAGATTCATTGTCTGTGACTCCTTCTTCTACAAGGTAGCACTCCTTCTTTGCTTTATTATTGAATCGGTTGCTCTTGTCTTTGTTATCATTATCTAGACATCTTACAGCAATATGTCCTATCTTATTACAAGAGAAACATTTTAGTGGATGCTTTCCTTTGTATTTCCCTTTTCCTCTAGGAAATCTCCTAGCGATGAGTGCTTCAAACTCATCTTTCTCCATCTCTTCTAAAAATAGATTCTCAACAAGACTTCCAATCTTATCAGTAGAGCTATTACCGGTTTCTCTTCCTTTCTTGGTGGAAGAGGTATTTACAGAAGACTTAAAAGAAGCTTCTTGCATGGGTAAGCTATTATCAAAATTGCTCAATTCAAATGCAGTCAAATTATCGATTAAGGAGTCTAGAGTGACTTGATCTGTGGTCACTGATCTAAGCTCCTGAATGGCTGAGATCTTGATGGCATACTGAGGCTTGAGCATTCTTAGTATTTTGCTTACCACCTCCTCTTCACTTAGTTTTCCTCCAATGCTTTTGATGGAGTTAATCACTTCTTTGATTCTGTTGCTGTATTGCTCAATGTCTTCTCCTTCATTCATCATCATGTCATCATACTTTCCTCTAAGGCTCTCAACCTTAGCTCTTTGTATATGTGGGTCACCACCATACACCAATTGTAGCTTGTCCCACATCTTGTGAGTAGTATCTAGATTTTCAATCTCTGCATAGATGTAGTCGGGTAGCATGCTTGCTATCATGTCCATTGTAGCTATATGTTTTGTCTTGATCTTTAGTTTGTCAAGAGTTAGGGTACCATTGGGTTCAATGTAACTAGTGGTTACATGAGTCCAATATTGATCTTCGGTTGTCTTCATGTACAACTTCATTTTGCTGCACCATAGAGTAAAGTTTTCCTTGGAGAACTTTGGTCCTTCCTTTCTCATCATCTTGACTTTTTCTTTTTGCGGTTAAGCAACAAAGAAAAGGAACTAGGCTCTGATACCAATTGACAGTCCCAATCAGTGCTGAGAGGGGAGGGGTGAATCATCACTTATAAAACTTTTAAAACAAAACTGATGTAGTTTACTACAACTATAAGCAAAATAGATTCTAGCATAAGAATAACATCAAGAAATCAATCAAAAGGCAACACCAGATTTATCATGTGGAAACCCAAATCAGGTGAAAACCACAGTGTGAGGAAACCTCACAATTTTTGCATTCTTTTGAAGTGCACTCTATTAGGAGCCTTCTCTATTAAAGGATTACGATGCACTGTTAGATGCGACCCGGTTAAGGGATTTGATACAATAAGGCATGTTAGTGCCTGCCTGGTTACATGACTTAGAACACCTGAATAAATGTCACTCGGTTAAGGGATTTAGTACAAGGGACATGTTAATGTCCACCCAAAATACTGAGATTTAGCTATTGTAATTGTTAGAGAACAATAGAAGGATTGACCTTTTAGAAATGGCTTTTCATAGCCTGATAAGATCTCTGTTATACTCAACTGAGAAACATCACCAGTTGTTGTTGGTATGTTCTCCTTTCTTGTTGTGCTTCTATGCACACTCTTCTCTCTTCTCCTTTCTCTTTACCTTACCTTCTTCAGCATACAGGTTCACTCTTTACTTTGGCAGAATAAGGGCAAACTATATTCTCATCAGACAACAAAATATATAGACTTATTGCCCTAATTGTGTTTCTCATGCACAACCTATTTAAAGATCACCTTCAGATCCATCACCCAATGGAGTATTAGTTCACTGAGGAAACATCTGATGCATGCTATGATTTATCTATTTTATGAAAGAAAGTGACATATGTGTGTCAAAAGCTTTCCTTCACAAGAGATATCTCCATGATTTAATGCCACAAATCTTGACATTAACACCTGTAATCGCACCTCGTACTGATCATCTTGGCAACTCAAAGACTACCGAAATTAGTATAGTAACTCTTGGTCAAAGAGTTAGATAACAGATAGTTATTATGACCTCCCCAGTTCATCTTATCATGATGAAGTCTTTTTGTGCACAGTTAAGAGCCTTGACCTGCCACCTTTTCTTCCTCTATCTATATCGGTTGAATCCTTTCCTCGATCTCTATTATAGATTACCGGTTACTTTTCCCTTGGTGACTGGTAGCATATGATGAACATAAATAGTCTCTTGTTCATTGCATAGTGTCACCGGTTGCCAAACCCGTCTCTCTACACATAGAATGTTGTCAGCTAACTGATAACGGTTTCACTTCATAGATCCAACACTAGTGTCCTTCGATTGAGATGTCAGCACCTCTTTCCTCTTTGCCAATTAATGACAATACCTAATTGCCATGTATCAATAGAAAGCTTACCAATTACTATCCCTTAATGCCAACAATGACTGGTTACAATGAGCTTGTCTCTCGACAATTCATTTTATCCTAGAATGAAAGAAGGGTGACAATGAATGAGATAACTTTTGAGATCAACGAGGAGGTTATTGGGAAGGTCACAAGCCTGCCAATTCATGGTCGTAAATAGAAGAAAACCATTTGCACGTGTGACCATGAAAGCTCATCAATCGGTTCTTTCATGCTCCTGAGGAACAACTGGTGAAGAAGTAGGGAAAATTTAGTAGAGAGGACTTACTTGACATTTGGCCTGAGGTGTGTTCCATAATTATGAAGTATTTCACTTTTGAAGGCAAATTTAATGTTTACTATTTATACCACCTTCCCTTTCATAATCACTTGCACCATAAATATTATATTTCGATTCCTTTTTTTTGCTTTATTCCATGGATAGAAATATTGTGTCTATTACTGAGGCTAAGGATGTTAGCAAAAACTATACTATTTTGCATCAGGGTCTCATGTTTAAGTTGTATAAGTTCCATCTTGCTCTTTGTCCTCCCCTTAATATTCATGTTCAGGCTATGTTATAGAATAATGCTCCCTCTCCGTCAGGGTCCACTCATGAGAAAAGTCTTATGCCCCCCTATAGGTCGAGGTTAAGCAGTGTGTGGAAAACCATTTTAGGTCTAGGGATTGCAAAGAGGATTCCCCTATCTCTAAGACCCATGTGGTTAAAGGGAATAAAAAACTGGAAGTTCCGTAGAGGATTCTAGAACCCTAAAAAAGACCAAGAGGCCGTTTTATACCATGGAATCTGAGGCAAAGTATATTGAAATTCCTTGCTGCTCTAATTGGCTTGCCAAGAAAAAATGAAAAAAGGCAATGAAAAACACAAATGTTGTTAGTTCTGATGAGTCAGAGGGCAATAGTAAAAAAGAGTCAGATAATGGATCCTCTTACCATGTCTCTTATAGTCTGAAGAGGGATATGTCCCCACCCCCTGTAAGAACCCTGCTAAGAACAACCCTAACCCTAACCCTAACCCTACCCCTCCTCCTCCCCCCTTGAAAAATACTCATAAGAATGTGATCATTGAGGAAATCCATCCTACGATGGTTGCCTCTACCAGTATTGGCTTAGAGGGTGTTGTTGGTAAATTTAAACAGAAAACTATGGAGCTAGATTGTGTGGTTAACAACCTGAAGAGCGAGATGGCTTGCATCAACAACCGTCTGCAGGATACCAGCAAGTTCACCTTAAAAGTGATGCACACTTCACTTGTTACTCTATGTATGATGTAGGAAAAAGTCTCTGGAAAGAAGTTGATAACAGAAGAAGACAATAGTGACTTATTCCAATTCCTTAATGAGGAATGGGCGGACATCTCTCTCTCCAAGAGGCTAGGGTGGGAAAATTAGTTTTTCCTGATGGTTTGTAGGTTTTTTGACTTAAGATCGAGCCTTGGGGGCTATGTTTTTAATAGTTTATTTTAAAATTTGTTAAACTACTGGTGGTTTTTTGTTGCGTGGCATCGTATGCTTTTAAACTTTAAGACTTTTGATACTGTTAGTTTTGCTTTAGTTTCTCTCTGGTTTATTTGGACTTATATTTTTGATAGAGGTAGAAGATGGATGATGTTAATCTTTCTTGTAGTTTCTCTAGTTGTAGTTAATGTGTTGTTAATGTGCTTCTAGTGTTTTTGAGTTTGTACCACGGGCCAACACCCTCTTGTTGCTATTTCTATAAAAAAACATATGCCCTTATCCCACTAAATTTGACAAATGTACGCAGCCGAACATGATCAGTCACGCCACTTTTATAACTTCCTTATTTGAGAAGAGCAAGCCGAATTTCTAAATCTAACGGTTGGAAACCTATAGGAGGCATGGACGACCATAGAAGTATTTTTGGCCGTCGGATTTCTTAGCTGCTGATTTCATTTGTGCAGCGAGTGTTTGTTTTAGTTCTGCAATGATTTCCACCAACAAAAGCGCATACACTTTGCACCAAAAATACTCGTTAACTGAACATATGTTAGAACCACGGTATGTACAAATTTTCATTTTCCACACTTCGAATAAAAAAGAAAGCATTTTGAAAGTGCAAGTAAATGGTCACTTGTCACATTGCCCAAAATTTAGTGTAAAAAAAAGTAAAAAATATTATCGGTGTTGTATATAAATTTATAGAGAAAGTTGGACTTTGCTATCATAGTCCCATCAAATCTAGTTTCAGGTCATTTCTCATGATGCAACCCATCATCATTCAATAGGTAATTAATTTATCGACATCATTGAAGTAATTACGATTGGTAAAATGGTTTCCATAAAAGAACAATACCTGAATAAATAGTCATTGAATAAAATTTAAAAACTTTAGCGATGATGTGATATATAAGGTAAGAATGCTACATAAATAATTAGTGATTAAAATTTGTTGTAAAAATGTATGTTTATTTATTTTAGAGTTTTTGTTTTATGTTGTATTGGTTTTATTTAGTTTTTCTATGTTTCAAAAATAATTACAATCAATTAAATTAGTTAAGATTAAAATTAAAATTAGAGATAAACATAATTACAATGTTTCTAAAATAAATATAATTAGAAATTAATTTTAAGATTAAGTTTATTATCATTTTTTTTTCCTGATGTAAATGCTTACTAAATTATATTAATATATAAACAAAAGTACAATAATCATAATGCTTACCAAATTATATTAATATAAAGTTAGAATTATAATCATAATTTTTTAATCATGTTAAGATTAACATTATAATTAATTAAAATATAATTCATTTAAAACTTTACTTTGTATAATTAAAAATATATAAGATCATTTTGATTACCTCTTTTAATTCTCAAATATAATTTTGTAATCTAACCTGACTATTCTAAATGGTAAACAAGGATACACACTCATAAAGATCTGGTATGACATTAAAATGGTTACATAATCAAGGATTTTGACACATGGCAAGCAAAGAAATAAACATAGCTACCATATATTAAAACTATAGTGAATATTGGTCATCCATTTCATATTTGTATCATTTCACTATCCAACCCAATGATCAGGGTTGGTTATATATGTATTGTTATTCTTTTGTAAAACATTAGTTATTTAAATTTTCATAAAACATATATATTAAAATCAACTATTTAAACAATATAAATATTATAATGTAATAATTATTAAAAAAATTATATATATATATATATATATATAGAGAGAGAGAGAGAGAGATATCTGAATGTATGTGTGAGAGAGATACATAGATAGAGACATGGATAGAGAAATAGGGAGCTTGTGTGTGTGAAAGAGAGATGAATATGAAGATAGAGATAGGGAGGGGGATAAATAAGGATAGGATAGAGGTGAAGTGTGTGTATAATTATAATTTGAAGCTATCACTTCTTAATTGAGACCTTTGTTGATCAAACAACATCTTCTTCTATTTAACAACTAGTTTGTTAATGTATGTATTTTATTTGACAATTTTTCCTAACTGACCTTCCACACCTCTTCGAGTACCTATTGCACACATAGGTACAAGGAGATGCGAAGTTTGATTCTGCGAGTCATCCCAAATTCACCAATATTGAATAAGCCATATTGTCACCATCATAAATGGAGTTTTGATAATAAATTCATACATGGAGGAAAGATATTTTTATCAGATACTAGAAATATCTTCATATTTATCCACGTCTTTATTCCCTTTATGACCCTTCTCTTGAAACGATCACTATTTGAAATATTAAATTGATTTAAAATCTTTGACCAGAGAAATATCTAAGTTGAAAAATAAGTAATCAAAAGATAAATGTCCAAATATTTTATATAAATTACTCACAGCACTTGAAAACACTGAAAAACTACTTAACGTGGCAATCTGATTTCAATCGTAACATTCATATCAATTGACATTGAATGGAGTTACTGTCGGTTGATGATCTTTACGGTGGCTTCTCAAGCTCAATACACGTATCCTTCAGATGATTCTAGCAATATCCACGTCCCCATCCAGAAAGCCCGAATACCTCTTTTCACTTCTTTATATCTTCCAAATTTCTACTGCACAACTGTAATATAAGACAGTCTGTGGATTCCTGTTTTGTTTTTGCAGAAAAGAAATGCAGGCGTTGATGGTAAGAGCCTTGTACAGAACACCAAATCTATTCAAAGGCGCACCCATTTCATTCTCACAACACTTTTCCCCATATCATCATAATCATATGTTTTCCTCTGCAAAACAGCAGCCTCAGAGAGAAATGGAGAATCAAGTGTTCTTCTCTGGTGAAGAAGACATACAGCAAGGTTACAGGTATGAATATATGTTTTACCCCTATTTGATTTCTTGCATTTGGTAAAATTTCCTGTGAATCATAACTACCAGTATTGTATTGGCTAAGTAAGGATTTGAATTTGGACAGAGAGGATATGGTGGAGTCATATGGGGTTGCTTATGCCACAAGGTGCTCTGATGAGGGCTATGGTGAAAGGTATGGAGAGAGGATGAGAGAAAGTTTGGACAAGGAGGAAATGAAAATGTCATTTGGGCTTGCTCATGCTAAGAGGTGCTTTGGGGAGGGCTATAGGGAAAGTTATCGAGAGAGCATAACATTGGGTAACCAACATGTGGGTAGTGATGATATGGCAGAGTCATTTGGGTTGGCCTATGCCACAGGGCGCTTTGATGAGGGCTATGGGGATATGTATGAGGAGAGTGTTGAAGTTGTGGGGAAGTGTGGAGAGGGTATCAAAGTGTTGGGCAACCAAAATTTGGAGGAAAAGGAACATGTGGGTAGTGAGGATATGGAAAAGTCATTTGGGCTAGCCTATGCTACAAGGTGCTTTGATGAGGGCTACGGGGATATGTATGGGGAGAGTGTTGAAGTTGTGGGGAAATGTGGAGAGGCTATGGAAGTATTGGGCAACCAAAATTTGGAGGAAAAGGATTTGACGAAGTCATTTGACCTAACCATCCCTAGAGGGTGCTTTGACAAGGGCTACAATGGAAGGCATGATGACCGAAAAGTGGATGAGGAGGATACGACAGAGTCATTTGGGCTTGCTTATGCTACACGATGTTCTGATGAGGGCTACGGAGAGAGCATCAAAGGGTTGCGCCATCGAAAGAATGCTAGGGAAATGGAGATAGAGAGCCATTATTGAGTGCAATTTTCTTGCCATGCAAGTAAGTAATTGTTATCATCAAAATTTAATTGGTATTTTGCAATATTTTTAGTTTTTTTTAAAAACCATCTATGTCATCAAAATTTGATTGGTATTTTGCAATATTTTTAGCTTTTTTTTTTTTTTCATCTGTAAAACCATCTATGTTCTTTACATTCTTCCATCTTGATTAAATTGAAATTTGTTGATGATATATCAAATATCACAATGATTTTAAAGTAGTGGAAACAATATTTTGTCTTAAGTAATTAAAAATTTCATTGTGTATTGGGGAAAACCTTGTTCTTCATTTATATGTGGGAGGGGCTTGGTGCCATGGAGCCATGCTAGATAAAAACATGTAAATTGTAGAAATAATAATAAAGTGCCAAATTTATAGAAATAAGAATAGCATATCTTTGAAGCCAAATTCATATTTTTCTTTTTGTCTAAGTAAAGAAACAATATTATTTTTGTATAAGTATAGTATCTTAAAGATAAGCCAATTAAACGGATTTTGAGTTATGTGAGAAAATCAAATTCACTTTGAAGCCAAACTTGTATAAACATTACGCTTGTATAAGTAAAGAAACAATCTTTTTGTTTAAGGTAGGTACCTACCTTAGAGATAGGTCAATTAAACTAACTTGGAGTTGTGAGAAAACCAAACTCACTTTGTAAGAATAATATGCTTAAGCTAAAATGGAAGGTCACTTTTTAGGCATTTTAAAGACACGTTACATACAAAGGAAAAGGGTTGCTTCATTGATATGTAATTTCTTCCAATTACTTGTAAGAATAATCAAACCATGAATTTTAGTTGGTGTTCTCTTTTGAAGTAATCAAAAGACAATTCACAAGGATTAAATATTGTGTAGATATATACTTATTTTAAAAAGGGATAAATTCAAGTCAAGAACACGAGTTTTTTAGCCTTAAAAACTTGAAGGCTTAGTATAAACCAATTGGTAAAATTGGTAATCGTAATTTTACATCTACCAAATCTTACTAGATCCCATACTATAAACAAGTACAAAGAGTAGATATAATAATTAGTTGTTGTTCCTATGTTGTCTATTAAGTTGTCAATCCATTGTATAATTAAGCTCCCAATTCAACCACTACAAGACTTAGATGAGCCCAAGCTTCTAAACATGTTATTTTTCCTCTCCTTGTGGTATTATAGGTGTTAGAAGATCCTAACTATGCACTTGAAGTTCTATCCTAGAATTGGAAGACAGGCTCATACAAATTATTTCAAATTTTGATTCTATTGCTAGGTTGTAACTTTTCATTTCAATAGACTTTTGAATATGAGAAATAATAATTTCAAAATAACTCCTTGTTGATTTATTAGATTTTTTTTATTTACTAGTTCCTCAAGCAAGTTTCACAACTTATATTATTTTGGGAAACTGTTTCTCTTGAAATCTCTGTCGATCACACCTCACTTCTTAGAAAGGCTTTTTGGACAAACAAAATTTTATTAACTAAATGGATGAAAAATTCTCCCGCTTTATACTTGGATTATTGGTTTTTCTATCCTTAATTTTTTCCTTTTGAGCCCAAACTTTTTAAGATTTATGGATTCTACTTTTGGCATTTCTGCTATTTACCTGTAACATCACATCATCTAGAACTATTTAGGGCAACCTTTCTCCTTGCTAGGAAATTCGATTCATTTGCCAGACATGAGAAGCCATTAGTGAGCACCATTAATGTATATAGGCCTGGTCCACTTCGAGTCGAATAGAAGGATTGTTGACTAGGAGAAAACCTAAGTTGTTTGTCCCAGCTTGCCTATCCTTTCCTAAAATCCCACTATTGCACTATTTTTTTTCCTTATTTATGCTTTGGTCCCATAATCTCACTTATATGTGCTCTCCTTTAATCACACTAGTGCTTGGCTATATGGAGGCAACTTATCTTATATTACTAATGAAGGCCCTATTGAATGTAAAAACCAAGTCTTCCAATGAAGGCAATACTTGCTCTTCTTTATGGATGACTCGTAGAGGTGTAGGTATTCATAGTTCAACATTAAATACATCCTCATGAATGGGTTTTCCAAGTTTGAATGTATTATTACAAAGTGCTTCTAAGATGGAAAATGGACTAATTTAAAGGTTTGGTATTCTTGTATTGTCCTTGCAAGCTATTGTGTACATACAAAATGCAAGCATACAAGAACAAATTAAACTAAGCTAATCCATTTTTCTCACAATGTATGTAACTCTACAATCAAGCATAATAATTAACAAAAAAATGATGAATAACATAATGTAATCTCAACAACTCCAACCCTTGTTGCACCAATATATGGTGGTTATGCTCAAATATGGTTATTTTGAGAATACGAGGGCTTCATATTGTAACATAACATTGCATTTTATTAAACTCTTGAAAATTGCTTTGGTGGTATCTAATTTATAGATTGTTGGACAAGGGATTGGAAGGCTAGAATCAATTTAAGGGATCAAGGGATCAAATTTCTCAAGAGATTTAGGAGGATGAAGAGATGACAAGTATCCCCACATGGTTGGTGAGGATGGTGGTGTCCAATATTAAAGGGAAATCATTGGTTGAGGATTCCCTTGGAGAAAGTAGATAGACCAAGATGAAAGGGATACCTTGGATCTCTTAGGTATATGAAAGTCTTTGATTCGTGTGACATGTATAAAGATCCATACTTTGTTTACAAAAGACCCATGCTTTTGTACAATTTTGGAGGATGAGCATGATTTTAGAGGATTAATGAGGGTTCAATATGTACAAAGTGGGGAATTAGTGGACTAATTAATTTTAGTCCACTTAATGACAAGTGGATGAAAAAAGGGTTTAAATAAATGTAGATATTTATTTAATTTTTGGGATGAGGATAGGGAACTTAGATAATTGAATATTTGGATTTATTTAAGGTGATGTAATGGTTTAGATCTAACCCTACAGAAGGAAACTACGTTCCTTGGAGATCTAGTTTTATAATATACATTAAATACCTCCAACTAGATAAACTCGTGAAGATATCTTATTATAGATAAAGAAAACGAAGACTTTGATTACATGAATAAAAAGAGTAGATGATAGAGAGTTTTCATTCCAAATTTGAGTGTCTCAGCCAAGGATGATATCATAGCATGCGAATATTTGTGCAACACACTGCAGTCCTATACAGACCATGACAAAGAATGCTTAGAAAGTGAAAAAACCAAACTTAAATGTATCTCGGCTAAACTGTAATACTCAAATGTTAGAAACATAATTGAAAGTATTAAATAACAAAGATGAATAGAAATAAAGCAAATATAACATAAGCAAACCTCGTGCATTCAAATGCTTCCAACAAACATGCATACACATAAGAGAGGTGACATATTTGGGGCTATTTGTTGACTTGCCTCAGTCAAGTTGCTATTTTGGTATTCAACCTCCACAACAGACATATAGATAGATAGATGAAATATATAAAAGACAAATAAATGAATTTATAACTAAGGGATGTGGTGAATCCCCAAGATTCTCAAAGGATCAAGATAGATAGAAAGATATTACCAGATGGGCTTGAGAAAGCCAAGAGAGCTATGGATATTGTTAGGAGAGATTGTTGTAGGAAGCTTTATATAGTTGTGTAAGCTAGATAGAGGAAAAAATTGTAAAATTGAAGAGAATGCAAACAAGAACCAAGAGATCACCAATAGAGATTGAATGGACAAAAGATGAATTTAAAAGTGAGAAGAAGGAAAGAAGAGGTCATGAGTTGTTTTGGAAGATTTTGTGCCAACCTGGGTAGTCGACAAGTGTTGAAACACTCAAAACTAACATTTGAACATTAAGATATTGTGGTATGCATGTGTGACATGAAGATGTCCACATGACATGAAATGAAATGGGCCTACTCAAATGCTAGGAGAATGCATACTAAAGTGGCTACAAAAGTTCAAGTTAAATTGCAAAGGGGTATGCAATTTTTGACTCTATAAGTGGACTATAGAAAGATTATATCAACACTGAAATGTTAGGAAATAAGTTAGGTGAATATGGATGAATAATAGATAAATCATGATTATACGAATCAAATAATAAAATATTATTAAATTAATAAGGGGATAAAAATTGGATAATTAATTGAATAAATAGGGATTTAATTCAATCAATTATTAGAAGAAATGGTTAGGTCAAATTAATTAGTTGAAATGATAGTGTGTTAATTTCATATGTCTATGCTTCAATTTACTAAGGAACAATCATAACTTATTTTCCACCATGATTTATGCTCCCTTTGGTATTGGTCACATGTATTTTCATATAGTTTTTGTGAGACTCCTCAATTTTCTCTTATAAAGTATTTTGGATTTGTTGAATCCAAAATGAATGTAGTTTCCTAGTTTAACATCAAATATTTTCCACCTTGTTCACTTTGCTATTCTTGTGCAACGTTAAGTGTTTTTAAAGTTGGATAACCCAAACAACTTCAAATAATGATTGCTTTGTTGAAAAATGAATCTCTATTAAAGGTTTATTAAATATAGTGTTAAAATTCATCACAGATCTTGACTACTTCTATTTGCTCGGGATAGAAGACCATGCTTCTCTTGAAGTTCAGTAACCATCATCCTAGAGATTACACCAAAATTTTCCAGCATAATCAGTATCACTATCTCAAATGATGGACTTAATAACCTAGATCGTCTCACACATTAGCAAAAAAATAATTAATTGCATTTTTCTTTATGCATTTGTAGTTTTACTACTCCAAGTTTGTACTTTTTGTTAAATTTATTCATAATCACAAAATTGTAGTCATGAACATGTTTAATCACAGGTAAACATGCATCTAATTTTTTTCCCATGGCCTTGGGAGGACAAGAAGAGACAAAATAATCCATTTTTGTTGTCTAAGATTTAATAATGTACAAAGATCACAAATCCTTGGAAGTCTACCTACTTGTTGCATTGTGTGTCAATGCACACCTTTGCAAATCTGCCATCGTCTTTCCAACTCCAAAAATACCCTTACTTTGGAGTATTCTCTGGGCATACACACATTTCCTAACTTTTTAACCCATTTTTCTCATCACTTTCAACAATATTTTTTTGTTTAAAATTGTTTGAGCTTCCACCCAGTATTTTTAGTTTGGGCATACTTCTCCATATGTATTTTTTTGCGGAAACCTCAATTTGAGTCATTGTGGGTAACGTTAAAATTGAACTATAAATAGTTGGCTTATATAATAGTTTCATTTCTATGTTCACTCACATCAATTTATACTTCAAAGGGCTCATAAGAATTAGGAAGAACAATCACACTAACATGACTAACTTTATATTCAATTACTCAAACGATCTATCATCCTACTTACCAACATCCACACCACAAATAGCACCTACAAAACTAACTTTTGGCACTCTTTTGTGTAGGCCAATTGATGGTATCCTCTACCTTGGTAAGATACACTCCCAACTTACCTCCTCCAAGCATATGTTCCAAACATCCTAGTGATTAAAAAATCACATTATTCATATAAGTTAAACTAAATTTTCTCCTAAACATTTTTAAAACTTGCTTCAAATGAATTAAATATTATTTTCATGTTGGATTAAAACTTGGTATGTTGAACCCGGTTCAATAAACCATTTATTTAAGGGGGGGAATAACATTTTAATGGCGATTTTGTTCAATGTTCTAATCATTATTCTTTCCAAGAGTCTATAATCCTCCCATGCTACATGGCAATAGGTGAACTACATGGTGAGGTGATAGGTTTTAACTCTTTACTCTAGTAATTCTCAAATTTAATTTTTGACCTCATCAATTAATTTGAAATCTATAAGAAAAAGCTAATGGAAACTATTAAATCATCAATTCAAATTGTTGGTGTGTTTAATTGTTGCACCTAGAAAGTCATTCTCCTAGGACATGGACACACATATTAGTTAAGTTTACTTAGGGACCAAATAGGACCTTTTAGGAGCATTTCCACTTTAGTTGGTGTTATCATGTTATCACATATGTGGTGACCCCACCTCTAGTGTACTTATCACTTCATCACTTTTTGTGGACATGTTGCACATGCCTTATTCCACTTTAGAGGGTGATCTAATTTTAGTGGACATGTGACACTTTCACTTTTCCACCTTAGGTGGGTGATAAAATTTCTATTGGTTATCATATCACAAGATTATGATACTTTTCATAATATTATTTCTCCCTATATTCGCACCTTGGCCTACCTAACCAAGGGATCTCCTATGTACTATTCATTCTAACTATTGTATTGCATTCTTGGTGAGAATACAATTTATTCTTGTCATGTTCATTCTCTTTGTTATTATGCTTTCCGTTAGGCCTATATATCTTGGGTGGCTATCTCTATAACCATATCTTACACAAACCAATGTCCTACTTCTTTAAGACATTTTGATAGTCTTAGAGGATAGAATATTGTCTAATTCAAAAAAATAAAATACAAAACAAATATAGCTAAAAATTTAACCCTAGTAAAGGGAAAATAATAATTGGTAGTGAAAATTGCTCATCTACCAAGTGTTATGCAAAAGAAAAGAATGCATGGCAAGTAGATTGAACTCTTTGTTATTCTAATTACTCATTGTTAAAGTCTCTATCAACTAAACTCTCAATTTGATTACTACATCACTCTCACAAGTCTTTGATGTTGGCAAACCAACTTCCTTGTGCCCTTATATAGAAATTCATAATATCCTCACCATGCTTGTAGAAGGTCCCAAAGGTGAAATTAGAAGAATAAACATAACAAAAATTGTTTGTAAATTTTATTTTTGAGTATTATGAAAAAACCTCCCCTTTTGGAGACCAACAATTTTGATAATTGCCATGGCAATTATAGAAGGAAGTTGATGGTTTCAAAATTTCCTCTTGTATTAACAAACATATTTTATTTTCTAAAAAAATTACATTTTCTATTATTAGTAACTTTTAAAAAGCCTCAATAAATAATTCACTTTCAAATCCTAATGGATCATATCTTCTTTCTTGGAGAGGATTTTGGGCCCACAAAATCTTATTGAGATACTAAGTTGGGGGAAGAGCTCTTGATTTTTGTTTCTTGTTTCCCTAGTCTTGTGTTGGGACTTGGTTAGACTATGAAATAATTCATCAATCTAAACTAATCTAGCTAAAACACAACATCCTTCTAAATATTGTTTGTTTTGTTTTCAACTACCAAGTCTTCTAATGTAGTCAAGACTTGTCCTTTTTCTTCTTCACCAAACATGGATGTTTTGTATGGGTGCAAGTTTTCTCAATCCACCATTGAATGCATCCTCGTGAACATGGCTAGAATAAGTCTAAAATCATTATCTTTGAGCACTTATAAGATAGAAAATGGATTATACTTTAGGGATATGCTTTTATTGGCTTGTCTTGGTAGCCCTTTTTTGTCTAGATATAAGCATAACTTATCCTTCTACTTGAGAGTAATCTCTATATGATTTTGATCATGCCCATTTTTGTACTCATATTTATACTTCTAAATTTGTTCTTATATCTTGACCTAGACTATATTAAATTGTAGACATGATGAATGTAGGGTAAAGATTCATTCCAATGAAAAGGGGATACCTTCTATTACAACCTTGAAAGGGTTGTAGAAAATTCTTATTGATCAACTTTATCTAGATCCTATGTTTGTGGACAGAATGTTCTAGTGCAACACTAAGTGATGAATGACACTACCCTTACAAATTGGAACACAAAACAAAAATAGACAAATAAATAGAAAATGCAAGAAATAAACACTTACTTTCTATTATCCCAATGAAATGAAATTATAACATTTAGAAAATAACATGCTACAACGACATGGGTATTTTCATTACAATAATTCGCAAGCTAGAGCATATGTCTACATTACTAGAATTGTCTTGAGTAACCCCTATTTGGCCTTTTTACCCTAGCAAGTATAGCCACCTTAGAACCTTTTGGAAGGCATCACCTCTCCAATTTGTTTCTAACCACTTTTCTCTCCTTTGTTTTATCTCTAAATGTGGCAAAAATATGTCCAAATGGGTTTTGATGTCCATCGAAGTATTTTAAATAAATTCATTTTTCCTCTTTAAAGTAGCACGACTTCTAGATGCCATAAAATTTGATTCGAGAACTTGTTTGATCTCCCTTTTTTTAAACTAAATACCTTGAAGAGATCTACACCATGCTTTTCCCTTGATTAAAGACTCATTGAGGTTCCATTTGATCATTTAAAGGTCCAAAATTTAAGTTGATTATTTTATAACATTTTTTACTCCTTAAAGTATTAATATCTTTGTATATGATGAAAACCTACATGTTGGGAGCAAGCTCAAATATGTAAACGTTATAAATAAAGAACATCTTCATTCTAATCTAACATATTCATAAACTTGCAAAACCAAAACTTTTCACCATAACCTCAGATGAGCATGAAGCAAGTGCACCCAAGACTTTTTTGATTTAAGATCTTCGAGAGGTTGTGGGTGTGCTCTCCCAACACAAGTATAAATCTCACTATGAATGCAAGGTAGATTAAATAAAGATTGAACTAATCAAGGGGGAGCTATGGAAGCAACCCTCAAGTACTCAATACAAGAAGCCAAAGAGGATCAAAGAGGATCTATGGAAGCAACCCTCAAGCTCATATGGCATGCAAACTAACACAACAAATGAAGCTATTGAATCAAATGGACTAAGTTCTAAATCTACAATGAAATCTGGTAGTTACAAAACAAGTTAGCAACAAAACTCTAAATGCAAGAAAGAAAACTAGCATTATAATTCTACATGCTTGAAATGATGGATGATTTTCTTGAGGCAAGGGTCCTATTAATAGGATTTTGGAGGGCTAGGGTGAGGTGGCATCTATGTGGAATCCACATAGGTACCACCAAGGAGGCACATAAACCATGCAAAGTCCAAGACTTGAGCAACTTGGGATGTGAAGGGTCAATGTGTACTTCAAGTACACGTGTAAGTGTGTGTAAGGGATGTGTAAGAAAAAGTCTATTTTCACACTTTTGGAAGGTGTAAGAGGTGTCATAATTGTTTTTAAGAAGCCTTGTTTAGACAATTTTTAGCAATTTTTGAGAAGGTGAATTTTAAATTATTTGCTCACATCCGTGAACAAATAATTAGGACTAATTTATTTAGGAAGATGAAAATAAGCTTAATTAACATTAGTTAATTAATAAATAGGCTTATTAGATAGAAAGTGATATGTGTAGGATAGCATCTAGGTTAGGTTTAAGATCAAATTAAATTAAATTAAATTAAATTAAATTAAATTAAATCACAGTTTGGTAGAAATAAAACATGTGGAGGAATAAATAAATTAAAAATTTATTTAAAAGGGGAATATGGAGTAACATGTAATAAATTAAATTTATTACATTAGGAGGGGTAGTATTTGAATTTAATTTAAATACTATAGTTAGTGAATTTATTTAATTAAATAAATAGATGAATTTAACAAATATAATTAATTAAAAATTAACCATAATGTTATTTGGGGTCATTAATTAAATTTTATTTAATTAATGTTAAGTGGACAAATTTAGGTGTCTACAATTTCCTAAACGGTATAAGATATTGACACAATTTTTTTCCCAATCATTATATTTTCCCATTTTGCTCTTTGTGGTTAGTTTTTAGGTTCAAGTATGCACAAATGAAAACTTACTAAGAATAGCAACCCTAGCATTTTTAGCCCTTATTGAAAATAGTATATTTTTAGATGATGCAAGATTGCTCTTTCACCTTGAAAGGTCTTACATTAGACACCCAAAGTGATTTGAGAAGTGACCTTGTCACATATCAAGCATTTTGAGGAAAACCAACATGATCAACCTCTACCTTAGGTAGCCATGATGACTATTAAATAAAAATTCCCTTACATTTAACCAAATACTCTTCATATTTCCTATTTCTTGTGCTTCTACACATACGACTATCCAAGATGACTTATATCCCCTCCTTTTCTAAAGTAGGTGTTGGAATATTCCACTGTGCTTCAACTATTTCATTGTGAATACATCATTTATGATACTCTTTCAAATATGATAATTAAACACATGAAATGTTAAGTCCACTTGGTAGCTCTACCTCATAATAATTTCCTAAATCATGCTTCTTCAAGAATCTGCATAGCCCAAATTTCTTCAGCTTCACCTTATTATATGTTCCCATTGGAAACCTCTCTTTTCTTAGATGAACCATGACTTCATTCCCAATCTGAAATTCCTCATATCTCCTCTTCTTACCTGTCTTAGCCTTGTGCTTAATATTAATCTTAGTAATATAATTTTTCACCTCTTTATGCAAATTATTCATATGCTTTGAAAAGTCTCTAGCTTCAACATTACTCTTTTCTACTTTTTCCATCTTCCTTAACTCTAAAGCGCATTTATATGGCCACTTCCATATGCAATCTAGAATGATTTTTTACCAGTGCTCCTATTGACAAAATTATTTTAAGAAAATTCTTCCTATCTTAAAATGAAATCCCATCCTTTGGGCTTATCTCCTACTAAGCATCTCAACAAGTTCCCTAAACTCCTATTCACCACTTTTCTCTATTTATTAGTCTATGGATGGTGTGCATAACTAAACTTCAAATTTGTCTTCAAATTCTTCCATAATGTCCTCCAAAAATAACCAACAAATTCGGTATCCCGATCTAAAACTATGCTCTTTGGTAGACCACGTAGTCTTACTGCCTCTTTGGAAAATAACTTTGCAACATAAACACCATCATTGGTCTTCTTACAATGAATGGAATGTGCCACCTTCAAAAATCAATCTACCACCACAAAAATGGAATCATACCCTCTTTATGTCCTTGGCAAACCAAGAACAAAATCCATGTTAATATCCCCCCATAGCCTCTCAAACATAGGTAATGATTGATATAAACCTATGCTTTAGCTTGGGGATTTCTCCATTTGACATAATCTACAAATCTATACAAACTTCTTCACATCTTGATGAAACTATAACCAATAATAATGTTCTCTAACAAGTGCCATGATTTTATCTTGACCAAAATGTTTTCCAGGTCCTCCATTGTGCTTCTCTTTGTTTAGGTTCTTTCTCATTGAGCTTCTAGGAATGCACAAGTAGCTTCCTCTAAATAGCATATCATCTTGGATTATGAAATCCAACCACTTTGTCTTATCCACCATAACATGCTCCTTACAAGCTTCTCGAGCTTATGCAAAATCAAGATCCTCTTGATATAAACTCTTGAGTTCATGGAACTCAACAAATATGATTTGCATCTTTGTCAACATATTCTTCCTTCTACTCAAGGAATCTACAACCCTCTTAGACTTTCCACTTGTGTGCTTCAAAGAAAAAGTGTAACTCAACAAAAACTTAGCCCATCTCAAATTCCTTTGATTCAACTTTCCTTGACTATTCAAATTCTATAAAGCTTGATGATCAATAAATAAAACAAACTCTTTTGGCAAAAGATAATGTCTCCATTTCCTCAATGCTTGAACTATAGCATAAAACTCCAAATGATAAACACAATAATTTCTCTTGGAATCATTCAAATTTTCACTAAAAGAAGCAATCGGTTTACCTTCCTGACCCAAAACGGCTCTAATGGCATTGCCATCGGCATCACAATGTACGTGTAATAGATTATTAAAATATGAAAGTTCCAATATAGGTTGTTATGTAACTTTTCTTTTCAACAAATTAAAACTACTTGCTATCCCTATAGTTCCTTTGAATTCTTTCTTGTCTCTTCCCATTATTTTAGCTACCAATGCACAAATACTATTGAAACCTTTGATAAAATTTCTATAAATTTTTTCCAAACCATAATAATATCTCACCTCTATAGCACTCTTTGGAATAGGTCATTCAAGGTAGCCTTTATCTTTTTTGGGTCCATTATGATACCATCTGTTTAGATAACAAATCCTAAGTTCACCAATTCATTCTTCACAAAGTTGCACTTCTTGAGGTTAATTGATAACTTCTCTTCTCTTAAATTTTCAAAGACCTTACCAATATGCATCAAATGATCCTCCAATACCTTATTGAAAATCAAAATATCATCCAAGTAAACAATACAAAATTTACCCAAAAACCTTTTTAATAACTCATTCATGAGCCACATGAATGTTCTTGGTGCATTGGTTACCCTAAAGGGCATGACTAGCCACTCATACAATTTCTCCTTGGTTTTGAAGATAATTTTCCATTCATCATCTTCTCTAATCCAAATTTGGTGATATCCCCTCTTCAAATATATCTTTGTGACATAATGAGCTCCACTCAAACAATCCATTTTGTTATCCATCCTTGACAAGGGAAATCTATATTTGATGGTAATCTTGTTTATGGCTTGAGAGTCTGTACACATACTCTATTATTCACCCTTATTTGGGGCTAGTAAGATAGGTACTATATATGGCCTTAAACTCTCTCAAATCAATCCCTTCCACAACAACTCTTATACTTGTCAGTTCAACTCTTCATTCTTTGTTGAAGTCATTCTAAGGGTTGCCTAATTCAAAAAACTAACTCTAGGAATCAAGTCAATTTGGTGACTAATCTTCCTCATTGATGGTAATCCCTTAGGTACATTATCAGATACAATATTTTGAAACTCATCCAACAAATTTGTAACTTCTCTAGGTACATTTTCTACTTCCTTTTTGTTAACTTTACAAATTAAAGAAAAACACATATGCTCATGCTTCATGCCATCCAAAAATCTCCTTCCATCTACTAAACATATTCTTTTATTATCGCATACCTTCACCTCAACCTCCTTCAATGGTTTGAGCTTGCGCCAAACTCCATCCTTTGTGAAAGAATGGGTATTTACGTACCCATGTATTGTATGAAAATCAAATTGCCATTGTCTCCCTACCAAAATATAATAAACATCCATAAGCATAATATGACACAATACTTCATCATGATAGTTTCCAATTTTGAACTTTACCAAACATTGTTCATTGGCAAAAGCCTTGTGGTCCTTTTGTAACCAAGCAATCCAATAGGGATTCAAATGCCTTCTCTCTAAATTTAATTTACTAATAATTTTGTCTAAAACAAGGTTAGTAGTAGTGCCACGATCTATAATAACATTGCAAAGTTTACAAGTACACTTACATTTTGTGTGAAACAAATTCTTCCTTTAGGTTGGGTCTTTCAACATCTTCAAAATTTGAAGATTCAACATCCTCATCTACATATGCAACTTGTGCATTACCCTTTGGTCTCATATTTGACCTCCCTTGATGATGAGGACACTCATAGCTCTATTACATTCTCTACATTGGAAACATGTTCCACAAAAGCCTCCTCTTTTCAGTCCTCATTGTCTTCCTCTTCCTCCTTGACCTCCTTTATTTTGATCACGAGGATAATACAAATTATTTCCTTTTGACTCTGACCACACTACTAGATTCTTCATTCTTCATTTGATCTTCATTTTTACCTCCATAAGACTATTCACCAATCCTTCCACCATGACCTCTTCCATTTGTGTTGTTCGTAAATCTTCTATTTAACTTCTCTTCTACCTTTAAAGCAAATCTTAATGCATCTTCGATTGTAGAAATTCTTACCAAAATCAAATCTTATTGAATGCTCAACTTCAAACCATTTATGTAAAGGGAAATTTCCTCATGAATGCCTGACTTCAACCCATTTATGTAATGGAAAAATTTCTCTTTTTCAGCCTCAAAATGGATTGTCCTAATTAAGACTCGATTGAACTCTTTGTATACTTTTTGAAAAAAATTATTCCTTGCTTCAACCCTTTCACTTTCTTAAGCAAACAAAGCTCATAGTCAACAAGAATGAATCATCTCTTCGCCTTTTCCACTATCTGATCCCATATGGCTATTTTCTCCTTCCCTCTTCTATTTATTTCTAACCCAAATTTAGCTTGACCTTTCAGTTTGGTCTTTACAAACTTGATCCTCTTAGGATCTTCTACTTCTTCATACTCAAAATATTCCCCGACATATCATTGATTTAATCAATGAACTCTTCTGGATTAACATTTTTAGAAAATGTACAAACTCCAATCTTTGGCCTTTTTCCAACCATGGAAATGGCCCTAAAAAACTTAGCTCTAAAACCCTCTTTTGTCACACCAACAACTCTTCTACCATAGTTCCTTCATGGAGGCATTTCCCTCATTTATCTCATAAACTTACAATTTGGTGATCTTTTTACGCACTCAAGAAACTTTTCTATGCCACCACTTGATGAAAGGTACTCCCCTTACAAACCCAAATACACAACAAAAATAGTCAAATAATAGAAAATGCAAGAAATAAACACTTTTTTAAAATTATTCCAATGATATAAAATACAACATTCAAAAAATAGCATGCTACAACCACATGGGCATTTTCATTACAATAATCTACAAGCTAGCGTTGTTATCTCCACTAGTGGAACTGCCCTAAGTAACCCTAGTTGCCTTTTTTATCCTTAGAATTATAACTACCCTAAAATATTTTGGAAGGTGTCACCTCTTGATTTGACGTGGTTGACTGCTTTTCTCTCCTTTCTTTTGCCTCGGAATATGCCCAAAATGGATTTTGATGTCCATTGGAGTATTTTGAATTTTTTTTAATTTTCCCCCCTAAAGGAGCACAACTTTTGGAGGCCATAACTTTTTTTTCGAATACATGCAATCACATTTTTTTAAACTAAAGATCTCAAAGAGATCTACACCATGATTTTCCTAGATCATCATTTGATTAGAGATTCATCGAGTTCCCATTCAATCATTCGAAAGTCCAAAATTCAAGTTAAACATTTTATAACATTTTTGAATCTTAAAATACTAATATCTCCCAAATGATACATGACATTGACATGATTTTTTCGCCAGTCATTATATTTTCTCATTCTGCTCCTTCAGGTTAGATTTTAAGTTTAATTATGTATAAATGAAAACTTGCTAAAAATAGTAACCCTGTCATTTTTAACCCTTATTGAAAATGAAACAATATTTTTGGACAATGAAAAATTGCTCTTACACTTTGCATGCTCCTACATCACTAAATGTACTTAAAAGTAGCTAACCCAAACATACTTGAAAATGTGAATTATTTTTAGATGAATAGACTAATATATATAGAGGTGTTAAATATAAGATAAAAAATCATCTTAATAAAAAATTGGAACACCTTATACTACAAACTTGAAGGATTTATATGAAATTATTATTGATCACCTATATATCCTCTATTTGGAGATGGAATGTTACACTGTTACAAGTCTAAAATTTATTGTTTATCACAATACATAATCAACATGCCAACAAAATTTGTCTCTATTCCGAGAATAAAAAATGTAATTTTAAAGATAAAAATGTTTAACTTGCTTCTTTCCTTGTAATCATCTTCTTGGACTAAATCCATCCATAATGATATAAAGATATTCATGTTTATACCTACTAATATGTAAATCTCCTTCCCATCAAGATGGAATATAATCTTTCCTTTTTTTGTTTGTTGAATAGATTTATCAATACAAGGATTGCAAAATTTACGAAATTTGCTACTTGACACATTTTGGAAATGAAGGCATTGTTTTTCTAAGCTTGAAATGACCTATCATTTTTTAGGCAACCATGATCACTAGCCAACCTTTGTGCTCATGACAACAAAATTTCTTAAGCCTATAAAGCAACCCATCAAACCCATCACATGTATTTTCGGTATAAGTTTTGATAATTTCTCGAGTTAGTTTTATTTGAAGTTCTTCCCAAAATATTTATCTTGGACATAGTTCTAATCATAAGCCTCATTAGTGAAAGGATATAGTTGAGTCATCATAAATTATGTTGAAAATATATTTGAGATTGGTGGTATGGATAAACTATTTTATATCATATTTTTAATTTTTAATTTATATTTGATCACCAAATAGAATTGTAAATAAAAATAAAAATGGGAATTCATCCATATAGTTCATTCATAAGCTTGGAAATATTGTAAATGTTATATATATATATATATATATATATATATATATATATATATATATATATATATATATATATATATATATATTCTATTTTCAATAGGTTAAAATTTAGAATATATAGTTGTTCATCACAAGTTAGATATCCTCTAATTGATAAGAAATTTAATTTGAATGATTTAACAAAAATATTATTCTTTTATAACAAAATGAAAATGACATATTCACTTGCATCAATTTCTACTTCAATGTGTTGTTGTAAAGTGGAGAATGATTTAACAAACATATTAATTCTTTGTAACAAAATGAAAATGACATTCCCTTGCATCAGCTTCTACCTCAATGTGTTGTTGTAAAGTAAGAAGTGAGAGAACACATATTTGAACAATAACTAGCAATATTCACTTGCATCAATTTCTATCTAAGTGAATTGTTGTAAAATTGGAAGGGAAAGCACAAAATAATGTCTTATTTTGCATTTTAATAGTTCAATAATTTTATTTAATTCTCACTACCCCAATTTAACTCCTTTTAATAGGTGAGGCTATAAATGAGCATGATAGACAAGATTTCCTTATATATTAATCTACACTTATAAAAGTTTGTTTATGTGGCACTCTTATCTTACATCCTCGAATTGTATATCCTAAATATTGTTTAACACTAATTCCTTCATGTTACACAAAAGAATTTTCATTTTAAATATTTAAAGACTATTTTCTTTTAATATTGCACTAAAGTGAAAACATCATCTAGATACACTACAACAAATGTATCTATGCAATATTTAGATACATCATTAAATAATCTCATGAATGTAGCTAGGGTACAACATAAACCAAAAGGAAGAACTAAACATTCATAATGACCTCTCTTTGTTTTGAAATGATTTTCATATTATATCCTCCATTCAAAATTTGAGATCCAACTTAGTGAAATGAATAACTTGCTTTAGTTGGTCTAATAAATCATCTATCCATGACAAAGGATTGCATCTTTATGATGATATTATCAAGCCTTTAAAATCTATCTTTCCTTTATCCAATCATGATATTTGAATTGTATGTTTCATGAATTATTGATTCAAATGGTTCATTGTTTTAATAGCTAATTAAATCATTTCTCATGATATTTGAACTACATGATGAACTACAAAGTCAAATGACTCATTGGATGTAATTTTATCATACTTCCAAGAATAATTCTAAGAAAGCAAGTGGTGGATGAGATTTTGTTTCTATGTAACATCTTTTTCCCAACATTGTGATGATTTACAATCCACACAATATATCTGAAGTATGAAAAATAATAACATTCAAATCCACTTCCAGTTTGTCTATGTACTATAAACACATACCAAATAAAAAATTATTAGTTGCTTGAAAATCCACACCCTTCTTCACCCAACCTACAAGATATGGGTAAGGATATCATATATTTTTAACTAAAGAAATATTAGTAGTTTTCACTAACATTAAATTACACTGTAACCTAAGATATACATCTAAATTTACTCTAGTTTTCTTAATGCAATTTTGATAAAATAAGCTTGTTCATCTTATCAAGTTCCTTTTCTAAAAGTTTTGATGGTTATGTAGCCAAATTTATGTTATTTAAATCTTAATTGACTGCAAATTAGATAATTCTTGAGGAACCACCAAATTTGACTTACTATAATGAATATCTAGTATTTATATTGGTATACAAAAATATGATCTTCTCATTATAGGCTTCTTGGAATCGTCCTAGGTTTTGTTCTTTAGGAATAACTTTTGATGTGTAGTAAATATGAACATCAATTTCAATTACTATAACTATTATTTTGATATTTATATTAGTACATAACAGTACGAGTCTATTTACCCTTCTAATTACATTTCTTGAAGATTTTTTTTTGTCCTCGAAATAATTATAACATTTTCTTATTTTGGAACACTATTTCCCCTTATTTTCCCCTCTTCTATATAGTATGCTCGAGAACACGAGTCATCCAATTCCTTTGGTATATTCTAGTAAATAAGCTTCTCTAGATGTGGGTGTGAAGACTTCACCAATACATTAGGTAATAACAACATTCTTCGTGCCTAACATAACATAGTGCTAGAATTTCATAGTGCAATTTTGCATAGTTTTCCCACTACCTTGTATAAATTACAATTACATTTTTTCTATTCTAATTAGATAAAAATTCCTTTGAAACTATCGTATCTAGCTAGCTTTTTTCTTTCTTTTGAAAGATGCTAAATATGTTTTCTACAATATAATAGCATTTCTATATTTGTAAATAAATATTTTGTTCCCCACTTACGTTATGCACACTTAAATATAGATCCATATGTTTAATTCATATATATAGATCCAATCGAATATGAAACAATTCAAGGTTATATTACTAATGATGTTCATGCTGTAGGTTCAATTGATCAACCACCAACAAGTTGTATGGGTGTGAAAAATGTACAAAAAGTTATTCTCAAATCTATTTGATGTTTTTGAATTTTAAAAGGAGGCTTTTTGGTCTTATGTTAAGTTTTATGACTCTATTTACAATAACAAAGAGTATAAAATACAAATTGTATAGTTATAAAGCTATGTAAAATTTGATTGGTAGCAATTGCTTTAATCTATATAGGGCTTGACAATTCCTAGATTTGCACCTATTTTTTATTAGTCTTAGCTTGAGTTTGTATTTTGATATGTAAATATGGAGCTTGTATATTGTAACCTTTTTTCATATATTATTTGAAAAAATATTGAAAATTTGCATATATAGAAAATTCTACATTTACTTGTCCTTCTAATAGTTTAATTTTTTTTTCTACTTAAATTTCTAATATAGAAAATTCTATATATACTTGTCCTTTAATGATTTAATTTCAATTCTTTCTTACCTTAAATGAAGTTTGAACAGATTTCACTTAATTGTTTCCAATGGCCTTTCCTCAAGGATGCCTCTTAAATTCATCTTTCCCATTAGGAGCCAAGAAATGACTATTCTTGTCTAGAGCTCTCACTAAGAGATGATTGTTCACAAGTTATTTTTCCTTCTTTTATTACATGACATGTTCTTGTTGTTAGTTGATTCAAGTCTAATTTTCTAGTAATCTATGTGGTCTACAAAGGCAGTTTACTCATGCATTTAAATCACCTCCCATTATTGCTTCATCTTTCTACTTGTGGACATCAATTTCAAGATAAAAAAATTGTGTCCTTCAAAATATTGAATCACTAGTATACACTTATTTACACCATTCTAAAATATTATAAACTTTCATTTATATCAAAATGATTTATAATAAAAAAAACTTATAGAAATAAATTCAAAACAATTCCCTACTTATTAAATCTCACAATTTTAAGTCTTTAAGAGGATAAATTGTTATGGATTTTAGAAAATTAAATACAAAAGCAAAGGAAATTCAACATGATACCTATAATTTTACCTTGCAAAGTGCTATAGGAAAAAACTAGTTCATGGTGGCAATTACATTACTTATTAAAAATTAATTAGAAATAAATAAGCATTCAGATTAGATATTTCTTATTGTGAATTGCTAAGCATCAAATCTCCAATGTCTCATATATATCGATGTGTGTATGAACTTGTATTGGGATGCCATCCTATGTATTAGATCTCCATAGTTAAATGGACAGGATAAATATCAAATTGTTTTCTTAAAATTTAATTTTTTTTTATAGTTAGGATGAATGCACCACCCATATGTATATTGATGGGTGAATTGATGGTTTTGGAGTTAGGATGAAAAGCACCCATGTAGATTGATGAGTGGATTGGAAATTTGAAATGTTTTGTATAAGAGAATTAAAAAATCCTATTTTTAAGTGAGGGATAAAATCATGGGTTTTTGTGTAGATTGATGTTTTTGAAACCAATAACATCTTCAAAGGAATTGGAACTTTTTAAATTGTCTCTACAAGGGAATTGGTAGTTTAAATTTTTCTTTGTAAGATAAATATAAATATTAGTTTCAAAATTGTAAAGAATTAAGGAGTCTCAATTTATGTAAGTTTATAGTATTTTTATTTTTTTATTTGTCCATGTTGGCATTGGTGTGCCACATGGTAGATGCCTTGAAATATTGTGTGATCAAACTAAATAGAATATTCGAGGAAATATGGGGCAAACTATTTTGATATTTTATAACAAATCCTAAGATGGATCTTATGATGTATAAGAGAGTAAAGTTAGGGGGATTACATTAGAATGTTATGATAGATTATGATGCATTATATGAGCATCTTTTAGGGAGATTATGGAGCCTGAAATGGGGTACCTATTTTGAATAATGAATTATGTTATATTGTGACTTATGAGGGTTATAAGAAATTTACTATTTTTGGTGAATTTGATACTCCATGGTTTGAGGCATTGAAATTTGTGATCCAATTTGGGCTCCAAATTTGTGGGTAGTATGTTTCTATTTTGTAATTCTCTATATTGAGTCTTCTATCAATTGGTTCTTGGGAGTTGTGGTGTATTGTTTTACAACAAGTGTAATGAGAAAGTTATACTATAAAAAATACTCTTTTTTTTGTCGATTATACATCTATAAAAAATCTTTTTAAGTTTATAACCTATTTAGTTGTTGAGTAATATACTAGGCTACTTTGGAGTAGGGGTATTTTTCTCAAAGTATTTTTACACCTAAATTATTGTGCAATGTTTTGCATTGTTTATGCTTTTATATATATATGTTTTTGCATTTTTTTGTAATTTTGTAGATCAATTTTAAAGTTCCTATACATAACTCCTCTCAAGATTTACTATTAAAATTGATATTTTTACATTTGCTCTCATACAATTAGTATTAGAGCTTGATAAAATTTGATTCTACCTGTCTAGGTCACTTACCTACCAACATATAATTCTCTTTGTTCACATATTATATTGTGATCAATATCATATAATTATTAATACTTAAAAATCCAAAGTATTCACCATAATTATCAATCATCCCATGATAACACTAATAGGATATATGGATTGATTTCAATTTTACATTTAATCCAATCAACCAACTCCTACTTAATATCCAATCCATCAAGTGAAAGTCAAAGTTCAATTATCACCCAGTTCTACTACAACACAATGAAATTTCTAAAATAAAATCCAAACACACAAAACATGCATGAGAATATAAACAACATAAAATAAGTTTAGTCATATAAAAAGACAAAACAATAGTAGTCAAAATATCTCCATAATGCAATAATTGTGTAAAGATTCGATATGGTTCCAATTAGTGTCCTATTATAATATGATTTACTAATATAAGTGTCGTAACTATATTATTATAGCATTCTTATTGATGGAACTCAAAATTCATCAACAAGGTCACATTAAAATGATCTAAAACCTTGAAGGCTTACAAAAATACTTTAAAACTTTCTTTAACCATGATGAATACCTAATCCATACTCCATATAGTTGGAAACACTATGTTAATTAGATCATCATATTAAGATGTACATGCATAATATTATTCTTAATCTTTTGAATTCAATTACTATATGTTGTAACCAAATATTTTGTATGATAGTTTAGATCATGGTCTAGATAGTACTCACTTCTTCCATTCAACTTAAACATTATCTTAGTGGCCAGTGTTAACATATTAGGATATGCTATTATTGAAATTTCATTTAGGTCTACCAATTATAACTGATCAAAGATATAAGCAGTGAACCTATGAACCTTTGCAAAATGGGCTAAAGCCTCAAGGCTTAAACCTTAAATCATTAAATCTTCCTTTCCTTAGTCAATTTTTGCAATGTTATAATCTCGTCAATTTTTGCAATGTTATAATCTCTTTTTGACTAGACCAGTTGGCCAAATCACTTAAGAGTCACCAGTTGAAGTCCTTTACTATGTCACCAACAAGCCCCTTCTCCTAAGCTTCCTTGCTGCCCCTAGTTGCCTTATAAGTCCTTAATGCATGCATGATCAATAGTTTGCATCACCTCAAAGAAAATATTCCATCACATATCGTCAAAGATCATAAACCACACAAGCCATCTGATTGATATGGTGGGTCGCCTTCGTGCATTAGAGAGATGATTTTCCTATCTCTTCGATCTTTGATTAAGGTTGTATTCTTGTGCATAGCTACAATAGGTTTTGGGCATTAAGATGATAATTCTTTGGCCTTTTGGATCTCTGATGAACCTTCCCAAAAGGAAGCCAAGTGTTTTCTCTCCTTGAAAAGACCCCTTTTTGGTCTCTTCAATTCTCAATAATAAATGATATGTGGTGATCCTAGGTAGTTCCCAGTCAATAGTATTCAACAAATTTGCATCGATGGTTTGTGTTGCTCCATAATGGTTATTCATCGACATCTAATCAAACCCTTAGTTACATTAACACCATCCAATTCTCAAAGAACCTAGACCAAGATTCATCTCACTGTATCATGTAGATTGACAACTATAGTGGCCCCATGGTGGTATCTTTGGGATTCTTGTCAAAAATCTCTAACAGAATGTGACTCGTCCAATATTTAAGGCTTATCCATTATTGATAGAGCCATTTAAACTGGCATTATGTGGATTTTTTATGGTTTCTAACCATCTCATAATGTGCCATTATTCTCATCGATAATCAAAATTTAAACTCACTGGCCTAATTCAAATTCTAACGACTATGACACCATACATACAAGAAGAGAGGTTAAAATTAAATTCTTTAGCTGATCCAATAGATTTCTATACGATTCCATTACTATTCTTAGGCTCTATGCACACCTCTCCATGCCAATTTATGATCTACAAAAAAACCTTTTCTCTACTTTGACATAAACACTATTATGTCATCTTATCTCAGAGTCATCCTAGGGGCATGATTTATCTTCATCAATTGCAGATGTGTTCAATGATCCTCTTTCCATCACTTCAAAGGATCATCTTGCACACAAAAATCAAATCTATGTTTCAATTTATCTAATCATCCCATCCCTTCAACCTAACCCTAGTCTAGTTAGGGTTTTGTACTCCAACAATGCAATCAAAGTTATGCATGATCTATAAAGGAAAGTTTGTAAGATATTTTCCAAAGTCTTTTCTATTGTTCTCTTATAGAAAAATCCTATGTTTTATAACTATAAATATTCGTTACCTTTCATTAATAGGTTTCTATGTTTACCTGTTCTCATATTTAGATATCTTGTGCAAAACATTTTTCCTTTATTTCTTAATGCCTCTTTTTTGTTTCAAATTATATGCTTGTTGTTAGGGATTGACAGATCCAGAACAATATAAAATTAACAGTTATATGCAGAAACAAAAGAAGAAAAGAATCTCAAAATAGATAACACACAGATTTAACATGGTTCACCCAAAACTTGGGCTACGTCCACCTACATAGTCATCCTACCTTTCTTATTATCCAGCAAAAACATACACCAACATTACAATGCATTATACATCTCAGCCGCTTATAACAACATTTTAGGGCAACCTCTAAAATTGACCATTTTAGGGTTTTACAATGTCGATATTCCTTTTTCCCAAAAAAGCACAAAATGAGAGGTCATCACAATATCAACACCCACTACATGATCAGTTGCCACAATATCAACAATCTCCCACTTGGAGACTGATCATGCTCCACACCAGAACAATCTCCCACTTGGAAGCTGAATCTAGACGACAATGTAGTATGTGCAACTCCCACTGGATAAAAGAGTTGGCTGTGTAGTAACTCCACGATCATCAGTCAAGAAGCCCAATAGAAGCTGAGCAAGAAACCAACTTTTCCTTGGGGACTATCTTCGTGAACATGTCTGCAGGATTGTCACTTGTGTGAATCTTCTCAAGCTGTAATTGGCCATCCTCCAAAATAGACCTTATAAAATGGTACCTAAGTTGTATGTGGTTTGTCCTTGAATGAAAAGCATAATTCTTTGCAAGATGAATGACACTCTGGCTATCACTGTACAATGGGCGATCTTCCTGCTTCTAATCCAATTCCTCCATAAAACATTATAACAAAATCATCTCCTTTCTAGCTTCTGTAGTAGCTACATACTCAGCTTCAGTGGTTGAAAGTGCATTAAGCTTCTGCAATCTAGAAATCCAACTGACTGCAGTACCCCCTACAGTGAAAACATACCATGTAGTACTCCTTCTTGTATCAATATCTCTTGCCAGATCAGAGTCAACAAATAGACTTAGAGTAGAACTGGATCCTGTGAAACATAATGCCTTTGTAGTAGTACCTCTCAAATATCGAAGAATCCATTTGACAACATTCTAATGTTCCATACCCGGATTGCTCATATACCCGCTGACAACTCCCACTGCATGAACAATATCTGGTCATGTGCATACCATTGCATACATCAGACTGCCAATAGCTGATGAATAGGGGATGCTAGATATTTTATCTACCTCTTCATGTGCCTTTGGACACATTTCCTTAGTCAATTTGAAATGACTAGCCAAAGGTGTACTGACTGCTTTTGTATCCTGCATATTAAATCTTTTCAACTCCTTTATATACTCACTTTGGGACAAATTCAAGGTTCTATTTTTCATGTCTCGTGTAATCCTCATACCAAGGATTTGCTTAGTAGCACCCAAATCCTTCATAGCAAATGACCTTGCTAATTTCTATTTAAGTTCATTTATATGTTGCATATTAGACCCAACAACAAGCATGCCATCAACATAGAGTAACAGGATAATGTAACTCCCATTATCCAATCTCTTAAAACATACGCAGTGATCAAAATGACATCTATGGTAACCTTGTTCACCCATGAAACTATCAAATTTTAAATACCATTGACGGGGTGCCTGTTTTAGGCCATACAGACTCTTCCTTAACCTGCACATCAAATTCTCCTTACCCTTGACATCATATCCCTCTGGTTGCTACATGTAAATTTCCTCCTCCAAATCTCCATGGAGAAAGTTGTTTTGACATCTAGTTGTTCAAGATGCAAGTTATCTGCAGCCACAAGACTTAGTACAGTTCTAATTGAAGTCATTTTTACAATAGGGGAGAATATTTCATCGAAATCTATACCCTTTTTCTATGCAAAACCTTTTACCACAAGTCTGGCCTTATACCTTTTCTTTCCTCCATCTTCCTCCTTCAGCCTATAAACCCATTTGTTAGGCAAGGCTCTTTTTCCTTCAGGTAAAGGGACTAAGTCCCAAGTCTTATTTTTCAACAAGGAGTCCATCTCCTCTTTCATGCCCAACTTCCACTGTTGTTTGGCATCCACTTGCATTGCTTCTTCGTATTCTTCTGGTTCACCAGAATCAGTCAATAAAATTAAATACAAAGAAGGAGAAAACCTTTCAGGAGGTCTACTTGACCTTGTAGAACGTCTAACACTTACACGAGTTTGTGGGATAACTTGTTGTTGCTGAGCATCAGGTACCAGTAGCATTTCATTTTCAGGAATCTCATCCAACACCACATATTCTTGATTGACCTATTCATGCTTCTTTTCTTGCAACTGTTCTTTATACATGACCTTCTCATTGAATATAACATCTCTACTTCTAATTATTTTATGATTTTGAAAATCCCATAACCAATAATCGTAGTCATCTAATCCATATCCAATGAAGGTATATTTTAGAGATTTAGCATCAAGCTTGGTTCTATTTTCTTTATCAACATGGACAAAGGATTCACAACCAAAAGTTTTTAGAAATGAATAATTTACCTTTTTACCAGTCCATGCTTCCTCTGGAATGCCACCATCCAAAGGGGCTGAGGGTCCTCTGTTTATCAATAGACAATAGTGTTTACAACATCTGCCCATAAATGAAGGGGCAGTCCAACATGCAATCTCATGCTCCTTGCACGTTAAATGATTGTCCTATTCATTCTTTCTGACACACCATTTTCTTGTGGGGTTCCTAGAATCATCTTCTGCCTTCGAATTCAATTGATAGAACAATAATCTTCAAAGGCTGTGCTGCAATACTCACCTCCATTATCAGATCTGAGACACCTCAATTTCTTTGCTGTCTCATTCTCAACCAAAGATTTCCATTTCTTAAATGTTTCAAAAACATCAGATTTTTGTTTCAAGAAATATACCCATGTTTTCTTGGTTGAATCATCTATAAAAATAACATAATAATGAGAGCCACCAAGAGATGATACCTAAGCCAGTCCCCATACATCTGAATGCACTAGCTCCAGTTTCTCACTCTTTTTTTTTTCCCAACTCTCAGAAATCTGACCCTTTTCTGTTTACCATAAACACAATTTTCATAGAACTCTAAATCAATATTTTTCAGTCCTGGCAATAGATTTTTAGAGTGAAGATTTTTCATCCCTTTCTCACTCATGTGCCCAACCCTATGGTGCCACATATGTGAATATGTTCTTGCAACATTTATAGTAGCATTCCCTGCATTAACATTATCAGTAGTAGCTAAGGTAGAATAAGTGTTACCAGTACACAGATATAATGTGCCTACCTTCGCACCTTTAGCTACTACTAATGAACCTTTAGTGACCTTCCATACATTGTTTGTAAACATGATTGTGCATCCTTCACTACCCAGTTGTCCTGCAGAAATTAAAATTCTTCTTAAATTAGGAACATGCCTTACCTCCTGTAGCATCCAGTCATTTCCGTTCGACAACTTAATCTTTATCTTTCCCATTCTGGCAATAGGATAGGGCTCATCATCACCCAAATATACCTGCCCAAAATCACCTTGAACATAATCTTGAAAATATTTTCTATGGGGTGTAGCATGGAATGAAGCCCCAAAATCTATTACCCATGAATCATTAACATTATCCAAACATAAGATTAAAGCATCTTGTAAAGTATTACTTGCAACATTAGCTTCCTTACTCTCATCTTCATTTCCATCTCCTTGTTTATTTTTTCAAGCCCAACAGTCTTTCTTCAGGTGACTAGGCTTTCCATAGTACCAGTAATCTTTCTTTCCTTTAGATTGAGAGCGCCCTTTCTTTGACTTACCTCATGACTTATCATTCAAAGGGCCTTTTCCTCTTTCCCTTGCTCTTCCTCTGTTCTCTACATTTAGAGAAGAACCTGATGAGGTTGAAGTTTTAGTACCTGTGCTTTTCCATTGCATTTCCTCACTTAGGATAACACCAACAACATTATCAAATTTCAAAGTATTTGAACTAGAGACAATGTTATTTACAACCATAACCAATCTATTCCAACTTTCTGGCAAAGAGCATAAAATTAAGAGAGCCCTAACCTCATCATCAAAGGAAATATTTACCAATGACAGTTGACTGGTAACTATATTAAACTCATTTAAATGATTCGATATAGATCCTCCCTCACCCATTTTCATATTAAATAAATGCTTCATAAGAAATACCTTATTCGAAGATGAGGGTTTCTCATATAACTGAGCCAATGTCTACATCGGATCTACAGTCATTTTTGCCTTTGATATGTTGAATGTTATAGATAGTGCAAGGCACAAATGAATAGATCCCAGTGCCTTTCTATCAAAAATATCCCAATCTTCCTCTGACCGTGTGACTGGTTTCTTTGTCTTTCCTTCTAAAGGCTACCACAGATCTTTTTGATATAGATAATCCTCCATTTGCATTTTCCATAATTGAAAATTCTGGCTATTGAATTTTTCAACCTTGAATTTGGAATCCTCCATTGCTCTCACTCAAATCTGAAAGTCTTGCCAATCTACAACACAAAACCTTTCTCTGATACCACTTGTTAGGGATTGACAGATCCAGAACAATATAAAATTTACAGTTATATGCAGAAACAAAATAAGAAAACAATCTCAAAATAGATAACACATAGATTTAACATGGTTCACCCAAAACTTGGGCTACGTCCACCTACACAGCCATCCAACCTTTCTTATTATCCAGTAAAAACATACACCAACATTACAATGCATTATACATCTTAGCCGCTTATAAAAGCATTTTAGGGAAACCTCTAAAATCGACCATTTTAGGGTTTTACAATGTTGGTATTCCTTTTTCCCGAAAAAGCACAAAATGCGAGGTCGTCACAATATCAACACCCACTACATGATCAGTCACCACAATATCAACACTTGTGGTAATCATGCTTATACATGTTGCATTGTAAATAATTCATTTACTTTTTAATATCTTTAAGCCCTAACCTACATATGAGCCTTTAAAGATAGATTAGGATAGAGATCTTTGTATTGTTTGGAGTTTTTTGTTAATGGCTTGTGCAACTACATGCATGGAGAAATACACTCTTTTCTTGGTGCATCACCTTAATTTACTTTTCTATATTCCTCCTTCCCTTTTATTCTAAGAAAGTTGTTAGATTAGGTTATAAGTAGGTCTTCATAGTGTTGATTTTGTTCAACACTGCACCCTGATTGGAAAGGAAGTTGACCTTCTCCGGATACTCAACCTCACTTGTCAAGGTCCCACACTTGGAGGTTGTTTCTATGTTTCATAAGGTTGCTGGGGGGTCAAACACCAAGTTGTTGGCATCAAATTTTCATTGATGTCAACTAGGTCAAAGAGGGAGTGAATTGCACACTAATTCAATTAGTATATTCATGAAAATGCATAAATTGATAATGCTTATATTGTATGTGATTATGATGTATGCAAGATATTGTGGCAAGGAGTCATTTACACACATGCATAAATTGGATGTTCAAGATGCTACTTGTAAATTACATGGGTTATTGAAGTTATGGTACTTAAAATGACAATCTTCTAACCTTGTCCAAGCTGGTGACAACAGTGTTAAAAATATATGTTCATTTGTCTGTTGTCATTGATGTCAAACATTGTGTTCTAGATGTGTTTATGGTTTCTGAGACACTATGGTCTAGAAGTTTTCTATATTTGGAGAAGTAATTTTGTGTATTCAATCTTTTGAAAAATGGAAGATAGATATGTATCCCATGATCATGTAAAAATGATGTTAATCACTTCTCCCGTGTTGTATTCTTTTGACCAGAAGCCTATGTGGTCCAAATGTTTGTGTTTTATAACACAGTTGCAAATAATAGTTTTACAGTTGCTGATGGAAATGTTTCAGTTGTTCTTTATGGAGGGTTTCCACTTTGAAAATTAGGGTTAAAGGTATGCTGATGGTTATGTATATAGATTCAAGTTCTGGTCTTGGTTGTAGCATTCTCTGGTGATCTGAAATTTTTTCTCGATGATCCAAAAACTATGTCATCCAGTGTTGCAATTTTGTTCATGTTGTTCTAGTTTAGAAATATGTTGTGACAACTTCTGATGTGGATTGTTATCTTGTGCTATTGTTTTTGACATGGCATGCGGATCTCACTATGGTGTGTGGAGGTCCAATTATAGTTGGCAAGTTAGGTGCTTCTTTGGCTAGTGTTTTTCTATAAGTTTGAGATGGTTTTGAAATTTGTCCAATAATTATAGATTGGGCATCATACTAGTTGTAGTGTGTTCATGGTCCCTCTCTCTCTCTCTTAGAGTGGATCATGTTTCTTGATTTAGGTATGGGTTATATATTGAATGTTTATCTCTTATCCAGATGGGCTTGTGTTATATGTGACCTACGTATTTAATGTTCATCTCTTATCCAATTGGGTCCATTCTATGTTTTGGTCTGGATGCTTCTAGCTTGGGTCCTCATGTTGGTATAATAAGGCACTTAAGGGGGGGGGGTTGAATTAGTGCAATCACAAATCTGATGCTTTTAACAATTATCTTCCACAATAACCAACATACAAATAATATTATGACAATAAAGCATAAGAAGTAAAACATTCACACACATAGAACACTTGACACAAGATTTTTCCTGTGGAAACCCTTGTTAGAGAGAGAAAAATATGTGTGGGGATGATGCCCACAAATTTCACTATTGCACTTTGAAATCTTCCATGTTAGGAGAAATTACAACAACCCTTCTAAGGTTATACCTGGTTAAGAGTATTAGTAGCCTGATTAAGAACTACAATAGTCATGTTAAAGACTACCCTATCAAGGGATTTAAAACTCCTTCTGAGATTTCACCTTGTTAGAGGATTTACTCTTTAGATCCTGTTAAAGATCTTGCTCACCCTGTTAGGAGTGACCCTGTTAAAGGATTTAGCTTGCTAATCTGTTAGAATCAACAAGTGAAAAATGACTTGATATTTGAACTCAATGCATGACATAGTCAATGTATTCCAGATCAATTGTGTTTCTTCGAGAACTTTTACTACCTCTTTACTATCTTCAACAATCTTTGTTTATCACCACATACCATCACAACATCATCTAACTTCTTTCTTATCGATTTTCATAACCATTTATATACTTGTTCTAGGTCAGTGCTAGAACCCTAAAATAATTTACAAGTCGGTCCTCAAATCCAACTTGACCATATGAGTGAGCACGCCAAAATCAAAAGTCAACATCCTCGATGTCGGCTCAAAACATTAAATCTCAAAAATATGTCGGCCAACCACTTATCTTTGACCGCAACACCAATCTAACCAATTGTATCCACCGACTCACTATTCTTTCTGCCAGTTCCACTTTAATCTTTAATAACTCACTCAAATCTTCAAACCAACTGATGCGATCATAGATATAGCTCAATATACCTATGTAGATCATGTCTATACAATCAAACACCTTAACTCAATCTCTAACTTCATATCTGGTTGACTTTGTCTTGCTTACTATCTCCTTACCGATTGACTAAATACTTATGCATCTTCAATTTGATCCTCCAACACCATTGGTAACTCTCCAGTCTCTTGACATAAATAGATCATGTTGCCAACAATGAAAAGATCACAATACACTCGTGTGAACAAAACACATATTGCCTTCATCTGATTCCAACACCTTATTGTATTTTTTTGTTTTCTTGGCCAACTTGTAACTTACATTGTAATATCCTTTTTCCATGGTAGACCTTTTTGTAATCTCTAATGATCTATCTTGTATATAAGTATAGTTTGTGATTTGGCAAAATGTAAGAGTGTGAAGCAAGTAGATTGAAGGTGAACTAGCGAATATATACAATCAAAAGGATAGAGTTCAGTGATAGCGATAGAGAAGAAAAGGCAATAACAATGTGTTGTTGAAGTTGATAGTATTTTGCAGATCAACTACATTGTCAAGAGAATCTCTCTTTAAGAGTGAGTCTTGGGTGCATAAGTTTGTTGTTGTATCTTACTACTTTTGCAGTGAGCCTCTGTATGCAAGTTTGTAGTAGTGAGATCCTATCTATATTCATTATTGTATTGGCAGTGAGACTTTGGTTGCAAATTCAGAGCAGTGATCTCCTACCATCTTTTGTAATTAGAATATATACATTAGTGAATTATCTTTGTGGGCAAGCACTTACTATGGTTTTTTCTAGTTTGGATTTTCCACATAAAATCTTTGTGTTCATGTGTAGCTGGTTCTATTCATTATTTTCTTATTGTTTCATGCGGTGAACATTGAAGTTAGTTATTAGATTTTTATTTATGTTGATTCACCCCCCTCTCATCATCTGGAGTGTGTTCAATAATTGGTATCAGAGCATGGTTCCTCTTGAAGAAGCTCTATCACTTGAGGCAAATCTAGGATAGCGCATAACTTACACTTTCAGGATACGGTATTTGATGACACCAATTTTACCTATTGGAAGGACATGATGGAAGCATATCTAGAAACATTGAAAATTTTTATTTGGGAGGTTATTCAAACTGGTTTCTATGCTCCTTTTGAAAGACCTTTGACTACTAAAGAAGAAAGACAAAAGGAAGCTAATGTGAAAGAAAGAGCAATTCTTTTTAGTAGTTTATGGTAAACTAAATTTGGGAAGGTGAAAGGTTTAAAAGGTGCTAAAGAGATATGTGATAAGGTGGTCTTTCTATATGAAGGAGATTTATTAAAGAGAAAACAAGAAAGACTAATGAATCTCAAACAAAAGTATGAGGTCTTAAGAAAGGAAGAAGATGAGAGTTTTGAAAGCTACATTTGCAGAGTTACTGATGTTGCTAATGGAATCAAAGCTACTGGTGGACATATAGATGAAATAGATGTTATACTCAAGATCTTATTAACCCTACTAAAAGAGTTCATACCAATTGCATGTTCAATAAGGGAAAGAAATGATCTAAGTCAGTATTCAATTGATCAACTCATTGGTTCACTTTCTGCATTTGAGATAGTAGAAGTTGAAAGAGAAAAGAGATAATTTTCTTTCACAGCTATTGAAGAAGCTAAACCTGAGACATGCAAGATGTCGGATCAAGCAAAAGCATATCTTTCAAAAATATTCAAGTGAGGTACTAGTAGATAAAAATGTATTTTACCTCTAAGTACTTTAATTATGGAATGATGAGACATTTTTATAATGATTGAAAATATAAGGAATATCCTAGTGAATTGGAAGATGCTGATAGAAAAGGAAAATGAAATCAAAAGAAAGGTGATTTCAACAAGATAATTAATTTCAAAGATAAGGATAAAAAGAGCTTATGTTCCATGGAAGAATACTTTTCTAAAGATGAGGATACTAATGAAGCAATGGAGGAATCTCTATTTCTAGCTATTTCTACAAATAAGGAGGAGGTTGCATTGCATGCTAAAGTTGTTGCAGGTGCATGGATTATCGATTCCAAATGTTCAAATCATATGACAAAAGACAAGAGAAGATTTATCAAGTTTGAAGAATATGATAGTGGAACAATCTGATTTGTAGGAGAAGGAAGTGCACAGATAAAATGCATTAGAACCATTTCAATTGATGGTAAGCATAGAACTAGTGATGTTTATTATGTGGAAGGTTGGAAAAATAATTTGTTAAGTGTTAGTCAAATGTGTTAGAAAGGTTATGAAGTTATGTTCAAAAGTGATTGTTGTGTTATAAGAAAGAAACATATTGGTAAAAGGGTTGCTGAAGGTTTTAGGACTGTCATGAATATCTATTATATTGAAGACAAATGTAAGAATTTGTGTTTTCTAACTCAATGTAATAGATGATGGGGAGATGGAGTTTAAATGAAACTTAATCAAGACAAAGTGGATTCCGCTTTGCTAAAGAACAATGAGGAAAGAAAGGATGAATCAAATGATCTGGTGGAAACTAAATGGATTATGGTAGACTAGAAGTAAAAAGAAGACAAAAATGACATGGTAGACTAGAAGTAGATGGAAGTTAAGAAGGATATGGAAGACTAAGATTAGGAAGAAGACAAGAAGGATGTGATACACCAAAAGTAGGTAGAAGATAAAAAGAATATGGTAGATCGAAAGTAGTTGGAAGATAAAAATGAACTAGTAGACCAGAAGGAGGTGAAGAACGAAAATAATTTAATGTAGGCAAAGGAAAAATAGAGGCTGATGAATCAGAGACCTTCTCCTATTCATTCCAAGTTCTCTCCTTTTGACACTATATGTTTTTCTTGCAAGTAAGTAGGACACACAATTAATGAGTGTAGAAGTTTGAAAAGGATTTATGTTTTTAATAGGAGATGATATCATTGCAATAAGTTAGGGCATAAGGTTGTTCAAATCATAAGTAGAGTGAATGTGAATAGAAATGTCAAGAAATTTAATGGATACTACTATGGTTGCAATGGATATGGATGTAATCACCTAAAAATGGACTAGTTGAACCAAGAGGTCCTAAATCTCAATTAATTACCCTAAATCTTAAAATCAAGCTAATCTCAACCATAATTATGTGATTGAATTAGATCAATTTAATTACATAATTAATCAATCATCAATCATCGTTCATCAAGGATCATTAATTAATTAATTAATTCTCATAAGTCATTTAATCAAATTTATAATAAAAATCCCATGGCTAAGGAAATTAATTAGTTTGATTTAATTAATTGTCCTATTATCCACTCAACTCACAAAAGGAAAAATAAGTTGAATTCATCCAATGACCTTCAATCACATGGATCACTCAAGGTCCTAATCTCAACCACTCATTGGGAATCAATCTCAACCATTGAATTCAAATTCAAATATTTCCCTCTAAGAGAAAATCTATATAAGTCATAAAAAATCAAGAGTTTTCATATCTAGACATTTTCATATCAAAGTGCTGCCAATTTGAGTCTAGAGCATCATTATTTTCATTATCTCTATCATTTTAGCTTCATTTCTTTTATCAATCTTAGCTTAATTCATTTAATCTTGATTCAATTTCTCTTAATTGCATTCATGTAGATGCATTCTAGTTTAAATCTTCTATTTCATATATGTCTAGTCATTGATCTATTGCACAATCTGAGAGAACTAACATAAATGGATCAAACTCTTTATGATTAGCAAGCAATATGTCGATTTCTATTGGTTTCTATGCATTCTCAATTGATTTTGATGTTTCTAACCATTGATTTAATGACATATTGAAGTGTTTGTGCTTGTAGGAAGAGAGACAAATGTTCACACACACAATGGACACATAAAGGTTGAATGTAGTATAAATATAAATGTAAAAATTAATGAAATTTCTAAAATGAAAATGGATGGTATGGTTCTCTATAAATGTAATATGATAGTACACATTGAAAGGTTTTGCAAGGATGGTCTAGTTTACTTGACATGGAGCACACATGGTGCTTCTGATGGTGGTATAACATCCATTCTGGATGCTATTTACTCCTATGTTAAATGACTCAGACTGTAGGGTTTGAGGAGTCTTCATATAAATCTATTTTCTTCCTTGAGGTTGGATGTTGGAAATCCTCTCAACATGACAGTAAGGTGTGAAGACTTTTTTAGAGGTAAGATTTGTGTTTTGTGGTTTGAAAAGGTGATTGTTTGGTTTTGTAAACATTGAAATAGTTGTTTGCTTGTACCAAAGATTGTTCTTTCTAAGTTATGTTCAAGTGTGTTTGGGAGAAATGATATGCTTACTGGTTCACAAATTAATATAGATTTGAATGACTTTGGTAACAATGCTATGAATTGTAGAAACTCATTTGATGAGTTGAAGGATAGGATAAGTCTATGGGACCATTTTTTTCCTAAGGCTACTAACTAGTTTAAAGATAGTAAGAGTTGATGCTACATAGAGAAGATAAAGTCTAAAATTGTTTCAAATAATAGTAAAGAGGAAGAACATAAAAGTGTTGACAAACAAATGGAGACTGTATAGGTTAATGGTCTGGCCGCTGTTGGTAATGAGGAGCAAGTTGTGTTTCTTGTCTCTTCCCATGAATTTTACATGCCAGTTGTTCTAAATCAGTCAAGTAAGCTGAGGTTTGTTGGACATATGTTCCATCATATGATCAGTTTCTCTAGGAAATGTTTGGGGTTGTTACCCCTATTTTGTTTAGCTTAATGCATTAGGGTGGTGCATCTGTCTAGGAGGATCTTTTTGACTTATTTTTATTCTAGACTGATGCTTGATTATCAAAGTTGCGTAGTGGTAAATATGCTCTTGGCCTTTGTCCTTAATGGAAAAGGGGAAGAAATATAAGGAAAAGTTTATTTGGTCAAGATTGTTTTGGTTATTTTAGTAAGGGGGGAGTTGAGAGTGAACGATATCTTTGTGAAACATTTTGGGTGGTTGTTTTCCATTAATGATAAAGGAGGAGATTGTTAGAAATATATGTCTAGTTGTCTATTGTCATTGATGTCAAACATTGTGTTCCAGAGATGTTTGTGGTTTCTCAGACATTGTGGTTCTAAAGTTTACTATATTTGGTGAAGTAAGTTTGTGTATTGAACCTTTTGAAAAATGGAAGATAGATATGTATCCTATGATCATGTAAAGATGATGTTTATCAATGCTTCAATGTTGTATTCTTTTGATCAAAAGTCTCTATGGTTTAGATGTTTATATTTCAGTGGTAGTGTTACATAGTTGTAGATACTAGTTTTACAGTTGCTAATGACAATGCTTCATTTGTGCTCTCTAGAAGGTTTCCCCTCTAGAAATCATGGTTGAAGGTGTGATGATGGTTATGTAGATATATTCAGGTTTTGGTCTTGGTTGTGGCATTCTTTGGTGATATAAAAATTAATCTTGGTGATCTAGAAACAATGTCATCTAGTGTTGTATTTTTGTTTAGTTGTTGTTTTGGTATGGAAATGTGCTGTGACAATTTCTAACATGGACTGTTGGTTTGTGATATTGTTGCTGACATGACATGTTGATCTCATCGTGGCATGTGGAGGTTTAGGTACAGTTGGAAATTTAGGCGGTTCTTTGGCTAGTGTGTTGTTAGTGTGTTTCTACACATTTGAGATGGTTTTGAAAATTGTTCTATTAATTGTGGATCTAGCATCGAGCTATGTGTAGCATGTTCATGGTCCCTCTCTCTGCTGGAGTGGATTATGCTTCTTTATTTAGGTCTGGGTTATACATTGAATGTTTATGTCTTATTTGGATGGGTTCATTCTATATGTGACCTATGCATTTAATGTTTATCTCTTATCTGATTGGGTCCATTCTATGTTTTGATTCAGATGCTTCTGACATGGGACCTTATTTCATTTTTTTGTTGCCTTGATCGACTTGTAGGTTAAGTTGTAATATCCTTTTTGCATGGCTAATCTTTTGGTAATATCCAATAATATATCTTGTATATAAGTATAGTTTGTGCTTTGGAAAAATGTAAGAGTGTGGAGCAAGTGGATTGAAGGTGAACCAGTGAAGATCTATAATCAGAAGAGCAAATTTTAGTGATAGTGACAGAGAAGAAATGGTAGTAATAGTGTGTTGTTGAAGTTGATGGTATTGTGCAGATCAACTACATCGTCAGGAGAATCTCTCTTTATCTATTGTAAAGAGTTGTATGCACCTTGTCACTAAGATAGTGAGTCTTGGGTGCACAAGGTTATTGTTTTATCTTGCTACTTTAGTAGTGAGCCTCTGTATGAAAGTCTAGATCAATGAGATCCTATCTATATTCATTGTTGTATTGGCAATTAGCTTCTAGTTGCAAGTCTAGAGCAGTGAGATCCTACCATCTTTTGTAATGAAACTATATCCATCACTGAATTATCTTTGTGGGAAAGCACTCAGTATGGTTTTTCCTACTTTGGGTTTTCCAAGTATAAAATGTTGGTGCTCATGTGTTTCTAGTTCTATTAATCACTTGCTTATTGTTTCATGTGGTGATTATTGAAGTTAGTTATTGTATTTGGTTTATGTTGGTGGATCTTGTATGCACCCTAAAATGGTCGCCTAGACTTTGGGCCCCCATTTAGCAATTTATCAAATCCCTGAATCAAGATTTTCAAAAATCAACATTTTATCAATTATATCAATTTCCTTGATCAAATCCTTTTCATCATTTTCAATTATTCCTTGGGCTAACCATTTTATCCTAAAGTCTTTATTTAATTAAAAGGAATATTTCCTCCCCTTTTAATAAATAAAAAGCCCTCACTTTTCCTCTTATCCTAAGTTGCACAAATAAAGCATTATTCTTATTTTAAAAATAAAAGAAGAAAAGTACTTTTTGTCTCATATGGACACAAAAGTCAACTCTTATTTTCTCATTGGAGGATATTTGTGCACAAGGATCAAGCCTCTATTTTTCTCCATTGTTGATTAAATCTTTTGCCTCTTAATCTCCATGGTCCATTCCTTTTTATTCCTTATAAAAGAAGAGCTCTCTTCCTCACTTGGATATCCATTCATGTTTTATGTTAATGTTATGCTACAGGTTTTCTATGTCATTTGGAGCTTTTTGAAGACATTCTTGCATTCAAGCTTTGAAGACATTGTTCTTGCATCTCATTTAGTTTGCTTTCATAGTTGCATAATCATGTCATTCTTAGTATAGATTTCCTTTACACTATAGATTAATCTCATCTAGCTTAATTAGGAGAGATTGTAACACTTGCAATTTTCTTTTCATAGTATAGTTTGCATTTTCCTTTCATAGATTAGACTTCCTTTCAAGCATTGCATTGTTATCATTTAGCTTAACTTGCATCTTCATTCTTAGTTTACTTGCATTGCATTTCATTTGGATTCATTGGAGATATTGGAGATATTGGCACTCTTGCCCTTGTCTTCAACCTTGAATCTCTCATTGTGTGGTTGACTAGCAAGGTCATTAGCTTCATAGCTCTAGCTGAGAGTAACTCTACATCTTGTAACTCCATACATAGAGAGCTATGGATCAATTTTTGAGGCCTCATTCTTGAGTGTTCTTGATTGTAAGGATTAATAGAAGTGCACTACTTTGTGTGTACATTTTTGGTGCCCACCATGGGGCAAGACATTAGTTTTGTCCCTTCATTTTCTGCATTTTCATCAATTTTTGCTATTTTTTCATCAATTTTTAGCGCTGTTTTCGGTCTCTAATTTTTTTGTCTCAGAGTGTCGTGTGACACTTTTCACCAGTGTCGTACAACAGTCTGCTGTATGACAGTGCGACACTTCGCCGGTTAATAGTGTCGCTCTTTTTGGCGAAAATTGTCGCCCTGTTTGCTATGTTCTGTCGCCTGTAGGTTTTGAAGTCTGTCGCCTCGGGAAGAATTATCGCACCAGTATACAAAGAAGTGGCGCACGATAGTTCTAGTGACTGTATTGTTTCTTGTACCTGATAGTGAGTTTTTCAGACCCTTTTAGCCGAGTTTAGATTGATTTTTTTGTTAGTCTGATTTGTTGTAGCTAAATAGATTGCATTTCCAGATTTCAGTTGGTTTACTTGCTTTCATAGGCACGTCTCTTTTGGGTTAATAAAAGAACATAGATTTGCTTTTGATAGTTTTTGAATGCTCTTTGGTTTCCAATATAAACATCTCATTTGAGTGATTGAGGGCATGGATTCATTCCTTGTTTGTATAGGGGGTTAAATGTTCCACTTTTTGGACTCACCCTATGTTTGCTTGGAAAGTTAAATATTCCATTGATTCAACCCCTTTTTCATTTGTGGGTAGTGTTGATAAGCAACTTTAGATTACTTTTGATTGAGCTTGTTAGCTAAATTGGGTGTTGGACTTGCTTATTTCTAATCACTCCTCATTATTTGCCCTTTGGGTGCAAGGTTAACATTCATACATGGGGGAGGGGTCTACTTGAAAAGAGTGTTAAATGTTCCACAAAGTTCTCCCTTTTATGCTTTCTTGATCTCATTAGTTTTCTAAAGTGTGGACTCACTTTGAGTTTGTGTGAAGAGTTAAATGTTCCACTTTTGGACTCACATTGAGTTTGTGTAAGGAGTTAAATGTTCCACTTTTGGACTCACTTTGGGTTTGTGTGAGGAGTTAAATGTTCCACTTCTGGACTCACTTTGAGTTTGTGTGAAGAGTTAAATGTTCCACTTTTAGACTCACTTTGAGTTTGTGTGAGGAGTTAAATGTTCCACCTTATGGACTCACTTCACATTCACTTAAAGAGTTAAATGTTCCACTTTTGGACTCACTTCACATTCACTTGAAGAGTTAAATGTTCCACTTTTGGACTCACTTCACACTCACTTGAAGAGTTAAATATTCCACTTTTGGACTCACTTCACATTCACTTGAAGAGTTAAATGTTCTGCTTTTGGACTCGCTTCACATTCACTTGAAGAGTTAAGTGTTCCACCTTTAGTGCTTTAAATACTTTTTGATAGTGGATTGCTTGGAGCTAATTGGATTTTAGGATTGTTCTAACCATTGTGAAGCTAACAAGTTGCTTTGTAGGTACTCTTGCTAAAAATAAAAAATAAAAATAAAAATAAAATTGATACATTGCATGCTAAAAGGGCTACTAACGGTTTTTGTAGGGCTGCCCAAAGCATAGGAAAACAAATAAAGTGCTTGTTTAATTGCTTTCTTTATTGATCGAGTGCAACATATACTAGTTGTTTCATTTCATAGGCACTTAATATCTTGTGGAAGGAATTTTGAGGTGGTAGGAGAAGTATGCTCTTCACCCTTGTGGTGAACCATAAAATCTTGACCCATCTTAGGATTTTGGAAGCAAGAGGGTAATTGAACTTTGCTTGGTGTGTTTGGGAGAAAGCCTTGGGATAAGGGGAGTATGCTCTTCACCCTTGTGGGGAAAAAAAATCCTTGAATCTCATAAGTTGATCCATTTTTGTTTAGATTGTTAGAATCCTTTAGCGGGCTTGCTCTTGAGCAATCAAGAGGAAAGACCCAAGTGGGGACAAGCTAATACCGAGATATTCCAACCCACTATAATCTCAAAGCTATTGAGGACACAAAACCTTGGTAGACGTAGTGCTTATCTTCACTTGATGTGAGTACTTGTGGGATTGTGACCATGAGGAAAGGGTTGAGCAAGAATGCTTAAGGTACTCTTGAGGCCGCAAGGTCCTAGTCCTTTATGAGGAGCAAGAGGGGTGCTATGAACGGAAGCCCTTATTAAGAACCATTAGATAGAAGCCACCCTATTTAGCCGCTTATCTTCTTAGTGCAAGGATTGATCCAAGTGGACTAACCTGGATCACCCCAAGATACTCACCATATGTGTTTATTTGGTTGTGTTATTTGACACTTCCACGACAAAGCCAATATCTCTTGTGGGCAACCACTTGGTGTGAGGCGAGGGAACATCAAGTTGTGGGATAAGTTGGTAAGTATTGAGCCTTGACCTTTTAGGATAGATATTGCTTGAAGTGCTTTCGATTGTGCTTTACCAGTGTAAACGTTCTCAACATTCAAACAATCGGTAGCATTCATAGGGTGTTTTTCCATTTTTGATATCACAATTGTTTGTCTTGGCAAGGTTGCTTTTGCCCTTGTTCTAAGTGCTTGGAGACATGTTTGATCCCATACTATTTGCAAACCTATCAAATTACTACTGTCATTGTGATTGGAATAAAAAAATCAACCCTCAGACTGAAAATTTTGAACAAACAAGCCTTAAAACTGAGATTTTGACACTCACTGGTCAAAGAGTCGTGCGACACTAAAAGACTATCGCCCCCTGTTCTGAGAACTGTCGTGCGCCAGTTCACCCCAGAAACACTGTCACCTCTCTTACCTGGAAATTGTTGCTCTGTCTGCTTGGACTGTGTCGCGTGACATTACGCGAAGTGGCGCCTGACCTTAAAGTGGCGTGCTATTTGCCTGGAGACTGTCGCCTGAGATTTTGCTGCTGTATACTTGGTTTTACTTGCTTTTAGTTGGTTGGGTCTTTAGGAAGGTTACTTATCTTGTCGCTACAAGCCTGTTTTGACCTTGAGTTTCTAGTTTTAGCCCTCTAGGGTTAGTATCATTTGATTTACAACGTCACCTTGGGAAAGATTACCAAGTTAGAAGACTATTCTTGTTGAGAAAGAACATCTCTAGAATTGTTAGCTACATTCTTGGAGAATGTTAGTGCTCCTTTTGTCCAAATCATTTTCACCAAATCTCAAATTCAATTATATTTTGGCCTAGTCCAACCTCCTGATTCAAAAGTGCAAGGATATTCATCCTTTGATTTGAGGCACCTCTTTGACAGTGTTGGTAAAGCCCCTTTTATTTCTATCTTTCCATCTCTTTTTGGACATTAGAGAACTTCAATTATCCTAGTTTGGTGTTGACACTTTGTGAGGTCACCTTATCATTAAGCATCTTTTTCTTTCATTTCAGTTACAACTTGGTACCAAGTAAATCAAGGGAAGCGACCCCCGGTTGTCTTCAATCAGTTACCCTTAGTTAAGACTCATCAACAACGAAAGGGAAAGGAACCTATTTTTGACCAATCCCCAAAGAGTGAGTCTGAGGTCTATTTCAATCCAAAGAGTAATCCTAATGAAGTGAGTACCTCTGTGGCACCACTTTCATCGCATATGGATATGAGTTATACTTTCACAAGAGAACAAAGGGAAGCAATGAATCAAACTCTTAATGACATTTTCCAATGACATAGGGGTGACACGATGTCTACTGGGTCTTCTTCTGATAGTCCACTTGGATCACCTCCTATCAATGACAGGTATTTGGATGCTCACCAATGAGCAGAGAAACACTATGGGAAAGCTCACCCGGATGCACGGTCACAACCTGATAACCAAAACAACGAGTCAAGTGATGCTCACACCAATGCAGCTAATATATTCAGACATTCAAGAAAGTCTTCTCCTCTTAGAGATGCCTCACGATATACAAGTGACAGGTTAAAGAGGATTGAAAGAGAAAAACAAGCTTTCTTAGATGAACAAGCTGCTAAGAAAGAAAGGTTCAAACAATTGGAGGATGAGGAACGAGCTTTGCTAGAAATAAGGAGAAGAGCCGCACAAGAAGAACAAGATAGGCTCCTAGCGCAACAAATTCATAATCAATTCAACAATAAGGGTACCCACAGTGGAACCAACTCTCCACCATCTACTCCCTCAGCAAGTCCAAGGACTAGGAGAAGGTCAAGAACTCCTTCGAGATCACCCAGTCCTAGAGGAAGAAGGACTTCTTGACATAACCATCATAGGAGACAATCACCTCCCAGATATTCAAGAAAACCCTCCCAACGAGCTCATTATGGCTCTCAACATGGAGGAAGTTATGCCAACTTTGATCATATGGATTTTATGACTATGTAGCAAGAACCATCTTTTCAAGCATATGTAGAAAGATATGTGGAGCAAAACAAGGATCTGTTCCTAGAAAGTCTCATCAACAAAGGTGCTAAAGTCCCATATGATTTTGATGTGCACCAAAAGATTAAGAAACAAAATCCTTCAACCAACGAAGTGATCATGCAAATGCAAAGGGACATAGAGAAAATGAGAGCTCCTAAGAGTACATTCAATTTAGACTCCATATGTCCCAACCCTATAGACAAAAGTGTGGTGATGATTGAATTTCCTAAGAAGGTTGAGTTCCCAACTTATGACAAATATGATGGTATTGGTGACCCTCATGACCATGTTAGATAATTTTACATAATGAGCTTTGCTTTTCATCATGAAGATTCCTATTTAATGAGATTATTCCCAAGGAGTCTAAAAGGTCAAGCTATGGAGTGGTTCACCAACCTTACTCCTCCGGTGAAGACATTTAAAGAACTTGTTCAAAGATTTGTCCAACATTTTTCTTACAATCTATCAAGGTTAGTCACAATGCTTGATTTGTGCAAACTCGAACAAAATCAAGGAGAACCTTTTGTCACCTTCTTGCAAAGATGGAGATGGTTTTGCTCGAAGTATCCTAGAATGATTCCTAAGGAAGAAAGAATAGACATAATTGTGAGAAATTTAATACCAGAGCTAAGGTATGAAGTGAGGAAAATGGTTTTTAGCTCTTTTGATACCATGGTAGAGACTGCATGTCGTATAGAAGATGTCCTAAAAGAACAAGGCATTTTGGCCAAAACAACTAATAACAATAATGGCCAAAACAACAATCGTAATGGTAATAAGGACAAAAAGAACTCTTATTGGAATAAGAATAAGCAAGTGGTTAATGACGGGGTTGTCGACTCATCACAACCTAAGAATGAAGGATTTCTTAATCTCTCTAACGCAATCTAAGCCATGAAGCTGCAAACATCTTCAAAACAACAAGAGAATAAACCCAAGTATCAAGGGAGACCTAAAACAGAAAAGAGACAATTTACCAAGCTTGGGGAATCATATGCAGACATTTTCAAGACGTTAATTGCTCATAATTTGGCACAACCTCAGGATCCTGCCAAGCACTGCATACTAGATCCTAAGCCTCATTGGTGGAATGAGAAGGCTTTTTGTGTCTTTCACAATGGAATTGGACACGATATAGAAAATTGTTTTAGACTTAAGCATCTTGTCCAAGATCTTATTGAAAGTGGAAGATTACAAGTTGATGGGTTGACCACAAACGCTGACCACAAAGATTTTAAAGAACCCTTGCCCAAATATGAAAAAGGAGAGAACTCTAAGAGTAAGAATGGCAAGGCCGCTATCAACTACATTTATGCAACCATTGAAAATGTCATTAATATGCTCGAATTTGTGGACAATGATGTCAATGTGATCACTGGGAGAGATCCCTATGGTTATAAAGCAAACTCATCCCCCATTTTTGATGAAGGACCCGTTGTGGTGCTTAGAGGCCCTTGTTCTCAAGGATTGTCTGAACCTCTTAATGCTGTCACTAGGAGTCAGTCCCAAGGTCCTATTGTCATTCGAGGTCCTAATTCTAGCAAGTCAAAACAACCAATGTCAAAGAGTGTTCCTCCTAAGTCTACTGTTGGTCTGGATGTAAGTTATAACCTCGTCGATCAGTTACAGAGAATGCCAACACAGATTTCTATTTTTGAGCTCCTTGATTTGTCTCCTAAACACAAGTGTGTTATTAAGGATGCCTTGCGAGCAACCAGTTTCCCTAATGACATAGATGTTGACCAATTCCAAAACATGGTCAGTCACCTTGCTAGCCCTCATTACCTTACATTTTCTGAAGAAGATGACAAAGCACTAAGTCACCCGCATAACTTGGCCCTCCATATTGAAGTCATGATCCATAAAACCCGTGTCAGGCGCGTGTTGATAGATGGGGGTGCCGGGCTTAATATTTTCTCTTTGAGTCTACTGAAAGCCTTGGGATATTTTGAGAAAATTATTGACACTAGGAAGAAGATCACCATCAAGGCCTATGATGAAGCAGAGCGAAGCTCTAAAGGATTGGCCGTTCTTCTTGTCAGAATTGGTCCTGTGGAAAAGGACATTTTGTTTTAGATTGTTGATGCCAGACCTTTGGCATACAATATTTTGTTAGGTAGACCATGGATTCATGACATGCAAGTAGTGTCGTCTACCTACCATCAATGTGTTAAATTCCCTTACAATGGTGTTGAAGTTTGCATACCAGGGGATAGCACATTATCTGTCAATGCAGTTTCAGCTGGTTCACATGTTCCCTTAAATAGAGAAGCTGACAATTTTGATGCTGCTCTTGAGCAGTGTAAGAATAAATTTAAGTCCCCTGACCTTGGCATGGGAGATTACAAAATGGATTCCTTCATAAAAATGCCAATCTCGCCTAGGTCTTATGGAAAACCTTCACTCGAGAGGAAACCTTCATCCTCCGCCATGACTTTGTTTGGGAAATTTGTAGAGTCCTCAGTGCCTATTCAGGAAGAGAAAGAGGAAGTAGTCGTCAGAGATTGGATTTACAGAGAAGAAAAATACCAACATAACGAGAATTTTGCACCTTCTCCTAAGACCTATGGGAGAGGATATACTCTGGTTAAAAACATGGGCTACCCTGGTCATGGGCCTCTCAGTCATAGGTTAGATGCTAAAGTGGAACCTCTTGATCATTCTCTCTTTTACCGGAGAATTAAAACAACAGTGGGCCTAGGTTTTGAAAGAAAAAATGAAAAAGTTGCTCCTATTCTAGCTGCGATAGATAGTGACGATGAGTCTAATTATGTGCTGAATTTGCAAAACCAACAAGATGAGTGTGAAGATTGGATTCCTTCCACTAATCTCCTTTGGGGAGACCTAGATGCTTCCGCAATTGATCCAACAAGTTTTGAACAGGAACAATCCTCTGTTACAACTCATGGTGAAGAATCTACTCAATCTCAAAATGATATCCAAGAAGGTTTCACCCTCGATGACCTAGGTGTCTCTACCTCGAGGCCTAAAAAATATGGTTGGTGCAAACATCCTAGCAGGGATTTTGACACAGACTCGCATGAGTATGAGTGGGAGACCCTCTCAGATTGTTCCACTGTTGATATGGACATTGCTATTGTCCACACATTTGAGTCCCAACCTGAGGTAGCTAACGAGTCTAGTGTAGGGCTAGAGGATTGGATTCCTCAAATTGCCTTAGTGGATGATACTTCATTTGGGGAGACAAACCCTAATTTAGGTACCTTAGAGGGATACTTGATGAATCCTAACTATATGATCACCAGAGATAATACCTACCATATCAATAATATTGAACCAGTCGTTGACCTCCCCCTTGTCCACTGCCATCTGATTGACTGGTCACAGCTTTATCAAGAGCCTCAGCTCCTTACTTTCCATAATGACTATGAGATAGCCTGCTATTTAAATGCTCTTGAACCCGTAGTCTCTTCCACCAGTGAGCTTACAACAAGTATGACGAAGCCTGATATTAAGTACCTCAGTCATAAAATAAAAGAAAAGAAAAAGAAAAGAGATGGTTCTGATGGCGAAAACCACTTTGTGGCGGTGTCAGAACCCAAAATAGTAAAAACAAAAGACATATTCGAAGGTGAAAACCTCTTTGAGGTGCCTAAGGATGGGGTACTTAATAACTTGCTGATTTATTTTCAGGATAGATCATTAGTTCTCATTGAGCCTACACAGCCAGTGAATCTAAATACGAAGGAGGCTCCACAAATGATTCATCTAGCTCAGTCTCTATTAGAACAAGAAAAAGAGGCATATACAAGATTCTTACAGAAAAAGAAAATCAATTTTTCTTGGACATATTCAGATATGCCAGGGCTTGACACTAATCTTATTATGCATCATCTATCTATAGCTCCAGGAATTAAACCAGTAAAACAAAAGTTGAGGAAAATGCATCCTCACATAGCTCTCCTTGTTAAGGCTGAATTAGAAAAGCTCTTAGGAGCAGGATTTATTAGAGCTATTGACTATGCTGAATGGATCTCCAATATTGTTCCAGTTTCAAAACATGATGGGTCCATTCGTGTATGCACAGACTTCAGAGACCTTAACAAAGCTTGCCCAAAGTATGACTTTCCACTCCCTAATATAGATATGGTAGTGGATATGACTGCGGACTATGAAATATACTCTTTAATGGATGGTTTCTTTGGATATAACCAAATAAAAATAGCTCCTGAAGATCAAGAAAAGACAACCTTCACATGTGCATGGGGAACCTATTGTTGGAACGTCATGCCATTTGGATTGAAAAATGCAGGAGCTACATATCAAAGAGCTATGACAACAATCTTTCATGACATGATGCATAAAAATATGGAAGATTATGTGGATGATACCTTGGCTAAATCTAAGAAAAGGGATACACACCTCAAAGATTTGGAAGTAATTCTAGATCGAATGGAACAATTTCAATTAAGATTGAATCCAAAAAAGTGTGCATTTGGGGTTACCTCAGGTAAACTTCTAGGATTCATAATTTTAGCCAAAGGAATAGAGGTGGATCTTGAAAAGGTTCAAGCGATATTAGATATGTAGCCTCCTAAGAACATTAGTCAAATGAGAAGTCTCCAAGGATGACTCCAATCTATATGGAGGTTTATTTCATAGCTTGCAGATAGAGCACAACCATTCAATAAGACATTGCATAAGGGAGTCTCATGTACCTGGAATGAGGATTTCCAAAAGAGCCTAGACCAAATAAAACAATACTTGGCTAATCCCCCAATTTTAATGCCTCCTATCCCAGGAAAACCGTTGATTTTGTATATATCAACGAAAAAATCTTCTCTGGGGGCAATGTTGGCTCAACTTGATGATACTAGGAAAGAAAGAGCCATTTACTACATCAGTTGTACACTTGTCTCCTATGAGGTCAATTATACTAGTATTGAAAAATCTTGCCTTGCTGTGGTGTTTGCTTCCCAAAAGTTGCGTCACTACATGCTTGCACATACAATACACCTCATAGCTAAAATTGATCCTCTCGAATACTTTCTTGGTAAGGCTGCTCTCACGGGTAGACTTGCTAAATGGATGATGATTCTTTCAGAATTTGACATTGTGTATGTTGAGCATAAAGCCATAAAAGGACAAGCTATTGCAGATCAACTGGCTGATTTTCCAATAAAAGACAAAACACCAATGCAAGTTGAATTCCCAGATGAGCACATCATGTACATGACAACAAGAACTAGGAAGATGTTCTTTGATGGTTCAAATATGCAAAATAGATCAGGAGCAGGACTGTTGTTTGTTTCCCCTCATGGGTATACTATTCCAAAATCCTATAAATTACTGTTCCCATGCACAAACAACATTGCTGAATATGAAGCCTTAACTAATGGATTGAAAATGGCCATCGAATGGGGAATTACAAAGTTGCATGTCTTTGGGGATTTGCAACTGATTATCAACCAAGTAAATGAAGAATACCAAACTAAGGATGACAAGTGATCCCTTATAAGAAGATGGTTGATTCATTGCGACGCTATTTCACATTTGTAACATTTCAACAGATCCCTAGAATAGAAAATAAGGCTGCAGATGCTATGGCTACATTGGCTTCACTCCTTCAATTGGAACAACATGAGTCAAGATTTGAATTCTTGGTGGAAGAGCTACGCCATCCCATATTTGACTCCTCTAAAAGCCATGTCATATGTACCTTGGTCGGTCACGAGTCTTCCCGTTATGGTGCTATCTATTCATACCTTTGTGATGGCACCCTTCCTGAAACCTTTAACCGCTCAGAAAGAAGAAACTTGTCCGTAACGCCTCTCGCCATACCCTTATCTCTGGTGATTTATATAGGAGGGGTTTAGATGGGACACTTCTTAGGTGCTTGGAAAAGGATGAGTCTGACCGAGCATTAGTTGACATCCACGAGGGCATTTGTGGAGGACATTCCAATGGTCTTGCCATGGCTCGAAGGTTGCTTAGGGCGGGGTACTATTGTCCCACAATGCAGATGGATGCTATAGCTTTTGCCAAATCATGTGAACAGTGTTAGAAACATAGAAACCTGATTCATGCTCCAGGTAGGGAGCTTATTCCTTCTATTTCTCATTGGCCATTTCAGCGCTGGGCCTTTGACCTTGTTGGGCAGATTCATCCCAACTCATCAGGTGGACATAAATTCATTATCATGGCTACTGATTATTTCACAAAATGGGTAGAAGCTGTCCCACTTTCTATTGCCTCAGGCAAGATGGTTTCATTGTTCATCTTGAATCATATCATTTGTCAGTTTGGAGTACCCTCTGAAATCATCACTGACAATGGAGGCCAGTTTAAAAATAAGGACCTTAAACATCTCTGCAAAAAGTTCAAGATAAAACAACATTGGTCCTCCATTTACTTCCCGCAAGGAAATGGGCAAGCAGAGGCTTCAAATAAAACCGTTCTAAAGATTCTTCATAGAACAGTTCATAAGAATGGTAGAGATTGGCATTTACAGATAAATCCAGCTTTATGGGCCTATAGAATGAGTATTCGTACTCCAACAGGGGCTACTCCTTTTGCCCTTACTTATGGTGCTGAAGCAGTGTTACCTTTAGAGGTAGAGATCCCTTCACTCAGAGTCTCTCTCAAAGGTCTAGTAACAGATGAAGATTACCATGCCATGAGATTACAAGAATTAGAACTTCTAGATGAGAGGCGCAAAGCATCATTTGATCATATGAGGGTCTATAAAAAATGCATGTCCAAAGCATTCAATAAGAAGGTTCGCCCTAGGGAATTTCAAGTGGGAGATCTTGTCTTATGTGAGAATCCAAAGAATTAATAGAATTGAGAACATAAGGGTAAATTTGAATCTAATTGGCTTGGTCCATATGTTATCACTGCTGCTTTTGGGATAGGTGCTTACTTGTTAATTGATGAAGAGGGAGAAAAATTCCCTGATCCTATCAATGTTTGGCACCTCAAGAAGTTCTATCCTTGATGCCTATTTCTGTCTGGGGGCATCCTTTGTACATATTTATGATCCTGAAAAAATACCCAAAAAATTGATATATGATGCTGAAAAATCCTAAAAAGTATAAAAAGTCCTTAAAAAAATACAAAAAAATAAAAAAATGCAAAAATTCAAAAAAATAGAAAAAGTGCCTTGGTGAAAACCTAGAAACAGGCATCTTGGTAGCAAAAATACAAAAAAATGAAAAAAAGAAAAAAATTGCAATAAAAATCCAAGTGGTGAAAACCTGGAAATAGGCGCTACTTGAGGCCTTTGCACTCTTATTTATTAGCATGCGTCCTCGACACTGAGCCTTTCTCCATCATACCTTGACCTTATTTGGCTTAGTCTAGAATTGGTCTTTATCTTTGTCTAGGGGGCATACCTGTTAGCATAGGTCCTCTAGGTGCGTTTGTCTCTTGGGGCATTTCACAAGCAGATGTTTTTCAACACCACCCCAAAATAGTGTTTTTCAACACTACCCTTGCGTCGAGTGTCTCAACACTTATCATATGTCTTACCCTACAGTTTAGTATGATGCAATATTGCTCATTTGCATATGCGATACTTAGAGTTTGACTCTATGACCAACACACACACACTTAAACAATCAACTTGCTGAGATATGTTGGCTTTATTTTTCTTTGTGTGTTGTCTATGAGGATTTCTTTGATGCGTGTTTTCTTCCTGAGAAGTTTTCGATGATGCATAGCTAGAAGACTGAGGGAATGAGAACATATTTTCTTTCTTTATCTGTTTGTGGGTATATCTTGTTAGTCCTTATTGTCATTAGCATTTATGCTTGATCCACTTGACATTGAGGACCTACTGGATATTATCCTTGACTGTTATGCGAGTGCATTCTTCTAGTTATCCTAACTTTCATGTGTCTTGATACAAGCATAATCTCACTATATCAAACTTAGGTGATCTCACTGCACTAGTCATCTTGACCTACATGTCTTTGATGCCTAGGTGGGATTTCCACATTTATATCTGATAAAGATCATAGTCATATTCACATAGTTATGCTAGTGTGCATTGTATGATCTTACGACGCTACCAATAATGCTCGATGATGATTATTAGATGTCTATTGGCATTGTGACCTTGCAGTCAACCACTTTTCATAGTAGCTTGCATCTTAGGTTCATGTTAGTTTAGTTTTGCATCTTGCATATGGAGAGAGCTCTCCTTTTCATCTTTCATGGACCTATCAGTCAACTGCGCTCATCTTCCCTTTTCTCAATCATGTCTTTCACTCTTTGTCTTTCATCTCAAACCTGTTCCTATCATCACAAGGGGTTAATCTTATCATCATATCTATATCTTAAAAATGTCATTTTTAGAAACATGAGTCTATATCATACACATGAGAATTAAACATACATCTATGAGAGAGAATATACATGAGCATATAAACATACATTTTGAGCAAAATGACAAGACAATACATAAACTGATACATCCATCACAAGTGAGACTGATACACAAGATATATCAAAAATCCAATAATATCATATATATATGAATGATATAGTACAATGTACAATATGAGATCCCAAAATATAGATCAATGTCTCATGATATGAACAAAACATCTAAACCTAAACCTAGGACTCACTGCCACCATCCCTGGGACCTAGTGGTGGAGGAGGTGGTGCGGCAACATGTACTACATCTGATCTACCTACTACTGTTGAGTAGGAAGGTGCTCTCTGATCTGCAGGGACTACCTGTATATACAATCCATGGTAGTATGCCGCCTACGCTGCCTCTCTCTGCCTCTCTACTAAGGCAACCTCTAGCTGCTTCTCCCATTGCTCGGTCTCAGCCCACTGATCTGTGAGCTGCTGCTCTCTCATGGCTATGGTGATCCTCAGTTGTTGTATCTCCGTCTCAAGGGCCTGTATCCTAGCCCTAAGATCCTCTCCTCCTACAAGCTGATCCTACTGATCCCCTGCTTGTCGGTGAGCTGGTCTCACCTCATCCTTCGGAGTAGCTGACCTCCGTCTCCATTTTCGAACTTGAAATCAAAATTTGAGTTAATCTTGATAGTCAAAATCGCATTTCAAATTTTCACCCTCTTCTGCGCAGTTGGCTAAATTTTTTGAGGCATAATCCTTCAACCTTTCTTGAGGCATCTTCATTTCCATGTCTTCCAAACTTCTAGTCTTTCATTCATCTTCATTCAATTCACTCCTTTCTCACGTTTGACTGCATCTTTATCCTATATCTTTCTCAGTCAGTCTGGGGCATATCTTCTCTGCTCGATGGTTATCCTATCATCTTTTATCTTTGATCATGATTTCATTATTATTTGATCTAATCTTTATCGATTTTCTGTTCTCCTCTACCTGATTTCAATTTCAATTCCGAGGGGCCAGTATCTATGGGATTCTCATCCCTGATTTTCTTGATTCTCTTGATTCAGACATCTTTTCTGTGAGCTTTTGCTCAAATTTGAGATTCTTATCTCCTACTTTGGATGTGATCCCAAATCGACCTCATGTTCAAAGGCCTTTGTCTATGTTTGTCCAGATGTGATCCCAAATCGATCTCACATCTGAGTTGTTTGTGATCCCAAATCGATCTCACATTGCAACTTCATTCTTTGACTACATGTGTTCCCAGATTGATCACACATTAGTCAAAGAGGGGCAAATGTATGCACCCTAAAATGGTCGCCTTGACTTTGGGCCCCCATTTAGAAATTTATCAAATGCCTGAATCAATATTTTAAAAAATCAACATTTTATCAATTATATCAATTTCCTTGATCAAATCCTTTTCATCATTTTTGATTATTCCTTGGGCTAACCATTTTATCCTAAAGTCTTTATTTAATTAAAAGGAATATTTCCTCCCCTTTTAATAAATAAAAAGCCCTCACTTTTCCTCTTATCCTAAGTTGCACAAATAAAGCATTATTCTTATTTTAAAAATAAAAGAAGAAAAGTACTTTTTGTCTCATATGAACACAAAAGTCATCTCTTATTTTCTCATTGGAGGATATTTGTGCACAAGGATCAAGCCTCTATTTTTCTCCACTGTTGATTAAATCTTTTGCCTCTTAATCTCCATGGTCCATTCCTTTTTATTCCCTATAAAAGAAGAGCTCTCTTCCTCACTTGGATATCCATTCATGTTTTATGCTAATGTTATGCTGCAGGTTTTCTATGTCATTTGGAGCTCTTTGAAGACATTCTTGCATTCAAGCTTTGAAGACATTGTTCTTGTATCTCATTTAGTTTGCTTTCATAGTTGCATAATCATGTCATTCTTAGTATATATTTCCTTTACGCAATAGATTAATCTCATCTAGCTTAATTAGGAGAGATTGTAACACTTGCAATTTTCTTTTCATAGTACAGTTTGCATTTTCCTTTCATAGATTAGACTTCCTTTCAAGCATTGCATTGTTATCATTTAGCTTAACTTGCATCTTCATTCTTAGTTTACTTGCATTTCATTTCATTTGGATTCATTGGAGATATTGGAGATATTGGCACTCTTGCCCTTGTCTTCAACCTTGAATCTCTCATTGTGTGGTTGACTAGAAAGGTCATTAGCTTCATAGCTTTAGCTGAGAGTAACTCTACATCTTGCAACTCCATACATAGAGAGCTATGGATCAATTTTTGAGGCCTCATTCTTGAGTGTTCTTGATTGTAAGGATTCATAGAAGTGCACTACTTTGTGTGTACAAATCTGTCCCTCTCAACATCTAGAGTGTGTTGAAAAAGGAGAAAACCAGTCAACTACATGAAAAAATTTGATGGCGACAGGAGAAAGAAATGTGTGCTATATGAACCCAATTATCCAAGTAAAATTAATAATAATTAAATAAAACATGCACACATATCATGAGTATATTCCATAATGCCATGAATTTATGGTTTGCACTAAATCTTTTAAACTTTATGAGCCCAAAATAAAGATTATCTTCCAAAAGACTATGCTAACCATTCAAAATGTGCTAATGTGGACCAATCATATGATGAATTTTGAATGTTGTGTGTTGCCATCTAAAGCCTCTTTTCATTAGCATCCAAATTTAATAAGAATGGCAAGTAAAATGACAAGAAAAACCAAATTATAGAGTTTTTGAGAAATAGAGGCAAAACAGATATTAATGAGGGGCGACTGTAGATCCTTCTTGGTATGTGAAGAGTTGTGCATGTGAATGGGTTGACCATGATTAGATCAATCATTGGAAATAAAATCCCGGCAAATACAAACATAAGTTTCCAAATATGGAAACTTTGCAAGTTGAAGCCCCCAATATACAAGAAGCATATTCAAACAAAGAAATAACACATTAAATGAAGGTGATTGAATGTATGAAGGATTGAGGGAAAGAAAGATCAAGTTTGCAACAGATTTCAACTTGAAAAAGTTCAACAATGAGCTAAAAAGATCAATGACATAAGATTTGCATGTTATGAAAATGAAAGATTCTTTAACTTGGGGTTCAGAAACATTTGACCAAGGGGTAGAAATTTATTTTTGTAAATGTTTGGGCGGCATAAAAGTTGAAGATATATATATGCTCAATAGAATAAAAGAGTGTTGATATGAATACATATACAAGTGCCTAAAAGGATGAGTTAAGTTGAATGGATAATGATAGATCATCAATGGAGCAATATAATATTTTTACAAAACAAAAACAAAAAAATAATAGAAGATTCATGATTATATGTATGCTTGTTCAAGCATGTAAAAATGATGAACTTTTTTAGAGAAGTATTGTGTGTGTATGTATGAGGTTGAAAAAACAAAGAATATGTATGTAGTTGATACAAAGAAAGAAGAGTAGATATATGTATGCAAGTAAAAAAGGGCAAAAAATTGTAATATCTATAGCAACATATATGCACATGAAAGACATATAAACAAGGATATACATACATGAAATGAGAATATATTTCGTGATGAAAAGAAGAGAGTAAAGGAATTTTGTGAAAAGTATTGATCTGAAGAAGAAAGAAGGTAGAGTGAATGCACATGTAAGAAAGACAATAGTAAGTGAAAAGAGATGTGTTGTTGCTGCTATTAGTGAGAAGGAAGGAATGCAAATATAAGAATATCTTGTTTCAACAAGAGAGTGCACAACAACATAGCATTATTAGTAGTTGTGTGAGAAATAGGTTAATGCAAATTTAACAAAAGGACTCCTTTAGCAGCAAATGCCTACACTAAAGAAGAAATTTTTGTCATTAATACTATGAATAAAAGGACTATTTTTTAGCGAAATGAGAGAAGAGTGTAAGGATAAATTCATATAATAGTAGAGAGTGTTAGGATTAAGTTACTGAGAGGGGGGGTGAATCAGTATTACAACACTTCAACTTAAACTTAAACCAATTGCAAATAAACCATATGAATGCTGAAACGAAAAGAACATAAACACATGAATCATAACACCATTATTTGTTTTTGAGGAAACCCTGGCCAAGGGAAAACCTTTGTGGGGATGGTACCCACGATTATGCACTCAAATATAGAATCTCTGTTAGGAGATCTAGCCCTGTTAGGAGCTGAGTATTACATAGTACATTTCCTTGTTAGAGGAATATAAATCTTGTTAGGGGTATACAAAAACCCTTTTAAAGGTATGTTGAGCTTACATCTCTTTCAATCAATAATTCAGTAACAAAAGTGTTCTTCAAGAGTGAACAATACAAACATCTGCTATTCTTTGATAGTTCCAGTTGTAGCTCTGTCAATATCTAATCTCACATCTGCTATATGCTATTACTGATATCCCAAATTTTCATCCATATCATATACATATACTTCACACTTGTCACTTCCACAAAGCACTCTTTATTTATATTAATTCTGTCATCTAGTCGACTCTCAAATACAACACAACATAATAATTAGTTATGAAAATAATAAATAGTGAGTCGATGATATTATATTACCAAAGTGTTGATAATATACTATCTACATCTGACTTAGCATGTCTCCATTCCATCTAGCCTTCACTTAATCATCACGACTGTTCATATGCCCTGTTTCACTATCCCTATGTCTTTGCATGCCTTTGTAACACTGTAACTTACTAATATCAATACCAAAACACATGCGGCCTTAACCAAAGGTCCTACATATGCCAAGATGTTTTCCTCTAAGTTCACAAGCCATAATATAACATATATCATCTTCGCTAACCAAAACAATACTACAGTATATTGTAAATCCGATTCTGTACTTAGTCATTTTCATGATTGTGTCTCCAACACTTATACTCACTTCATGCGATCACTATAACATAAGTGTTGTCATAAATGACAAACCTCAAGTGATCCATAGTGCTCTCAAAACATCACTTGCCAACAATCTCTCCCTTTGGCATTGATGGAAACACTTAGTGAAAAATGACCAAGTGTCCAAAACACTATCTTCCTTCTACTTTTCCGTTCCTATATACATATACATATTCTTCTTCTCTTTCTTCTCTTTTTTTAAATTTACAATTTTCTTCTTCTCATTTTTATTTTCTCTTCTTCTCCCCCTTTGACATCAATGGCAAAGATACATATAAAAATACAAAATTTCAAAAGTTTAGAATTTAGTGCTTGCTCACCAATTTTAGAATATCTTGGAAGGAATCTTCCAAGGTCTTTACTTCATCATTCCATGACTTAATCAACAGTTCACTAACATGGATCAATCCATTCAGTGCATAAGATGCAGTCTCTTCTGCCTTCAACTCAGTGGGTACAGAGTTCATTGACTCCTTAATCTTTTCCATCTCACTGAGATGAGCTTTAAGAGTTGATAGCTTAGGAGTGATTAAACTCTTGAGAAAACCAAATCTTGTGACTACTCTCCCTTTCTTTGTATCCAAAACATTTATCTTATCCAACATTTTGGATGTCTGCTTGTCCATTTCTGATATAGATTGTGAAGAGGTCTCACAATTGTCCATCATGTTGTCCAATGTATCCCTATCCTTAGCTATAATGTCATCAATATTCTTAATATGTTTGATAGGATTGATGCAATAACTATATACCTTTCTTCCTTGTGAAACACAACTTTTGGCTTTGACAGTAGTTGCTTTTAGAATGCCCAAGTCCCATGATATAGACTGACATACTTCCTTCAACTCCTTTTCAAGGTATCTCTTCTCAGCTTTATCCTCTGTGATCTTCAATAGTGACTCATAATGGCTGTCAAAGTTGTGCAGGGCCATGTTTAAGTTCTCAGCATCATCCTTTCCTTGAAATGTAAGAGGTGTAAGGATATTCACAGTCTCTACTGTCCTAGTAATCACCTTTACCTTCTTATCCCCCTTTTGTTTTGACCTTTCCTTTGCCTTAGCAAATGCCATGAAGGATAATATCATTAGCTCATCTTCATCCATTCTTTCCACATCAGTGCTTACTGGTTTGGCCATACTTGCCAACAATAAGGTGGAGGAGGTGTTAGGTTCTTGTTTGAGCTCAACTCTTACCTCTTCTTCTTTTTCTGCTCCTATCTCTTCTACCTGTTCTTCCTCTTGTTTTTTCTTCTCTTGTTCTTTCTCTTCCTATTTTTCTTCTATTTGTTCTTCCTCTTTCCGTCCTTCCTCTTCTATTGTCATCACATTATCCAGATTTCCTTGAAAAGGATAATTTACATCAAGTGAGGTGTCAAGTGATATAGACACACCAGAAATAAAGAAGTTTGGTTGCTTGTCAACTTTTCTTGCTTGCATACTCTCCTCAGCTGTCTTAGAGCTTTCTCCCATTTGTAAAGGTGTAGGCTTGGTAGCTTTGGGAGGTGAAGACTTCTCAGGGATGTCGCTCATAAGAATTTGATCCAATGCCTTCTGCGTGTCTTCAATTACCTCATCATGTTTTCTTGCCATTATCTTTACAAGTCTGGCCTTAGTTCTCAATAGAGGTTTCAGTTCTTTAATGATTCTCTCCCTTTCCTGTATAGACACTACATGAAACATATCTTCAATGGCCTTATTTCTTATTTCCTCATCTTCAGTATGAGCCTATTTCTTTTTTATTTCTAACTTTCTATACAAGTTTTTAGGAATATTGCCTTCAATCTCTAACAAATTCATCTTATAAGATAACAAGTGCTCAATCACTATATCTTCAATCACTTGATTGATTTTTAGAGTCATACCTCTCATAGTATCTATTCAATGTCTTCAAATTTCCATCTCTTATTATCCTTTTCTGCAACATTTTGATATCAGGCTTCCATAGGTTTTCTACCTTCTTTTTGTTCTACTTTCTCTTCTTTCTTCTCCATTATCTTATCCTCTTTCTTCTTTGCTTCTACTTCTACCTTTTGTTTCTTTGGGCTGCTTGGTTTGTTTGATCTTATAGATCTCCTAGGTGTTCTCATAGGTGCATCTTCTTTTGCTACCTTCTCAGGGATGATTGATAAATCTATTATATCAAAAGTTGTTCTTACTATGTTTTCTTCTTTAGAGGGAGGAGGTGCTTCAATTGCCATGCTGGAAGTTCCTTTTGACATCTTAGTTCTTACTTCCTTCAGTTGTTTCTTTGTAATTCCTGCCTTCACTGCTATGTCATCAACCATCTTTTCTATTTTCCTCTTTCTTGTCCCTTTATCTTGTTCTTCTCTAACCTTGGCTGACTTTTCCAAGTATGTTCCCCATCTTTCTTCAGATGTATCTATTTCAGCTGCTAGTACATGTTCAATTTTCATTATAAGAACCTCATCACTAATCTCATACCCCACAGGGTAGCACCATTTCTTCCTAGGCTCAACTATTTCAAAGCATACACAATCATTTTCAACCATGAAACATATTGTGTCTTTGTATTTCTCAATTAAATCCTTAGGAATCCTGTATCTCTCCTTCATTTTCCTTTGAAGGATCTTAATCATTGCAAACAATTCACCATCTACCCAGTTCTTGTTATATCTCTGGTAGCTTTTTGATATTTGTATACTAGTAGGTACAATGTCCTTCCATGCTCTAGGGTGCATTCTGAGAAACTTGTGCTCAATGTGAATGTACATGTGAATTAGGAGTGAACCAAACTTGAATGCTTTTGAGTTATCTTTCTTAATAATCCTCACATTATCCAAGAATTATTGTGCTAGGATCTTGCATAGGTTATACTTTGTGTTTTCCTTTACCATTCTATAAGCCATCATGATTACCTCTTCTAATATAGAGTTAGGCCTGCTACTATAGTATAACTTATATCCTAGTAGCATTGCTACCAATCTCACATCTTGCTAAAATATGTCACTCACAGTCATTGCTCTCTTGTCCCATTTGGAATGAGTTAGGTTTTCTACTTGTTTCTTGATGTTTTTCTCTACCACTGGGAGGGCTCCAGTGTTATCTAACCCAGTTATTTCATGAATCAGTTGGCTACATATCTTTACAGGCTGCTCTCCTATCTAGATGAACTGATCATGGATTCTTCTTAGTATGATCTTGAACCATTCAGTATTGCAGAATTCATTTATGAGGGTTAGCTTAATGATTGATTTGTCTTCCAAGTGTTTAAACTCTTCCTTCATTTTCCTATCAGACTCTATCATTTCATCTATCTCCCTATAGATATCTGCATCCCCTATGGTCTCATACTTACAATGAATGTAAGACCTAATGTCTTTAACGTGTAACACGCCGTATGGGGTTTGCAAAAATGCTCCTTCTAGATCATCCTCACAAGAATTAAAAGGGTGGCTTTTAAATTTGTACCTTGGCCTATCAACTACATCATATATCACATGTGCATCCATAGATTTTTGAAAGAATATATGATCTAAATACCTCGAATATGCCAAATTCTGTAGCTTTTGCTTCAATTGATCACATAATATGGTTGCTAGGTGACTGATGTGATTCTTAACTCTTCTCTCCTTGGTCACTGCTTATCAAACGGTGAGGAAAAGATATTCCTTAAGGTCTTTTATCCATCACTGGGTGAGTAAGTGCATTTATCATAGTTATCTCAACTTCACACACTGTCCAGTCAAACATAAATCTTGCACTCATATGATATGAATCTTAAAGTGTTGTGATCAAAGATAAAGACTCCATGATGTCTGTATACACCATATCTAAGCTCACATGAGCTCATTCCACATAATCAAGGGTTGGAAATAATAGATGTTTTCTACATCCAATGCTCCCCCTAAGGCCATGCAGCCTCCTAGGTCAATGTAGCAATGTCAATATCATGCGAAGACACAATAGCATCTACTGTCTCTCCTTGAACCAATTCCTTAATGAAATCTTTTACCTTCCATATCTTCCCATCATCTTCATCTACTGGTTTCTTGAAATGATTCTTGAACTCATCTATGTATTCATTAAGACTTTTACCACTGTCACCAATATTCTTCTTTATAACCATAGGTGGTGGTCCTCTTCTATTGTTCATTCCATTATACCTACAAAACTTTGCTATGTATCCTAAGCTGTTGCATTTGAAACAGGTAAGTGGTTTTCTGTCCTGATTAACCTGCAACTTACAATATCTTGCAGTATGCCCAAATTTATTGCATTTGTAGCATGTGATCTTCGTTGTTGATTCTTCTTTGATGTAATCTTGCCGTCTTCTTGACTGATCAAGTTTTCTACATTGTTCTTTCTTGTGTCCATATGTATAGCATTTATAACAATACCCAGTAAAGGGTTTGAAAGGACCTTTACCTTTGCAATCTCTTTTCATGTGTCCAAGTTTGTTGCATCCAAATCATCTACCTCTGAAAGGTCTGATCTAATCTTTAGGTTCTTCAAAAGTGGATCTATCTTCAATCTTCACTTCATGTGATTCTTCATGAGTTTTAGAACATTCTCCTTCATTGCATCCAATTCCAGTCATGTCTCCTTTAGGTTTCTATCTCTCTCTTTGTTCATCAATTTTATCATTGCTCATTTGTAACTTCTCAATGTGTAACTTGGATTGAGTGAGTTCACCTTTAATGATCTGATTGTACTTCTCCAATTCCAAGTATTTGTCCTTGTAGTGATCAAGATCTATCTGCATTTCTCCTATCTGCATGTTCGCTTCTTTTAGAGTCTCTTCAACTTTGTATCTCGCATCCTTTTCATGTTGAATCTCTTTAATCATCAGAAGATTAATTTGTTCTTTTTCTTGCTCCAGCTTCTTTACTTGGTCTGATGTATCATTGTCTAAATCCTCCTTGATCTTTTCCATAAGGTCTTGTCTTTGACTTCTTGAAAGTTTAAGTTATTCCTTTAGTTTCTTGATAAAACCTTCTGCTCTTCTTAATTTGGATCTCAAATCACCATTCTCAGCTTTTTCTTTGTCCAGGTCATCAAGTGCTGCTTCAAAGTTCTCTTGCAAACTTTCTGAATCCATTCTTATCTCCCTTAAGCTGTTAGGCTTTCTCTCCAAGGGTCAATAGCTCTAATACCAATTGTTAGGATTAAGTAATACTAAGAGGAGGGGGGGGTGAGTCAGTATTACAACACTTCAACTTAAACTTAAACCAATTGCAAATAAACCATATGAAAGGTGAAATTAAAAGAACATAAAAACATAACACAACTCATAACACCATTATTTATTTTCGAGGAAACCCTGGCCAAGGGAAAACTCCGGTGGGGATGGTACCCATAATTATGCACTAAAATATAGAATCCCTGTTAGGAGATCTAGCCCTGTTAGGAGCTGAGTATTACATAGTACATTTCCTTGTTAGAGGAATAGAAACCTTGTTAGGGGTATACAAAAACCCTTTTAAAGGTATACCGAGCTTACAACTCTTGCAATCAATAATTTAGTAACAATAGTGTTCTTCAAGAGTGAACAATACAAGCATCTGCTATGCTTTGATAGTTCCAGTTGTAGCTTTGTCAATCTCTAATCTCACATCTGCTATCTTCTATTACTGATATCCCAAATTTGAATCCATATCATATACATATACTTCACACTTGTTGCTTCCACAAAACACTCTTTATTTATATTAATTCTGTCATCCAGTCAGCTCTCAAATACAACACAAAACATAATAATGACTTATGCAAATAATAAATACTGAGTCGGCGATCTTATATTACCAAAGTATCGGCAATATACTATCTACATCTGACTTAGCATGTCTCCATTCCACCTAGCCTTCCCTTAATCATCGCGATTGTTCATATGCCATGTTTCACTGTCCCTCTATCTTTGCATGCCTTTGTAACACTGTAACTTACTGATATCAATACCAAAACACATGTGATCTTAACCAAAGGTCCTACATATCCCAAGATGTCTTCCTCTAAGTTCGCAAGCCATAATATAACATATATCATCTTCGCTGACCAAAACAATACTGCAATATACTATAAATCTGATTATGTACTTAGTCATTTTCATGACTGTGTCTCCAACACTTATACTCACTTCATGCGATCACTATAACATAAGTGTTTCCATAAATGACAACCCTCAAATGATCCATAGTTCTCTCAAAACATCACTTGCCAATAGAGAGTTACACAACATCTTTTGTAACAAGGTACTTATATAGTATTAAACCCTTTTTTGTAATCTTTTAATCAAAGAGGGTGCTCTAATTAGGAGCAGGTGCTCCTTTGGATATTTTTCCATAAAGACAAGAGCCGATGCTCTTAAGTTATGGGTTGGTGCTTCTTTGGGTTGATGCCGATAAATGATTGTAATCAATTTGTTTTCACATTGTGAGGCTGGATTAGAGAAGTAGACTCTAGCAACTATTCTCACAAAGGCTTTTCCCTACTGTGGGTTTTCCTCATATAGGTGTCTACTTGTGAATGCCTTGTGTGTTTGAAGTGTTATCTTTGGCTTGTGATTGCTTCTCATTCATGTTAGTTTTTGGTGCATAGAGTTTAGAAGAGAAAGGTTTATTTTTTAAAGACCACTAATTCACCTTCATTCTTAGTGGTCCATTTGCGTTCCTTCACAAGTAAGGGTGCAAACTTTTGTGACAACAAATATATAATATTATAGTATTATAAGATATATAACATCAATAACATCGATTCCACATTCCAATACAAATATAATACACTTCCTTGAATTCACATGGTAAATCCAATATTGAGGATATTAAACTTAAGAGGTAAATAGACATATCCTTTATCCCCAATCCAAAGTGGATTACAAAAAGCACCAAGTTGCAACATTGAATATATGTTTTGTAAAGTGTGTTACAAGTGCCACTAAATAAATTCATCATCGGAGATATTACATTTCCACACTCCATAGTCATTATTATCAGTGCTTATGGGCTCAACTGTGTAAAGTTTATTTGCATTGATATCGAATCACACTCCATGACCTGCCATTAGGATGAGAGAGATGAAGAGAGAAAATGGATAAATTGTTGACGAAGATATGTTTAAAAAGGTTGGGGGAAAAGGTGGAGGAGGGAAGGGGAAGTTGAGTACAAATAAGGAAGATAAAATCAAGAACAAAAAAATAAAATTAAAGGACATTAAAACTATTAGACAACATAAGGTGTAATATATCAATATTATGTTTTATTTTGGAGTAAACATTTTCAATTCAACTCTATCAAGGAATTCACAACATATTAATAGGTTAGAGATATGAAATGTTTTTTTTGTCATGAATGCGTTAAAAAGGTTCTTAATAGTTTCCTTCTTAGTGCTTAGATTTTTTTTAGAATGTATTTGTAGTCTAAGTTTAAACTATTTTGAATAGTTTAGACTTATGGCCCACAAATTGGACTATAGAACATTTATTACAAATAAATTAGACTAGTTTGTTTGGATATTTGAAGTAATGTAAGACTTATTCCACATAATTTAAACTAGGAATATAAATTATATATATCAAAATATTAGGACTAACAATAAGCACATTTTGAAAATATGAGTTTATTCTTTACAAATTCGTAATATTATTCTCAAATTGGACTATTTGGAAAATATTATTACTCCAAGATTTTAAATAAATAAAACTACTCGCAATATAATGTTTCAAATAAATTGAACCAAGAGTGGGTTTTTTCCTGAAATAGTTTGAACTTATTTCTGATTATTTGAATTAATTCCTTGTAAATTGTAAATACATGTAAAGCAAATTTATTGTAATTGTGGTAGTGAATCTAGTTGAGTCGATTAATGATTTTTTCTAAAGCTTGATGTATGCTAGAATGTAATTGAAATGTGCCTTTGTTGGAATGTGATGTTGATGTTATCATTGTTGTTGTCATTAATGGTTGTCATTGATGTCAATATATCCTATGCTTTGATGTGGATTTGATGCTTTGGTGATCCGGTATAGTGTGCTCTGGATGATGTGTCGTGAAGATCTATCTTTAGTTGTGTTTGTGTTGGTCCTATTCATCTTGCAACATAATGTGGTTCATTTCTTCGGGTTCGGTCCTATCTGGAAAGTGGTCATTGTGCTTCAGTTCACATGTTTGCACTGTAACGTATGGATCATATCTCTTGGTTTTGAAGATCTCGGTGATTGTGTAGTGTGTTGTTGTGAGTGAGGCATGTTGATTTGAGCAAGGTGGTTCTATTCCATTCGTTACCACCATGGGAATGCTTTGGTGTGGCCTATTCCATATTGCATTAGGCCGACCTACTTGTTGGCATGATATGGTATAAGAGAGCGATGATTCTATTTGTTGTGGTGTGCTTGTATGCAAGCAATTTTCAAAGCGAATGTGAATCTGACAAGGAAAGATCTGTGTAATTGATGTGTATGTGAGTTGGTGCAACCAGTAGCAAAATATCATTTATGTGTTGCTCATTGTTGGTGACTATGACTTCAGTGGTAGATTCCTTTTCATATCTTCTATTTTGATAGTGAGCATTTGTAAAAATCACCTTAATTAGTGTTCTATTCATGAGAATTAGTTTCTTCGCGGTTTTTTCCATCTTGGGTTTCTACGTAAATCTAGTGTTCATGATGTTTTGTGTTTGTGCTTTTATGTTCATATATGTTATAAGTTTTTGATTGCTTTAAGTATTCATCAGATTAATTAAGGTTAAGGAAATTGTTTGATAATAATTGATTAACCCCCCTCTTAGTTATTTGGTTTGTTCAACAACCTTTACAATGGACATTTCTTGCTTGATTATTAGGAGATTGATTATCTTTTATTATTAAGAGAATGATTGGAGAGTGATTAGCTACACACAAATATTTTTTCTTTATTTCTTTATCAAGATATGCTTTTAATGATGTGTAGGTGTCCTAGGATGATAGATTTAAACAAATGGCTCTGGACGCATAACTTAATTTTTCCTTGTCCATGCCAATAAGTCAAATCTTACAATTGTTAACTTTGGAATGTAGGACACCAATTTGAAATAGTTGATATGTTCATGCCAACAATCTTGTACGACGTAGCCAATCACTATTCTAATATGAGATCTAAGATTACTAGATTAGTGATAACTAGGTTAAACAAGTTTTGAATAGAATAATATGACATAATTGAATGTTGAAATCAATCTTTTATTTATTTATTGAATAAAGCAGAAAGAAGAAAAAAATAATTCGACTTAATGAATTTACCAAAATAGTCTAATTTTGCACTTAATAGATTGGCCCAATGTTATGTAAAATGAATTTTTTTTTTTACAAAATATGCACATTTGTGTTTTGAATGCAATTCGTGGGTGTAAAAACAACCAGAGTTCATTAACATCAACCATCACTAATTTTATCGCAATCTTTGTTATCTATTGCCCATTAACATCAACCATCATTAATTTTATCGCAATCTTTGTTATCTATTGCCCATTAACTGGAATCTACTATCATTCCCACATTTACCATCTCCTCTTAAATTGCAAAATCACACTTGCAACCATTAAAACACAAAAAAGTTAAAATATTGGCGCTGTTTTAATCTCTAACCCCTTGCTCACTTGGCCCTCCACACCACACTTGCAATCATATCTAAAAACATATAGCTATTTGAAGCTTCTTTAGAGCAAATTAAGTAAAGTTGTCTATAAATATTAGTCAAAGATCAATTTCTATCAATAAAAATAGAATAAATATTTATATTTTGATGTGTTGAGGTATACAATTTCCATCTATTTGACTATTGATCTAGATGATGTTTAAACAAATCGACTCATTAGTGACAAGATTATTTAGAAATAATAGAACAAAACATCAAGTTGTACTTTTGATTAGATTTGGTTAATATAATTTTTGGTCAGGCTATTACAAAAAAAAACAAAAAAACATCAAGTTATAAGTGAATAATTGTTATAATCAATGCCCATATTATTTACTCTTACTTTGTTGTGTTGTATAAATATGTCCTTGAAAATTATGAGTGATTTATATGTTAGTAAAATAGTCTAAGTCTAAGATTGCCCAAATTAATGTATCATCTCTATAAATAATTTTTTTTATGTTGTGTGACAATGCTCTTAAAATTTTTCGTGGCCCTACGTATTAGCGAAACGATATAATTTAAAATTATTTAATTCGTTGAAATATCTTCACAATCTTAATCTTAATTAGACTGTCAAGATAAGAAAATCTCTACATCAAAGTATTTCTGATTCAGATATTTTTCGTTGAAATATCTTCACAATCTTAATCTTAATTAGACTGTCAAAATATGAAAATCTCTACATCAAAGTATTTCTGATTCAAGTATTTTGGTGTGAATTTAATCATCAAAAAATAATAAAATGTTTATTTCAAATATCATAATAATCTCAAAGGGATAATTTCCATGAAATTATATAGTTTGTGCAAAATCATGTGAAAGTCTGAAAACTTTGGTTTGTAGCATCAAAGCAAGAACTTAAACTTCATGTAATAATTTTCACAAATGTGCACCAAACTTAGACAAATATAGAGAACTCTTCTTGATTGAAAATCAGTCGTATCAAAGCATCTTATAGTTTTGCAAGATCGTACAAAGAGTTCAAAACTCCATTGACATGTCACAAGGGGAGACAACTATCCAGCTATCCAGCCAACTAAAACACAACATTTTTAAAGAAACTCTCCTATATATGGATTGGATTTTAGTTGGCTGGATAGCCACTTGCTATCAGAAGGTGGTGAAATAGAGGTCTAAGCATATTTTTAATTTCTATGATCCTGCACAACATAATCAAAACTTCAAGAGACAATTAAAAGACAAGCATACCCCAAGGGATATTTCAAAGGCAGGCATCTTAACTTCTCTTGTAAGTTTGTAACTATTATGGGACATTATCCCATTCATTTGATTATGTATAGTTCACAATAAGTCGTTGTACATAATTGAAAGGAAAAAAGAATGAACAAGGAATTGGAAAAAGGGAACAAAATAAGGGAATCTCTTATTGGAGTGTGCTGGACTTGTGACAGACAATGAGAGAACTGGAACATTGGTTGCCTCTCCAAGATGTGATACACAAGGATCAGCTTCAAATGTCTGTGCTCCTATTAATTTCATTACTACTTTGGTCAAAAGATCAACAACTGCATTCAGCCATAAAACTAAATCTCAAAGAAAACTAAATATGACTGAATGAAACAGAAAAAGGAAAGATTTGGATCTTTCACCGTCATTGTTATCTTACAACACTTCAAAAAGCAATTTGTTTTTAAAAAACTGTTTGAAACAGGGTATGGACATCAATCAAAGGATAAAGGAAGGGGGTGGTTGTCAAATGTTATAACTTGGAAGTTTTGATCCTTGCAAACCCCATCACTATTGTTGAGTGTTTGTCTTTACAAAGCCTCACATTATGTGATTGCAATTACCGTTTGGTTGAAGAATTAGAATTTGACTCAAAACCTGATTATCTCAAAATAAGGTTTTGAAATTCTGGTTTTGTGTATTCGGAAGATAGTTTGGACCGTTTGGTTGACCCGGAAGATGACTGAGACAATCCATCTTCTGCGTTTGGTTGCCAATTTCGAAATTAGATTATCACATTAGGGCCAAAACAAATGTAAAAGAAGCTTGGGGTTTCCCCAATCTTGATCTGTTATGAGTTCTTACAAGCGGGGAAGGATGCACTCTCGCTCCTCCATTCTTTGATTTCACTGAATTTTGATCCATCTCATTACCATCCTCACAAAAGCTGAGGCACTTGATCGCATGCGTCAAAATGTTTAAGCCCTTGGACACGATGCTTTCCTTGCCCCGCATGTTTTCCTTTACGGAAATTGACTTGTTTTCAACATTCACAAATCTCAGCTCCTTTCTCCATGTTACTAACCCCTCATCAAAAACCAACTGCTTAAAAACTGAGTTCTTGGGTTTCCCCTGTTTCAGACGCAAGTCTTGAAGATTCAGGGGAGGTTTTGGTTCCCAAAACCGCAGATTTGAAATCCTAGAGCCTGCCAATTCTCCAATAGAATTCCAAATAAATTCTGGCCAACGAATGAGAATACTTCAAACTCCCCTGCACTTCAGGCTTCGCTACACCTAGGCGGGTAAACCTTTACTTCAAACTTGATCACTTGGTTCGAAGCTCTTCTATAGCAAATTTAAGCTAGCGAGTTCCTCGGTTGGCAAAATCCTTGAACTCGATCAAAAAAAAGTGAATGCTGAATATATGAATTGAAGTGTTATGTAATGATTAATAAGGTTTGTAGGAAGGAATTGATAAATTTTCTGACTTCATATATAAATTCAATATTTCAAAAATAAAAAGACTAGTGCCTCTGCTTATTCGGGCAATAGAGTCAACTTCAATGAAGGTTTACGTACAACTTTATAATGTTCAAAGCATTTATATTGCTAATCAATTCAATAATCAAGACGTGACAAATCAAATATTTATGCAATCCTAAATTATTTCAGCGTGAGTTTAGGATGCTATCTGACTGTATCCACTTATCCGATATTTAAATTGCACATAATATTCAAAAATAATAATTATAAAGGACGGTTCATCAGTAGTTTAATTTTCTATGCCTTTAATAATAAACAAAGGATGTTTTATTTTATTATTAAAATAAAATAAATTTATATTTACAAAATCATAGTATGCTCCTTATCCCTCCATACAAAATATATAAAATGCTTCTACCTCAAATCTCTCTCTCTTCTTTATTTTGCAATAAAATACCCCATATATATATTCTACCTTATGGGGGGTGTGACTTTACAATGAGTCACGTCTCATACAAACAATCTTAATAAACTATATTTTAAATAATTCACTTATTGTTTCGGTGATTTTAGTTTCCTTTCATAAATCACACCTTTTTAAGTTTAATTTTCTTAACCGTATTATTATGTTTATAAAGCCTTTATCTTTTATTAACATTGTTTGATAATAATTCTCCCTTATTGTTTCTTCCCATTGCATCTTTAGAACTGGCCGAAGTCATACCAAGTTTATTATTATCGTTGTTCATTACCCGCTGCGTACGTGTGCCGTGTATGATGTGTATCTTCATAAGAGCTCCACGGTGTTGTGTATTAGGCGGATTGTTCAACCGAGTATACCATATAATAATACTCATTTATTTGATCTCAATTGGATAGTTGGCTAAAGAAAATCGTATTTCTCTAATATGTACCATAGCAAATATTAGCTTACATGGCCATACTCTCGACCATTATGGGAATCATCGGCACTCGTACTATATGAAGACACCGTTGAATCTTTGTCGTGACTAGTCACTGGTTTTCCTTGATAATTTCCTTTCCATGTTATTGACGCCACTCCTTATTCCTATGCAATCTGACACCACACACCCCACTGCTGAGAACATATCTTTGCATCGTTTGATGGATATTGGTATTTCCATTCGATTCTGTGCATGTTTTCTTGTTCGATGGATTTTATTATTATTTGAAATGTCTATTACTCATTCATTTTGACTATCGCTGAGTAATATCTTGGTTTATGTTGTTGCCACATGATGCGAGTCTCACTGATTTGTCTTTCATTGCTGTCCAGCGTATTCATTTGCAGCCATTGTTGACTTAGATGACATGACTAATATGTTTACAAGGGTCTCTACTTTGTCTTATACACTCCAATGACCCGTGTATGTATAATAATTTGAAGATATTATTTTCTCCCATAACTCTGCAATTTCTTCGCTTTACTATTTTTTTATATGTTGTCGCTGTCCTTTCCCATATATGAAACAAGTCTTCATTCGCTGCTGTCTCTTTTTGACAAAGTCCGCCAGTATGTAACCACTGCTGTTAAGATCTCAATCATTGTAGAACTTTATCAATCATTTGTGTTGCTCTTATAAGTTGATTCTCTTGTGCTTTCATAATATGCTGACATAACTAAGACTGCTGCATCATTCTTTTTTTTTTTTTTTTTTACAAGACATATCAAATATATATGTGGCTGTTATGTTTATTCAGTCACCAATCGCATATGTGTATCCGTTCAAACTCTCTTATTTAAGTTTGATATTGTGTGCCATACTCATCTTTCCATTCATATCTCTAAGTTGTGTGAATCATGATCCCGGTGGCTTTTCCTTCCCTAGCATATGTATTCCTTATAGACATTCGTATTTGTATTACTAGGAAGTTATCTGCTTTAATATTGACATCAATGACAATGTTTTCATCATGTTTCTCTAACATTATTTTTCAAATGGAGGCCGTAATTTTTTGTAAAAATTAGGGCTCCATCAGGAGGAGTTGCTCGAGACTTGATCGATGTTCTCATCTCTGCGATAGACAACCATGAAATTGAGTCTGACAATAATGACGATGTGATGAAAGCCACCGCCCTGGTATGTTCTCGTATCCCTTTCTGTTAGATCGAATGTTTGTGAAATCTTCTATGACACACCCAAATTTGCTGATAGCGGTATGAATGCACAAGGTTTCTAAGATCTTAAGAGATTTGTCTTTGGTTTTGCAGACCTTGATAAATGCGGGCACTGAAACATCGTCTTTGACCATCGAGTGGGCGCTGTCAGCTCTGCTGAAGCATCGGGACATTTTGGCCAAAGCCCAGCAAGAGCTTGACACCCATGTTGGACGTGAGCGATTAATTGAGGAATCAGACGTGCACAAGCCAGTGAAAATTTGCAGCGATTTCAAACACTAAACCCAAAACCCAGAAGATGATTTCAAATTCCACCTATTGGGTGGGAAGATAGTGCCGCCGATTTTGGTGCCTAAACCAGATTTTGATCTCCGAAACCCGAATTGTAATTTAGCGTTCCAAACGACAGATTTGGCAAAAAAGCGGAAGTTCCGCACCCAATTCCACCCCAATTCCACTAACCAAACGGGGTTAAGGAGAGGAAGTCATTCTATAATCCCAAAACGTCTCAACCAGATGTTTCGCAATCTGAATTGAACTCAAATGCAACTGGTATCTCCTATTTAAAAACTCAATGAGATTGTTGCAGGAGAAGCATATGCTTTTGAAATGTATAGGATATCTTGTATGAGACGCAGCATAGTTCAATACTCTGGTATTCAAAATCTGGCGGTGTAGAACAAGTTCGAAAGGAAAAATGTGTATTTAAAAGAGGTTGTGTTCGCAGGATATCCAAAACGTTGAAGCATAGACAATGCAATGAACTGTTTTACAGAATGCCTCAAATAAACGTGGTCACATGGAATGCATAGAAGAGGTTCCTGGGCATTAACAAGAAAATGATCAGAAAATTTAAACGCAAAGAAAATGCAGACAGAGCAACTGAAACCACGTAAGTAAGCATGGGAGGAAAATGATGAGAGAATGAATGGACACACCTTTCAAGAGAATCACCTCACAGCAGACCTTCTGGACTGACAAGCAAATGCAGTGGTGAGCTATTAGTGCAGGAACAGCAGCTATTGACCAAATACTGCACAGGATTTTTATTGACCCAACACTGAAAAGAAACTGGAGAAGATTCCGGTTAAGGAAACTGGCAAAAAGAGTTAGATTGAAGAGGGGTATACATGGGATAGCCACCTAATGATTCGAATGAATTGATTGGGCTCCCAAAATCTGTTATGAGTGAAATACCAGTGTAACACCGGTGTGGGGTACGTCAGGACAAGTTTCGGGTGCGGGAAGAAAAGGACCTCAATTTCGGGACGGTGGTGGTAGGGGGGGAGGAGAGGGAAGAGCTGCATACTATACATATATAACTTGAAATGCTAATTATGAAAAGATGTTTCAATATAACATACCAAATACTTGAACATAGCAAAATTGCAACATGAACTAGAACCATTGAACATTCAACATAGTAACATAATGAATCATGTTCTAAACTTCTATTAAAGATTCAAAATTCAATGTTCATTGTTCAAATATGAAATGTGATATCTCATAAAGATGATCATGATTACAATAAGCAGAAGAGCATGATATGATATAATGAATCGTGATCAATCATCAATATCAAAATGAGCACAAAATGAATCATGTCAAAATGTAAGAATGAGAGGCCTCTAATCATCACTAGGAACCAATTACCAAAAAATTAAAAAAAAACTTGAAAAATTTTTCATTACAGAAAAAAAAAAAAAAAACTTACATTTTTTTTCTTTTTGGGCTGCGGCGGCTGGCTGCACCCCATTGCGTTCTGGGTGCGGTCGAGGGACATCGGGGCAGTCCCAAGTACCATCCCCTGGCACCTGTGTCTTGGAGCACCAGCGCGGTGTGGGGACGGGTGCGGCTGCGGTGCAGCGGCCCTCTGGCTGTGGCGGGGGTGCTCGGGTGTTTGGAGTACCCGTCCCGGGGACATCCCTGCACCCGCTACTTTATGGTTTTGGCCTGGGTGCGCGTCCCCGGGTTTTACTGTGAAATACCCATGCAGCTGCCATTTTCTGTCTGTAATTTGAAATTGGAATCAAGCCTTATTTTCCTGGACGGTATCCAATTCAAATCTTGGGTTAAGCAAACTTTTTTTTGGCCTAGTCAATTTGTTCTATGTTCCCCATGTATTTTCTGTTTGTGACTGTGAAGTGTCTCCTACAACAAAAGAATAAATCTTTTTCTCAACCTCAATCCAACTACATCCAGGCATCTTTTTTACCTGTCTCTCATTCATCATTTTCCGCACCTTCTGAATACCATCCCACCTGCCTGCTGCAGCATAGATATTTGCCAACTGTAGAAATGGCGAGGCATTTTCAGGGTCCAACTCAAAAAGGTGTTCTGCCACACACTCTCCAAGCTGTACATTGTTATGAGCTTTACAGGCACCAAGCAAACATCTCCATATGGTAACATCAGGTTCTATTGGCATTTTTTTGATAAAATCTTCTGCCTCGTCCAGTTGCCCAGCACGACCAAGAAGATCAACCATGCATCCGTAGTGCTCCATTGTAGGTACGATATGGTAGCATTGACTCATGCTATTAAAGTATTGCCAACCTTCATCCACTAAACCAGCATGGCAGCATGCAGACAAGACTCCAACTAAGGTAATCTGATTTGGTTTTGGACCAGAGCATTGCATTTGTTTGAAGAGATCAAGGGCCTCCCTTGCAGAGCCATGCATTGCATATGCTTCAATCATTGCGGTCCAGGAGACCACATCTCTTTGGCGCATTTTGTCAAACACACTGCGTGCATTTTCTATGCTCCCACATTTCGCATACATGTGAACAAGGGCACTTGCTACAAAAAGATTTGACTGAAACCCGCTCTTGGTTATCTGTTTATGTATTTCTTTACCCCGCTCTAGAGCTGTCAAGCTGGCACAGGCCGGGAGAACACTGGAAAATGTCATTACATTTGGTTTCACATTCTCCAGTTGCATTTGTTCAAACAGATTTAGGGCATCTTCCCAATACCCATTCTGTGCATACCCTGCAATCATAGTATTCCAAGCCGCCACAATTCGATCTGGAATTACTCCAAACAACTTCATGGCCTCATCCAGAAATCCATTCTGTGCATACACCGTAATCATGGCATTCCACGAAACCAAACTTCTATCAGGCATCCGATTAAAAAGCTCCAAGGCTCGTTCAACATTTCCATTCTGCCCATATCCCGCAATCATCGTCGTCCACGAAACATCATCTCGCTCAGGCATTTTCTCAAAGAGTCCCAGAGCTTTCTCAAAGTGTCCATTTTGCACATAACCTGCAATCATTGCATTCCACGACACAACATTTCGATGAGGCATTTTGTCAAATAGATAGCGGGCATTCTCTAAATTCCCACATTTTGAATACATGTCTACCAGGGCATTTCCAACAAACACATCCGACTGAAACCCGCTGTTAACAATCTCCCCATGAACCTCCTTCAAAACATTATAATTCGTACATGCTGGAAGAATGCTAGAAAAGGTGAAGTGATCGGGTTTAATACATGTCCTTCTCATTTGTCTTAAAAGAGCTAAGGCATCGTCAGCATGCTCGTACCTGGTATAAGCTGTGATCATGGCAGTCCATGAAATGACACAAGGATTGCGTATTTGGTTCAAAACTTTACGACCATCCGCCAAGCTCCCACACTTGGCATACAAGGTCAGCAGATTGTTCCAAAAAAATGTTCCCCCGCATTGAATTCCAGACTGAATGATGTGCGCATGGACCAGTTTTCCCTGTGGAAGGGCTCTGATGTTTACACAACCCTGCAAGAGAGAAACATACGCAGATAAACCCACATTATGGTCGTTCGTACTCTGCAAAATATGCAATGCCTCTTTCAATCGTTTCTGCTTACACAATCTTCTGATTTCATCCGAAACACTAATCTTGGTTTGTAATTGGGTGACACAAAGATCCAAAGCCATTGAAATCCCATTAGGAGAATATGTTTCTCAAGCTAAAACTCTGCATACTATCAGTTTTTTAAAATCTTGGCAATTAATTTTTCAGTTAATGTCTAAACCCATTTGTCTAGAGTGAACCAGTAATCAGATAAATCGGCAGGCTGTTGATTGTGAATGTCCTTGGAGAAACTGGAACCTGAGAATGTTCTCGGAGATATTGCAAACCAAATCTGCTAATTTGGCCTGCACACAAATTGATCTAATGAACTTCTAGTTGTGTGGGTATCAATTAAAATTTGAATGATTGGAACTTGTCAAGAACCTGCCAGTCAGTGAAGAACCAACCTGGTACTTCGTTCCCTATTAAATTAAATTCTGAGATGGATCGATTCATAAGATATTTGAACGGTATCTGACCGCGTGAGTTGTGTGAGGGTTTAAAAATGGGTTCGGCTAAGCTCACACATAATGTAGTAAAGATGACAAAAAAAAATCGATTTTTTTTTTAAGATTCATAAAAATATAGTGATTTTTTGGCAATTTTTTTGGGTGGTTTTTGACTACAAATGTGCAGATTATGATGAACAGATGCTGGAAATTTTGCGAAAATTTGTTGTATTTTATATTTTTTGAAATTTAGTCAACGGTGCATTTTGTAGGGAGCTTAGTTGTGTCCTTAAAAATGCATTGTGGTACCCGTTTGGATGCTACCCTTGCTGCCATTTGGCAAGGGGCCCTTGGTGGTGCTATTGTTTTGAGCCTTGCCTCTTGGTTTGCTAAATAGGTTGGGTATTAGATCTAATTCTAATAATTGTTGTGTTTGGGGCATTGTCATCATTAACGATATTCATGCTGGATTTTGTTCTATTTATGTCGTTCATTTTCCTATTGAGAGGACTGAATTGTGGGAATGGATTGCATTAGGGGGGTGGACTTTAACATGGTTGAACATCCATCTGAGTGCAATTGGAACATCTCTTCTCACTTATCCCAATTTGAATTTGAAGCTTGGACCTTGGTACGTAATGCCCCTGTGGTGCATGACCATCTTCTAGGTAAAGCTAACATTCACATGCCTCATTGGTATACTTGGAGCTATCATCGTGAAGGCTTCTTGCGAAAAATGAGTAGACTAGACAATTTCTATATTTCTCCCGATTGTCCAATTCTACCTTCTGATGGTCGTCTTGTTTATCTAGACCTCTCAACCACCCTTTTAGTTCATCTTCTCATTTTCACCACACTAGCTTTCAACCACACTTCCCTCCTTGATGTTCTACCTTTTAAATTAAATCTCTCATCTCAAGAATCAGGATTGCATTGATGGTTTAATTGCTTCTTGGAACTCAGAACCAAAACCCCAACAAGATAGGTGGATCACCTGGTGGGAGAGAACCATTGGTAAATGTACTTCTATCCTTCTAGGATATGGGAGACAGGTTGTTGCTAGGCATCACAAACTTGAAAAATCCCTCGAAGGTCATCTTGAACATGGCAGATCTCTCCTAGCTTTTGACCCACAAAATATTATGTGCAACAATTAGTTATCAATATTGAGAACAAGTCAATGGGCCCTTGGTCTGCTGGTGAAGTTGAATGGCTCACAATGAGCCCACCAAGGATCAAGTCTTGCTGAGTGCAAGACTCCGACATCATAAGGGATGAGGCCAGGATCGTGCCCTAGGCGAATTTGGCGGCGTGGATGACCCTCAGTCCTTGGCTCTAAGCTGAAGAGGTTTTAGGCACGTGTGGGCCCGTATCAGGTTCCTAAAATGTCTTTGTGGTGGCCTTCACTGGTTGGTAGCTCGCAGGCTTCGTGCCTCGCAGGTCTAAACCCTCCATCAAATTTTTTTTAATTGAGAACGATCTTCACAAGATGGTTTTTTACAAAGGAAAAGGTGCCAAAGTATGTGCTCGACTCCAATGGATCAAAGAGGGGGACCGTGGATCCAAAATTTTCTTTCATTATCTACAACACAAACATCAAAATGAATTTATCTCTGCCATTAAATCTATTGATGACTTCATCCAAACCAACCATGATGCCATTTTAAAAACCTTCTATGAGCATTTCAAAAGTATTTTCTTAGATGATAGTGCTAGTGATGACCTTCTTCCCATCATAGAGGATTGTGTCGCTAACTGCATGCCACAAAAAATAGACCCTGAACACAACAAATTTCTTGATCACTTTCTTTCCATAAAAGAGCTTGATAAAGCCCTTATGTGCATGGTGAAGAAAAAAGGTCTTGGAATTGATGGTCTACCAGTTGAGTTTTATCAAGCCCTATGGCCACATATTTGTGAAGAATATTATTATGTGTATCTTTGAAGGAATTGAAACAGGAACTTTGGTCCCTATTATTAATCAAGTATTGATCAAACTCATTCCTAAAGGTAAGGATGTAGGTACTATTAATGGTTGGTGACTTATAACCCTCCTAAACACTTCATACAAAACTATTACTGAAGTGCTTGCTAGGAGAATTAAACAAATTACTCAAGACATTGTTCATCCTGAACTAACCGACTTCTTGGGAGGGAGATTCATCCTTGATAACTCGGTTCTTTCTTGGGAAACTACTGAGTAGACACAACAAACTACCCAAGATCCTCATATTATTAAACTTGATTTTGATAAAGCCTAGACCGTATTTGTTTGCCATTCATCCTCAAAATGCTAAAATGGTTTAGCTTTGGTCCCAAATTTTGTGAATAGGTTAACATGTTATTTTTTGATGCTAATGAAAAAGTGGTTGTTTATGGAATTCTCTCCCCTCAATTCCCTTTGCAAAAATCCATTCCCCAAGGTTGTCATCTTGCCCCATTTTTATTTTTCCTTGCAGCTCATGTGCTCTTGGCTATCCTTTTCAGTGTCACGCTATATCGAATAAAATTATTCATGGAATCTCTCTTCCAGGCAATGTCAAAGTCCTTAATTCTCACTTTGCTATTAATAACATGCTTTTTATCTAGAACTCGGCAGAGGAGGTGACTCACACATTAGACATTCTAGAACTCTTTTGTACTATTTATAGCTCTAAGCTAGACATGCATAAGATAGAGTTTATAATGATTCATCCTAGCCCTCGACCTTCTTAGATCCCCAATGATTGGAATGGTGTTAAACATAGCTCTATCACTAGATATATTGCATTCCCCTTTGGAATTATAATCTCCCTCAAGGACATGTGGATGTGGTTCATGAGTAAAATCAAGAAGTTCATGAATTCGACAAACCATTGTTTATCCATGGATGAATGAATACAAGTGGCAAACAAAATCTTCCCTGGTAGCCATGTCTACATCTCTTCTTGTTGGCTTCCTTCCAAGAGTTTGTACAATCAATTGACCCAATTGATTAGGAGATTTTTGTGGACCAAATAGGGCAATAAAAAAGGTCTTCCCACAACCTCATGGAATCATTGCATCCACCCAAAAGATAGAGGTGACCTAGGCATTATTGACCCATATAACCAATGTGTATATCTTAGTACAAAATGGATTGTTAGGGCATTAGATGGTGAGGCTCCTTGGAAATGCTTCGTTTGACACCATATCCAATCTGCTACTACCAGATGATCTTGGACTGCAATTAATTAGAAGGATAAATTATTTATGTATCCCTTTATTAAAACCCACAAGGGACTTCCCCTTTTACTTCTATTTGGTCTTTTCAAATAACTTCTAGTAGGTTGTCTTGGTTTGATCAAAGCTTGAGTCATGGCTTTAGTTTTTCTACCTCTTCCATTTGGTGGAATTTCTTAGTACATCATGATGGTAAACCTCTTAGTATGGTTAAACACCTCAAGAGGAAGTACTTGTTCAAAAAATGAATTCAAGTTTTAATGACCTATGGGATCCTACCAATTTTAATTGGATGTCCTAACAATAATCAAATCACATTTCAAGTTGTCCTCTTCTGACAAAAATTCTCTTCTAGCAATCCAACAATTGGTGACACCTGAGCTTTCTTATATGTTGTCCACTTCCTTCATTGAAATTTTTTTAAGGGATCGGAAATGACCCAACATGAGAAGTATCCAACTATTTCCTCTAAAAATCATTTATAGACAACTCCTTCCTATTATTTCTCTGGCTCCCCAACTCAACTCTAAATGGAAATGCAACCTCAATTGTGCAAGATGGAACAAGTTAAGTCATCAAATTTGGAGATCAAAATTTGATGCTCATTCTCAATTAACAACTTGGAAAGTGCTACAAATCAAGATGCATATTCGCAAGAATCTATCTTTTATTTTGCCACCTCTAGTTTTCCCCTTTTGCTCCAAAAAGAGTCTATTAAACATTCTTTTTGGTTTCCCCTTTTGCTCCAAATAGAGTCTATTAAACATGCTTTTTGGTTTGGTAAACATGCTCACCAAGTTTGTTGATCCCTATTTGTCACACTCTTGGATCTCTTCCCTCAAACATGGTCTTGGAAAATGACACTTCTTGGGCTTTCCTCTCGTCATAATGTCATCACTTAAGTTCTAAGACAAATAATTATTAACTTCATCTAAAAATTTGGATGCCTAGATTCTTTTCTCAATCTTTTTTCCACTTTTAGTTGAAATCTAGATGATTTGTTTGAGCTTGATCCTTCATATTAGCATTCCACATAATGATCTTTAGTTAAACTTAGACTTTATTGGAACATTACACAACATTCAAGCCCAAATTAAGAAATATCAAGATAATTACAATAATCCATTTCTGTAGATAGTGTCAATTGTCAGGCTTGGTGACAACAATCATGCACTCATTGAAATTGATTTGAACTACAAAGGCAGCTAGATCCTTGCTTCTTGTATCTGCAAATAAAGGGGATGATGTTGCAACTAATTTTTTCTTCATGTAGTTGATGTTTTGTTTCTTCTAGTTGCTGGTATGTTAATCTTGCTGCTCATTTTTGCTTCATGTAGATGCTGTTATGTTTCCTATAGCTCTTGGTATGTTGTTGTCATGTAACAACTTGAATATGTATCTTTTATGCAACATCTTTCTGCTATGAAATAGTAAAATTCTCCTATATATAGGGGACCTTCAACTCTAATGGTCACAGTTTATTGTTCAATTATTTTTTATATAAAAAAAAACAACAAAACAAGGGTGACGTCCCTTACACATCCACAACCCATAGGTGTCAATAGAGATCAACAACACTTTAACAGTAAGTGTGCTGGCTATCACAAGGATAGGCCATAAATGATACACTAGCAGAAAAACTAGTAGCATGCCTCAAGAGTGGGTAGATAACCCATCCACAATGTGGGGAGGAGAATGAGATGCTAAAGAATTATTTTTCCTACTCTATTGGACAACTACCAAGGCAATACTATCACTAGGATCCCTACCACAAGGGGGAGCAAGTGGTGAAACCATATTTGAAAAGATGTCACGACCATAAGGGATAGATTGGAGCAGAGCAGGAGCATCAAATGAAGAGGGGTGTACACAACTAGAGGGCACCACACCAACAATAGGAGGAGTAGTAGGATCCATGGGGACTATAAAGGATAGATTTGTAGCAAGAGAATTATCTAGATCTACAATAGGGGCATCATCTAGAGGGGTGTTATCATCAACTTGTGATGCACCATCAAAGAAATAGTTGGAAGCCAAGACAATTAATTGTTCATCATTAGTGTCCTTCCACTAGGTGGCAACACCTTTACGCTACAAGAGAGAATGTAATTTGTTTGTTGCTCAATTGTTGAACAATGAAGATTTTATGATTATATTCTTGTAATTTCTTTCTTCTTAATCTAATAAAAAATTAAATACATCTAAAATATATATTTTTATAAATATAATAATTAAGATAATTTGAAAGTAAATTCAGTAACTTCAAATTGACATGTCTTTATTTTTTAAATATAAATGTATTTAAGATAAATGTATTTAAGATATTTATACTATTAATATATTTGTGAAAGATTTTATGTATTCAATATTTGTAATTGAATTATTTAATCTTTCTAAAATTTTGATAAATTCAACATTTCAATCATATAACATTGTGAATTGCATAATATTGGTAAAAGTCTTTAGATGACCATATAAAGAATTCCACTAGAACAAGGAAATCTTACCTAAGATTAAGATTAACTATACTAGACATGCAATGTTTAGTAAGTTAATTGATTTCTTATTCCTCATACCTTATGAATCACTACTTTTAACATATGTACCACTAAGACTCAAAATTATTACTTGAATAATCTAAGAATATATAATATTTGAGTGATTTATCATTAACTACACTATAGGAAGAGTTGAAATAAGTTTAAGTTTTATCAATAGGAAGAGTTGAAATAAGTTTTCCATTGATGAAATCGACAATCATTACTATATATCTAAGTCTCATGTGTTATTTGTTGATGTCAGCAACTATTATGTTATTTGTTGATGTCAACAACCACTATGTTATTTGTTGATGTAACAACCACTTTTAATGTATATTGTTCCATACGAAAACTTATTGATCTTACCCCCATTACCTCTTATCTTCTAATTATAATTGTGCTTTGTATCTATTTTTTAATAATGTATGTACCAAGTGATGTTATTATTATTATTTTTTCAAAGTAGTTTCTATTCTTCCTGTTAATGGGCAATAAGTTTATGTACTTTGTATCTATTTTTAAATGTTTGTACCAAATGTTAAATAGTAAATGATGTTATATTTTTAATTTTTTTTCCTCTTCTCCTTCTTTATGGGCAATAATTATGGTGAAGAGTGTTGGGCTACATTTCATATAATTTAACTTTGGATATATTTTTATATCAATAAGTATATGATCTAAAATAAGTTAAATTGAGTGAAATTCGAATAAATTAGGAATATATTTATGAGAATTGATAATTTTTCATATATTGAATAATCATTTACATGAATCAGATCCATTAGATTTCCACAATCCATATTACTGTGAGTATCAATTTCTGGATTCAATTGTGTAGCATTAAAAAATGCTACACAATTGAATCCAGAAATTGATACTCTCATTTACATGAATGTTAAGGAACGTAATTTTTTTATCATTTGTAAATTATGCAACAAATAATATGATTATGGTCATGCACAACAATACAATGATGCTAAAGTTATTTGAAAATGTGTCTACTTATGCCAAGTTTAAAAAATTGCATGACATTGAAGATAATTATTCAAATAATGAAGTGCTAGTGTGTATTCACCAACACATAATATTGGTGTGTAATATGAGGGTGAATATTGATTTGGTTAACTTGGAAATCTGTACTACAAACAATATAATGTATTTTCCAAGTACTAGACTGAGTTGACATTGTGTGTGGTTGTGAAATTTTACAATTGAAATAAATATAAGCTAATAGATATCCATGTTCTACTTATTACAAGGAGAAATCAAAGACAAACCACCATTCAAATTTCTTGGTCTATAACAATACACAATACACAAGTCACAAATGTTGGCATTAAAAAGGACCACAAGAAATATTAATAAGAGACACCCAAAATAAAAAGATAAAAACTTAAAAATATATTTTCATTAGAATATAAATATTTTTGCTTAATGTCATTCAGTAATACAAGATGTTTCTAGTTACTACTACTCATTTACATAGAAGAAAGATCATAATAATTTAACTATCTACATTAAATTCAAACAAGAACTTTAATTACTTAATTAAGAAAATAAAATCATTACAAGTTGTCCAATCTAATCTTATATATATTTGCTAATTTTTCAAAGCACGTTTCCTACTTAATTAAAACAATACTTATATGAGCTTGAATGCATCTAAATTGTTTCTCCAACTTGTTAATCTTTAGCTGATCTGCCGATATTGATATGATGTGATTGTTACGTTGCAGTGTTGTTGTTCTTGCCATCAAGGTTCACACCCTCTAATGGAATGTTATTATTGATTGATTATGTTAAAGATTAGATCTCCCGCCTCATCGATTCATAACTTCACATAACCAACGTTCCAAAATAGTGAGATAAGCCCAAACTTACGTAATCTTCTGCCGCATCAAGGAGTTGCCATAGATGGATCAGTGCTGCCATGTCATCACTGACATTGAAAAACCTTATATAGATGAATTTAAGTGCCGCCACATAATCATGTAGAAGTTACATGAATGGATGGATCGATCGGTGCTACTACTTCATCATTAAGATCACACACCACAACAGTGTTAGTAGAAATGTTACAGAAGTGCTTATGAAAATATCACACTTCAATACTATATTTAAGCATCAATGATCAAACATTAATAGAAACTTTACAATTCATTTATACTCAAAATGATAACCATAATATTTTATTTTTGTTAGCTAAAGTTATTATTATAAAAAAACTGTTTAATGGGTACATAATATTTAGAGATCTAATCTTGCATGGAAAACAGAAAGTTGAATATGAAATCAAATAGCAAGATTGAGCTTAAGAAGAATGAAAGCTATGGCATCAGACCGGCGAGCGAAATTTATCTTCAGAATGATCAAATTTTTAATCATCAGAGAATTATTTAAAGATCATCACAGCCATAACATATCTATATATCTATTTGCAATTCACAAAGTTTACTCACAGTATAAATTTCTGCATAAACAATGAAAGTTCAATATTTTAATATCAAAAGCTTCTATTATCTGACCAGCATTAATTATAAACTGGGCATTAACAGTGCAGAAAACAGAAATAGATCAAGCAGTAAAAAATCTTATGCATTGCAGAAAATAAAAGGAACTTAAGAACTGGATCATACTAAAATGAGAGTTGTCTATGAAGTCACTCCCAATCTGGATTTATGTGTTAAAGTGTGCACATGTTTCTTGATGCCCAAGAAAGTTTTGACATGTGGGCGGCTTCTTTGATTTCTTGATGCCCAAGTAAGTTTTGACATGTGGGCGGCTTCTTTGATTTCTTGATGCCCAAGTAAGTTTTGACATGTGGGCTCCATTAATTTGTTTGTTTATATGTATCACCCCCATAACCTAATTTTTTATATAATATAGTGTGCACGTTATTGCTTGCTTGAATTATATAATATAGAGTGCAAATTATTTCTTGAATTATATAATATAGTGTGCAAATTATTTCTTGATTCCCAAGCAAGTTTGGGTCTTTAAAAAAGATTTATATACACAATGATATTGACATATTTGTATGTTAGCGAGGAAAATCTAGGTCAAAGATGAGAAAGAATGCTTGTATTATTTGACTTTTAAAAAAAACAAAACTTTTTATATTGAAATATTTGAATTCGTTTTATGTGCTAGTATTCTAGGGATATTGAAATTGGTTTATGGAGTTTTCTTCTTATTCTTTAACTTGTAGGTATCTTTGATTTCAAGATGTAAGATATAAGAAGAGGTTTTTAATTATATTGTTTGTTTGTTTTTTAGATAAGTAAATTTTTATTAGAAAGTATTGATATTATGCTTTATAAATGTGATCATATTTTCATTAGAAAGTACTATTTTAAAGAAAGTATTGATATTATGATTTATAAATGTTTGTCTATATGTTATAGATTTACTTTAGGATTTGTGATTTTTGAAGGGGTTAAGTTGACTTGATTTCAGCTATTACCAATTTGAATTCTTAGATTTATGGTCTTTTGGTTTGCATAGTTATTTAAGAAGCTTCTAGATTGGTAGTTGAGGAGGACAAGAGTTTTGGAGTTCAGATTGAGACCTCACATTCACTTTGCTTCAGATTCACATTCTTGAATTAGTATGTATGTGAATTTTTTTTCTTATATTGTTATTGCTTTCTTTTCTTGTTATCTAACATTTGTGTTTTAGCGAGCCAACACTAGGTTTAATTGTTTTCACTCCCATCTATTAACTGTAGCTGTGCAACATCTTTTATAGATCTATTTTTTTTGTCTCTACGAGGCATTCATCAAATTGTGCGTCCTTCATCAAGTTGTGTGTCCCCTTGTTATCTATTTAGGCAACACTTTGTATTAGATTTTCCATCTTTACATAGTTTGAACAATTTTGTTTTGAATTGTATCTTGTATTATTTATTATTTTAAGCAAGCATGAATTTGTGTTATATGTGTATGTTCATGTACTTACAACTTGGTCAGTGTATTTAGTGTATTTGGTTGCTCCATTGTATTCAAACTATATTCTTTTAGTTAGGAAACTAGATATTATGTTAGTTAATTCATTTGGATGGTTGATATAACTATATTTTAATTTTATAAAATTAGGTTTGGGTTAAACATTTGGTGTATATTTTATTTGATTAGTTTGGATTTACTTATATTTTTGTTCTTTAAAAATAAGACATTGTAATTTATTTGATTATAACATAATATTTAGATAATACAAATTTCAAATAGAAAATTTTATATAATTTTATTATTAAAATAATAAAAAAGTTTAGAAATAGATATAAAATAAAGAGTTTATATTAAAACAATGAAAATTAATATTAAATAATTTTAATATTTATTATTTTTATTATTTCTTAACATTGAAGGATGATTTTAATTCTTTTTTTATATAATTGTACAATTAATGATAAATTCTAGAAGTTTGAATAAAACATATTCTATCCACTAGCAATATGGTAGTTAATTTGAAATATGAGAAGTTTTTAACTAACATAATTACTACGAAACTAGCAAATTTGTTTTATAGTAGTAATTTGTTGTTGAGGAAAGAAATGATTTTCTATATTATACATTGTTTAGATATTAAGAATTTTAAATAGAATATTTTATGTAATTTCATTATTAAAATAATAAATTATTTTAGAAAGAGCAATAAAATAGTGACCTTATATTAAAACAATGGAAATTAATATGAAATAATTTTAATATTAATTTATTTTTAATTATTTTTTAACATTGAAAGATTATTCTAATTCTTTTTGTATATAATCTACAATTGATGATAAAGTCTAGAAGTTTGAGTAAAATGTCTTCTATCCACTACCAAGATCACATTCTTAATCTATAAATTTATAATGTCAAAAGGGATGGGAATTAGGAGGAATGTTATGAGGTATGTATTTTATGCATGCATCCTTCTTGTCATGATTTTCCTTCTAACAACTACAACAATATTTTTTGCTATAATTTGAGGTGAGATAAATTTACCACTTTCATATTAAAATGTGATTACATTTGAATTTATATCTATTATAGGAATCAAGATAAAATGAAAAGAATAGGAAATGTTATAGGTATATTAAATTCCATGTTTAATGCATAAAATTATATATATATATATATATATATATATATATATATATATATATATATATATATATATATATATATATATATATATATATATATATATATATATATATATATATATATATATATATATATATATATATATATATATATATATATATAGATATATATATAGATATATATATAGATATATATATAGATATATATATAGATATATATATATATATATATATATATATATATATATATATATATATATATATATATATATATATATATATATATATATATATATATATATATATATATATATATATATATATATATATATATATATATATATATATATATATATATATATATATATATATATATATATATCTATATCTATATCTATATAGTATAGAATAAATTGCATCTTTCAACTTTCAACAAACATTATGCCACTTGTACTCATGTTATTAAATGAAAGAATTAAATAAAAAATAAAGTGAAAGTAAATGAAAAATTATAAAATATACCATTTTAACTAATTACAAATGTAAAGTATTTCTACTCTATGGTGATGCAATATTTAATTTGTTTATTATTTAGATAATATTTAAATTATTTATAAGACAATTAGGTTTACAATTACATCTACAATTAAAAGTAACGTTACAATATCATTTTTCAACTTCGAACAACTACAATATCATTCATCTCAAACTTCAATTGACTGATCTTAAATCACTATTTGTAATTTAATATCATTAATCTCAAACTACAATTGACTTATCTTATATCACTTATTGTATTACAATACAACAATGACAAGTACTGGCCACCACTATGTGGCACTCGTTTCTTTCCTATTGGCGCACCGTTGCATGTACAAAAACATGCAACTACCAGTTTATTTTATAGCTCTGAATAAAGAGATTGAGTAAAACAAATGGAAGGTTAAGTGTATTGGAAGATATATATGGGTAATGATTTAAATGGTTGTAATAATAAACTAGCAGTTGTGTGCTTGTGGACGTGCAACGAATAGTCGATAGATTTTATATATTTGAACATGAGTTGATAATGAAGGAAACAACACATCTAATGCAATAACATTTGTATATCCTATACAGTAACATGTAATATATACACACTTATCTCACGACAGAAAGAAGCTTGCAAGTGGTACTTTTTCTCATAGGTTAAACTTATCTTTGATTATCCCATTCAATCATATCTAGTTTAGATTTGATTATTTAACTTTTAAGACTGGCTTCATAAAAAAAGAGACATTTAAACATGAATGCATTGCCTAAGTTTCAGGGCCTAATTTGAGAGCGATGATTTTCAGTTATTTTGTAAATCTTTAGAGTCTCTTTGTGAACTTGTTAGAAATTAAGTGAAATAATGGAAATACGGTGTGGGATCTCTGCTTGCTCTTTTGGAACAAAGCCAAGTCTTTTGTATCTGTCGAGTATTGGGTATTTTTAGTATTAATCATGTTTCATTTCCTTTGGTGATAGTGGACATTTTATTTGGGAGAAAATTTGTCAGAGTTTTGTTTCAACCATTGTCAATCATGTAACCTATGTGTCCACAATGTAGATAAAAAATACTTGAAAGAACATGATAAATACAAAATAAGTGATATTTATGTTTCTAAAAATTGTTTACCTAACCAAGAAAGATTTTCAAAGTAGCAACTTGATAAAAAAGAGACATTTTAACATCAATGTGTTGCTTGAGGGTCCTACTTTGAAAGGAATGATTTTAAGTTATTTTTGAACTCTTTAGAGACACTTTGTTAACTTGTTGCAAATTAAGCCAATTTTGGAAGTGTGCTACAGGATCTGACAACGTGGATATTTTATTTGGGAGAGAATTTGTTTCAAAGTAGCTATGTCACATTATGATGTCAAATATGGAATGAATATAATAAAATGATTCTAAATTCCTTAATGGGAGTAATGACTTTAACAGAGCATACATGCACCCACAAGATGTTTCCACTATAAGATGCCCCCAAGAAAGGAAAAACCAAGGAAAATTGAATACATGACAAAGAGAGAACAAAAGAGATCTACTAACTCTGGGGTCAATATAATCATATAATAAGTCACGTATATCATGAATTATAGCAAATGAGTTGACATCATCCTGCAAAGGTTGTAGAACTATGAGAATAATGCAAGAAGATCATATAAGAGATACAAAGAGTCTTTTCATGCCAGTATTGCGAAGACCAAAAAGAATGGTTTCCACTGCTTTATGTCATCCCCAATTAGACAACACAAAGATACATTTATGAGCAATGGTAGATGTAAAAATAACATGTATACAACATATAAAAGAAATAAGATACAAATATAGGAATGTCACAACAGGTTGATTCCTTTATTACTTTATGCCAACAGAGCAACAAGGGTCGTTTAAATAAATCTAAACAAAATATATAAAAGTTGGTACATTATGAGGGAAGCACATCACGACTATCAAACACACATAAAAATCCACCATATAAGAGTAGCTAGTGTAGAATATTGGGCCTACCCCCCATCTCAGTTGTTATCATTCAGGGAAGGTGGGAAATACACATGAGGCACAACATCAAGCACAATAGATGGAGCTATCACAAGTTCCAAACAAGGACCATGCTCTAATAATGAGTCACTTTGTTTGTCCCTAGGAGCTAGGGATAATTATTGTGCAAATCTAGTAGGTAAGTCATGATTAACATCAATAAGCTCATACATATCATTAAAATTATTAGCATTAGCATCATTTGTATTAGAAACATTTAAATCATCATCATCAAGAGTATCTTCTTCATCCAAATTAATCACACTAGAATCTATGATATGAATAGAATCATCATGTGTATGTAATTTGACTTTTTTTAGATTAACTTCCTCCCTCGGGCTATGCATAGGTTAGTCAAAGGAAATAAAGGCATTAGAAGGTATCTTAGGGGAGGACATATTTTGGTAAGCAAGTTCAGGTGCCCTATCACGACGTCTATGATGACAGTCACATGAATAATAATTAAATTTGTTTTTTTTTAAAATTTTGGGTTGGTCTAGGATCAATCAACATCAGATCCTTTTCTTCTTTGGAAGGAAGGAGGGAAGGAGCCACACTAGGTTGACTAGAGATAGAAGTTGCAAGGCGTTTATAGGATATAGGAGGTGGAATTGAAGCATAAAGAGGATGTATGGAATGTGTAGGAAGGAGTACATCTCCAAGGAAAGGAGATGGGACTACCTTAGGATTTCTAAGTTCAAAAATATTTTAAGATTTGATTTTTTAATAGGATAAGAAGAAATAATCTTGGCTATATATTGAATTAGTTGAGTCTTATAGGCCAAAAGAAGTCAAGGTCAAAGCTACCTTTATTGGTTAACGTTTGATAGAGAGTATGGATAATCATGACGATTTCTCCACTGTGGAGAAATTTAAAATACTTATGGATAGGAGAGAATAGATTTGATGGAACGGAGCCAAGGAAGACCGATTTGATGAACTACAACTGATTGAATACTTGAATGACTTGAAGATTAGTGATTAGAGATCACCGAGTTACTGGAATGATATGTAAGATAATTAAATAAGTCATTATATTGTCATTGATGTCAACTAGTTTTGACAATACTTATCATGTTAGTTACAAACATCTAAACAATGTAAAAAGGAGAGAAAAGATGAAGAACTGAGATATCTACATGGAGAAAGATGGATATGACAGATGAGGATAAGGAATACTTTGGGTAACTTATTGATGAGTCTATGATCTCATATTGTTGACTTGATTATGTTGCATTAATCTATTATGTAGAAGGAAGCAAAATTTTACAAGGCAATGTGATCAGTAAATGGAGCACTTCAATATACATCGAGCTAGTGTAGTGTATACCAAGTGACAGTATTAACCGAGCTTGTGTTCGCCGACACATTTCTTTGTTAACCGAGTATGGATGAAAGTATTAAATGCTTAGTTCAGCTGACATAATTTGATGAGCTTGAAATTGTTATGATTTTGAGATTGAGGATAAAGTTTGTTATGAGATCCACAAATGACAAAATTTGAAGAAGATCTAAAGGATGGAATTGAAATGTGTTATTGACACAACTACCTAGGAAGGTTTAAGAGGCAAAATCAATGAAGAAGGATAAGCGACAAAATCTAATGGTTGATATGAAAATGGTTTATCTATCTATATAAGAGATATGAGTTTCTTTATGAAACTATGCCGAAAGAAAGAACACTACAGAGATTTCACGTGAATACAGTTTCATGCATGCCTGATCAGACTGGTTGAAGGAGAACCAAATTTCAGAATAGAACCGAGCGTTAGAGAGCTATTACTGAGTAAAAGTAAGTTGAGGAAGTGAATTGAAATATTGATCAGAGGATTTGTATGGGCTTAGAATATATCTGAACATCTACAAGTTAAGTTGTATTGTAATCAGATCAACTACTGTTTCAATTTAACCATTGATACAGAAAATCTCCTAACCGAGTGAACTTAATCATCTTATGTTATGCCCATATGTCATTCAAGGAATTTACATTATTATCTTATTGACCCCATAGTGAATGCTGGTCTAAAGTTAACTGTTAGTCTTAAATCCTCTAACAAGGTCACACCTAATAGTGTGTTCGTAACCTTTGACAGGGTTGGATCTTCACCGAGCTTACTTCAAAAGAGTAAAAATTATTTTGGGTTACCGGTCCTAGGTGGTTTTTCCCTTAGCAGGGTTTCCACGTTAAATAATTGTGTTATGTGTTTTTGTGATGATTTTTTTATTGTCATACTTTACATACTGCATATTTGATTTGGTCAGTAATCAAAGTGAGTTAATTAACTGGTAATCGGTAAAAGGCATAGACAGTTTAATAGTTTATGTTACCAAGCTGTAGAATTTATTGGAATTGTTTTAAGTGTTACATCTTTGTATTTGGGACTGTAGGATAATTGATCTAAATGATTCACCCCCCCCTCTCAGTTATTCTAACAATTGGTATCAGAGCGTTGGTTGCTTGGAACAAAGTTTTAAGGACTTCAGCAGAAAGTTTACAAGATGTATAAGAGGGAAGTGTCGAAGCTGAACAAGGACAACTTTAGTACATGGCAAAGTCGAATGAAACTTCATCTATCTAGAATTGGAGAATCTGCTATACCTTTACTGGAGAATGACTACTTACAACCACTTGGTCCTTTGACTCTTGATCAGTTAAGAGACTGACATGAACACAACATCACTATGATAGAGATAGCGGTTGCTCTTACTGATGCTGAATTTAAAGACATCAAGGACTGCATTACTTCAAAGGAAATGTGGGAGAAACTTTCCCTAGTACATGGTGGTGATGCAAATGTGATGAGAGCCAGAGCTGAAAGCTTGAGAGGCAGATTTGATGATATGAAAATGAAGGAGGGAGAAAATATAGTATAGTACTCAAACCGAATTAAAGAGGTTGTCAATGCTATTTGTGGAGCTGGAGGTACCATTGATGAGGATATCGTGGTAAGTAAAATCTTGAGAACACTTTTGCCTGTCTATGCAATTAGAATACCTACAATTCATGAAATGAGATTTGCACCTGATAGCACACTTACTCTTGATAGTTTGATTGGAAAGTTAACCACTTTTGAGATAAATAATTATGATAACACTGTTTTACCAACTGTTGAGTCTACTTTTATGTCTTCTCTTAAGATTGGTAAATCTAGTAGTAAGCACAATATAAGGAATGAAAGTGATAGCAATACCGATGATGAGCTTGATGAACTAGAAGCACTAATGGCCCAGAGACTACCTAAAGGTAAAGGCAGATATAAGGGTAAATTACCTTTAGCTTGTTTTAATTGCAAAGAAGTTGGTCATATTGCTGCTAGATGCCCGAACAAGAAAGAAGATGAGAATGACAAAGACAGATCCAGAGGTGGAAGCTATGGTAGAAGTAATAACAGAGATAACCGATAGTACAATAGAGATAACCAAGATCATAGAGATAAAGATAAAAAGGTATGTTACTTTGCTGAGGAGAATGATATAGACACCGACACAAATGATGATGTTGACGTAGTATTTGTTGTGATGAAAGATGATTCTAAGGAATAAGAAAGGTATGTAGAAACAACACTCATTTCTAAAGCTAGTAAAAATGATACTTGGATCATAGATAGTGGCTGTACACATCACATGACTGGTGATGAAGATAAGTTTGATCATCTTGAGCACTATAATGTAGGTTCAATAAAAATGGGTAATGATACACCTTGCATGGTTAAAGGAAAAGGATCTTTATTGATAAATGATAAAATCAGATGTGATAATGCTTATTGGGTAAAAGGACTAAATTATAATTTTCTAAGTGTAGCACAACTTAACAACTCAAGACACCAGGTGGCATTTGAAAGCAAGAAGGTGAAGATATTTGATGAAAGTGGAAATCTTGTCAGAACAGGAGGATAATCAAAAGGTAACTTATTTTATCTTGACAATGTTGAGACTTCTTGTTTACTTGAGAAAAATGAAGATGCATGGTTATGGCATAAAAGGTTATGTCATGTAAATTTTGATAACATGATTAAGATCAGTAGAAAGAAAAAAGTTAGAGGACTGCCTAGCCTAACTAAACTGGATCATGTTATGTGTCATCAATGTCAGAAAGGGAAGATGACAAAATCTAGTTTCAAAAGTAAAGACTATTCAACAAAAAGAATCTTGGAGTTAGTTCACACTGACCTATGTGGTCCCATGAGAACTTAGAGCTACTATGGAGATAGATACTTTATTCTATTTGTTGATGATTATACTAGATTGATGACTTTCATATTTTTAAAGGAGAAATCTGAGGCATTTATGACGTTTAAATGGTACAAAGCTAAAGTAGAAAAAGAAACTGGAAAAAAATTGAAATGCTTAAGGTCTGATAGAGGTGGTGAGTTTATTTATGATGAATTCACTAACTATTGTAATGAGCATGGCATAAAAAGATAGGTTTCTACACCTAGAACACCGCAACAGAATGGGATTGCTGAAAGGAGAAATAGATCCATTGTTGATTGTGCAAGAACACTAATGATAGAGAAAAATGTTACACATATGTATTGGAGAGAAGCAGTCATCACAACTATATATGTCCTAAATTGAGTATAGTTAAAGAAAGACACAAACAAGACACCCTACGAGTTATGGTTTGGATACACACCGAGTGTAAGTTACTTCAAAATTTTTGGTAGAAAATGTTTTATTCAAAAAGATGATAGGAATGGGAAATTTGACTCTAAAGGGGATGAGGGAATATTTCTTGGATATTCTACTAAAAGTAAAGCTTAAAAGTGTCTAAATAAAGTTACTAATAAGATGATTGAAAGTGCTAATGTCAGAGTTGATGAATTTGATGATAAAAATGATGAAGAAAGCACTAAAGAACTGGAAGACTATGGTAGATTTATTTATGTTGAACATCCAGAGCACCTACCAAAGCCACAGGCTGAGTCGACCGAGCATCAAGAAAATAACACTAAGGAACAACAAAGGGAAACTGAGGATCAGGAAGAAGCTATCGAGCAAGGAAATGAACCTGAACAGAATGAAAAACAAAGAAGAGATCAAGTACTAGCAATCATTGGAGACAAGCAAGTCAGGATGCTGACAAGAAGTATGCTTAGTTTGTGAGTTTGAACTGAAGAATGTTAAGGTTGCACTTGAGAATGATGAATGGATCAATGCTATGAATGAAGAGATAGAATAAATTGAGAAAAATAAGACATGGACTTTAGTACCTAGACCGAAAGATAAAAATGTTATCGATAATAAATGGATTTTTCAAAAATAAGCTGAATGAGAATGGAGAAGTTACAAGGAACAAAGCTAGACTTGTTTGCAAGGGATATACACAAGAAGAAGGTATTGATTATGGTGAAACTTTTGAACCTGTTGCTAGACTGGAAGGAGTCCGCATGTTACTTGCATATGCTGCACATAATCAGTGGAGTTGTTTATGTTTCCGTTAAAGCCATTGCTCCTGTTAAAGTGTTAGCAATGACTTTAACATGGGGGCATACACTCTGCTCACCTATTTCACACATGCACTTCTTGATATGCATATATTTTTTTTCAAGATACTTTTCTCCCTTTTTGGATTAGTGACTAATCCTTAAAGCATGGATTTATATATTAGGATCTCTTGATCCCGCCAGTTTCAAATTTTTTTGATCCCTTAAGGTCGGAGGTGTCCTTAAGACTGGATCTCTTTTGCTTTTGGTTCTTCTCTTACGGAATAGAATATTCCTAAGGGTGAATCCTTGATGGGTTGACTAGTGAGTAGCCACATTCACTAGGTGGTTCAATTCCATCTTTCCAGTAGCGTCATTTCCTTGTGTGGTTCACAATGGGACATAAGTTCTCATTGGGCGAGATAATCACACACACACACACACACACACACACTCTCTCTCTCTCTCTCTCTCTCTCTCTCTCTCTCTAGAGATGTCTCTCTTATTGTGATATTGGAGTTGATGAAGAATTGAGTCCCTGGGGGCTTGATATTTCTCTTTGTCCCTTTGATTACACTAAGATTATCTTTTCATTATGATCTACTTTACCAAGAGTTTGCATCGAGTCCATACTCTTGCTAAAGTGGGGGCTTAATGTATCATCTTAAAATGGAAGCACTTCCATGTTAAGAGCATTTAGCCCTCCAAGTGAGTGGTCTGGGGTCATGTTAAGCACCTTGATTGGGTCTTTGCATGGATCTGGCTTTCCCCCCTATTTTGCTGTTCTTTGCTCCTATTTTCACCTATTTTTCTACATTTCCTAGCATTCTAGATTGAAGTCTTGGGTTTTTTGACTTCAAGGTCAAAGACAACCTAGACCCTGACCTAGGTTAGGGACAACCTAGACCCTGACCTAGGGTGGGGTCTACCTCATCTTTGACCCAGGGTTCAAATTTCAAGATTTTCTGATCTCTAGATATCGGGTTTCAGAAAGATTCTTTTTCCCGACTCCGGGTCGGCCATTTCGGGTTTCAGGATGGTAAATCCTTAATTGCATATAATCTAGGTATATTTCTAAAGGTTAGGACCTAATTGGGATTTAATTCTCCAAGGTGGGCCCCTCTAGAAGATTGTGCCCTAGTTCACTATAAAATGAGGCCTTCCTCTCTCATTTCAATCCATCTCTCAATCAATTTTTCATATCTCATCTCAAGAAAGCATTCAAGGATTCAAGCATTCAAGTGTTCAAGCATTCATTCATCAAGGAGATCCATTGTTATCCATTGAAGGATTTAATCTCTTTAGAGCCCCCTTGAAGATCCATCCTTCCACATTCATCCAAGTCTATTCATATGCAAAGATCCATTCAAGATTGGTGTTGAAGATCAAATGCCATTGATTTGAGACATCCTACATTATTCTACATTCATCGGAGCATCCCTACTTATGGATTCAAGGATTCAAATCCTCTATAAGGACTTCAACATAAGCAAGGTGAAAAGTTCCATTTGCTCTGTTTATGCATATTACATTTTCAATTCAATTTCAAGGTTGATTCCAAATTGGGGTTTGACCAAGGCAAACCCCCCATCCAAACAACAAAAACCCTCTTTTTCTTGTAGGTACAAGTGCGAAACTATAGATCTAACCTTGGATTTGGATACCCTTTTCGGTGAACTTCTGAGATCTGCAAACAAAGTCAAGGATGACCTTCAAAATCTCGAAGTAGTCTTTGACCTTTTATCAGGGTCAAAGACTACCTACTGTCAGAAAGATAAAAGTTTTCTGGGTTTTCTTCGCATCGACATTTCTAGTCTGAAACAAGTTGCAAAATTGCCTGAAACTACACACAGACACTAGAAATCAACATTTTCCAGATCTTCCCTATTTTGAGGTTAGTATTTTCCTTTCAATTATTTCAGATTTCAAGCATATACTCTTCATAGAAAAATATAAGGCCTTCTTCTTCATTCATATTCTCTATAGATTGATTAAATTGTGCATTGACCTTTTGATTGATCAATTTGGATCTCTCCTTTGGGAATTTGGATTTAGTAGTTGATCTCATATTTCCCGCATATTTGAATAATCTCATATTTCCCACATATTTGAATAAGGTGAACACATTCCATAGTTAACATTATTCAGTATCTTCCATTAGAGCCACTTCATATGCACAGGTGATGAACATGCATATTTGCCTGAGCGCTATTGGGAGCTTATACCCAACAACATATGTACTATTATGAAAATCACCACAAATCTATTTGCTGCTGGGTCCAACTCCCAATATTGCTTGGTCAAATATGCATGTTTTTTACATGTGCATATACCTTCTAGGATCAACTCTTATATGCACAGGTGATGAACATTCAAATTTTCCTAAGTAGTACTTTGAGTAGTCCTCCAACACATGTACTATTGTGAAAATAATCACAAGTCCATTTGTTGGAGGAAATCTCATAGTACACATGTTTGGAGGTCTGAAGGAAACAAGAGAATTTGAAGAGTCACGAGTCTTAAGATTGTACTTAATATAGCCAAGCTTCATTCAATGGTACATTCAAACATGAAACAAACCATTCTTAAACTAGACTAAACTAGTAAACCAAAGGACATACTGATTATAAGTAAACTAGTAAACCAAAGGACATGCTTTTACTACTAAGTCTTTGTTTGTTGGGCATACTGATTATAAGTACTTGACATATATAAAAAATGTTGCTAATTAAGGTTGGCAAGATGATTATGCCTATCCTAAAAAAAGACTGTCAAATCATTATGCTTTCAAATCAATTACCTATCGACATATCCCTTGCAAGGGAGAGAAGCCAAACACATAAAGAACATGCACATAAACACGACAGCTGAAAAACTTAAATGGAATACACCAAGAAGTACCAAATGATGAATGCTCAATTGTTGTAATGGCAAAGCATCAGAACCGTGCATTTCTAGAACTTGATTTTCTAGTCTACATGATTTTTCTATAGTTGTAATGATTTTTCTAGAACTTGATTTTCTAGTCTTAATGATTTTTCTATAGTCCTAATGATTTTTCTATAGTCTTAATGATTTTTCTTTTGTCCTAATGTTTATTTCTCTTGATAAATTAGGCCTTGAATTTGAATTTTTGTTCACTATTTTATTTTAGCTTGATATTTCATTCATTTTTCATATAGACAAAGACTACACATGCTGATAAAAAAATGAGCTATTTGATTATTCATTGTTCATGATTGTAAATGGTCAATATTTTTGATGGCACTCCTTGGTGTATTCCATTTAAAAATAATCATATTTCTATGACTATAATAAATGTCCCTCTGTGGGCCTATGAACTGTGGGCTTAGTTCCATGTTTTCTTTCATTCTTGCATTTGAAATGTTAAATGTGGGCTGCATACAGATATATTATTTGTATCATTGTTGGTGATTATTTAATTGCAATATTTTCTTGTTTATTTGTTTTCTTGTTGTTTCTTTTCCATTTCTACAATATGGACATGTACTTTTCTTTGAGCACTGTGCTTTATGTTGTGGGCTACAAGGCAGAGCCATTAGGCCTCCATGACAGTCTGAAGCTATTTAGCCTATTGATACCATTGGTATTTTGGACCACCCCTTGGAGGATAGGAACACCATAGAGATGCTCAATATTATTACCTTGGCTCATTTGGAGGCGGTTGTTTTGTTTTTCCTTGATGTTTCGGGGTCCTGTGGTTATAGTATTGCCAACAAGTAGCTCTATTTCACAGCATAAAACCTTTGTTTGCCAATAAGCCTCTTATTGTAGTTTGTAATAAGATTGATTTGCATCCACTAGAGACTACTCTACAAGCTTGAAGAAGTGGTATATTTTGGAAAATGAAGAGTGGAAAGAAGATGATATTCCTGAGATCATGGATGGACACAATGTTGCAGACTTTATTGATCCAAATATCTTGCAGAGGCTTGAAGAACTGGAGAGGGAAGAAGGTCTTAGGATGGCAGCTGAGGGTGACAAGGATGATGAGATGGGGTAAGTGGAGTTGAATCCTGATGAAAAGGAAGCTATGTGTACCCCCAATTCTTGTGCCCTTTGCGCGTACCTGAAGGATATATTTGAAAAAAAAAGGGTAAGGCTTAAAGAAGTTAATTTTGCATCCCTAGACATATCTTTAAGCCTTACCCTTGTGTTTCAAATTTATCCTTTGGGTATGCACAGAGGCCACAGGAATTGGGGTACACATAGTTCATTTATGAGATTTTGCTTGGGAAGCTAATTTCTCATCTATCATCTACTTCATTGTTATGAAGCTAATTGTCGTAGGATCTAGGCCTAGGCTAGAAATATGTCTTCCCAAACACATAAAAAACATGCACATAAACACGTACGACAACTGAGAAACATAAATGCAGATATCACAAAAACTGAGTAACATAAATGTAGGCATCATGGTCACAATTTTTTGGAGACAACATAATTGAGTTGTATACCCAGACGATGCAAAGCAACTACTACTCCGGTTCCAGAGGAGTACTGGTTGCTTTGCATCGTCTGGGTATACCACTCAATTATGTTGTCTCCAAAAACTTGTGACCATGATGCCTACATTTATGTTTCTCAGCTGTTGTGTCCTAGGACCCCTTATGACCCTTTACGACCCCTAAGAATACACATCTTAGAGGTCTTAACATGTCATAAAGGGTGATAAGAGGCTCCTAGGAGGGGGCCATATGAGCTTCCACCTTCACGTGGTTGGCCCTGTTAAGTAGAGAATGTTAAACTATTCTTGAAACAAAGAGAAGCTCAATAATTTAAGGTCTCAGTCCATGGAGATGGTGAAAAATGATGGGAATCAATGATGGAGAGTTTTTAGATACTGAGAAGATGTATATGCAGTGGAGGCCAGAATGGATTTTTGTGGAGATTTGCTAGATGTGGAGATTTTCTAGAGAGGGTTTCTAGATTGAGTACCAGTGCAGAGATGATGATTCAGTACTACGTCTATAAAACCTTCACAAATATCCCTTTTTTGGCCTCCACTCATACCTCTTCTCAGAATCTAGAAACTTTGGATACTGTTTCTCATCCATGCACGAAATGCGCTAGTGATCATATTAAATTACTTTGGCGAGACTGGGATCAATTATGAGAAGGTAAACAACAAGATAATTTTATTGCATCTTTCATTTCTTTTATCCATTCATGTTTTCTACCTTCTCTTATATTGGATACTATGCAGTGTACATAAAGGCAAGGCAGTGATTATTCTCAACGATCGACAGGTATAAGTCTTCTACCCCTTACCTAGTAGCTAGGACTAAAGATAGCAGAGCTCAAGAGACCATCATAGTTGGTCTTCATCCTTGGTCCATATACTGACAAATTATTTTACTTTTCGTTAGCTCATCAAATGCAGTGATTTGAAAGAATTTAATGGATGATATTTTCATGTATAATGTATATTATTTTAATTTGATGATGAACGAATTTATCAATTCATGCACTTGTATACATCGAGAATAGCCATAAAGAAGCATCCCCTCCCATGGTTTGAGTAATGTAGGCCATGGGAGGAGATGCTTCTTTATGGCTATGTTTGTAGTATACAAGTGTGCGGAGTCAATAAATTCGTGCAACATCAACTTAAATAATATATGTTATCATGAAAATATTCTATTAAATTCTTTCAAATCCCCTCATTTGATGAGCTAACAAAATGTAAAATGTTTTGTTAGTATATGGACCAAAGCCAGAGAGCAACTATGATGGTCTCTTGAGCTTTGTTATTTTTACTATGCTAATTCATCGCTTTTTCGACACGTAGTAAATATTTTCCGATAGACACGCTATACGTTCGATGGATACTCCCGTCGATAGTTTATTACTTTGACAGATTACTGCGACGGTACTACCATACATTCGACGGGTTCTCCTGTCAGAGATCTAATGCATATCTATTGCAATTACGACAGAACAAATGTCATAAAGGTCACCTTTTCGACATATCTGTCCCATAGTAAAGTTGATTTTTATGTGGCATTTTCTGATGGGAGACTATGTCGGAAAATCGACGGTTGTCACTCCCGTTGCCATTTCCAATGCAAAAATGCCGACGAACACATTTGTCGAAAGTTTGACAAATAGGCATTGGAAATATAACATATGGCTGTCAGAATTTGGCCTCAAATGTACTAGTGATAGATTACCCCCGATCCTAGATCTTCCAACTTGTAATGAATATAAGTTCTAGCATCCTTAATGTGCAGAACATCATAGGGAACGCTAGTTAGGGCACCCGCTGGGTTATTTTCTGTTGATTTGAATGGATGTCTTTTAAATTCCGGTCTAGGTCTTTCAATTATGTCTATCAACTTAGAGTAGCCATCTCAAAATTTCAATCACAAGTGTAGAAAATAGATAAATACCTCAAACTGTTAACAACTAGGGTTCTTGCCAAAGACACGACAACAACCAACTGATTTTCTCTTTCAGATCACCACAAATAATTTCTTCTTATTGCTTGGATCTTTGCAAATGGCTCAAAAAAAGCTTCTTTTAGTCCACAACAGCTTTCAAAGTGTGTGTTAGTTAATAGATTGGTCTTTTATTGATATAACTCCAGCCCGCAATAAAACTTCCTCTATTAACAATAGTTGAACAAGCTTTCTATTAGCTCAATCTCTGAATTAACAGGCACAACTCCTTGGAATAGATATTCAATGAATATATATTCTTATTTTCAAAATATAACGAGGTATACTCTTAAACAGAGAGTATGAGAGGATTCTAATGGATATTCATCACCATGATATACCCATGAATGAATAACAGACTTATATGAATAAATAATGTGATACTTCCCACGACCATGAAAATGAAACACAACAACAAATTTTAATCCACACTTTGCATATACAATCCCACAACCATGAAAACATACATACAAAACATCTGTTGAATGAAAATATATCTATCAAACAATGTGAATGTGATAAAAGGTAACCAATAATGACTCTTAGATCATCTTATAATCACAATTTTTTAGAAAACACAGTTCCACAAAATTTGCAACTACTTGTTCCCATTCACCATTAATTCATTTATTCAACAACAAAATCACAAATTTAATAATGAACAACAACCATAGTTTTATTTTTGAGTCACACTCGATTGTCACAACAAAAGGGGGAGAATCATAACCAAAATTGTCGATCCCCATAAAATGTTCAACATAGATATAAATAGTCTATTTGCCTAGCCAGGCGGTTACATAATAATTCTTGAAAAATATTATGAAAAGAAATGCCATTATATAGATGTCATAAAAAGAACTAAAAGTTTAAAACTGAAAAGGAATCTTAAAAAAATGTCACATGGCCTTTTCATTTTATTCTTTGTCAATTGCAACATCTTTGAGTACCTCTTTTCAAAATTTTAGAAATCACAACTCTTAGCTATAATTCTCGATAGTTGGAAATCGCACCTCTCAGCTATGATTCCCAACAATTAGAAATTGCACCTCTTAGCTACAATTCCTGACAGTTAGAAATCACACTTCTCAGCTACAATTCCTGAGAGTCATAAATTGCACCTCTCAACTACGATTCCTGACAGTCAGAAATCACACCTCTCAACTACGATTCCTAACAGCATAAATCAAACCTCTCAGCTACGATTCTTGATAGTCAAAAATCGCACCTCTCAGATACAATTCTTGACAGTTAGAAATTGCACCTCTGAACTACAATTCCCAACAGTCAGAAATCGCACCTCTCAGCTACAATTCTCGATAGTTAGAAATCACAACTCTTTTCAGTAGCATTTTGTCCTTGTCTCTTCAAATGTAACATGAGACAAAGTAACATAAATTTTGACATGCTAAATCACAAACATGAGGTTAGTGATAAGCATATAATAATTTTTTTTGAATTTTTTTAATAGGGGCCGAATCTTGGGCAACAATGTGCATGGTGAAAATGAAATCCAAAATAGCCTTTTTATCTACCTTTGCACGCGTAATAAATGTACTTACCGATAGAACATACCTTTTCATCGATTGACCCAAAAGTTCATTACCGATGATCAAAACACCATGTAATCTATATCAAAACTTCACAATATAATCCAAAATACTTTATTGCATCTTAAAATGCTAATAGATCTTACCACACACCTAAAGGGGGTCTGAAGATGGATTCAACAATACTTTCTCTCCATAATCCACATGAAGGCTTAGTTTGATGAAGAATTCTCCACACTCGATGGAGATGTGGATTTCTTTGATGACTTACTGTCTTCCTTCTTCTTCCAAGTCTTGTTAATATCTCTCCTGGTCTCTTCTACATTCATAATCTTCTTACCTTTCTGATTGCTTGACTAGTTTACCAATTGGTTCCTTAACCTACAGTCCCTTGCTCGATGTCCAATCTTGTAAAAATGAAAACATGTCATACTCATTGTTCTCCATGGTATACCATTACCTCTCATAGTCCTCATTCTTCAATTCACATCCATGTGTCCATAGTTACCACAGATTGAGCATGTGACATCTAATTGTCTCTCCCTTTGGTAAGGTGTTTTTTCGATTCACAGGTAACCTTTGATTGTTCACTCTTGACCTGCACTCATCAGCTTTGTGACCATATTTGTTGCAATTGTAATAGTGACCATCAAAGCTATTAGATCTACTACTGGATCTAGATCTACAATCATGAGCAATATGACCATACTTATTGCAATTATAGAAATATCCATCAAATGTGCTATCTCTATTTGTAGATCTACTTCTACACACATTTGCAATATGACCTACGTTGTGACAATTGAAACATACAGGCTTGTAAGCTTTCTTACCAGAATTTCTTTATGTTACCTTTGGTGGAGACTTTCCTTCTTGTTTGATCTCTTTTGTTCTAGAAGATTTACCAACTTCAAAAGTTGTAAAATTGGTATATCCTAGGCATGTCGTCTCTTTGCTTCTTCTTTGATTTCTGAGTTGCTCATCAAGTTTTATAGTACTTTCATTGAATTTCTTTAATGGATCATTTGCATTCTTTAGATCTCCTTATAATTGCTCATTCTCATTTCTTAGATTCTCATCCCCCCTTAGGGAATTTCCATTTTTATTATTTGTATCGTGTAGATGTTCATGCAATGCACCAACCTCTTGTCCTGTCTTGAAAAGTTCATCCTCTACAACTTTGAGTGCTTCATCCTTGGCCTTTAGGGAATCTTCTATTATTTTCTTTGCAGTCTCTTCGTATCTCCTTGCTTCCAACTCTTCACACATTTTGATTGATTGGGTTTCAATCTCTCTCTTAAGATTTTTCTTGTCTTTGTGTAATTGTTCATTTTCCATAGCCATGGCTTCTAGAGCTTCTTTAGATTCCTCAGATCCACTATGTTCAGACAATTTCTCAATGTAGTCTTGACTCTCATTCAGTTGTTCAACAAGCTCTTATCACTGGGCCAAAAATTGCTTCAACTAATCTTTCAGTTCTTTGATAAACCTTCAACTTCATCAATTTGTGTCTTGTATCTCAAACCCTCCATATTTTCCTTAAGGATCCTTCCCAAGCTGTTAGGCCTTTTAAGGGAACCAAAGATCTGATACCAATTGTTAGTATTATAAGGCACTAAGAGGGGGGGAGGGGGGGTGGTGAATCAGTGCATCCAAAAATCTAAAACTTTTAATAATAATCTTCCACAATAACTTAAATGCAAAAGATAATATAGCGTAGAAGCATAACAAGTAAACCATTCACACACAATGAACACAAGACACAAGATTTTTCCTGTGGAAACCCTTGTTAGAGGGAGACAACCATGTATGGGTATGATGCCCACATATTTCACTAGTGCACTATGAAATCTTCATTATCAGGAGCAATTACAAAACCCTTCTGAGGTTATACCCGGTTAAGAGTACTTAGCCTTGTTAGAAGCTAAAAAATTCCTATTAAAGACTACCCAGTCAAGGGATTTCAAAACTCTAGTTAAAGAGCTACCTGGTTAAATGATTTTGATCTTCAGACCTATTAGGATCTTTCTCACCCTATTAGAAGTGACCCTAGTAAGGGATTTAGATCATAGACCTGTTAGAGTCTACATTGAGTATAAGAACTTGAATGTATGATTTGAGATTAGCACTAAACTGCCAGAAAAATCCAATTATCTGCTCAATTTTGTTGCTTTGAACACTTTACTACCTTTTTACTATCTTTAACAATCCTTTTCAATGACCACATACCATGATGAAAACATACTTAATAATTTTCATAACCACTTATATACTTGTCTTAAGTCGGTGCTAGAAACCTAAAATGTTTTACAAGTTGGCACTAAAATCCATTTAAACATATGATCAAGCATGCCGAAACCAAAAGTCAACATCTTTGATGTCATCCCAAAACATCTAATCTCAACAACATGTCAGACCATCACTTACAATTGACCGCAATACCAGTCTAACCAAATGTATCAATTGATACACTTTTCTTCACTAGGAACACTTGTCCACATCATCAAATCTCTACCTGCACATTGAATTAACAAATGTGATCATAGACATAGATAAATATGTTTCTATAGATGACATTTTTCCAATTGCACACCTTAACTTGATCTCTAACTCCAGATCTAGTCGGCTATACCTTGCACATTGTCTTCTTACCGATTGACTGAACACTTTGTTGATTTGACAATTTGACCCTTACCTACCATCAGTAAATGTGATCTCTTGTTATCAACAAATCATGTTGCTAGCAATGACAACACCACTATACAATCATGTGACCAAAACACGTATCACCTACATCAAATGCCAACAAAATTGAGGCTTGAGGGGGAAATTTGAGAACTAGTGAGTAATTATGCGACACAAATAAACACAAGAAAAGTTTCTTTTAATTAGAATGATAAAAAAATACAACCTAACTGGCCCCTCATTAAACTCAGGCCTATTAATGGTCCGGTGAGGGTTAAACCTCAAGGGGGTATGGAGGAGAATGAAATTTGGAGACCACTCGATCTGGGGTGGACAAAAGTGAATTTTGACGGGGTGTTTAGAAGGGAAACCCAAGCCCGTCGGGGGCAGGATATGTTGCAAGAGATGAGCATGGTAACATCCAAATGTTTGGAGAAAATAAATGAGCTAATGGAACTAATAATGAAGCTGAATGTTTGGCAACAGTCAGTGCAATTTTGATGGCCAAGAAGATGGGGGTGAGGAAAATACACCTTGAAGGTGATTCATAGATAATTATTAATGGGATTATTAAAGGGGAGATGGACATATGGTATTTGAACAAGCACATTTGTAGAACCAAGATTATGTTAGAGACATTTGAAGAAATTAAGGTAACACATGTATTGCATGAGGCTAGTGTGGTTGCAGATAGACTATCCAATGTGGGAGTCAAGGTTTCAGATCAAGAAGGCTTCAAAATTTTGGAAGACTATAGAGATATTCATTTTGATGATTTAATCTAAGGTGGTGGGGAGGGGTAATTTGTCTTAAATTTTGAAATTATTTTCATTCATTTTTGTCCTGTGCCCTTTTATCAGGGTTGGGCTAAGAAAAATGTGTTGGCGTTCTTATTATAAAGGGGAGGATCAAACTAATTTTTTGGCAATTCAAGTGGAGGTGGAATGAATGACATCATTCCCTATCATCATGCTTGCTGAGGGAAGTATCGACTCCTTTCTAGAGAGTTTGGTGAAATTATTTTAGCCCTATTCTTTGACAATGAAAATAATTTGGAGAACGATAGCTACAATAAAATTTTGAGGTGGAGGGCTAGGATGGAAGCAATTTTTTCCTTGAACTCTGATCCCAACCAACTACCAACATTTAGGGGTGAGATCACAGTGAATAAATTGAGGGGTATTTTTAAGTTTGACGATGATAGGTTATGAGAGTGTGTCTATAAGCTTTTTGAAGAAGAATATTGGAAGGTGGATATTAGGCACACACAAATTTGGACATTTCATCCATGTTTCTCATATGTGCTTTGCAACTCAGGACACGGGAGGAGGCACTTAATGTCACGAGGGTTTGTTAGAAGCCACAATGGGCCGAAGGCACTATTCTGGTTGTTGGTAAAGCCGATCTTGGGGTAGTGCAAAAGATGGTTCAAGGCCCATGGAGAGTTATTGAACATGGGTCATCTGAAGTTCAACCATTCATCATATGGAGCTCTTCCAAGACAAAGGAAAGATAAATCGATGGTGCCCGAGTGGGGTGGGAGGAGCTTTTGTTTTATGTACAGGAAGTCAAGGCCAAGAGGGCACTGGTCGAGAAAGAGAGGAAAAGAAAGATGAAGTCCTCTCCCCAAAGGTCAATTGCCAAGGTGCGACTGGACGGAGCTGTAGGAATTGTGAAGTGGGTGAAGGAGAAAAAGAAACGCAAGGTGGACACCTGTGGTGACACTTTTTATTTCTAATCTATCAAAAGAAGAAATGATGAAGAAATTGCTCAAGTAATGGAGCCCAAGGTTAATTTATTTTGTATGTTCAATCGCCATGGGTAGGCCAAATTTTGTTAAATGGCCAATATAGTTATGGTAGTGTATATTTCTATGAATGTTGAAATCATGTGTGATACAACTAGGCGGGGGGTTGGTATCTTTGCCAAATTTTGTATGGAACTATGAGCCCAAGAGGCATAGTCTGGCTAGGGTTGTAAAATTTTAATCTTTGGTCTAGTTCTCCAAGTAAAATCTACTAGTTCAGTGGTTATTATTGTAATCTTTTTCATATATTAATGATAAAAATACTTATTACCTATCAAAAAAATGATGCAAAAATATTTTACAAAATAAAATAATAGTATTTTTTTTAAGAATAAGGATAAGAATGAATATAAAATAAAAATATAATTATATATTACATTATAATAATAATTTAATTAATTTTTATTTTTCTTTTGAAGAGTTTAATAGAAATATGAAAATGACAAAAATATATTAAAACATAATAATATAATTTTATTTTAAATACAATTAAATATAAATTACAATATCATAATATAATAATAATTGAATATTTATTACAATATACTAGTATTATAATAATTTTTAAAGTGTAATTATGAACAAATATATATCTTTTAACAAACTTTATTTATATTATGTAAAGATAGATATGTTTTTTATATTAATCAGTAGCAAAAATTGAAATCCTAACTAAAATCCTATTACTACAAATATAAAGATAGATATGTTACTTATAAAATACAATTATATTGTTTAGATAATTTAAATTTATACATAAATAATTCATATTTATTCACGTATACTTGAATTTACTTTTTTGAAATAAAATTTATTTATTCTCTAAGAAATTAATAATTAAATATAAAATTACGATAAAATTATATATATATATATATATATATATATATATATATATATATATATATATATATATATATATATATATATATATATATATATATATATATATATAGACACACACACACACACACACACACACACACACACACACACACACACACACACACACACACACACACACACACACACACACACACACACACACACACTTATACTTGAATTTACTTTTCGAAGATAAATTTTGTTTGTTCTCTAAGAAATTAATAATTAAATATAAAATTGCAAAAAACTTTCACATATATATATATATATATATATATATATATATATATTCAAAAATAATACAATAAATATATATATTACAATTGATAAGTATTTAATTATAAATGCACCATATTTTTTCAATGGACAAACAAGGGTGACAGTCAAATTCTGGGCCCAAGGCTTACCAGGAGAACTTTGACTGTATAAATCATGATGTAAGGCATGACGCTCAAAAAATAAAAATTAGAACTTTTTCTTGTTCACCAAATGCGTGGGAATAAAATAAATAAACTTTTATGGGGGGCATTTTGACCTTTGATAATTTAGAAAAGTGGAGAGACAAAAAAAATATGCCTTTTTTTTTTAATAATATTCCTTCACGTTGATCTGAAATGAAGAGCTTACAAGGAAATGAGAGTAACAAGAGCTCTGGTTGAGCTGGAGTCCCTGCGTTTGAGGCAGGTGCAAGGTTTTGTTTGAGGTATGTATTGAGACGTTCAAGCAATTCAATTTGCAATTTTTGTTTACATTCTCAGTCCACAGTTGTTTAATAAACAAGGTTGTTATTTCTTTAGCTTATTGTTTGCATTCAAAAAATATATTGTACTTTCAATTAATTCAAGTTTGGGACTCATTGAGCATAGTCATGAAGTTTTTTGGATGCTACCAAAGTAAGTATTTAAAGTTTGTTGAATGTATTCATATACATATTACTGTTACTGATTATCAAATTGTATACGAAGTGTACCAAGATAAAATTTTATGTGCACTTTGAACTCCTGCATTACATATGACCCACACGATTATATCTACATTCAACCAATAGGAAAACATCTATAACATGTGCAATTTTCTCACATGTGTTGCAATATGGAAGGCAATAGCTTCAACATAGTTAACATTTTAATTCCTTGTAATCATGGATCTGCAAAAGATCAACAAAAGAAAACATAAATTCATCAATATTTATGACTTTAAGAATTAAAAATAAAAATGTAGGTGAAAATAACAGAGCTCAAAATACCTAGTTTACAGTTTAGGGAGCTATTTATTTGTTTTTAAATCAGATATAATCTACTGACTGAACATTTCTATTTTTGTTTTCAGAGTTACAAATAGAGGAATGGTCATGATTCCTTGCATGAAAGTGAAGAAACAAGAAGATAGGTGCACCAATCACTGAAGAAACAGAGTGTTTTTAAACTTTGGCTTACAAGTGAAGAAGGAAAGGTTTGAAATTAATTTGCAAATGTAGAAAAAATACATATCACCACATAAAGTGTAACTTTTGTAGAGTGAGAGAGAATAGAGATAAAAGACTCAATGAAAGAAAAAATTAAAGTCAATAAATGGTTTTATAAACAATGGTCATAGGTCTTATTTTGACTGAGATAAAATATTTTCACAGGGTGTAAAAAGACCAATGAAGTTATAATCAAAAGTGAAGGTGTGGTGATGTATACAGGTAGTTTCTTCATAATTGAAAATGGTAACATATAAAAAAATAGTGAGTTTTGGGGCATAAATAATACAAATTTGTATCTTCTTGAATGAAAAGCACATGAATTTCTTATTGTAGGAAGCAAGAGTGAATGACTTTTTTAAAACCCCAGCTAAATTGGGAGTAGCCAATACGAAAAAAGAAATTAATGGTTAAAAATATATTTTAAAAATAAAATAGTTTTAAACTTTAGAACTTCAATAATTTTTGTCGAGGGATTAATTAGAATTGGGCAAATGAAAACATTAGTTCCCTGCCTTATATAGGCAGGGACTAATAATCATATGTGGCACCACTAGAAGTACCATGTTTTTAGAGTTTTTTTAGTTTAGTTGTCTCAAATGAGAAGTAAATACATTGAGTTTTTTTGGTTTAGTTGTCTCAAATGAGAAGTAAATACATTTTTTTAAATTTTTTTGGATATTCATTAGTAAATTCAATGGTTGAGAGCAATAAATGAACTGATTACTATTAAGTCATCTATATGTTGTCTCTACATTCGAGCATCAATGTTTAAGTCACTAATGAATTATATTTAAATGATTAAGAGCAACCAATGGAACACTCACAATGGAACATTCAACAATTGATAGACAAGTTACAACATCTATCAATTTTTTTTTCAAATAGTATTATTACAAAAACTCATATTGTCATGAGAGCTTGTTTATAGATGTTTATTTTTAGAATACAAAGGGAATGATGTATTACTTAACATTCTAGATAAAATTTGTAGTTTTATATATTTAAATGTATGGTTAAGATTTTCTATATGTTTATAGAGAGAAAAGAGGGTGCATTTTATAAGTATATGCAATCTCTAATTGAAATTTTTGTGGTGTTCATTGTTCTGGGTAGACAATGGAAAAGAAAAATCTAAATTAGAATGCAAAGTAGTCCAAAATAGTCTAATTCATTACTGGACATTTCAAAATGAGGCATTCTCCAATCGAGTTGGTGATGACATCAATAATAGACTAATATTTGTGTCTCATATAGGATGTGTTTTTTAAGGGGATACATGAATTCCATGAAAGATAAAAATAAAATTCTAAAGATAAACTAATGCAAACAAGATAAGGGATAATCCTAGACAAGCAACCAATTATACATCTTGCACAAATTTCACAATGAAAGAAAAACATTCGCAAACGATGCTCATAATTATTTTTATTTAGTTCAAAATTTGCAAGAAAACTTTACTTTCATAAAATAAACTACAACAATATTATATCAATATCCTTAATGGCCTCTCTCTATAGGAAATTATTTTACTCTTTCTCTTATTTACTCATGCTCTCTATGTAACCATCATGCTCTATTATTCATCATCTCATGGTAGATTTGACTTTGTGAAACTTCATATGAAGGCATCAAACTCTTGCCACTATTGTCTCTTTATTTAATCTATTTTGAATAATTTTTTAATGTAGCCTCAAATAGGCATCCAAATCTTCATTTCCTTCCTCAATGTTTCGTCTTCAACTCAAGAAACTTGGCTTTTCAATTTTCTCCAATATAGGCATGCAATCGCTCTATCAAGAATTAATTTGTGACTCCTCCACTTCTCCTATAAGGATAGACACCAAAAATGTTGTGACGAAAAAATGATTCACTTTTAAATTTCAATATGGAGGATATTAAAATAATGAAGAGCCCACTAACATGCCACGACATTGATTTCTAATCACTTTAGCTTGTTTAAAATTTAAATTTCAAAGCCTTCACATTCATCTCATTTATAACATAGAAACTAATAGTTTCTTAATTCCACCAATTTAATATTAAATATATTTTCCTAAGATCAGATTACTGAGAGGGGGGGGGGGGGGGATGAATCAGTAATCTGCCAATTTTGCAACTTTTTAATCTCTTAAACTTTACCACAACATTCACAAGATTATCTTTAATAGCAACAAATAAAAAATATAACCATTAGCGCATTCACATAACAATGAAATACTTGACACAAAAATTTATCTTGTGGAAACCCAAATCGGGAAAAAACCACAGTGGGGATTAGTACCCACTAAATTATGTACTCTTATGAAGTACACCCTGTGAGGAGATTAACCTTGTTAGGAGTTTACAAAATCATTGTTAGGTGCTACTCGGTTAAGGGATTTACCTCAAGCCTGTTAGGACCTTTACCCTGTTAAGAGTAGCCTTGTTAGAGGACTTCAAACACAAGCTAATGTGCCACCTTTTTAGAGGATTTTACAATAGGGACTTGCTAAGATCCACCCAATTAAGGGATTTTGACTGTTGTAACTATTAACAAACAATAGAGAGAGTGATCTGTGAAATAGCAATACCTCTTCTTGAACAGATCCAGTGAAGCACAAAATATCTTCACAACACAACTAACTTTGTCTTGGATTGATCACAACTCACACTTTACACCACACTTGCCCAACACACTATCAACACAAAAAATTTCAAAATTTTCACTTAAATACTGTTCATCAAGCCCTAAAGTCTTCCACCACCTTAAGAAAGCCTTAAAATTTAATTTTCAAGATCCCGCTCAAATTTAACATGCCACAATACAAAATTAAATGTACAAAATAATTTTCCAAGACCGCGTTGGCTAATATAATGATTTTACATAAAGTTTTGTGTCATGGGGACAAACACATTTTGACTAAATACTTGCTTCCTTAAGAATCTTCTCCACACGCTAGCATCAAACAATGTGACGCTAGATCATCAAATCCAATCTTAAAGACATGTCACCAGATCATGACTGACTCAACCAAATTCACTGCAACCTCTACACTAGTCACTGATCAAAGATTCATCAACTACCGCTCAAGAGTACAAACACTTCAACTTGTAACATCTCTGCCTCTTCTCATCGATCACCTATCCTATACATCAGTTACTCTAATCAGTTGTGATTACAACCATAGCTTCTACACATTGTTGTCCACCATAACCTATAACTACACCACAAGAAACAACAAAGACTTGACAAACCAATCAAATCACCTATTGCTTGTCACTAACTATTCTAGAAATTGCTCTGTCACCCATCATATGACCATAAATTTCTTACTAGTTTGCATCAATAGTAGCGGTCATGCATTTGACATCCAAAGACATCCCCAAGTCTCTCATAGGAATCACTACAATTGAAACTTACCACAACACCTTGATTATCATACTTATACTTAGCAACATACTAGGAACACTAGGTCAATACTTGGCATCAATGACACCCCAATAACTGATCATCATGCAATCAAATCCATATCATTACAGCTCCATAAGTCACTTACCATCACTACATCAGTTAGCATAAGTTATTTCAATAAAATATGCTGGATGTCAGAAGCCTCACAAAAGTGCATATAAAATTATTGAAAGACCATTGTTCGGTGTTCAATTTGAATATGTAAAAACCTTATGTTTCTCTAAAAAATTGAACATCAAGAGTTCCCACCTTTTTCTAGAGGAATAAAAGTGAATTAAAATTTATCTACAAGAAATAAAATGCTAAAAATTAATAAAAAATGAGAGAAAAACCAGTTTTGAACAATTAATGTTTCAACCCCCCTTTCAAATAAATTTTCAAAATTTACAATTATGCACTTGTGAGTGACTTCCTAGTGATGTGGGATGCCTAAAACCACCATAAAAGACCAAAAAATTAGAAAAAAATATATTTTAAAGCAATGTAGGATTCCTTGTCAACTCAGATGCTTCTACATCAAGCACATCGAGTAAGAATTTTGTGAGCATAGCTCACAAATGGAGTTGAGTAGTAGGACTACCCTTTCAAGTTGTAAACAACTTGCAACATACTCCTATTTTGTTAATAGGTAACATGTGACAATTTACTTCTTTTCTTCTAGCATTTGGCAAGGATAAATCCTACCCTTTACCACCAAGTAACTTTTCACTTCCTTGTCCACCATGTACCAACTTCCTCCTCCAAGTTATTTTCTTCATACTTTCTTATATTGCTAGCCTCATCTCATTAAACATCATCCATCTCCTCCCAATTCTTATTTCCTTTTCTTTTCTTAGGGCACTTGACCTACCATAAACCAACCATATCTCCTTCCACTTTTTCCTCTATACCCTCCATTGTTTGGCCATAAATATTTTTCTCTACACTCAATTGGATTACTCCCACGAGAAATTTTCCATAAAGACTAATGTATAAATTGACATAAATAAAATTATACAAATTTGATAATTTCTAACCCTTTTTATACTTTGATCTTCTTCTCATTCCCCATCTCCTCCATGTGCTCTTCTTCACATTGTAATTTAAAATTCTTCAATATTTCTATGTACTCCAAAGAAGCAACTGTTATTGCAATTATATTATAATTTTCTTTAATTATTTTATTTCTTCATCTACTTTATTACTCACCTTCTCCTTCATCTCTTCACACATAACTCAACATTAAATTATCCTAGTAATGGTAAGGATGCTTCAATAGATGGTGAAAAATCATATACTAAATATTACTCTTGGTAAGGTTGTTTCAGTAGATTCTCCTTGTTTTAAGAAACACAGTCAGAGAGAAGGATGAGAGAAAAAAATGTTAACCAAACATCCTTACATAATTTCTTTGAACCTCCTTTCTTTGGTTGAGTTTATATTTTCTTCACATGACTACTTTGTGGTTTATTTTTGTTGTCTTTTGATTCTGATTGTATCCCTATTTTTTTATCTTTCTGGTTGTTTCATATTTTTGTAAGTTATTTTGGTGTTCTATTGTGCTTAAATCTTAACTTCTATTGTATGAGAGATCATGGCCATTAATGTAAGGAAACTAATGTGGTGTAACATCTTCCTACAGTAACCTTGGGATGAGGGTTACACAAGAACATTCTCAGATCTTTACAACACTTACAAAAACTTAACATAAATAACATGCATACCACAACACAATGATTTACATGGTAAAAACCCTTTTGGAAGAAAAACCCCACATTCAAAAATTTTCTCAATATATTATTAAAAAATTAATAACAATTACAATATACTTACATAGCAAGCTTCTCATAGGAGCATGAAAAAAAGAGATCCAAAGACAACTCAATAGCTATCAGAATCTCAGAAGACATCAGAATGCTCAATTTTAATACAATCTCCTCATGATATGTGGTTGCCTTCTAGGGAAAATAAAGTGCACAAAATATCCACTTTTAATCTATGACCTAATGATAAATAGCCAAGACTCACAATGAAGATTTATAAGTGAAATTTTATTTCGAGGTTATTGCCCCTAAAAAACACCCATAAGGGTGCATTTCCCTTGACCCCCATTTGGTAAGGGGATTGGAACCCGCAAGTATGGTACCCCCCTTTCATCCCCTCACACTCACATATCAACACTACTTTTTAATTACTACAAGGTTGAGACACCATTTCTCCTAACAGTTTCAAAATTCATTCTTATCTAATGAAAAACTCAACATACAACTCATTTTTACAAAAGTAAGATTTTGTGATTTCTATTGTTGCAACCTTTTCATTATTTTCTTCTTCACCTTCAATGCCATCCACCTGACACTTTTTTGTCTCCAAGATCTCTTCTATCATTTTTCTTTTAGATAAATTTTGTATTCTTCTTATCTCTTCTTTGAATTTCACAATTTCATCTAATTGAAAATCCACATATACTTCTTTATCTTCATCATAAAAATTAAAAATATTAATCATTACCTCTATTTTCTCTACCTCTCCGACTATAAATTTTATTTCTTCAATATCAATTACAATATTTTCATCTTCCAACACTCTCATATATTCAAAAGGACACACAACCACTCCTACATCAACTTTATTCTTCTACATATTACCATCATGTATTGTAACCTTATTTGGATCTCTTTCAAGTCTTCCAAAAGACATGCTTCAACTACATCCTCATTCTTCTCTTCTCCTTTCCTGCATACAAGAATTTATCTTCCTCAAAAAGTTTAATAATGTATCATTGTAAATTGTAATCACATAAATGGTGTACAATTTCACGATTGTTTAGCACCTACCTTAGCATGTTTTCATTAGAAATTTCATATTTGGACTTCATAATTGCACTTAATGCATACCTCAATTTGAATATAGGTCCTCTACTCCCTTCAAAATTTATCAAAATCAATGGTGACCCTTATTTCTAAGTGTGCTCCTTTATTTTTAATCCAATAAAATAATTCATCTCACCTCCTAGGCCCTTTTAACCATTTGTGGCCTTGGTATCTTGTTCTGACCTAGAATTATCTATCTATCTGAATCCCACATCCCTTGACTATTCAGGACCCACATACCAAATTTGTGCCTATTTAGGGTGGGATAGAATGCCATTGGTATTATGTACCCTGAGTTTTGTGCATAGATTTGAACTAGATGCCCGTTTCAGTGTTTTAGTGGGGGTTTAAGATTTATAGTCGACCTTCTCAACTCTATCTCCTAATTTTGTATAAAATAAACCCTCATGCTTCATTTTGGCATGATGAAATCAAGTGCAAGGTTGAAGACCCAATTTGAACAAATCCCATGAAGTGAGGAATTGTGAATGAAGGCTACAAAAATGCTTCTATCAAGCATTCAAACCCTTTTTCAAGTATTCAATATCTTTTCAACATCATGGACACACAAAATTATCATGATGATGTCTAAGAGACCATTGACTGATGATTGGCTTGTACTCTTCCTCCTAGGATTGGGTATGGTTTATTTTTATCTTTTGGTCTATACATTTGTGTTTCAGATCTATGTTTATTTTAATGTTTTTCATCATATATTGATTTCATTTTCATATTAGGGTTCACTCTATCACACTTAGGGTAGATATTAACATTTAATTTATGCATTTTAGCTCATAGCAATTTAGACATACTCTAGATTTACGAGTACTACACATTTTATCTTTATCACATTTGGCTATTTGTGGAGGTGACCAAGGAAAAATCCTATCATCCACCCACACACAAAATCTCATATTGACAGGTATAGAAGACCTCATATTTAGCTATCAAAGCATCAAAGTCAACCTGGGGTAGAGATAGTCTATCTGCAACTTCTTCTAGTAAAAAATTTGAGGGTACATAATGTCATTTTCATTTTGTCCCTCCCCTAAATCAATGAATTTTAAGTGTAGAGAGTTACATGTCTTAGGATCTCAATTCTATAGTTACATGTCAATCTGGACTTCCATTAGTCAGGAATTTGGATCTAAAGTTTTATATCTCCTATTTTGTTTCCAGGTGCATTCAAATATTTCTCATTTCCCTTTACATTAGTTTTTTAGTCATAATAGATTAGATCTACTATTATTTATTCTCTTGTACATTGATATCTTTCCTCTCTTTCTCAAATTTTAAGCAACAAAGGAATAGAAACCCTAAAGGCAAAAGCTTGCATTAGCATCCTTTTCATTAGGTGGTGTTGATCTGATTTATCTTGTGGCGGTTTCGTATTCCAATGCATGTTATGAATTGGGAAATATCCCCTTTTGCATTTCTTACCATTTCATACATCACATTTTGGTGAACCCGTCTCTTTCATGCATATTACCTCTTATTTTCGTTAGTTAGATCTTGCATTTTTGTACATATTAAATCATTAAAAAAAAAAATTATTATCTTTTTATTTCTTTATTTGCATTGCATTACATTTTCATCTTAAAAAAAAAAAAACAAGTCATGTTGCATTGTTAATTTTCCTTGTTTAGTCATAGTGTACGTTCATAATGTTTGATTTCTTTATGCAAGATTTCAGAGCCTTTCATGAGTCTTTTAGTAGTGATTACTTTGATATGTTGGATGAATCTCTTTATGAATTCATCTCTATTCAATTTTCCTTTAGGACTCCTAAACCACCCTTTTGCCAAAATTTCTTAATTTTCTTCCTTTGAATGACTATATTAACAATGTTGAAAAACTAAAGATAGATGTGCATCTTGCTCATGATAATCATCAAATATCCAATAAAACAGTGATTGTTTTTAAAGTTTGTAATGAACAAACCTCTTTTCAAAATCCTAAAAAAACAATGATAATTGTAAAAAGGAAAAACAAAAAGTCCTTTGGAATTTATTAAGAATTATCAAGTGGTTTCTCATACTTATCACACAAGAAACAATCCTCAACCTACCAATTCAGTTGTGTTTAACCCTCTTCCAGTTTCTCAATGTGTGCTTCCTCCAACACCTCATCATCCTTCTAATGTTGGAAAAGAGTATGATTTAGTAGAAAAATTATGTGCTACTCCTTCTAATATACCTCTTTGGTAATTTATCCAAACTTTCCCTACTTATCATGAGGTATTGAAACAAGCTTTAACAAATATTTCTATTTTATCTCTTGCACAAGATAATATAAATTCTTGTATCATCAGAAAATGGAACCAATTCCATTTAGGATTGGTTTAGCCCTCTAAGTAAGTGGTTTGGGGTCATGTCAAACACCTTGAATGGGTCTTTGACTTGGATCTGGCTTTTTCCCCTGTTCTGCCCCATTTTCCACTTCTTTCCTGCTTGTTTCTGGCATCCCGATTTAAAATTCTGAGATTCTTGACTTTAGGGTCAAGGTCAAACTTTTGGGTCAAGGTCAACCTTTTTGGGTCAAGGTCAACCTTGACCTTGACCTTGGGTCTCGGGGTCCAAATTTCAAAATTTGAGGATTTCAGATGTTGGGTTTCAGAAAGATTTATTTTCCCGCTTTTGGGTCAGCTGTTTCAGGCTTCAAAATGGTAAACTCTTAAATTATAATTAATTTAGGTCCATTTCTAGGGGTATAGACTTAATGGGAATTTATTTCTCCTATGTCGGCCTCTCTAGAAGTTTTTGCCCTAGATCACTATAAAAGGAAGCATTCTCCTCTCATTTTTCCATCTTTACATCTCATCTCTCAATCACATTCCATAAAGTGAAATCAAGCAAGAAAGAAGAAGGAAAGCATTCAAGCATTCATCTATCTTCAAGCATTCAAGCATTCATATATCTTCAATCATTCAAGCATTAAAGATCCAATTCATCAAGGAGATCCATTGGTAGCCATTGAATGATTCAATCTCTATGGAGCCCTCTTGTTGAAGATTTCTCCATCCATATCCTTCCAAGCCTCTTCCTATTCTAATATCCATTCAATATTGGTGTTTAAGATCTAAAGGAAATTGATTTGAGACATCCTATAATTCTACATTCATTTGGAGCATCCATACTTGTGGATTCAAGGATTCGAATCTCCACAAGGGTTTTCAACATAAGCAAGGTGAATTGTTCCATTTACTTTGTTTATTACTACAATTTCAATTCAATTTCAAGGTTAATTCCTAAATTGGGGTTTGACCAAGGGAAACCCCTCCCCCCAAAAAACAAAACTATTTTTCTTGCAGGAATAGGTGCGGAACAACAAATTACAGTGCAGATCTAGATACCCTTTTTGTCAAACTTTCGAGATCCATGAACAGAATTTTTGTTGGAGCAATGCAGGTCAAGGTCAACATAAAGGGGTCAAGGTAGACCTTTTACCCTTGGGTCAAGGTCAACCTTTCTTAGAAAAGAAAAAATATTTCTGGGTTTTGTAGATCTCACAGTTTCGGTTGAAGATTGAGAAAATCAACAGTTTCTGAGACCGTCTAACAAGGTTTTCAATAGATTATTTTTTGGAGGAAAGTACTTTTTATTTCTTCATTTCAATATTAATCTTCTAGATTTACTTTCCATATCATTAGAATTTCATGTATGTGTTAAATATTGGTTTAGGGTCTCTTTTATGTGCAAACCCCCATTGTTCTAGACCCCATCCATATTTTATACAATACATTTTGGTGAACTCGACAAGCTTACCCCCTATCTTTTGTGGAATTAGATGCCCTATTGTGTTTGTGGTTCACCCTATACATTTTGGTGAACCTGTTTATGACAACTCTTTATTTTTGGTGTTAGATTTGCATTTTTTGTTAGATCTTACATGCTTATAAAAGTAGATTTCTTTTATGCTCTTATATTTCAAAAATACAAAACACAAAAATTGCAAAAATATTTACATTTTTCATGCTTGTAGTATTACTTTGTGTTCAACATGTATGATTTTTATTTCAAATACTTTGATGAGGCTTTTATTACAAAAGAGGATAGATCCCTTAATGAGGTACATGGAAGTGAGGATGAAAATTGTTCGAATGAGATCTCCATTGATCCTATTCCTATTTTACCCTCCTCCATAACCTCTTCAATTGACCTTTACAGAGATGAGTTGGGGATTGATGTTAATTCTTCTCGTAATATATGTCTTTTCTATGAGCCTACTTTAGAATATAATTTACCTTCTTTCCCCTTTAGGGATCAAGCTTTAATGATTTATGGCACTCCTACAATGTGATTTATTATAGGGATGATAATCCTCCTATTTGGGATGAACCTTTGGATTTGGATGTTGATTACTCTCTTCCTCATGAAACCATTGTGGATGATTCTACTTTTTGGGATGAAACCTTGGATAAAGACTTTGATTAATCCCCTCCTCATGAAGAAGCTTTGATACAAGAGGGTGATTTATTAATGGATGACATATTCATACATGATGGTAACTCTTTTTCTAAAACACACTCCCCTTATGTAGACATTTTAGCGAAAGAAGATGACATTATAGATGCTTTACCTCCATTTGGGATTCCTTCTAGTGATGAGGCACTAGTGGAGAATGATATAAATTCCCTTAATGCTCTCCCTCTTAGTGATGATCTTATTGAGAATCAAGATCCTACCTCATCTCCTCCTAGGATGTCTTCTTTGCTTCCTTCTTATGAATCTATTTGTAGTGTTGAGACAACTAACATGGTTTATCCAAAACCCTTGTTGACTATGAAAGGTTGTCCTCACATTACTATCAAAGGTAAACCTATGGAGCCTTTAGAGTCTTTCAATGATAAAGATTCTATAGCTCACACCTATTGTAAAAGGAATAACCCTCAACCTATTCTAGTGGTTTCTACTTCTTTACCACCTTGTCAACCCATTCTTCCTCCTCCACCCCATCTTCCTAGCAAGGAGTATGATTTGATAAACCAATTGCACAATACTCCTGCCAAGATTTCTTTATGGGAGCTTCTTCAAACTTCATCTACCTACCATGAAGCCTTGCAAAAATATCTAGAAACTCTTCCCACTCCATCTCCTAATCAAGAGAACATCAATACCTTCTTATAGTGGATGCATGCTACCCCGAGTCCTCCTGACATTGTATTTACTCAAAAGGATTTACCTTCTAAAGAAGTTTAGAATAAATATGATGCTCATATGGTTGTTGTTACTATCAATAAAAGTATCATTCGTAGGACCTTGATTGATAATGGATCTGGGCTTAATATTTGTAGCACGGACATGCTCAAAGCAATTAAATCTGAGCTTTCAAATATTCAACCTGACAATGTTCCTATACGTGGCTTTGATAACATTGATAAGAACACTTTGGGCATCATTACCTTACCTATCAAAGTAGGTCCGATCATCCTAAATACTCCTATTCATGTTATGTCCAGACCTCTCAATTATAATCTCCTTTTGGGTAGACATTGGTTGCATCATATGCATGTTTTTCCTTCCACCCTTCACTGTAAAGTCAAGTTTATTCACAACAACATGATGTATACACTTCATATAGATGATGCACCGAATCCTTGTTTGAATATTCAAACCTACAATACTCCTATTCCTAATCTTTCTTCCTCTAATTCTCTTCCTGGTGATGATTGGGGAACCTTGGATTTTAATCATACCTTTATGGGAGAGTATAAGGTTTTTGATCTTGATTTTATGAAGCAACAAAGAGAGTTTGAACAACGAGCTTTTTCTTCTACTTCTAACACCCTTCGTAATAACTTTGTCATTTCTTCTACATATTATGAATTTTTCAAACCTACTAATGATGACATAGTGACTACTGAAGTTCCATTGACTCCTTCTGATATGGCTTCTCGTTATGGTCTGGTTATCATTTCCTAGTTCAACAAGGATTCAATGGTCAAGGATGTGGTAAGCATAAATGGGGAATTCAAATGCCCTTACAGAATGGGGGGCATGAGAATTCTTATGGATTTGGATTTAATCCACAACACATCAATGTTAACAACATCTCAAGTAACACTTCAAAACATGATGAACCTATGAACAAATTTGACCAAGAAGTTCTTTTGCCTAAACTCCTTCGTGCTAAGATGATTACTAGACCTAAACACAAAAAGAAACGTAGTCCACACTTGAAGACTCTTCCTTTTTGTTTGTATCATAGATTTCATGATTACTCTACTAATGAATGTCAAGCTTTACATTATAAGATTAAGCAACTAATTGATAGTAAGGTTATTTATATATCATGTGGCTAAAAATTTCAATCCTATTTTCTCTAAATAACATTTATGTTCCTATTATGAAGCTCCACATTATGTAAAAAAAATTAGCCTAATCCTTGGGGGCTCATTATCTTGTATAGTTTTGTGCACAATATAATAGGTCCCCTTCCATCCTTGTTCCTATGCTCGGGGGGAAAGGATGCCATCTCCTTCTTGTTTGTCTTTCTGGGATCCACTTTTCTCTTGGTTAAGCAGTATCTATCTATTATGTGATATCCAATCATACATGAAAATTTTAATTTGCATTGAGGATCTCTATCCTTGATCATAACCTATTTTGTTGTTTGACATTGGGTTTCCATGGTTGATAAATCTCTCACCTTGGACGCTAAATAGTGTGCTATCCCTTGCAAAGGTTACTTTTTCCCTTCTTGCATGATATCTCTTTGCATTCATCCCTTCCATGGACTCATAAGAGCTGTGACCTTCTTGGCTTGGACTGGGTGTTGTCTATGGATATTGTCTTGATATTGAAGAATGCTTTATCCCTATTCTTTTCTTTCCTTAACATGTCAAAATAGTAGCTATTTTTCCATCTTAAGGAGGGGGGCATATATATGGCCTCCCTCATTCTATATTATGCATTTTTGTTCTAACATTTTGTTTTGCAGCATGCTAAATCCTCGGAAGGTAACACACATAAGTTTCCAAATCTTGAAGAGACATGCATTTCCAATTTCAAATATGCTAAATCCTCAGAAGGTAACACACATAAGTTGCTAAATCCTGAAGAGATACACATTTTACAAATGTATTCTATGGTGATATGAGGATATGGATCCATGGGTACTTCATAAAAGCTATCAGAAGGTGTACTATATACATGCACAAAGCCGCCAGAAGGTGCACAACTTTATGGGGTGATTATCAAGTGCTTTCTTGGCAGGCCATCCTATCCTTTTTGTGGTTCACAGTGAGATACACACATCTTACTAGGTGAGCTAACCACTCCTCTCTCCCCTTTTCTCTCTTTTTTCTACTGATGTCTCTCTTATTGCAATCTTGGAGTTGATGAAGACTCGAGTCCCTGGGGGCTTGAGGATACCTTTGTCCCTTTGATTTCAATAAGATTTTCTTTTTCTTTATGATCTCATTTACCAAGAGTTTGCATCGAGTCCATACTCTTGCTAAAGTGGGGGCTAAATGTATTGTTAGAAAATGGAAGTACTTCCATTTAGGACTAGTTTATCCCTCTGAGTAAGTGGTTTGGGGTCATGTCAAATGCCTTGAATGGGTCTTTGACTTGGATCTGGCTTTTTCCCCTATTCTGCCCCATTTTCCACTTCTTTCCTGCCAGTTGGTAGCATCCGGATCTGAAATTTTGAGATTCTTGACTTTGGGTTCAAGGTCGACCTTTTTGGGTCAAGGTCGACCTCAACCTTGACCCGGTGTCTAAATTTCAAAATATGAGGATTTTGAATGTCGGGTTTCGGAAAGATTTATTTTCCCACTTCTGGGGTCGGTTGTTTCGGGCTTCGAAATGGTAAACTCTTAAATTATATTTAATCTGGGTCCATTTCTATGGGTATAGGCTTAATGGGAATTTATTTCTCCTATGTCAGCCTCTCTAGAAGTTTGTGCCCTAGATCACTATAAAAGGAAGCCTTCTCCTCTCATTTTCTCCATCTTTACATCTCATCTCTCAATAACTTTCCATCAAGTGAAATTAAGCAAGAAAGAAGGAGAAGGAAATCATTCAAGCATTCATCTATCTTCAAGCATTTAGGATCCAATTCATCAAGGAGATCCATTGGTAGCCATTGAAGGATTCAATCTCTTTGGAGTCCTCTTGTTGAAGATTTCTCCATCCATATCCTTCCAAACTTCTCCCTATTCCAAGATCCATTCAAGATTGGTGTTGAAGATCTAAAGGCAATTGATTTGAGACATCCTACAATTCTACATTTATTTGGAGCATCCATACTTGTGGATTCAAGGATTTGAATCCTCCACAAGGGTTTTCAACATAAGCAAGGTGAATTGTTCTATTTACTTTGTTTATTATTGCAATTTCAATTCAATTTCAAGGTTAATTCCTAAATTGGGGTTTGACCAAGGCAAACCCCTCCCCCCAACAAACAAAACTATTTTTATTGTAGGAATAGGTGTGGAACAACAAATTACAGTGTAGATCTGGATACCCTTTTCGACAAACTTTCAGGATCCGCGAACAAAATTTTCGTTGGAACATCACAGGTCAAGGTGGACATAAAAGGGTCAAGGTCAACCTTTCTCAGAAAAGAAAAGATTTTTGGGTTTTGTATATCTCACAGTTTCGGTTTAGAATTGCATAAATCAACAGTTTCTGAGACCATTTGACAAGGTTTTCAGCAGATTCTTTTTTGAAGGTAAGTACTTTTTATTTCTTCATTTCAATAGTAATCTTCTTGATTTACTTTCCATATCATTAAAATTTTATGTATGTGTTAAATATTAGTTTAGGGTCTCTTTTATGTGCAAAACCCCATTGTTCTAGACCCCATCCATATTTTACATCATACAATGCTCTATTGAAATGTATGCATACTATTAACTCTCAAGCCTAGATTGTGTTTTCCCAAGACAAGTTACCTACTAAAGAGATATAAGATCAACATGATTCTCTTATGGTTTTTTTTATTACCAATGGTAACCTTATTCATAAGACCTTGACTGATAATGGTTCTATATTAAATGTTTGCAATATTGAATTGTTACACAAGATCAATGTAGATTTTCTAAAGTTAAACTTGATTCTATTCCTATTCTTATTTTTAATAATCTTGCTAAGAAAACTTTGGGTATTATTACTTTACCTGTGAAGGTAGGTCCTATTATCTTGTATACTCTTATTCACGTTATTCCTAGTTCTCTTAACTACAACCTTATTTTAGAGAGACCATGGTTACATGATACACATGTTGTTCCTTCAACACTTCATCTCAAATTGAAGTTTATATATAAGAAAACCATGTATACTCTCATTACTAATGACAAAGTGAAAAATTATTTTCGTACTAAATTAGATACTAAACCGATTTCTACCCCAATCAAACCAGAAACACCTTCATCCCCTCAAACTATCTCTTCTCATACTAATTTCCTTTTGGATGATGATTGTGGATCCGTAGATTTTACACCTACCTATTTAGGGATTATAAAATTCCAACACCAGAATCTAAACAAATTGAATCCACTCAAAAAATTAAGAAAACCTATTCTCTTTCTCATCAACTTACAACTTTGTATCTTCCTCTAATTCTAACAAATCCTTGGAGACTATCAAACCCAATTATTATAACATAGTGACCTATGAAGCTCCATTAACTCCTTTTGATATAGCTTCTTGTTATTGTCCTAGTTATCATATGTTAGCTAAACATGGCTTCAATGTGAATTGGTGTGGCATAAATGAACAAGGAATTAAAGTTCCCTTGGGAAGTGATGCAAATGAACATTATTTTGGCCTAGGGTACAATCCTTACAAGATGCCAAAACATTTTTACAAACCTTCTCTCGATGTTAATACTATATCTTTTGAATGCCTCTCTCTTGTTAACCCTCATCTTATTGATTTTGATGCCATGTTTGAAATACCATCTTTAGACATTTTTAGTATTGATGATGCTTTGGCTAAATTTTTGGAAGCTTATGATGATCTTGATGAACTACAACTGATTTAGAACCTAATTGAAGATCTGTGATTAGAGATCATCGAGTTGCTAATTAGATATGTAATAAGATTAAATCAGTAATATGTTGTCATTGATGTCAACTAGTTTGACAACACTTATCTTGTAAGTTACAATACCTAAACATCTGTAGAAAAGGAGTAAAAGAGATGAAGAACATAAATATCTACATGAGGAAGATGTATATGACATATGAGGATAAGGAATATATTGGGTAACTTGTTGATGAGTCTATGACCCTATGTTATTGACTTGATTATGTTTCATTCATCTATGCTAAGGAAAAGAGATGAAAAACACAAGGTCGTGTGGTCGGTTGATGAAGCATCATAGTATACACCGAGCAGTGTAGTGTATACCGAGCATAGTATAAACTGAGCTTGTGTTCACCGACACATTTCTTTGTTAACCGAGCAGGAGAAAAGAACTAAATGATTAGTTTAGCCGATAAGGATTGATGAGCTGTAAAGTACCTCAAAATCAGAGATGGAGAGAATGTTTTTTTATGAAGATCAACGGCTAGCATAATTCAAGGAAGATCTAAAGGATGGAATTAAAATGTGTTACTGGCACATCACAGCTGAGAAAGGTTTAAGCGACAAAATGGATGAAGCAGAATAAGCAGAAAAATCTTATGGAGGAGAAGAAAATGGTTTACTTGTCTATTTAAGAGACTAGGGTTTCTTTATGAAACTCATGTCAGAAGAAGGAGAACTACAGAGTTTACCAAGCGTCAGAAAGCTATTACCGAGCGACAGTAAGTCATTGATTATTGTTGATATAGAATTGATATATTGATCAGAGGATTTGAATGAGCATAATATAGATCTGGACATCTGTAATTGAAGTTGTATTGTAATCAAATCACCTACTATTATAGTTTAACCATTGTATACAGACAAATCTCTTAACAGAGTGGACTAGGAAAGTCTTATATGTATCATTCATAGAATGAACATTATTATCCTATCAACCCCATAGTGAATGATGGTTGGACAATAACGGTTGGTCTAAAATCCTCTAGCAAGGTCACACCTCACAGTGTGTTTGTAACCTTTAACAGGGTTGGGTCTTCACCGACCTCACTTTAGAAGAGTAAACAATTTTTGGGTTGCTGGTCCCAGGTGGTTTTTCCCTTCACAGGGTTTCCACGTTAAATATTTTGTGTTATGTGTTCATTGTGGTGATTGTTTGTTATCATACTTTACATATTACATGTTGGATTTGATAGGTAATAATTATATGTTATTGATTGATAATCGGTAAAAGCACAGACAATATAGTATTTTATGTTACCGAGCTGCAGAAGTTTGAGTAAATTGTTTTGAATTATACATTTTGATTCGGGACTGTGGATAACTGATTCACCCCCCTCTCAGTTATTCTAACAATTGGTATCAGAGCTTTGGTTTCTTGGAATAGATTTTTAAGGACTTCAACACAAAGGTCTCAAAATGTTTAAGAGGGAGTGCCAAAGCTAAACAAAGATAAATTCACAATATAGCAAAGTTGAATGAAGCTGCATATATCCAAAATTGGGAATTCTGCCCTAGATCTGATGGAGAATGGATACCTTGCACCGCCCACTGGTCCCTAGACCCTTGATCAACTAACAGACATGCATTAACATAATGTTACTATGATGGAGATTGCTACTGCCTATTCAGATGCTGAATTTGAAGACATCAAGGATTGTACTACTGCTAAGCAGATGTGGGATAAACTTGCTCAGGTTTATAGTGGTGATGCGAATGTCAAGAGAGCAAGAGCTAAAAGCTTAAGAGGAAGATTCGATGACATGAAGATGAAAGAAGGTGAAAACATTGTGCAGTACACAAATAGAATAAAGGAGGTAGTTCATGCTATTAGAGCATCAGATGGAGTTATTGATGAAGACACTGTAGTAAACAAAATTCTAAGGACCCTATTTCCTATCTATGCCATCAGAATATTTGCAATTCATGAAAATAGGTTAGCACCTAACAGCACACTCACTCTTGATAATCTGATTGGAAAGCTTACAACATTTGAACTGAACAATTATGATAATAGTGCTGTACTGAATGTTGAATCCACTTTTATGTCTTCTTTGAAGATTAGTAAGTCTAGTAGCAGAAATAAGAATGATGATAGTGATAGCAATACTGATGATGAGCTTGATGAACTTGAAGCTCTTATGGCCAGAAGGTTACCTAAAGATAAAGTAAGGTGTAAAGGTAAATTACCTTTAGCATGCTTTAACTATAAAGAAGTTGGCCACATTGCTGCTAGATGTCCACACAAGAAAGATGATGAAAGAACCGAAGACCGATATGAAGGAAGCTATGGGAGAAGAAACAACAGAGGCTACCGACACTACAACAAAGACAACCAACACAATAATGATAAAGGCAAGAAGGTGTGTTACATCGATGAGGAAGAAGATATCATTGATACCGACACTAATGATGATGTGGAGGTAGTATTTGTGGCAATGAAGGATGATTCAGAAGAAGATGAAAGGTATGTAGAGACAACACTTATCTCTAAGGTTAATAAGAATGATACATGGATTATAGATAGTGGTTGTACACATCACATGACTGGTGATGAAGAAAAAATTGATTATCTTGAAGAATAAAATGGAGGATCTGTAAGAATGGGTAATGATGCACCCTGCATGGTAAGAGGTAAAGGATCCCTGATGATAAATGATAGATTAAAATGTGAAAATACTTATTGGGTAAAAGGATTAAATATAATTTGCTAAGTGTGGCACAACTGAACAATTCAGGCTACTGAGTTGCTTTTGAGAGCAAAAAGGTGAAAATATTTGATGATGGAGGAAGACTTATTGGAACTGGTACACAATCTAGAGGTAATTTGTTTTATCTTGATAATGATCAGTCTTCTTGTTTAATGATGAAAGATGAAGATGCATGGTTGTGGCATAAAAGGTTATGTCATGTGAATTTTGATAACATGATTAAGATCAGTAAAAAGAAAAGAGTTAGAGGTCTACCTAACTTGTCAAAACCTGATCATGTTATGTGTCATGAATGTCATAAAGGTAAAATGACTAAATCTAGTTTCAAAAGAAAAGATTACTCAACAAAGAAAATATTTGAGTTAGTGCATACCGACCTATGTGGTCCTATATGAACTCAAAGTTATTATGGAGACAAATATTTTATTCTTTTTGTTGATGATTATACTAGGTTGATGACTGTCATGTTCTTGAAAGAAAAATTTGAGGCATTCAAAATGTTCAAGTGGTATAAAGAAAAAGCAGAAAAAGAGACTGGTAAATAATTGAAATGCTTAAGATCTGATAGAGGAGGTGAATTTATCTCTAATGAATTTACTAATTTTTGTAATGAGCATGGTATTAAAAGACAGGCCTCTGCACTGAGGACACCACAATAGAATGGCATTGCTGAAAGGAGGAATAGGTCAATTGTTGACTGCACAAGGACATTAATAATAGAAAAGAATGTTGCTCAGACATACTAGAGAGAAGCTGTTAGCACTGTTGTTTATGTGCTAAACCGAGTACAACTGAAGGACACTAATAAGACACCCTACGAGTTATGGTTTGGACACAAACCCACTGTAAGTTATTTCAAAATTTTTGGAAGCAAATATTTTCTTCTAAAAGATGAAAGAAATGGGAAGTTTGACTCAAAAGCTGATGAAGGGATATTTCTAGGATATTCTAGTAAAATTAAAGTATACAAGTGTCTGAACAAAGTAACTAATAAAATGATTGAAAGTACTAATGTTCAAGTTGATGAGTTTGATGATAAGAATACAAAGGAAAGCAAAAAGGAACTGGAAGACTACAATAGATTCACTTACATTGAACAACCTGAGTATCCACCGAAGCTACAGACTATGACAACCGGTTAGCAGGAAAACAATACCGAGGAATAGGAAAGAGAAACCGATGAGCAGGAAGGACCTACCGAGAAAGAAAATGAACCTGCACAAGATGAACAAGAAAGAAGAGATCAGATACTGGCAAGATTTGTTAGAAGACATCATCCTGAGACAAAAATCATTGGAGACAGATAAGCTGGCATGCAAACAAGAAGTAAAGCAAGACAAGGTACATGTCTAGTTTGTGATTATGAACCGAAGAATGTAAAAGTTGCATTAGAATATGAAGAATGGGTTAATGCAATGAAAGAGGAAATAGAACAAATGGAGAAGAACAAAAATAGGAGTTTAGTACCCAGACCTAAGGACAAGAATGTTATCGGTACTAAGTGGATATTCAGAAACAAGCAAAATGAGAATGGAGAGGTAACAAGGAACAAAGCTAGATTAGTATGCAAGGGATATGCACAGGAGGAAGGAATAGATTATGGTGAGACATTTGCACCTGTTGCTAGATTAGAAGGAGTCAAAATGTTACTTGCATATGTTGCACACAAAAAGTTCAAAGTTTACCAAATGGATGTCAAATCAGCTTTTTTGAATGGGATACTTGAAGAAGAAGTCTACATAGAACAACCTGAAGGGTTCATGGATCCAGAAAAAAAAGATATAGTATCTATATTACATAAAGCTTTATATGGTTTCAAGAAAGCACCTAGAGCCTGGTATGAGAGGCTACATACTTATTTGTTAAGTATTGGATTTGTTAGAACAAGTGAGAAAAACAATTTGTATATGAAAGGAGATACTGATGATACTATTCTTATTGTTGAAATATTTGTGGATGACATAATATTTGGAGGACAAGATTAAATCTGTAAGTCATTTGCTGATGAAATGAGAAGTGAATTTGAAATGTCTATGTTTGGAGAGATTAAGTTCTTTCTAGGACTACAAGTGATTCAACAGAATGATGGTATATTCATCACACAATCTAAATATATAAAAGTATTGAAGACATTTGGCATGGAAGATGCTAAACCTGTGGGAACATCGATGGCTACTAGATGTAAACTAACTAAGGAAGATGAAACTATAGTGGTGAACCACACACTGTACCGATCTATGATTGGTAAGTTAATGTATGTAGTGCATAGTAGACTGAACATAACACATGTTGTGGGAATTGTTGCAAGATTTTCTACAAACCCTAGAGAGTCACACATGGTGGCTACAAAGAGAATCTTAAGATACCTAAAGAAAACAAAAGATTATGGATTGTGGTATCCTAAGGAAGGAAAATTTGAACTCAAAGTCTATACCAACGCTGATTGGGCTGGAAATGTGGATGATAGAAAAAGTACCATTGGAGGAGCATTTTTTTTTGGTGAAAGACTTGTTACATGGACAAGTAAGAAGAAGACTTGCATTTCTCAGTCTATAGCTGAAGCAGAGTATCTTGTTGTTGCTACAAACTACTCAAATATTGCATATATTAAGCAAGTGTTGGAAGGTATGAATGAGATAATCATTGAGCCGGTGATTATATATTGTGATAGCACAATTGCAATAAACATTTCAAAGAATCTAGTGATGCACTCTAAAACAAAGCATATATCTATTAAGTATCACTACTTAAGAGAACAAGTACAGGAGAAGCAAGTTAAGCTAGAATTTGTTACATCTAAAGAACAACTTGCAGACATATTTACAAAGCCTCTACCGAAGGATATATTTGAATACTTGAGGACTAGACTTGGGGTTCGTCCCTTGTCTAACGGTCACTAATGTGATCTGGATGTTGCATCAGCCTAATCTTATCAGAAGATCATACATGTTGATGCAACATAGTTCACACTTTGGATCATGTCTAAGGTTGTGAAAAGTTTGGAGAACTGGAACAGATTGGCATATCAGTATACAAAGATACAGAGTATACACCGGACAATAGAGAGTTACATGGATACTACAGAGCTATATGTTTATTTGTTTCTTTGGCATTATTGTCAAAGGGAGAGATAAACAATATAAAATAATATGCACCGATGAGAACACTGAAACATCTATCTAAGGGAGAGACAAACTGAAAATAGAAGAAGGAATCTAAGAGCTGAAAAGATCATATCTGTAGAATGTCAAAGCTGCATTGGTAATGCTATTGAGTAACATAGTGATTAAACATATTAAGCTAGGGAGAGCTTAGACAACATTTGTTCATAGAGTTGTAGAATACATGTTTGGTATGTGTATGGTATATTTCATATTACTTGAGTTGCCATCAATGCCAAAGGGAGAGATTGATGAACTACAACTGATTTAGAACCTAATTGAAGATTTATGATTAGAGATCACTGAGTTGCTAATTAGATATGTAATATGATTAAATCAGTAATATGTTGTCATTGATGTCAACTAGTTTGACAACACTTATCTTGTAAGTTACAATACCTAAACATCTATAGAAAAGGAGTAAAAGAGATGAAGACCATAAATATCTACATGAGGAAGATGTATATGATAGATGAGGATAAGGAATACATTGGGTAACTTGTTGATGAGTCTATGGCCCTATGTTATTGACTTGATTATGTTTCATTCATCTATGATGAGGAAAAGAGCTGAAAGACACAAGGCAGTGTGGTCGGTTGATGAAGCATCATAGTATACACTGAGAAGTGTAGTGTATACCGAGCACAATATAAATCGAGCTTGTGTTCACGAACACATTTCTTTGTTAATCGAGCAGGAGAAAAGAACTAAATGATTAGTTTAGCCGATAAGGATTGATGAGCTATAAAGTACCTCAAAATCAGAGATGGAGAGAATGTTTGTTATGAAGATCAATGGCTAGCATAATTCAAGGAAGATCTAAAAGATGGAATTAAAACATGTTACTGGCACATCAGCCGAGAAAGGTTTAAGCGGCAAAATGGACGAAGGAGAATAAGCGGCAAAATCTTATGGAGGAGAAGAAAATGGTTTACTTGTCTATTTAAGAGACTAGGGTTTCTTTATGAAACTCATGCCAAAAGAAGGAGAATGCAGAATTATCGCATGAACAAGCTTCATGCATGCCTGATCAAACTGGTTAAGGAGAACCGAACTGTAGAGTTTACTGAGCATCTACCAAGCGACAATAAGTCATTGATTATTGTTGATAAAGAATTGATATATTGATCAGAGGATTTGAATGATCATAATATAGATCTGAATATCTACAATTGAAGTTGTATTGTAATCATATCATCTACTGTTATAGTTTAACCATTGTATACAGATAAATCTCTTAACAGAGTGGACTAGGAAAGTCTTATATGTATCTTCATAGAATGAACATTGTTATCATGTCAACCCCATAGTGAATGCTGGTTGGATGATAATGGTTGGTCTAAAATCCTTTAACAAGGTCACACCTCACAGTGTGTTTGTAACCTTTAACAGGGTTGGGTCTTCACCGACCTCACTTCAGAAGAGTGAACAATTTTTGGGTTGCTGGTCCCAGGTGTTTTTTCCCTTCACATGGTTTCCACATTAAATCTTTTGTGTTATGTGTTCATTGTGGTGATTGTTTGTTATCATACTTTACATATTACATGTTGTATTTGATCGGTAATCATTATATGTTATTGACTGGTAATTGGTAAATGCACAGACAATATAGTATTTTATGTTACTGAGCTACAAAAGTTTGAGTAAATTGTTTTGAATTATACATTTTGATTTGGGACTATGGATAATTGATTCACCCCCCTCTCAGTTATTCTAACAGATCTACCTTATTATCTTCATAATTAGGGATTTCCTTATTATCTAAATGTCGAAGCATACTTTGGGAAAGTTTTTAATTCCAAAAATATGCATGAACCTCCTTTTCCTATGGATTTCCCCCAGCAAAGTGATCTGTTGATTATTGATACCAAGTCCATTGCTCGTGCAGACCATGTTCTTGTTCTTAGAAAAATATTTGAATGGATTTGTATGTATAACATGTGTTTAAACCCTAAGAAATGTACTTTTAGTTTTTAAAGTCCTAAATTTCCAGCACCTAATTGGTGTACAATTTAAGGATTATTTTGTACCTACTTTAGTTTATTTATGTGGTAGGGCCTCATATGACACTTAAAGGGTACCTAAATTCAAATATGGGTCCTCCATTCCTTTCAATCTTGTTCAAAATTGAGGTTGGATCTCATTTCTATGTGTTCCCCTCTCTTTTTACTCTGATTAGATATTTTATTTAATCACCTAGGCCCTATATCTCTATTTGTGGCCTTCATGACCCCTCCCGATCTTGGATTGAGCTATACTTTAGAAATTACACACTAGCCTATTTTCCTGGCACTTTATTCAAATCTTGGATCATTCTCCTAGCTAAAAAACACCATTGAAATTCTATTGCCAAGGATTTTGGCCCAAATTTGGCCTAGAGGTCCATGCTAGGGTTTTGGTAGGAAATTGATGCAGCACACACATCCACATTCAAGCTAATTCAATCATTATAGAGTAAGAACAACCAAAACTTAATATAGATTTGAAAATTATTTATTTACATTCACCAAATATACTACTACAATGATCAAGGTACCCTTAAACAAAAGAAAAACTCTAAAAAAACTAGAAATCTAAAAATTACCTTTTTTGGCAGTTTTCACATAAATAGTTTTTTTGGATTTTTTGGTAATTTCTAAAATAACTCCTAAAAGGATGATTTTTTCCATGACGCTTCCTAAAACTAAGATAAGATGAACCACTAACTAACCTTTGAAATTGTAAACACTATTTTGAAGTTATTGATAAAAATTACCTTCTAAAAACTTTAAAAAAAAATTAAAATCTTAAAAAGCCACTAAAATCTCCTGCATCATTCTCCTCTGGTTGAAAAGAAAATAGCTCCTACAATTTATTTTTGAATGCATTCTTCTTGTCTGGATCTAATCCTTCTCATTATTCCATTTATATATTGTATTCAACAATTTGTCCTTCATCTTTGCAACTACCCCTGGGTCCTTCTTCCTCTTCTTTTTCTTTACCCATCTCTTATTTAGCACCCTCTTGGACTTCATGTCCCAAAATTCCATTTCTTGTGCATATACCTCAACAACATCATCATTTATGTCTTCATCATATAATATAGTGGGGTATTCTCCATTACCACAATTTGCATAATACCCTTACAAATTTGCATATACCTCGTTAACAAATAAATCTGCAACATATTCATTAGCAACCTTATTATCAATAGACATTTCCACTTCTCAATTTGAACATTAGATTTAAAAAAATTAAAAATGATAGGGAGACTCATCCACAACTATGCTTACCTTGTCTTCTTTAATGCTTGATGTCAGAATAGTCATAAGTATACTCACCATTTCATTTTCTACCTCTTCCTCTCTTTTTTTTCTCTTTCTTGCATTGTCCTCTTTTGAATAATCTTTCTAACGGGCCATGTGATCTTCTTCTTAACTGGTACCTTTGCCATTTTTGCATTTCTAGTTCTATTATGTTTTATATTTGTTCCAATTCTTTCTTTATTTCTCTAATCTTTCTCTCAATATCTACTCACCTTAGCTTTTCCTCTTCCCTCTTCCTCTCTTTATCTTCTCTTTTATTTTCTTGTTTCTTCTTTAATGAATCCTCACCTTGCAAATACTTCTTTAACAAATCCATCACTTCAAGCAAGTCTCTTTAACCTTGCTTCCACTTTTCCTTTTCCTCACCTAGGTCTTTTATCTTCTCTACCTACTCTTTTGGAAACCATATTCTCTTTTCAACCTAGACAAACGTCAAACCCTCTTTCCCATACCTTCCAAGCTCTGATACCAAATACTGCAGTATACACATCTATATTCAAGTTAATTTAATCATTATCAAATAAGAAAATTAAAAACTCAATATAGATTTGAAAATTCTTTATTTTGATTCACCAAATCTACTACTACAATGATCAAGAGATCCTTAAATAAAAGAAAAACTCTTAAAAAACTAGAAATCCAAAATTTACCTTTTTTGGCAGTTTTCACAAAAAAAAGTTTTTTGCCATTTTTGGTATTTTTAAAACAACTCCTAAAAAGCTGATTTTTTTGTAAAGCTTCTTAAAGCTAAGATAAAATTAATTTACAACTAACCTTTGAAATTGGAAACAATATTTCAAAGTTATTAACGAAAACAACCTTCTAAAAACTTTTAAAAAATACTAAATTTTTAAAAAGCCACTAAAAGCTCTTGCATCATAAATCTGGTCCCATGGTCAGTCTGCTTAATTTTAACTCCCCAAAATGATGCAATGAGTATATAAACACCCAATCTATCCTTATTTTACAATCCATGGTCCATTATCAAGCACATCCATTATTGTCAACACATTCCAACAATCAAGAATTTAAGATAGCAAATGCATAGGAATAAAGAAATTTCAAGAGCCATCAAATCAGTCAAATCCAAGAATTCAAGATTCTTCAAGACTCATTCTTCCAAGCATTCAATATGTATTATTTCCATAGATCTAGCTTCTTTCCCCATTAGAGGGCAAGAAAAGGAGTTTTCTATCAAGGAAGGAGATCCACATCAATCTATTCCCATTCAAGCCTTCTCTCTCTTCTCCCCAATCAAGCATTGTGGTGAATTAAAAAAATTAATTGCATGAGGTTTTGTCTTTCATGATTTCATTTTGGTTCTTTTTTTATTCAAAGCTATTGCATTAATATATTTGATCACATATAAAGAAGTATTTTCATTGTCAAGGTATGATGTACTTCATTTTCTAGATCTAGCCTTTACTACATGACAACACACTCTCCTTTATTTCATTTCATTTCAAGGTTGATTCCTAAATAGGGGTTTGAGTGAGGAAAACCCCTTCATTCAACCCTCTTCCTTATTTTTCTATGTGTAGGAATAGATTACGGGACCAATGGATAGGAATCAAGATCGGATAAAGTCAAAAAGAGCTAGAAAGTTTCAATCAAAGTTGTCAGGTACATAACATTATTGGTGTTCTTTCCCCAAGTACATAACAATTTTTTCCCTATACCCTACATTTTCAGTTCAAATTTCACCTGCAAGTTAAATTTGAGCTCTAGTTTCTATTTCTATAATTTTTTGCTCACTATTAGTCTGTATAAGTTAGTTTTTCTCAAATTTTTAATAACTTGTCTATTAAACACTTACATTACATTACTACATCATTTCCATTTCATCAATCACATATTTAGCATAGGATCATTTTCCCCATTTATTGGTTCACTCACCTCTTGAGCCTATTGGGGCATCTTCCTTCTGAATGTGCAATTGAGGAAAATGTGAAGTGATTTACATCATTCCATTGCTTCCCTTTTCCCATTGTATAGGTGTGGATGGTGGAAAAATTATTGGATTCATACTTTTAAATAGGGGTATTGAAGTGGATACTAAAAAAATTGATTCCATTGTCAATATACCACCTCCCTGAAAGATATCACAACTTTGCAGTCTACAAGGAAACATTAAAGCTATTCGTAGATTTGTTTCATACCTAGAATTTCAAACAATTCCTTTTACCTCGCTAAAAAAGGATAAAACCTTTTCATGGAATGAAGAATATCATAAATCTTTTGAGGAATTTAAACAATACCTCACTAATCATCTAGTATTACAACATGCTTCACCTAATCAACCTTTCTTTCTATATACTTCCACTTCTTCCCATGCTCTCATGACTATCTTACCTCAACATGATCAAAATGGAAAAGAGAGACCAGTGTACTACATTAGTCATACTTTTCTTGACTATGAAACCTGATATAATCCAATACAAAAATAATGTCTTTCCTTAATTTTTTCTACTAAAAAACCAATCTTCCTAGACACCTTGCTAAACGAGTGAAGATGTTAAGTGAATTTGACCTTAAATTTATTTCCCAAAAAGAAATCAAAGGACAAGATTTGATCGATCATCTAGCGAAAGCTCCTTCACCAAGTACCACTTCTAATTCTACCACTTTCCCTAATGAGTTTATTTTCCCTATTGATGTTGATAATACATGGGAATTATACTTTGATGGATCTAGATGTCGAACTATATCTGGTGTGGGTACATCATCTTATGATCTCCCTCAAAGAAACTAGTACCTTTATAATATCGTCTCAAGTTTCCTTGTACTAACAACATTGAGGAATATGAAGCCCTTATCATTGGATTAAATGTGCCCTTATCCCTTAATGTGAAAAATATATGTATCTTTAGAGATTCATAGTTAATAGTTAAATAAATTGGTGGGACTTATCAAGCTAAACATTTTAGGTTATTTCAATACTGTGGCCTTTCTCTAGCAATTCTTAACAAACTTTCTTCCTATTTTATTAGCTCTCTACCTCTCAAAGACAATAGACATTTAGTGTTAGAATAATTGAGAGGGGGGGTGAATCAGTTAGATCAATTATCCTACAGTCCCAAATACAAAGATGTACCTTATAAAAAAATTCCAACAAATTATGCAGCTTCAGTAACATAAAATATCAATTTTTCTATTCAGTTTACTGATTACTAGTAAATATCCAACTGTGATTACCGACCAAAAAAACTATGCATCATGTAAATTATGATAGAAAAACAATCATCACAAATAATACATAACACAATGATTTAACATGGAAACCTTGCTAAGGGAAAAACCACTTGGGATCGGTAACCCAAAATAATTCACTCTTCTGAAGTGAGCTCAGTGAATAGCCAACCCTGTTAAAGGTTACAATACACATTGTTAGGTGTGACCTGGTTAGAGGATTTATCACTAATAGATAAATTTTGACTAGCATTCACTATGGGGTCAAAAAGATAACACTTTACATTCAATGAATGTCATAGGGTAGAACATAAGACTGTTAAGTCCACTCGGTTAAGAGATTTTCTGAATCAATGGTTAAACTGATACAGTACTGATCTGATTCAAATAAAACTCAATTGAAAATATTCAGATCTATGCTAAGCCCATACAAATCCTCTGATCATTAATCAATTTCACTTCCTCAATATTCTTCAACTTACTTTCACTTGGTAAATGGTTCTCTGACACTCGATAAACTCTGCAGCTTGGTTCTTTCAATAACCAGTCTGATCAGGCATGCATGAATAAAATCTTCACTCGAAAACTCAACAGTCTTCTTTTTGACATGTTTCAATAATGAAACTCGTATGTCTTATATAGACAAGTAAATCATTTTCATATTAGCCATTAGATTTTGCCACTTAATCTCCTTTGTCCATTTTGTTGCTTAAACCTTCCTTGGCAGATGTGTCATTGACACGTTTCAATCTCATCCTTTAGATCTTGTCTAAATTTTGTCAACCGTGGATGTCATAACAAACTTCATCCTTAACCTCAAAATCATAACAATTTCTAGCTCATCAAATTCATTCGTCTGTTCTTTTCATTTAATATTTTCATCCATACTCGGTTGATATAGAAATGCATCGGTGATAAATAGTTAAACTAGCTCGATTAATACTATCAGTCGGTATACACTGCACTGGCTTGGTGTATACATAAATCTTCAATTACCGAACATTTCAAATCTCTTCTTCATAATAGAGTAATGTAACATGCTCAAGTCAACAATATAAAGCCATAGACTCATCAATAAGTTACCCAATGTTTACCTTATCCTTATTTGTCATATCCATCTTTTCCTCATGTAGATATCTCAGTTCTTCATCTTTTCTTCCTTCAACAGATGTTTAGATGTTTGTAACTAACATAATAAGTTTTGTCAAAACTAGTTGACATCAATAACAACACATTGACTGATTTAATCATCTTACATATCATTTCAGTAGCTCGATGATCTCTAATCATTGTTTCTTCAGTTCATTCAGATATTCAATCAGTTGTAGTTCATCAATCTCTCCCTTTGGCATTGATGGCAACACAAGCAATATGAAAATATGCCATACACATACCAAACATGTATTCTACAACTATGTAAGTGAATGATGTAGCTCGGTAAGCTCTCCCTAGCTTGATGTTTAATATGTTTAATCACTACAAAACATAACAGCATTGCAAGTTCATACTCTCCCTATGGATTTGATCTTTTTAGTTCTCAGATTCCCTTTGTTCTTGGCAACAAATATTCAAGTCTCTCCCTTTCTGCAATCTCTCTCTATTTTTGTTCTCAGTAACTAATTTTCCATATTCATTTTCTCTCCCTTTGACAACAATGCCAAAGAAAATATACAAATAGCTCTGCAGCAACCAAGTATTCCTCTATTGTTTGGTTCATATTAGTTTGTTAGGTACCTTCACTGTACAGATAAACAAATTTTTGTTTGAGCTTCTATAATATTTCACAACCTTAGACAAAATCCAAAGTGTGAGCTATGCGCATCAACATGAATGATCTCCTGATAAGTATTGGTTGATGCAACCTCTAGATCACCTCAGTGCCCGGTAGACAGGGGATAGACCCCAAGTCTAGTCCTCAAATATTCAAATGTGTCCTTCGGTAATGATTTAGTAAAGATATCAGCAAGTTGTTCCTTAGATGTTACAAATTCTAGTTTCACCTACTCCTCTTGAACTTGTTCCCTTAAATAGTGATAATTAATAGATACTCTCTTCCAATGCATCACATAATTCTTATAAATATTTATAGCACTGGTGTTGTCACAATATATAATCACCGAGTCCGTGATTACCTCATTCATCCCTTCCAACACTTGTCTGATCCAAGAAATATTTGAACAATTTGCAGCAACATCAACATACTCTGCTTTAGCAGTAGACTGAGAAATGCATGCTTGTTTCTTGCTAATCCAAGTCACAAGCCTTTCCCCTAAAAGAATGCTCCATCGGTTCTGCTCTTCCAGTCATCTATGTTTCCAGCCCAATCTACATCAGTGTAAACTCTAAGTTCAAATTTTCATTCCAATGTGTACCATAATCCATAGTCCTCTATTTTCTTTAGGTATCTCAAAATTATTTTCACTGCAACCATATGTGAATCTTTAGGATTGGCAGAAAATATTGCCACAATCCCCACTGCATGTGCAATATCAAGCCTATTATGTACAACATACATTAGTTTACCAATCATAGATTGGTACAGAGTCTGATTTACTTCTCTAGATTCATCATCCTTTGTCAATTTACATCCAGTGACCATCGATGTTCCTACTGGTTTAGCATCTTCCATGCCAAAAGTCTTCAATACTTCTTTAATTTATTTTGATTGAGTGATGAAAATCCCATCTTTCTGTTGTATAATTTGAAAACCTAGAAAGAATTTAATCTCTCCAAAAATTGACATCTCAAATTCCTTTCTCATTTCATGAGCAAAAGATTTGCAAATCTGATCTTGTCCACCAAAGATTATATCATCAACAAATATCTCAGCAATCAAAATGTTATCATCAGAATCTCCTTTCATGTACAAATTATTATTTTTACTAGTTCTTACAAAGCCAATACTGATAAGATAAGCATGTAATCTTTCATACCAAGCCCTCGATTCTTGCTTCAATCCATATAAAGCTTTATGCAATCTACATACCATATCTTTCTGATTCAGATCAACAAACCCTTCCAGTTGTTCTATGTAGACCTCCTCGTCAAGAAATTCAATTCAAAAAAGTTGATTTCACATCCATTTGATATACTTTAAATCCCTTATGTGCAACATATGCAATTAATATGTAGACTCCTTCCAGTCTAGCAATAGGTGCAAAGGTTTCACCATAATCAATACCTTCTTCTTGTGCATATCCCTTGCAAAAAGGTCTTGTCTTATTCCTAGTGACCTCTCCATTTTAATTCAACTTATTCCTAAAAATCCACTTAGTACCAATAACATTTTTATCCTTCGGTCTAGGTACCAATGTCCATGTCTTATTATTTTCAATTTGTTTAATTTCCTCATTCATAGCATTTATCCATTCTTCATTTTCAAGTGCATCCCTAACATTCTTAGGTTGAAACTCACAAACTAAGCATGTGTTTTGTCTTAACTTACTTATCTCCAATGATTTGATTCTCTGGATGGTGTCTTCTAACAAATCTTGCTAGTACTTGATCTCTTCTCTGCTCATCATTCTGTTCGGGCTCATTTTGCTGCTCGGTCGCTTCTTCCTGATTGTCAATTTCCATTTGTTGATTCTCAATAGCATTTTTTTGATGCTCGGTAGACTCAGCCTGTGGCTTTGGTAGATAATCTAGATCTTCAACATAAGTAAACCTACCACAATCTTTTGGTTCCTTCATGCTTTCTTCATCATTCTTATCAGAAAACTCATCAACTTTTACATTAGCACATTTTATCATCTTATTAGTAACTTTGTTCAAACATTTATAAGCTTTACTCTTAGTAGAATATCCTAAGAATATTCCTTCATCACCTTTAGAGTCAAATTTTCCATTCCTTTCATCTTTTAGAATATAACACTGGCTACCAAAGATTCTGAAATAACTTACACTCGATGTGTATTCAAACCATAACTCGTAAGGTATCTTGTTTGTGTCTTTCTTTAGTTGAACTCAGTTCAGGACATATATTGTTGTGCTAACTGCCTCTCTCTAGTACATTTGTGCAACATTTTTCTCAATCATCAATGTTCTAGCACAATCAACAATAGATTGGTTTCTCCTTTCAGCAATTCCATTTTGCCGTTGTGTTCTAGGTGTAGAAACTTGCCTTTTTATACCATGATCATTACAGAAGTTAGTGAATTCATCACAAACAAACTTACCTCCTCAATCAAAACTTAAGCATTTCAATTCTTTTCCAGTTTCTTTTTCTACTTTAGCCTTATACCATTTAAATAGTTTGAATGCCTCAGATTTTTCTTTCAAGAACATAACTATCATCAATCTAGTATAGTCATCAACAAATAAAATAAAGTATATATCACCAATATAGGAGCTTTGAGTTCTCATAGGACCACATAATTCAGTTTGAACCAAATCCAAAATTCCTTTAGATGAATAGTCCTTACTTTTAAAACTAGATTTTGTCATCTTCCCTTTCTGACATTGATGACACATAACATGATCAGGTTTGGTTAGGCTAGGCAATCCTCTAACTTTTCTCTTTCTACTGATCTTAATCATGTTATCAAAATTTACATGACAACCTCTTATGCCATGACCATGCATCTTCATTTTTCACCAGCAAACAAGAAGTTTCAACCAAGATAAAATAAATTACCTTTTGATTGTCCTCTTGTTTCAACAAGCTTTGCATTTTCATCATAGATTTTCATCATCTTTCTTTCAAATGCAACTCAGTGACCTAAGTTATTCAGCTATGCTACACTCAACAAATTGTAATATTTAAGTCCTTTTACCCAGTATGCATTATCACATCTAATTTTATCATTCAATAAAATAGATAATTTTCCTTTAACCATGCAAGGTGTGTCATTTCCCATTTTCACTAATCCTCCATTATAATGCTCAAGATGATCAAACTTATCTTCATCACCAGTCATGTGATGTGTACAACCACTATCAATGATCCAAGTATCATTCTTACTAAATTTATAAATAAGTGATGTTTCTACATACCTTTCGTCCTCTTCTGAATCATCTTTCATTGCAACACTAGTACATTTGAGGCTAAATTTTGACGGCCATTTGTTAGATTTCCAACGCCTATTTGTCAGTATTTTGACACATGTGTCCGTCGATGTTTTTGCATTGGAAATGGTGACAAGAGTGACAACTGTTGGTATTCTGACATCAATACCTGTCAGAATTGGGCACATAAACAATAATTTTACTATGTGACCAGTTTGTCGAAAAATCATTTTTACAACATTTTTTCAGTCGGCGTTCCGACGGATTGACAGTATATTCTAACAGGACATTTTGTCGGAGGTATAGTTGTCATGTCACACATATCTGTCAAAGTGGTGTGTTGTCCAACGGTGACCGGTCGACATTTTGATGGTCTGTAATATACTATCAACGGACCAACTCGTCGAATGTATAGTGCGTCTGTCGAAAATGCTTTACTAATTATAAAAAAAGTGACGGATTAGCATATTAAAAAAACAAATCTCAAGAGACCATCATAGTTGGTCTCCGTATTTGGTCCATATACTGACAAAACATTTTACATTTCGTTAGCTCATCAAATGAGGGGATTTGAAAGAATTTAATAGAATATTTTCATGATAATGTATATTATTAAGTTGACATTGCATGAATTTATCAACTCTGCGCATTTGTAGACATCAAACACAATGATAAAGAAGCATCTCTTCCCATGGCATACATTACTCAAGCCATGGGAGGGGATGCTTCTTTATGGCTGTGTTCGATGTCTACAAGTATGTGAAGTAGATAAATTCATTCAGTGTCAAACTAAAATAATGTACGTTATACATGAAAATATCATGCATTAAATTATTTCAAATCACTGCATTTGATGAGCTAACGAAATGTAAAATGTTTTGTGAGTATATGGACCAAGGACAAAGACCAATTATGATGGTCTCTTGAGCTCTGCTATATTTAGTCCTAGCTACTGGATAAGGGCTGAAAGACTTATACCTGTCAATCGTTGAGAATAATCATCGCCTTGCCTTTATGTACACTACACAGTATCCAATATAAGAGGAGGCAGAAAATATGAATGGATAAAAGAAATGAAAGATAAAATAAAAATATCTTTTTATTTACCTTCTCATAATTGATCCTAGTCTCACAAAAGTAATTATATACGATCACTAGCACATTTCATGCATGGATGAGAAACAATATCCAAAGTTTCTATATTCTGAGAAGAGGTATGAGTGGAGGCCAAAAAAGGGATATTTGTGAAGGTTTTATATACGTAGTATTGAATCATCATCTCTGCACTGGTAGTCAATCTAGAAACCCTCTCTAGAAAATCTCCACATCTAGCAAATCTCCACAAAAATCCCTTTTGGCCTCCACTGCATATACGTCTTCTCAGTATCTAAAAACTCTCCATCATTGATTCTCATTGTTTTTCACCATCGTTGTGGACTGGGACCTTAAATTATTGAGCTTCTCTTTGTTTTGAGAATAGTTTTACATTCTCTACTTAACAAGGCCAACCACGTGAAGGTGGAAGCTCATCTGGCCCCTCCTAGGAGCCTCTTATGACCCTTTATGACATTTTAAGACCTCTAATATGTGTATTCTTATGGGTTGTAAAGGGTCATAAGGGGTCCTGGGACACAACAGTTGAGAAACATAAATGTAGGCATCATGGTCACAAGTTTTTGGAGACAACATAATTGAGTGGTATACCCAGATGATGAAAAGCAACCACTACTCCTCTGGAACCAGAGGAGTAGTAGTTGCTATGCATTGTCTGGGTATACAACTCAATTATGTTGTATACCCAGATGATGGAGAGAAACTCCTGCATCTCCGATTCCAAGTTGACTACATCTGTTGCTCACGAATACAAGGGCCTCCAACACAAATGTATTCAATTTGGAATTGGAGGTGCATAAGTTTCTCTCCATCACTTGGGTATACAACTCTATTATGTTGTCTCCAAAAAATTGTGATCATGATGCCTACAATTATGTTTCTCAGCTATTGTGAAATCTACATTTATGTTTCACAGCTGTTGTGTTTATGTGCATGTTTTTATGTGTTTGGGAAGACATCTTTCTAGCCTAGGCCTAGATCCTTTGGCAATTAGCTTCATAATAATGTAGATGATAGATGAGCAATTAGCTTCCCAAGAAAAATCCCATAAATGAACTATGTGTACCCCAATTCTTGTGCCCTCTGTGCATACCCAAATGATATATTTGAAACAACAAGGGTAAGGCTTAAAGAAGTTAATTTTGCATCACTAGACATATCTGTATATTTTATCCACAATGACCAAACTTCAAAGGATCCAAGCCTAGGCTAGAAAGATGTCTTCCCATTCTGTTTAAGTCATATTCCTTGTTCTTGTCAAACTTCCTTGGTACGGTAGGCGTGCTCTTTGTAGTACTCTTCTTCAACTTGTGTTCGATGATACACATCTTCTTCTTCTTCCTAATTGTAGCCAAAGATTCCTTTTCATTGGGATTCAACTCCACTTCCCCCATCTCATCATCCTCATCACCCTCAGCTGCCATCCTAAGCCCTTCTTCCCTCTCCAGTTCTTCAAGCCTCTGTAAGATATTTGGATCAATAAAGTCTGCAACATTGTGTCCATCCATGATCTCATGAATATCATCTTCTTTCCACTCTTCATTTTCCAAAATATACCACAATATTAAGACTCGTGACTCTTCAAATTCTCTTGTTTCCTTCAGACCTCCAAACATGTGTACTGTGAGATTTCCTCCAAAAAATGGACTTGTGATGATTTTCACAATAGTACATGTGTTGGAAGGAAAGATCACAGTGTTTCTTAGGCCAATCTGAATGTTCATCACTTGTGCATATAAGAGTTGATCATAGAAGGTATATGCACAGGTGAAAAATAGGCATATTTGACCAAGCAATACTGGGAGCTAGACCCAATAGCAAATAGATTTGTAATGATTTTCACAATAATACATGTGTTGTTGGGTAAGCTCCTAGTAGCACTCAAGCAAATATGCATGTTCATCACCTGTACATATGAAGTGGCTCTAATGGCAGATACAATCACAAAATTCTATATATTCCTTATTTTGTTCTGGGTTGATATTGTCAGACATGGTCTTTTTTGAATGGAATGACTCATTACTTGTACATTGACTAGAATGTTGGTGGAAGAAGGATGATTTGTTTGCAACCTGCAGATACACAGACACTGAACAACCATTTTTTTAACTCTAATTTTCTCAACACAAAGGGACATTTATCATACCCATAAAAACATGATTGTTTTAAAATGGAATACATCAAGGAGTACCATAGAAATATTGACCATTTACAATCATGAATAGTTAACCTAAATCAAATAGCTCATTTTTTTAATCAACATGTGTAGTCTCTGTGTATATGAAAAATAAATGAAATATATATCAAGTTGAAATAAAATGGTGAACAAAAATTCAAATTCAAGGCCTAATTTATCAAGAGCAACAAACATTAGGACAAAAGAAAAATCATTAAGACTATAGAAAAATCATTAAGACTAGAAAATCAAGTTCTAGAAAAATCATTGCGACTATAAAAAAATTATTTAGACTAGAAAATCAAGTTCTAGAAATGGACGGTTCTGGTGCTTTGCCATTACAACAATTGAGCATTCATCATTTGGTACTTCTTGGCATATTCCATTTAAGTTTTTCAGCTATCATGTTTATGTGCATGTTCTTTATGTGTTTGGCTTCTCTCCCTCACAAGGGATACGTTGATAGGTAATTGATTTGAAAGCATAATGATTTGATAGTCTTTTTTCAGGATAGGCGTAATCATCCCGCCAACCTTAATTAGAAACATTTGTGATATATGTCAAGTAATTATAATCAATATGCCCAACAAACAAAGACTTAGTAGTAAAAGAATAAGGTTTCACATCCACATCTGTCCAAGTGCAGCAACCTTCAAAGATTTGCAGCGGTAAAGAGAATCCCCATATTTTATCAGCTTAACATAGTCTTTGGCCACTTTGGCAATGAGAACCTCAAAATAGAGAAAAGAAACTTAGTAAAACTAGTCTATGTCGCTATTTGTGAGGGTATAGTCATGATAAGTGCCTCTCAAACCTCTCCAAACATGTAAGATTGTCTTTAAATAGTTTATTGATCTCTTCTAAACATTAACCAAATCAAACCTACATTTGAATCCACACACAATAACCCAAAATGAAGGGTTTTGTATCCTTTAATGAATCTCAGTCATTGGTAATGCATGGACAGTCAAACAACTAGTCTCCAAAGCATTCAATAAGTGAATATGAATGTTTGATAACTACTCCCAACTATTCTTAAACATACTTTATTGTTTAAGAATTGTTGGGACTGGTCCTTTGGCATGTATTAAACATAATAGAATTTTCAGCATATTATTATCATTCTATTTCTTTGTTGTAAACATGCCATTGGTTCATTTTTAATCTACTGGTGTCATGCCCTAGCCCATGCTTTATCTCCATTATTTGATGTTATTCACTATTTTGAAATGTTGACTGTGGTTATCAAATGGAAAAAATAGAAAAAAAATTAACACAAAAAGAAATTTACAAAACCGAACCAATGGCATGTTTACAATAAAGAAATATAATGATAATAATATGCTAAACCAATGGCATGTTTACAACAAAGAAATAGAATGACAATAATATGCTGAAAATTTTATTCTGTTTAAAACACGCCAAAGGACCAGTTGTATGAAATTTTCAATCACATAGCATTTCACTGTTGTATGAGTGGATTGTGCAGGAACAGTTAACACTAAAAAAGGAGAAAATTCCTCAACGCATCTTGGAAACCATTGAATTCAATAATAAATTAAACCTAACACCAACAGTATTCCTTCCATTCACTCCTACCATGAATAAAGCATTTAATCGATTTAACATTACATATAATCATTAGACAGTTACATTTGCTAACTGTGTAGAGGAATAGTCATGACCAAAATGATCAAAATTACTTTCACCCTTGCACAAGCTATTCCAAAATTCAAGTAAAATGAGAAATATGCTATATCAAATCATTCATATTCATAGTAACCATTCAAAGGATAATGATTTGACAGTATTTTTCAGGATAGGCGTAATCACCCCGCCAACCTTAATTAACAACATTTGTGATATATGTCAAGTACTTATAATCAATATGCCCAACAAACAGAGACTTAATAGTAAAAGCATGTCCTTTGGTTTACTAGTTTACTTATAATGAGTGTGTCATTTGGTTTACTAGTTTAATCTAGTTTAAGAATGGTTTGTTTCATGTTTGAATGTACCATTGAATGAAGCTTGGCTATATTAAGTACAATCTTAAGACTTGTGACTCTTCAAATTCTCTTGTTTCCTTCAGACCTCCAAACATGTGTACTATGAGATTTCCTCCAACAAATGGACTTGTGATGATTTTCACAATAGTACATGTGTTGGAGGACTGCTCAAAGTACTACTTAGGAAAATTTGAATGTTCATCACCTGTGCATATAAGAGTTGATCATAGAAAGTATATGCACAGGTGAAAAACATGCATATACATGCATATTTGACCAAGCAATACTGGGAGCTAGACCCAGCAGCAAATATATTTGTGGTGATTTTCACAATAGTACATGTATTGTTGGGTAAGCTCCCAATAGCACTCAAACAAATATGCATGTTCTATTGGAATTAGGAGAGATAGGTATTAAGAGGGGAGGGGTGAATCAGTGCCTTCAAAACTTCACTTGTAAAACCTTTCAGATCTATAACTGTATACTATAATAACCGATCAAAATAACTTGAATCTAATTGTATAAATCAATCATCTAGTTAACTTGAGAAAGTAAACAACATGAAATCAATATGAAAATCACATAACACAAGTATTTTGGTAATGCAAAAACCCTTGTAAGAAGGTAAAAACTACAGTGGGGATGACACCCACAAATTCTTCACTACTGTAGATAGAAAAGGTTTTCCTGTTAAGGCTACAAGTTTTGATCACTTCTGGTGATCTTACCCTATTAGGAGTAACATATTAGATCAACAAGATCTACCTAGTTATAGGATTTTAACAACACTAATGAAGTGTGTACTCGGTTAAGAGATTTACTGATGGGGAGGCTAGGATATACTAGCTTAGTCTATGCCCCTAATCCTCTCTAGGATCCTAGTGTTCTTCTAACACCATTGATGGTCTATAGGATTCCTTATTCCTCCAAGGATCCCTTGACCTACCTAACCCACCCACCAAGTTAAACTATCTCATCTACCAACATTACAAGCTTTTCTCTCAGGCTACTATCCCTTACATAGGCTCATAAGGGTCTTTTAGACTTCCAACTCTTTCCAAAACTCCAACAGTGAATTTTATGAGTTCCAAGATGTTTTTAAGGCATTTGACACCTTTTTAATGCATTGGCTTGATTGGGTCATCACCTGATTTGGGAGTTGCTTTGTATTTTAGGGCTACAAGGAAGAGGCCTAATTAGCCCTCCTTCCAGTTTTATAGGGAATTTGACACCCTTTCCTCAAAGAATCACCACCCCTGTTCTAAAGGAAATTTTCTCCTAATGACCCATTCTCAAGGATTTTTGGTGTCTTGGGCTTCCAACAGGTCGTACAGTACCTTTGGCAAATTTGAGGGTTTTAAGCGTTTGGGGGACTCTTCACTATCCTGGTCTCCAACAACACCTTTCCAAAGCTCTTCAAACCTTCTCCTTCAAAAAAATCCACCTTCATTCATCTATCTAGCATCCCTCCAAAGGGATTCCTTTGAAACTCACTCCTCTGTCAGCAATAGCTTCTACACCGCTGCTTGCTCCTAGTCGGGCATTGCCTTAGCTCACCTAGGGCTTTGTCAAATAGATGTTTGCACCTTCATTCAAGGGCCTTGTAGACATACATGTATATGATAGGGTCTATACCTTTAGATTCCAAGGTTCCATGGGAATTCCATGGTGGAAACAAAGGTTACATACCTTTATCTACATATCTCTCCAAACTGGCAGAGAACTGATTACAACAAGAAATGAACAAAAGATACTAATAAAACTTGAAAGAACCTAATCTAAAACACACACAAGAAGGCCTAAGCACACATAAACATTAAATCCTTCAAAGATTCAACAAAATCCACTGTATTCACAAGAAATCAATCATAAACAGTGATTGTTCCACACAATTGCTGCATTCAGTCTAGTGTTTTCGTATAGTAACCATACCAAATGACATCCAACCCCCATATTAGGGTTTTTTAGGCCTTTTATATCCTTCTCCTTGGTGTGAGTGTATTTTTAGGGCTCTTTAGCCATGTAGGTAGGGTTAAAGCCTTCAAAGGTAAAGTTGCAAAGCAACTTTTAGAAAGTTGCTAGCAACTTTTAAGCAACTTTTGCTCTTACATTACCAAGACCATTGCTAGGTCTTTCTAAGGCACTCTTGTTCTCATAACTCTACCAAAAACATAATCTAAGACCTCTACTCACATAGCTAGACAATGATCTCAGGATGACAACTTTCCCTAATTCATTGTGCCATTAAGAAGGAAGACCAGCTGAACCACTAGGACCTCACCTAGGCCTAGGCACACAAACATGAGCTAAGACTCTTATTTTTATTTACATGCTTCATTAAAGAAGTTCACACAACAAAAACTAGAAGGTGGGAGCCCTTAGAAGGGTGCTCCTACACCATTTACATAAGACTGTAAAGTCTACTCTGTTAAGAGATTTTACCAAAAACTCTATCACAATTGTTAGAAAGTAATAGGCAATTATCTGCTAGTTGACAACTCAATTGTCTGAAACAGATCAATCAATGTTCATAAAAATATCACCTTGACTGTGATGATTCACTATTTTTGTTTTGCTCGGTAGCCTTCTCTGATTTTGCTCAATTTGATATCCTCTGTTATTCTGTTCTACTCTGTAAACCGATTGACTTGAAGTTCGGCAATGGCTTCAAGTGCTCTGTGATTCATATATATCAGTTCACCAACCTCATAAAATGGTGTGAACATAAAAAATATATAGTGTTCTATTTGTGCCACATAAGCAAAAATTAGGTTACAAAAAATAATCATAACCCTAAGATCTACGGTGCAAAATTAACCTAGATCAACTATTACAATAAGATAAACATTACATTTAATGAGTATCTTTTACAATAAATGCTCCTCGATCTTGGTAAACCATTTTACAATCTGTTGTAACCATTTCCATAGAAGAATGTGCCATTTCATATTACTATGCCATTTTCTGTGATCATCGGTAAACACTGTATAATTTGCTCGGTGTATACTATGATGCTCGGTGTTTACTGACCGTCAATGTCGGTGTCACTGGTGCTTGATAAACTATGTGATGTTCGGTGTAAAGGCTTTACCAACTGCTCTGTCTTACTTCTGGTTACCGGGCAACTCAATATAAGTAACCGACCGACCTGTTTACTATTCTTTGATACTAATGACAACCTTAAATTCTCAATAGAGATTAACAATCTCCCCCTTTGGCATTAGTATTAAAACTTTGAATGTATATAGACAAAATGTTTCTATATATTCCTTATGTCTCTGCCATATACATATCCACAAAAAATTTCTAAGTACAAAGTACTCCCCCTCGGTGCATGCTCCTGGTAGTATGTAATATACATATCAAAGTATACTTTATTTGGCATATACATGTTTTCCCCCTTTTTGATAATAATGCCAAACACAACAAAAATAATGTATACTTACATCTTATCAAAAATGTGTTGGTGGGTTTTCTTTACAGACTCCAAGAGGTTGTCCCATTCCTCTTTCAAGTTGGTAAGAGCAATATGCTCAAGACTGACTTGTGCATGCATGTTAAAGATATTATCTAACGCCAAAATATTTGGTGTTGCGACAAGTTGTTCAACTTTGACAATATGTGGTTCAAAAATTTTTAGGTAAGGAGTGAGTTTTGTCTGTCTCTGTGACCTGATCAGTGATGTGTGCTTCTTGTTTTCTTAAATCTACTATTAGCCGCTGGAGTTCCTGAACTCGGTGAATATGCTTTAAGAAAGTAGTTGGCTTGGTGATAGCTGCTTGTGTACTCAACTTTATCTCTACTTCTAAACCTTTTTTATTTTCACTGACTTTTGCAGTGAAGGTGTCTGAAGTACAAAGCTTGACAAAAAATTGACAGATTATCTGGGTAATAGATTTTACCTCGGTAATGACCTCAGATAATTTTACCTTTTTCAGTGCCACTTCTGTGTTAATCCTTTCTGCCAATTTGTCTTGAATCTTTGATTCTGCCCTTTCTTCTATTCTTTTGTCTATATCTATATTAGGGGCATTGATTTTGTCGGTGAGTGTAGCAAGTTGATCTATGATGGGAGTATTCTCATCAATATTTGTCTCTGGTACTATCTGTTGCAGAATATCCCTCACATCATTTAACACTTCTTTTCATTTGTGTTCTTTCCTTAACTTCTCTTGTGCCACTTTCCTTGAACATAGCTCCCCATATCTACTTAGTTCCTGGGGGCTTAGGGTTCTCGGGTCACATTCTGGTATAATTATGACTTCATCAATGGTGACCGGCCCTTTGGCTTTCTTCTTCTTCTTCTTTTGTGCAAGAGGTGACTTCTTCTCACTAATAACAATAGTTTTTTCTCCACTCTTCAGAGTATCTTTCCCAATTGACACCGTATCATCCTTCTTCTGCTCCTCGATAGATTGTGTGGGAGTCTTGGTTGTAGTGTCAGGTGGGTTCACTTCGGTTGACTTTGTTTCTTCTGGTTCCTTTGTTTGTGTAGAATGTGCCTCTATTTTGTTAGGCTCATTTGTATCTGCAAGTTGCTCAGGTGCTTGTATCCCTATTTTATATTTATTTTGCTCGCGATGAGAGACATCGAGTTGTACTTGTGAAAGTATTTCAACTGTCTCTACAAGTACAGGTAGTTCACTCAGTAGAGATGTGAACACACTATTAGTGTCTAGTGCTTCATCTTTGTTTGGTATAATTGTCACATCTTTGTCATCCTCATCATCAGGATCACCGTTAGTGATGTCCTCAATGAGTGCATCATCATCGGTTTCTTTTGCAAGTGGATCTTTACTTGATCTGGTGCATCCTGTGAAATTCTTATTTCTTCCTTTTGTTCGGTGATATCAATTACCTCGGTAACTGATATTTTGGAGTCCTTTATTTTCTTTCCTTTGTTATCATTGATGAAAATACCTTTACCTTTTGAACTGTGTCTCTTCTTAGATAGTTTCAGGAATGCTTCCTGTTCAGCTTTCTCTTCTACTTTCAAAATTGATGTCCACAAAGAATCACATGTGACATCCATATCACCCACATTCTCATCCATTATCTGCATAGCTCTATTCTTGACTAGAAATCTAGCCTGATACTTTGTCATGTATTCATTTACAATAGCATAGCTAAAGTGTGAGGCTGCACAACTTAATGATCGTTCTCTTTTCCTTTTCTCTGTATCTAGTGCAATAGCCCATCTCTCATTTATTTTGTCATCAAGTTCCTTCGATAATTGATATGCGAATTCCATTGGTACTCTCTTGAATTTAATCATCATTTGGATGATAGCATGTTCTAGCTTTGTCTTGTCCTTAATTGACATTTTGTCAAATTTGCCTATGCCTGGATCTATAAGATTTCCAGTCTCAATTATATCTTCAATTATTTCTTCTATTGTACTTTCCCTATTACGAACTAACTTGAATTGATTAAGATCATTTTCAGTGTCAGTCTCCTCTATATCTTCTTTACTTCTTATGTATTTCCTCTTTTTCTTCACTGTCTTAGCTACTTTCTTGTTCTTTCTCTTAACATATTTCTGTGTCAGTGTAGTTGCTCTTCTTTTTGCTACTTTTACTACTTCTTTCTCAGTAGGTTGTGTTGCAGTTGACAAATGTGTCTTCATTCCTTCAGGTTCTGGTAACTGCATTTCCTATTCAACATTGGTGGGAGGAGCTGGTATGTGATCCTTTTCTTTGTCTGACTCAGTCTCCTCACTATCATAGGGCTTGTCCACCAATTATAACTAACCTTTGGTTGTTTCTTTAACCGGTGACTCCACAGATGAGCTAGATGCATTTCCATATTTTGCTATGAGATCTTTTCTCATTTCCTTCGCCCTTCTAGACATTTTTCCGATCTCTATGTCTGTAGTGATTCGTGACTTAGCTTCATCATAGGTGCCAAACCTAGTGGCAGTGATATCTATCGGTAATGCCAGCAATGCATTAATAGATTTCAAAGTGAAATCATGGTTCATTTCATATCCCATTTTTGCTAACCATTTTGTTCTTAGTTCTACTGCCTTTATCATAGAGTGGTCTGTGTTGACTACAAAACATATGTCATCTTCAAATTTACTCACTAATTCGCTTGGAATTGTACTCCTTTGATGCATTTTTTTCTAAAATTCTTTGAAATATGCATTAAATTCCTTATTCAGATTATCTCCTAGACTTTTCATCATTTCACCAATTTGTGCAGTTATCGGTTTGTTTGATTGCCAGTTTACTTTACCGATACTAGGTACATATTTTTGTAGATAGAAAAATGTATAGACAAGTAGTGATCCGTACTTACATGTGTTGGACTTCTTTGATCTTATTGTCTTCATATTATCTTGCAATTGGTGTAGTAATAGTTCGATAAGATCTACCTGGTGATCTTTCTTCACAATTTTATATGCCATGTCCACAGCACTACAGGGTACACTATTTGGTCTGCTAGATTGAAATATCTTGTACCTGATGACATGTGATATGAATTTTACCATTGGGTCTTTGATGGTTGAGATTTTTAGTGCCCTACCATCCCATTGAGCTCCAGTGTTCTTTTTAACATCAGGATGAGATGAACTTAGAAAGGCTTTAGCTTTGTCAGTTGTAGGGTACCCAGTAACCCTACTGATAATCTTCTTTGTGACCTCAATAGGTTTATCTAACCAAAATTTGCCATCATGAAATCTAATCAATGCAATTCTTATCCAGTCAGTCTTGAAAGATTGCGGGAGGTATGTAAAATAGGATAACCCTGAATCCTCAATCTTCTTATAATCGGATTTTATTCTTCCATCCGGTCCACAAACTTGTTGATAAGAAGCAATGGTCTCAAAATCACCTACTTCTTTGATTTTGTAGTGAATGTAGGCCCTAACATCTTCTGTTAACAAAACCCTATCTGGAATACTCGAAAATGTACCCATATCATCCATTTGTGCTACAACCTTGGGATGTGGTTTGAATTTGGCCTCAACGAAATTAGCCCTAACAATTAATTCTACTTCCTCCTCAATGTTTTGCGATTTGCTTGCAGTCAATGTTGATGCCATAAATTATTTCTAGGGTTTTGACAAGCAATAGATAACCAGTGTTCGGTAGGTAGATGAACTTACTCGATATCATCAAAGAATTATTGTCGGTTCGATCTACAGTAGCTTTGAATCTTTTCTAAAAATCTTTAGCTCAAACTCTTCTCTATAAAATCTCTTTTCTTCAAAATCGCAATGTAAAAATGAACTCTGTTTTGCACGTATATATAGACTTTTTGATATTTCTGCTCAAACTTTAGTGCATTAAATGCGTGACCTAACTTTCGGTACGAAACAACTTGTCAGCTCGGTAATGTCTACAATTTCCTTTGCTCGGTTGACATAGAATTTCTTCATCGGTTTGCACTATTGTCAGTTAACATTGTATATTGATTACCGACGGGTAACCAACTCTCATTTCTTCTTTTACCGACTATGTGACGAGGTTTCACCGATAGTGTTTCTTGACTCAGCATTCTCATTAGATGCCTTCTTCCACATTGTGTTCCTTAAATTCATAATTTTTGCAATGTTATATCCACTCTCAAATATATGGTTTTCAACTGGTGCTCGGTCTCTGCAGTTCTTGCTTAAATGACTGACCTTGTGATAGTGCATACATGCCATTCCTGCATTTGTCCAGTTTCTTGTTTGTCCAATCTGACTCTTTCTATAACAGTTTGCTGCAATATGTCCATACCGACCACATATAGCACAATTAGTCCATGTATTATAATGCCAAACATATGAGTTACCTTGTCTCTTCGATTGATATGACTTTTGTTGTAGTTTATCTTTAGGTGTCCAAACTTGTTTCATTTTTGCTTTGCAGTCCCTTGTAGTGTGTCCATGCTTATTACAAGTATAGCATATTTTCTCCTCAATGGTATTATTAGCAATGTCATTCTGCTTAGCTCTGCATTCATAAGCTGGATGTCCAAACTTACCACAGTAATAACAATATCCATTGAATTTAGGAATGACAGGAGGTTTACCTTGTGTTTTGCTTCTGCACACATTAGATGTATGTCCTTGTTTTCCATAGTTATAACATGTCAACACTTTAGGTTTCTGACTTTGATTGTTGTTGACTTTTTCAGCTTGTTGTGATGATTCTCCTTCACCGGTGTAGCCTATACCGGCTCTGATTCCAAATCTCCTTTGATTAGTCAGGAACTCATCAATCTTTTTAGAATTGTCATCAGCTATCTTCATCATTTCATTATGTTCCTTTTGTATCTTTATTTCATTTCTTAGTTTTTCATTATCTTCTCTAAGTATTGCAACATCTTCAAGTCTTCTTGATAATTCTCCATTTACTCGGTTCATTTCTTGATTAACTATCATCATCTGATTTGATACTTGGAAGTGACGATCAGTGAGTCTCTATATTTCACTTTCTTTTGCTTGAAGTTGTTCAATCATCAATCTTCGGTCTTCAATAGCCAGATTTTGATCTTGTTCAGCTTGTCTAGCATTGTTCATGATTTCCACCATTCTCACCATCTTAGATTCATGACCGATTTGAAGTGCTTTCACTTGCTTAGATAGATGCTGATTCTTTTCAGATAAGTCAAAGATTATGCTTTCAGATCCATCAGAGATGCTTCCAGAGCTTGATCCAATATGATCAAATATTTCATCAATAGGTTCTTCATGATAACCGATTTCATTTTGCTAAATTGCAAGGTTTTTTCTTTCAACTAGTAATTTCTTTAGTTCTTCCTTGGCTTGTTTATACCGTTCCACAAACATCTGTATTTGTATCTTCTGATTCTCAATAGTCTTGTCAAGTTTGTATCTCTCCATGATTTAGATCTTTACCCTTCATTGGTTAGACTGTTCAACAAGAGAATTGAGCTTTGATACCAATTGTTGGAATTAGGAGAGATAGGTACTGAGAGGGGAGGGGTGAATCAATGCCTTCAAAACTTCACTTGTAAAACCTTTCAGATCTATAACTCTATACTATAATAATCGATCAAAATAACTTGAATCTAATTGTATACATCAATCATCTAGTTAACTTGAGAAAGTAAACAACATGAAATCAATATGACAATCACATAACACAAGTATTTTGGTAACGCAGAAACCCTTGTAAGAAGGTAAAAATTGCGGTGGGGATGACACCCACAAATTCTTCACTACTGCAGATAGAAAAGGTTTGCTTGTTAAGGCTACAAGTTTTGATCACTTCTGGTGATCTTACCATGTTAGGAGTAACATATTAGATCAGCTAGATCTACCTAGTTATAGGATTTTAACAACACTAATGAAGTGTGTACTCGGTTAAGAGATTTACATAAGACTGTAAAGTCTACTATGTTAAGAGATTTTACCAAAAACTCTATCACAATTGTCAAAAAGTAATAGGCAATTATTTGCTAGTTGACAACTCAATTGTTTGAAACAGATCAATCAATGTTAATAAAAATATCACCTTGACTGTGATGATTCACTATTTTTGTTCTGCTCGGTAGCGTTCTCTGATTCTGCTCAATCTGATATCCTCTATTACTTTGTTCTACTCTGTAAACCGATTGACTTGAAGTTCGGAAATGGCTTCAAGTGCTCCATGATTCATATATATCAGCTCACCAACCTCATAAAATGGTGTGAACATACAAAATATATAGTGTTCTATTTTTGCCACATAAGCAAAAATTAGGTTACAAAAATTAATCATAACCCTAAGATCTACGGTGCAAAATTAACCTAGATCAACTATTACAATAAGATAAACATTACATTTAATGAGTATCTTTTACAATAAATGCTCCTCGATCTTGGTAAACCATTTTACGATCAATTGTAACTATTTGCATAGAAGAATGTGCCATTTCAGATTACTATGCCATTTTCTGTGATCATCGGTAAACACTGTATAATCTGCTTGATGTATACTGTGATGCTTGGTGTTTACTGATCATCAGTGTTGGTGTCGCTGGTGCTAGGTAAACTATGTGATGTTCGGTGTAAAGGCTTTATCGACTGCTCTATCTTACTTCTGGTTACCGACCAACTCAATATAAGTAACTGACTGACTTGTTTACTATTCTTTGATACTAATGACAACCTTAAATGCTCAATAGAGATTAACATGTTCATCACCTGTGCATATGAAGTGGCTCTAATGGAAGATACAATCACTAAATTATGCATACTCCTTATTTTGTTCTGGGTTGATATTGTCAGACATGGTCTTTCTTGAATGGAATGACTCATTACTTGTACATTGACTGGAATGTTGGTGGAAGAAGGATGATTTGTTTGCAACCATTTTTTCAAGTCTAATTTTTTCAACACAAAGGGACATTTATCATAGCCATAGAAACATGATTATTTTAAAATGGAATACACCAAGGAGTACCATCAGAAATATTGACTATTTGCAATCATGAATAGTTAACCTTAATCAAATAGCTCATTCTATTATCAGCATGTGTAGTCTCTGTGTATATGAAAAATGAATGAAATATCAAGCTGAAATAAAATAGTGAACAAAAATTCAAATTCAAGGCCTAATTTATCAAGAGAAAAAAAAATTAGAACAAAAGAAAAATCATTAAGACTATAGAAAAATCATTAGGACTATAGAAAAATCATTAAGACTAGAAAATCAAGTTCTAGAAAAATCATTTAGACTAGAAAATCAAGTTCTAGAAATGGACGATTCTGATGCTTTGCCATTACAACAATTGAGCATTCATCATTTGGTACTTCTTGGTGTATTCCATTTAAGTTTTTCAGCTGTCATGTTTATGTGCATGTTCTTTATGTGTTTGGCTTCTCTCCCTCGCAAGGGATATGTTGATAGGTAATTGATTTGAAAGCATAATGATTTGACAGTCTTTTTTCAGGATAGGCATAATCATCCCACCAACCTTAACTAGCAACATTTGTGATATATGTCAAGTACTTATAATTAGTATGCCCAAAAAATAGAGACTTAGTAGTAAAAGCATAAGGTTGCACATCCACATCTGCCCTAGTAAGTATTAGAGCCTTTCAAATTTGTAAAGAACACAAACTTTGCAAATCAAATTGATATTTCATTAAAACCTATGTTCTTGATCAAGTTCTTAAATATTAAAGCATGAAACCATCAAGTTATTCACCTATGTTCTTCATGGTTGGGGAAGTTGTGATGGAGTTATATGTAACCTTTGGAAGTCATTGTACGAAAGACTTAAGCCTGGAGTGTATGGCAGGAACAGAGATTCAATAAAAATAGAAGTTTAAATCTGCAAGTCCATTGTGTTATGCATTGTTGAAAGGCTTCTTTACTTATTGTTTTGGTTTCTAAATTCAAGGATGGAATAGTAAGCAATCTCCAAGAATTCATTTCATCATTGAATGTATTGTGAGCACTTTAAAATTATGTTCCTTACGTTTTGACTGGTAAAACCAGTGATTGTTCCAAGTAATGTTTTTAATCCTTTGAAGTTTCTCATGATCCTGGTGTAAGTTGATTGGATTAAGCAATTTGGGGATCAAATAGGACTTTATGGGAGTTTAATAAATGTTTTGGAGGACTTAGAGGAACTATTAGCATGATTGTTCCTTCATCTACAATGAGTTAGACTGAATTTGCTAAGTTTTTCCTTTGTTTTGAAGAGTATTTTGTAAAAAAATTTAACATGAATTTTTTTTTACAAAACTGAACCAATGACATGTTTACAACAAAGAAATAAAATGATAATAATATGCTGAAAATTCTATTCTATTTAATACATGCCAAAGGACCAGTTGTATGAAATTGTCAATCACATAGCCTTTCACTGTTGTATGAGTGGATTGTGCAGGAACAGTTAACATTAAACAAGGAGAAAACTCCTCAACACATCTTGGAAACCATTGAAATATTCTATATCAAATCACTCATATTTATATTTATGCTATATCAAATCATTCATATTCATATTTATGCTATATTTATTCTTGGAAACTTCAAGTAAAATGATAAATATGCTATATCAAATCATTCATATTTATAGTAAGCATTCAAAGGATCATTTTGTCAATGAACCCTCTGACTATACCCCTACGGTGGAGAAAGGAAACCTCAAAATAGAGAAAGGAAACTTAGTAAAACCATTCTATGCTACTATTTGTGAGGGTACAGTCATGATAAGTGCCTCTCAAACCTCTCCAAACATGTAAGAATGTCTTTAAATACTTTATTGATCTCTTCTAAACATTAATGCATGGACAGTCAAACCAATAGTCTCCAAAGCATTCAATAAGTGAATATGAATGTTTGAAAACTTTCCTCTCAACTTCCCCAACCACTCCTAATTGGTTAGAGGGATTAGTTGAGTGTTTAGACACTAAAACTTCTTAAACATAATTTATCTGATATGATGAATTGTAATATCAAGAAACGTGAATCCAAAAATTTCAAAATAGTGAATCAATATCCTTGAGCACAAGCACCAATAACATCAAATAATGGAGATAAAGCATGGGCTAGGGCACGCCATTAGTAGAATGCGGTCATTTCAATGAGAATTCATGATCAAATAAAATGCAATGCATTTGAAATTTACGGTCGAATATGATGACAGAGGCTCAAAAGATGTTGTTCGTCAAAGATACCAATCAAAGATGAATAAATCACATACCTTCTCTCGCGCTCAGCTTGCACGAAGGAAGATTTGATAGCCAAATCTTCCTTGTACCACATGAAGAACATGCCATTGGTTCAGTTTAGCATGTTATTATCATATCAGATAAAGTATGTTTAAGAATTTTTGGTAAGGATAGGAATAGTGGAGATTCTAGAAATATCCCTTTAACTGATTAGGAGTGGTTGGGGAAGTTGAGAGAAAAGTTTTCAAACATTCATATTCACTTATTGAATGCTTTAGAGACTACTGGTTTGACTGTCCATGCATTGCCAGTGATTGAGATTCATTAAAGGATTTCCATGTGTTATCATTGTATTGTGTATTTCTAATATGTTTGGATGTGGGGCAGACCATGAGAATGAAGGATCACTCACTGATTGCATGATAACCTAGTTTTGAAGGGTCACTAGTTGAGGGGATAGTCAAGGTATGGATGTTGATAGTGTTCATTGATGGAAGGGGGATTTTAAAAGACTTTTTATCATTGTATTATGTATTTCCAATATGTTTATATGCAGGGTAGAATGGGAGAATGAAGGATCACTTACTAATTGCATGATAACCCAGTTTTGAAGGGTCATTGGTTGAGGGGACAGTCAAGGTCCAAATGTTGATAGTGTTCCTTGAGGGAAGGGGGATTGTGAAAGACTTGTTATCATTGTATTGTGTATTTCAAATATGTTTGGATGTAGGGTAGACAAGGAGAATGAAGGATCACTCATTGATTGCATGATCACCCAGTTTTGAAGGGTCACTGGTTGAGGGGACAGTCAAGGTCCGAATGTTGATAGTGTTCATTGATGTATGGGGGATTGTAAAATACTTGTTATCATTGTATTGTGTATTTCCAATATGTTTAGATGCAGGGCAGAATAGTAGAATGAAGGATCACTCACTGATTGCATGATAACCCAGTTTTGAAGGGTCACTGGTTGAGGGGACAGTCAAGGTTCGGATGTTGATAGTGTTCCTTGAGGGAAGGGGGATTGTGAAAGACTTGTTATAATTTTATTATGTATTTCCAATATGTTTGGATGTAGGGAAGACTAGGAGAATGAAGGATCACTCACTGATTGCATGATAACCCAGTTTTGAAGGGTCACTGGTTGAGGGGACAGTCAAGGTCCGGTCCGGATGTTGATAGTGTTCCTTGAGGGAAGGGGGATTGTGAAAGACTTTTTATCATTGTATTGTGTATTTCCAATATGTTTGGATATGGGATAGACCAGTAGAATGAAGGATCACTCACTAATTGCATGATAACCCAATTTTGAAGGGTCACTGGTTGAGGGGACAGTCAAGGTCCGGATGTTGATAGTGTTCATTGAGGGAAGGGGGATTGTAAAAGACTTGTTATCATTGTATTGTGTATTTCCAATATGTTTGGATGCAAGACAGAACAAGAAAATGAAGGATCACTCACTGATTGCATGATAACCCAGTTTTGAAGGGTCACTAGTTGAGGGGACAGTCAAGGTCCGGATGTTGATAGTGTTCCTTGAGGGAAGGGGGATTGTGAAAGACTTTTTATCATTGTATTATGTATTTCTAATATGTTTGGATGTAGGACAGACCAAGAGAATGATGGATCACTCACTGATTTTATGATAACCTAGTTTTGAAGGGTCACTGGTTGAGGGGACAGTCAAGGTCTGAATGTTGATAGTGTTCATTGAGGGAAGGGGGATTGTAAAAGACTTGTTATCATTATATTGTGTATTTCCAATATGTTTGGATGTAGGGCAGAATAGGAGAATGAAGGATCACTCACTGATTGCATGATAACCCAGTTTTGAAGGGTCACTGGTTAAGGGGACAGTCAAGGTCTGGATGTTGATAGTGTTCCTTGAGGGAAGGGGTATTGTAAAAGACTTGTTATCATTTTATTGTGTATTTACAATATGTTTGGATGCAGGGTAGACCAAGAGAATGAAGGATCACTCATTGATTGCATGATAACCTAGTTTTGAAGGGCCACTAGTTGAGGGGACAGTCAAGGTCTGGATGTTGATAGTGTTCCTTGAGGGAAGGGGTATTTTGAAAGGTTTTTTATCATTGTATTGTGTATTTCCAATATTTTTGGATGCAAGGTAGACCAAGAGAATGAAGGATCACTCACTGATTGCATGATAACCCAATTTTGAAGGTTCATTGGTTGAGGGGACAGTCAAGGTCTAGATGACTCGGCCATTTGAGGACCCTATTTCTTTGTGTTAATTTCTATTCAAATTGGATGCATGGATTTCTTGTGAATTATCGGCTATTATGTATCCTACAACTGCATCTGTAAATTTGCATATACTTCTCTAGGGTTGTAAGCCACTTAGGGATCAAAATAGAGAAACTAACTCAAAATCGTTCTTTGTCCTATTTCCTTTTAACAAAGTCTCAACTATCAATGATATAAAAATACATTTGATGCCCTAAGCTATCAATACAAATGGCACCTATCTAGAAGCTCACTGGCTGTCCATTTGATAACCATAGTCAACATTTCAAAAGAATGGATATCCTTGAGCACAAGCACAAATAACATCAAATAGTTGAGTTAAAACACTAAATCAAAATTGTTCTTTGTCCTATTTCCTTTTAACAAAGTCTCAACTATCAATGATACAATACATTTGATACCCTAAGCTATCAATACAAATGGCACCTAGCTAGAAGCTCATGAGCTGTCCATTTGATAACCACATTCAACATTTCAAAAAAATGGATATCCTTGAGCACAAGCACCAATAACATCAAATAATGGAGTTAAAGCATGGGCTAGAGCATGACACCAATAACATCAAATAATAGAGATAAAGCACCGGCTAGGGCACAGCACCAGTAGAATGCAGTAATTTTGGAGAGCATTCATGATCAAATAAAATGCAATACATATGAAATTTGTGGTCAAATATGATGTCAGAGGCTTGAAAGATGAAGAAATCACATACCTTCTCTCGTGCCTAGCTTGTTTTCTCCCTCTCCTTTTCTATGCCAATCAAAATAAAAATGATTTGGCACTTCACTTTTTTTTTTATGTATACTCGAAACTGTCAGAATTCTGATGGTCAATTTAAAACCCATCAGAATACCGACATCATCAGGGCCTATTTTTTTAAAAATAACAAATTCATTAAAAAAAATTTACCCATCAGAAGTGTCTGTTGAAATTTGGCCCCAAAATTAGTAGTGCAACAAACACTACCTCAATATCATCATCATTGTCAGTGTCAGTGTCATCTTCTTCAACAAGATAACATGCCTTTTTGCCCTTATCTTTGTGATCTCAGTTGTCTCTGTTGTAGTGTCAATAACCTTTGTTATTCCTTCTACCATAACTCCCATCACCAAATCAGTCTCTGTCTTAATCTTTCTCTTTCCTATTAGGACATCTAGCAACAATATGTCCAACTTCTTTACAATTAAAACAAGCTAAAGGTAACTTTCCCTTATATCTACCTTTACCTTTCTACAGTCTCCAGGCCATAAGTGCTTCAAGCTCATCAAGCTCATCATTAGTATTACTATCACTTTCATTCCTTATATTATGCTTACTGCTAGATTTACCAATCTTAAGAGATGACATAAAAGTAGACTCATACTTGGTACAACACTATTATCAAAATTGTTCAGCTCAAAAGTTGTTAACTTTCCAATCAGATTATCAAGAGTAAGAGTGCTATTAGGTGCAGACCTCATTTCATGAATAGAAGATATTATGATTGCATAGACAGGTAAAAAGGTTCTGAGTATATTACTTACCACTATATCTTCATAAATGATACCACTAGCTCCTCAGATAGCATTGACTACCTCTTTGATTCGGTTTGTGTACTGTGTAATGTTATCTCCTTCCTTCATCATCATGTCATCAAATCCACCTCTCAAGCTTTCATCTCTGGATCTCATCACATTCACATCACCACCATAAACTAGAGCAAGTTTATCCCACATTTCCTTCGCTGGAGCCCAAGCCTTGACATCCTCAAATTTAGCATCAGATAGAGCAACAACAATCTCTATCATAGTAATATTGTGTTCATGTCGATCTCTCAACTGATCAAAAGTCAAAGGTCCAACCATCGGTTGTAAGTAGCCATTGCCCAATAAATGTATAGTAGATTCTCCAATTATAGATATGTGAAGTCTCATCCGGCTTTGCCATGTAGTAAAGTTGTCTTTGTTCAACTTTGGCACTTCCCTCTTATACATCTTGTAATCTTTATGCTCAAGTCCTTAAAACTTTCTTCCAAGCAACCAATATGCTCTGATACCAATTGTTAGAATAATTGAGAGGGGGGGTGAATAAGTTAGATCAGTTATCCTACAGTCCCAAATATAAAGATGTACCTTATAAAACAATTCCAACAAATTATGCAGCTCGGTAACATAAAATATCAATATATCTGTTTAGTTTACCAATTACCAGTAAATATCCAACTATGATTACCGACCAAATCAACTATGCAATATGTAAAGTATGATAGAAAAACAATAATCATAAATAACACATAACATAATGATTTAACGTGGAAACCCTGCTAAGGGAAAAAACACCTGGGATTGGTAACCCAAAATAATTCACTCTTCTGAAGTGAGCTCGGTGAAGAGCCAACCCTATTAAAGGTTACAATACACACTATTAGGTGTGACCTGGTTAGAGGATTTATCACTAATAGTTAACTTTTGACCAACATTCACTATGGGGTCAACAAGATAACACTTTACATTTAACGAATGTCATAGGGTAGAACATAAGACTGTTAAGTCCACTCGGTTAAGAGATTTTCCGAATCAATGGTTAAACTGATACAATACTGATTTGATTCAAATAAAACTCAATTGCAAATATTCAGATCTATGCTAAGCCCATACAAATCCTCTGATCATTAATCAATTTCACTTCCTCAATATTCTTCAACTTACTTTCACTTGGTAAATGGTTCTCTGACACTCGGTAAACTTTGCAGCTCGGTTCTTTCAATAACCAGTCTGATCAGGCATGCATGAATAAAATATTCATGTGAAAACTTTGCAGTCTTCTTGTTTCCAACATGTTTCAATAATGAAACTCATATCTCTTATATAGACAAGTAAATCATTTTCATATCAGCCATTAGATTTTGCCACTTAATCTCCTTTGTCCATTTTGTCACTTAAACCTTCCTTGGAAGATGTGTCATTAACACATTTCAATCTCATCCTTTAGATCTTCTTCGAATTGTGTCAGCTATGGATCTCATAACAAACTTCATCCTTAACCTCAAAATCATAACAATTTCCTACTCATCAAATTCAGTCAGTTGTTTTTTGCATTTAATGTTTTCATCCATACTCAGTTGATATAGAAATGCATCGGTGATAACTAGTTAAACTAGCTTGGTTAATACTGTCAGTTGGTATACACTGCACTGGCTCGGTGTATATAGAAATCTTCAATTATCGACCACATTGACTTGTTCAATTTCAAATCTCTTCTTCATAATAGATTAATGTAACATGTTCAAGTCAACATTATAAAGCTATAGACTCGTCAATAAGTTACCCAATGTTTACCTTATCCTTATCTATCATATCCATCTTTTCCTCATGTAGATATATCAATTCTTCATCTTTTCTTCCTTCAAAAAATGTTCAAATGTTTGTAACTAACATGATAAGTACTATCAAAACTAGTTGACATCAATGACAACATATTGACTGATTTAATCATCTTACATATCATTTCAGTAGCTCAATGATCTCTAATCATTTTTTCTTCAGTTCATTCAAATATTCAATCAGTTGTAGTTCATTAATGTAGATGCTATGGAAAGTGTTTCTTCTCTTATCTCATTTGATGATCATGCTGAAAGTTATCAATTCACCACACATAACCTTCTAAATCCTTCTATTTCTAAAAGTTCTAGTCATGTGACTTGTTGATTTAGTCTTAATGTAGATGAACGGTATTCACACATCTTTCATTATTTACAAGATGATACTTTTCTTGAATATGCTACAAGAAATACAAGAGCTCGAATTCAAATAAATTCTATGTGATACATTATTCTTTTCAATTTTCTTTATAAATGCTCTTACAATGGTCTTCTTCTACCATACCTTAACAAAACTGAGATCACTGTGACCCTTGAATAATCTCATTTAGGTTCTTGTGGTGGGCATTTTGGTGGAAAATCTATGGTTAACAAGTTACTTTGCATGCGATATTATTGGAAAACTATGGAACAAGATTATTTTGGAAAAATTTGGAAAATATGCCCTTAATGTCAATACTATAAGAACTTGATCCATGCTTCCTCTCATGAACTCCGATCTCAGGAAGCTTCATGGCCCTTTAATATTTGGGGCTTGGATCTTATTGGAAAAACATCTCATCCTTCCTCTCAAGGACATACCTAGCTATGAAATTGTATATTGGAAAATGGGATGCAATATTATAGGGGTACTACATCCCAAATTCAAGTATACATTATAATACAAAACCACCACAAATTGAATCCATTTAGCACAATCAAGGGAGAAAGGGTGGCACTGTGAGATATATACAATGTAGTGTTTTGGTTCCTAATATAAATGAAAAGGAAATGAGATTTAAATGACATATCTGATCTATAAAAGTAAGTGCAAGGAGATAAAATTAAGAATGAGTGCACCTGGAAATAGGATGCAGAAAATAGAACTTTGAATCTAAATTTGACTGTCACTAGAATCTTGGATCACGTTGTAACTTCGGATTTAGAAGATTGGGATCTGTAGTTGTTTGAAGTTGGGAGAGACAAGTCATGTCTCAACTTGTTCTCTAGGGACAAGTCAAGTTTCGAATTGTTCTTGGTCTTTTCTGCCCAATTTTTTTGTGTGACTATGTCTTTATGCCTAGGATATGTCTCTAAATTTACAACTAAATCTAGACTTTATGAGCTTGCAAATATGAGAAATGATGATGTGTGTGTGTGTGGCTATATAGGGTTTTTCCTTGGTCAACCCCCTATTTTGATGATTCCCATCTCCATGGATAGTCATTAGGATAGATAAAATGTGTAGTTCTTCTGAATCTAGAGTATGTCTAAATTGGTAGTGAGATTAAAAGCATAAGAAAATGCCTAGATCTAATCCTATGTGTGATAGAGTGAAACCCTATAAGCATGTAAAATTAAATCAATGTATGATTGAATGCGTGCAAATAAACATGAAAATATGAAGCACCAATGCGTAGATATGAAAACAAAAAGGAAATCATACCCAACCCTAGTGAAAGAGTACTCCTAGCTAGCCATCTTCATAATCCATTTGAGACTCCATGATGATGTAGATAATGATGTATTGGATGTCTTAAATTCTTGAGAGAGAATGTAGATGATTTATGTAGATGGATGTATCCATCAAAAACAAAACCTCACTTCATAGGATGTCACCAAATTGGGGCTTCCACCTTGTAGTTTCTTGTTGTCATCGAATTGGGGCTTTCATCTTGTAATTGATTTCATGTTACCAAAATGAGGTGTGAGGGTTTCTTTTATAGTGAAATCAGGAGTCATAATTAAGTAGGCCAACTATAGATTTGGAAACCCTTCATATGCCTCATGATAGACCATGACCCCAAATTTGGGGTTCAAAATCCTAGGGACAAGTTGAGTCTTGATTTGTCCCATGTAGATTTTGCTAAAATTTGGTTGGTGGGTCATAATCAGTCCATAGGTGCCAGATCCAAACATACAATTGAATACAATGTTGAGATTGAATTATGAAGCCATGAAAGGTGAAATAGGGCCTAGGAGATGAGATGAATTTTTTGATTAGAGGGAAAATAGAGGAGGACACTAATAAATAAGGTCCTACCTCAATTTTGCACAAGTTTGAAGGGATTGTAAGAGGACCTATATTTGAATTAGGTATGCATTAAGTTCCATTATGAAGTCTTAGAATGCAATCTATAATGTAAATACAATAAGGAAGGTTCTAATAAATTATTAAATTGTAGAGCACAAAAGTTCTTACAATTTAGGATGACATATTTAGCCCTTACTTTAGCGGTATATGACACTACATGCATATACATGATAAAGTACATGAAATCAGTAAATGAAAAAGGATATATCAAAGCCCCTAGTTTATAGATCCAACAAGAAAATGTTAGAAACCACAACCTACAAAACCAGATGTTAGTGAAAAACATAAATCACCTAGGGCTTACTAAGGAAATGATGAAATTTGTGGGTATCTATATGACCCCCTATTTCAACTTTCTATTAGGAAGGTGATATAGGAAATCATGTATACCATAAATATTGTGAGTGTGTATTGTTGACAACATCTTATCAAAACCATTCAAGATGAACTCAAAATGTTTTAAAAAGAACTTGGATAGATAAGAAACTAAATCATGATTCCAACATCTAAAAAAGTGTGGAAATTGGAGCTACCTAGCTCAAGTTATGATTGATTAAGTGGAGAATATGTATTAAATGAGTGAAGTATTAGTTAAAAGATAAATATTGAAGATAAAAATAAACTAACCTAAAAGTGACTTAAATTTAGCATGTTATCTTTTTGAAAACCCATCTTGATTGTTACATTTGTTTTCTCTTGTGAAGGAGGATGAAAATGCCAAGAAAAAATGAACTAGAGCCAACAAGGATTAAGGTGTTGAGACATGTAGGGGAGGTTGAGATGCCATTAGATGATGTATGTCTCAAAACATGTGTTTTGACTTTCCTTCTAGCATTTTGACTTTCCACAATATACCTCCACATACCATCTACCTACAAGTGAGATGAAAATCATGCTTGAGGATGTATATTGCATCCTACGATTTCTTATCCAAGGGAGGAAAGTGAGATGTATGGTATCATTCAATGGTAGATATTGAGAGAGATCAAATATATTATTTGGGTTGGTATCCCATTCATGCATGAAATGATCAAATATCCCAAGATGCACTTTTGTATGCATCTGAGGAGATTCCCCTGATATGAAAGGTGTTGATGTCTACTATTGTCATTATAGTGACTCCAGATTGTAGTGGGAGTACATTTCTTACACCTTCATCTCATGTGGTTTAGAACATGGAGAGATATCATGTTGTATATGCACATGGGAGGAGTATGCTTTCCCACTTGTATTATGAGTTAGGGAAGTATGTTTGATATCAACGATGGAGATTGGTTGTTTGTACTTTGTTACAATTATAGATGTTCAAGCATATCACATGCACATGACCAATAGGATTATTGATGGAGGTATATGGAACATATCCATGTGAATTTTTTTATCCATTGAGAATCCATTGGCGGTGGGGTGATATTTTATATTGGAGAGTTACCATTTATCTATTGCAAGCAATTGATATCATATGGAGACCATAAAACTCATGTCATCTTGGACAGACATGGGCCATCAGATGAGATGCATGCAAAGAGACAGATTACTAGAGGGAAGGAATAACTACATCATGGTACCCTTCTATTATGAAGGGTGAGGAGACAATTTAAATTCCCATAGGGTTTTCCTTTACTAGTGTCAATCTATTCACATAGGCATAGTTTTCTTTAGAGGCCTCACGCCAAAACAAGACCCACAACTAATGACATAGAGATGATATATTTAGGTGTAGAGGAGGGAAAAGATACACTCATACCACACACTATGAGTGATGTAGGTGTGATGAGGGAGTATCTCAGATACACCAGTGTGCATGGAGTGAGACAAATATTTCTCAGAGACTACCCTATGGAAGACTCAAGGCCATGCTAGAGAGTAGAGAATGTGGAAGCCAGAGATGAGGAGGAGGAGGAGGAGGATTAGTAGGGAGAGGATGAGAATCCAAGAGCCATGTCATAGGAGGCACCCATGGGAGAGGACCACAAGGAATCCGAGGAGAAGACAATAGAGGATATGGATACTGCCTATCCAAGAAGATGACCATAGAGAGCCTCATTAGAGAGACCACACCCAAGGAGCATTGAGAGAGTAGTCGGTCCATGCCCCCAACAACATCTTAGGGAAAGACCTATAGGTTCTAACTACTAGTGATCCCAAATATACAAAAGGAGTATCTCAGATACACCAGTGTACATGGAGTGAGACAAATATTTCTCAGAGACTACCCTATGGAAGACTCGAGGATATACAAAAGGAGATCTAGGTATGAAAGATTAAAATATTAAAGTTTAAATGATTATGTATGATGTATCAAATTATTAATTTTAATATGATGTATCGCAATTGGCACTAGTGGATGGAGACATTTCATGGGTGAAGCTGTGAGAGATATTTCCCTAGCATCACAGATACTATCATCTTCACAGGTTAGATATGGATCAAAAAAAGACCCCGAGAAACATAAAGATCTATTTGAGCTAGTAGAGGTAGAGATGCATTTAATAAGGAAGAGTGATATTGATTTCAGTGGGTGTTGAATCAGACCCCTTGTGATCTATAGGAGATATGAGGAGTGATTCAGTCAATGAGATGTGGAGTTCATCAAGGATCCTTTCATAGTCTATCACATCCCATAGAAAATCATCCACACCATGACCACCATTTTCTCATCGTGGACCTGAGGGGTTAGGGATTCATCATCCCATCGTTGAATATTGATTTGATATGTATTATGTATGTTTTGGGATATAGCACACATTTTGAATAGTGCCACCTATGTAGCTGACATTTCAATATATATGGATTAATGATGTTCATGTTTGATGTATGTTGCTGATTTTAATGTCCTTATGATTGATTTTTAAATGAATTCTATGAAGATTAAAAAATGATATACATGTGATTTAATCAAAACTTAGCTTTAATTAAATGCAAACATGGTGATATAATATGCTTTTGTAGATAGATGACATGTCGTTTAGATAATAATATTAACTAAACAATAATCTATCCAAACATAAAATATGAAATGAAAAAGAAGTGTGCAAGTATCTTTCAAGTAATATCCTAACCAACTGATTAACATATTACACATAAATTCAAGACCAAAACACATACATTTTTGTCAATAATGAACCAATACATGAAAAATAGAAAGATAAATCTTAAACTATTAACACATATGATCTAATTCAAAGATACCAACACACATGAAGTGCAGAGAGAGAGAGAGAGAGAGTACTGATGCAAAGGTGTTAGAGTTTTAGGTGACTCTACAAAACCCCTAGGATCAAATGAAAGACAAAGATAACTTCCACAAGAGAATGGAAAGACAATTGCATTAGGATGCAAGAATGATATTATTGATAATAGAAATTCAATGATTGATTGAATTAATTAAATAAAAAGCACATAATAGGCATCCTAATAGGAAAGGTGATAAGAGACAATGATAAGAAGTTGATAAGCTATCACCTATGCAAGGTGTAATCATATGTCCACAAAATGTAGATCATCCTTAATTATGCAATTAAGTATGTGTCATGATGCGGATAATAATGTGATATATTCACTAAAGGTGGATCTCACACCTAAAGTGGAATTTATCCTACACCATGTGCCTAATTTAGGTGAAAAATCCTAGGTGTCTCAATGATAAAATATGATACAATGAATTATCCTAAGTAAGATTAAGTAAAGTGTAATTAGGAATAATTAATTAAACCAACACCCTCCCTTAAGTGAAACTTAGGGGAATAAACTTAAACTCACAATGAAATATGGGTCTTGACTACTAGGACATGTTAGGTACCCATGTACAATATGCAATACAATACAAGAAATGCAATCTGTCATAAAGTGGAGAAAGAGGGAAAACCTCATGGGAAAAACCCTCCCACAAAAAGAGAGAACAAAATACAAGATGCATGGATGGAAGTGTTAATCTCTATTGAGCATTTAAGGTTGTCATTAAGTATCAAAGGATAGTAAACAGGTCGGTCAGTTACTTATATTGAGCTGGTCAGTAACAAGAAGTAAGACAAAGCAGTCAGTAAAGCCTTTACACTGAGCATCACACAGTTAACCGAGCACCAGCGACACCGACACCGACGGTTAGTAAACACCGAGTATCACAGTAGACACCGAGTAGATTATACAGTGTTTATCGATGATCACAAAAAATGGCATAGTAATTTGAAATGGCACATTATTCTATGCAAATGGTTACAACAGATTGTAAAATGGTTTACCAAGATCAAGGAGCATTTATTATAATTAGATACTCATTAAATGTAATTTTTATCTTACTATAATAGTTGATCTAGGTAATTTTGGACCGTAGATCTTAGGGTTATGATTATTTTTGTAACCTAATTTTTGCTAAGGTGGAAAAACAAAACACTATATATTTTGTATGTTCGCACCATTTTTATGAGGTTGGCTAAACTAATATATATGATTCACAGAGCACTTGAAGACATTGCCAAACTTCAAGACAATCAATTTACCGAGCAGAACAAAGCATAGAGGATATCAGATTGAGCAGAATTAGAGAAGCCTACTGAGCATAATAGAGTAGAGAACCATCACAGATAAGGTGATATTTTGATGAGCACTTATAGATCTATTTCAGACAATTGAGTTGTCAACTAGCAGATAATTACCTATTACTTTTTGACAAGTGTGATAGATTTTTTGATAAATCTCTTAACAGAGTAGACTTAACAGTCTTATGTAAATCTCTTAACCGAGTACACACTTCATTAGTTCTGGTTAAATCCTATAACTAGGTAGATCTAGCTGATCTAATATGTTACTCCTAATAGGGTAAGATCACCATAAGTGATCAAAACTTGTAGCCTTAACAGGCAAACCTTTTCTATCTGCAGTAGTGAAGAATTTGTGGGTGTCATCCCCACCGCGGTTTTTACCTTCTTACAAGGGTTTCTAAGTTACCAAAATACTTGTGTTATGTGATTGTCATATTGATTTCATGTTTTTTACTTTGTTAAGTTAACTAGATGATTGATTTATACAATTGTATTCAAGTTATTTTGATCGGTTATCACAGTATTCAGTTATAGATCAGAAAGGTTTTACAAGTAAAGTTTTGAAGGCACTGATTCACCCCTCCCCTCTCAGTACCTATCTCTCCTAATTCCAACATTGGTATCAGAGCACAGTTCTCTTGTTGAACAGTCTAACTACTGAAGGGTAAAGATCTAAGTCATGGAGAGATACAAACTTGACAAGACTATTGAGAATTAGAAGATACAAATATAGATGTTTGTGGAATAGTATAAACAAGCCAAGGAAGAACTGAAGAAATTACTGGTTGAAAGGAAGGCTGAATGAAATCAATTATCATGAAGAACCTATTGATGAAATATTTGATCATATTGGATCAAGCTCTGGAAGCATCTCTGATGGATCTGAAAGCATAATCTCTAATTTATCTAAAAAGAATTAGCATCTATCTAAGCAAGTGAAAGAACTTCAAATTGGTCATGAATCTCAAATGGTGAGAATGGTGGAAATCATGAACAATGCTAGACAAGATGAACAAGATCAGAATTTGGCTATTGAAGACCGAAGACTGATGACCAAACAACTTCAAGAAAAAGAAAGTGAAATATAGAGACTCAATGATCGTCACTTCCAAGTATCAAATCAGATGATGACAGTTAATCAAGAAATGAACCGAGTAAATGGAGAATTATCAAGAAAACTTGAAGATGTTGCAATACTCAAAGAAGATAATGAAAAACTGAGAAATGAAATAAATACACAAAAGCAACACAATGAAATGATGAAGATAGCTAAGGATAGTTCTAAAAAGATTGATGATTTCCTGACTAATCAGAGGAGATTCGGGAGCAGAACCGGTATAGGCTACATCAGTGAAGGAGAATCATCACAAAAAGATGAAAAAGTCAACAACAATCAAACTCAGAAACCTAAAGTGATGACATGTTACCACTGTGGAAAACCAGGACATACATCTAATGTTTGCAGAAGCAAAGCACAATGTAAACCTCTTGTCATTCCAAAATTCAATGGATATTGTTATTATTGTGGTAAGTTTGGACATCCAGCTTATGGATGTAGAGCTAAGAAGAATGACATTGCTAATAATACTATTGAGGAGAAAATATGCTATACTTGTAATAAGCATGGACACACTGCAAGGGACTAGAAGGCGAAAATGACACAAGTCTGGACACCTAAAGAGAAACTACAATGAAAGCCATATCAAGCGAAGAGACAAGGTAACTCATATGTTTGGGATTATAATACATGGACTAATTGTACTGTATGTGGTTGGTATGTACATATTGCAGCAAACTGTTATAGAAAGAATCGGATTGGACAATCAAGAAACTAGACAAATGCAGGAATGACATGTATGCACTGTCACAAGGTCAGTCATGTAAGCAAGAACTGCAGAGACCGAGCACCAGATGAAAACCATATATTTGAGAGTGGATATAACATTGCAAATATTACAAAGTTAAGGAACACAATGTGGAAGAAGACATCTAATGAGAATGCTCAGTCAAGTAACACTGTCGGTGAAACCTCATCCACTAGATTGGGTGACATCGGTACCTCCACTTAAGATGACAAAGGTATGTATGGAACTGACATTTTAAATGATCACATTTTACATACAGTTCCTTATATATGATGTACAAATACCAAATCTGCATGAATAAAGATGCACTATGGTTTATGTGTTATAAGTTTACAAATGTCATATAGTCGGTAAAACAAGAAATGTGAGCTGGTTACCCATCGATAATCACTATACAAGGTTAACCGACAACAGTGCAAACTGATGAAGAAATTCTATGTTAACCAAGCAAAAGAAATTGTAGACATTATTGAGTTGACAGTTGTTTCATATCAGAAGTTAGGTCATGCATTTAATGCATCAAAGTTTGAGCAGGAATATCAAAAAATCTATATATACACGCAGAAGCAGAGTTCATTGTTACATTGCGATTTCAAAGAATAGAGATTTTATGGAGAAGAGTTTGAGCTAAAGATTTTCAAAAAAAAGGTCCAAGCTACTGTAGATTGAATCGACAATAATTCTTTGATGATAACAAGTAAGTTCATCTGCCTATCGAACACTGGTTATCTATTGTTTGTTGAAACCCTAGAAACAATTTATGGCATCGACATCGACTATAAGAAAATCACAGAACATTGAGGAGGAAGTGGAATTAATTGTTAGGGCACATTTTGCCGAGGAGAAAGTCAAACCTCATCCCAAGGTCACAGCACAAAAAGATGATATGGGTGCATTTTCTAGTATTCCAGATAGGGTTTTGTTAACTAAAGATGTTAGGGCCTATATTCACTACAAGATCAGTGAAGTATGTGATTTTGAGACCATTGCTACTTAACAGCAAGTCTGTGGACTGGATGGTAAGATTAAATCCGAATACAAGAAGATTGAGGAATCATGGTTATGATGTTTCACATACTTCCCACAATCCTTCCACAATGACTGGATAAGAATCATGCTAAGTAGATTTCATGATGGAAAATTTTGGTTAGATAAACCTGTTGAGGTCACTAAGAAGATTATCAGTAGGGTTACTGGATACCCTACAACTGACAAAGCCAAAGCCTTTCGAAGTTCATCTCGTCCTGATGTAGAAAAGAACACTAGAGCTCAATGGGATGGTAGGGCATTGAAAATATCAACTATCAAAGATCCAGTGGTAAAATTCATAGCTCATGTCATCGGGTACAAGATATTCCAATCTAGCAGACTGAATAGTGTACCTTGCAGCACCGTGGACATGGCTTACAAAATTGTGAAGAAAGATCACCAGGTTGATCTTGCCGAGCTACTACTACACCAACTGCATGACAATATGAAGACAATAAAAGCAAAGAAGTGTAATACATGTAAGTACAGATCACTGCTTGTCTGTACATTTCTCTATCTACAAAAATATGTACCGGGTATCGGTAAAGTAAACTGGTAATCGGACAAACCGATAACTACACAAATTGGTGAAATGATGAAAAGTCTAGGAGACAATCTGAACAAGGAATTCAATGCATATTTCAAGGAATTTCAAACAAAAATGAAACAAAGAAGTAGAATTCCAAAGGAATTAGTAAGTAAATTTGAAGATGACATATGCTTTGTAGTAAGCATATACCACTCAATGATAAAGGCAGTAGAACCAAGAACAAAATGGCTAGCACCAATGGGTTATGAAATGAATCATGATTTTGCTTTGAAATCTATCAATGCATTACTGGCATTACCGATAGACATCACTGTTAGTAGGTTTGGTGTATATGAGGAAGCTAAGTCAAGAATCACAACAGACATAGAGATCGGAAAAATGTCTAGAAGGGAAAAGAAAATGAGAAAAGATCTCTTAGCAAAATATGGAAATGTATCTGACTCACCAAAGGAGTCACCGGTTGATGAGGCAATTGAAGGTTAGTTATAGTTGGCTAACAAGCCCTATGAAAGTGAGGAAACCAAGTCAGACAAAGAAAAGGATCACACACCGGTTCCTCCCACAATTGATGAACAAGATATGTAGCTACCAGAACTTGAAGGAATGAAGACTCATTCATCAACTGCTGCACAATCCACCGAGCAAGTAGAAGTAGTAAAAGTAGCAAAAAGAAGAGCAGCTACACCAACCAGGAAATATGTTAAGAGTAAGAACAAGAAAGTAGTTGAGACACTGAAGAAAAAGAGGAAATACATAAGAAATAAGGAAGATCTAGAGGATAGATAAACTGAAAATGATCCTGATCAATTCAAGTTAGTTCGTAACAGGGAAAGTACTATAGAAGAAATAATTGAAGATATAACTGAGAATGGAAATCTTACAAATCCAGGCATAGGCAAATTTGACAAAATGTTAATTGAGGACAAGACAAAGATAGAACATGCTATCATCCAGATGATGATTAAATTCAAGAGAGTACCGATGGAATTCACATGTTAATTGCCAAAGGAACTTGATGACAAAATAAGTGAGAGATGGGCTATTGCACTAGATACAAAGAAAAGGAAAAGAGAATGGTCACTAAGTCATGTAGCCTCACACTTTAGCTATGCTATGGTAAGTGAATACATGAAAAAGTATCAGGCTAGATTTCTAGTCAAGAATAGAGAAATGTAGATCATGGATGAGAATGTGGAAGATATGGATGTCATATGTGATTCTCTATGGACATCAATTTTGAAAGAAGAAGAGAAAGCTGAATAGGAAGCATTCTTGAAACTGTCTAAGAAGAGATACAATTCAAAAGATAAAGGTATTTTCATTGATGGTAACAAAGGTAAGAAAATAGAAGACACCAGTATATCAGTTATTGAGGTAATTGATATCACCGAACAAAAGGAAGAAATCAAAATTTCACAGGATGCACTAGATCAAGTTAAGATCCACTTGCAAAAGAAATCTGATGATGATGCACTTATTGAGGACATCACTAACGGTGATCCTGATGATGAGGATGATGAAGATGTGACAATTGCACCATACAAAGATGAAGCATTAGACACTGATAGTGTGATCACATCTCTATCGAGTGAACTATCTATACTTGTAGAGGCAGTTGAAATAATTTCACAAGTACAACCCGATGTGTCTCATCCTGAGCCAAATAAAGATACAACCGAGATTCAACCACCTGAGCAACCTGTAGATACAAATGAGCCTATCAAACCAGAGGCATAGTCTATAGAAACAAAGGAACCAAAAGAAACAAAGTCAACCAAGGTGAACCCACCTGACACTACAACTGAGACTCCCACACCATCTACCAAGGAGCAAAAAAAGGATGATACAATGTCAATTGGGAAAGATACTCCAAAAAGTGAAGAAAAAGCTATTGTTATAAGTGAGAAGAAGTCACCTCTTGCCTAGAAGAAGAAGAAGAAAGCCAAAGGGCCGGTCACCATTGATGAAGTTATAATTATACCAAAATGTGACCCAAGAACCCTAAGCCCCGAGGAACTAAGCAAATATGGGGAATTATGTTCAAGGAAAGCGACACAAGAGAAGTTAAGGAAAGAACACAAATGTAAAGAAGTGTTAAATGATGTGAGGGATATTCTGCAATAGATAGTTCCAGAGACAAATATTGATAAGAATACTCCCATCTTAGATCAACTTGCCACACTCGCCGACAAAATCAATGCCCCTGATATAGATGCAGACAAAAGAATAGAAGAAAGGGTAGAATCAAAGATTCAGAACAAATTGCCAGAAAAGATTAGCATTGAAGTGGCACTGAACAAGATAAAATTATCTGAGGTCATTACCAAGGTAAAATCTATCACCCAGATAATCTGTCAACTTCTAATCAAGCTTTGTACTTCAGACACCTTCACTGTAGAATTCAGTGAAAAGATAAAAGGTTTAGAAGCAGAGATATAGTTGGGTACACAAGTAGCTATCGCCGAGCCAACTACTTTCTTAAAGCATATTAACCGAGTTTAGGAACTCTGACAGTTGATAGCAGACTTAAGGAAACAAGAAGCACACATCATCGATCAGGTTACCGAGTTACAAATAGAACTCACTCCTTACCTGAAAATTTTTGAAGCACACATTGTCAAAGCTAAAAAACTTGTGGCAACACCAGAGATTTCGGTGTTGGATAATATCTTTGACATGCATGCACAAGTTGGTCTTGAGCATATTGCTCTTACCAACTTGAAAGAGGAATGGGACAACCTCTTGGAGTCTGTACAAAAAACCCATCCACACATTTTTGATAAGATGTAAGTATACATTATATATATATATATATATATATATATATATATATATATATATATATATATATATATATATATATATATATATATATATATATATTTCATTTGACATTATTATCAAAAAGGGGGAAAACATGTATATGCCAAATAAGTATACTTTGATATGTATATTACATACTACCGGGAGCATGCACCAAGGGGGAGTACTCTGTACTTAGAAATTTTTGTTGTGGATATGTATATGGCAGAGACATAAGGAATATATAGAAAATTTTTATCTATATACATTCAAATTTTTGATACTAATGCCAAAGGGGGAGATTGTTAATCTCTATTGAGCATTTAAGGTTGTCATTAAGTATCAAAGGATAGTAAACAGTCAGTTGGTTACTTATATTGAGTTGGTCAGTAACAAGAAGTAAGACAGAGCAGTCGATAAAGCCTTTACACCGAGCATCACACAGTTAAACGAGCATTAGCGACACCGACACCGATGGTCAGTAAACACTGAGTATCACAGTATACACTGAGCAGATTATATAGTGTTTACCAATGATCATAGAAAATGGCATAGTATTCTAAAATGGCACATTATTCTATGCAAACGGTTACAACAGATCGTAAAATGGTTTACCAAGATCGAGGAGCATTTATTGTAATTAGATACTCATTAAATGTAATGTTTATCTTACTGTAATAGTTGAGATAGGTTATTTTGCATCGTAGATCTTAGGGTTATGATTATTTTTGTAACCTAATTTTTGCTAAGGTGGCAAAATAGAACACTATATATTTTGTATGTTCGCACCATTTTTATGAGGTTGGCTAAACTAATATATATGATTCAAGGAGCACTTGAAGACATTGCCAAACTTCAAGACAATCAGTTTACCGAGCAGAATAGAGCACAGAGGATATCAGATTGAGTAGAATCAGAGAAGCCTACCGAGAAGAACAGAGTAGAGAACCATCACAGATAAGGTGATATTTTGATGAGCACTTATAGATCTGTTTCAGACAATTGAGTTGTCAACTAGCAAATAATTACCTATTACTTTCTGACAATTGTGATAGATTTTTTGATAAATCTCTTAACAGAGTAGACTTAACAGTCTTATGTAAATCTCTTAACTGAGTACACACTTCATTAGTGCTATTTAAATCCTATAACTAGGTAGATCTAGCTGATCTAATATGTTACTCCTAATAGGGTAAGATCACCAGAAGTGATCAAAACTTGTAGCCTTAACAAGCAAACCTTTTCTATCTGCAGTAGTGAAGAATTTGTGGGTGTCATCCCCACCGTAGTTTTTACCTTCTTACAAGGGTTTCTACATTACCAAAATACTTGTGTTATGTGATTGTCATATTGATTTCATGTTGTTTACTTTCTTAAGTTAACTAGATGATTGATTTACACAATTGTATTCAAGTTATTTTGATCGATTATCACAGTATTCAGTTATAGATCAGAAAGGTTTTACAAGTAAAGTTTTGAAGGCACTGATTCATCCCTCCCCTCTCAGTACCTATCTCTCCTAATTCCAATAGGAAGAAGTACTCAAGACCCTCCAAGGACTACATATATCATGTATATATAAAGAATTATCCTCCCAAAAGAATAATAGAAGGAGACATGATTCTCCCCCCATAATGAAGAAGCTTCAACACTGATTAAGAGTACCTACAAACAAAAGATAATCCAATGCCTACAAGAAAAATATCTCCCCTTAGGAATAAATAAATACATCAAATGATGAATAATCCAATCCATGTGCAAATGGAAGGAGGAAGAAGATGAAGGTCTCCATGTATGCATCTCTGAACACTGAATAGGTCTCTCGAAGCTTAAAGAATCTATCACATCATGTGACAAACCAAGTGAAGGAGAAGAATCAAGAATGTCAATCTCCAAAGAAAGTGAAGAAGTATATCCACCTGTAATGCTATCATAAAAAAGAAGAGAAAACCCATCTTGTATGTCTCCCAAATATGCATTATGAGAATCAACAATAAATCCTAAAATGGCATCCAAATAGGTCATCACATAATGCAAGATCTGAAGCTCTATGATCATCCTGTTGAATAGTAGAATCCATGTTTAAAGAAGTAGGAGGTGGAGGAGTAGGAAGCTCAACACTTGTCTCAAGAACAAAGTGATTAAAGTGTTTAAATTTCTCATCACATGCATAATTCACCCTTGGTAAAGGGGCGTGAACATCATGAATATCATCATCATCAACAAAAAAATGTGAAAAATAATATAAGTGTGATGCATGATAAAAAACTCCCATAGATATGACATCTCTAGTTTCCATGTCTCTAATGTAGACATAATCAGGAGTGAACTCAACAATTTCACCTTGTTCTCCACAAGTAATTTGGTAAATAGAAAGGAGATTAATGGTCAAGGATGGTACACAAAGAAAATCATTAAATGTCCACTCTCTCATTGGATTAGAACCTTTCCCATAAACCCTCATGTATGTGTTGTTACCCATCAATATATTAGGAGAATTACAAGGCTCAATAAAAGAAAACATATCCATAGAAGATGTCATATGATGTGATGGACCTAAATCAAGAAGCAATTTACCTTGCTTAGGATGTGTGGAAGCCAAAAGTTCTTGTCCTTTACCTTTATCCTTGGATGATGATGAAGATGTAGAAGCTTCCAAATGTGTATGAGAAGGAGTAGACACTGATGAAGGCAACTTAATATTGTTCTTTTTAAGAATGTGAGTGAGCTCATCAATCTTCTTGTGAAAACACTTATGCTCATCATGTCCTAGCTTTTTACAATATGCACATTTTTTCCTCTTTCTTCTAGATGCTTCCTCTCTTGAAGAGGACTTGGATTTAGAAGTATTTTGTGAAGGATATTCATTACCTTTGTCATGGGGCTTATGATCCTTATGTTGGTTCTTTCCTTTTCCATTATAAGCCTTTGTAGTGGAGTTATTTTCAAGCAATGCATGATCTGTTGAAGACTTCAATTGACCCATGTGTGCCAAGTTTTCTTGTTCCCTTGTGAGTTAAGCTACAAATTCATCTAGAGAGGTAAATTTGTGTGCACTACCAAGAACATCCATAGTAGCATAGAATGTAGAAACAAAGATTGAATATTTAGGACCTAGCTTGGAAAGAATAGAAAATATCAATTGTTCATCCTCTTTAGTAATGCCACAAGTAGAAAGCTCCAATCTAATAGAATTGAACTTAGAGAAAAAATATTGAATATTGTCAAAATCACTAGGATTTAGACCTATGAGCTCATTCTCCAATCTGAATTTTCTTATTCTATCAGGTTTACAAAAGAGTCCCTCTAAGATTATCCAAGCATTATGAGAATGTGTGCAAGATGCAATATGAAATAGAAAATCATGAGAGATGGATGATCTAAGAGAGCCAAGTGCTTTATACCTTCGATCAAACCATTTTCGCCTTTCTGCAACACCTGTAGCTAGTTCTGGATCCTGCCCAAGAGTTCTAAGCAATCCAATACTTAACAATTGATCAAATATAGATTCTTTCCATTCATGGTAGTTATATGGAGAGAGGATTTTGACTTTTGAAAAGTCTATAATGCAACCAAATAATGATAGAAATCAATCGATAACTCCTTCAAATTATTGATACAAATCCGAAAACTAAAATCCAAGGATTAACCAAGTGCATATATAGCCCCAAAATGACCTATTTATGACAGTGATATTTTCTCTCCAAATCATTGAAATCTGATTGCAAATATGGAAAATATAGAAAAAATTATGCACTTTAAAAAAATTAATACCTGAAAAGCATTTCAAATGAGCACAAACGAGGCCTTGGAAGTTGCAAAAATTTGGATTTAGGATTTTCAAAAAACACCAGGAACAGAGATCAAAAACCACCTACACCATTTTGTAGATCATGAAATTCCACCCCAAAACAAAAATAATTACTCAAAAAAAGGAGTCAGGATGACTGAGATATTATTGTTTGAAAATTGCCTTTGAAATTATTTTTTTTGAATTGCTATTGCCACACTTCCAAAATTCAAATGTCTCTAGATTTGGCCTCAGGTGTCTAACTTGGATGAAAAAAAAAATGATTTAGGTTTTTTGGACCTCCTTAATACGATGCCAACCTCTGATTTACACTAGCAAACTCCAATATTGACCTGCAATAGAAAGCCACAAAATACAAAACCCCAAAATTTCTCCAAATAAACTTATGTAATGGTGATATCCAAATAGCCTTATTCTACACCCACAATTTAATCAAGTCAAGATTGATATTCTTGAGAAGAGCTCTTCACACCTTGAGAGCTTTGATACCATGTTAGAGTTTTAGGTGACTCTACAACACCCCCATAATCAAATGAAAGACCAAGATAACTTCCACAAGAGAATGGAAAGACATTTGCATTAGGATGCAAGTATGATATTATTGATAATGGAAATTCAATGATTGATTGAATTAATTAATTGAAAAAAGTACATAATAGGCCTCCTAATAGGAATGGTGATAAGAGACAATGATAAGAAGCTAATAAGCTATCACCTATGCAAGGTGTAATCACATGCCCACCAAATGCAGATCATTCTCCATTATGCAATGAAGTATGTGTCATGATGAGGATGATAATGTGATATGTACACTAAAGGTGGATTTCACACCTAAAGTGGAATTTATCCTACACCATGTGCTTAATTTAGGTGAAAAATCTTAGGTGTCTCAATGACAAACTACGATGCAATGCATTATCCTAAGCAAGATTAAGTAAAGTGTAATTAGGAATATTTAGTTACACCAACAAAATGCATAGTATTTATGGGTTCCCTAAGGGGTATACCATCCATATCAAATATCTTATATGTGCCAGAACCATAGAATTATGTTATGATCTAATGGCCAAGCCAATTAGGACTAAAATTTCCTCTTTCTTGAGGTAGAGCATTGACTTTGCATTGATTCTCATAGAGAACCACATCTCTAACCAAAAAAGATCATTCAATCACCTTGTTATTATATTTCTTCTTTAAGGACTTGTGATATACTTGAATATGTTCAAGGGCATTAATTCATTGTTCATCTAACATTTTGAGTTTTTGAATATTTTATTCTTGAAAGGTGTCATTATCAATGATGCCATTAAGGGAAAACCTTAGTGAAGGTTTTTCCAACTCCAAAGGCATGATTGTCTTCATGTCAAAAACTAAATTGTAATGAGTTATTCTTGTTGTAGTATGAACACTTGTCCTATAAGCCCATAAAACATAGGTAAATTAAGTATGCCAATTTAGCATGTTTATTGATAGTATTTTGAATAATTTTATCAATTATCTTCTTATATGCTTCAACTTGATCATTAGATTGAGGATAATAGGGAGTATAAAATTATTTTTTCATATGATATTTGTCTAGAAATTTTTTTACTTCCTTGTTTTTGAAAGGAGTATCATTATCATGTATTATCATGGATGGAATACCAAATTGAGTGATAATATTTTCTAAGAGAAAATTACATATGACGTCAACCATAGAAGATTGAAGAGAGACCACTTCTACCCATTTAGTAAAGTAATCCATAGCGGTGATGATGTAAGTATGCCCATGAGAAGAAGGAGGTCATATTTTTCCAATGAGATCAAATCCCCAAAGCTTAAAAGGCCATGAGGTATCTACCTTAGAGTGGAGTTAATGTGCAGGAGGATGGATGAGATTATTGTGATGTTGACATTGAGAACATCTTTTGACAAAAGAAAAAGAGTCTTGCTCCATAGTTTTCCAATAATATCGCATATGAAGGAGCTTATTAACTAATGATTTTCTACCTAAATGCTCACCGCAAGATCTTGAATGAGCCTCTTGTAAGGCCATAGGGATCTCAGTTTCATTAAGACATCATAGTAGAAGACCATTGTAAGAGTTCCTATAAATAATATTAGTGATAATGATATATCTTGTAGTAAGTTTGTGAATTTGATCTCTAGTGTTTCTTGTTGCTAGTTTAGGAAGAGTACCATCTTGGAGGAAATAAAAGATATGTAAATACTATTCATCTGAATTAATAATAAAGAAAATAACGTCATTACTAGAAATTTCAAAGATACCACGACTCACAAGATTATGTATGCTAAAGCCATAGTTGTAAGCATTGTCCTTTGAATAAATAAGATAAGTCACACATGCCATAGCATCTACATTTCTATTATCCTTACAAGGTAAAGATGAAATAGAATAAGAAGATAAACTATTGCTGGTGTAATTAAGTATTTACTAAGTACACTTTACTTAATTTTACTTAGGATAATGCATTTTCATATTAGTTGTCTTTGAGACACCTAGGAGTTTGCATTTCATTTTAACACATGGTGTAGGAGAAATTCCACTTTAGGTGGTGATGGTTGTCATCTCATACCTCTTTGTGTATGAGATCCACCTTTAGTGCTCTTATCACATTATCATCCTCTTGTTGTTGCGCATACTTTGATGTATAATGGAGGATTATCCACCTTTGGTGGACATGTGATTACACCGTGTCTAGTTGATAGCTTATCACTTGCATATCTTCTAGTTATCATACATTGTCTATATATTCAGGCACATCTACATTGTATACATCCATTATCCATTATCATTTTATCATTATTGACTTATTCATTTAATCATATTATCTTGTCTCTCTGATTTGTGTTATCTCTTGAGCTTCTAGATCTTGGCATTACATTCATTGCCTTAGGAAAATTCTTACATGGTATTAGAGCTATATGAGTCTTCATTGCATAGTTGTTGGAGAGCCATTGTTGCTTCAAATTTTGGAGGGTCACGAACCAAATCTGGGATCAACATTTTATGGGAGTGTTTTGAGTACAATCAAACCTCAACATTGCATCAGGGTGGCTATTTTCATAAATTTTGACTATAAATTTACCTATCTTGGGCAAAAGTGAAATTTGAGGCAATTTTTTTTTTGCAAATCGAACCTCTAAGGCCCGATCTGCAATTGGGTAATATTTGTGGCCAATTTTAATTTCAGATCTGAATTTATTTCCATTTCTATCATTTATTTTTTAGATCTGCAATTCATATCAATTTTTTGGATCTGCAAATATTTTGTTACAAAAAATTTGGCCTATAAGGCCTATGTGTTGGATAGAGCAAGTTATTTTCTTCTACCTCAGCTCAAGTCAACATATAGACAGCTTGGGTTGGATTGCCAAATAAAGCGCTCAGGTCAGATTGCCAACTCAGCCCAACCGACCCGCTACCTTAGCTCATTCGAGATGCCATCTCAGCTGGGAACTGACACAACAACCAGATCAACCAGTCACAGAGTGCCATGTGACAGTTTGGCAAAATGGGTATTTTTACAAAAAAAAATTGTTTTTTTTTTCATAGTGTTTACTGTCGTAAATTTGACGTCCATTTAGTTGTCATGAAGGCCATTTTTTCAATGCAATTGATGGTCTGCAAGACGTCAAATTTAACTCTGTCATTGCGTCTTCATTCGATGTGATTAAAATTGACGGTCGTCTGACCATCATTTCTGGGTGTTTTTGTATTGTTGTAACGACCGTTTGGATGTCAAATTTAACATCTTGTTTTTATGACATCAGCGAGGTTTGAAAATTTTTTGCCCTCACCATTTGTAGTTTCATTTTTGCAGTCCGACTTTGGGAGGCCATAAATTGAGCCTAATTTTATTTTTTTGCTAGAATTTCCTAAACTTTTCAGTGGTGGTGTTATTTTCTAGTTTTGGATCATGGATTTTGTAGAAATTGTAGTTTTTTGTGACTTTACTCGCCTAATCCTCAATTTTATAACTTTAGAGGTTTTGTTTGGGCTCATACAGACACATTTTTAGGTGCCATTTTTTTGAAAGTGTATAATGTTTTGAGTACTTTCTAGATTTTCTATCATATTGTAGCTTTATTTGGGAAAAAAATATCACTTTCAAAAATAGGTCTTTTTTGGCCTTGTATGATCATTGTAATGCTTAGGATTTTCTTTGATTTTAAGCAATATTGATTTGATTTTGATTTGGCCTCATAAAGGCAGTTTTAAATATCAAAATCAGAAGTCCACTTTGGCCCAAAATTGGCAACTGGCAATTGTACACGCACTAGCTATAAAGTGCCAAAATCTTTATTATTATTATTTTGGGGGGTGGGGGGGGGGGGATTCTTTGATTGAGTGAATTAGGGGGGTGTCTTGTGTGTTGGTGTCTCTCTCTTTCTTGTGCTCTTTCTTTTTATAGCATAGGTTCTATTGCAAAATTAACTCCACATAACTATGCTACATGGAAATATAATGTATGGAGAAAGTTAATGGTAAAAGGTTTAAATCCTTATGTGGATAGTGCAATTAAAGAACATATTGATGATGATGTTGTTGCAATATCTAATTGGTCATCCAAAAATTTTAAGGCTTTAGGAGTCTTGAGAGAAAATACTTCTGAAGCTATCATGTATCACATCAAATCCATGAAGAATGCTAGAGACGCTTGGGACAAACTTGTAGATTTTTTTGGTAAAGTGGATGAAGAAATGGGATTCTCAATTGAGACCAATCTTCTCAAACTGGAGCCTAGGAATTTTGAGACAATCCAAGATTATCTCAACAAAGTCAATGACTATAGAGCACAACTTGAGGATTGTGGTAATCCCATGAAGGATGTGAAGTTGATTAGTCACTTGTTGAAACATCTTACTCCTGAATATGCAGCTTTTGTTTCAAGTTATAATACTCACAAGTTGACCATGGGTAGTGCCTTCATTAAGCCTTAATTTGAGTCATTTTTAGAAATGTTGGTCGTAGAACAAGAAAAAATGATGAGTATGGTGATTCTCAAGTCTTCAAAGTCTAAGAAATTGGTGGCTAATAGTGAGAATCAAAGGAATCAAGGTGGTAAAGGTTCCAACAAGAATCAAAAAAAGTGGAAGGCCAAATCACAATCAGACATACACCAATCTTCCTCCTCACAACAAGGAAAGTCTTCTCCCAACAATAAGGGGAACAATTCTAAGAAGGAGAAGAACATTTGTACATATTTAAAGAAGCCAAATCATGATGAGGATGAATATCACAAGAAGCAAATTGATGAGTTGACAAACATAATCAAGAAACATCATATTTGTTTTCCAAGTGCCTACAAGGGAAAGGATTCATCACCTTCCACTTCAAAGAGTAAAGGGAAATCATTGGTGGAAAGAACAACTCATTCAGAGGAATGGAATTTTGATTCAGGTGACACACATCATATGGGTGCTACAAAGGTGCAATTGTCTTCTTTGAAACCCTCTAAGGTACCTCACATCTATGTAGGAGATGATACTCAAGTGGAAGTTGAAGGGAAAGGGGAAGTTGAGATGGAAATGGAGCTTTCAAATATTTTCTCTATGTTCCAAACCTTAGCACAAACCTCCTTTCAATTTACCAAATCACTCACTATGGAGGTGGAAAGAAAGTTAAGTTCCTTCTTGATTCAGTTGTAGTGAAAAAAATTAAGGATGATTCTATGGTGGTAATAGGAAAATAAAATCATGACACAAGGCTTTATTCATTTTATCATTTTATACCTAAGGCTCCTTCACATGCCTTGTTGACACACTCAAATTCATAAAGTAAGCTTGGCATGAAATATTTGGACATCTCAACTATCGGTATCTTCAGTAGCTTAGAAAAAAGGATATGGTCAAAGTTCTACCTCAAGTCAAGTACTTAGAGGGTGTATGTTCAGGTTGTGAAGTGGGAAAGCATCCCGAAGAGAAGTTTGACAAGGGGAAGCCTTGGAGAAAAAAATTTGTTCTTGAGTTGGTTCATAGTGATGTAATGGGCCCATTTCCAATGCCATCATTTGGCAAGGCTTGTTATGTACTCACCTTCATTGATGAATTTTCACGCTATACTTGTGTCTACTTTCTTGGTCACAAGAGTGAAGTGTTTGATAAATTTATCACCTTCAAGTCTCATGTTGAGAAGCAATTAGGGAAAGCCATCAAGATTCTTCAAATAGACAATAGAAGGGAATATTTGAACTCAAGGTTTATATACTTTTTCACACTTGAGGGTATTGATCTTTAGCATTTAGTTTCCTACACTCCACAATAGAATAGTGTTGCAAAAAGGAATGATATAACCCTTAAGGAGATGGCCACTTGTATGATTCATGCTAAGTCTCTTGATCAATCTTTTTGGGTTGAAGCTATATGTTGTGTCACTCACATACAAAATAGAATTCCTCATAAATTCTTGGATGGAGTTACTCCTTTTGAGGCTTGGTGTGGTAGAAAACCAATTGTGAAACATTTTAGAGTCTTTGGTTGTCCATCTTGGGAATGCATACCTCCACAAAAATGCAAGCCATTGGAACCACAAAGTAAGCCTTGCATATTTTTTGGTTATCTTGAGATTCTTAAGGCATACAAGCTTATGGATCCTGAGACACATGATATCTTGTTTGAGAGGAGTGTTCACTTTGAAGAGAATTGTCCTAGTTTGACTTCTTCAAATCCTCCTACTTCCTCCATTTTGGATAATGATAGTGATGATAGTGACTTGGAAGATGAAACACCTTCAACCCCGACTCACAAGCTTCCACCTTCGTAGGGTCAAGACATAGTTGATGACATTCCTTCTTCATCTTCTTCTTTCACTATACCTTGTTGGGTACAACAAACACTTGATTCAATGGGTCCACTTGTGGTGAATCCTTCAGACACTAGGAGGACAAGGTCACCACACAATTCATTTCCACATGCTTATATTTAAATTGCTTCATATCCATAAACATTTAAGGAATCTTTAGGATTTCTTGAGTGGGACAAAGCTATGGAGGATGAGTATAACTCTTTGATGAGGAATAAAATTTGGGACTTAGTTCCTCTTCCTAAGGGAAGAAAGTTGGTTTGATGTAAATGGATCTATCAGACCAAGTTTACAATGGATGGAAGTGTGGATAAGTATAAGGCAAGACTTGTTGCAAAAGGTCTCTTAGGTTCCTAGTGTTGACTATACTGAGAACTTTGCACCTATATCCAAGATGAACTCCATTCATTTGACACTTTCTATTGTTGCAGCTCATGGTTGGATTGTACATCAGATGGATGTCAAGAGTGCATTTCTACATGGGGATATTCATGAGGAGATTTATATGGAGAAGCCACAGGGATTCATCCATGATACTTATATGGTTTTCAGGTTAAGTAAATCTATCTATGCCTCAAACAAGATCCCGGGGCTTGGAATGCCAAGATGGATTCCTTTCTTTTCTCAGCAGGGTTCACCAGGTGTCATTCAAATTTGAATGTCTACATTCTTCAGTAGGATGACTCACACTTGATACTTGTTCTTTATGTTGATGACTTGATCATTATAGGGAGTACTTCATCCATCATTGGTAGCGTCAAGTCTTCTTTGTAGGACAAATTTTCTCTGACAGACTTGGGTTTACTTCACTATTTTCTTGGTATTGAGATCACACAGTCCTCAACAAGGATCACACTTTCTCATCCCAAGTATGCTCTTGATTTACTTGCTCAATTTCACATGAGTGATTGCAAGGTTACACCCACTCCATTTCTTTCAAGTGTCAAGTTACTGTTAAGATTAACAAGACATAAATAACAATTACATGAAAATATAACCAATATCAGAAAACAATAAACCACACAGAAGAGAACACAATACACAAAGATTTAACGTGGTTCACCCAATCCCTAGGCTACGCCCACCAAAAATGAGTCCAATATTATTATTATCTAGTGATTACAACTTGATTACAATATGTAATCCCTTACAACTCAATTCCGCCGCAAGTACTAAAATCATATGTTATGAAATTCCTAACCCTAAGCCATATTATACAATATTTTGTCACTTTAGGTTTATAATGAGTGAAAATATGTCGGCCCAAAAATAGCCGAAAATATGTCAGCCTAAAAAAAATCACCTCGGGGGTTGCACCCTCGAACCCCCACTCTTGGGGGTTGCCACCCCCAAACCTCCACTCGGGGCCCGGCTCGGCCCAAAACCCCCGCAAGGTCAGGAGGAAAAGTGTATAGTACTTTCCTGATCAATCACCACAAGCTAATAGTTAGGGGCTAAGTGTTCCACACCACTTGTTGATGCTACATTATATAAACAACTTGTTGGAAGTCTCATCTGTTAGGAATAAGGTGTCTCAACCATGGATAATTCCTATTCTTATTATTTATTTTGTAAAATGTATTTCTTGCAAATAATGTTGATGTGTTAGCATCTTGAATTGTGTGTAAGGAGATCATGGCTAAAATGGTTATGACGGATTCCTATGACACGTAAGAGGTATGTCAGGAAGATTCAATGACAGGTGAAGATATGTGGCAATTGATAAATTTGAGTACTGTACACTCTTCCCCAATCATGGGGTTCAGGGCATCACCCCGAAATTTTTTTTGGGGTTCCTATTTTCTCGGAGAATGGTAAAACCCTAATACGTTATCTTTGGGAGTAGCCCTAAAAAGTGAAGCGCATGATATAAGATTTTTTAGGGTTGTGAAGAGATATGATGTGAGTGTATTGTTGGAACATTTTATGCTGCCGTGATTTGTCTTCAAAGGTTTAGAAATCTTTTGAAAGAACTTGCATTGCAAGTGTATTGTAAGCTGAAATAGTTTTGATCAATACATTGTGCAGGTTTTGGAGTGCTGGGGTTTTTAACGAAAGGTTTCAACAGGGTATATCATTGTGTCATTCTCTATTTTTCTGTATGCATGGTATGTGGTTGCAATATCTTTGTTAAAGTAGTTAACGAATCTGAAATTGTAAGGATTTATAAGAATTTGCACAATACTCTCCTATAGAGATTAGCTTAGGAATCTGTTTCCGCACCTGAGTTTCCTTACATCATCTACTTGACACATACATGCCTAACATATCCTTTGCAGTTGGCATGGTTTATCTCTTCATGAAAGAGACACATGAGCTTCATTGGAAGGCTGCCAAATGCATATTACACTACATACAGGGTACACATACACATGGGATTCACTATGTAGAAAGTACAAGACTTTAGTTAGTTGGATATACAAACCCAGATTGGGTAGGAGATCTTGATGGTTGTAAGTCTACTTCAGGTTACATGTTTCATCTTAGTTTAGGCCTCATTTATTGGCAGAGTAAGAAAAAACATTCTATTGCTCTCTCTTCGACTGAGGTTGAGTATCAAGGGATTGTTACTGCAGCTACATAGGCTATTTGGCTTTAGCATATTCTTGAGGAATTTGGTTTCAGTATTCCATGACCTACAATCATTTATTGTGATAATTGGGGTGCTATAGAGATCTCCAGACATCTGATGCAGTATCTGCGGACCAAACACATTGAGGCTCATATGCACTTCATCAACGAGATGATATAAGAGAAGGTCATTGAGATGCAGTATTTTCCTACAGTAGAGAAGTTGCAGACATCTTCACCAAACCCTTCACTAAGAGCAAGTTTCTTTAGTTGCGAGATCTCTTGGGGTGTGGGATATTTCTTCAGGGGGGGCATTTGAATTCTCTATTCTCTCTTATGGAGGGGATATTTTACTCACATGAGGTCTTCTCTCTCATTTTCTATTATTGTACTTACCTCTCTTTTGGGGGGAGGGATTTTCCTATGAGTTTTTCTCTCTTTCTCCACTTTATGTGAGATTACATTGCATATCTTTTGCACTTTCATTTTGTACATGGGCACCTAACATGGCCTAGTAGTTTGGACCCATCATGCATTTCCATACATCATTGTGAGATTAAGTGCATTCCCCTAAGTTACACTTAAGGGGGTTGTTGAAGTAATTAAGTATTTACTAATTACACTTTACTTAAGTTTACTTAGGATAATGCATTTGCATATTAGTTGTCTTTGAGATACCTAGGGGTTTGCATTTCATTTTAGCACATGATGTATGGGAATTTCCACTTTAGGTGGTGATATTTCTCATCTCATACCTCTTTGTGTGGGAGATCCACCTTTAGTGCTCTTATCACATTATCATCCTCTCATTGTTTCACATGTTACACATACTTTGATGTACAATGGAGGATGATCCACCTTTGGTGGACATGTGATTACACCTTGTTTAGTTGATAGCTTATCACTTGCATATCTTCTAGTTATCATACATTTCCTATATATTTAGGCACATCTACATTGTATACATCCATTATCCATTATCATTTGATCATTATTTATTTATTCATTTGATCATATTATCTTGTCTCTCTTATTTTTTCTATATCTTGAGTTTCTAGATCTTGGCATTACATTCATTTCCTTAGGAAAATTATTACAATTATAAAGTAAGCTTAAAGAAATATCACAATATTGAGTCAACGTAGAATGTTTAGCTTAATATGTTCCATTAATTTGTTGCACTATCAATTGGGAATCTCCAGAAATATTTATATTTTCCACTTTAATGGATAAAGATGCTTTCAATCCAGTGATAAAGGCTTCATATTCTACAGTTTTATAAGCACAAGAAAAGTTAAGATGATATGATAAAGGTATCGCTTACTTTGAAGGAGATACTAGAGTAACACCAACATTGGAGCTAGTTATACATTTAGATCCATCAAAGTATAATTCCCATGTATCATCAGTGTCAATAGGCAAGGAAAAATTATCAAGGAAAGTTATGGGATTTGAAGTTTTAGGTGGTGAAGGAGCTTCAACAAAATGGTCGGTCAAATATTTCCCTTTAATTATCTTTTGAGAGAAAAATTTAAATCAAATTCAATTAGCATCGTAACCCATTTAGGCAAGCATCTTGAAAGATCAATTTTTGAGAAAAGTTGTTTTTGTTTGAATAATCAGGCCCTAAGATTACTGAGAGTGGGGGGGGGGGGGGGGGTGAATCATTAATCTACCAATAAAAATAAATATGACTTGATAAAATTTATCCTTCAAATCCTTACCAATGCATGCAATAAGTAACATTTACTTGTGATAAAATATACACCAAGAAATAAGCATCCACGAAAACTCAACACATAACACCAGTATTTTTATCATGGAAACCCAACTTTGGAAAAACCACGGTGGGGATGGCACCCAGTAAGAACATTGGGGATGGCACCCAGTAAGAATAGAATCAAGTTCATCCTCTTCACTTTCACTATCACTTTCATTTCTTATCTCATGTATGCTGCTTGATTTACCAATTTTTAGAGATGACATATATGCGGATTCAACTATAGGTACAATACTATTGTCATAGTTGTTAAGCTCAAATGCAATCAATCTACCGATTAGACTATCAGGTGAAATGTTATTACCAGGAGATGCTCTCATTTCATGAACTGGAGAAACTCTAATAGCATAGGCAGGTAAAAAGGTTCTTAGAATTTTGGTTACCACAGTGTCTTCATCAATAATTCCACCTGCTTCTCGGATAGCATTTACAACCGCCTTGTCTTGTCTGCTATACTGAGTGATGTTTTCACCTTCTTTCATCTTCATGTCATCAAAATTTCCTCTTAGACTTTTAACTTAGCCCTTAGCACATTCACATCTCCTCCATGAACTAGTGCAAGCTTGTCCCACATTTTTTTGTAGTTGTACATGTCTTTACATCTTCAAATTCAACATTTGATAAAGAAGAAGCAATCTCAATCATCATAACATTGTGTTCATGTCTATCTTTCATTTGATCGACAATCAAAGGACCAGAGTGTAAGATAAGTTCATTTTGAGTAACACAATGTAGAATCTCCAATCCCTGATATATATAACTTCATCCTGCTTTGCCATGTCGAGAAGTTGTCTTTGTTCAACTTTGGCACCTCTCTCTTATACATCTTGTGATCTTTTACTTAAGTCCTTCAAACTTTTCTTTCAAGCACTCTAGCTCTGATACCAATTGTTAGATAACTGAGAGGGTGGTGAATCAGTTAAGTATAGTTATCCTACAGTCCCAAACACTCCCCGATGTATAAAACAAATATTTTAAACAATTTAAAGAACTCGGTAAAAATGTAATTGTGCATTTCTATTCAATTACCGAATAGTAGTAAATTATCTAGTGTATATACTGATCAAACCAGTTATAGTAATGTGTAAAGTAAAATAACAATTCATCACACCCATACACATATAACACTTTGATTTTTAATGTGGAAACCTTGTTAGGGGAAAAACCACCTGGGACCGGTAACCCAAAATAATTTCACTCTTCTGAAGTGAGCTCGATTAAGAACCAACCCTGTTAAAGGTTACAATAACACATTGTGAGGTGTGACTTGGTTAGAGGATTTATCACTAATAGTTCTTAATGACCAAACATTCACTATGGGATTAACAAAAAAACAATCAACATTCACTGAATGTCATATTGAAATAAAAAGACTGTTAAGTCCCACTCGGATAAGAGATTTATCTATAGCAATGGTTAGAATACAACAGTAATGATCTGATTCAAATACAACTTTCTTTTGCAAATTTTTAGATCTATGCTAAGCTCAAAATATCTCTGGCCAATATTCTCAATTCAATCTCTTTATATCTTCCAACTATGTTCTTCTTAGTTAATTCCTTTTTCTGTCGACACTCGATGTTGTCTGTAGAATTGCTTGTTCTATCTTCAACCTATTTGACTAGCTTCGCATGAATGCAATATTTTCACGTGCATTCTAGAAATAATTATGAATCTCTTGTCTCCTTTTATAGACAAAATAAACCATTTTATTTCTAGCCATATATTTTGCCTCTTAATCTTCACTGTTGATTTTGTCATTTTAACCTTCCTCGAAACTTGTGTCACATACACCTTTCATTCTCCATCATTTGATCATCCTTGAATTTTATCAGTCATTTGATCATCATAAAAAACTTTATCTTTAACCTCAAAATCATCCATAGTTGTCCAACTCATCATCTTTAGTCATCAGTCATATGTTCCCTTTATTTATTTCACTCAGTCAATACTATGCTATGTCGGTGACTTCTCACTTAGTTAACATTGTACTCAGTATACTACTTTCTCGGTGTACATTGTTTCAAATTGGTGTATACTAAGTTCTTCATTTACTGACCACATAAACTTGTTCATTCTTGATCTTCAATCCATAGCATAATTATGTAATACAATAAAATCACTAGCATAATGTCATAGACTCATTAATAAGTTACCCAATTAATACCATATCCATAACTTTCTCATACATCTCATCTTCATGTTAATATCTCATTCTTTCATCATTATTTCCTTCTTCAGATGTTTGTAACTAACATGATAAGTACAATCAAAATAGTTGACATCAATGCCAATATAATAACTAATTTAATGTGTCACATATACCTTACTAGCTCGGTGATCATCAATCATTGTCTTTTGAAGTATCCAATCAGTTGTAGTCTATCAATATCTCCTTTAAGATATTCAATCAGTTGCAGTATATCAATTTGAGCTGAGTTAATCATGATCAAGGCATAAGGTTGAGTTATGTTTGTTGAGATGTCCAATTTGGAGGAATAAGATAGATTCTAAATAATGGATGGTTAAGATAGCAAAGCCTATTTGTAATCCTTATGCACATTTTCCTCTTCTTCCATTGGTCGATTGATTTTTTTCATGTAGTGGTAGGTGAGGAATTTTGAGGAATAATTAATTCTAAAGTATTAATTAGTTAGCCATGTATGAATAGGTTTGATTTAATTATTTAAATGAACTGTATAACCAAGTAATTAATTAAATTACATAGTTATTTGATTTTTTATTTTAATTAATCCAAATGACTTGAATTTCATTAATTTTGGCTTTGACTTTCTTTGACCATTTTTAGGTGTATATAATAGGCATAGTGGATAGGTGAATAACACGGGTAAATCAACCAAAAAAATGGTCAATTTTAGGTGTCTACATTGCAATGTGATTTTGTTGGTGTAAAAGGGGTTTTGCTAACTAGTTTCACTATTAGGTCCTTTTTACACTTTATCATTTAAACTTACATAGGTTTCACAATTGAATCTTCAAATAAATCTCTAGGTGACGTGTAGTTTTATCTTACGTTATCACTTTATGTCACATATCATAGTATTAAGATCCTTCTGATCATTTTAAGATATCTTATGGTTCACCTTGGTTTTTATAACCAAAGACTTCCCCTTGTAATCCCATTCATGCATACTATTCTCATTTGCATGTACTGTTGGAAACTGCAATTGAAGCAATTGTTGTATTGTCATTGATGTCAAACCTTAATTGGTAAGACTATTGCTATCTAAGAAAGTACTATATCTATTTGATTGTTGAGAAGGATTAGGGAAAAGGTGATAACAATAGCACCTAAGGAAAGGTTGAGTTATCTTGATACTTCAATGGGTACTTGATTATGTGGCACAATGATAAGATAATGTATTGCTTATCTAAGTAAGAAGTAAAACTAAACAAGTAGGCTTAACCGAGCAAAAGTTAAGAAATCTAGTTTAAGCTGAGTGATGTTAGTGTCAACCGAGCCAGTGTATATGCTGAGTAAATTCAGTGTTGACCAAACATTAGTTTATTGTTGAGGAAGACAGTATTAGCCAAGGAAATAGTTTCAATGGTGTCTGGGCTACCCAGTGATGACCGAGGAGTTGAACACATTATTGACCAAGCATTAGTAATTTACATTTGAGGAAGAATTTAGATTCCTAGCTGACATAGTTGAATTTTTGGATTATGTAAATTGTGTTGACTTTATTTATTGGATGTATGGAAGCATTTAATGCACTGTAAACCATTTTATTGTAATTTCATAAAGAGATTCGAGATGTTTCTAGAAGGATGGATGAATAACATAATGTTGGAAGGATTCGATGAATCTGACCTAATCCTAAGATCTATGGAGGAGATTAAGCGACAAAAGTTAGATCGACCTATCGAAGAGGTATTAAGTAAACCTAAGTGTGAGGTTGAAGCAGGATGTTGGAGTTGTTGTTATTGACTGAATAAGCAGAAAAGGCTGAAGGAGAAGGAGTTGTGATTTCTTAAAGGGATTTCCGAGCAGATCAATGATGGAGATGGAAATGGATCACAGTTAGTAAGCCAACATATATTTGTAAGAATTGGATCTGTTATTTGCAAAGTGAGTTGTATGTTTTCAGATCAAACACTGATGTTACTTTCTAACCATTGTATTAGTTTAAATCCTTTAATCAAGGTTGACCTAACAATCATTGTATAAATCCTTTAATCAAGGTTGCATTCTAATGGAATGTACTTAAGTCCTTTAACAAGGCACACTCCTAACAGGGTGGTTTAAATCCTTTAATCGGGTCACACCTAGCAGTGTGTTTGTAAACCTTTGACAGGGTTTGCTTTTCACATAGCTCACTTTAGAAGAGTGAAAATATCAGTAACATGTTACAAAGTGGTTTTTCCCAAATCGGGTTTTCACTATAAATCCTGGTGTTAAAGCTTGTGTGAATGTTTTGGTTTGAACATTTCTATGTTTTGCAAGTTAAATACTATTGGATAGTGGACTGCACTATTATGTGTTTCTGATATGCATTATGTAATGACCAAGTAGTTGTTGGTTGTTAGATCTAAGTTGTTGAAGTGTTTAAAAGATTTATTATACATCTAGACCTAAGAACAACTTATTCACCCGACCCCCTCTCTGTTGTTCTAAATCATATTAACAATTGGTATCAGAGTTGTTGGTGCTTACAAAGAACAAGTTTAAAGGTACTTGAAGTAAATGATCAGGATGTATAAGAAGGAGGTACCAAAGCTAAATAAGGAGAACTTCCCTGCATGACAGAGTCTGATGAAACTGCATCTAGTTGGTATTGGTGACTCAGCAAAGTATTATATTGAGCATGACTATGTTACACCTTTTGCACCTCTGACTACTGAGGAGATGAGAGCTAAACAAGAGAACAATCAAGAAATGTTGGAGATTGCATCTGCCTTAAGCTATCCTGAATTTGAAGACATCAAAGATTGCACAAATGCAAAGAAAATGCGGGACACTCTTGCAAACATCTATGGTGGTGACATAAATGTACTAAGGGCAAAAGCTGAAAGCCTGAGAGGTAAATTTGATGAAATGAAAATGCAAGAAGGTGAGAATATTGCTCAATATTGTGGTAGGATAAAAGAAGTTGTAAATGCTATTAGAGGAGCTAATGGAACTATTGATGATGAGACTCTTATTGGAAAAGTATTGAGAACTTTGCGTCCTATTTATGCCATCAAAATTTTAGCAATTCAAGAATCTAGATGTAACCCTGGTAATCCTCTTACTCTGGAAAGTCTTGTTGGTAAGATTGCTGCTTTTGAGCTTTCTAATTATGATAACTTCACTATTGCTAATGTTGAATCTGCATTCAAGTCACAATTGGTTTTGAACAAGTTTAAGAAAGAAAAAGAAAGATGCATCAGTGAGAGTGAAAGTGATAGTGACACTTCTGATGAAGAACTAGAGGATCTTGAAGCTCTTATGGCCAAAAGATTGAAAAGGGGAAAAGGCAAGTATAAAGGTAAAATCCCTATCATATGTTTCTCATGTAACAAAGTTGGTCATATAGCTGCAAGATGCCCTGACAGGGATGATAAGGATGAGGAAAGAGATAGCAAGCACAAAGATAAGAGAGAAGACAGAGGTTACCGAAGGTACAAGGACTACAAAGATAAAGGTAAGAAATATTGCTATATTGTTGAAGAAGAAACTGACACTGATAGTGATGATTTTGAAATTGAAGTAGTCTATGTTGCTATGAAAGATGAATCTGATGAAGATGAGAAAACTACACTTGTATCTTATGTGAACAAAAATGATAAGTGGATTATTGATAGTGGTTTCTCTCACCACATGACTGGTGACAAAAGTAAGTTTGATACCCTAGATCATTACAAAGGTAGAAGTATTAAATTTGGTAATGATGCACCATGTCCTATTAAGGGTAAAGGATTGATTAAGCTGACTGATAAGATCACTTGTGAAAATGCTTATTGGGTTGAAGATCTTAACTATAATCTGCTAAGTGTTGCACAGCTTAATAGCACTGGCTACCAAGTGGAATTTCATCATAGGAAGGATAAAATATTTGATGCCACTGGTGAACTGGTTGGAAGTGGAGAACAGACAAGAGGTAATTTGTTCTATCTAGACCTATTTGAAGAGACATGTTTGATTGCACAAGTTGATGATATATGGTTATGGCATAAGCGGCTATGTCATGTTAACTTTGATAATCTGGTAGATATTAGTAAAAAGAAGAAAGTGAGAGGACTGCCAAGATTGAAGAAACCTGATAATGTAATGTGAAAATAATGTCAGTTGGGTAAGATGAAAAAGTCTAGTTTCAAGAGAAAGACTTTTACTTATGAAAATGCTTTAGATTTGGTTCATACTGACCTTTGTGGACCTATGGATGTACAAAGCTGTTGTGGTGCTAGATATTTTATTCTATTTATTGATGATTACACCAGAATGATGACTGTAATGTTTTTAAAAGAAAAATCTAACGCATTTAAGTTTTTTAAGTGGTATTTGGCTAAGGTTGAAAACGAGACAGGTAGGAACCTGAAGTGTCTGAGATCTAACCGAGGTGGAGAATTCATATCAAATGAGTTCAATCTATTCTGTAATGATAGGGGAATCAAGAGACAGATGTTTGCACCTAAAACACCTCCACACAATAGTATAGCAGAGAGAAAGAATAGATCTATCATGGATTGTGCAAGAACACTAATGATCAAGAAGAATGTTGCATAAAAGTACTGGAGAGAAGCTATAAGTACAACTGTTTATACCTAAAACCAAGTACAGATAAAAAAAGGTTCAAATGTTACACCTTATGAGTTATGGCATGGGTATGCACCTAATGTAAAGTACTTTAGAATTTTTGGGAGAAAATGCTATATACTAAAAGACAATAGGAATGGAAAGTTTGATGCTAAAAGTGATGAGGGCATATTCATAGGTTATTCCACAAAGAGTAAAGCTTACAAGTGTTTGAACTCTAACACTAACAAAATTGTGGAAAGTGTAAATGTCAAGGTTGATGAATATGCAGAGAAAAATGAACAGGAGAGCAAGAGAGAACCAGAAGATTATAGATCTTTTGTCTATATATAAGGAGAGGCAAGTGATACACTTGCACCTGATGCAGAGTCTCGGGTAAGCAATGTCGAGCATCAGGGAAATAATGCCGAGCGACAAGAAGAAAATATCGAGCAACAAGAGGATGCTGCCAAGTATCAAGAAGAGGTTGTCGAGCATTCAGAAGTTGAATCTGACAATCTTATTGGAGAACTTGAAGAGCAATGAGAAAAGAGAGAAGAACCTATTTTGGCACAATATGTAAGAAGACATCATAAGCCTGAACAAATCATTGGAGACAAAGAAACTAGAGTTCTGACCAGAAGCAAGTTAAGAGACCCTACATGTTTATTGTGTGAATTCAAGCCTAAGACAACAAGGGAGGCACTAGAAAATGAAGACTAGATTCAAGCCATGAATGAGGAGATAGACCAAATAGAGAAGAATGATGCCTGTACCTTGGTGCCGAGACTAGAAAACAAAAATGTCATTGGAACAAAATGGGTATTCAGAAACAAGCTTAATGAACATGGACAAATCACAAGGAACAAAGCAAGGTTGGTATGCAAAGGCTACATGCAAGAAGAAGGAATAGATTATGGGGAGACATCTACCCTTGTAGCAAGGTTAGGAGTGAGAACTCTACTTGCATATGTTGCCTACAAAGATTTCAAGGTATACCAAATGGATGTCAAGTCTGCATTTTTAAATGATATATTAGAAGAAGAAGTGTACATTGAACAACCTGAAGGATTTTTTGATCCAAACAAGAGACACATGGTTTACAAACTGAATAAGGCATTGCATGGACTAAAGCAAGCCCCTAGAGCATGGTATGAGAGGCTGCACAATTACTTGATACAGATTCGATTCTCAAGGACAAATGACACCAGTAATCTGTACATGAAAGATGAAGAAGGTAAAGGAATCTTGTTAGCTAAGATTTTTGTAGATGATATCATATTTGGTGGACAAGATGCCTAGTGTAAGAAATTTTCAAATGAGATGCAAACTAAATTTGAAATGTCAATGTTTGGGGAGATAAAATTCTTTGTTGGTTTACAAGTATATTAGATGGAGAAAGGTATTTTCATTACCTAGTCTAAATATGTGAATGAGATACTGAAAACCTTTGGTATGGAGGATTCAAGGCTAGTAAGTACTCCCATGGCTACTAGACAAAAGTTGTTTAAAAATGATGATGCTACTGAAGTAAACCAGACTTTGTATAGGTCCATGATGGGAAAACTACAGTATGTTGTTCACAACACACCAGATATTGCTCTAGCAGTTGGGATTGTGGCAAGATTCTTTACCAATTCTAAGGAAACTTATATGATGGCTGTAAAAAGGATAATGAGATATTTGAAAGGGACTGCAGATTATGGATTGTACTATAAGAAGCATGAAAGATTTGAACTGAGAGTCTATACTGATGTAGATTGGGCAGGAAATGTGGATGATAGAAAGAGTAGTAGTGGTGGAGCTTTCTTTCTTGGACAAAGATCAGTTTCTTGGACAAGCAAGAAACAAAATTACATTTCCCAATCTACAGTTGAAGCCGAGTATGTAGCTGGAGTAGTGAACTATTCAAACTTGGTATGGATAAAGCAATTGTTGATAGGCATGAAAGAAGAGATCACTAAACCCATTTTCATCTACTGTGACAACACAAGTGCTATCAACATATCTAAGAACCCAGTGATGCACACAAAGACCAAACATATGGCCATCAAGTATCATTACTTGAGGGAATTGGTACAAGACAAAGAGGTCAGAATGGAATATGTGAATACAAAAGAACAATTAGCAGACATATTCACTAAAGCCTTACCTAAAGAAGCTCATGAATATCTAGGAGGAAAATTAGGGGTTCTTCCCCTCACTGAGGTTGCCTAGTCAAGCTAGGAGCACTGCATCAAATATGTTGCAAAGAGTATCTAACAAATTGATGCATAAAAAGGTCACACTTTAGGAGCAACCTAGAGTTGTGAAAAGCAAAGCAAAGCTGATAATCAGTCATAAGAAAAGATGGCAAAGGGAGAAATATTGTTACTGAACTAACAAGATGACATCTACATCTAAAAGATGTTTGTTTTAGTTGCTACTTTGGCATTATTGTCAAAGAAGGAGATGAATAAGATGAATACACATGGTGAGATTTCATGGAAGATCAAGTAAGAGGGAGAGATTCAGAGGAAAGGAACACATAAGAAATTAAGTGGAAGTTACTATGTGGATGGTCATGCAAGTGAGGCTAAGAGATTCAGAATCAGAATGAAGCTAAGGATATTATAAATATTTCTGATGTACAGAAAAGTTTTGGATTGGTTGGTGATTCATGTGTTATTCATATGGTGTTGCCATTAATGCCAAAGAGGGAGATTGTTGGAAACTGCAATTGAAGCAATTTTTGTATTGTCATTGATGTCAAACCTTAACTAGTAAGACTGTTGCTATCTAAGAAAGTACTATATCTATTTGATTGTTGAGAAGGATTAGGGCAAAGGTGATAACAATAGCACCTAAGGAAAGGTTGAGTTATCTTGATACTTCAATGGGTACTTGATTATGTGGCACAATGATAAGATAATGTATTGCTTATCTAAGTAAGAAATAAGACTAAACAAGTAGGATTAACCAAGAAAAAGTGAAGAAATCTAGTTTAAGCCAAGTGATGTTAGTGTCGATCGAGCCAGTATATATGCCGAGTAAATTCAGTGTTGACCGAACATTAGTTTATTGCCAAGGAAGACAGTATTAGCTGAGGAAAGAGTTTCAGTGGTGACCAGGCTACCTAGTGATGACAGAGGAGTTGAACATAGTATTGACTGAGCGCCAGTAATTTACATTTGAGGAAGAATTTAGATTCCTAGCTGCCATAGTTGAATTCTTGGATTATGTAAATCGTGTTGACTTTATTTATTGGATGTATGGAAGCATTTAATGCACTGTAAACCATTTTATTGTAATTCCATAAAGATATTCAAGATGTTTCTAGAAGGATGGATGAAGAACATAATGTTAGAAGGATTTGATGAATCTGACCTAACCCTAAGATCTATGGAGGAGATTAAGCGGAAAAAGTTAGATCGACCTATCGAAGAGGTACTAAGGAAACCTAAGTGTGAGGTTGAAGTAGGATGCTAGAGTTGTTGTTGTTATTGACTGAATAAGAAGAAAAGGCTAAAGGAGAAGGAGTTGTGATTGCTTGAAGGGATTTTTGAGAAGATCAGTGATGGAGATGGAAATGGATCACAGTCAGTAAGCCAGCATATATTTGTAAGAATTGGATATGTTATTTGCAAAGTGAGTTGTATGTTTTCAGATCAAACACTGTTGTTACTTTCTAACCATTGTATTAGTTTAAATCCTTTAATCAAGGTTGACCTAAAAGTCATTGTATAAATCCTTTAATCAAGGTTTCATTCTAATGGAATGTACTTAAGTCCTTTAACAAGGCGCACTCCTAACAGGGTGGTTGAAATCCTTTAACCGGGTCACACCTAGCAGTGTATTTGTAAACCTTTGACAAGGTTGGTTTTCATAGAGCTCACTTCAGAAGAGTGAAAATATCAGTAACATGTTATAAAGTGGTTTTTCCCAAATTAGGTTTCCACTATAAATCCTGGTGTTAATGCTTGTGTGAATTTTTTGGTTTGAACATTTCTATGTTTTGCAAGTTAAATACTATTGGATAGTGGACTGCACTGTTATATATTTCTGATATGCATTCTGTAATGACCAAGTAGTTTTTGGTTGTTAGATCTGAGTTGTTGAAGTGTTTAAAAGTTTTATTATACATCTGGACCTGAGAACAATTGATTCACCCCCCCTCTTTGTTGATCTAAATCATATTAACATGTACAAGTAGGAGCATACTTTTTTATTATAACATTGACCTTGTCATTTCATTGTACTTTCCATTAGGTATCTATATCTTTATGTTGGCCCCACAAATATTGAGACAAGTGTGTATTTTAAAATTTTAATAATTTAATTTCAAACCATTGTAAAAAGAATAACTAGATAATAAATGACACAAGAGAACACTAGATTTACGTGGACCCCTACAGGGAAAAACCAAGGTGACAATAGCTCTACTCAGATTAAATGCCCAAGTCCAACATCACAAAAAACTTGAACTTTACAATTATTTTTGTAGACACCAACCAACATGGATTTGAACTTGAATGAGGTGCCAATCTCTTTAAATATTTTTTCTCTGTCTCCAACATATAGGATATCCCCATCCACTAAACTAATTTTCAAGCACCAACCTATAGGAGACTCCAATCCACTTTACACAATATTCTACAAGTTTCAACCTATAGGAGACTCTAATCTCCTTAGGCTGGGCTTCAACCTAGTTACTGAGCACCAACTCAAATTAAGAGGAACCAACCTAAACTTACAAAAAATGAGTAGTATACAAATAATAGATGAATCTATCATATAGGTCTTCAAAAATGCAATATGAAAACATATAATTTTGTCTTATTCAACTTAGCAGGTATCACACAAAATTATCTACCTCTCATTTATTTTTTGTTTTTTGTAATTGATAATCAATCAATATTCTCATACAAACTAGATATACACATTATCCACTTCTCAACAATTTGTTTCTGCACCTGAGGATGGTGTTTCCTTCAAGAATGACCTAGGTTCTTTGACTTTTGACAGCATATTTGTGCATTATTGTGTGATCTATAATTTTAAGGAGACTTTTTAATTAAATTCAAATTGGATATTTTCATATGGATTTATTCATGTATATTTTCTTATTTTTGGACAATAGTTTTAGCATAATCATATATTTAAAAATTTGGATCTCATTCTCCTTTAAACTTTGGAAGATCAAGGAGGGTCCAAGTAGTATAACACCTCAAAAATAGTTATTTAATACATATTTTTTCCATCAAATGTTAGAGTCTCAATCCAAGAAAAAATTGCCAAGAACTTTAATGTTTTTATCAATACCTCTCGAGCAATATGAGGAAGAATTCATTTATAGAGTTCCTAGTGATTAGCTACTAAGAAGTGTTTTCAAGGAAAGGTGTCCCTTTATCCCTTTTCTATGAAATGGCATTAGGAGGAAGATAATAAAAAACCTCAATGACAACTATATTCTATGAGGATATAAGAGATTAGCCCTAACTTATAGATTTAAACACTCTAAACTACTCATATTGGATATTGACAAAAAAAACATTTGGAAATATTGGATGATGCTTGGACCAAAGGCAAGAGGTTTATGCACAACAAGAATGAAATGATATTTAATTTTTTCATATACCTTCTCAAAGTCAATTTTGATAAAGAGATCTTGTTGGTTTGATCTATGTGGCAATTTTGTACTTCACAAATGACAATGATATTGTCTAGAATATATTTACTTTTGATAAAAATAATTTATGCAAGCCACAATTAGAATAAGATGCTTGATTTGCATCACTAAGACCTTAGAATTATCTTGTAAATACATTCAATGAGGTGACATGTCTCCAATCATATTTTGATAACCTACAAATGATTGAATATCTTGATGGAATGAATGGACAAGTAAAAGATAGTGATTAATGGTCACCGAGCTACTAAAGTATGTGTAAGTCAATTAAAGTAGTCAATGTATTGTCATTGATGTCAACTAGTTTTGACTATAGTTATCATGATGGTTACAAACATCTAAAGAAGGAAAATGGTAAAGTAATGAGATATCTACATGAAGATGAGAATGATATGAAAGATATGGCTATGGTATACATTGGGTAACTTATTGATGAGACTATGGCATCATGTTGTTGAATTGATTACATTACATGATTTTGTTATGTATTAAAGATTAGAATTGAACAAGTTTATGTGGTCGGTAAATGAAGATTTATGTATACTTCGAGCTAGTGTAGTGTATACCGAGTATAGTATTAACCGAGAAGGTAATCACCGATACATTCTAGTATTGACCGAGTGAAAGAAATAAATAAAGTTTATAACAGCTAATTGAATTGATGAGCTAGACAATTGCTTATGATTCCAAGGTAGAAAATAAAGTTTTTTATGATGATCTAACGGCTGACAAAATTCAAGATTGATCAAATAAGGGAGAATGAAACGTGTTATTAACACAACTGCCAAGGAAGGTTAAAGCGGCTCAATGAACGATGAAGATTAAGAGGCAAAATATAACGGATGAAAAGAAAATGGTTTATGTTGTCTATTTAAAGAGACATGGATTCATTATTGAGTCTGAGATTTTTGATACTACAAGAGAATTTGCATGAAAGGACTATTTTAATGCACCACTGATCAAACTAGTTGAAGACATAACCGAGTTCAACTGCGGACATTACTGAGCATCAAAAAAGCATACACTAAGTGGAATAAAGTTGGAGGATATGAAGGATTTAATTGATTATTGATTAGAGGAGGTATTTTGAGCTTAGCATATATCTGAAAATCTACAATTCTTATTTGTATTTGAATCAGATCATTATTGTATCAGTTTAACCATTGTTACAAAAAAAATCTCTTAACCGAGTGGGACTTAACAATCTTTTTGTATTTTAATATGGCATTCAATGAATGTTGATTATTTTCTTGTTGACCCCATGGTGAATGCTAGTCAAGGGAGAACTGTTAGTGATAAATCATCTAACTAGGTCACACCTTACAATGTGTTTTGTAACCTTTAACAGGGTTGGCTCCTAACCAAGCTCACTTCAGAAGAGTGAATTATTTTGGGTTATCGATCCCAGGTGGTTTTTCCCCTAACAAGGTTTCCACATTAAAAATCTATGTGTTATGTGTGAATGATGTGTTGAATTGTTATTTTTCTTTACACATTTTATAACTGGATAGATCGGTAAACATAGTACTGAATTTACTATCAATCGATAGGTGAAGAGAAAGACACTGTTGATATCTTACTGAGTTGATTATTTGATTGAAATTTTTTATATATACATCTGGGAGATTTGGGACTGTAGGATAACTATACTTATTTAATTCACCCTCCCTCTCAGTTATCTAACATATTTCATCTCAAGGTCCTCAAATGTGTGTATAAATTTGATTTTATTTTTTTGTTGACAATAAAACCTAATGATTTGGAAGTGTAACTCCTACATAAAATTCATCTAATTTTCGGCCTATGTCATCTAAGGTATTTTGTAGAATTCCTAGAGAAAAACATTTGTATCAAGTACTTCATGATTAGCCATGCAAATATTTGTTTAGAAAAAATCCTCCTGAGAGAAGTTTCTCACAAGATGAAATCTACACTAAGGTAACAAGGAGTGCTTGAAAGTAGGTCCTGAGATCCACTTCCTATCTAGCAAAG